>CM068299.1:57469877-58865225 GCA_034768395.1 Linum lewisii
GGGATCGCGGAGATTTTCTGGGGGGAGACGGAAGACAACCCCCCCTTTTCTTGTCCTTCGAAGATCTTTGCGACTTTTCCGCCCCTAAAATTGGGTAGCTCAGTAAGGTTATCATGACTATGTGTTCTTAAGTCCCCATGCCACTTTCTGTCCGGGTATCATGTTTTTTCTCCTTTTTTTGCGCGGCCCCTTGGAAAAACGGAATCGAGCCTATATGGAGGGAGCGGTGGCGCAGATGCTTTTTTTGTAGGGAAGGCGGGGCAGCCCCCTCCTTTCGTCTTGGCTTGCAATGGCTATACTCAGGAATTAGGGGCAGGTTAGGAGCTGCAGGATCAGTGATTGTTGTCGTTCTTGTGGAGTAGCCTTGAGGGTGCCCTTCTAATGGTGAGTGTTTGAACGTTTTTGTTAAGGGGGGGCTATTGTTACCAGGTTTAAAATGTTTAAAAACCCTTCCCCTTTTAACCCTCGATTTTCATGATCTTGATTTAAGAGGGCTTGAAGCTTGAATCTTCCTCGTGGCATCGAGTCTTGAAAAGATCAGATCGAGCTTATTGTCTACTCGTTTCCCAAGTATTCTCGAAGTAAATTTTCTGGGTTTGTCCTCCGGGGAACCGGGGGGGTCTTGATCATAAAATTCATTCCCCTATAGAAGTTTTTTTTTTTGTACAAAAATCATCTTCATTTCTTTTGCCTTCGCTCTTGATTGATCTTCAGGTTGGTTTCCTCTTAGCTGCTCCAAACTGTCTCCCCAATTTGTTTTACGATTTGCAAAGTAAGAAGAGCGCTTTGGTGTGAGTGCGGTGTATTCCATGCTAAGGGTTAACCCTTAATGATTTTCATTCTCCCCCAAGCAAAGTCTCGGCTAGTTGATTGGTGGACCAGATGGGGCAATCGTGAGGACCCCCGGGAATTATTAAAGATCATAAAAAATTACCCTTTTTTGTTGCCCCTTGGGTTTTTTTCCTGTAAGCATTTTTTTGGGAAAAGGGGGAAAAAGTATTCCTTATGAATTCCTGAGCAAGATCATCCCATTTGGTGTGTGACGGGGGCTTGCTAGTGAGCTTCTTTGCGGGCCTCGAGTAGAATGGGAAGGCTCAAGGGATAGAGCCTTCTTGTGAGGTTTTTGACTTAAAATTTTTAAGACAGCCAAAAGTCAGATGATGTGTGCACGGATTATCATTGGTTTCCCCCAAAATTCACGTCCCTGAGATTAGCCCCAAAAAAGGGGATCTTGTTCATAGTCGGGATGTGCTTTTGAAGGACGGTGATTGGGACAAAAGTTAGATGCGTCGCTTACTGTAGTCGAAAGGGGGCTCTTTGGGCGGCATTGCGGTGGGGGAAAAGGGGACGAGAGGATTGATTTTGTACTGCTATGATCTGCAAGGGACAAAAACAAGACACCGGTGTAAAATAAAATGTGGGGAAAAAGAAAGAAAAAAATAGAAAAATAAAATGCCAACTCTTTTTAAACAATTAGAAAGTCCTCGGCAACGGCCCCAAATTTTGATGAGCTGCAGAACAGTGATCAAATACTACCAAGTAGAAAGTAAGAGATCGAATTCCACAAGGGTTTCTTCTAATTGACTACTCAAAAGAAGTGGCAATTTATCCAGTTTGAAACACGTTTGCGTGTTGGGGGTTCCACGATTCTAGACTAAGATGCAAGAAAATTAAAATAAATTTGGAAAGACAGAATGATTGAATGGTTCAGAACAGAGATAGACAAACTTAGATTTCGAACCCCCCTTAGATCCCCAAAATAATGATGTGAATTTAATTAGTGCAATTTAAGCTATGAATGACCTATGATTGCCCGTGTTTTTTCGGAAAGACAGGGATTTTATGCTTTTATTTGAGATTTTGTGCAAAGTGTCATTTTGTTGTCCGGTTGCCCCTTTGGAGCCAAATTCGGGTCTATGGAGTTGCCTCTGTGCATTTTCAGGTTTTGGCTTCAAAGTACGGTGAAAGGAGCGCATGGAGCCCAAAAGGGAGGTATTTTGGGGCCGGCGGGGGATTTGAGCCTTGCAAGATCGAGCTTTTGCAGAGTGCAGGGGTGCACGCCCTGAGATGTGCAGCCGTGCGGGGTGCACGCCGTGCAGGGATGACGCCGTGCACTGTCCCCTGCACTAAAATACTCTTGTTTTTTGGCCATTTGGGCAAAAATTTTTTGATATCTCTTGACCCCCAAACACATTTCCCGAACCCTAAACCCTTAGAACACGTTTTCGGAGCAATTTGAAGCCATTGGAGTAGGATTGAAGCCAACAAACCTTGGGAGAAGTGCTTACAAGTGAGAGTGAAGATCTCTCAAGGATTATCCTGGTGTCTTGGTGACCCATTTCTTCCCTTTTTTTTCTTTATCCTTAGCCATGTGTGGTGAGTTTCTAGGGTTCATCTTGGATGGGAGATTAGTTTGCTATGATAGGAGATGATTGTATGGAACTTGCCATGATTTTATCTTGGTTGTTGAGGATGATTCCTGACTTGTTATTTAAAGCCATTTTATGCCATGTTTGTTTTTGGTATTCATTTGATTTGAGCATGAGAGTGCTTGGATTGCAAGATTGTAGGTTAGGGATTGAAGTGAGAGTGTTTAAGAGATTAGATATTTATTTCAACCATTTTCACTTGATTTCTTCTTGGGATTTTATCGAACACTTGGTGTGCTGTGGATTTTTTCAATTGGTTGAAAAGGTTTTTGGGAATTTTAGTGTTAGGATTGATATGGAGTGTTGTGCCTAGCCTTGTGGTCATAGAGTTTAAGAGAGGGTCTTGTGTCTTGGCATTTCATCAAACATTAGAAGAAACCTTTTTTCACTTAGCTTGAGAGCGAGAGCCTAATTGAGTGGTATTGGGATAGGGATTAGGTGCTACGAGAGTGCATCGAGTCTATAAAAGTGAAATGCATGGTCATCCGAATGCAAACTCGATCTCGATTGACTTGTTTGTTCAATTAGTCATCTTGAGCATGATGAAACTACCCACCAAGAGAGCCCCTTGTCTTTGATTTGTACCGCTTTATTTTTCTTTCTTCCTTTTATTTTCCCTTTAAGTTTTTAATATCTTTTTAAAATCAAAACTCCTTTCAAATGATAGACCGTCTACGAGGAAATGTGAGTAGAGGCCATTGAGAGAACCCGTGGAATACGACCTTGGTAAACCCGCTTTTATCAAGTTTTTGGCGCCGTTGCCGGGGGACTCTCTCATTCTCTTGAAAGCATTTGGTAGTGGACCGTTCTATTCACTTCCTTCCGTTTTAGTTTTGCTTCTTTATTGTTTGTTTTTGTATTGGTTTGTGTAGTTTGTTATCCCGCATTGTTGTACTATTGGTTGTGTTTGTTGTGCGTGTTTGTGGGGTCCCTTATCCCCCTATCTAGTTCATGGGAGCAAGGTTGCAAGTAAAATGAATTCGTGGAATGGAGGTAATGGTTATGGACCCTATAAAGGGGTGGAATCCATCTCCTAACCCATTTTATGCTCATCCTACTCCATCCAACTACCACCAAGGAACTTATGAGGGAGATAGCCAATGGTGGGATCAAGAACAACAAGCTTCAAAAAACCCATGTGGAATAAAACAATGTCCCTATCCATCTCCACCCTACCATCAAGGTTATCAAGAGGATTTCACAAGTCATGAACAACATTTTCCACCACCTTCATGTTAGAGGAGCTCTTGAAAATGGTAAAGGAAAGTGAGCGTCCTCGAGAGGAGATTGTAAGCTATGAGGAATCTCCTCCACCTTTGCCCATGCTTGAGGAATTTTTGAAGATTGCGGAAGATAATACATATCAACTTAATCGCATAGCTCAAAGCATGGCGCACATCAATGGGATGCTTGAAAATGATCATCAACCCCAAAAGGGTTTGGAGCAACACTCTCCCTCCCCCATCCGTGCTAGATGAGTACTTGAAGATTGCGGACGACAACGCGGCTCGGCTCAATCGCCTAGCTCAAAGTATAAAATCTCGTCATGGATGCGCTAGAGAATGAGAATCAGCCAAGAAGGTGGAGTACACTTATGATGATGAAGATGACATGTGTGAACCGGAGGAGCTTGACCGGAAGAAGATTTGGTAGTGGAGGAGGTTGAAGAGCAGTTCTTCCCATGGAGACGCCATATGACAATGTTTGTGAGGATAGAGGAACCAATGATACTTGAGGTTGATGACCTTTAGAGGAGGTGAGAGATGATTTGGAGACGCTTCAAGAAGAGGTGGCACGAGAGTGGTGCACGAAAGTGAACAACAACACCCTATTGAGGTCCCACCAAAGGTTGTGAGTATCTTCAATCTTCTTGCTTGATCATGAAGTACTTGTGTCAAGAGACGGACACAAGCTTCATAACCTCCCCTAAGGTGATAATGGAAGAGAAGTCGTCCATGTGTGAACAGGAAGACTCCTTGAGTGGCATCACCAACTTGGAGACAATGGATCTCAATGGAGGCTCCCTACCATACTTTCTTCCTCAAGCTTCGACACTCAAAGGTAGCAAGCCCACCCCAAGGTCTCAAGTGCTATACAAGCATCAATGTGCATTGGCTAGTCTACCATTCCTCCAAGATGCTACTTGGAGCTCAACTTTCATCATGGAAGAAGCTACTTGACATCAAGGAGGTAATAAGTTGGACACCATAACACAGGTATCGTCGAGCTTAAGACGGTAACCAAGTGGCTTATTGGGAGGGCACCCCATGTTATCCTTAATCTTTTGTTTTTAATTGTTCTTTGAGGTTTTTGTGTTATTTTAGCTTTTTGATAAAGGTTTGACAAGCATTTTGGATCACTCTTCACCAAGGATCATCATGGAACGCTTTCACCATTTTTACGTCCTATGCTCCTCTCTACCAACGCGGTAACTTCGTTCCACCTTACCTCTCTCTCGTGATCATGAGGACAATGCTCAGTTAGTCGTAGGGGAGTTTGAGGTTTGATGTGATTATTTGTGGTAGAGATGTAATGATATGCTTTGATGATTTGCATGATCTTGATTGTTTCCAAATTCCTCTATTGTAGAATCGTTCGGTTCTTGACTTTTGGCGTTTAATTGACTTCAAGTTTTCACAATGACATTTAGACTGTCCTACTTAAAACCTATAACCAGCATGTTAGCACTAATATCAAATGAGTCTGGGCCAGAACTGAGATTTTATCACTCTTGTATGTTGGTTGATTGGTTTGATACGTGTTTTATACCGCTCAATAACACCGGTCTAAGTTGATGAAGGCAATCAGAATTTTCACCCCTTTTCCATGTCTTTCTTTACCCTTTTTTGACCTTCGTGTTGTGGCTTGAGATTAGACGGAATCCAATTCGAAATCTTGTGTGGAAGTTGTAAGGGGCTAAGGATCAAGTGGCTAAATGTGAAGAAAAAAAAAATGCTCAAAAAAAGCTAGGCAAGCTCGGCACCTAAATGAAGTGTCGGGTGAGCACTAGCAAAAGGGCAAAGGTTGTGAGCTAGGCAGGTTCAACACCTAAGTGAAGTGTTGAATCGAGCACTAGTATGCAGTAAGAAAAAAAATGGAAATGAAAAGAAAAGAAAAGAAAGAAAAAGAGTTCTCAATGTAGCCCTTGATCCTAGCCAGAGTTTGTAAAGTGCGGATCTAGAAGCGGATGAAGTCGAGTCGATAGCCACATCATAATCACTCACACTTACGATCCATATCCTGATTTCAAGTCCTTTTGATTAGAGTTGGTGTTGTCGTGGGCGGTTTTGCTGTGTCCCAATCAACCACTACTTGAAGTGTGCAGAAATTAGTGAGGTTTAGACTTGTTTGGTTGATGTTCTTGCATGTGTAGGTTTAGTTTGTTCGTGGAACAGTTTAAGCTAAATTGTTGATTGCTTGAATCTCAACGGACCGAACTTGTCATTTGTGAACTTGGATGTTTTCTAATTCATTTGCTTGAGGACAAGCAAAGCTTAGTCGTAGGGGAATTTGATGTGACTTTAATTAGTGCATTTAAGCTTATGAATGACCTATGATATGCCGTGTTTATTCATGAAATGACATGACTTTTTATGCTTTTATTTGAGATTTTGTGCAAAGTGTCATTTTGTTGTCCGGTTGCCACTTTGGAGCCAAATTCGTGGTCTATTGGAGTTGCCTCTGTGCATTTTCAGGTTATGGCTTCAAAGTACGGATGACAAGGAGCGCATAGGAGCAAACGGGAGGTCATTTGGAGGCGGACGAGGGAGATTTGAGCTTGCAAGATCGAGCTTTCTGCAGAGTGGGCAGGGGTGCACGCCGTGCAGATGTGCACGCCGTGCAGGGGTGCACGCCGTGCAGGGATGCACGCCGTGCACTGTCCCCTGCACTATAAATACTCTTGTTTTTTGGCCATTTGGGCAATTCTTTGATATCTCTTGAACCCCACAAACACATTTCCACGAACCCTCAAACCCTAGAACACGTTTTTGGAGCAATTTGAAGCCATTGGAGCTAGGATTGAAGCCAACAAACCTTGGGAGAAGTGCTTACAAGTGGAGAAGTGAAGATCATCTCAAGGATTCATCCATGGTGTTCTTGGTGACCATTCTTCCTTCTTTTCTCTTTACTCCCTTGGCCATGTGTGGCTGAGTTTCTAGGGTTCATCTTGGATGGGTAGATTAGTTGTGCTATGATAGAGAGATGATTGTATAGAACTTGCCATGATTGATCTTGGTTGTATGAGGATGAGTCCTAGACTTGTTCTTAATGCCATTTTATGCCATGTTTGCTTGATTTGGTCCATTCATTGTGATTTGATGCATGAGAGTGCTTGGATTGCATAGATTGTAGGTCTAGGGATTGAAGTGAGTGTGTTCTAAGAGATTAGATCATCTTATTTCAACCATTTTCACTTGATTTCTCTCTTGGGCATTTTATCGAACACTTGGTGTGCATGTGGATTTTCATTCAATTGAGTTTGAAAAGGCTTTTTGGTGAATCTCTTAGTGTTAGGGCATTGATATGAGAGTGTTGTGCCTAGCCTTGTGGTCATAGAGTCTTAAGAGAGGGTCTTGTGTCTTGGCATTTCATCAAACACTTAGAATGCATCCTTTTTTCACTTAGCTTGAGAGCGAGAGCCTAAGTTGAGTGGTATTGGGATAGGGATTAGGTGCTACGAGAGTGCATCGAGTCTATAAAAGTGAAATGCATGGTCATCCGATTGCAAACTCGATCTCGATTGACTTGTTTGTTCAATTAGTCATCTTGAGCATGATGAAACTACCCACCAAGAGAGCCCCTTTGTCTTTGATTTGCACCGCTTTATTTTTCTTTCTTCCTTTTAGTTTCCTTTAAGTTTTTAATATCTTTTCAAATCAAAACTCCTTTCAAATGAATAGACCGTCTACGAGGAATGTGAGTAGAGGCCATTGAGAGAACCCCGTGGAATACGACCTTGGTAAACCCGCTTTTATCAGCAACAGCAATCAACAGATCAGCGGATTTCAATTCTCGTTCAATAAATTTCTATACACCACCATAAACTCCTGACCCTTAGGTTTAAGACTGGCAAACGTTCGCTCTATCCGATCTAACTACCAAGATTAATTAGTCGCCGGGTACGGTCGCCTCTCGCAACGACTTAACTTAACTGGTGCAATTACTATTGATTTATGAGTTACTCTTGCAGTGGATTAACCCTAACTGGTTCCTACGAAAGGCACACTCCAATTATAAGGTTAACTGGTTGAATTGATGTTCTAAAGTGTGGCAAGCGTTCGCTTCTATCCTCAGCTTAACAAGAATCTAAACTAGGTGATCAGGAAAGACAAGTTTAATGTTTAAAGCAGAGAAGCTGTCTGGCGACAAACCCTAATTCAACACAAACCTAATCTAGGCGATCAATCAGAAAAGAAACATAAACAATCAAGAACAAAACAACCATGCAAAGAGAAACTGATTGAACTTTGAATCTAATCACCGCCGATCCGTGACCGCTTTAAAGCCCTGGGTCACTTAGGGTTCATCTAATCTAAGCTCTACAAGTTTAGCTACTCATATTAGGAACAAGAGAATCGAAAACAAACAAGGAATACATCTCAGGTAGGAAGAACAGAGAAGACTTGTAAACCTAATTTGACGAATCCGTGAAGCTTCAATCTCCGGTAATCTTCAATCCAAGCTCCGAGTCTCCGAGGTGAAGGGATGGCGTCACGATCTCTCCACGGTTTTTCAAACTCTAAAACTCTCTCCCGAACTCGTGAGAATTCTGAAATTAATTTATATTCTGAGGTATATCTTTATTTGGGCCGCCGGTTAAGTATTTATACTTAACCCTAATACCGCCGGTTTTTAACTGATATTTCGGCGAAAATAATAAAGAATTTTCGCCGAAAATTCCTTCACAAAAGGGGATGACCGCCGGCTGTTTCTTCTGTGGTTTTCAGTTCAACAGTTTCGGCAAAAACTTAGTGTTTTCGCCAAAACATCCTTCAGTTGACATCAGTGGATTTGTGCTTGCATTTTCGCCGAAAATACTAAGAGATTTTCGGCGAAAACTCCTTTGTAAACCGGGGCAGGAATTTGTTTGACTTGGTTGGCTCCTTGGATCGATTCCGGTGCGATTCCTCGATGTTCCAACGCCTTAGACACGTCCTTGGCTACTTTATTTGACGGCAAAAACCTGTGCTATCATAAAAACACTAGAAAACCATCAAATAGACCCGAACGGGCCAAAGTAACACAATGACACGAGATAGGGCAATTGATTGAATATTTGTTATTCTACCCTAAAAACGATGTCTTAAGCAAGGAAATGTCGCTTAAATGAGGCTGATAATCACGTCAAATCGAGTGTCATCAAAATACCCCACACTTAAGCTTTTGCTTGTCCTCAAGCAAACTGAATAGAAACGCTCATGTTCACAAATGATAAGATCGATTAAATTGGAGCTCAATCAAACACAATGAATTATTAGACAGATAGATCCTAGAACAAGAAACCTATCATGCATACAGATCAACCAAACAACACTGGTCTCACTATAAACTGTACCGACAAGTAACCGTAACCAATTATGCACAAATTTGACCTGACCGACCAGACTCCTCACACAGGAAATATTCAGTAAATTGGGAACTCTCACTCTCTGTGTTTAAGGACGTGTTTCTGCTCTCAATCATTTTTTGTTACTGAATTCTGTCATAAGTTTGCATTTCGACCACATCTCCACCACTGTGACAACACGAGTAACTAGTCAAGAAGGACTTCCCTGCTAGGACTGTAACGAATTCTACATTACTTGGGTTTATGATGAGATGGATGATGGGAATGTATGATGATGGCTTTGGTGCGGTGTAGCTTTTGACTAACTTCCCTCGAATCTAGCCTATGGCTCCTACCGTCTAACCAGACACGGGTGGAATAGTGAACGCTCGTCCTATGATACCCTCAAGCAACCTAGCACTTTATTATTTTCTTACACAATTTTTTCTTCTTCTCAACTTTTTCTTTTGACTTCGTTCTTCCATTTGTAGGGAGAAGAACGTTTTCTTGAACTAACAACTTGAAACTTTTCTGAATTTCCGCTTTTTTCGAATTTTTCTTATTATTATTATTTTTCTTCTTCTTTTTTTTTTCTTTGTACCGATTCTTTCTTTTAGTTGCTAGAGGGGTTTACATGTTTGGACATAATAGCTAAGACCACCTGTTTAATGGCTATAGGCAGGTTACCACAAACCGACTTCCGGTAGGTCAATCAAGAACTACAACCACAGGGGATCAACGGGGAATGAAAGAATGGGAAATGGCTGTAATGTATTATCGAACCGAAAGAACAGGCCAAGCTCAAGGGTTTAAACCTAATGGATTTTATCGTTGGGGTAGGCTATCTGGTTTAGTAGCTGAATCTAGGTGCCCCTATCATTCTAGAACTCGTGTCATCGTGTGGTCTCGAGTAGGTCTCATGCAAATTCTAACTCATTCAAGCAAACATAAAATCACTCAAAAAAATTGAAATTGCAAGTTACGTGCAATGGATCAAAAGCTCACAGTTGGTTTGCTAGTCAGATTCGGTCATTTTCATGCAATCAAGGCTACAAACTACAAGTGTGATTTTTTTTTTTAAAAAATCTGTTCTGACCAGGCAATTTAGCATCAAAGTATACACGTTGGTTTTCAGGTTCTAGGTTAAGCAGTCTAAGCATCATTATGACAGATTGAACAACAACTTAACATAAAAAATCAAGAACCGAGCAATTCTAATGCTAGAGAAACTGGAAAGGCACCGATAAACACACAACACACAATTAAGGGCAATCAAGTTCACGCAAGGTTCTCTAACATCCTACCCCACACTTAAATCGTTCTATGTCCTCACAGGACTAAACTAGAGTAGAGATATACGAAGAACCTGGAAGAGATGGTCAGTGTAGGGGATGAACACGGATAGCCCGGAGCGGAGCGGAGTAGCTACTCGAGTTCCTACAAAACAAAAACAACAAAAATATCAAAAGGAAACCGAGACAAGTGTCCCGGATCCACAAAATAAAAGTCGAACAAAGACGGTTAAGGGGAATTTTGAAAAAATTTTGACTCTCTTTTTTTTTTTTCAAATTCACGGCACGACACTCCTAGAGCAATCTAGATCATCTAACCTCAATCAGTTCAGAAAAAATTACACCGAAACAGCAGCCACGCAAAAACGAGGTAGACGAATTTAAACTCGTCAAAATTCAACAATCATCATGTCAAAAGATTCGAAATTGAAAACCCAACCCAACAACTAAGTTTTAAGACATGACTCAAGAAAATGGACGGAAAGCGACGAAGTTGGCCAAAAACGTGAAAAACTTGTTTCGGGGATAACCGGAGCTACAGAGCTCCGATTTGGACGATCAAGTATGCGTTGGAATCGGACCGAAAAAAAGGAAACTGATTTTCAAAACAACACAAGTTTTTGGCGAAAACTTCAGAAGTTTTTGACGAAAACTTCTTCAAAAATAGGCAAAAATAAAACAGAAGTTCACTGTTTCAAAATTTGAGATTGATTTCGGCGAGAAGTTTGAATTCTCACCAAAAAACTATTTAAAAACCCTTTTTTTCAAAACCCAACCGAAACAAATCAAAGCGAAAGGAAATTAAACTGACACTTTGGCTCCCCCAACCTGACTCGAACGACGAAAAGACTGACTCAAAATTTCAAAAACGGACTCCAGCCGTGGGTTGCCTCCCACGAAGCGCTCTTGCTTAACGTCCTTGAGCCGGACGATACCTGGTCGGCGATCAAGAGACATCCCAACTCAGGATTTCTCTTAGGCTCGAGTCGGAGTTCATGAAATATGGCCTTGGGGATCCTCCGACAAGTGTGAACTTCTTCCCGTGTGCGTGAATTAGCTTGGTTCGTCCACCGGGAAGGTGACCATAAATTTCGAATGGCCGAGCAGTTTCTTTCGAAGAGCGTCCTTCAGAGGATTATTCTTCTCTGGTGGCTCGGTAGGAGGCGGTTTAATGACTGGCCCCCAAACCTCCTTGGTCTCCCCTGTTCCTTTCTTCTTCGTCTTGCCAGGATCCTTAACTTTGGTGATTCATGGGGGAATGCCGTCAGATCTTCCTTCTTTCTTGGCTCTTGTTGCCGGCAGCTCATTCTTCATATTAGGGACCTGTCCAACACCTGGCAAGAAGATTTCTGCAAAACTCTAGATCTTTCATTAGTAACGGAGTTGACCGAAGCCAACTCCACAGCTTCAACAGATAAGCAATGCACCTCTTCTCTGATAGGAATTTGCATACCTCCTTTAGACGAATGTCATGGTATCCTTGCGACCCTTAATGTCAACGAGCCATTCGGGACATTAATGGTAATACCGGCTGTTGCCATGAACGGTCGGCCTAGGAGAAGAGTGACATCTTCCCCTCAGGTATCCATAACAATAAAATCAGCCAGAATAGTAAAAGGACCACAATTGACAACCACGTCTTCTATCAATCCCCTAGGTAATTTCACAGATCTATCGGCAAACACTAAACGCATGCTAATCGTTTCAATTCTCCTAGGTTCAATTTCTCATACAAGCAGGTAGGCATGACATTAATGGAAGAACCTAGATCAATTAAACTACGATCAATTTTCACATTTTTAATAGTGCAAGGCAAAGTAAAAGCACCAGGATCGCGACACTTATCTGGGGGGAGGTATGGCGGTTGTCTGGCTGTGGATCGGGAGCATTCTTCCTCGAGGGAGACGGAAGACAACTCTCCCTTCTTCTTGTCCTTCGCAAGATCTTTCACGACTTTTCCAGCCTCCGATATCATCTGGGTAGCATCAGTAACTGGTATCATGACATATGTGTTCTTCAAGTATCCATGCCACTTTCTGTACCGGGTATCATGATCTTTCTCCTTTGATTGGCGGCCTTAGGAAACGGAATCCGAGGCTAATATGGAGGGAGCGGTGGCGCAGATGCTGTCTTTGTCAGGGAAGGCGGGGCAGTCACCTGCTCTTCGATCTCTGGCTTGTCAATGGCTTTAGCATCAGGAATTATGGCAGGTTCAGGAGCTGCAGGATCAGCTGATTGCTTGTCGCTTCTTGTGGAGATAGCCTTGACGTGCTCCTTCCTAATGGCAGAGTCGTCTTGAACCGATGATTGATTAAGGAGGGGGCTATTAGTTACCAGGCTAAACATGTTATTCAACATGCTCCCACTCGTTGACCTCGAGCTTCATAGACTTGATTTAAGAGGGCTTGAAGCTTGAATCTCTCCTCGTGGTCATTGAGTCTTGTCAAGATCAGATCGAGCTTCTTGTCTATCTCGATTTCCCAAGTATTCTCGAAACGTATAATTCTGAGGTTGCTGTCCTCGGTGAATCCAGGGGGATCTTGATCAATAAAATTCACTTCCCCTATAGACCAGTTATTTGCTTGTACCAAAAATCATCTTCATTTTTTCTGCACTTCGCTCTTGATCTGATCTTCACGGCTTGGTTTCCTCTTAGCTGCTCCAAACTGTCTGTCCCAACTTCTAGATTTAGATGCGCAGTTTGCAAAGTGAAGAAGAGCAGCTTCTGGTGTGAGTGCGGTGTAGTCTCCATCAGCTAAGGAGTTAACCCATTCAGATGATTCTTCATTCATGCCCCAAGCAAAGATCTCGGATAGTTGCATCTGAGTGAAGCCATGATGAGGGAATCGTAGAGGAGTCCCTGGAATTCGTTCCAAGCATCATGTAAACTTACTCCTTCTCTCTGTCTGAACCTTGAGATGTTTTTCCTGTAAGCAGTTGTTCTGGAAGGAGGGAAGTATTCCTCTATGAATTCCTGAGCAAGATCATCCAGTTGGTGTAGTGACCGGGTGGCTTGCTAGGAGCCATCTCTTTGCGGCGCCTCGGAGTGAGAATGGGAAGGCTCGAAGGCATAGAGCGCTTCTTGTTGAGGTTCTTAGACTTGAAAGTTTCACAGACAGCCAAAAAGTCAGATAGATGTGTGCACGGATTATCATCTGGCTTTCCTCAAATTGCACGTCCCTAGAGATTAGTCCCAGAAAGGGGATCTTGATCTCATAGTCGGGATCATCGTCATTAGAAGGCACGGTGATTGGAGACTGAATGTTAGATGCGCTCGGCTTACTGTAGTCCGCAAGACTCTTTGGAGCGGACATTGCGGTAGGGAAGATGGAACGAGAGTGATTCGATTTTGTACCTGCTATGATCTACAAGGGTCAAAAACAAGCACAACCGGTGTAAAATCGAAGTGTGACGGGAAATGAAAGATGGAAAGTAGAAGAATAAAATGCCAACTCTTCTTTCAAACAATATAGAAGAGTCCCCGGCAACGGCGCCAATTTAATGAGCTGCAGAACAGTGATCAAATACTACCAAGCTAGAAAGCTAAGCATATCGTATTCCACAGGGTTTCTTCTAATTGCTACTCAAAGAAGCTGGCAATTTATCCAAGTTTGAACACGTTGTGCGTATTGTGGGTTCCACGACTTCTAGACTAAGATGCAAGAAAATTAAAATGAAATTGAAAGACAGAATGATTGAATGGTTCAGACAGACGACAGACAAACTTAGATTTCGAATCCCCCTTAGATAACCAAGGCAACAGCAATCAACAGATCAGCGGATTTCAATTCTCGTTCAATAATTTCTATACACCACCATAACTCCTGACCCTTAGGTTTAAGACTGGCGAACGTTCGCTCTATCCGATCTAACTACCAAGATTAATTAGTCGCCCGGGTACGGTCGCCTCTCGCAACGACTTAACTTAACTGGTGCAATTACTATTGATTTATGAGTTACTCTTGCAGTGGATTAACCCTAACTGGTTCCTACGAAAGGCACACTCCAATTATAAGGTTAACTGGTTGAGTTGATGTTCTAAAGTGTGGCGAGCGTTCGCTTCTATCCTCACTTAACAAGAATCTAAGCTAGGTGATCAGGAAAGACAAGTTTTAATGTTTAAAGCAGAGAAGCTGTCTGGCGACAAACCCTAATTCAACACAAACCTAATTAGGCGATCAATCAGAAAAGAAACATAAACAATCAAGAACAAAACAACCATGCAAAGAGAAACTGATTGAACTTTGAATCTAATCACCGCCGATCCGTGACCGCTTTAAAGCCCTGGGTCACTTATGGTTCATCTAATCTAAGCTCTACAAGTTTAGCTACTCATATTAGGATCAAGAGAATCGAAAACAAACAAGGAATACATCTCAGGTAGGAAGAACAGAGAAGACTTGTAAAACCTAATTTGACGAATCCGTGAAGCTTCAATCTCCGGTAATCTTCAATCCAAGCTCCGAGTCTCCGAGGTGAAGGGATGGCGTCACGATCTCTCCACGGTTTTTCAAACTCTAAAACTCTCTCCCGAACTCGTGAGAATTCTGAAATTAATTTATATTCTGAGGTATATCTTTATTTGGGCCGCCGGTTAAGTATTTATACTTAACCCTAATACCGCCGGTTTTTATTTGATATTTTCGGCAAAAATAATACAGAATTTTCGCCGAAAATTCCTTCACAAAAGGGGATGACCGCCGGCTGTTTCTTCTGTGGTTTTCAGTTCAATAGTTTTCGGCGAAAACTTAGTGTTTTCGCCGAAAACATCCTTCAGTTGACATCAGTGGATTTGTGCTTGCATTTTCCCGAAAATACTAAGGGATTTTCGGACGAAAACTCCTTTGTAACCGGGGCAGGAATTTGTTTGACTTGGTTGGCTCCTTGGATCGATTCCGGTGCGATTCCTCGATGTTCCAACGCCTTAGACACGTCCTTGGCTACTTTATTTGACGGCAAAAACCTGTGCTATCATAAAAACACTAGAAAACCATCAAATAGACCCGAAACGGGCCAAAGTAACACAATGGCACGAGATAAGGCAATTGATTGAATATTCGTTATTCTACCCTAAAACCATGTCTTAAGCAAGGAAATGTCGCTTAAATGAGGCTGATAATCACGTCAAATTGAGTGTCATCAACCCTCCAGTGTGGGGTGAGGTGTAAGTCCTCCGGGCGACTGAATTCTTGCGAGATCTCGCCTACAAAATGTTATTCATTTAAATGATGTACGTTGATATAATATATTCACATAATGCTTAATTTGTAATCGACTTACCACCATATCGGGTCTCAGTCTGATATCCACAAACTGTGCCCACATAGGCGCAGAGATCCTGCCCGGCTTGTGTTCTATTGCCCAACCCTAGGGATCTCCACAAACTCATCCCATTCGAAGTCCTGGCCCGCTTCTTCAGTTTCCTTCTTCAATTTATTCTTGTATGTGTTAACCACATAACTTCTCCAAAGGCGGGTTTTGCAGTCCTTCCACTTCCTGCCAATATCCTCCATGATGTACTTAGTCGCAGCGTCTGTCAGCTCTGGTGGCTCAATCACGATACAACGATGCATCAAATTCAATGATTATAAATTAGTACTTATTATTAAATTTACATAACACAGGAATGAATTTCATATTTGAATACTTACAAACACAGTAGCCTTCAAATCATTCTTCTCTCCCTCCGTCACGTTGGGCCACTCCTCAACTGTAGTGGGATGAGGTTCTGGTCATTACCCAACAAACCCGTGAACTGGCCCAACAGAGCGGTGGGGCCCGCAGCCGTAGGCCCTAGAGGCCCCCAAGGCATGATGACCTTCTTGCCATCACGAAGGCTCAAAATCTGGCTACTAGCCACAGCTCCTGAGTCCTAACTTCTGCTGGATCGATGAGCTCTACCATCCAAGGACCTGAACGAGGAGCCATATCTGCAAATCCAAATCCAAATATTTATGTCAAACATTCGAGTATTGAATATAGAACAATAACACTTAGATCAAAATAATTTTACCAAACACTAGTTAATCATCGAACTCTGCAATTACAGGCCTGGCTAGGGGTAGATCAGTGGAATTATCAAAATCAGACAACTCTGGATTCATAATCATATCACTCTCATGCACTAAGTTGCCTTCCTCATCACCCATGTCGTAGACATCTCTGGGTTTGATATGTACAGGAATACACCAGCCCTTATCCACCTTATCTTCCACATAGTAGACCATTCGGGCCACCTTTACTTTCAAGTGATCCTTACTTCGATCTTTCTCATTTATCAAAGTGTACAGGATATTATCGCACACATTCTTCTCTATGTGCATAACATCCAAATTGTGTCGCAACTTATTGAACTCCCAATAAGGTAACTGAAAGAAACAACTCTTCTTCTTCCATTGTTCTGCTTTTTTTTGTTTCCTCCATCACCTCTTGCTTTCTTCCTTGGCTATTCACTCTCCTTCGTCTTCCCAAAAGTAACATTGATGTTCTCAACCTGCTGTAAAATTTCAGAGGCCAGATAAGAGTTTGGTTGCCTCTCTTAAATCAACATCACCATTGAATTTGGATTTTTGTAATCTCCAAGGATGTTCTGCAGGTAAGAAACGTCGACTTCCTATGAAACAATTCTTCCCACTCCCCGCCAAACGCAGTGGCTCCTGGTCTAGATTACAAGTGGGGCATGCCTGTCCTGTATAAGTGTTCCACCCTGATAATAAACTCAGTCCAGGGAAATCACTAATTGTCCACATTAGCGCTGCCCTCAACGTGAATGATTCTTTCTTCACTGAATCATATGCTTCTACACCTTCCCATAACATTTTCAGCTCATCAAGTAAAGGTTGTAGGTAGACATCGATATCATTTCTAGGAGCTTTCTTTCCCGGAATGATACCAGACAATATCATACCTGTTGACTTCATGCATTCCCACGAAGGCGTGTTGTATGGCATTAGTACAATTGGCCATGTGCTATGACTAAGGCTCATATTCCCAAAAGGATTAAAGCCGTCAGTAGCAAGGCCGAGCCTAACATTTCTCGATCTGAAGCAAACTCAGGATACCTAGTGTCAAAGTCAACCCACGCTTGACCATCTCGTGGATGTCGCGACATTCCATCAGTAGTTCTTGGCAACATACATATTATTATACTAGTTTAATCATGCATATTACAATCAATTAATTTACGTGTAAAAAAAAGGCTAAGAAATGCATACCTTACACCAATGTGAGTGATAAAAAGACAGAAGACAGAACAACTACTCGATACGGGCACTGAGAAAATAATCACAACATATACAATTAGAACTAATCAGAATAACTATTTCAATTCACTACAATGCTAATGACACATACAATCTACAATTCAATACTATTCTAGGAGTCACATCAATTTCATTTCACTACAATTCTAATAATCACAACGTATACAATTCTAATTCTCTACAATCCTAATAATCAGAACATATACAATTCTAATTCTCTACCAAATAAACGAAATTTAAATTACAATCTAGAAATTAAAAAATTAAATAACTTACACCGATACACAGGAGGAGATGTGAAGGAAGCACGGGTGATCAGAACAGCGTCAAGCAGCTCCTAGCTCGAATGCCTGCAATTCAGAGGATTCAGAGGATTTGGGAAGTTGAGAGGATTTGAAGCTGTGGGGAGAGGTGCATAATGAGTGCTGACGCTGGGCTGGGGGTATTTATACTTTCGGCATTTAGCGTCGGTCGATGACCGACGCTAAAACGCGTGTCAGCCGACGCTATTTTTTCGCGTTTTAGCGTCGGTTATGACCGACGCTATTCTCTTTCTGCTGACCGACGTCAATTTAACCGTCCGGTCAGCCAAAAATCGAACCAAAACCGGGAAATAGCGTCGGCTCTTTGTCCCATTTTAGCGTCGGTCACCTATCAACCGACGCTAAAACGCGAGGTCAACCTCTTAGCGTTGGTTGTTGACCGACCGACGCTAAATTGCTACGTTTCAACCGACGCTAAAAGGAGTTTTTTTGTAGTGGACATCTTCTTACGGAACTTGGAATTAAGCCAAATTGTGCTACCAAGCTCCACTGTGACAACCAAGCAGCACTACACATTGCCGCTAATTCTGTGTTTCATGAGCGAACCAAACATGTCGAGATCGACTGTCACTTTGTTCGAGAGCGAGTTCTTTCTCAAGAGGTTCAACCACTTAAGGTGAGTTCCAAAGAACAATTGGCCGATTTATTCACCAAGCTCTGGGACACGATTGTTTGTGCTACTTACTTGACAAGCTTGGTGTTCACGATGTTCACGCCGCAGCTTGAGGAGGAGTATTGGAGCCCATGGACCTTTGGCCCAATTGTTTGTTTTTCGGGTTGTATTGCTAGGGTTTATTGCTGAGACGTTTGGTATTCTACTATGAACAAGCAGAATATATATACCCTACTGATGTATTGTTTTGAGGCTTAAGACAACAATAATTCTGAAATTTACAGATATAAAAATTTCTTAGGGGAAGCTTTGGCGGCGCTGAAGGAGGTGTTTGATCTACCACTTGACACCAAAATGAAGAACAAGTACAAGAAGCCTCTGATTGGTTACGTGGGACAGATTCCCAAGCTTCCTCTCCATGAAAGCATGGGCATTGATAACGCAGCGGATGCTGATGCTGATGCCGTTTCAGCTTTCACTGATCTCATGTGGCCTAACCATGGAAACCCCTCCTTCAGGTACTTTGTATTATATTTATGTTTTTATAGGTGTCATGAACGGTTGCATCTCGAACACATTATCAACTATATACGTTACACACTTTTGGCCTACGTTTACTATTGGGGCTTAAGCTATGCCATGAAACTTTGCATCTCAATACTTTAAATTGCCGAGAGAGAGTTTTGAATGGATCTTGTATTGTTTATTAACATATGGTTTCTAAGATTCTAATGTTCAAAGCTTGATTATTTTTTTCTAAATACCATAATAAATACACGCTATGTAATTAAATATAGGGTCTAATATTATAGTTGATATTATTGGTGCCACGAACCGGTAGATTTCAATAATTCGAGTTGTTGGTGAGAGGTTAATATTAGCTTACATGGTATTCCTTAACAAATCTGTAGTGATTATATATGTTATTGTGTATAGTGCACATATTATAAAGATTTAATTTGAAGTATTCCAATAAGTTGGGTTGCAGGGGCGGTGTTAGGGAATTCAGGTGCTAGGGGCTTCAAGTGGGGCCTGAACCCCACTTGACAAATAATTTTTTTTTGAAAAAATGTATGTAATATTGTAACATAAATGCTTATAATTGAATGTTGGATCCCACTTGGACTTGACCGAAACTCTCATATTCGATCATTTTGCTGATTTTTTTATCATGAACCCCACTTGGCATAATTTCTGGCTACGCCACTGTTGGGATGGGTTGTTGGGAGAGAGGTTTCTATATCATTGCTCTTTATAAAATTTCTTAATATGCCTTCCAAACGGTCACGAAAGAGATTGAAGTTTTCAAAAGTCTAGTTCTGAAATTGCTATATTATGGATGCTTTCTAAATTAAACCCATAATATGTTTTTGACAGTGAAAAAGTGTATAGATACGTGAAGCTAGCAGCAGAGCTAGACAAGACAGTGACGAGGATGATATTCGAAAGCTACGGAACAGCAAAGTACCACGATGCCTACGTGGAATCGACAAGCTATCTATTACGGCTACTGAAGAACAGAGCTCCAATTGGAAATGAACCTCATTTAGCATTCTTGAGTCATACCGACAAGAGTTTCACAACCATACTCCATCAAAACCAGATAGATGGCTTGGAGATGGATACCAGTGATGATGGTGACAAGATCAGCATGAAACAAGAGATGGTTAGTTAAATGAAAGAACAAACGTGGAATTGAGAGTAAGTTGAAGGGAGAGAGGAATCTTCAAAGATGATTTAGCAATGCAAGTCTGCACACTTGCAGGATTACTGAATGAGTTCAGTAATGTTGCTTCTCAACAGTGGAAGGATATGAAAGTTGGAGTCGTGTAAGGAGTAGGGAATGAGAGGAGGAGACACAGGATTTTTACGTGGTTCGGTATTACCCTACTCCACGCCCAAGCAAGCTTGGGAGTCACTTTTATTAAATTCAATTACAACCCTCAAGAACACTCTTGAGTCACACCCTCTGTTTTTTTCACTTCACCGGCTAAACAGAGTAAAAACACTTCCGAGCTGTAATCCCACAGTTCTGCTCTTTCAGCAACCAATTCGTCTCTTCAAATAGCTGATGATCAAGCTAGCCGTTGAGCAATGATCTTGCTCTTTAATTACTGATTGTGTTTTGCCTTTGATCATTCTTTCCTTTTGTAACCTGCAATCAACTGGGAAGACAGACACACATATAGAAAGAAAGAATTTGTTTGAAAGGAAAGAATCTTTCATATGAGAAAGATTTGTTTGAGGGCTTGGACTTTTTCTTCCAACAATCTCCCCCTGCAACCACACACATCCTTTAGTAGAGAAGACAAAGTCTCCCCTAAGATTAGCAGTAGCAAAGAAACAAAGAGAAAGGAAGCAAGACAAGCAGATTGTCCTAGTAGAAGATGCAGTCCAAATCCAGAGTTTGCAAAGAGTTCAGAAAGAAAAAGGAGCAACACAACAAGTGACCTGAGGTGTCACAAACAAAAGTTTCAAAAAGACAAAGTGATCGAGCTGCAGAGAGTTTAGAAAGAAAAGAGAGGATCTTCTTCATAATCTGACATGTCGCTCATGCTTGGTGGCTTGTCAACCTTGGCGATCAGATTCTTCTTAACTTCTTTTGCAAGATCAGAGTCACCAAAGTTCACCTGCTCCAGATCAGTCATGAACCAGTCCATTCGTCTGTGAAGGAACTCCACCATCTCATCAATTTGCTTGTTAAGCTTCCTGATCATCCGCTGTTTGGCAAGCAGGCAGAACTCTACTGCATTTAAATCAGCTAGTTCTGCTAGCTGATCATTGCCTGACTTCCGTTTGATGAGTGCTTTGGGGATCTTCATCTTGTTGGAGACTGCATGCGCTTCACAGCAGTATTCATTAGGAGAGAATGAAGATAGAGCAATGTGGGTGGAGATACCTGTCTTCCAGCTAGAGGATTCTCCCCCTGTTGTAGGGTGGAACGGAGCACGGAAGGAGCCAACTCGACGGAGGACATGCTGAGGACGGAGGATACGGCGGTTGTTCTTCAGAACATGATCGGAGAGATCGACACCAGCCTCAAGAAGGAGGGATGTGATGACCGAGGCAAACGGCAGCTTGTCTGGAAACTGAGGGGAAGAGGCCTGAATGATGGAGGAAAGAACAAGATGGGGCAGACTCAGACGGTTCGAGCGGAGAGCCCCGAACAGAATCCATCCATCAAGAGGGTGATAAGATCAAGATCAGATGAGCGGGGAAGAAAGATTCGAGTGACAAACCAGTGAAGGACCCGTAGAGTTTCTGGTAACTGGAACACTTCGACCCGTCGGGCATTGGTAGGAACCTGGCACAGGAGACGATTCTGCAGAAGAATGTCCCAGCCAACCCGATGCAGCCTAGCAACAGTGTGAACTGTAGAACCAGCAACAGGAACACCTAGAACCGAGGCCAGCACAGACGGGGAGACTGGAATTCGCTTGCCAAAGATGACGGAGGAGGCCGTAGGCGGTTCCAGGGTGTGGACGCGAAGGTTGCAGTAGAAGTGCTTCACGGCTTCTTCGCAGTAGACGCCTGGAGCACCAAACGCCAGAGTGTGCCATCCAAGGTTGAAAATGAGCGGAGCTGGGCTGACACTACAACAAAATGGAGTATTAGTGGCGATTATTTTCCATAATTGTGGAGGTTATAACCGCCACTGTTGTAATAACTGTGGCGGTTGTACAACCGCCACAATAGGAAAGCAAAACCGCCACGAAACTGTCCGACACAAACGAATAATAGTGGCGGTCAGGAACCGCCACAAATAAGCAACAGTGGCGGTTACACGGTGGAGGTTATAACCGCCACTGTTGACTATAACTTTCCCAAAAAAAAAATTCGCCGGCGGAAAACCCAGATTCCGGCGAGTTCCAAAAATCCTTTCAGGAGGGGTTAGATTTTTGGCGGCGGAGAAAGGAACAAGGCGGCGGAGTGGTGTCGGCCATGGGAGTGGGCGATGGGGGTGAGGCGGCGGGAGCGGGGTTGGAAGACGGGTGCTAATGGTGGCGGCTGGACGGAATTGGGGGGAGTTCGATGCAGCAGAGAGAATTGACGGCTGTGGGGAGAATCGATGGAGTTGGCAGCCATAGAGAGGAAGGCGACGGCTGGGTTGGAGGCGGCTGGCAGCGGGATTGGGAAAAGAGAGGGAGTGGCGGCGGAGGCAAAATAGAGGCAGAGTGGTGGTTGGAGAGTCAGGGTCGGCGGCGGCTGGAATCGGAGATCGGCAACGGGTTAAAGTCGAGAGATTGGGGGGTTGGTTGGGCTGGTGGTGGGTGGTGGTTGGGATACGGCGGGTGGCGGAGAGAGGAAGCCGGCGGGTTGGAGGGAGGAATCGGCGGCGGGGGGTTGGTTGGGCCGGTGGCGGGTGGTGGCTGGGATACGGCGGGTGGCGGAGAGAGGAAGCCGGCGGGTTGGAGGGAGGAATCGGCGGCAGGGGTTGGCTCGAAATCGGTTTGGACCATAGTGGGATTTAAGAATCCCTACTCTCTCCTCCTCTGGTCCAGATTTAGTGGGATCTTATTGGCTGAATACACTTGACACGGATTGCTAAATGCATAGTGGCGGTTTTCTTTTCCAATTGTGGAGGTTATAACCGCCACAATTGTATCTAACTATTGTGGCGTTATAACCGCCACAACGCAACCGCCATTACTTAAATTACATATTGGCGGTTGTACAACCGCCAATAGTGTAAGTGCTATTTATCCCTTTTTTTCTTGTAGTGTGACCCCGTATTTAACGAAGTCATTTGGGTCAACTTGGTAGAAATCCAAGATTTCTTTGTTACGGAAGGAGAGGTCATAGGCTTGGGAGAAGGAGGGCATGGGATGAACATCAACATAGCGGGCATGAGGGATTGGAGAGGCCATTGCAGAAGGATAAGATAGACAGGGAGAAGGGTTTGTGAGGAAGATGAAGAACAGTCCCAGGAAGACGGCTGCTTAAAAGAAGAGAGGACAGTGAGAAGAAAAAAGGAAGGTGGATCGTCAGAAAAAGAAGGATGAGAAGTTATTTCCCCAAATTGAAGGGACGTGCATGCGGGGAAAAGATTCATCAAATCAACTCCTACATTGTAGTTATTATGATGGAGGGAGAAGGTAGGTAATGATTCAGAGATTGTCCAAATCCGATTCACTTACCATACCCAGATTGGTTCGAATTTCACAGAACCTGTCTTCCTTTAATGGTTTGGTGAACAAATCTGCCAACTGATCATTGGTGGAAATGAAGGAGAGAGAGACAACTTTATCTTGGACAAGTTCTCGAATGAAGTGAAACCGAACCTCAATGTGCTTGGTTCTAGAGTGTTGAACAGGATTTTTGGAGATAGAGATGGCACTTGTGTTGTCACAAAGAACAGGGATAGTGGGGAGATGGATGACGTAGTCTCGAAGTTGAGACTTAATCCAGATAACCTGAGTGCAACATTGACCTGCAGCAATGTATTCAGCCTCAGCAGTGGAGAGAGCAACAGAGTTCTGCTTCTTACTTGCCCAGGAGACCAGTTTGTCTCCTAGAAATTGGCAAGAACCAGTGGTGCTCTTGCGATCAACAATGCATCCTGCATAATCTGAATCACTGAATGCAAGTAAATCGAATGAATCATTTTTAGGGTACCAAAGTCCCATTGATGTAGTGCCTTTGAGATATCTAAAAATCCTTTTAACAGCACTGAGATGAATTTCCTTAGGAGAGGATTGAAAACGAGCACATAGACAAACACTGAACTGGATATCTTCCTCACAAACCCTGGAGGCTGTTTAACAAACACCTCTTCTTTGATATGCCCGTTAAGAAAGGCACTCTTCACTTCCATCTGATAAGCGTGAAGCCCTTGAATCAAGCAAATGCACAAAGGATTCAGATTGCTTCAATACGAGCGACTGGAGCAAAAGTCTCATCAAAATCAATTCCTTCCTCTTGATTGTATCCTTGAGCAACCAAACGTGCTTTGTTTCTAGTAACAACTCCATCTTCGTTGGTTTTGTTACAAAACACCATTTAGTTCCTATAACACTTTTGTTTGGAGGAAGAGGAACAAGCTCCCAAACATCACATCTTTCAAATTGCAGAAGTTCCTTCTGCATTGCTTTGATCCAGAATTCATCATTAAGAGCATCCTTAATCTGTTTTGGCTCGATTGTTGACAAGAAGGCTTGATTTGCAAAATCAAGGTGTTTCTTTGAACGTGTGACCAAACGATCTTCAGGATTTTCGATGATCTGAGAAGGAGGATGTCGTTTAAGAATGTGAGGCGGAGCAAGAACTTCACTGGATGGTTCAGTTTGGTTGGGGAAGAAGGAACAGAGGTTGTGATTCTTCTGTGAGAGGATTTGAGGGTAACGAAGGAATGACAACTGATGGTTCATCATCATCCGACTGAGGTGAGGGAGCAGAAGGGGTTTCCTCGTCAAAGACAACATTTATGGATTCTTCAACCTTTCTAGATTTGAGATTGAAAACGCGAAAGGCTTTACTGTGAGTTGAGTAACCCAGAAGAATGGCTGGAGAGGACCTAGGATCGAATTTTCCTAAGATGTCCTTTGTGTTGAGGACAAAGCATTTACATCCGAATGGGTGAAAATAAGACAGCTTTGGCTTCCTTAGTTTGATCATTTCGTAGGGTGTCTTAGAAAAATCCTTCCGAATCAATGTTCTGTTTAACACATAGCAGGCGGTGGCAACAGCTTCAGCCCAGAAGTGTTTGGGAGTGTCATGATCAGCCAGCATTGTTCGAGAGAGATCCAGAAGTGCTCGATTCTTTCTCTCAGCAATTCCATTTTGCTGAGGGGTCCTGGGAGCTGAAAATTCATGACGAATGTCCATGAAGGTACATAATTGATCGAAAGTGTGTGATTCGAATTCTCCACCGTGATCACTTCTGATGATCTTCACTTTAAGACCAATTTGGTTTTCTTCCTCGGAGATCAGTTTTTGAAGAGAAGAAAGAGCTTCATTCTTATGAACCAGGAATTTAACCCATGTAAACCGACTAAAGTCATCGACTACAACCAAGGTATAGAATTTTCCACCTATACTCATGATGTTACAAGGGCCAAACAGATCAATGTGAAGCAGCTCAAGGGGTTTAGAAGTTGAAGAAATTGTCTTTGTTTTGAAAGAAGAACGAGTCTGTTTTCCTAGAGAACAAGCATGACAAAAGAATTCCTTGGTTTCTTTGAGCTTCGGGAGTCCTCTAACAAGATCAAGTTTGGACAGTTTTGCAATTCTGCTAAGACTTGCATGACCTAATCTTCTATGCCATAAGAATTCAAGATTTTTCTCAATTGCAGAAAAACATTTTTCTTTGAATGCTTCTGAGTTCAGAAGATTCACTGAGTAGATGTTTTCTTTCCTACTTCCTACAAACAAGAGTTTGTTTGTATCAGAAGTTTCTACGAAGCAGAAATTAGACTCAAAGGAGACTCTGTTTCCAGAGTCACAGAGCTGACTAATAGAAAGAAGATTATGTTTCAAGGAATCAACCAGAAGAACATTAGAGAAAACAGGATTAGGTGAACAACCAATAGAACCATGACCAAGAATTCTTCCGAAACTATTATCACCAAACACAACTTTACCTCCCTTTTTCAAGGTAAGTGAACTGAAGAGTTTAGAGTTTCCAGTCATGTGATGAGAACATCCACTGTCCAAATGCCACTCATTGTCTGTCTGAGCTATTTTCATCTTCTGATCCTGAGTTATCTGAGACATGAGCAGAGGTTAGATGTTTTGGTACCCAAATTTGTTTGGGTACCTTGCTATTTTGAGTGACAGAAGAGAATTTAGAAGATGATTTGGAATTTTGATTGGGAAACTCTTGTTTTCCACACAAAGAGCATTTAAATTCATTTAATCTTAGATGAAGTAAGAAATTCCAATTCCCTAGAAGTGCTCTTTTAAGCTTTGCATTGTTGAACTCCAGTTTATCATTTGAAAGATTGAGATTTCTTGGAAATGGACCTAAGATTCCAGGTTCAGACGATAAAGGAGGAATAAAAGATGCAGAGGATCTAGTTTTAACAATGATAGTAGGTTTTGGTGGATTTTCCAGAGTCTGTGTTATTCTAGCCTGGTGATCACAAACAAGTTTGTTGTTTTCAGACCTCAAAGTTTTATTTTTATCTTTTAACAAACGATTTTTTGACTTGAGATCAGTAACAAGACTTTCAAGACTTAAAAATGCATCAATCAATTCAGTCTTAGAAATTGAATCGATATCATCAAAAGAACATGTACTCACCTGACCATCATCAGAATCTTCACGATCAGTTATTGCCATGGAAGCTTGATTCTTTGAGCTTTTATCATCTTCACTGTCAGAATCAGATTCACTCCAAGATGCCTTCAATGCTTTTCCTCTTGACCCTTTGATCAAAGGACATTCTGACCTTATGTGCCCTGTTTTTCCACACTTATAACATGTAACATTGTTATCATCATAAACTCTATCATCATCTCTTTTAGATTTTGAAAAATCCCTGTTATTTCTGTTATGTTTGAACCTGTCAGATGATCTGGACTGACTATCTTCTCTTCCATTTTCTTTCTTGTATCTAATTAGTCTACGAAGTTTACTGCTCATTAAAGCTATCTCTTTTTCAATGTTCTCAGGTTCATCTTCTTCTCCTGAGCTTTCTTCAAGTTTTTGTTTCGCTTTAAAAGCAATATTCTTCTTAGCTTTCTCTTTTTCTTCAAGTTCAACCTTCTTATCTGACATTTCATTTTGCTTTAAAACAAGTTCATAGATTAACATAGATCCCATGAGATCCTCAAGAGAAAGAGTATTAAGATTCTTAGCCTCCTCGATTGCAGTCCTTTTAGCCATCCATTCCCTAGGTATTGATCTAAGAACTTTCCTAACAAGATCAGATCTTTCAATACTTCTTCCTAGAGTAGACAGGCGATTTACAATCAAATTGAATCTACCATACATTTCAGAAATTGTTTCACCAGGATTCATTTTGAACATTTCATATTCATGAACAAATAAATCGATTTTTGTGTCCTTAACAGAGGAGTTTCCTTCATGTGTTGCTTCTAAGATACTCCATATTTCATGAGCAGTTTTACAAGCACATATTCGATTATATTCTTCATCACATAACGCACAGTAAAGGACATTCATTGCTTTAGCATTCAGCTGAACTTTAGTTTTAACTTCTTCAGACATGCTATCAAGGGTTTCAGGAGGTTTGTAAGTTTAGATCTTACCCTTTGCCAGACTGAGATGTCTAAGCTCATAAAGAATACCTCCATCTTTCTTTTCCAGAATTGGTATCCAGTTCCATCAAACCATGGTGGTCTTGTACTGGAGTGTCCTTCCACATTTGGTGGTTTGCTGCTTCCGGTACTTGTGTTCATTCTTTCAAGTGGATCAATCCGTGGCAGACGTCGAGTCTCGATTGGGGTTGATCACGGACCTGCTCTGATACCAACTGAAACAGGAGATGGTTAGTTAAATGAAAGAACAAACGTGGAATTGAGAGTAAGTTGAAGGGAGAGAGGAATCTTCAAAGATGATTTAGCAATGCAAGTCTGCACACTTGCAGGATTACTGAATGAGTTCAGTAATGTTGCTTCTCAACGGTGGAAGGATATGAAAGTTGGAGTCGTGTAAGGAGTAGGGAATGAGAGGAGGACACAGGATTTTTACGTGGTTCGGTATTACCCTACTCCACGCCCAAGCAAGCTTGGGGAGTCACTTTTATTAAATTCAATTACAACCCTCAAGAACATTCTTGAGTCACACCCTCTGTTTTTTTCACTTCACCGGCTAAACAGAGTAAAAACACTTCCGAGCTGTAATCCCACAGTTCTGCTCTTCCAGCAACCAATTCATCTCTTCAAATAGCTGATGATCAAGCTAGCCGTTGAGCAATGATCTTGCTCTTTAATTGCTGATTGTGTTTTGCCTTTGATCATGCTTTCCTTTTGTAACCTGCAATCAACTGGGAAGACAGACACACATATAGAAAGAAACAATTTGTTTGAAAGGAAAGAATCTTTCATATGAGAAAGATTTGTTTGAGGGCTTGGACTTTTTTTCCAACACAGCATCCATTTTCCACCAGCTTCGTTCGTCGTCGTCGCTGGAGATGCCTTAATGGTCAGTTTTTAAGTTCACTAACGTTTAAAATGAATCAAAAATCACTTATAAAACCATACTAATTAAAGTTACATGCATGATTTGAGTGGTTGGTAGGTATGGAGCAATGACAGGATAACTGCTCCAACCCACAGAGTGATAATGAATGGGAAAGTGGACAGATATTCAATGGGGCTGTTTGGATTCAACAATGGGATGATACATGTACCTCAAGAGCTTGTTGATGAAGAGCATCCGTTGAGGTACAGGGCGCTGGATCATCAGGGACTGTTTGACTTCTTTCGTACCCAGGAGGGTTACAACTCTGAATGTCCTGTCAAGGCATATTGTGGCATTTGATTCAGTAAAGGACCAATGTATTTCAAAGTGTTGGAGTAACTGTATAGACATTGAAAATAAAGGTCCAAGGGCTCACCGACGCATGGATTTGATGTCCTTAATGAAGATAAAATTCTTGAGGAGCTGATTCTGGACATAGTTATGTTGGAGAATAGTATGGAGGAGCTGACTTTGTCGCCCCATAAGAATATATATATATAACTTGTTTTCGTTTCTAGTGCGCACTAATGCCACTCGCTAAATCCTTTTAGAGGCAAAAATAGTGACAAATACTACTATTTGTCACTAATTGAACCTTTAGAGGCTAAATGTTTTTGTAGCATGCTAAGCCAATCCCATGGGAAACGATCCCTAACCAAGTGGGCTCTGATGTCCGACCTCCAAACCCACAGTCGTTAGATATCGTCATCATGGGGGACCAAGCTCAAGTTTTTCTTAATCTAGCCCAAACTGCTAACGCTAGCCTAGAGGGTAAAGAGAAACTCATCTTAAATGGCACTTCGCAGTCCAGTGTCAACTATTCTAGGGGTTTTGGAATTTTATAGCACATTATTCGTTACTATGTACCATCAGTAGAAAAATGAATGAAGATGTTCAAAAATAGACAAATGTAACCTGCAGCCAGCACAGCTAGCCAGCCAACTATGTGTTGGCCAGCTAGCGCAACGCTAGCTGCTATTAATCAAACACTCAATTGCAATTTGGAAGTTAGTCATGTAAGATATATTTTAATACATTAATATATCTTCTTTTTCTTATGTGGCCCAAATAACTTAATCTGATCTGGTTAGGAAAAACTGTTGGATAAAGCATTTTCCTTTATGGGTTTGGACTTAGAAGTTAACCCTAATTAATAACTCAAACCTTGATGGACGGTTGAGATTAAAAGATCATTAGGGTTTGGCCCTTCTCTCTGCCTACAAATATAACTCTATTCCATCATAAGAGTTAAGCCGTAAAATACACTAAAGGTTTATAGGAAAGAGAGAGAAGGAGAAACCCTCCTAGTTCGAGATCAAGACCGGCGGATCTGCTCCTTCTCTTGCACACTTTTTGGGATTTTTTCCCAAAATAGGGTTGAATAGTTTTTCTATTCCCAAAATGGGCTCTTTATACAATCAATTTCCAATTTAGGGCAAAATAGGCTGAGTAGGCATGAATATCGTCAAATACTTTGGCGATCTTCTTAAAATAATATTTAATATGTTTTTCGCCAAAGGGTATGGCGATTTACTATCAATGTGTCAGAATCCATACTTTCAACATTTCTTTTTTATTCTTCCTTTCCTTTCTTTCTTTTGGCATCGTTTTCCTGCTTAATAGGCAAATTCCACCGCAATTATGGATTCCGAGGGAATTGAAATCCACACAAATCCGGATAGCAATTCCTTGTTTTCCTGCAAAATTAGGACTTTGGAATTGAAAGCTCAGCCTAATTGTAATTACAAAAATATCCCTACCCCCTTCGTCCTCACCAACGCCTCCTCTGCCCAACGTTTCTCCTCAAACTTCCGGTCGTCGTCCCCGTCTCACGTCCAGTGGCCGTCCTTCATCCTCCTCATTCATTCCTCCCTGCTGGACGGCGGCGGTTTGAGTTTCCAGAATTTAATGGCATTGAAGCCATGTTGATTGGGGCCGTTTCGAATAATCGTCGTTAAGACGGATTGGACTCTTGGATCGATTTGACATCTTCAGCCTCAACTGCTTACTTCGTTCAAGTAGATTGAGAACCCGACGTATCCCCCTTTTCCCAGAAGGCTGTAACCCCGAAGTCGTCCGGCGATTTATTTTCAGATCTGAAAAGAGACGCGACAAAAGGGGAAATCGCAGGGGAGGGGATGATGCTGTGTTTCGGTCGACGAAGGGGAGACCGGTGAAGGGAGTCTAACTGTAGAGGTATCGGGGAGATGGTGGCTAACGGGGAGTGAGGCCAGTCGGAGAAAGATGACGTTAATCAGAGAAAGAAGGAGACGGCAAGGGCACCTATTGGAATTCCGGCGGAAATTATCAATTCTCTTGGTTTTCAAATGGATTTGGATTCCGCTGCGGAGCAGGAATTTGGACATGGAACGAAATTAATTCCTGTACTAATTGGCCGACGAAAACACGGAATTACAATTTTCCGCCGGAAATAGAGCTTTCCGTCGCTCGATTCCGGGGAGGAAAACGTCCTCTTTGTCTCTCTATTTACCATTCAAATGTATATATATGTTTAAGGGAACAATAGCTATTTATAAGTCAAATATTTTTGTTTAGATATTTAAATTGCCACATAGTTATTTAATTATGGAAAAATGGTACTTTGCCTTCCTCTACTTTGCTAAGTTAACAAATAACCCCTTGTACTATGACCTGATTAGTTTACCCCCTCCTACTATAGCCAACCTAACAAATAGCCCTTTCATCCAAATTTTCATCCAAAATTCGTTAAGTGATGACTCACCAACATGACTCATCCATAATTAATGATAGTATATTGCCACATCATCAACGTCCATCCATCTCACCTAAACTAAAAAGAGAAAAACAAACACAATTTTTTTTAATATTTAATTTTTGGATAATATTAAAAAATAAAATATTTTTTTCTAAAATAAATATAAAATTTTTCTAAAAGTAACTTTGAATTTTTAAAAAAAATATATTTATTAAATTTAATTCAAATAAACCATAAAATAATAAAATTATAGATGAAAGTCGATGATGTGGCAATGTACTGTCATTAATTATAGATGAGTCATATTGGTGAGTCATCACGTAACGAAATTTTGGATGGAAATTTGGATAGAAGGGGTTGTTTGTTAGGTTGGCTATAGTAAGAGGGGGTAAATTGACCATTTCAAACTGACATTTGAACAGTTCATGAGACTCTAATGGTTCAATGACATCAATACATTTTATGATGTGTCAGTGGTGACGTGGCAAATGACCATAATATTCTATCGTCAGTGATTACATGCCTGAATGTAACACGATTCAAAGTTTCGAGACCAGTCCGCAATATTTTAAAGTTTCAAGACCACTTTGTAAACCGACCCAAAATTTAAGAATTATTAAATATTTGACCCCTTAAAAATATGCTACGAAGTCAAATTAATAACAAAAGGTTATAATAATTAAATAACCATGTACCAATTTAAATACCTAAACAAAAAATATTTGACCCATAAATAGCTATTGTATGTACCCTTAAACATATAAATACATTTGAATGGTAAATAGAGAGAGAAAAGAAAGAAAGGAAAGAAAGAATAATAAAGAAATGTTGAAAGTATGTAGTCTGACACATTGATAGTAAATCGCCATACCCTTTGGCGATAAATATATTAAATATTATTTTAAGGAGATCGCCAAAATACTTGGCGATATTCATGCCTACTCAGTTTGTTTTGCCCTAGATTGGGAATTGATTGTACAAAGACCCTATTTTAGGACAATGTAGTTAAAATCCGATTTTAATCTTAAAATCTTACGGTTTTACGATTTTACTGGTCTCTAGCGATCTTGATTCCACGCAAAATCTATGGGTCGTAAAATCTAGTAAAATCTCGATCAAAATCTTAGAATCTTATAAAATCAACGATTTTTCTTGTATTTTACGATTTCACTTTCTAGGGGAAATTACTCATTTGTACAACTACATATAAGTCAGAACAAAGACAATTAAATTAAATTGATTTTTTTAGATATTGAATAATTAAGTTAGAAGTTATTACTAAAAAGTGTCTAAAATCTAATTGTTACTTCCTCGAATGACCGCTTAAGAGCCGACATTCTCTCTTTTTTCTTATCTAGACTTTTCAAAGTTGGTAATGGTCTTCTTATTCTTAATATGTTGTTGATTTAAATGTTTTGATAGTAGTTCATAAAATCTTACGATTTTACAATTAAAAACTATGATTCCGATTTCACCCATGTTTTCGATTTCACGTGGAATCACGATTTTGACTACATTGTTTTAGGAACAGAAAAACTATTCAACCCCACTTTGGGGAAACAATCCCACTTTTGGAGGATCATCATTATTCCTCTTCTATTCATCGACCCATGTAGATCACCATGTCTACGGGTATGTCGATTTAAGTTTATGTTATTATAGTTTACAAGTCAAATATAGCCAAATTGCAATTTGGTCACTATTCTTTACCTATTTTACAAATTATTATTATTATTATTGATTTGATAATATAAGCCGACCTTAATAAAATGATAATATAAAGAAAATTGTATTAGCTGTCACAATATCTTGAATTACGGATCCTAAGGTCACGTTTGTTGGAGGCACAACGATCAAGGAGACAACGACTTCCAATAATTGTTCTAACTTTGAATCAATCAGCGGATAGTCAGACCAGCGGGACGCGGGGCGGAGCCAGGGGCTCCAAGCGGGTTCTCCGGACCCCATTTGGCAAATGATTTTTTGAAAATATCTTTGTAAAATGATAACATAAATGGTTATAATTGAACACTGGACCACACTTGAACTTGATCGGAACTCTTATGTTTTGATTATTTTGCTAATTTTTTTATAATGGACCCCACTTGACAGAAGTTTTGGCTACGCCGCTGACGGGACGACAGAAGTTCTGGCTACGCCCCTGACGGGACGTGACACGTTTATTTTATCTTTGAACAAACCTCCTCTCCCTCTACCACCTCTCCTCAAACCTCCAATCCCCAACCCCACCTCCCTCCCAACGAATCCCCAACCACTTCCGCCGCCAGATCTGGATCAACTGCGGATCAGGAGATGATGAGGATGATGCCGGAGTGCTGCCACTTTTTCTTTCACTGTGAGAAAGATTGTCACTGTGAGAAAGATTTCACCATTTTTCTTTCACGAGCTCTATTCTTAGGGTTCTTTGGTGAGAACAAACCCGTTTTCTTCCTCTGCTTCTGTGTCCCCTGAACTTATGGCCAGCTTGGCCAAATGGGAACTGGGTTTGCTAGGAGGCAGCTTGTTGAGTTGATTGCTAACTGTTACGAGTACCAATGGCGGAATAGCGGGTCTCAAGGCGTGAGGATTGGAAGCTTCTGTTCTGTTACTTCCGAAGCTAGGTTGAAGATCGGAGCTCCATAAACCATGGAGATATTATAAAATTCTGGGAATTCTATGTTTACACACAGACCCTCATCATTCAGGAACTCTACCAATCCAAGATACAAACTTTGTAGTACAAAGTTTGTACAAAAAATTGCCCAAAAAGTCAATGTGTCAGGGAAAACCAATTCCAGCTTGTTACTGCAAGGCCAAAAAGATAAGTGGGATCATGGCCATGCTGTGGGGTTCTTTAATGGGTTTCATCATTCATTGTGAGCTAATGGGATTTCTGTAACATTGATTGAAGCTTGTTTTGCAATGAAGGTGGAGAGAGAAGGTGTAAATCAAATTAGCCGAATTTCAATTTAATATTTCGAGTATGGATGAATTTGACAGAGGTTGAATGAAGTCGGAATTTAGGGTTTGATACGAGAACCCTAAATCCAAGTGACACTTGATCTGTAATCTGGAGTGATAATCGAATAGAGAAGCAGTAGAGCGAAAGTAAAGCGCACACACACAACACCCAATCTTAACGTGGTTCAGCAAGGTGACATTGCCTACATCCACGCTCGAGCAAGGCTCGAGATAGTCAGTTTTATTAATCAATTTAAAACCCAGGATTCCAACAAACCCTGTTAACCAGCTGATACACCACAGCTGAAATGCACCGATCCACCGATCCAATCTGCCTCACTGCTACCGTGAGTGACAACCTGAGAAACAGCTTAACCACCTCTTTTCTCAGTATCTCTGCTAATCTTCAAGCCTGGTTTTTAAGCTTTTCTGCTTCCGTCTTCAAGGATTGATTTAGGGCTTGATTGACGCCAATCTTTGTCCTTGATGAATGTCTCGATCTGCTTCAATAGCGGGTTCGAAAATCTCCGGAAGAGAGAGCGTGAGCCTTGATTCCTTTTCATTTATTACCTGCAATAAAAACCATTTCCCTTCTCGGCTTGACCAAGAGGTCCAACTTGATTAACTTGAACAAACCGGTTAAACATAGTAGACTTGAATCAAACCGGTTAAACACAGTAGTCTCAACAGAAGGGAATGAGGAAGTAAGAGGGTGGAGGAAAGAGGGAGGTGAAGGATTGAGTTTGGATATTGAGAATTCATTGGGTAATCAAATTGGGTGTTTGGGTTTTATTTTGGGTAGATAAGATATGACATGGATTTTAAATGACGTGGCAATCCATGTGGCAAGTCTACATAGGCGGATAGACAGAATTATGGATGTCCGTAGCTAACAGTGACCTCTAGGATAATCGGTCAAAGTTCAGTGATGACTAGGAAATTTTTTGAAGTTCAATGATCACTGGGTTATTCGGTCAAAGTTCAGTGACCATTTAAGTAACCAACCCGTTTTTAAATTGAAAAGTTTATAGATACGTGAAGTTAGCAATAGAGCTAGACAAGACATTGGGGAGGATGGTATTTGAAAGCAATGGAACAATTAGTGTAACATCCACTCTCGTTTTCCGTGGTTGGGTCCACAGTTGAACTAGAAGCGAGTATTACCAGCAATGAATAGAAAATAACCAAAACATAAAACCAAGAGGAAGCAAATTAAATGAACATAAATCACTAAAAAAAGAAACGGGATCCGAATTAAAATATAATTGAAGTCACAACCGCCTAAACCATCTGAATCAAATACAATCTAAAACCCCCACCAACACTGTCAACTGAATAAAATACAAAAGGGTCAACTTTCGTGTCCTCGGTCGCCGTCCTTCAACCATTCATTTCATCCAAACTCCAACTGCCGAATCACTCCACACACCAATACAAATTGAAAGGGGAAAAGAGATGGGGTCAGCTTCCTAAGGAAACAGAGTGAACCCGTGGGGCCGAACTATGCGCCGATCTACCTATGAAGCATCCTAAACTCCCTAATTTCATCATCAACAATGGGACTCACCTATGTCTATTTCATTTGTAATTTCCTAACTAATAGTGCTAGGTTACCACATCATCATCATCTCCCTCTACCCACATCATGCACATCCCCACATCACATCATTTAATCAACATGACTAAAATAAACGATTATCATACATTCATCAATCCAACCATAAGCAAATAAATTCCATATAATCAAAATTTCAACATAAACCATCTCACAAGTTAATCATCAATATCAAACCACTCATCAAGGTTAACCCATACACTCAAACACACGACCAATGCATAGTTACCAGCTCTAAAACAGTTTAGGTGATCAAACAAATCCATTTCTCAGAAATAGTTTTCACAATTCTATTACTATCATCATCCTTAGTTCAAAACACACCAAGATCACACACATCCACCTCATTACAACTCAGACCACAAGGAGACAAGCTGGTGAGATCCTAGTTGAAGCCCTAACAAGAATGAACAAGAAGATGGCTTATTTGGAGGCATGAAGCCCATTGGAGCATGTGGACCATGAGATAGGGCCAAGAATATCTACAAGGGATGTGCATGGGTTTAGTTGTAAGCCGAAAGGCCCTAACTTGGAAGCTAAGGAAGAAGGGGTCAAGTTATCCTTGTTCTAGAAGGATTTGTATTTTCCCCAGTTTTAGTATTTTGGTCATAAATTCCTTTATAGGACTCTAGTCGATGCAAAGTCAGCAGTGTTGCAAAGATAAATCAATTACCTTTCCATCTGTATGTCATGGGCCATCTTATTCTTTCGGACAAAGGAAATATACATGTTTAAATGTGATGGACAAAATAGAGAATGATTTTCTTTTTACAATAGGACCTGTTTTCTTTATTTGTTTTAGCTACCCTTTCCATGTTAGAATATGATGCTTTTATGTTATTTTATTCACTAATTTCTTGGTTCACTTCCCCTATATAAATGTACTATTATAACTCTTTCAAATCACCTTCGACTCTCATATATCTAAGTTTCAGGTTCAATAATTATGTTTTGTGGTTTAATAACTACTTCAATCCATTTCATTTGTACATCTATATTTTAGGGGTCAATAACTACGTTCCAGTTCATACCATATGATATCTCATAACTACGTTTCTCAATAACTATGTTTTCATTCCAATAACTTCTTTTCAAAATGTCACCTAAACAACTATGTTGTTCTAGGATCACTCATGTATTTTAGGGTACATTATGTTTCACGAGTTCCCCAATTCACATATTTTTAATTTTTTTTATGAATGCTACCAAGATTGGTATTCAAAATATGACTCTTCCTTCTATATAAAGAAAAAAAAAATAGACTTAAAATAAATGAGTAATGGTCCAAATAAAAAAGAAAAACAAAAAAGGATGTATTGTTTGTAACACGTTACCTAGTGATTCTAACACATAAGGTAGTTACTGTTAACCTGTATAGCGGCAGTATAGGTTCAGTATAGTTGCAGTATAGTTAGGTTCAGTATATGTTCAGTATAGCTTCAGTATAGTTGCAGTATAGTTGCAGTACAGGTTACGGTTAGGGTTAGTTTGGGTAATACACTTCAAGCCCAAACTAAACCCTAACTTAACCCATATAAATATGCTTATAACCTAGCCACTTTGAGATCAGACACACACAACACACCTCCTCCATCCTTAATAAGATTCACCTCTTTCCCTCCGTGGAGTAGCTAACACAACGTTAGTGAACCACGTAATCTCGTTTGTCTCGTTTCTTGTTTCTTGTGATCCTTGCTCGATGTCTAACATGGTATCAGAGCCTCATGCTCAAACCTACTCTGAGTCTGTTGCAGTTCGATTCAATGGACAAAACTATGATCTATGGGAATTCTCCTTCCGAGTTTTCATTGAAGGAAGGGGTCTATTGCGTTATCTTGATGGTTCTGAAACCCTAGCTGGTGCTCGAGCTGCCGCCGTGTCTACCATCGTCGACGCATCAGTTTCTGATGTCTCTGCCTCTGCTACTTCTGATCCTAAGACCCCACCATCATCTCAGCCTAAAGCTCCGACCGCCATAGAGATCGAGTCGGCTTCTGCTCCAGCCGAAGCAATTTGGCGTATGAACAATGCAAGGGTAATCTCTTATGTGCTTGGTTCGGTTGAACCTACCATTGCCTTATCAGTCCGATCCTTCACCTCGGCCGCTATGATTTGGACTCATCTCAAAGCTTGTTACGCATCTGGTTGGTGTGTGCAGTTTGGTAATGCCTTTGTCTCATGGCGGTGCAAGAAACAGGACAAGGTTTCTAAGTCGTCTACAGAAGCAGAGTACAGATCCATGTCTGACGTTTGTTCTGAGGTTGTGTGGATACAACGTCTCCTCCAGGATCTTGGTGTCACTGTGCCTTCCCCGGTTCACTTGTTTGGTGATAACACTAGTGTCATTCAGATTGCTACTAATCCCATTCTTCATGATCGGACTAAGCACATAGAGACACATGTTTACTATATTCGCGATCTGGTCAACACGGGTGATGTTCGCCTGTTCTATTTGTCTTCTGAAGATCAGGTTGTTGATTTACTTACTAAGGCGAGTACCGACTAGTCGTCATTGGTTCCTGTCGGGCAAATTGATGATGCGTAACCATCATCAATTTGAGGGGGGATGTTAACCTGTATAGCGGCAGTATAGGTTCAGTATAGTTGCAGTATAGTTAGGTTCAGTATATGTTCAGTATAGCTTCAGTATAGTTGCAGTATAGGTTACGGTTAGGGTTAGTTTGGGTAATACACTTCAAGCCCAAACTAAACCCTAACTTAACCCATATAAATATGCTTGTAACCTAGCCACTTTGAGATCAGACACACACAGCACACCTCCTCCATCCTTAATAAGATTCACCTATTTCCCTCCGTGGAGTAGCTAACACAACGTTAGTGAACCACGTAATCTCATTTGTCTCGATTCTTGTTTCTTGTGATCCTTGCTCGATGTCTAACAGTTACGGCCTATAGACAAGTTATAAGTGTGAATCTATCTGACCCTTCAAAAAGTGAACAGTGAGTTGAAAAATAACGCATAATATCGATATAGGTCATTTCGTTTTTCACTCCTAATATGTTTAGTATCCTATAAGAGTAAAGATAAAAGTGTCTTATGCACTTTCCACGTAAAAATATGCATTTTGACAACTTTTTATTTAGCGAATGTTAATGATAAATTCTTTTATCGCTTTGATTTGCAAATAAGATATGGTTTAAATTTATATGGAGTCTAATACTGAGATATTGATTTTACAAAACTTTACACTAGAGGTTTTGTGGAGTCGATAGGTCAATTTAAATGTATTATCTTAGTTATCCATAATTGAATTTATTTTCGTGGTAACAGTTTACTTAGACAGGTAATGCATGTTGCTTCATGACTGTTACTGAAATCGGTTGGCAATTAAGTTTGACCAAAAATTGAGATCGATTAGCCAGCCATGATGAGTTGGGACTGGGAGAGATGAGCTTTCTTTGTATTTAAAAACTACCCTAATTTTCGTTGATATTTCACTTATTGCCCTACTTTCAGCCAAAAAAATTGCTATAAACGCAAACCCAAAGATCAATCCGGTCCTACTAGGCGGCGATGTGTAAGACTTTATTCCATTTCCTTTCGGGTTTTCCTTTTGTTTATTTGCTTGATTAATGGCTTTTGTTGCTTTCTATTCTTTTGGTTTCATTGCCAGTAATCAATCCACTTTGATTATAATTTGTGGAATAGATGAAGATAATTGTCAAAGCATGAAAGAAACTTTCAAAATCTAATACATGAAATTGTGGAAGAATCCTAATGGAAACCATTTAAAGTTGCATATTGTATTTGTAATGTGTTACATAAACTTAATAATTGCTACAATGACTAGTTATAAATTACTATGGCTATTACTGATTGCATATGGTATTAATATTTTGTCATGAATCTTCTTCATCGTTGGCATAACTTTAGGAGTTGATTTAAGACCGTGTCTGATTTGTGTTTTTGCTATTTGTAGAGTCCTTATAATTGGTTTGCGTTGACATTGTGCTGTTGATTTTGTATTGTAAATTTTTGTAAAATCAACATATCCAGACTCGGTATATGTTTAATCTACATCATATTTGCAAATCAAAACACTACAAAAACTTACCATTAACATTAGCTAAATAAAAATTTGCAAAAAAATACAAGTTTTTTAGAAAAGTGCATACAACACTTTCATCTTCTCTCTTATAAGATACTAAACCTATTAGGAGGAAGAAAATAAAATTGCTATATATTCTATTTCGATAGAAAAAAAACATATAAATAGATATTTCAACTACTAACCTTTTCCCGTGTTCAAGAAGAAAATATATATATATATTTCATTACATTATAATCCTTCCCATTTTTTTGACCAGTAGTAGTAAAAATAATTCATGTAAACACAAACAACATGCACTATGTAATACCTAATTTTGCAACCGTTAAGAACATTTGTAGGTATAATAGGGTTAGTTGGCCTAACACATTATTTTTTTTTACCTTAACATCAGGGTTTATCTTCTTGGTAATAAACTCAACATCACAACTCTCTTTTGCATGCTCAAGTACATAGATGCGGGTAACTCAAATAAATTGGATAAATATGAGAAAATCAAGAGCAAACGGCTATTTACTATGCTCAGTGATATATCGGCGAACAACATTTTTATCAAACAATTTGCGGATTCTAAACTTGTCAAATACATACACTTATGACATGGCAAAAGCACCAATGAGGTAGTAGTTGTAGATATAGCTGCATAAATACGAAGACTTATGGTATAACAAAAACACTGATGAGGTAGTAGTCGCAGAAATAGTTGCATATATTGTCTGATAAAAATGTTGTCAGTAGATAAATCACCGTGAACATAGTTAATTTCAAGTCTGTGCCACTGTTGCACCTTCTTTAGTAAGAGCACACAATCAATCAATTAAAGAAAGTGTAAGAAGTCTCATCAGTCTTGTACTTTATAATAAATGGTACATATAGTCTAACAGTTAAGTCTTATCTCAAGATGTATTTCCCAATTTCGCTGAGGGGAAACAAGCGAAGAAGGAAGAGCAAGCCTGGTGGAACCTCCGGTCGTTGGTCGGGATTCAGCCAAATAAAAACTACTAATGCTAAGAAAAAGCGTATAGCAGATCGTATTCCACGGGCCTTCGAATGATTGGCTACTTCAGAACTAACAAATTATTCAAAGAAAGAAAAAAAAAACACTCAGTGCGTGGTGTGAGTTCCACGACTTCTACTTCTAAGAAATGCAGAAAAATTAAAAAGATTAAACTAAAGCAGATTGAGAATTAGGGTTTGGAAACAAGAATGACAGACGAACTTAGACTTTGAATCCCCCTTCGTTCCCCAGAGCATTGGCAATCAACAGATCAGCGGATCTCGATTCTTATTCAATCAATTACTAAGACACCACCATAACTCCTTACCCTTAGGTTTAAGACCGGCGAACGTTCGCTCTATCTGTTCTAACTACCAAGATTAACTAGCCGCCCGGGTACGGTCGCCTCTCGCAATGACTTAATTAATTGGTGTAATTACTAGTGATTAATGAGTTACTCTTGCAGTGAATTAACCCTAACCGGTTCCTACGAAATGCACACTCCAATTATAAGGTTAATTGTTTAATTCGATGTTCTAAAGTAAGGCGAGCGTTCGCTTCTATCCTTAGCTTAACAAGAATCTAATCTAGGTGATCAATCCAGACAAGAAACATGCACAATGAAGAACGAATCAAACATGAAAAAAAGAACTGATTGAATTTCGAATCTAATCACCGCCGATCCGTGACCGCTTTAAAGCCCTGGGTCACTTAGGGTTCATCTAGTCTAAGCTCTAAAGGGTTTAGCTACTCATGATCATTACAAAAGACACAAAGACAAAGAAAGAGTTCATCATTCAGAGGAAGAACAGAAAAGAATCTGAAAAACCTAATTCAGACGACTCTGACAGACTCCGATCTTCGGTAAGTTGCACTCCTAGCTCCGGTTCTCCGAGGTGGAAGGGATGGCGTCACGATCTCTATCCGGCTCTTCGAACTCCAACTCCTCGCTCCAGAACTTCAGAGGATTCTGATTCGAAAAGTTGTGTTTTTGCGAATTATGATTGTATCGAATGCCCTCTTTTTTTCTTCGGGCCGCCGGATTAAGTATAAATACTCAACCCTAGTTGGGCCGGGCTGAGCTGATGTTTTCGCCGAAACCATAGGGATAGTTTCGGCGAAACTGGCTTTGAGTTCAGGGCTCCGCCGGCTGTTCAATGTCTTCGGTCCGAGCAGTTGATTTATTTCGCCGAAACCATCCTTCTGTTGGCATCAGTTGATTTGAACTGCTGGTTTCGCCGAAATTGGAGGCCTGGTTTCGCCGAAACTGTAAGTGTGAATGGCAGATTTTCGGTTTGACTTGATTGGCTCCTTGGATCGATTCCAGTTTGATTCATCGAGGTTCCAACGCCTTAGACACGTCCATGGCTACTTTATTTGATGGCAAAAACCTGTGCTAACATGAAAACACTAGAAAACCATCAAATAGACCCGAAACGGGCCAAGGTAACACAAATGGCACGAGATAGGGCAATCGATTGAATATTCGTTATTCGACCCTAAAAACAATGTCTTAAGCAAAGAAATGTTGCTTAAATGAGGCTGATAATCACGTCAAATCGAGTGTCATCAAAGCCAAATAGGCAAATGAATCCTCACGAAATGCTCTAATTGAGTTCACTAACTCGCTAGACCCCGATTATTGGAAAACTTCGCATGCAAGACTTTGATCACAAGGTGCGCAAAGTTTGTTGGATATATGTTTGTTTAATCTATCACATTAGCAATAATATATTAACTTCTTTGAATTTTTATTTCTAATATAGAAATGCCCTCAAGCCTTAGATGTATCTGAGATCATGTGTTTGGATGAGTGCAATGAACTCAGCGAAAATGGAAAATGCATATTGAGGTAAGACTTAACTATTAGACTATGTACCATTTATTTTAAAGCACAACACTAATGGAACTTCTTACACTATCTGTAATTTGATTGATTGCAGGTTCTTACTAAAGAAGGTGCAATGTTGGAATGAGCCTGAAATTAAATCATGTTCACAGTGATATATCTACTAACAACATTTTTATAAGAAAATTTGTGCATTCTGAACTCGTCAAATACGTAGACTTATGGCATATCAAAAACACCGATGGGGCAGTAGCTGCAGATATTTATGTATTATCCGAGGTTATAAACAACATTAAAGAGAGAGTATTCAAACAATGATGATTTCCTGCATTTTCAAACTTGTCTTAGAAACGTGGCAACCAAGTGAGTATATGTTTTCTTCTTAATATTCAAGATATTTAATATATTAAACATATGTATTTATATTTCAGTATTGTGGAAACAATAGACATAGTAGATTACTTATCGACATTAACACATCTTGCTCCTTTGAGCTCGATGGACATAGAGAAATTTATACTCTTGATTTATAACATACTACATGCAGATCAGTTGGATTAGGAATTTTTTTTATACAATTGGTTGAAAAATAAAGTTGATATCAAAGTGATGGGCAAGGATGTTGGGATGAATCGAATTGGTAAGCAGGATTTTAGTAAAAGGACTTTGTATCCTCGTGTCTACATGCTGATGCACGGAAGTCCTAATAAGCAAAAAGACACGGGGTTAGATATATCAAATGATTTGGGCAGCTTGTTTCCAAATTTCATGTTTAATATGGTGAGGATGGCATTCGATGGAAATGATAATCAACTTAAAGATATGAGATCACTATATATACTATAATATTTTTCTTCTATCAATGTAAATTTTTTTTGTTTCATAATATATTTTGGATATGAATCCAAAGAGATTCAAGAAAAACGACGAAGGCCAGGCTTCTAAATATGGAAATGACATGCGGATTGGACGCTAAGAAGAGGGTATAGAAAAAACTTATGAAGGTTACGGCCAAGGACAACGGTATAGAGGCTATTTTAGCTGGTGTGCAAATGGTGTATGGTAAACGCATTGTGAAGATGTGGTTGCTGGATGATAGATAATGAAGCCTCATGTTAGGTGGGGTGTTATTATTTTGTTGAAAGATATATATTATTAAATATCCAATTTTGCCTAGTCAAGTATATATTATAGAAATGATGAATGTTGTAGCTATTGTTACAAGATTAACTTGGTAGTAATTTGACAATGTGCAAGTTTGTGAATCTCTCTATTAGTTGATTTGCAGGCGTATTGTGAATATTTTAATTAGTTTCTGACGATTGAATAGTTGACAGTCTAAGTCGCCTGGTTGAGATGCTTATTAAGGTTGTCACTATCTTGAACAAGAGAATTGGAGAATGTTAGTCATAACATACTATGAAAATAAGGTATTCATGTATTATATATGAATAGTAAACGAGAGAATGTGAATAGAAATCTATCTTCGATTCACCCCATGATTCATTCATTTTTTATATATATAGACAAAAATATGACTTAAATTGAATAAGTTGTGGTCAAAATAACAAAAAAAGAATAACAAAAAAATGTATTGCAGCACATTACTTAGTGATCATAAGGTAGTTACAGTCTATAGACAAGTTAGAGGCATAAATCTATTTGACCTTTCAAAAAGGCAACGATGAGCTGAAAATTAACGTATTTTTAAAAGTTACCAAAATGATATCGTTATATGTCATTTAATTCTTCCCTCCTAATATGTTTAGTATCCTATAAAAGAAAAGATGAGAATTTATACAATTTTTACAAAAAATTGCATTTTTTACAACTTTTTATTTATACATTGTTAATGATAAGTTCTTTTACCGTTTGGATTTGTGGTGTTGATTTTGTATCAGTGTTCTTTACTATATTTTTTAAAATAACATATCAATATTAGATTCTATATAAATTTAATCTACATCATAATTGCAAATCAAAGTAGTAAAAGAACTTATCACTCACATTGGCTAAATAAAAATTTGCAAAAAAAAAACAATTTTTTTAAGAAAAGTACATACAACACGTTAATTTTTTCTCTTGGAGGATACTAAAGTTTTTTTTTTTTTTTTTTTGAAAAGGGTACTAAGACTATTAGGAGGAAAAAATAAAATTACTATCTATTTTATTTAGTATAGAAAACATATAAATTGCCATTTCAACTACATAATCATTTTGATTTTTCGACCAATTATAGTAAAAATAATTAATGTAAACGCATGCAACATGCACCACGAAATACCTATTTTTGCAATCTTTAAGAAAATCTATAGGTATAGTAGGGTTAATTGGCACATACACAATAATTCTTACCTTAATATCAAGTTAAAGGTATGAGATCATTGTATATATTATAATATATATTTTATAATCTTCAATGTAATAGTTAATAATCTTAGTCACCTTGTTTAGATGCTTATTAAGGTTGCCACCATCTTGAATAAGAGAGCCGGAGAATTCTAGTCGTATGTATTAAGCAGTAAACAAGAGGATGTGAGTAGAAATATATCTTTAAGTCATCCTAAGATCCACTCGTTTTTCTATATAAAGAAAAAAAAATTACTTAAAATGAATGAGTTATGATCAAAATAAAAAGAGAATAACAAAATGTATGTATTGTTCGCAAAACATTACCTAGTGATCCTAAACATAAGGTAGTTACAACCTATGATGCATGAATTTATGCGACTTTCAAAAAGGAAATAATGAGATGAAAAATAACATATTTTATAAGTTACCATTATTATATTGATATGGGTTATTGCATTTTCCCCTCCTAATATGTTTAATATCCTATAGAAGAGAGAAGGTGGAAGTGTTTTATGCACTTTTCAAAAACAAAATGACATATTTTACTACTTTTTATTTAGCGAATTTTAATAATAAGTTATTTTACCGCATGGATTTGCAAATATGATGTGATATAAACGTATATAGAGTCTAATATTGAGATGCTAATTGTACAAAATTTCACCATAGAGGTTTTGTGGAGTCTAATATTGAGATGCTAATTGTACAAAATTTCACCATAGAGGTTTTGTGGAGTCAGTATGTAAATTAAAATCAATTATCTTAGTTATCTATAAATGAATTTATTTTCATTGTTATAATTTTCTTAGACTTTCTTATTACAAGTATGAAAGAACTCAAGTATATGAAATTGTGGAAGAATCCTAATGACAACGATTTAAAGTTGCATATTTTATGTGAAATGTGTTATATAAATCTAAGAATTATTACAATGACTAGTTGTATATTACTTTGGCCATGTGTTACTTATTTTGTCATGAATCTTCATTGATGACATAGCTTTAGGGACTGATTTAAGACTATGTCTGGGTTTTTTTTTTGCGGACCTTTTAGTGTTTGTAGGGTCCTCCAAACTGGTTCATGGTGACTTTGTGTTGTTTATCTTGTGTTGTTGTTGTTTCCAGTAAATAGTTGTTGTTCCCCTGTTTATTTATTTATTTTGGTTCATGATGTAAAAGGGCGATTTTGATTTACCCGTATCCATGTATGTAAGAGTTGCGATGTTGAGTTCAATACGAAAGAGAGTAAAACATAATATTGGGGTAAAAATTAATGTGTGTGGGACGACTATTAGCCCTACTATAACTATTAATGTTCTTAATGATTGCAAAGTTAGGTATTGCCTATGTTAACATAAGTAATTTTTACTACTTATGATCGAAAAATGAAACGGATTATGATGGAATGGAATATGTGTTTTGTTACTGATCACAAGGAAAAGGTTAATAGTTCTATTTATATATTTTTCATGTACTAAATAAAATAGATAGTTAATTTTTTTTTGGTCTCCTAATAGGTCTAGTATCCTATAAGAGTGATAACTAGGATGTTTTGTGCCTAATCCTTCTTCTTGTGTGGCCATCGACTAATCGAGTTAATTTGTAATTATAACAACTACACTTGTTAGGTACCTTCTCGGTCCGATTTCATGTCGTTTTAGTTGTTTTTGCAGCAAGTATAGGTTGATTCACAGAAGATGGCAGAATATGTAAGCCATCAATGCGAGAGGCGGCCCGGTCAGAGGCTCCCGGTGCGCTCGATTGAAGGAGGCACCCTGAAGCAGAAAGCAGAGCGCACCCAGCTCAAGGGGCGCACATGTGACGCGAGTTTGACTTGGAAGTGGATCAGTAGTTGACCGATGCGCCCGCGACACTCCGGAGCGCGCCTTCAGGTGTGGCTAAGGATGAGAATTTAGTGAGGAATACAAGGGCGCACCCGCGTTCCTCGAGCAGGCGCGCTCGTGCCCTTCATCTCTGCAGCAATATAAAAGGATGGAGTTAAATGAATTGGAAGAACTCGTTTTGGTTCAGCTTTCTCTCATCTTTTGCTTAAGCAGAAGGTTCTTTGAATGTATATTTAAAGGATAACATGATTTACCATGTTATCCTTTGAATGTATGTTTAAGAATTCGTAGATTAGATTTATGAGGATTCGAAAGAGCTGTTAAATTTTTTAATCTCATATATGTTTATTGAATACATTCGAGGGAGCAATCAATTAATCTATACTTTAGTAAAATTTTATCGATTTTGACCCAGTTTGAAACAAGAGTCCTAATTAACAAATGCTAGGGAATGGGGCACTGAAGTATTGTACAAGAAATTAGGGTGGGAGTCGGTTACTTCGATCAATGACCAATCAAAATCGGTTAGCCTACCTACAATTAACCAACTTTCAATAAAATTTGACCGATGATCGACCTAAACAAAATTGGTTGAAAATTAACCAAAATTCGGTTAATCAAAAATTAATTGTGACCAGTAAATTCTGGTTGAACCTACCAATTTTTTTCTAAATCAATTTCCAAATTTGACCAATTTAACATATTTTGGCTGATTTAACCATTTATGACCGAATTTGATCGATTTAACCTACTTTTAACCTTGAAATTCCATGTAAATTGAATAATTTCATAAATTATGCACCATGTAAATAAGCATTAGCATTATAACTCATTATTTCATTATTGTTTCAATCAAAGTCGGTCAAGATCAGTTAACCATGGATTAACTACAATTTAACCATTGACCAATTTGTTAAAAAATGTTTAACCACCCCTTGACTGACCAAACAATCGGTTAATTATTGGTTAATTATTTTCAGTTGATTTTAACCATTAACTTAAACCGAAGGACAATCCCTAAAAGAAATGAAGGAGCATAGGAGATGATTCTGCGGAATATTTTCTTACAACCAACACCTTCACATGCCAAAAAAAAATTTGTTATGCTCAACCTGTAAACACAGGTTTTGTTTTTTACTCTCATTAGTCAATTCAAATGCTAGTCTGCCGCCTCAGCCGTCCCAACAGCTCCTCGGAGAGAATAACTTCCGGTGTCGGAACTACTGTCGCCGGAGATTCCCCCGGAACAGCTGTTGTTGAGTCCAACTCCCCATCACTTCTTGCTTTCATTCTAATCACATCAACCCCTCCATGCCGATTCATCATCACTGCACTGCTCGGCAACCTCTCTGCCAAGAATGCTTTGTGCTTTCTCAGATGTCTTTATCATAATCAGGAAATCAGGAGTTAGATGATCCCAATTGACACCCAGATCAGTAAAACAGTGTATAACCATGTTGAGGAAGGAGACAAGACTATGTACCTTTCAAGAACTACGAAGGTAGCATGAATGCTTGTAATTTGCTCAAGAACCACAAGCTTCAGAGGATGCCCCATTGCCAATTTCATGCAAGGAACCACCTACCAACACAATGGACAAGCAACTAAGCATCAAAAGACAAAGACGGAAGAAGATGAACAATTGTGAAGCTGAAACTGAGTACCCGTTTCTGCTTGCAAGCCTCTACTATCTCATGTATCTTGTGGTGCTTCGGATCATTTATCCATTCACCAATTCCTTTCTGACCTTGCATATCTTCAAGAATATGCCTCCAAACATCTAACCGTATATTGCACGAGACTAGAATACGATAAATGTTAAGCAATAGATGGCCAACTTCAGACCAGTATACAATAAACAGTTCAATAGACGAGATGTGAGACAAAAAAGGGTGCTTACATGGAAGGGAACCCATGGCATGACTCCAATGAGAGTAACTGACCATCCGACCTCGACAACGAAGTCCAATGCCCATTGAAGGGGCTTCGTGGAGAACTCCTTTGTTGCATCCATCACAATCACTACATGTTTTCCAGTCGAACCAGGTGATTCCCTTGGTATCAAAACTTCTGCAACAGGGTTGGATCTGGAACGGGACCTGGCTGATCTTCCATCTCGCATCTTGTCATATGATAGAAACATTTCAACAAGAACAAAATGAACTACACCGCTAGCATCCCCATGGCCAATAACAGTCGTTCAAGAGGACCAAGCTCAAGAGAATGAAGAAGGGTGCTTATAGACAAAATCAGGTATAGGCACACACACTAGAAAGACGAGAATAAAAAGAGCAATTAATCAGGAGAAAGTGGGCTATGGATGCTTTCTCTATCGTTTCTTAATAGAGAGCAGCAGCATAGGGAAAGCAATTCCTTGTCTATGTAATTGGAATAAGTAAAAAAAGTAAACAAGAGCGGTAGTTGCAATGTTAGAATAATAGCATATTCACTGAATAAGACGATGCAATTGCTGAGGAAAGACAAACTCAGCTTACTATGCATAAATGTGTCATCAGCGTAAAAGATGAATGACAATCACAACACTTCCATGCCAACACCTTGTCCTCATCACAAAAGGTTGAAGAGAGAAGAATCACAAACAAGAACATGACAACTTGAACGCATAACCGTGTATGTTTGCTTTTTTTAACTTGACAAATTACAACATTAAAGAACAAAGTATTACATTCAATTCATAGCTCAACCTCGTTCCAAAGTGTATATTTATAGACAAAATGAATTTGGAACTCTACATAAACACACAGTAGTGGTACTGGATAATATGGACGCACTCACGAACACACAAAGCAAAGATGGTTCAAGATCAGCGCCACGATGCCTTTATTTAGAACCTGACCAGTACAAGGAATGTGGTGGCCTAACTAAAACAAACCATGTAGAGCGAGCTGCTTACGATGATTGATTAGGATTGGCCTTTGGTGGGTTGAATACAGCTTGCTCGGCACAAGTGAGGACATCATGAGTCCCGGCATCCTCCCGGCCTACACCCATCAAGTCAAGGTAGTACAGGTAGTGGGAGATTATGCTGTTCATGGGATCAATATCACCTTGCCCGCAAACACTATCACCATAGAGAAGGTTCATTGTTGCACCAAAACCAGGAACACGCTTCGACAGGGTATCATTCTTAGTTGGTTTCCAGTTGCCAACAAAGACATCATGAGCTGATGGCTGTGACTTCTTGATAGGTGTCATCCATCTCCATATGGCAGTCTGGAAAGCAAGTGTAGCATTTTGCTCGATGTACTCGGGATGGTTCAACAAATCCTCCTTTATAGCTTCTCCAACCGCACCATAATTATAATTCCTGAAAAAGAAACCAGAATAAAAACACTTTCAGTCCAAAGCAGCAATCATAACTTACATTCTCAACTTGTGTTTTCTCATTTCTCAGTTAGAAGAACAGAGAGCATAACACGAACTAATCAAGAGAAGTTTGAGAATATGGTTGACGTATACACAGACATACGTGTAAAGAGAACCCCCCATGAATGTCCTTTTCAAGCTCTTTCATGTTATTGATCATCACATAAGCAAACTAAAGTAACAGTTCAACTCGGTACATGAACAACAAGCGAGATTTGAAAAGAGAGAGTTTAATTAGTTACCAGTAAATAGGAATAGCACCACGGCCATAGTAATCAGCTCCAGGGGAACAAGGATAGGTGTATTTGTAGTAGTCGTCACAGTAGGACTGGGAAGGACTCATTTCCCTGTTGTAGCATAGACCCCAGGCGGTCGGCCCTCCGGTGGCCACTCCATAACCACCTACACAATACAAAGTATAATTAACAATCAGTCCTACTCCTTGATTTGCTACTAATCACATACAAAACAGCAACACCATGATAAGATTATTCATAGTCATCATCAGCAAATTGAACAAACTTTCAAGCAATAAGTCAACAAGTCCAATTATTCAGCAAATCCACACAGTAACAAGAGTTTCAGTCATTCACTACTCTCTAAGCAGTCAGTCAACTCAAAATTAAACCCCACTAATTCAAGCAAACACTCCAATTATTCAACCACAAGATGTATAACGAATTCCCAAACAGTAAAATTATATACAAAGGAAAAGAGTAGGGTTCCGTTTACTAACAAGAAGTTTTGGCGCCGACGTGGCCAAGAAAAGCGGCGAGCTCCTTCATCTGCATGAGCTTCCCTCCGGTGGTGCAAAAGCCGAGATGCTGGTACAGAGAGGCAGCGATAATGAAGGATTGGTAATCCCAGAAGCCAACGGCGTGAGCGACTGGGGTATTCCTCTTGGTGAAGAGTTCCTCGAATTGGTAAACCTGGAAGAAATCAGAAATCGTCTCGTTGCAGCAGTAAACGGAAGGAGTTCTACACTCCCAGCCCTTGGTACAATACTTCTTTCCCTTCACCGTCTTCACCACCACCGTCTTCTCCGATTCGTCGCAGCGAACAAACGCCGTCAAGTTGACCAGGCACAGCAGCAGGAGCAGCGAGACGGCTGAAATGCTGCGGTTGGTGGCAGCCATCTTGCTCGTCGTCGGTGGGAAATGCGGAGAAATAATGATAAACAATAAACGGAGTGGGCAAATAATAGCAACTGCGCGATAGATCTAGTTCGGACGTCGCTTTCAAGTCTCTGTCTAGCTTCTAATTTATGTCTGGTGAAAGATTGACGGTAAAGATGGAGCCACGACTAAAGATGGACGGTGGAGATGGAGTCTGATTAGACATGAAAACAGGCTGGAATTTCTTTTGCTTCTGACCTGGCCACTCGTTTCCGGCCACCGACACCTAACACTTAACCGCCGCTGGCTATCCTAGTGCTGATGTTAATTTCGGTTTGGGTAATTTAGAAATTTTTTTCAGCAGTCATATTTGTTTTTCTGACATTTTTATTTAATTTATACCATTTATGCATTAACTTAGAATTTAATAAATTAATTTATTATTTTTAAAGTCGATCTACCAAGGCCAATCTTGATACTCAGATCTGAAAAAATAACAATTTATACCTCAAAGAAAAATATTTCTACGTTTGAGTAATAAATGTATGAATGATTATTGTTGTGGTAGGAATGACTATCTTTAAGGTACAAATCACTTGAGAAAAATAGGAATAAAAAAAAGTAGTAGTAATGACATGTAAGGACACAAATATGACACTTGTAATTTAGTAATTAGACAGGAAAACATACTGATGGGCCCGGCCCAACAGTACTCTGAAGGCCCAAGCAGCGGCCCATGTGCAGCGATCGCCGCCAACGGTTTGGACCTAGGCGACTGTTTAGGCAAACCAGACAAGCAAGCCCAAAAGATAAAAGAAGGCCCAAGGCAACAGCCCAACTCGGCGACTCTTAGGGTTCCAAGGCAAAGCAAACACGTGTCGACATCCTAGGGAGGCTACAAACGAGTGGTCAGGATTCATCCTTGGCGACCAAGACAGGGGTACTATAAATACCCCCGTACACCCCATAAACCTGAGGACAACACTTTTACCCAACGGACAAACGTTCCGCGGTACGTAACTCGCCTCTCTTCCCATCTCTTAAACTGATCGCCTCCCTTTCCCTTGAACTAACTACCCCCATTATCGCTTACGAGGTACACCACCCCCTGAAGACCAACAGGCTTGGGCTTCAGTTATTGGGCCAGGCGACAAGGCTGGAATAATTGGCGCACCAGATAGGGGGCGATCAGGCGACTCTTCAAGGCGAATGGCTTCATCAGCGATTCCCGCTTTAACGGGCGAAGGTGGTGAAGGAGGAGATGGAGTAACACCCGTCAAGCACATCAACCCAGGTTCTCGAGCAGACCCAAATCTCACTAGAAACATGGAACGCGAATTTGAAGATGACTCTGAGTCTCGAAGTACTATCCCTGCCGGCGACGCCTACGAACTATTGGAGCAGCGATTCCGGTCCCTCGAGCAACAAAATGCTGAGCTCACTCAAATGCTGAAGACGGTGATCGCCCAGCAAGCTCAAACCTTTGGGGCCAACACTCAGGTCAGGCAGTCGCCGCAAGACTCTCATCTTGAGGTATTACAGCAATTCCTCCCGGCTACTCAAATCTCACCCGCACAGTTGGCAGTTCGCCAGCCTCTGTCCAGGGCGATACTCGCTGAACCGCTACCCAAGGGGTTGGTACCACCCAACCTATGTGGGGACAGGCGATCCGGACGAGCACCTGCAAGCTTCCAAATCGTCATGCAAATGCAGCAGGCAGGCGACACTGCATACTGCAGAGCCTTCCCGGCAACACTTGGGGGACGAGCCAGGGAGTGGTACATGAATCTATCGGAAGGCATCATAACCTCGTGGGAAGGTTTCGCCAGGATCTTCTCACAGAAGTATGAGTGCAAGAAAACGAGGATGGTCCCGCTACAGGCATTGGTGAGCTTAAGGCAAAGGTCGAACCAATCGCTGAAGGAGTTCTTCGACGAGTGGACTGGGGTCGTCCAATCCATCCGGAGGGTAGATCATGAGATCGCTGCGGCAAGCTTATTCCAGTCAACCCATAATGACAGAATGCGAGAGTCGCTGCTGCAGGTGGCTCCAAAGTCGCTGTCTGACTTGGAAACCAGAGTACACAAAATTATTTTAATTGAGGAGCAGTTAGCAGAGCCTCTACAAGGAGCGGCGAAGAGGGAAGAAAAGCCCGTTGTAGGAACAAGCAGGCCAAATGGCAGCCCTCCGAGAGACCGCCATACAGGAGAAGCCGCCCTGAAGAACAAAGGGGATACCAGGAGAGGGGATACCAAGAAGAAAGAACGGATTACACGCCTCTCTCAGAGTCGCGATGAAAGATCCTGCTGTATATGCAGCATAAAGGACATACCATCAACTGGTCGGGACCGATGTACACCCCCGCAGATCAGCGAAGTCGCCAGAAGTTCTGCGACTTCCACGACTTTCATGGGCATACCACTGAAGATTGCAGGGAACTGAAGAACGAAATCGAAAGATGGATAAGCGAAGGACGGCTAAGGGATTTCATCGTGAACACCAAGCGAAAAAATAAGTCGCGAGAAGAGGATCATCGTGACAAAGGAGAATCACAAGACAAGAAGGATGGTGTTTTCACCGACTTAAAGAGCCACAGGGCATCGAAGACAGCAACAAAAAGTCGCGACCTGAGGTGGATCATGTCTACCAAACCATCTTCGGAGGAGAAAGCTGCCCGACAAAGAAAGTTAAGAAGGAGGAAGTGCAAGAATTAATGATGATTGATAGGGTCAGCCGCCCAGTCCTAGGTTTCTCAGAGGAGGATATGGATCGGATTGGAGGCCCGAGCTTAGAGGCAATGGTGATCCAGGTGAGCCGAGTGGAGCGAGTAATGGTCGATGAAGGAAGCTCGGCGGATATCATTTTTTGGGAGCTATACAAAAAGATGAACCTTCCTGCCAACTTACTCAGACAAACGAAGACAACCATCTCAGGGTTTTCAGGACACACGGTTCCCATCAAAGGAATCACTACAATGAAGATAACTATCGGGGATGGCGACCTACAGGTTACGCAGTCCATCAACTTCCATGTCATGGATTGCCAATCCACGTACAACATGATCTTGGGACGACCGGCGCTCGTCGCTTTCCAAGCAATCTCATCTCCAGTACATCAAGTGCTGAAATTTGCTACTAAGGAGGGAATAGGTTTTGCTTGGGGGCACCCAGATGTCGCCCGGAGGTGCTACAGAGCGGCAACTAAAGGCACCTTCCTCACCATAAGCTTGGAGGCGGAAAATGAAGTAGAGAGAGTAGTACCAGCGAGGTCAAACGTTCCAAGACCACTTGTCGGAAAAGAGACAGTTCGAGAGCCCTCCTATCTAGGCAACGAGAAGAAGCAAGGGTCGGCGCAATTGATTTGGAAATTTTCACGCCTGTTCGCATGGTCGCCCAGTGGCATACTGGAAACCGCTCAGGACGTCATCAAACATTCTCTAACGGACTACTGCTATCGGATTATGCTGGCAGGGCTCAGGAAAGTTGGAGCCACCTATCAAGGGGTAATCGACATGGTTTTTTCCGAGAAAGTAAGACAGAGCTTGAAATCACCGCGGATGATTTCTTGGTCGAAAGCAAGAAGTCCGGCAATCATCTAGGCGATTTGCGTAAAACTGGCAGCATATTGCATGAGTATTCGCTCAAGCTAAATCCTCAGGAATATGTGACCAGAGCAGGGTCGGAAAGGTTTATTGGGCATTTCATGACCAGGCAAGGGGTAGGGGCTGATCTCACACAAATCACAGCGGTTACAGCCACGGCACCATGAAGGAAGTCCAAGTCGTATGGAAGAAGGCAGGCGGTCGACTGATTCATCCCGAGACCGTCGACCGCTACACCTAGTTTCTTCTTTTCCAAACCTTAAAGAATACTTCAAAGAGTTGAGGCAGTTTTGATAACTCCATCTGTACTTGCATCTCCAAAGTGAAATGAAGTTCTATTTTCTCTATTTCTCACAGGCAAAACTTTAATCACCAACGAAACAAGCGTGTAAGACCTACGGGCATCGAAGCCATCTAAGTAAGACCTACGGGCATTAAAAGTCGCCGTGTAAGACCTACGGGCATCGAAGCCATCTAAGTAAGACCTAAGGGCATTAAAAATCGCCGTGTAAGACCTACGGGCATCAAAGTCATCATGTAAGACCTAAGGGCATTGAAATCGTTATGTAAGACCTAAGGGCATTAAAAATTGCCGTGTAAGACCTACGGGCATCAAAGTCATCATGTAAGACCTAAGAGCATTGAAATCGCTATGTAAGACCTAAGGGCATTAAAAATCGCCATATAAGACCTACGGGCATCAAAGTCATCATGTAAGACCTAAGGCATTGAAATCGCTATGTAAAACCTAAGGGCATTAAAAATCGCCGTGTAAGACCTACGGGCATCAAAGTCATCATGTAAGACCTAAGGGCATTGAAATCGCTAAGTAAGACCTAAGGGCATTAAAAATCGCCGTGTAAGACCTACGGGCATCAAAGTCATCATGTAAGACCTAAGGGCATTGAAATCGCTATGTAAGACCTAAGGGCATTAAAAATTGTTAAGCTACCGCCAAGGAGCCTACAAACATCACAAGTCACTAAAGGAATTATAAGACCATCAAAATTTTAAAGTAAGAACCAAGGGCATTATGCGACGGTTTACATAGCGAAGGTACGGGAAAAAGAGAGTGTGTTCAAGTACGGAAAACAACAAGTATGAGGGGGTTGCTCGGCAAGGAACAATACAACAAAACGGTAAGAAATTAGGGAAGAGTTCCTTGGCCCTTGCCACCAGAGCCGTGGCCGCCAGATTTGGAAGGGTCGGAGGGGGAGCCAAAGCCCATTTTGCCAGAAGAGGGGGAGTTTTCGGGAGGTGGCAGTTGAACCTCCGTACCATCAGGATTGAGGTCAGGTAAACCTCGGCTTCGCCGGGTAGCTGCTACGTACTCAGCATCCGCCGCCACCACCTCACGCTCTAAGTGAGCAACATCCCTAAAAGCAGCTTCTTCATCGGAGTCCACTAGGTCAGGCACCCCAAGACTATGGCGATTAAGACCACGGAAGACGGCCTGAACCATCTTTTGACCAGGCCAACTTTTATGCGGGAAGAGACGGCGAAACTCATTACGACAACTGCGCATCACCACACGCATGCTCTCGCCAAGAACATGAGTATAGTATGCCACAGCCTCGTCGTATTGAGCCTTAGCGGCCAAGAGGTCGCGATCCGTCGCCGATTGTGCCGCCAAGGAGTCATTAAGCAGCTCTTTGGTCCTGTCCCTCTCAGCGATAACCTCCTCAGCCGTCGCAGCCTTTATACGGGCCTCCTCTAGCTCGGCCTCAAGGGCAGAGAGGCGGTCGTTCGCAGCTTGCAAATCCCTCTGAATACCCTCCATTTGGGCAACCCTCTCAGTCGCCTCAGCCAAACTCTCCTTCAAAGATGCAGCGGCAGAAGCTGCCGCATCCGCTCGGCACTATTTAAAAAAAAAAAAAAGATAAACAACAACAATGAAGGACAGCTCAGGCTTTCAGCAATACAGGAGGAGCGGCAAGCCATGCAAATGTCCAAAAGACAAAGGCATACCTTCTCTTCGTTATGATTACGGGTGAGGTCCACACGCAGGGACGAAGGTCCTCCACCTCCTCCTTTAGCTTCAAATTCTCCTCTTGCATGTGCTTACATGCAAAGGATAGATCGCCGAGCTCGGCCACGGCCTAGACGGCAAGGAAAGTACGCGTGAGGTAAGAAGGAGCACATAAAGTTGCAATAATAAAACAGAAAAGACAGTCAGACAGAAGGGAGCGATTAACGATACATGAAGGAGCCGACAGGAGGTCACCCCGTGTAGATCGGAAATCTCTGAGCCTTCCCAGGAGCGGTCACCCCCTCATAGATACCGCGGGAAAACTCTTTCGTGATATCGCTTGCCATTCGGGGCGATATGTGGGACGCTACCGGATGGACAACAACAAAGTAGGGCAAACGGAAACGTCCCTCATGCTCCCGACCAGCAGGAGCCAGGCGATCAAAGACAGCATTAGCCCGCTCCGTCCATGCAGCTCGGCGGGCGCGGTCAATATTTATCGATGGCGGCCGAGAGGGATCACGCACAGGCTCGGTAGGGCGAAGGTCAAGCTCTGCGGCTGGTTCTGACTCGGATAAGCTGGGTCTAGTGGGGAAGGGATAGGCTCCGACGGAAGATAAGAATCGTCGTATGTAAGGGGATTCTCATCCCCCTGAGCAGGTTGAGCGATGGGACCCTCGGCAGACGTAACATCGTTGGCTTTGGGCGCTCGATGTCATGAGCGGCGGAGTAGAGGCTCGTTGTCCTCATCGTCAACTTCCACTACATGTTGAGGGGAAGGCAAGCGGGCGACTTGAGGACTCGCCTATCTTCTTTTTGGGCTTGGAGGCCCCAGCTTTCTTCTTCTTCTTCTTGGGAGAAGCAACGCTCGCTTCCGCTTCAGTCGCCTTCCTTTTCCCTTTGGCCTTCTTGACAGAAGGTTGGACGACGGCAGGGGGAGCACGGGAGAGCTCAGGACGGGTCTCACCAACAGGGCCTCGTGCTGTGGTGCTAAGGAGGCACCCATAGAGGCTTACGGATCCTGGCAAAAGTTAAGTAAAGAGTTTAGGAGCGAAAAAATAGAAGCAGACGCAAAACAAAAAATAGGCACACAAAGTGTATAACACTGGCGAATCAGCTACATAGGATAAAGCAATCCAGTTTAAAAGAAGGTCGAGACATCAACGATCTCGGAGCTCAGGAGGTACCTCCGCGGATTCCCGCCTGGGCATTGCGCAACCCGGTTGTGGTAGAGAGGCGGTGAGGCTCGAGTAATACTCGACGGCGCAAGAGCAACTCCTCTGGGGAAGGATCAAGCTCAGCGTTAAAAGACATATATCGCCCGTAGACCAAGAAGGGGGCACAAAGCGGTCCACTGGCAATCTGTGGCGCTCGGGCGGAAGTAGAACAAGGAATGGTACCAGGTCGGGCGAGGTTTTGGAGAGGAATAGGTACCCTTTGGGGAAAGATCGGACCGGCGAACAAAGCTTATGCCATTTTGAGTAGCCTTGGCGTAATGGATCAACTGAAATAATCGAAGGGTGGGGGCGATTCCCTTGGCCATACAAGTGCACTCAAAGGCGGGGGCTGCAGCCCAACACCCGACGTTGAAAGCCCCGATAGAAGCGCCAAAGCATTGAAGCAAGTCTGCTATAAAGGGTGACGGCGGAAGGCGAAGGCCGTTAGTGAAAGCCTCGGTCCAGATGCGTGCCATCCGGGCGGACAATTTCCAATAGTGGAAAGCCGCGAAGCCACGGCGAATTCCCAAGCGGATGGCAGCATGGCGAAAGGCAGAACTCGGGCGATTTTCTCAACAGTCCCTGAGGGGAAGTAACTAGGACCGATAACCGAGCGCTCATCGCAGGGAATCCCATGCCACATCGACCGCCAGTTGCCGATGACGTAGGAGTCGGTGGTTTTGCTCGCCTTAGGGTCAATCTCAACATCGTGGTGACTTTTTTCAAAACCAACTTGGTGGGGGCCCCAAAAAGGGAGTGCAGGAGAGTCATCAGAACCATCCTCCATTGCATCTGAGGTCTGAACAGAGGAAGTCTCGGCCAGGTGTGGAGGCTTCGGTGACACTCGTTCAACGGAGGAATGAGAGGTAGAGGAGGAAGAGGAAGGGTCGGAACCTAGGGGATATGAATGGCTTCGATTCTGACTATCATCTCCGGAGTTCATGTCTTGGCAGGAAAGTGAAAAAGGGAGACTACAGCAGGGAAAAAGGCTCACAACAAAGAAAAGCAGAAGAGAAGGGAAGAATCACGTACCAAGAGGGCGACGAGGAGCTTCAGACATCGGAAAACGATTCTCCGGTTGACGGAAGAGAGAAGAAGGCAGTTAAAACAGGGGGGCAGTAAAACGAAGGAGTAGAGTAGCAGTGAAAGCGTAAAAAGAGGAAAGAGACGGTAAATGGAGGTTTATAAAGGCGGCCGAGCTGGCAGGAAGCAGAACCGTCGCGGTGATTGATTGGGGGACATGCGCGGCTGATGGGATGCGCTGATAGCCCCTAGGCAATGATGGCTTTCTTGGCAATTACTCAAATACCCCAGTTTCCCCAGCTTCCTCAACAAGATAGAGGGTAAAAGACCGTATTACCCCAGAAGGACGAAAAGACGCACGTACGAAAGGGAAAAGGACACGAGCGGCAGCGGCGATAAAATTTAGAGGCGACATAGATCGCACAAGTAAAGGCAGTGAGATTCAAGGTAAAAAAAAAACACACAGAGGCGACAAAGCAACAAGATGCAAGCGATCAGAAGTCCTCACCCAAGCGGAGCTCGGCTAAGGGCTTGGGGGCAATTGATGAGCACTCTTGCAGCGATCACAAGGTAGGCGATCCGGACTATGAGTAAGCCCTCACCCAAGCGGAACTCGGCTAAGGGCTTGGGGGCAATTGATGAGCACTCTTGCAGCGATCACAAGGTAGGCGATCCGGACTATGAGAAAGCCCTCACCCAAGCAGAGCTCGGCTAAGGGCTTGGGGGCAATTGATGGGCCCGGCCCAACAGTACTCTGAAGGCCCAAGCAGCGGCCCATGTGCAGCGATCGCCGCCAACGGTTTGGACCTAGGCGACTGTTTAGGCAAACCAGACAAGCAAGCCCAAAAGATAAAAGAAGGCCCAAGGCAACAGCCCGACTCGGCGACTCTTAGGGTTCCAAGGCAAATCAAACACGTGTCGACATCCTAGGGAGGCTACAAACGAGTGGTCAGGATTCATCCTTGGCGACCAAGACAGGGGTACTATAAATACCCCCGTACACCCCATAAACCTGAGGACAACACTTTTACCCAGCGGACAAACGCTCCGCGGTACGTAACTCGCCTCTCTTTCCATCTCTTAAACTGATCGCCTCCCTTTCCCTTGAACTAACTACCCCCATTATCGCTTACGAGGTACACCGCCCCCTGAAGACCAACAGGCTTGGGCTTCCGTTATTGGGCCAGGCGACAAGGCTGGAACACATACTGATGTTAAATTCTCAAAAACATAAGTGGCCCTCGAGAAGGGAAATTGTTGTGATGAAGTTTTGAAATATAGTTATTGTAACACCCTAACCTATACATGGCACCTAACCGATGAATTAACATAATTGCAGCGGAACATGATTCGGGTGTTACATTAACTTGCTTAATAGCTTGATATTTTTCTTGAAAATTCGACATGAACTATTCGTATAATGGACCTAACAGTTCTTCTAATCATACCTGCATAAAACATAACATACTTCTACATATACATTCCATGGTTACCCACAACATTCAACTCAGTTATTAGCTCATGCCACTACTACAGACACACTACCACTATATACATCCTTACAATCCTGCAAACCACATATGCATCTGCACTATATACACATAGATCACATGATAACTACAACGTTCCTTTACATGCCACACCTGCATAAAAATCTAACATATGCATGAAAATGTGTCAAAAACACATGTAAGTGAAAACATGGATCTTTGGCCAAAATGTGCTCCCCCGTAGACGTCCAAGCATGGAGTAGTTGAAGACGTACCTCATCGAGCCTTCAACTCCTAGACCTACTGGAAGCTGCAAGGATCTCTACTGCTGCTGCTGGTCTGCTCACCCACAAGGATAAGCAGAGGAAAAGATAATAAAGAAAAGGGTCAGCTCATAGCTGAGTGAGTGTAATCATAGCATCGTGAGTTCAAAGCAAAGCATACCCCTAACACGTATCTAGCACATAAGCCAAAACACTAGGATCGAATCTCAGCTATCATGACATCCCAATAGGCAAAAGACTCAACCATCTTGGCATATGCACATGCGTCTTATCATATTTTAATTATTTGGCGCCTGGCTATTCCCATGCTATTAACTCTCACGAGCTTGCTTTCTTGCTTGATATTCAACACCACTAAGGGTGTGATCATGACTTATAAAAGATCCTTCACCATACCAAGGGTGAGGTTATAAACTTGATTTCATGAATAAGTCTACACCATACCAAGGGTGCGACTATAAACTTGACTTGTTAATTGAGTAATAGCATGGGGAGCCCCAATTACTACGTGAATGACCGTGAGACCAAACCATATATGACTTGTGTTCTTGTTTATGATTCTTAACTTGATATACCTTAACCTTAACTCGATCATTTAATACACTTGACTTGTATATTCTCGACATAACAATACTTGACTTGACTCATAATAACTTAGGAGTCCCATAGTAGTACTTCATCGGGTCTAGCCCTCGTACCGGGTCATTCTCCTAATCATGAATCCAATTTAGCAATCAACACTAACATCGCAAATAACGACAATATGAGCACATTAATAATCATAAATATCGTAGCACATAATAACGATATCACAGGAAGCATGAAACATGGAATCATATAAATCACTTATTGATAAGCACGACAATTAAAACACATATCAATCATGGTTCCACATAAAAACATGTAATTCCATACACCCTTAAGCAGTCGGTCTAGTTCTCCTAGGTTCATACTAAGAATAAACGTAAATAACACGATACAACAAACCCGATATGCCGTGCTAATCCCTCACCAATTCTGAACGACGAAACTTCGATACTAACTTCTTTGTCGGAACTCTAATTCAGAACGACCTCCGTATCACGAACCGTGTATGAATACACGTTTAATTTTAGTACTTCCCTTCCTTCTCTCCATTTCTCCTGGTTCCCCACTCTGTTTCCAGCTTACAGAACACCACCCCCCATCTTAATGAACTAAACCTTCCTTTATTCTCCTTAGGCGTTGTTTCCCCCAACAAAATATCTAACTTTAACATATCTAACTAATGATAATGCTTAGTAATTTATACGTGGAGGATTGGGTTATTCCCCCACGTGAACAAAGTTTTCTTTCTTTATTTTTCTTTTTACTTTTCTTTTTACAATTTGAACATTATTATATATAATTTAATATTATATTATATTATATATAATAATAACTTATACCACGTCGACTTATCGATATTTTTGGTGCGGTCTGATCGGGATGTTACAATTTCTCCCCTCTTAAAAGATTTCGTCCTCAAAATTCATCTTTGTTTGAGTTCTAAAACAATCTCTACTCTCTTTTAACTTCACTTCTACCTTAGCTTATCATGCATCTAACAAGTTATTGTTCCTTAATTAGGTGATTCACATCAAATAGGCAATCACATAGCATGCTAGTTTCCCATGATTTAGTTATATGACTCCTATACTACGTGATCATATCATAAGCACATCAATCCAAACATGAAACAACAATTTAACCTGCTAAGTAGGCCTCTACAAGCTTAGGGTACTTCTCTCTCATACTCATCTCTGTTTCCCAGGTGGCACCTTCACTACCTTGGTTCCTCCAAACCACTTTCAACATTGGAATCTCCTTCTTACGAAGAGTCTTAACAGTACGATCAACTATCTCAATTGGGATCTCTTCATATGTAAGGTCCTGATTCAACTCCACTTCCTCAGGTCTTAACACATGTGAAGGATCTCCACAATACTTCTTTACCATGCTTACATGAAATACATTGTGGATTAGTGACAATTTAGGAGGTAGCGCTAACCTATACGCCACTGGTCCAATCTTCTCAATGATTTCATAAGGTCCTATGAACCTAGGTGCTAACTTGCCTTTCTTTCCAAACCTTATCACACCCTTCCAAGGAGAAACTTTGAGAAATACCTTATCACCCACTTCATAGCTCACTTCACGCTTATGAGTGTCGACATAAACTTTTTGTCGATCTTGAGCCACTCTTAAGCGATTCTTAATCATCTTAACCTTATCCACCGTAATTTGGACAATCTCGGGTCCCTCAATTTGTCTCAAACCTTCCTCATCCCAGCATAAAGGTGTTCTACACTTCCTCCCATATAATGCCTCATAAGGTGCAACACCCAAACTACTATGGTATTGGTTGTTATAAGCGAACTCAATCAATGGTAAATGATCCACCCATGATCCCTTCCAATCCGTCACACAAGATCGAAGTAGTTCCTCCAATGTAAGAATGGTTCTTTCCGTTTGACCATCAGACTTGGGATGGTAGGCTGAAGTAAAGTGAAGTTTTGTTCCCAAAGCTGCATGTAAACTCTCCCAGAATCGAGATGTGAAACTTGGATCTCGATCAGAAACTATCGATAATGGAACACCATGTAACCTTATAATTTCCTTGATGTACAAATCAGCTAGCATTTCAAGTTGTGGCTTCCATTTAATAGGTATAAAGTGAGCCACCTTGGTTAAACGGTCTACTATTACCCAAACTACATCTTTGCCCATAGCTGGTGGAAGCCCATAGACAAAATCCATGGTAATTCTTTCCCATTTCCATTCCGGAATTGGTAGTGTTGTAACCTTCCTGCGGGTGCTCGATGTTCTGCCTTAACCTTTTGGCATACTAGGCATTTGAAGACATGCTCAGCTGCTTCCTTTTTCATCCCTGGCCACCAATAATAAGGTTTGATTGTATGATACATTTTAGTTGCTCCTGGGTGCATAGCATAAGCGGAAGAATGAGCTTCATCAAGAATCTCTTTTCTTAAGTTTTCGACATTAGGTGCACATGCCCGACCATTGTACCGTAGCATGCCATCTACAAACTCAAATGGGCTCTCTTTACCTTGTTCAATATCTGAAACAATTCCAGCTAACTTCTCATCCTCCTTTTGTTTCCCACATATCTTATCATAAAGTAATGGTCGAATGTTCAACCGAGCCAATAACCCTGATAATCCATCCACTTCCACTTCTACATTCATTGCTCTCAAATCCACTAAATCAGTCATGTTTTTCTTGCCCTTCCTACTTAAAGCATCAGCAACCACATTAGCCTTACCGGGATGATAATCAATCATACAATCATAGTCCTTCAATAGCTCAATCCACCTCCTTTGTCGACTGTTCAACTCTTTTTGGTCCATTAAGTACTTGAGACTCTTATGATCAGTAAGAATCTTAACAGTTTCACCATATAAGTAATGTCTCCATATATTCAGGGAAAACACCACTGCTGCCAATTCCAAGTCGTGAGTAGGGTAATTAATCTCATTGGGTCGCAATTGCCTTGAGGCATAAGCTATAACCTTACCATCCTGGATTAGCACACATCCTAAACCTTGATATGATGCGTCACTATACACCACGAACTGTCCTGAGTTAGAAGGTAGAGCAAGTACATGTGCAGTAGTCAACCTCTCCTTGAGTTCATCAAAACTCCTTTGACATGCCTCATTCCATACATATTTTGTATCCTTTCTTAACAACTTGGTCAATGGTGCTGCAATTTTTTAGAATCCTTCAACAAATCTCCTGTAATAGCCTGCCATACTAAGAAAACTTCTCAACTCAGACACGTCCTTTGGTGGAACCCAATTCACTACAGCTTCTATCTTCTTAGGATCCACCTCAATCCCTTTTCCTGATATCACATGTCCCAAAAATAAGACTTCTTCCAGCCAAAAAGCACACTTTGAGAACTTGGCATATAGTTGCTTCTCCCTTAAGATTTGTAACACAATTCTAAGGTGTTCATTGTGTTCCTCCTTACTCTTAGAATAAATGAGAATGTCGTCAATGAATACGATGACAAATTTATCAAGATATTCATGGAAGATTTTATTCATGAGAGCCATAAATGCTGCAGGTGCATTCGTGAGTCCAAATGGCATTACCACATACTCATAATGCCCATACCTGGTTCGGAACGCTGTCTTAGGAATTGCTTCTTCAGCCACCCTCAGTTGGTGATACCCGGACCTTAAGTCAATCTTAGAAAAGACAGATGCACCTTGCAATTGATCAAACAAATCATCAATTCTTGGAAGAGGGTAACGGTTCTTAATTGTTGCCTTGTTCAATCTCCTGTAGTCAATACACATCCTCATTGTGCCATCTTTCTTTTTAACAAATAACATTGGTGCACCCCAAGGTGATATACTGGGTCGGATAAAACCTTTATCCAATAAGTCTTGCAATTGCTCTTTGAGTTCCTTTAGTTCTACCGGTGCCATTCTATATGGTGCAATTGAAATTGGTGTCGTTCCAGGCACGAGCTCAATGTTAAACTCAATTTCCCGTTCAGGTGGGAGACCAGGAAATACATCCGGAAATTCTTTCACAACTTCTACATCTTCTAACCTTACTTCCTTATCCACTATCACATGAGCGAGATATGCTTCACAACCTTCTCGCACTAAAGCAAAAGCCTCCATGGCTGAAAGCAACACATTCATCCCTCGTTTCTTAATACCTTTGAACACTACTTGTCCCTCCTTTGGAGTGTTAAAGTAAACTTCCTTCTTACTACAATCCACTACTGCTCCATGAGTAGCAAGGAAATCCATTCCAAGAATGATATCGAACTCATCAAATGGTAAAAGGATCAAATTTGCTGCCAGAAAATCTCCTCCCACACAAATGGAAGAGTTTCTAATTACGGAGTCCACACTCAAAGTATCACCCACTGGTGTCTTAACACATAAGGTATATCCTAACTTATCAGGTACTAAGCGTAGCATATGTGCAAACATATAAGACATAAAGGAATGTGATGAACCAGTATCAATCAATGCATATAATTGCTTGCCAAGGAGTCACCACCTCTGGTGCTGCCTCTGCCTCGCCCCTAGTCATAGCATAAACTCTTGGCACTGCTTGAGCTTTAGTACCCTCTGTGTTGGTACCCTGAGGTCTGGTACCCTGATATTGGTTCTGACCACCAAGTCTCACTACAAAAAAGAGCGTTTTGGCGTCGGTTGAAACGAAAGAGGATAGTGTCGGTCGACCGGTCGACCGACGCTAAATAGAATCTCGCGTTTTAGCGTCGGTCGTTTGGTCGACCGACCGGTCGACCGACGCTAAATTCTAACCCTAATGAGCTGAACGCCAGCCGCCTCCTCTCTTCTCTCTTATCTTTCTCTTTTCCCTTCTTCATCTTCTACTCCCAAACCTCTCTTCTTCTTCTTCATCATCATCTCCTAAACCCAAACCTCTCTTCTTCTTCTTCTTCTTCTTCTTCTTCTCTTCAGCCACCGCCGCTCCACCTATTCCGCCGCCGCCGCCGGCCGCTCCACCTCTTCCAAAGCCGCCACCCACCGCCGCCGCCGCCGCCGCTCCACCTCTTCCAAAGAAGCCGCCCCCGCCCCCGCCGCTCCACCTCTTCCAAAGCCTCCGCCGCCCGCCCCCGCCGCTCCACCTCTTCCAAAGAAGCCACCGCCGCTCCACCTCTTCCAAAGCCGCCGCCGCCATCGCTCCACCTTTTCCAAGACTGCCGCCGCCGCCGCTCCACCTTTTCCTAAGAAGAAGAAGGAGGGAAGAAGAAGAAGAAGGAGGCTAGAAGAAGAAGAAGAAGAAGGAGGCTAGAAGAAGAAGCAGATGCAAGACGGAGGGAAGAAGAAGAAAAAAGCTGCAGCTGCATCTGCAGCTTTTTTTTTTGTGATGTGAACGCATATTTAGCGTCGTTCGGTCTGTGCCGTAGCGTCGGTCGACCTAAAACCAACGCTAAATATTAACGTCACCACATCTGGCGTCGGTTTTGTCGACCGACGCTATTAAATTTAGCGTCGGTCGGTGACCGACGCCATAACGCGCGTCTGACCGACGCTAAACTACCTTTTTTTTGTAGTGTCTACTACTTTGCTGACGACCACGACCACCCTGAAATCCTCCTCGGCCACTTTGAAATCCACCGCGACCACCTTGAAAACTACTTCTAACTGGGGCTCTAGATTGTTGCACTGAGGCTTCTGAATGTGTAGAACCACCTCTTCCTCTATTAGGGCATTCCCACACACGATGCCCTAGCTTTCCACATTGAAAACATTTCCCAGAAAACTTCCTACACTCACCAAGATGTCTTTTCTGACAAACTTCGCATATTGGAAAGGATGGAACCAAACCTGCTGGTCTCTGGTAAGAGGATGCAGTAGAAGATTGAGCTGGCATCCTCCAACTAGTGTTAGGACCCCTCTTCATAGGATATCGAGGTCCACCATAGCTCCAACTTTGTATTGGTGCCTTCCTTTTCCTATCTTCTTCTTTGGCTTTCTGCTGTTCACGTCCCTCAGCCTCATATGCCTCATACTTAAGTGCTGCTTCCTTAATAGTGGCCATGCTCTCCTCATCCACCCTGTGGATCTTCTCCTTCAATCCTAGTCGCAAACCATGTAAATACCTCTGCTTCTTTTTCCTCTCCGTGTCAGCCAAGCCATCCTCAAAATAAAGAAGTCGAACAAACTTGATAGTGTATTGGGTGACCGTCATATCTCCCTGCTTAAGGCTGGCGAACTCATTAGTCTTTGCTCTAACAAATGCCTCAGGAAGAAACTCTGTCTTAAAGGCAGCCAAGAACTGATCCCAAGTAAACTCCACTCGTTGCCCACTAATTCTTGATACTGAAAACCACCAACTCTTTGCATACCCCTTCAACAAGAAAACTGCATATTGTACTTTCTCTTCTGGGGTAGCATACATATACTCGAACACATCCTCCATCTCCATCAACCAATCCACAGTCTTCTCCGGATCAGTCATGCCATCAAACTCCTTACCACCTAAACTTTTCATCTTAGCATAATCCAAGACCTCTGGTTTTACTTCAGCAACCACCATACCTCTCGACTGATCGGTAGGGGGACTACCTGCACTTCCATGTGAACTACAAGGGACAACATTGGCCTTAGCTTGATCCACAACTACTTGAAACAAATCTTAATGAAATTACTTGAAGAAGAGGTTGAAAATTCAATGCAAATTTCAAACCATGATGCATGTGGACCACTAACAGTACACCACACAAGACACGACCGCTCGATCGCCAGTGCAAGTACGGGTATGGAATACCTTCCCTCTTTTGGGGTTCGTTACGTCCCAAAAGAAAAAGGTAGCATACCTATAATACAGAAGGCAAATCGGGCTCTGATACCAACTTGTAACACCCTAACCTATACATGGCACCTAACCGATGAATTAACATAATTGCAGCGGAACATGATTCGGGTGTTACATTAACTTGCTTAATAGCTTGATATTTTTCTTGAAAATTCGACATGAACTATTCGTATAATGGACCTAACAGTTCTTCTAATCATACCTGCATAAAACATAACATACTTCTACATATACATTCCATGGTTACCCACAACATTCAACTCAGTTATTAGCTCATGCCACTACTACAGACACACTACCACTATATACATCCTTACAATCCTGCAAACCACCTATACATCTGCACTATATACACATAGATCACATGATAACTACAACGTTCCTTTACATGCCACACCTGCATAAGGATCTAACATATGCATGAAAATGTGTCAAAAATGTAACACCCGTCCCAATTCAACCCGGTTTACCCAAGATTGACCCGAGATAGAATGCTACGCAAGCACAGGTTTAACCAAAAGCACGAAATAATAAAGGAAGAAAGAAATTCTCATTAAAATCCACAATCCAACGGAGGCCTCCAATATAAAACCCAACATAAAACCGAAACTCAAATCAATCCTACCTCAAAGGTTTACAAAAGTCCCCAACCCAAATATCCTGGTCAACTGAAATATAATAAATACAGGCAAGGTCAACTTCAAGCGAGTCACCGATCTTCACCTCATGGCTCCAAACGACAACCTTCTCGAACTCAACTCTCAACTGCAACTCCAACCTAGCACTAGCCACGAGCACCTGAAAGAGAAACTGGGGGGGGATCAGCTTCCTAATGAAACTGAGTGAACCCACTGGGTCTACCTATGCGCCGAACCTAGCCTAGGAGCGATCCCAACTCCGCACACAAACAACACAACGGAATCTGACACAGCCATTATCATTTTAATCCTCGCATGCCACTAGGTGATCACACAAGAACTTACCTCCACCAGTACACACAATTAATAAGATTCAGCAATGTACACAAGTCATCAATCCTCACTACAACATCACTATCAGGGTTAGAACATGCACACCGGTCAATCTCATACCGCAATGTAATAGCATCAACGAAGTCATCATACACACGATACAACACTTAGTCACATTACATCTTCCAACACGAATAGCACCCACTTTCATACTTCAACCACACAACTCGCAATTCACAGTTTCACAGTTACTAACATCAACCAAGCACAACACTACCAACCCCTGTCCCACAGACTCCACACATCACACTGTCACAACACGACTCGACTCATTAAATTCTAGGTGAGTTATTAGGCGCCTAGGAGTTGCTCCACACCACCACTGCCGGCCAACAATCCCCGTAATACAACCCAGGGTGATCTACTCAACGTAGACCGATACCACAACCATAATCCCAGGTACTTGACCCGGGTGATCCACTCGACGTAGACCGACTCAACATAAATCCCTGGTAGCTAACCAGAGTGATTCACTCAACGTGAACCGGACACAACTCATCACATCTCAAGGTGGGCAGTGTGGACTCCTACCGGTTCTATCATTTAATCAACACAACCAATTACTCAACACTTACAACCAACCATCATACTCATCACACAGCTCATTCGCATCATTCAATCCAACCATCAGAACTCACATCAATTCCCACCACCAACATCAACATCAATCGCATACTCAACCATATCCCAAACTACACCACTTGCACTCATTCACACACCTCGACAACCACACACACACACACACACATAGCATCATCACAATTCCACATCACACATAACCACACATCACAAGTCATCCAACGCCTCCCACGGCACAAACAGTTTAAGGGTAAACGGCTAGCTCACCGGCCACCCCCACCTGCAAGTACAGGGGAAGCCATGTCATGAGTCGTAGGGTTACCCTCCTGTACATCCTTCATTGGACGACCCCACATTGGTGGGACCATCCACCTGTTCGTCAATTAAGGGCGACCCCACATTGGCAGGACCACCCTCCTGCAACCACAGATTAACAATTCCATGCAAACATACACTTACAGCATCATACCCTGCCCTCCTACACTCGTTACTACATCCAATCCATTAAGCATCAAGGTTAATCTTTCCCCATTCATCGCACATAACGAACAGCCCGCTATCATCATGCAATTCATCATATCATCAAGCATACAACAACCAACAACAATCGCAAATACACAACAATCAATCACATAACGAATCCCCTTTTACTCTCTTTCAATTTCATGCAATGCCCTACATTCTTCTAAGTCAAGTTTCAACTCCTCCCGTCGACCAATTCTACCTATCGTACGCTAAACCCTCACCTGACAAGAAGACGAGGCTCTAAAATAACTCCCGGAACCCGAACGACCAAGCTCTTCCACCCAAAGTCGTAGCTCTTCTCCTCCTCACCGACAGCAGCCTACTCCGAACCACCCAGAACCACGATGTGCGATCTCTTCCTCTCGTCGCCACGAACCCGTAGCAACAAACGGATCGCAAATCGGAGCTCTACAACTCCCGGAATCGAGGTTTGAAGTTAAGGGGTTTTTGGTTCGTCAAAAACGAATTTCGGGGAAAGAGACAAGAAGGGGAAGTTCTGGATTTCCGTGCAATTTCGTCCTTTTATGCACGAAATGTGCGCCTGGCATGCCAAAATGTGCGCCGGCGCACATTGACCCCCAAAAGGAGCACATTTTGAATATTCAGCCGAAAGTTTGCTGAATTAATTGAAAAGTGCGCCTGGCACTTCCAAATGTGCGCCTGCGCACTTTAGGGCCCAAAATCAGCACTTTTGGTACTGTTCACTGTTCCCCTCTTTTGCAACTTCAACCCGGCACATACCCAAACGTCCCAGACCTCAAGAGACCCTCTTAAGTACCGTTTCCGGCACTCTAGTCACCCAGACTTGAGTTCTAACCCGTTCGGTTGGGCGGGGATGTTACAAGTCTCCCCAACTTTAAGAGATTTCGTCCCCGAAATCACAACCCGACTTGCTCTAGCAATGCAACCATACATCACAGCAACAAATGCAGCAATTCAAGATCACATTACCTCCCGAAGTTTCCCCTAACGGTTCTGGCGACTCACACCCTCAAGAGACACAACTCACCCCTACTCTGAACTTCCTTCAAACAAACACGCACAACCGAACCACGAAAGCACCACAAGAGCACAACAACACAACAACACAAGCAACCAAGGGAACAACACTACACTAACAAACGCCACCACACTAAGGCCCTACACACTTCAACCACTCTATCTAGCTTCACCAAAGACTACTAAGATCTACTCCACCAGCCAACTCCTCCTAGTCTACCAACCACTACTACTCTTCCACTACCCAAACACCCACAAGAACAAAGAATAAGGACAAGCTCAAATCCAAACAAAGATGCAAACGGAAAGAACAAAAGAAGATATCATACCGTTTGCCTCGTCGTTCGCATTCTCCTCTACACCTCCGGCAAGAGCATACAAGCCTCCTTGCTCCCCTCCGGCTCCAAGTGGTGTAGCATTTGCTCCGGTCCCTCTCCCAGCACTCGCGACACTACGACCAACACTACCTCCTCCTCTACCTCCATAACTCCCAGACGGAGCCCTAGGTCCTTGCACCGATCCCACGGACTGAGCTGGTGCTGAACTCCTATTCGGGCAGTAGTTACTCTTATGGTTAGGCTCCCCACAAGTGTAACATATCACCGAAACTGACCTCAACAAGTGGCACTTCCCAGAGTGGGGCTTCCCACAAGTGCTACAAACGGGCAACCCAGATGATGCTCTCACAAAGCTACGGGTGGGACAAGCGATACTCTTATGACCAGTTCGGCCACAAGTAAAGCAAGTAAGCACACCTCGCGACGGAGCAGACTGAGCACCTCTGAAGCCAGAATCGGAAGTCTGCGCCCTCTTAGCCGTATGGCTATGAGTGGCCGAGCTAGTAGGCGGAGCAGGCGCCTTCCTCTTCTTCTCCTCCTTCTTCCTCTGCTCTAACCTCTCCCTACTCAAGGCAGCCGCCTTCACAGACACTAAGCTCCCCATGTCTGCAGAAGTAACACCCTCCTGAATCTCCGTCCTCAGACCATTCTTAAACTTCACAATGAGCTTCCTTTCCCTACTAGTAGTCTCATCATACCACTTGGAGAGGGAAGTGAACTCGATGTAGTAAGCAAGAACGGTCTTCTCCCCCTGCTCCAACTCTAAGAACTCTCTAGCCTTCTCCTCACGCCACAAATCCGGACAGAACTGATCACGGAACTCCTCAACAAACTCCTCTAAACTCAACTCAGGCGGCACTACTCTACTCTGAGGCAAAGACCTCCACCAATCTAACGCATGACCCTTGAGCAAGAAAGTCATGGCCGACACCCTAACATCTCCCTCAAGTCCCATCTGCAGGAACTTGTACTCACACTATTGGAGCCACTGCTCCGCAACAGCAGGGTCAGCCACGACCCATGGAATTCTCCAAAATTCCAACCCTTCAACAACCCCGGCTGAAACCTAGGAACTCCAACTCTAAACCCAGAATCCCCAACCGAACGACTTCCCACGGCTTGGCTCGATTCACTACAGGAGAACATTTAGAACATTTCAGTTGACCATTGAAGAAAAACTCACAACCAACTTCAAAACACTTTCACTTTAAAACTCCCACCCATTTCAAAACAGTTTAAAGATCCCTGAAAGGCCAGTACTGCATCGACGTTCCGTCCTTTCCATTAAGAGGGTAGCAAATCCCCTAGAAGAAAGGACAGCTCACCTATACAGCAGAGGCTAACCAGGCTCTGATACCATTTGTAACACCCGTCCCAATTCAACCCGGTTTACCCAAGATTGACCCGAGATAGAATGCTACGCAAGCACAGGTTTAACCAAAAGCACGAAATAATAAAGGAAGAAAGAAATTCTCATTAAAATCCACAATCCAACGGAGGCCTCCAATATAAAACCCAACATAAAACCGAAACTCAAATCAATCCTACCTCAAAGGTTTACAAAAGTCCCCAACCCAAATATCCTGGTCAACTGAAATATAATAAATACAGGCAAGGTCAACTTCAAGCGAGTCACCGATCTTCACCTCATGGCTCCAAACGACAACCTTCTCGAACTCAACTCTCAACTGCAACTCCAACCTAGCACTAGCCACGAGCACCTGAAAGAGAAACTGGGGGGGGGGATCAGCTTCCTAATGAAACTGAGTGAACCCACTGGGTCTACCTATGCGCCGAACCTAGCCTAGGAGCGATCCCAACTCCGCACACAAACAACACAACGGAATCTGACACAGCCATTATCATTTTAATCCTCGCATGCCACTAGGTGATCACACAAGAACTTACCTCCACCAGTACACACAATTAATAAGATTCAGCAATGTACACAAGTCATCAATCCTCACTACAACATCACTATCAGGGTTAGAACATGCACACCGGTCAATCTCATACCGCAATGTAATAGCATCAACGAAGTCATCATACACACGATACAACACTTAGTCACATTACATCTTCCAACACGAATAGCACCCACTTTCATACTTCAACCACACAACTCGCAATTCACAGTTTCACAGTTACTAACATCAACCAAGCACAACACTACCAACCCCTGTCCCACAGACTCCACACATCACACTGTCACAACACGACTCGACTCATTAAATTCTAGGTGAGTTATTAGGCGCCTAGGAGTTGCTCCACACCACCACTGCCGGCCAACAATCCCCGGTAATACAACCCAGGGTGATCTACTCAACGTAGACCGATACCACAACCATAATCCCAGGTACTTGACCCGGGTGATCCACTCGACGTAGACCGACTCAACATAAATCCCTGGTAGCTAACCAGAGTGATTCACTCAACGTGAACCGGACACAACTCATCACATCTCAAGGTGGGCAGTGTGGACTCCTACCGGTTCTATCATTTAATCAACACAACCAATTACTCAACACTTACAACCAACCATCATACTCATCACACAGCTCATTCGCATCATTCAATCCAACCATCAGAACTCACATCAATTCCCACCACCAACATCAACATCAATCGCATACTCAACCATATCCCAAACTACACCACTTGCACTCATTCACACACCTCGACAACCACACACACACACACCACACATAGCATCATCACAATTCCACATCACACATAACCACACATCACAAGTCATCCAACGCCTCCCACGGCACAAACAGTTTAAGGGTAAACGGCTAGCTCACCGGCCACCCCCACCTGCAAGTACAGGGGAAGCCATGTCATGAGTCGTAGGGTTACCCTCCTGTACATCCTTCATTGGACGACCCCACATTGGTGGGACCATCCACCTGTTCGTCAATTAAGGGCGACCCCAGATTGGCAGGACCACCCTCCTGCAACCACAGATTAACAATTCCATGCAAACATACACTTACAGCATCATACCCCTGCCCTCCTACACTCGTTACTACATCCAATCCATTAAGCATCAAGGTTAATCTTTCCCCATTCATCGCACATAACGAACAGCTCGCTATCATCATGCAATTCATCATATCATCAAGCATACAACAACCAACAACAATCGCAAATACACAACAATCAATCACATAACGGAATCCCCTTTTACTCTCTTTCAATTTCATGCAATGCCCTACATTCTTCTAAGTCAAGTTTCAACTCCTCCCGTCGACCAATTCTACCTATCGTACGCTAAACCCTCACCTGACAAGAAGACGAGGCTCTAAAATAACTCCCGGAACCCGAACGACCAAGCTCTTCCACCCAAAGTCGTAGCTCTTCTCCTCCTCACCGACAGCAGCCTACTCCGAACCACCCAGAACCACGATGTGCGATCTCTTCCTCTCGTCGCCACGAACCCGTAGCAACAAACGGATCGCAAATCGGAGCTCTACAACTCCCGGAATCGAGGTTTGAAGTTAAGGGGTTTTTGGTTCGTCAAAAACGAATTTCGGGGAAAGAGACAAGAAGGGGGAAGTTCTGGATTTCCGTGCAATTTCGTCCTTTTATGCACGAAATGTGCGCCTGGCATGCCAAAATGTGCGCCGGCGCACATTGACCCCCAAAAGGAGCACATTTTGAATATTCAGCCGAAAGTTTGCTGAATTAATTGAAAAGTGCGCCTGGCACTTCCAAATGTGCGCCTGCGCACTTTAGGGCCCAAAATCAGCACTTTTGGTACTGTTCACTGTTCCCCTCTTTTGCAACTTCAACCCGGCACATACCCAAACGTCCCAGACCTCAAGAGACCCTCTTAAGTACCGTTTCCGGCACTCTAGTCACCCAGACTTGAGTTCTAACCCGTTCGGTTGGGCGGGGATGTTACAAAAAACATATGTAAGTGAAAACATGGATCTTTGGCCAAAATGTGCTCCCCCATAGACGTCCAAGCATGGAGTAGTTGAAGACCGTACCTCATCGAGCCTTCAACTCCTAGACCTACTGGAAGCTGCAAGGATCTCTACTGCTGCTGCTGGTCTGCTCACCCACAAGGATAAGCAGAGGAAAAGATAATAAAGAAAAGGGTCAGCTCATAGCTGAGTGAGTGTAATCATAGCATCGTGAGTTCAAAGCAAAGCATACCCCTAACACGTATCTAGCACATAAGCCAAAACACTAGGATCGAATCTCAGCTATCATGACATCCCAATAGGCAAAAGACTCAACCATCTTGGCATATGCACATGCGTCTTATCATATTTTAATTATTTGGCGCCTGGCTATTCCCATGCTATTAACTCTCCCGGGCTTGCTTTCTTGCTTGATATTCAACACCACTAAGGGTGTGATCATGACTTATAAAAGATCCTTCACCATACCAAGGGTGAGGTTATAAACTTAATTTCATGAATAAGTCTACACCATACCAAGGGTGCGACTATAAACTTGACTTGTTAATTGAGTAATAGCATGGGGAGCCCTAATTACTACGTGAATGACCGTGAGACCAAACCATATATGACTTGTGTTCTTGTTCATGATTCTTAACTTGATATACCTTAACCTTAACTTGATCATTTAATACACTTGACTTGTATATTCTCGACATAACAATACTTGACTTGACTCATAATAACTTAGGAGTCCCATAGTAGTATTTCATCGGGTCTAGCCCTCGTACCGGGTCATTCTCCTAATCATGAATCCAATTTAGCAATCAACACTAACATCGCAAATAACGGCAATATGAGCACATTAATAATCATAAATATCGTAGCACATAATAACGATATCACAGGAAGCATGAAACATGGAATCATATAAATCACTTATTGATAAGCACGACAATTAAAACACATATCAATCATGGTTCCACATATAACATGTAATTCCATACACCCTTAAGCAGTCGGTTTAGTTCTCCTAGGTTCATACTAAGAATAAACGTAAATAACACGATACAACAAACCCGATATGCCGTGCTAATCCCTCACCGATTCTGAACGACGAAACTTTGATACTAACTTCTTTGTCGGAACTCTAATTCAGAACGACCTCCGTATCACGAACCGTGTATGAATACACGTTTAATTTTAGTACTTCCCTTCCTTCTCTCCATTTCTCCTGGTTCCCCACTCTGTTTCCAGCTTACAGAACACCACCCCCATCTTAATGAACTAAACCTCCCTTTATTCTCCTTAGGCGTTGTTTCCCCCACCAAAATATCTAACTTTAACATATCTAACTAATGATAATGCTTAGTAATTTATACGTGGAGGATTGGGTTATTCCCCCACGTGAACAAAGTTTTCTTTCTTTATTTTTCTTTTTACTTTTCTTTTTACAATTTGAACATTATTATATATAATTTAATATTATATTATATTATATATAATAATAACTTATACCACGTCGACTTATCGATATTTCTGGTGCGGTCTAATCGGGATGTTACAATTATTGGACACGAAAATGTAGTTATTAAGCCATGAAACGTAGTTATGAAACATCATATGACCCATGAAACATAGTTGTTGACCCCCTGAAACACATATGTACGCCTAAAAACTCTTTGAGGTAGATATTGTACCATAAAACGTAGGTATTGAACAATAAAACGTAGTTTCAAGACATACTTCAGCACCTCTCAACACATCTAAAAAGTACATGATTCGCGAGAGAGAGCGGAGGAGTATGGAACAAAGGGTTTCAAACCCTGAAGTCAATGACGGTGGCGGCGCACGAGCTTCAAGGCGGTGGGGGAAAGAGGAGGCGACAGTGGTGGCTTGGTCGGCAGCGACGTCGACGGTGGTGGTTATGTCGACGACGGTGGTTAGGTCGTCGGAGTAGGGTGTTAGTGGTGATTAGTTGTGAGGAAGAAGGAAAGAGTGTTGAGGAAGATGGAAGATGGAGGGCACTATTGTGATTCCGGTGGAAAAATGTTAATTCCCTTGGTTTTAGAATGGAATTAAGATCTGGAATTTTGCAAGGAATTTGAATTAAATTCTGTTGCTAATTAGCAGAGGAAAACAAGGAATCGAAGCTTTCTGCCGGAATCAATGAATTCTGACGCTTAATTCCTGCCAGGATAACGAGGTGTAAGCAACTAACAGGTAGGAATGAATTGCAACCCTTCAAAAAGGGAGGACAATGTTGTAAATAAGCATCTTTAAAGTCATTGGAATACTTTTTTTTTTACAAGAGTAAAGTTTCATTAATTAAAATAAAACTTACAAGACACAAAAAAAGAAGGTAAAGGAAAAAAAAACTAGAAAAAGGCCCAAAAAAAGCCCAAACCAATTTGTTAGTCTGAAAATCAGAAACAACAAGTTGAGGCCATGAAGCCAAACCCTAGCTATGTCTTCTCCAAACCTCCAGGAGCCGCCAGCCACCATGAATGTTGAAGAAGAGGATGCACCAGCTGATGAAACTTGAAAACGAAGAGGAAGAAAAGACCCAACTCGTCGCACAACAATCACAGCTCCACAACCACTGTCAACACCAAAGATCGTCCGGACAAAAGGCTACAGAAGGCAACCTAGCTTCAAGGCTCTTTGAACTGAACTCCTGACGAGATATAATCGTCATGCATCTCTGAATCACTGCACATAAGAGTGAAACAAGGAGGAGGACAAGCAGAAACAAAGAGGAAGAAGCAAACCAAAGAACAGATTTATGGCTCCAATGTATCCAAGGCCACCAAAATCACTCCGAAAATCAGAGGGAAAGGCAGAAGAATGCTCCATGAAGGAGACAAACAAAGGCTCCATGAAGGAGACAACAAAGGCTCCATGAAGGAGAAAGACAAGGCTCCTTGAAGGAGAAAAATGATAAATGTGAAAGCATCACTTAGGGAAACGGAAAAACAAGAAGGAAACCAAGTTTGGAGGAGAACGGAAGGCTGCCGCCGGTCACCCAAAGGTGAAGTCATTGGAATACTATTTACACCTAAATTTTATATTCATAAATTTCATTAAATGTTGCCAGTTTTATTGTTTTGGCAAGACCAATGGCATAAAAAAAAAGAGAAATTATCTTTCTATCCATAAATTATAGTGGACGTAATTCGAAGAAACCAGTGAGTTATGTCCTTTTCAATGTCCCCTGGTGCCACATTATGTTGTCTGGTGCCAAAATGATTAATATTGCTTTCATTGAGAGTTGAACTCAAGACCTCCCGCTTACTAAACGGGTGCTCTAACCAACTGAGCTATGAAAGCTAATCAAACATGTTTTTCAATGTGACAGTGAGAATACAACATTGGCTAAATATTGGAATCTAAATGGCTTTATTAAGCCATTAATCAAATAACATGAGTTGAACATGAAATTACTATTTTGGCCCAACATGCCTCTTGCCCTCAATACCCATGGTACTTTTACCTTCACTATTTATGATACTACTTTATGATACTTCTACCCCCGTAACCTGAATGCCCTTGGTAATGTTGTCATGATACTCATGCCTTGGTAATGTTGTCATGATACTCATGCCCTCAATACTCATGGTACTGTTGCCCTCAATTCTCATGGTACTACTGTCATAACCCTCAATACTCATGGTACTACTACCATGATATCCATGCCTTCAGTACTATTGAACCAAGACCACATGGTACTGCGACCACCAAGACCTGATAGTGCTACTGTCACAAAAATCTTAAGGTCGTATTCATCATGTTGACACCCTTATGTTGACTTTGTCGTCATGTCAAACCCTATGATATCATTATGACTTCATCGTAACAACACCATCATGCCAACATCCTCACTATGACGAAAACATTAAGGTCTACTCCATCATGATGATACCATCATTCGACCTCCTCATCCTAACAGAAACCCTAAGGTTTGACTTCATCATGTTGACACCCTTATGTCGACTTCCTCATATTAAACCCTACAATATCATCATGTCAACCTCCTCCTCATCATGACGAAAATCCTAAGGTCGACTCCATTCTGATGATATCATCATGTTGACCTCCTCATCATGACGAAAACCCTATGGTCTATCTCTTTACGTTGATACCCTTATATCGACTTAAACTCTACGATATCATCATGACCAAACACCATCGCGTCAACCTCCTCATCATGAAGGAACCCCAAAGTCAACTCCTTCTTGATGACACCCTTATGTCAACCTCATTGTCATGATAAACCCTACTGGTCGTTTGATAATGTCAAAACCTTAAGGTCGATTTAGTCATGTCAAACTCTACCAAATGTATCATCATGAAGTTACCATCATATCATCAAAGGACCTCTCTATGTCAATGGCATACACTACCAAGGGAACATACATCACAATGAGAGCTTCAAGACAAAACCTCTCTATCGATAATATTTCACCGCCAATGAAACCCTATTTTAGGAGGACAACCTTCTGTCGCCAACATCACTATCCATCCACCAAGACAGCTAAAGAGAGAAAACCGTCATCACCACGATGATAACCACGTTCAAGAGGTTGGTAGTAACGTATATGACAGCTACTTCCTCCATCGACAGTTTCCACTCATGTTTGCCTATAAATACGAGTGGTATCCGAAAGAGACAAAGATTCTAACAACCACACAACACATCTTGGTGATTGCACACAGAAAAGGGTGGATCAAATGTCCAGGGATGAATCTATGTCAAACCTCGAGCTAAGGCAGTGGTTGCAACAAACACCATTACCAGTATGAATACTTTCATAATTAGAATTTGTTGATTTCTGCTCGGCTGTGTTAAGAAGTAAATGGTGAAGACTTCTAGTTTCAGTACAGGCGAATTTCCTGTGAAAGACTAAGGCTGAATACAACACAAAGGCTAAGAGTGCAAGGTTTTGGGTGATTGTAGGAGCAATGGGAGGAAATATGGAGGAGAGGGTAAGAGGGTAAGAGGGAGGCTGATTTTGGAAGGCCTCTTGGCCTCCTAGTGGGCCCCACATATGTGCAAAAGATAAAGAAAAGGGGGCAGTAGTCAGCTCGTTGGACAGACGCGGCCCAGCCGCGTGCGCCACACGCGTGTGGGCTGTGCGTGTCGGCCCGCGCGCTTGTGGCGCACGCGACTGGGTCGCGTCTGTTCAAAAGGCTGGCGCCAGTAATTTTTTTTTGTTTAATCCTCCCTCTTTTTTGGTTTTGCAATTCAGTCACTCAATCTTTATTTTGTTTGATTGTTGGGGTGTTTTTTGAATTTGCAGTGCTAATAAATTATGAGTTTCCTTGTCATTAATAAAATTAAGAAATTGTGCAAATTACAACGCACTAAAACAAAAAATATCGGGGAAAATGAAGTGTGTCGGAATTGAATGAAATTTTATCAGAAAATATGTTTTTTACTATCACAATCATCTATGCTAAAAAAATTAAAAATACACAAATTAATTTGACCTTAAATACGTTATACGTTGACATTAGATTACGAAATGTGCAAAGTCTACATTTAGCCTCTTGCTGGTTGCAGGGAAAACCAGATTTTGAAAGGCTAGGAGCTGAAAGAAGCCTCCCAACAGGCTGAAATAAGCCTCTTGGGTTGTACTAAGGAGGAAGATCCTTTAGTGCTGTTTTTATTTAGTCGAGGATAGAGATCATAGTTTTAATGAAATCAAATATGTCGTCGCTCAACTCGGAAGTATTATAATTTATACATACACTCATATATTCTATACAGGCACACAACAGGATCCTCAAGTATCATCATTTCGTTTGTGAAAAAGAATTTCGTAAAATGATAAAACATCAAAGATGCACACACAGGCCACAGCATATTTAGCAATCTGGATAGTCCAGCAGTGCAAACTTCACATGTAAACCAATCTTACCACCCTCCCCGACTAGCTTAGCTGCCGTCACCAACCAATGTCCCGGTGCATCATGAGGACCGCGAACCACCTCTGCCGTCTCCACGTACTTCAGAAGCTTCCGTGAACTAACCGGAACTGGCGGACCCTCTGCATACACGCCTGAATTAAGGGCTGCTGGAGCTTGTTTGTTCTGTCCAGGGGGGTCCGCTGAGTGAATGTGAATGTCGTGCTGATGTTTGTGAGGAGGCTCGTTTTGTGAGATGCTTCTGGAACTGCTGCCCATTCCGTCTTCCGGATGCTGCAGTGTGGTAAGTGGGTGAATAGAAGACGCAGGTGGAGTACTGAGTTTGGCCATCTTCCTTTGCTCAGAAGCTGTGCGCCTGTCACGACAAAAACCCCTGTCGAGTTTTCTCCCTGCAACCAACTTGGATCGTGCCTCACTACGGACGTGCAAATCTTTGAATATCTCTTCCATCTAACAGGTTCCAGGAATTGGTCGCTGGATGTATACTGATCAGAGCCTTGCCATTGGCATGGTCTGGCGCCAGTAGCGTTGATTGATGAGTTCATAATATTTGGGAGGCTTGACAGATGTTGAATATGCATTGCAAGCTTGTTGCATTTCTTGCCTTCAAGATATAATCGCAATCCTACCACTGGTTTTTTTTCACTTGAAACCTGCGAAACGTGATATTAGTAGGGTATGAGATACTGATTACTGAGGAGCCAATACCAGTGAACCTATAAAGACTAAAAGCCTATACTAACATTCAGACGAACCAGACCGACTGATCAAAGCAAGAGGTCGTGGATACTTCTATATATGCATTGACCACTGAAAACTACTGCAATTTGAATGACTTGAACGGATTATCATGCACTTTCTGAATAATCGAGAAAAATAATATAACCAAAGCAATTAGTTATGTTATTCTACCTGGGTAGAACTAACATATAGCCTAGGACCCATAAAGCTGAATCGCAGAGATGGGGATGAGGCCTTCTTCCTTTGATGCCGTAGAGTTAACTCACAAAACATGGGTGCCCATTGCTTTGGTACTTGGAATTCCAAAAAGCATTGTAGATCCTCGGGAGCAGGTTTGTCTGAAAAATAAAGTTTTTGAGATCTTAAAAGAGTACAAGGAAGAGAAACGTAGATGGCAGTAGCAGCCACTGCCATGAACCACTAGGAAGCATATAGCCATTTGGCAACTCCATCAATTAGAATACAGTTACAGTATTAGTACCTAGGTGCTTATCAAATCTTAAAACATCCAAAGCCAGTTAAACACATCTTCAATTAAAGTAAGTCAAAAGATCTTATGGAAGTAGGACAAGAAGCATCTATTCGGCACATGAGCACTGCACTTACATCGTAAATACAAGTTGATAGCATGACTCAGAAATCCACTGCCAGGAACCCCAGCAAGAAGAGAAGTAATTGGCACAAACTTGAAGAGTATTGCTTCTGGCTTCGCAGGTACTGTTTGCAGCCAGTTAGAATGACTATGTGAAAACACGTCCCCTCCCCTTTTCGAACAAACTATGGTCAGACCCTGTACAACACAGAAAGGGGGATATATATAATAAAGCTTTTGCTTATTGTCATACTAAAACGGAAGCGAAAAACTTGGGTTCTCATTTACCTCCTTGCTTGACGTTTCTGTAATGCTGGTCAGTTGCATGGTATTTGACTGCAGAATCCTATTGAAAACCTCAGGAACCTGTAAAGTTCCATCGCAAACATCAACATGAATACGGATGACATGGATGCAACTGTTAACAAGACATGGAAGGAGGAGAAACTGATTATTACCTTTTGTTTGCCATCTCTTGCATTTCCATGCATCAGGGATGGACTTCTTCCATCTGAAAACAGAAAATCTCCAAGATCCTCCAAATTCTTTCGGAGATTGGCAGGAGAAACGGTTGATGATTGTTTCTGTCTAACACAAATAACATCCTGACCTCCAATTGCCATCCCTATGATTATGTGCGTGCCATATGTACGGATGAACCTGCCTAATAATTTGATCAGAATCCAACATAAGACAGTAGTAACCTATGCACTAGGTGAACATCTCTTGTTGTTGTATTTGCCCATCCACAAAGCATAAAATAGCCACAATGTCCAACAGAGTCGGTAGTTTATTTTATTCATATCAGCAACGTGCAATATAAAATAGCCACAATGTCCAACACAGATGAATGACTGAAGTATCAAAAGCTACCTGGACAGTAGTGCCGGATCCCACCGAGGCGGCACTGAATTCTTTACTTTGTCATGGAGTACTAGTGGAGATGCTGTTAGGTGCAAGTTGTACAAAGAGATGAAGTAACCATCAAAAGCAAGATATTTGGTGTCTGTGGCATCAAAGAGCCAGTCTCCACTCAAGTCAAAGAGAGCATTGCAATAGCCAGAAGGAACTTTTCCTTGTATTGAAGATCTCTGATTAAGCAGTTCTGACATCTGAAAACGGAGCCAAAAAGGTCAGAGATGCAGAATCCGAAGTTTCATAAGAAGCATCGACATGGTTGAACACTAAAAATGCACGACCAGGTGCAAAATTTACAACTAATCCATGGATGAGGGGATGCAAGCGGAAGCTCTATAAAACAGCGGGAAAACTCCCACTTGAAGGCAAAGAAGTTGCTTCCAAAACTTCTACTTAATTTTCCCATTCATGTCACTTGAACCTTGATGGAAAGAAGCATCACCAGAAGTCAAATAACGGTATAACAGAAGTTATAAGTTCATCCTAGCTCCAGCTGTAACATGTTTTCTCCATGATACTGATTTGCAGTCACAAGAAGACGAAATGTGTTCAACCTAACTACCACATCTAATTTCAATTCCTGATCAACACGTACAGCAACAAAAGCACAGGGAGCGGTTTAAACGATGGAAAACACATCCCTCCCGTTTCCGGAAGTTCAATCTCATATTCCGTCATGACCAGAAACTAGCCGGCTGTAAGCATCAGAGATTACCTATCCGTGCGATCTTTTCACCATCAGATGTGGAAGGACTAACTAATGGATCAAGTAGCAGCAGCCAACAACCAAACATGGACAACAGCACCGAATTAACCAAAATCACAATCAACTAGCTGAAGGAACCCTACCGAATCAAAGTTGTACTTCATAAGACCTCTCTAGTCCGCACCGACACCCTCAAAATGCCCAATTTCCAAGTCCTGATTCCAGTGAGAGAGAGAGATATATATACCTGATTGAACTCGAGAACGTCAGACTTGAACCGAATCCGATCGCCTTTATCAACATGAACATCCTCAGAGACGGCAGGAACAGTGACACCGCCGCCGCCACCACCGGAGGGGATAATAATGTCCCTCTTGTTCCGCTCGTCGAGGAGGACGAGTCTCCCGGCAGCGGTCTTGGCGAACTTCAACCTGAAATCACTGCTGAGATCGAAGCCTTTACCCAAGGCGTCAATAGCCCTGAGCTCTATGGGGTTCTCGGAGGGAGCAGGGTCCATGGAAAGGAAAGAGGAAGTGAGAAGAGAGAAGTTGAAAAGAAGAAGGTGGGAATGGGGGGGAAATTCCATTCATTCCATTTATTGATTGATGTGTTTATATATATGAAAAGGAATTTACCGGAAGACAACGGCAGCAAGGCAGAGAGAGAGAGACGCAATGGGCCAGCCTCTGTTGATTGTTGACTGTGACCAGTATTCAAGAGAGAGTTGAAAGTCAACAAAGCGAAGCTGCTGTGGTGGTGGTGGTGGTGGTGTGTGCAGCCTAATTTAATTGTTAGTTTACCTACTGATCTGTTTCATATATTCTTTTTGGTGTTTTGATTGATTCTCTCTTCCATTGTTTTACTTTGCTTTTATTCAATCAATTATTATCGCTGTTTACCACACGCTTCAACTGACTAAGTTCGTGTTCGTGAACATGGTGGTGGTGGTTGACTGGATTTACCTGTAATTTTTCTTAATAACCCTCCCATCTTGTTGGTATCAAGGTGGCTTGGATTGCTACTGTAAATTTATTGTCTAGACTTTGGAAATCGGACTACTGAATCCTTTTTTATCCTCCAAGTTCAACATATTGTTAAAGTCTCCAATCACACACCATGCTTCCACGTTTGATCTCTTCAGGCTACGCAACAAATCCCAGGAATCACGCCTTCTTTGTCTTTCATGGTAGCCGTAGAAACCTGTAATCCAACTTTTAGCACCTTTGTCATCAGTGAATTCCATGTCAATATAATTCCTTGTGTAGGCTGTCACACGGACGGAGCCACTATCCCACCAAAGCAAGGCGATGCCTCCATTGTGGCCCTCATTGTCAACTGCTAGGCATCCCTCGAACTTAATCTGTCTCCGAATTCCTTCAATTCTTTGCTTTCCGGCCAAAGTCTCCGATAAGAACACGACATCCGGCCTGTGAGCGAAGATAAGCTCACTTACCGCCTAACTGCTCGAGGTTGGCCCAATCTTCGACAGTTTCCAGCTCAGAATGATCATGATGTTTGGCAGGTCCTGATATCGCTCAGGCCTGCCGATGCCACGTTTTTTGGGTTGTGGGTCCCCTTCTTTGGTGATTTAGAGGGTTTTCTCCCATTACTGTTATCAATCTCCATGTGCTGGGTGGCTTCGTCCCCACAGCGTCTCTTCTTCTCCTCGTGTATAATAATAGCATCGTCTTCCCCATGGACAGCCTCATCCCCATGCAAAATTTTTATGCCTTCAGTTCGGAGGCTTGCTCCAAGGTTGCTAACCAGACTAGCAACACCACGCGGAAGATCGTCAAAAAGCTTCTTAACCGGACCATCACTACAAAAAAAGGGGTTTAGCGTCGCTTGAAGGGGAAGGGCTTAGCGTCGGTCGACCAAAAACAGACGCTAAACCCTTGACTCGCGTTTGACCAAGGGTTTAGCGTCGGTCGACAAGCGACCGACGCTAAATTCTGACCAAAACCGACGCTAAATCAGGTTTTGGGTCAGAAACGGAGCCCTTACCCAAAACCAGATTTAGCGCCGCTTGCCGACATGATTTAGCATCGGTCATCGACCGACGCTAAAGTCCATACCTATTTAAACCCTGCTGGACCTTCAGTTCCTCTCTCAGCCACCACCACCCTAACCCTAACTTCTCTCAACCCTCTCCTCTCTCCTGAAACTCTCCCAACTTCTTCTTCTTCCCTCTTCCTCTTCTTCTCCTCTTCTCTTCTTTTTCTTCTCCTCTCTCTTCAGCAAGCCGCCGGAGCCCCCTTCTCTTCCAACCAGCCAGAGCTTCTTCTTCCTCTTGCTCTGCTCCTTCTCCAAATATCCAGATCCACATCTTCTCCAAATATCCAAATCCACCTCTTCTTCCTCTTACCTCTTCCTCTTCTTCTCCTCTTCTCTTCCTTTTCTTCTCCCCAGCCAGCCTCCTCCAATCATCCGGCATCTCCAGTCATCTGCCGCCGCGGCCGCCACCGTCACTCCGATCAACAGTTCGCGATCTAGATCTAGGTGACATGACCAAAATGGTGACCTAATAAATCTAAGTGACCAAAATGGTGACCTAACAAATCTAAATGACCTAATTGGACATTAAAAAATGCAGTGACTAATTTGTGATAAAAAGAAAATAAAAAATGAATATTAAAAAGGAATATAAAAAATGAAAACAGAAAACAAAAAATTGGGTTCGTCATTGACCGATTCGGTCAAGGATTTAGTGTCGTTCAGTAACCGAATTTAGCGTCGCTTGGTGTATGAGCGACGCTAAATTTTAGCGTCGGAACAATTGGCGTCGCTTTGTCTGAGCGACGCCAAAACCTTTAGCGTCGGTCAGTGACCGACGCTATGCTGCGTCTCTGACCGACGCTAAACAGCTAAATTTTTGTAGTGCATCCCCACGTTCACTTCCAGGTTGAGCACTACAGTCATCAGCATCCGACTCCGTGATGACGTCGCGTCGAACCAACCATTTCTCTCCAGGTCTCGGCTTCGGTTTGCGGGGTGGGGCTCTCATCTCCTTTCCCCAGAGTTTCACAATTTTGTCCGCGGGGACTTGGAAGAGAACTTCGCAGTAGCGATCGATGTGTCCTATTCGCCAACAGATATAACAGAAGTTGGGTAGTCTCTCGTATTTGAATTTGCAAAGCACACTGTTCCCTCCTTCTACACGTAACTTCTTCTCGCGCTTCAAGGTTTTTCGAACATCAAGCTTAACTCATAGCCTCATGTATTCTCGATCAAACGGGAGAGCGTTCTTCTCGTCATAATCAAGGAAGCTGCCTACGTAGTTACCAAGGGCTTTCCCTACCGTGGTTGAGTAGAAACTCGTCGGGAGGTTATGGACTTGCACCCAAAAGTCGGCCTCGTAGAGCTCTACTGAGTTAGGGTTTTCACCCGGTTTCATCTCCTTCATCAAAATCAGGTTTGCATCAAAGTTCCAAGGCCCGAGTTCCATCATACGTCGAAGATCGATCTCGTGGTAGAAGCGGAAGAGCAGCAAGTTTGACCCCAGGTCTTCGATGGTAACGCCTCTACCTGGTTGCCACAGGTCCGCCATACGGCTTTCGAGTGCTGGGAAGTTGAAGCTCTTATTAGTCATCAGGAAGCCGACGACGCAGAGAGAATAGTCGTCAACTTCCACGTTAAAAGCATCCGTCGTGAAAACCAACTCCTCGTCGCTGTCATCATCAAATGACAATTGGGCGACACCGGTCTCCATGACTGGTTGTAGCGAAAGGAAGCGCTCAAGAAAAGTTTAGAAGAGGAAAAGCATCGGAAACTCTCACTCACACAAATCCAATGAGCGGCGGCTCCAGAATCGATAAACTCTAATAAAAAACCCTAGCCCTCATAGCGAGGGAGAAACTCTCAAGCGAGAGAAAAAAAGAAATTAACTCATAATTGTGAATGTTAAGGCCTCGTTCACTATCAATTATAATTATGTTAATTATATAATCAAATTAAATAATTTCATAATTTACCTAAAATGTTGTTTAGTTGTAATTAAATAATAATAACCCAAATTCAGCCAAATTAAAAAATCTAAAAAAAGTCACTTATGGAAATTATATAATACTGATTTCATAATTAGGAGACAGGAATAATCACCTTTCTCATAGAATCAGCCCACTTTTCAAACCCCAACAAGTCCTTCCACATAATCCGAATTTTTCCCAGCATAGGGTCAGTCAAAATAAAAATTCCCAATATAGGACAAACTTTATGTAAATTCCAAAACAGGGGAAGATGTGGCCACATCATCCAATAAAACGCCAATACTATTGGCGATTTCCGGATTATGTTGACTTTTTTTATTTTTTGTTTTCTGTACATGTACTGCATATGTTTTTGTTTTTGTATTATGTACATGTATTATTAGTTTAGGCCATATATGCTTATGTTTTTTGAAATGTTATTATTTTATGAATGTTTATTGATGTTTTTAATATTATTTCGGTACGTTAAATTGATGAGTGAAATGATATGTGGTTTAATCGTTATAAATTATAGTGGATCTAACTTGTTGACCCGCTCTAAAATATTTTGAAAATATAGGGTTGAGTTAGCTACTTTGACACCTGAAAACGAAATGACCCGAACCGAAACCCAACTTTTTTCTGAGTGGGTTAGGGTCGGGTTTAGGGCCAACCCGTTAATTTTTAAGTATAGCACCGATAATAGCGTTTAACGTGTCATTCGCTTGCCTGATCGAATTTTCAATATATCCACCGGTAACAAGTTGGGTAACTGGTCATTCGATCGGGCTATTCAGGTAACATGTCATTCGGTCGCTAGACCAAATTTTCAAATATAGCCACCCGATAGCGGATCTCATTCGGGTAACAAGTCAGGTAACAAGTCATTTGATCTGGTTATTCGGGTAATGGGTCATTCGGTCGGGCAAACAAACAGACATTGTTCTAGCATGTTATGCGATTCAAAACTTTATTCGGATGCATGCACAAGGGGACACCCTATTTGCTGAGTTTGAAGAGAGTGATGGTCAAGCGGAAACAAGTGAATCAGTGGCTCGTATAGAATTTGGGACGTCTTCATCACAGGTGCGAGAAATGGCTTCTAAGCGTGACAGGATTGCAAATCAGATGTGGAGTGATGAATGTGCTAGTAATTAGTCGAGTTTAGACGAGTGTTATATGTGATTCACTTGAATTCTAGAAGAATGCATAATTTGTAATTTAACTAAAGTAATAAACAATATTATTATTATTAAATTATTTAATTTCATAATTTACAAAAGCCCAAGTGAACAGAATTTCAAATATGAATTATAATTATCTAAATTATATAATTCACCCAATTATATAATTTAAGATAATTTATAGTGAACGGGGCCTAAGACTTAAATAAAACATATATTCTTTCTTCGTTGAAAATTGATTGCACTTACCACTAACCTATTTTTCATTCATTGGATACTATGAAACTTCAATTTCTCTCTCTTCATCTACTATTCCGTAAAAAAATGTTAAAAGCTGAGATGGATATAAGAGTTTGTCTAGTTAGACCAAAACGTTATGAGGATGCTACATACCCAAATTAATGTATTCGAGATGACAGAAACACAATTAGGCATCGTTTTCCTGCTTAATAGGTAAATTCCGCCGCATTTATGCATTCCGGGGGAATTGGATTCAAGTAGGAATGCACACAAATTCGAATCGCAATTCCTTGTTTTCCTATAAAATTGATACTTTGGAATTTAAACTTAACACGAGTTGAAATTACTAAAATATCCTTATAATATTATTCAAAGATAAATGCTGCAAGAGGAGAGTGTTATTTTTTTTAGGAACAGGGGCAATTGTTTTCTCCGCAATTAACAATTCATTTAGTTTTGGTGGGAATAACAAAACTGGAACAAGGCATAAATTGGGCTCGAAACGGATTCTAAATCCACAGCAATTGGCCGACTGAAAAAGCAAGAAAAACATGGATTGTAATATTTCCGCCGTAATCGACTGTTTCCAGCTGCAAAATCCAACCAGGAAAATGTGGCCTTAATATATTTGAACTCCTCGTTATAGGCGGATAAAAAAATCAACCCATGAGAGAGAGTTTTCTCTACCTTCTCTCTAAAAGAGCCGTTGCCGAATGAGTGGTACCATCACATAATATATGAAAGGTACATTTTACGAATGAGTGGTGTCATCACATAATATATGTATAATTTATGAATAATTGTTAGTGTCACATAATATACGAGATAATAAAATATATATGGTACAAAAAAAATTACAATAAAAAGTTTTTTTTATTTTATATATTCATTAGAATAATTTATAAAGGAAATAAAGATATACAAATTTTAATAAAAATTAGATATAGGAATTTTTGAAATATTTTTTATTAGAAGAAAAAATAAAGAAAAGAAAGAACTTGAAAAAAACGGCTCCATGAACATGAACGTGGGAGGATGGGTAGTCTTTGAACACGGTTATTTTTAAAAAATAATTAATGTTAAATTACTTAATTACCTTTGATACATTTTGTACCACTAGATTAAAATGAACAATTAACAGTTGAGATTTAAGTTCTTATATAAGAAATTTAATAGATTTCTCATAATAAAATTTCCCAACCCTAGCCACCCAATCATTCTATTTTCCCCAGCTCTTCTCTGGTAAACTTCCTCGACTCTCTTTCTGCAACTCTTCTCTGATCAGAATTTCAAAACCTAACGCCGTCCATTTCGACTCTCCTGACTTATCTCTTGACTTATCGTCTCCTCGACTGTCTCATTTGCCGTTTCAGATGCAGTAATAACGAATTGAATCTCGCTTTCTCCGCCGCCCGCCTCCATCGAATCGACATTCACCGCTCCTTCTGCTGTCGTCGTCAACCTTCGCCTCTTCCTCCAGCTTCCTCCAGCGTCGTGGTCCTTCACCCCTTCCCCTGGCATTGTTTATCCTCCAGGTATGTTTTTAAGAAACCTAATTAAGTTTCTATTCTGCTGTTGTATACCCTGGCGTTGTATACCCTGCCTCTCCTTGATTATTAGTCTTAGTTAAGCTCGTAAATGTAGTGTTGATCTTGTGTTCATCTCCTAGTTGGATCTCCAAATCATATTCATAGGGTTTCTTGCTTAGTTACTAGAATTAGAATAGGAATTACTATGGTTCTCTCCAGCTAGGCGTTGATTTGATTATTGTCTTCTCAATGCAATAACAACATATCTTAGAAGAGAATTAGGGTGTTGGTTTCAGATGGAATTATTGTATTCTTTCAGATTTCTGTTAAGTGATATGTGAAGTTTGAATGTTGTTGCTGTTAAAGTAAAACTTGATATTAGTCCTCACTGAAGCAATGCATAATAAACAACAAATTCAGGTGAAATGACTGATGAAGTAATTTGGGGGTTTTAGTTCCACCTAATTAAACCTCTGATTTCAATACATAGTTCCTAAACATTGCTTTCATTGGCAATGCTACTGCTAAGTGTAATGTTCAAGTACTTGGATGGGGTGCAGTAGTTTTGAATCCTTTGACATTGGAGCCTGCTCCAATCATGAAGTCATCTAGTTTTCATTGGGTGGAAGCTAGTTACTGGGGATGATATCTTTGTTAGTTTGGTTTGAGATTATTTCATATTACAACATGTTCCTCACAATGCAAGGTTCATCTTATTTAATGTTCAGGCTCTCTATTTTCTATGAGTTAATTATTTCAAAGCTTTTGTTACTGTTTAATTGGTCAACCATATCTTGATAGTGTGTCAGCTTCGAGTCCCAACATTCAATTCAATAACATATAATTTTATCTATATATTTATTATAAGAGAGGGGAGAGATAAAGACTAAAGAGAGGGGACGTAGTACGACACCTGATCCCCATCCAAACTATTTCCAAGGGTTGGAAACTTCCAACCTTCATCTCAACCATTAGATCACCCTTTGACCTTTTGACCAATCAATGGTATAGATTATTAGGGGTATTTAGGACTTTACACATATAATTTAATTATTATATTTAAAATAAATAATTTAACTCCCAGGGGCTGCCGTTGGCTCTCCGGCGGCCGGCCACCGTCGCCGGCGACCGGCCGCCGTCGCGGAGAGACTCCGGCGAACATTTTTTTTTGAAAATTAAAAAAAAAATTTAAAATTTTTTTTCTTTAAAAAAAACTAGTTAACACTTTTTGTTGTTGTTAACTAGTTAACACTTTTTTGCTGTTAACTAGTTAACAGTATTTTTTTAACTGATAACAAGTTAACATGGTTTTTACCTGATAACTAGTTAACATCGTTTTTTATTTGATATCTAGCTAACATCATGATTTAGATAACTAGTTAACAAAAAATTTAGTTGATTACTAGTTAACACATTTTTTTGCTGTTAACTAGTTAACAGTGTTTTTTAACTGATAACTAGTTAACATGGTTTTTATCTGATAGCTAGTTAACAACGTTTTTTGTTTGATAACTAGTTAACAAAAAATTTAGTTGATTACTAGTTATCAAAATTAGTTAACTAGTTAACACATTTTTTTGTTTCTAACTAGTTAACATGTTTTTTTTAACTGATAACTAGTTAACAACGTTTTTTGTTTGATAACGTGTTATCAACATTAGTTAACTAGTTATCAAATTAACATAATTAGTTAACTAGTTAACATCATGACTAAGATAACTAATTAACATTTTTTTAAGATGATAATATTACCATAGTTAACTAGTTAACCAATATATCGAGTTAACTAGTTATCAAGTTGTTAACTAGTTATCTAATCGAGTTAACTAGTTAACATATCGAGTTAACAAGTTAACTTATCGAGTTAACTAGTTAACATCATAGCCATATAACTAGTTAACGGGAGAATTTAGCTGATAACTAATTATCAAATCTAGTTAACACGTTATACGATCTAGTAACACATTATTCGACAATGAAACTCTCAACAAAATTTAACGTCTGTTATCTTTCAGTAAAAAGAGAAAGAGAGTTTTTATCTTTCAATAATTACTAAGTAATCCTCACAATCTTTTGTGACTACGAATTAGTCACTTAACTTAATTACATGACAAAGTGGTCACTCTTCTTCAACCTACAGCTATTCCCTCTTAGCTGCTTCGTGCCGATGCCGCCTGTCATAGCTTTTAGCGCCTGATTTGATCTGGTTTCCTGCTTTCATTTTTTTTTCGATCTTCAACTTATATTTCATTTGGGCTACTTCAGCCCCATTGCTCGATGAATGGATCGGAATTGAAATCAGATTCCGACTCGCCGCCCTGGTCAAGATTCGCCGCCGCTCGATTTTTTAGGAAGTTAGCGAATCGGAAGTGAAGGAATTCAGCCCCATCGGCAGCGATGGCGGGGAGCTCAGCGGCGTACTGTAGTAGGAAGTACCGGTGGAGGCAGCGGCTAACGAGATCTCGCCGCCGGTGATGCTTCCCAATTTCCTGATCAGCTCTCGAATCATGGAGCAGTAGGCGGAGACATTGTTGGAACTGGAAGGAGTCACCGTGGAAGCCGTCGGAGAGGATGCCGTCGAGTTGAGTGCCAACTTGAAGTAGAAAGTGGAAACAGGGGTTTGACGACGGCTGGTGTCGTGGAATAGAAGCGAGTGGCTGCAATTAGGTTTTTTTATTGAAATGCCGAAAGTGCCCTTCTGGTCAGTTGGGTTGGATCGGTCCAACCATTATTGGTTGGACGCAGATCACGTGCCGACGTAGTACGTATAGTAGGTGGGGGGAAATAGGGTATTAAAAGAAGATGATCCAAAAATTGCTTTCCTTACACTCTTTGGGGTTTTCACCTTCAAAAACCATATGTGTACAAAAATGCCTGCACTGCACTGCTCTATTATGAGAGTTTGCAGCGGCTGACATGGAAACTTGTCATTCTTTTTATTTTCCAAGCTTCATATTGGTGGTTTCTCTAGATTGGTCTTAAACATGGTGCTTGGCTTTGAATGTATATTTCAGTTTGCTTCTGAAATCTAGTAATCTGTCCATTGTTTTAGATCTAGTAAAATTTGTGAATATGGATGATTTAGTACTAGTTCATGTATTGTTCTTGTATAAATTGACAGTGTCCAGTCCATTCTGATTGTTGCAGAAGCTTGAGAATCTGATATCATGAACTCATAGCCATCACAGGTTCATCTTGGAAAATGTGATGTTAATGGTTGCTGGTGAAGTTACTTTCGAAAACAGTTGTTAAACAATGGGAAATAAATTACCATGAATTTTCTAATTTAATAATTTGGATTCGTTTTTATATTATAGTTAATTAAGTCTGTTAGTCGTCTTCTTCTTTTGAACCTCTTAAATGATTTGTTTTCCGCTTCTTAATGAGTATGAAACTTTCTGGTTATTGTTAGGAAACCATTCCCCAATTAGTTTACTGGTGGTGGAGGAAGCATAAAAGCCTCCACGACGCTGAAGTTGGAGTCATCAGCTTTTTAAGCACCAATAGACTCTACAATTCTGCCAATTCCAGGTTATCCCCTTTTCCTTCTTTGTTCTTTCTCTCGAACTGGGATCTTATTTTCCTTCTTCTTTCTTTCCTTTGAAGAGTGTTTATTGATGGGGTTGATCTGTTTGTGATATCTGATTTCTCCTACAAACATTTTAGACTCTATTCCTCTTCGGCTCTCTTATAGTTCCTGTTTTGTCTAATAAACAGCAAAATTCCTGTTTTGTCTTTTTGTGCCCTGATGATATATATGACTGAGACTCAACCTTTAATCTTGTGCTTTTGCTGTCTTGTATAGCTATTTGCTTTCGTTGGCCTTGCCCCCTCCCTTTTGTCCTTCTGGTTTTTTTTTTTTCAATTAGTTAATCATGACAGCTAGATTCTAATTTTACTGAATATTCCTAATTAATAATTAATAATATATATAGAATGGAATAGAGTTCGACATTGTGTAATAATCTCCCCCAAACATCGAAAAATCTCCAACAACTGTGGACACAAATCATCCTACAACATGAAAATTATTAGGATCGTACTGAAATCAACATTCCAACACTAGTATAATATCAACCTTTTAAAATGGTTCGAGATTGTTGGGTGTTAATTTTAATTGATTGGAGAGATTAGATAATTTCAAACTGAATTAATATATTAATTTTATTTATCGTGAACAAGTGACAAATCTAAATATTCCACCGATGTTAATAGTACCACACTGTAACAACTTGTAATAACGAGACAAGAATACAACAAAACCTAATTAACATATAAGAAAAGGCTCATGGGTGATGCCTTTCTACTTGGTTGTATTTAGGCCTAGCCCACACTTGAGTTGAACTGGAGTTCTGGGCCTAGCCCAAACATAATGAAATCCCGCAAAACCCTAGAATTTCATCTAAAAGCTTACTCCTATGTGAATACTGATTTCCCTCCGTCCCGATTTGTTTCCGAATCAAAGTACTCAATATTGAAGAAGATGTCCGCCATAGTTGAAAGCTCTGAACACGTAGAGCAGCACGCAGGAGAAGATGACGAACTTTCGTGGTCTTCCGACTCTGAAATTGCGGATGCATTGGATTGGTTGGATGCCAAGGACAACGGTGAAGCTGGCGAGGGAAGTTTCGCGCTCAATTCAAGGCGTCCAAATGCTCATGGAGGCCTACACTCTCGGCCTAGTTCCTCGACACTCCAACCTCTTTCCAATCGTAACCAGAAGTTCACCCACCATATCCGAGCTGCTCCGTTGGAGGTGTGTGTTTTTCAATCATTCAATTATGTATGGAGCTTTTCCTTGTGAAGTTTTGATGCCAAGTTAATGGACGTTTTGAAGGAGTGGGAAGGAAGGACGAACTTCGGGATGTCTAATACAGTGACGACTGCGATTCGTGGAAGTGTGCGGGACATGGCGATCGGGAAAACTAGAGTTACTGAGAAAGCTGATCGGGCTACTGTTGAGCAGGTGAGACATTTCCGTAGTAATTTATTTTTTGTAATTCTTCCAATTTCTTAGAAAGAAACAGAGTTTTACGTTTTGTGATATTCCAATCCATCCATGGTGAATGTTGATTCGTACTGTTCCTCCGAGCTGAGGATTTGGAAGCAGATGAATTGGCAAATCTAATGATATGCCGATTTCCTTTTGCAGGCCATTGATCCGAGGACCCGAATGGTGTTATTCAAAATGATTAATCGAGGGATCTTTAATGATATTAATGGCTGCATCTCTACTGGAAAAGAGGTATTTTGTTCTTTGACTATTTACCAGTCGTAGTTCATATCAGCCAGAATAGGACTGCAATATTTCGAAGCTCCTACGATCATCTGTTCTTTCTAACTTTCAGTTTCCTCTCTCTAACAGGCAAATGTCTACCATGCAACAAAATCCAACGGTCAGGAATTAGCAATCAAAGTGTACAAAACCTCAGTACTGGTTTTCAAGTAAGTCTGCCTTTTCTTCTCATTTTTGTGGAAGTTTATGGTTAGTGAAACAGCTTACCTGTAAGGGTTAGGATTGATCAACCAGAAAAAGTTTTGCGCCAAGTTCAATGGCTTTGTATATCATTTGATTGCCATGTTTTCTTCTGCGTTCTTGTGATTCAGTTTACCTATTCCAAATTAAATCAGGGACCGTGACCGATATGTACAAGGTGACTACCGATTTAGATTTGGTTATTGCAAGCATAATCCCAGGAAAATGGTGAAGACATGGGCTGAAAAAGAATTGAGAAACCTTCTAAGGTGAAAGATCGATAGCCAACTCTCTCATTACAGCATCTTAGCTCTACAATGCTTAATTCTCTTCTAAGCCATTCTGCCATTATTAAAGGTTTTGATGGTTGTACGAATTGAGAATGAATATGGATTGAAGCCTTCCGAGTTTTCTTTTGTAGCTAAAATGATTTTGTGTTGGCTCTCGATTATCATGGGACACTTTATGAACTGCAGGCTAAAAGCTGCTGGAATTAGGTGTCCTACTACTCATCTGTTGAGGCTTCATGTCTTGGTCATGGAATTCATAGGTAACTTTCTTCTATGTTAGCTCTGGTTGTGTTATTTGTGATTCTGTTGGTGGCATTTTGAACCTGTCGGCTGCCGGTCTAGTTTGTTTTCAAATTGTTATGAGTTACAAAATTTACATATAGGGATTCACTTAGTAGAGCTACTGGCTGTTAACCGATTGTTCATAGGTTCGAATCCTAAAAATACCCGGTCAACTGGGGTTTACCCTGTTTGACCGGTTTGGGTTCGACCGGATAACCATATTGACATGTATCATTGCGATCCCTAATGGCGCTTCATTCTTTGGCTATCCATACTGCAGGGAAAGACGGGTGGGCAGCACCACGTTTGAAGGATGCTTCCTTGTCATTGGATCGGTTGCGGGAGGGTTATATGGAGGTGAGGCTGATTTCAACTTCAAATGTTATTTTCCCATTGGAACTTGAATGATTCAGCACGAGTATATGCAACTTCAATGATTCACCTTCTATATTCTACGCTCATTTTCAAATGAAGTAACAGCTTATCCATCCCTTTATCAGATGATTATGATCATGCGTACACTGTACCAGAAGTGCAAGCTTGTTCACGGCGACCTTAGCGAGTACAACATTCTTTATTACGAGGTAACGAACCGGCTTTTTAGTTTATCCGAATAATATGCTCTTCGCCTCTGTGGTTTTGGCATTGGGTTGATAAAAAAATTGGTTCTTGCGCAGGGTCATCTTTATATAATTGATGTATCTCAGTCTGTTGATCTGGACCATCCTCGGGCTCTTGATTTCTTGCGTGAAGATTGTGTGCATGTTTCTGTAAGTGATTTCTGCAGAAATGAATGTTATTGTTTTTTTACTTATTCGTAAATCTTGCTCTCAGGAACTCAGTAATGTAACCGGTGATTTGATGTGCAGGACTTCTTTAAGAAACATGGGGTGGCTGTGATGAATATCAGGGAGCTGTTCGACTTTATAGTTGACCCGAGCATTACTGACGACTCCACTGACAACTACTTGGAAGAAGTTCAAAAAAGAATCACGAGCAGAGAAGTTACTGCAGAAGATGAAATTGCAGATTCTGTGTTTGTTCAGGTTTGTCTGCAATTATTCAATTTACATCGAAATTATACACGTACAAACTCCTTTTCGATAGCCATATTGTGTTTGTTTTCGTTTCAGGCATACATTCCAAAGAGATTAGATAGCGTGAAGGATGCCGAAGAGGATGTAATACGACTGACGAGCGGTCAGAAGACTGATGACTTATACTACAAGGTAATCACAGGATTGACCGACCCGAAAAATGAGCCGCAAGAGAAGGGGAAACCTGGAGAAGAGTCCTTGGTCAATGAGGAATCTGATGACGATGATAACTTTAGTGATTCGGATTCAGACGATGAGAGCAGTTGTCGGTCGGACACTACTGAGATCGAGAGTCGAGATGATCGAAAAGCTGCAAGGAAAGAGAACAAGAAGAAGGTGAAAGAAGAGAAGAGGGAATCTCGGAAGACTAAAGTCCCAAAGGCTTTGAAGAAGAGAAAGAAGAAGCTTTCCAAAGCAAAGAAGACTAGATAGATAGCAACATTATTTCATATGGCTAACAATTTTGACTCGTAATGTTATTCAAGGGATGGATAACCGATGTTTTTAGAATCGTACCAGACGGTCAAATCGGTAAGTTTAATGATATGTGGTTCAATCGCTGAAGTCATTATAAATCGTAATTATATTTAAGTTGTACCTTGTTGTTTTGGTAAGTGGTTCTTTGTTCAACTTATTGAAACATTTGTATCGGTATGCTTTTGAAAATAGTGCAGATAACTAAATAATTTAGTAAAAGAAAGAATGCAATATTTACACATATATGCAAGCGTAACAGAGAAAGATTTGTTCTCTCTCCATCATTAACAGAACCGAGAGAGCTAGGTACCAAGTATGAAATCCTGTGTAAAAGTTGCCAACGCTAGGTCGACAACAAGATAGTGTTGGAATCAACGTCGACTCTGTGATTCCAAATTCCACTTCCACATCCTGCGCTGCTTTTCATCGCATTGCCGGACACAGTCGACACCGTCGTCCTCTACTGTTAGTATCGCTCTCCCCTTGATACCAAAGCAGAGCACAAATCCTCCCTCCTCCAATTGCCTCACTCTGCTTAATCAATTCTTTTTCTTCTTTGTCATGTCTTGGTAGGATTCGGGTTATCTCCAACGAGGATAATCAGACAAAAATAGAGTTTGGAAGAAGAAGAAATTGAGAAGGAGAAAGGGTTTTGATATATTTGATTGGTAATGAACTATTACAGCAAACTGAGAATTTATAACCTACTACCTTTTTTTACGTCTTACAATTTAGTCCTTCTACTTACTCTGTCCTACATTTAAGTCCTACTAAGGCATGATATTCTTCTTTCCTCTGTAAAACACTGTTTGCTGCCATTATCTTTGTTTTTGCAATATGATATCCATTAACGTGATATCTTTATAACTTAATATATTCATACACAATTTTGTAGAACAATGAGATGAAGAAGCTTGATTATGATCAGATGGCACTCAAGATTTGGGATACCGCCGGCCAGGAAAGGTGCGCCGGAGTTACGTCGTTGGTTTATTTGTTCGTATTTTTTGGAATCTCAAAAGAGCAGCAGTTTTGTGCTCTGGCTATTGCGGTGAAGAAACAGAGCAACTAGCCGGCCGGAGCAGCGTTTGAGAGCCGCAGGTGCTTTCCGTCCGCCGGGCTTTGGTCCTCGTCGGTTCGCCGACTTGAAATTTCGTATTCTAGAGGTTGGGGCTGTCCCAACCTGAGTTTTCTGGCCGTCTTTTGACGGTGCTGCAAGGGATCTTAATCCCAGAATTTGTAGGGATCTTAATCCCAAATTGAAAAGGGTTTGCCCTGTTCGAAGGGATCTTAATCCCTGATTGAAAAGGGTTTGCCCTGTTGGAAAGGGATCTTAATCCCAGAATTAAAAATAGAGGAAGCTTTGTTTCTTCCTGAGTTAAATCGAAATTGAAGCAGTATAATCCAGTGACTATCGTCATCTGTGTTGTTTCGTAGCTGGTATTTCAGTTATCTTCCTGTGTTCTTCTTGATCGGCGATTCTCGGTCTGTTTCCCACTGGTCCGAAAATCTTTTCAAGTTCAGTCGGAGTGATTAGTTTCTCCGACCAGCTACTGATTCTCTTGACAAGGAACCAACAGTGTTGTTGATTGCTTTACATAACGATTTTTTAGTAAGGTTTGTTGTCCTTTTCCGGGGCCGTCATACCCTCTGGTTCCAAGTCATCAGCGGGCGGTTCCTCGTCGTCGGCTGCCTCGAATCTCCGAGAAGCCGTTTCTTTCTATGTCCGGACTTGACGCTGGAATTAAAATGCATTTATTGGGTTAACGTTTTTTCGGATTTTATTTAACTCCTCAATTTACTCAGTAGTGGAATGAGCTGTCATTGATTGGTCAAATTATATAGGAATTTATGAGGTTTTATGACACCTTTCCATTTAGTACCTTGAAAATGTGAGCAGCCTTTCAATATTTTAATTTGGGAATCTTTTCTCTTCGCTTTCCCATTTTACCTCTCAGCCTTCTGGTTACCAAAAAATCAGATCGGTTCAATATTTGCTATGGAAATTTTAGACGGCATAAGTGGATCAATCAAAGGAGTTGGAATTGAAATGGAATTTCGTTTGATTTTTGATTTTCCTTTTAAGAACGGATATCATGACAATGCTGTTGGAAGTAATCAGCGGACATTTAGCATTAATTATCAATCAGCGGAATTTGTTAGTGGGTAAGGCAGTATAAATAGAAAGTAATCAGCAGAAGTTGATTGAATTTTTTTTTTAATTTTTTAATGGGGTGATTGAAAGTAATCCGGCCCTACACTCCTCTGCTGGAACAATTGCTAATGAGTGAGACAGTTGATTAATGATTTAGTTTGTAGAATACAAAACTATTTCACGGACTTAGAATACCTTGATGCATAATCTGGCCAAAGAGGATTGGGTTTTCTCCCGAACTCCCTTGGCCTAATTAATTTAAGACAATTTCATCATTAATTTAGTTGGTGGATAAATCTCCACCCCCAACCCAACCCCCACCCCTCTTCCCTCCTCTTCCTTCCCTTTCCTTTTCTTTTTTTAGCTCCTAGGATGGTTCACGGTCTACGATATCTCTTCTGGAGATGTCCCGAGAAAAAAAAAAAAAAAAAACTGTTTGCTGCCATTGAATTATGATGTTACTTCATGTTCTACAATTACAAAACCCTAGACCCTCACAGTAAATAAACCCCCAAATTCCTAATTCTTCTCAACTGACCTGCACTGAATAGCTCTCATTCAGATTCGATCTCGCGATCTCCATCTTCCCCCCCCCCCCCCCCTTCCACCACTCAATCAATTACCCTCTTTGCTTCCCCCCATAAATTAAATACCCACGAACTTCAAAATCCCAACCAACTCCTCCACTCTCCTGAAAAGTAGTTAACTTTACAACAATGGCGGCTTCCAGATTCCAAGCCGCTTCCTTGGTCGGCGTCCCTTCCTACCCCAACGCCGTTGCTTGGTCCCATGACAACTTCATCGCCGTCGCTTCCGGCCACATTGTCACCATTCTCGTAAGGCTCCTTCTTCTTCATTGGTTTGTATGTTGTTTTTGGCTCTATGTCGGCTGGTTTTGAGGGTTGTTTGTTTGCTTTTGATCAGAACCCAGCATTGCCTGGCGGACCTCGCGGCACTATCAAGGTTCCTACTGGCAAGCATTACCCAATTGGCAGAGTTGTAAAAGAAGGTTCTCCTTTCTTCAGATTCTGTTATCTTCCTGCTTACTGGTAGCTCCTTGTCCTGTCTGCAACCCTTCTTACTGATGGCATTGCGTTGTGGCCTAGAAAAGCTTTGATATTTGATTCATTCTGCTATCTTGGATGTGTGGATCAGTGGATTGATTGGTGTTAAGAGTTCTTATATAAATCAATTATGATCCTCTCCCAAAAATCAAGTTATTTGATTGATGGGATGCCATGTTCTTCGTATTATTGATTCTGACATCGAATCTTGTTAGCTCGTTTGAGGAACTGCTAATGATTGACTTTGTTACATATAGTAATTATGAACCTCTTCTAACAACTCGAATTATTGAAATGGAAGGTTATTTACATTTAGTATATTAGCCTATTGGCGTTAGTTTTGGAAGGAAATGGTATAATATTGACTGAGATTTATTAGGATGAATAGGTTATTGACATGATATGAGAGCTTTTGATAGTCACGGTTCGAATCTCAACAACTTGAGTTCTTTAGGATGGACGGGTTGTTGTTGGCATGTTGCTTATATGAAGCCAGCTTCTTTAAAATGAGTGGGGTTTGGTGGCAGATTTGCTCTCTGGAGACTTGCTTCCTGCTGCATTATCACAGGACCGAAGACCATGTGTTAGGTCAATTGCTTGGTCTCCTCTTGGAATGTCTCCTAACTATGGGTGGGTATACATGTTCTTTTCCATTGCTCTGATTTTAACCGCTGATATCATTTTAATGTGACTAGATTGACTTTAGATGATGTTTTGGTTTCAGGTGTTTGCTTGCAGTCTGTACTGTTGAAGGATGTGTTAAGGTTTATCGTCCACCATTTTCAGATTTTTCCTCAAACTGGATAGAGGTATGCATACGAATCCTATATGCTGAATTCCCATCATTAGCCATTAGTCGTGCACTTGGTTATCTGAAGTTCATAAACATGTATAGATATTCATTCATATTTGGTGTCCTTTGTTATAGCAGACAGATATCAGTTGAAATGGCATCCCTTTTAGGATTTGTTTAAAGACAACTGTAGAGTAGAGTGGGTGAACATTCATGGTTCAGAGTCTTTGTTTTTCAACTGAACAATTATCAATTTCTCTTTCTCCAGGTAGTAGACATATCGGATATGCTCTATGATCATCTTGCGAAGAATAACTTTATCGAGGTCGACATCTCTACTTCAGAGATTCCTACTGTGAGTGTTTTAAGCTTGTCTTGTTAACTATCTTTATGCATGTTTTTGGCACGGACTTTAGAATCACCTTTGTTTTCGGTAATTGATCTTATATGCATCGGCAGAATGGAATATCAAAGGATGGATCTATTAATCGTTTGGAAATTACACGGGCTGGCGACTACCCCAACTCCATTATAATCAAGCAGTACAAGCGCAGAAAAATTATTCCTGCTACTGACACGTAAACTGCTACTCCTTCTTGTCTTTTAAGCTTTTATGGTTATCATTTATAAAGGTATGCATATGTTTGTGTCATCTCAACTAAGTAGTTTGCAACAGCTAATATATCAATTTTATCAATTACATTTTAGTCATGTAATAACTTGGTACCTTTCAGTCTAGTCTGTCTTAGATTGATTACATTGATGACTGAAAGGATATCCTAAACATTTTGGGCATGTATCAGTCTTTGATATAAAGTCAATATGGTGTTCTTTTCAAGGTTCCTACTTGTTACCAGCTTCATGCTGAAATATCACGGATTTGGTGCTCTTTTACCCGTCATAGCAAATTTTGATTGCATTTCTAAACATTGAAATGGCCTTTCATTCATGATTCTCTGGTGAAGAACTATCTGGGATGATGAACTTAAATTTAAACTTGCTGTTGTGTATGTGTACAAATGTATCTCATGAAGACTTGTCTCTCCTTTGTGTTGATTTGAATGATAATGCTGCAGGGACATCAATGATGATAGTTGTGGGGGACAATTATCTGAACCTAAAAATCTCGGAATTACTAATACTAGATCTACCCGTCACAATATACTGGACTGCAAGAAGTCACTGACGGTAAGCTTTCTGCAGCCCCTTGGTTTTACCTCATTTCTACCTTAGGAAAGTTCCAAAAAACATGAGTCTTTATTGAATCTGATCATTCTTTCTCAGACTAGACTTGCAAAGCTGGGGAAAAATGTCCTGGGAAGCTGTACATTCCCGCTTTTGACGTCAAAGGAGTATGCTGCACGTAGTGCTCTACTTTCCTCACTTGTTCTTGCGTGGTCACCATTATTGGACACAAGCTTAGTTTCTTCAGATGATCCATCCAAAGGATATTCCATTCTTGCTGTTGGAGGGAAGTCTGGTAAAATCTCACTCTGGAGAGTTCAGGCACCTCAGTGCTATTCAGTTGAGCACAGTAACGCCCCTGCTGGTGCGACATTTCTTGCGGCTGTTCAGGCTCATACTTCATGGATCACTGCATTGAATTTAGAGTTAATCGTTTCTAACTCTGAGACCCGGGTTGTAATGGTTACTGGAAGTACCGATGGAAGGTAAGTTAGGTATGCAAGACCACAATTAGTTGAGATTGCTTCATTGAAGACTCTGTCTTCTTTCTGTTTCTACTCAGAAGTGAGTTGACGTAATTTGTCTTCTTCTTGTCGTATTCAGTGTAAGGATTTGGTTGGGGAATCTGGAGCACTTGCTTAAGTTATCTAAAGCCAGTAAAGCTCCCTTTGTTCTTGTAAACGAGGTATCATTTTCCATTCCGTCGTGTGAGTTCCCTCCCTTTGGGTTTATGTTGATCTTCACTGCTTAACACATTAGCCTTCCAACAGGTTCTAGGTGTAAACTTTGTCCCGATTTCTGCTCTATCGGTCCTAGTGCCTGCCCAGTCTGTACATAGAATGCTTATAGCAGTTGGCAAAGGATCTGGCTCTTTTGAAATTTGGACATGTGACACATCCAGCTTTAAATTTGAGAAAGCTGGCTGTCACGACGCTCATAGCTATGCTGTAAGAACTCCATTCTTATTCTGTCTTCCTCTCTATCTCGAGTTTGCAACCATTACTAACACTATAACAAATTCTTCAGGTTACGGGTTTATGTTGGTCTTCAGATGGAGATTCTTTATACAGCTGTGGCCAGGTAAGACTATTCATGGAACTGGACAAGCTTGCAAAATTTCCTCCATTGTTAATGAGTTGTGTCAGATTGTTGAGCCATATATAAATCATTGATGCCTTCCTTCGATTTTGATGTCATCCAGGATAACTATGTACGCAGCTGGGTATTACGTGGGAAATCCTTCTGCGAAGTTCCCATTCCTCCAAACCTTCCTGGTCAAACCGGTTCAGATGATGTAGGTAAACTAACTTCCTGTACCTAACTCTGTCTGATTGCCAGTTTCCTTTACAGGATTTTGAGGTTTCCTTTTGCAGATTCCTGATGCATTGCTTTCATGCCTGGGTGTGGTTTCATCTCCTGGAAATCTCATGGTTGCAATGGTAAGAGCACCGTTCCCTATATTTATTTTCTCAGTTAAGCTCTTGGGTTTAGTTGATATAAGTTTCTTGGATATCCTTAACTTTTGGCAGGTCCGTGACTTTGATATTGAGCTATTGGAGCATATGTATGAAGCAAGGTACCTCCTAAACATGTTTCAGAATCTTGTTTCTTGAGGCTTACGTAGTCACTATTCATTTCGGATTCCTCAAACATGCATTCTGGTAGTAGTACCTAGATCTGATAGTAGCTTACCTATTCAATTTCCTGCTACCTGTAGGGCTCAGAAGGTCGTAGTTGAGTTCTTTTGGATTGGTGGACAATCATCGGAGAGCAACCCCAGCAGTTCAACAGAGTTTTACCAAGAAACATTTCCAGAATTCCCACCAAATGATTTGGCTGCATGGGAGTCTAATACCCTATGGTCTTTGAAACAGTATGAAGATCTAGACAAGCCTTTGGTTGTATGGGATATCACAACAGCACTCCTGGGTTTCAAAGAGTCCATCCCCAAGTATCTGGACTATCTACTCGTTAAATGGCTATCAACCACATTCTTGGGCCAGTACATCGATCGTCCCCTTTGCGAGATCCTGACAGATGTCCTGGATAGCTTGCCGAAAGCCTCTAAACGCCAGTTACACCTTCTGAATATCCTTACCAGACGGGTCATCTTGTCTAAGCTGAAGGCTGAGGAGATCAACTCCAATGCTTCCGCTGACACTGATATCAGCGTCCATGACCAGACACTTCAGTTCAGTTTGCAGACGCTGGTAAGAAGCGAAAGAGAACTCCGAGAGAGGCTCGTAGGACTCAGCTTTGCTGCCTTCTCTGGTACCACGTCCGATTCAGCTACAACTTCCTCACACCCTGAATCATGGTCCCCATTTGGCATCATTCAAATGACGCAATGGGCTACACTTAACCATACACACGTCAAAGATCAACTTAATGTCCTTGCCTCAGAAGTTCAAAAGCATAATACAAGGTGAGCAACTCATTTTCTCCTCCGAACCCATCTTTTCGTTGCTACACAAATCGATGCCAACCTTACCTTCTGAATGTACATTGTTTTTCCGGGTACTTACAGAAACGCAACAGAGAAGTGCACGTTCTGCACAGCATCAGTTCCTTTCGAATCTCCGGAATCTGCAACATGCAGTGGCTCAGAGACCGTTGGTGGAGATCTCCAGAGACATGAACTTCCAAGATGTGCAGTGTCAATGCAGGTTTGCCCTGCTACACCTCTATGGTTCTGCAAATGTTGCCACAGAAGAGTGCACAAGTTGGCTCCAGATCATCTGTTCAAGATGCCTATTTTTCCCAAGGAGTTTACTTTGGCTTCCCCGGTTGAAAGATCCCCAAGACCCTTCTGTCCGTTTTGTGGGATTTTGATGCAGAGACTGCTCCCAGATTTTCTACTGTCCTCTCAGCCAGTATGATATCCAGTGTCCATTGTAGCTCTACTAGACTGTAGTTAGCTCAGTTACTTCTGGCCTATTACAGCCTTGACTGAGATTAGCATTGAGATATAGATAGATAGATAGATAGATAGATAGATAGATAGAGGATTGTTTAGTGTAACATATAACATGCTGCAGAATTTCCAGATTCTGCTTGGTGTTCTTCCATTTAGAGGGCATGGCAACTGAATAATCAGCCATTAAACTTTACTCATTTAGATGGTCATTAGCAGAAACAGGGGGAGCTATAAGGAGTTAGGTACAAAGTATGAAATCGTATGTAAAAGTTGCTAGTTTCGCAATTCGGTGCTGGGATTTTTCAAGTTCGGCTCCTACACTTGTTTGTTATGGTTAAATATTTTCTCGAATTCAACTTAATTGTTATTTATAATCAAATTATAATAAATATACTTTTTGTAAAATTATTCGAATTTGAATGGTTTTTGTCAATGGCACATTTAACTAAGTTTTGGTTCAGAAACGTACTAATTGAAAGTCTCTCTTTTGTATTTGTACTTAGTATTTGGTTCAAGTTCTTTTATTATATCTATAATTGTTTCAATTTAAAATTCGGCTTCGCCGTGTTCCAATCCTGATTATTTTACTAGTGATGGTCAATTCAACATATTATAGTTGAAATTGGGTTGACTGACACATAGAAAATGATGATGTTTCAAATTATGAGGTGACTATGGGTAATATAACAGATGCACCTAAGTCCATTCCTGACTTGTACTCCTAAGTTTCTTTGCAAGTATTCCTTGAACCCGCCTCATTACTCGGTCAATGCACCACATTGACCAAATACATGGACCAAATCAGAGAGGGTTGAATGAATACCCATCCATGTGTATGTAGGGAATTGGAATTTTGTAGCCTAATTTTAAATTTTATGTACCGTCAGTAGCCAATTGCGTAACTATGTCCAAAACTAGCACAATCTAACTGGCAGCCAGAGCAGCGCTGGCTAGCTAGCGTAATTCCCTTTTGGAATTTGCAAATGAAATATCAAATATTGACAAATAGCAATTTAGTCACTTTCTTTACCTATTTTACAAATGAGTTATTATTACTATTAATATTATTAATTTGATAATATAAGCCAACCTTGATAAAATGATAATATATATTTTTCATCTTAAACCCTAATGGCACTAATTAGAACGGTCGCCGCCGTTATCTTTTATTTTTCATCTTCTTCTATTTCTTTTCTACATCTATTTTGCTTTCTATATTTACCGGCTTGGTGGAGGAACAACTGATTGTGGAGGTGAACCTGGTTCAGTGACGACAACTTGATCCAGATGATAGCCGCCGACTGATTGTGGTGGAGGAGAGCCGTTGCCGGCTGTTTTGTTTGTTTCTGTACCTGAACCGGGCATAACCGTCGTAACCGGTTCGAACGGGCTGCCCGGGTTTTCCGGGTCTACCCATAAAAATCAAACAATTGGGCCGGTGGTGATTTTCCTCCAAATCGGACCGGCTTGAGCTCTGGTTTCCGGTTTTACCGGTCGGACCGGCCGGGTCGGTCCGGTTCTGATTACACTGCACAAACTACATCACCCAGACGACAGGCTACCATCAGAGCTGGGCAGCTCCATTAAACGACAGGGGCGAGCTGATTGCCTATGATGACTCACCACAGCAAGCTCCGAAGAAGCGCCGAGTCTCGGTGGAGAGTGGATCTCCAAAACTGGACCTCACTCTGAACAACCTCTCCATTGTGCCTGCAAAGAACCGCAATCGTCCAAACCAGCGAACGAAGGTCAGAGCTTATAAAGGTCATAGCGAATAACTTCGCTACGAAGGTGTAGTAACCAAATTTTGTCCGGGCTCGCAAATTACCAAATGACCAGTGAACCATTGTTTATTGATCCTGAATAGTCAGTGGCGCGTTTTTTTAGCTAGATTAACTTAGGTTTAAAAGATTCGAAGTTGTGTAGCTTTGGTTGATTTCGAGCGAATGAGTTTGGGCTTTCGGCCCACGATTGTTCTACGATTTGGGCTTTTAGCCCATTTGTCAGGAACACACTTATTGGGCCATCCCTAATCAGTTTCTAAAATTTATCAAAGAGGAGAGGGTGTGGGCTTTAAGGCCCACTCATTTTTACCTAAGTCCAGATTAGGGCTATCTGTTTTTTTTATACCCTAAGTGGTAATATTTGGCTTGTTTATGCCTTCCTTTTACTATATAAGGAAGGGTGGGGAGGTCCCCCAAGGGGAGGCATCAGAAAAAGAAAGGGGAGAAAAGGGAAAGAATCAGAAAGACAAATGCGTCTAAAAAAAGGGGCTTCCCCAAGAACACTTTCGCCTTCTTCTTCTTACTCCAATCTCAGAAAATACCCAGAAACATAAAAACTTCAAGAGCAAAGTAAAACATCAAAAGTTTAGCATCAAGTTCAGGAGAGACACAAAGACAGAAAAGAGAAAGCAGCAATCCAGACAGTCATCCTCTCCTTCCTACCACTAAGCCTACCACCTAACATACAAAATCATAGTGAGCATACCCACCCTTCAAAATTCCATCTTTCTTCAAGCTCTTTAGCCTATTTATGTACCTGCATCATGAATACACCATTTTAAGCATGATATACACATATTTGTGATCTGTTAAGCGCTAAGATGTAAGAGTAGCTATTCAAGTTACTTTGCTTTAAGCTTTCATGGGTTTGTTTTGATTTCAGTTTTGTTCTTAACTTGTGACCTCCTCTTTAAGCTCTCAATCCTATCCTGTCAATAATCTTAATCTTGTTCTATTTTAAAGTAGTACAAAGCAACAAATCAAAAAGTGAAACAGGGTTTTGTCTCACTTATCTTGATTTAAGTTTCATTTCTCTTGTGACTTCTTCTTCTTTGGAGATGACCTACAACAAAGAGTGAGCATAATTAGTATTTTTGTTCTTTTCTGTATTGTAATTTTTTTTACTTCTAAAAAATATAGGGTTTTGTTTTTTTTTTCTTACCTCTGTTTCTGCCCATCTTCGGCCGGTGCCGTCACCACGCCGGCGTCTTGCCGCCGTCGTCGTGTTTGTCCCGCCGCTGATCCGATTCCGGGAAGAAAAGGTCAACTAGGATTAGTAAATAAATAAAAGCGGAAAAAGCAAAGGAAGATTTGAATCTGGAAGTGTAGCCTTTTATTTTTATCAAGAAGAAGATGTAGGTTTTTTTACCTTTGTTGTCGCTGCTGCCGCGCCGTCGCCGCACCGCCGCACCGGTGACTCGCTGCCGCCGTCTTCTCTTTCCTCCGGTCCGATGTCAGGAGAAGAGGAGAGAATGGCTAAAATCAGTAAGAAAAAATAAAAATTAAAAAAGGGGAAGTTTCAGATCTAGAGCTTTTATCTTATTAAGAAGCTGATTTAGGTTTGCTTTTTTCGTTTTTGGCTTAAATCCGTTTTTTTTTTGTCAAAGGAGAAGAAAGTAACGAAAGGAGAGGAAGAGAGTTCTTTACCTTTCTTTGCATGTCGCTTTGCCGCCGCGCCACCTCCGGTTTCGATGCCATCTCGTCGATCTCGCTGTTGGACTGCTTATCCGCCCCCATCGTCGGAGATGGGAGAGGCTTCTTCCCTTTTGTTTCTTCTGGCCAACAGAGGGAGAGAGAGGGGATACTAGTGGCGGTGGCGGTGTGGATTTAGGTAGGCCTTCGTCCCACCGCCGCCGAAGTCGAGAGGAAGAGGGTGTTTTTGGGTTTTGGAGAGGGATCGAGAGAGAGAGAGGGGAGGTTGAGTAGTAGCAGCGGCGGCGGTTTAGGAATAGTTAGTTTTTTTCTGTTTAGGGTTAGAAGGTGAGGAAGAGAGGATTTTGGCTCCAGAAAATTCGAGAGAGAGAGGGAGAGGGAAGAGTGGGGAACGGCGGTAGTGAATAGTGTAAAAGGGGGGTTTCTCAATCCCCTCTAGGTTTTTATATGGCGCAATAGGGTTTGTCGATTTTGCCATTAATGAATTTGGTGGGCTGGCCGATTTTCTGTCTTTTGGGCCGAAATTTGTTGAGCCCATTCTGTGTTTGGTTCATTTAATTAAAACAGGCCCTAATTTTAATACTAATCATTTTTTTTTGTAGCCCATGTTGATATAAATTTGATCCACAATTAAAATGGTCTAGATTAATTAAGGACAAAGAAACCCTTTTATGTTTAAATTTAAATATTTTGTTAATTAAATAATTTGGTTTAATAAAATTTCTTAACTAATTTCATATTGAAATTCGGTCGTTTTCGTGGATTGTATGCTAATCATCGATAAGATTTAAGTCCGTCAACTGAGCTTGTCATTAGGAATTATTAACGACTACTTTACATTCGTGAAGTATTGTGGAAATTCCGAGCTAAAAACAAACTATCCAAGCATTTAAAATCAAAGTCGATATCATTTCGCACTCGTAAAACAGCGTGGGAATCCCGAGCCTAAATTACCCGAAACCATTAAAAATCCTTGGAATTAGTAACGAAAGAAGACCCGTGAAAATTCTCCCCTTCAAATATAAATAACACTAAATAAGATAATAAAATCTTAAAAGCAAATTGCTCCTCAAGCTTATATAAAAAAAACAACAAAACTTTAAAAGATAAAAGTACCCTAAAACCAACCCTTTTTAAAAAAAATGAACTACGTGAACTTTGATTCCGGTCTCCGGATACGTAGGCAGTCACTCGACTCGAGTCCGATTTTAAAATTCCCCCCTCCGCTAAAATTTTATAAACTAAATTAATAAGAAAACATTAAATTCTGAATTAGTAACGCAAACCCTAAATTAATAGGGAGCGTGAACGCCTCTCTCCTTAATCAGCCGTCAAGAAAATAACCTTATTGTGATTGGTATTACCGGTTTTTCCGGGCGTTGTGGGGGTGCTAATCCTTCCCCACACGTAACCGTCCCCGAATCCCGATCTCTGTTTCGCAGATCTAGTCCAAATCCGGTTGGATAATTCGATTTGGACACCTAAGCGTCCAATCCTCTCTAACGATTGGTGGCGACTCCAAAACCAAAAATAAACTCGAAAAGCTTCGGAGGTGCCGGCTCGCCTCGGACGGAAATGTTCACGACAGATGGCGACTCCGCTGGGGACCGTGCGTACCTCAGGGACCAGCTACCCTTCTCTCGTGATAAGTTTATGTGTTTAATTTTCTTGACATGGCACTACATTCCATATTTGCGCAATTTATTTATCTGTACTCATGCATTTGCATAGCTCTATACCTGAGCTTCACCTTTAGATGGAATTTGGACGTAGTAGCGTAAGCCTTTTTACACTCGTAGAGGCGCGTCAATCGTCCCATAGCAAGACCTAGGTTCCTGCCCTTTTTCCCATGTTACGAAACTCAGGATCACTCGGTAATAGGATCTATGTGATGTATCTATGTTATGAATGCTACCTGCTTATGTGATTATTGAGTTTGTTATCTTTAATTGACATTGTACATAGCATACTCGCATCATATAGCATCCCATGCATGTGTTTTAAAAAAGAGTCTGTTGCGTGTAGTTGAGTCTTAGCCCCGCTATCTCCTCTTTTCACTAGATGGACATTGCAAGTGTCGTCAATCCTCTGTGGGGGGGGGGGCCTTCCATAGGATTTACAAAGGCACTTGGCTGTGTTAACCATCCAAAGTAGAATTGAGTACCAGATCAAAAGGCTAAGGGAGTCGATACTGATCAGGTATGGGCGTCTGGACTCCCCCCTCAGGCATCTCGACTGGCATCCGCGGTATATAGGTATGAACATCTTGTACCTGTATGATGTGCTTGTGGCGGAAGTTCGTGACCTGCTGTGGTATTTGACTCGCAAATGTACTATCAGGCTAATTCTTAGTAGGAGTCAGCTCAATTTTTACTTGGCTAAATGGATTGATAGCCCTGAGTCAGTGACCCGTTTCGGTAGCTGGTTAGCGGGCTTTATGCCTCTAACTGAATGAAGGGCCTTGTTGCTTTTAAATGATGGAGATGAGTACATGTTTATCTCTCTCCACGTCTCCCAAAACATTCAATGTGAGAATGGGGAGACACAGATCGTGGAAGAGCCTTTCGTTAACTTTGAGGGGAGCTACCCCGAGAACCCGACCTTCGAGCCGAATAAAGACCCTTTTCTCTGGGAGGCAATGAAGTTAAGAATGATGGAGCTCAATGGATGGGAGGAGAATGCAACATTAAGGGAGCTGTTACATTCTCACAACTACTCTTGTGATGGAAGAATCATAGAATGTTCGAAGGCCTTACCCCCCGAACAAGTTGTTAGGACCCTCACCAACGAAGCCACGCCAACTTGACATTTGCAGATGAGTTTATCTCTTGGGTCCAGAATGGTATGCCATTAATGGACGACCTAGCAGAGGAGGATAACAACTAGGGGTTTGGGTAGGGGGTTTCCTAGTATGTATAGGAGGAAATCCCGTAGGTTTGGATAGGACCAGGGCAAAGGCACGTGTACGCCCCACCTGTTTGGGGTATTAGTACCGCTTTGCCTGCTTTTGTTGTTTTGTAGCCCTGGTAAGATCCATCTTTTGTAAAGGGTGTTATAGGTCGCCCACATATATTTTGGGGCATAGCTGTAATGAAATAGGAGAAGTAGTGTAGGATAGGGGAAATGGCACATGTACGCCCCGCCTGTTTGGGGTATTAGTACCGCTTTGCCTATTTTGTTAATCTATTTTGTAACCCCGCTGACGTCCATGTCTTTGTAAAGGACACTACGGATTCCCCTGCATGTATTTTGGGGAGCATATGTAATGATATTCAAGGAAGTTTATATATAACAGAAGGGTTGGTGTACTTGTAAAGTCTCGTCCGTGAAATGGGAGGTTTAGGCTTTGGTTTCAACTACGCGCAACACACTCATTACATTCATGCACAACTCATTTGCATTTGCTTTCTTCTTTCTGACGCTCTTTCGTTGTTTTAGGTATTGTTGCCACAACATATCTGTTTTGTAAGGGTACTTAGCTCTAAAAGCATGGCAGATTTCACTTACCAGATAGACGACGAGGGAAGTGTCTTAAGAGAGGCAGAGGCTTTGCACTTAGCACAAGGAGTTGAGCCACTGGTTGAAATACTTGCTCCTAACCTGTATGATGGACCTATCAGGGCAAATGAGTATCGATCTCAGATCCTTGAGGACATCTGGGCGTCCTACTCTGATCAAGAGAAGCTAGATTTCGTAAGGAGGTATGGAGGTTTGGCTGATTTACTCAAAGTCCCATTCCCAGGTGATATGATCCGAGAGCTGCTTAAACATTGGGATCCGAATTTCCATTGTTTCACCTTCAATAACGCAGACATTTCACCTCTGGCAGAAGAGTACCAGGCCATTCTGCGTTTCAGCAACATACACTCAGTAAAGCCTTATGCCCATAACCCGAAGGCCAAAATAGGTGGGGCGCTGTCAGAAATCCTCAGGATAAAAAAGGTTAAGCTAATGGGAGAGGTACGGGAAATGGAAGGAGTTGAGTACCTCCCAATCAAGTTCTTACTCGGTTACATCTGTAAAGGAAGCTCACCTCAAGACCTGAAAATGAGGGCGTTCGCTTTGATTCTGTATGGGATCGTCCTGTTTCCTACGATCCCTAGTTATATCGATGAATGTGTGATCAAGGTGTTCGAGAGAGGCCTTCAGGGAATGAACCCCATGTTTGCCATTTTGTCTGAAACCTTTGCGGCCTTGGACAGGTGTTATCTCGGCTCTGAAAGAACGTTGTATGCCAGTGCTCCACTCTTGGTCATCTGGATATTCGGACACCTGAAGCCGTCACCAGACATGGGCATCCCCTACACACGCTACTCCATGGCATATGATATGACTAGCAGCACCACAAATGAGTTTCTTGAAAGTCAGGGAGAGTATTTGAGGGCGACCCGAGTCCAATGACGTGTATACTTCTGTCAGCTGGAAGCAGAAAACATAAACTGGAGAGCGGCATGGATGCCAAGGATGAATATTTTGTACAGATGTGGAGGTTATTTCTGGGTACCTCTTCCTGGTCCGAGAGGTTGCATAGGATACGCCGCCAGTATGTTCAGGACGCAGGTTGATTGCTGGCAGTTCATACCCCCGATAAGAGGTATGGGAGGATCTCACTTTCTATACTATGATGCTGATTATGGAGTTAAGCTTCAAAGGGTGATCGGAGCATGGAAAGATCCAAGGAAGATTGGGCATTCTTGGAGTTCCGGGGATTGGTTGTTCAGTATCGTGTCGCCAATGGCTACCCCGACTGGCAGCAGCAACGAGGAAGGATGCCCACCCAGAGCTTATATGAAAGGAGTTGCAAGAGGAAAATAGGCACATCTAGCGAGCAGGAAGATCGAGTTAGCTCCGAGAGGTATGCGGAGTTAGAGTCCAAGTTAAAGGAGCTACAGTTAGAGAACGGAGAGAAGACTCAGCTGTGGGAAAAATCTGAAGCCGAAAAGAGGGGTCTAGTGGGAAAAGTTAAAAGCTTGGAGAAATAGTTAGCAGGAAACGATAAGAAACTGATGAATTTGAGGAAACAGATAGAATAGCTTCAACAAAACTGGGAAATGGGAAAGAGGACCATCGAGGATCTGGAGCACACAATAGCAAGGGGACAAGACGATTTCATCCAGAGAAGGGGCTATATGGAGGCGGCCAAGAAGCTAGTAGTTGAAATCAAGGGTAGAGCTCATTTTCTGGCCAATGATTTAAGGGATCACATGGGAGATAATCCCGGGTTGAGAAGTGAGGGACCAAGGCTATGGGAGTTCCTTACTTTTCTTCAAGAAGAGTTGGCTCAATATGCAAGGTGTTCCATCCCGGAGTAGGTCATCAGGAGGACGTCATGACGTGTTGCAGCGACCGGTCGTTGTCTTTAATTTCACTAAGAACTATGTATTTCTGGGTTGTAAAATAACGGGTAACTTCCCCTGCAAAACGTTATTAAGAGGGTTTATCTGTAATGGTACTTAAATACGCCAAGCTGTTGGGCATAGCTACCTTTTTAAAATAGTTATTTTGTGGCAACAATATCGTATTCATAGATGTTTTAAAACCATCATGCATATCATGCATCATCCAAAGTTTGACATAAACCCATCTTAAGTAATGAAACTAATTTCCACAGACATTCTCGAAATTGATCGACAAACAACATCGGTTTCGACACACAAGTATTGGACTCGCTCAAAAGCTAAACTCATGACTGATCAAGTAATTGAGGGTCTCCAGAGGGAATTGGATGAGATAAAAGGGAAGCTGACGGGAATCGATGAGATGAAAGAACAAATGAACTAACTAGTAAAGATGATAATCAAAGGAAAGCAAGAGGAGGAGGATGAGGACACCAAGATGAAGCTTTTCAAAGCTGTTTTTGGGTCTCATGACGAAGGGCCATCAAGTGTAAAGACCTCGTTAGGACATGGCGAGACTGAGGGACCTAAGGTGGATCAGGAGGATGAAGAAATTATAGACCCACGCATTGTAGGAGAGGGCCCGAAGCAGTCTGAGTCGCCCAGGGGGTATGATCGATGGGAATACCTGGAGGAAAGGCTTATGGCAGTTGAGGGGATGGACTCCTATAGCACTATCAACGCCTCACAGTTATGTCTCGTACCCGATGTCGTGATACCTCCAAAGTTTAAAATGCCAGACTTCGAGAAGTATGATGGCGCCACGTGCCCAATGAATCACCTGATTATGTACTGTAACAAAATGGCAAGCCACACCCACAACGACAAATTAATGATTGCATTGTTTCCAGAATAGTTTGGGGGGCACATCGACACGTTGGTATATGCAACTCGAAAGGGCAAGGATTAAGAGATGGCAGGACATTGCAGATACTTTTATGAGGCATTACAAGCATAAACAAGATTTGGCGCCAGATAGAGAGGACTTGAGGAACATGGAAAAGAAAGAAAATGAGTCATTCTGGGAGTATGCTCATAGATGGAGGGAGAAAGCGGTTGAACTACAACCCCTGTATCTGAAAAGGAGTTGGTTTCAATATTTTTTGAAACGCTGAGGTCACCTTTCTACAATAACATGCTAGGAAGCATCACATCAAATTTCTTTGACCTACTGGTGATTGGGGAGAGAATTGAGAAGGGGATAAAGCATGGCAATGTGGAGGTTCACGAAGCTTCCAAGAAGACTAACACCACTCGAAGGAAAGAAGATGTGAATGCCGCGACATTTGGGCCTTCAAAGGGTAGAAATTGGGTACATCAAGCACCGAATAATCAAACACCCTCCTATGTGGTATCTGCTGCACCCGTGGTCCAGAATCCACCTTTCCCTCCACAAACTAGGGTGGAAACCCGTACCAATAACCAGCAAAGGGGACACCCGGAATTTCAACCAAGAGCCTATCAAGGTGGTCGGCCGGGGGAAGCTAGGGGCAGGGAGGTTTCAACAAGTTCAGGCCCCAAGTGCCAATTGATCCTATCCCGATTTCGTACACAGAGTTGTTTCCGCGGCTAATGCAAAACAAGCAGATTGTCCCCATACCTCTAGAAACTTTGCAACCTCCCTACCCTAGCTGGTATGATCCGAATCTTCATTGTGAGTATCATGCTGGGGCACCCGGACATATAGTTGAGAACTGCAAAAGCTTCAAATATAAAGTACAACAGCTAGTAAGGGCCGGTTGGCTAAAATTCGAAGAACAAAGACGAACTGACGTCAATCAAAATCCGCTCCCTAACCACGAGGAACGTGGAACTAATGCAGTAGAGACGGAGGAGCCTTACCAGGAAAGGACAAAGGTTGCGGAGGTTGGAACACCATTGAAATATGTGTGTAAGCTGCTTATTGACAACAATTACATCGAAGTCATCAGAGAGTGGGATGATCTGTTAGAGCAGGAAGGAGTTTGTCTGTATCATGGTGGCATGGTGGGTCACGCCACTCAAGAGTGTATACCATTTAAGGAAAAATTACAAGAGCTTATGGATTCCAAATTAATCACCTTCTACTTAGGAACCGGAGGGGAAACTGACATTTGCATGGCCTTGTCACAAGATGAAATCCCAAGCTTCCCAAAGCATGTAATTCGCTATCAATCATCTGTCACGTCATCTGCATCCCTTCAAGGCATGAAACCTCTTATTATCAGAACTCCACAGCCGTTTGAGTATGAAAACTCCAAGGTAGTCCCATAGAACTACTCTTGCCAAATCAATGGTGATGGAGACGCAAGCTTACGGACAGTGACGAATATAACGAGTTTAAGCAGAGTCACCAGGACGGGGAGGCACTACGGTTTGGCGGAAGAACCTATAGAAGAGGAAAGAGCTCGAAAGGAAGAGATAAGTAGGGGAAAGAGAGTATCACCAGATGCGGTCGGACCAGACTTCTTTAAACGCCAGGAAGGGAACCATAGGGAGGAAGAAATGGAGAGCCTCGCACCAGGGGTTACAGATAAAGAAGCTTGTGAATTCTTGAAGCTTGTGAAACAAAGTGAATTCAAAGTGGTAGAACAGCTCAATCGCATGCCGGCAAGGATCTCGCTTTTGTCCTTGATGCTGACCTCAAAACCACACCGACAGGCTCTACTAAAGGTGTTGAACCAGGCTCATGTTTGTCACAACGTTTCAGTAGAGAGGCTGGATGGAATCGTAGGGGCAGTCCTCACGAATGGGAAGATTACTTTTAACGAAGATGAAATTCCCCCTGAAGGAACCGGTCATACTAAGGCCCTGCACATCTCTGTCAAGTGCAAGGATTTCATGGTAACTCGAGTTCTCATAGACAACGGTTCAGCTCTAAATGTTATATCGAAATCTACTTTAAATAAGCTACCCATTGATGACATGTTCATCCGACCCAGCTTCACTGTTGTAAGGGCATTTGACGGAACCAAGCGTCAGTGATCGGGGAGATAGAGCTACCAATACAAGTGGGACCTCAAGTTTTTAAGGTGGACTTTCACGTCATGGACATTAACCCTACATACAGTCTTTTACTAGGACGACCATGGTTGCATGCCGCAGCAGTGGTCCCTTCGTCTCTTCACCAGAAGCTCAAATTTGTCATCGATGGAAAATTGATAGAGGTATTCGGAGAGCAAGACTTGTTGATATCCAGAGCTCCAGACGCACCATACTTGGAGGCAGCAGAGGAAGCTATCGAGAGCGCCTTCCAAACGTTCGAAATAGAGGATGTCTCATATGTAGGGGAGCGAGAAGGAAACCCCAATGTTCAAGTGGCTCGAGCTACATTGATGTCAGCCAAATGCTTAGTCAAGGATTTGCATTACTCAGAATGGCAAGAGGTTTTGAGGGACCCATTCAGCTCAAGGAGAACAAGAACCGTTATGGGTTGGGATATGCCCCCAAGGGTGATGACATGAAAAGGATTCAAAGAGAGAAAAAGAGAAGGAGAATGTCACAATTTGGGGGAAACGAGCTGTACGGCGAACGAATCATCATCCCTCATATTACAAGAACTTTCAGGAACGTAGGAAGGATCAATGCAAGGGGAGAAGACGACATCCAGGGTATAGGAGTCATTTTCTCAGGATTGGAAGAGCTATCTATCCACATGGTGGGTGAACAAGATGTTAAAAGTATGAATTGGATGCGCCAGCTTGGTCCGGAGGAAGATCTGAACAACTGGGTTTTCGTGGAGTTTCCACCGCCTTCGATCATGTAACGACTCTAAAATATAATAAAAAAATGATATATAATAAAAAATAATTGTAGGCTTCCTAGCGGTGTAACCTCACTTTGCATTTGACATGTTTTTATCATTATAATAAAATACTTTCCTTCATACGTCCATTTGCCCATTTCGGATTGGATTCATTTTCATTATTTTTACTTACATACATAACAGGACCACCAATTCATTGAGAACAACGAAGTGATTCATGGTTTAAAAGTTGACTTTGACTATCCGATTTATGAAATGGAAACTGAGGAAAGTGGAGAGGACGTGATCTTTGAGACAGATTGGATGATAGAAAAGGAGGAGCGTTCTTTAGAGCCTTTGTATGAATCAGTGGAAATCATAAACTTGGGAACAGAGGATGATATGCGGGAAGTCAAAATTGGGGACAGTTTGGATCCAGTAGAAAAGATCAAGATCATCAGCTTGCTCCGGGACTTCCGCATGGTTGTACCAAGACATGCCGGGACTAGATGAGGAGATTGTGACACATCACCTACCGGTAAGTGAAGGCTGTAAGCCCATCAAACAAAAGTTGCGGCGAATGAAGCCAGAATGGTTGCTCAAAATTAAGGAGGAAGTGCAAAAGCAGTACCAGGCAGGGTTCTTGTAAGTGTCGCAGTATCCGGAATGGGTGGCCAACATAGTACCAGTACTCAAGAAAAACGGAAAAGTAAGGATGTGTGTAGACTATAGGGACCTGAATCGGGCTAGTCCAAAGGACAACTTTCCTTTGCCGCACATCGATATTCTGGTTGACAATACGGCAGGTCATCAGATGTTTTCTTTCATGGACGGGTTCTCCGGGTACAATCAGATAAAAATGTTTGAAGGCGATCACAAAGACCACTTTCATCACCCTATGGGGTACCTTTTGCTACAAAGTTATGCCATTTGGGTTAAAGAACGCTGGAGCAAACATACCAACGAGCAATGGTCACTTTGTTTCATGACATGATTCATAAGGAAATAGAGGTATATGTAGACGATATGATAGCCAAGTCCAAGAAAGGGGATGATCATGTGTGCGTGCTACGAAAATTTTTGAGAGGCTTTGAAAGTACCGACTCCGATTGAATCCGGAGAAATGCACATTTGGAGTTACTTCCAGAAAATTATTGGGTTTTGTAGTCAGTCAGAAGGGGATAGAGGTAGATCCGGACAAGGTGAAAGCCATTGCTGACATGCCTCCACCTAAGACTCAAAAACAAGTACGAGGATTCTTAGGACGTCTGGACTACATCAGTCGTTTTATTTTGCACCTAACGCCGACATGTGAGCCTATCTTCAAGTTGCTAAAGAAGGACCGACCAGTTGAGTGGAATGAGGATTGTGAATCTACGTTCCAAAGAGTTAAAGAGTGCCTACAGAATCCACCAGTCCTAGTACTGCCAGTAGCAGGGAGACCACTGATACTGTATATGTCCGTTTTTGAGAATTCAGTTGGAGCAATGTTGGCACAACATGATGAGTCGGGGAAAAAGGAACACGCCATATATTATGCTAGCAAAAAGTTCACCGACTACGAGTCTCGATACACTCCACTCGAAAAGACTTGTGGGGCACTAGCTTGGGCAACGAAGAGATTAAGGCATTACATGTTATATCACACGACTTACCTCATCTCTAAAATGGACCCGATCAAGTACGTTTTTGAAAAGCCCGCATTGTCAGGACGAATAACAAGATGGCTAGTCTTATTGACTGAATATGATATTACCTACACTTCCAGGAAAGCCATCAAAGGGAGCATAGTGGCGGACCACCTGGTAGAGCATGCAATCTCAGACTCAGTGCCAATGATGATAAACTTCCCAAATGAAAATATAATGAATACCGAGGAATCAAAGGAGGGGCAACTGAAAAAATCATGGATCATGAAATTTGATGGTGCCTCCAACGCGTTGGGACAAGGAGTAGGAGTGGTGTTCTTGTCGCCCGAGGGGAAGGTATACCCTATTACTTCAAAGTTGTGTTTCGAATACACAAACAACGTGGTGGAGTACGAGGCATGTGCGTTTGGAATTCAAGCAACACTTGAAATGGGTATTAAACATATGAGGAGATTCAACATTAGTAATATACCAGCTAAGAGAAGAATGGGAGACAAGAGACCACAAACTCGTACCATACCAGAAATTCATAAAGGAAAGGATGAGCAAGTTCAGATCAATAGAGTTTGAACACATTTCAAGAGTTGACAATCAAATAGCTGACGCTCTAGAAACTCTATCATCGATGTACAAATTGGATGAAACAGAAGGAAACCCCCGTATAGAAATAAGGAAACAAGAAGCAGCGGCTTATATTGCAAATGTAGAGGAAGAACGTGATGGGAAACCCTGGTATCATGATATAATGGTATACATACAAAGGAAGGAATACCCACCAGGGGCATCTGAGAATGACAAAAGGACCATGCAAAGACTCGCAGTGGAATTCTACTCTGACGGTACCACGCTCTATAAAGTTAGTCATGATTCCACTCTGCTAAGATGTGTCGATTCACGAGAGGCCCAAAGAATAATGGAGGAGGTCCACGATGGAGTCTGCGGAACACATGCTGGGGGGCACGCAGTGGCCAAGAAGATCCTCAGAATGGGTTATTATTGGACAAGAATGGATACTGATTGCATAAAATATGTCAGAGGGTGTCACAAATGCCAGATATACACTGATGAGCTGCACGCACCACCTTCCTCAATACATGTTATGGCTTCGCCATGGCCATTCGCCGCATGGGGAATTAACGTCATAGGGATGATCGAACCAAAATCTTCCAACGGGCACCGCTTCATCCTTGTGGCCATTGATTATTTCACTAAATGGGTTGAAGCTGCGTCATACGTGAGCATTACTAAGAGTGTAGTGACAAGATTCATCAAGAAGGACATCATATGCCGATATGGTCTGTCAGAGAGGTTGATAACCGACAATGCGAAAAACTTAAACAACAAAGTGATGGACGAATTATGCGACCAATTCAAGATTAAGCATCACAATTTTGTGCCATACAGACCAAAAATGAATGGGGCAGTGGAAGCAGCGAACAAAAATATCAAGAAAATTGTCCAGAAGATGGTCGTCACTTACCGCGATTGGCACGACATGTTACCCTTCGCCCTACATGGCTACAGAACGTCAGTAAGAACCTCAACAGGGTCTACCCCTTTTCAATTAGTCTACGGCATGGAAGCAATTTTACCCATAGAAGTAGAAATTCCCTCACTAAGGGTTATTATGAAAGCGAAATTAGAAGAGTCAGAATGGGTAAAATCCAGATATGACCAGCTGAACCTAATCGAAGAGAAGAGGTTGGCGGCAATTCACCATGGCCAAATGTATCAACGTAGGTTGATACGAGCTTTTGAAAAGAAGGTTAAACCTCGAAAGTTTCACGAAGGGGAGCTCGTGATCAAGAAGCTATCCATCCGACAAGGCGATCCAAGAGGAAAATGGACTCCAAACTATGAAGGCTCTTACGTGGTGAAGAAGGCATTTTCAGGAGGGGCGTTAGTCTTGACAGATATGGACGGCGATGAACTGTCACATCCCGTTAATTCAGATTCAGTAAAGAAGTACTATACTTAATGATTCTCGATGTGATGCGTTAATACCGGTTTCCATTAATAAAAATGAGGGTTTTAGTCACCTGGTAAATTGTGGAAAAATCTTTATTGTTTCCTCCAAAAATATCTCTCGTGGTCAGATTTTAGCTTAGATAGAGTGTTTAGACAGATCACCCTACACTACACACCATAAAAGTCATTTTTTATAAGGTTTTAAACGCGCCAATGCATTCACATGTTACATCCGTTAAAAAAATGGGAGTAAAAAAAAAGAGAAGAAGGAAAAAAAATAATAATAAGAAATTCTTGAGGAGGTATTCGCGAAAGAGGCTAAGAGAAAAGAGAGTCCGAAGGCGGGGGCACTCCATGTGTTTTATTCTTGATCTTCTTCCGGGTCTTCCGTTATATTTATGTAAATAGACGGGACGGTGGCAATTTCGTTAATTATGCAAGATTTAACGATTTTGCCATTAACGAAATTGCCACCGTCCCGTCTATTTACGGTTTTTTCCGGGCGTTGTGGGGGTGCTAATCCTTCCCCACATGTAACCGTCCCCGAATCCCGATCTCTGTTTCGCAGATCTAGTCCAAATCCGGTTGGATAACCCGATTTGGACACCTAAGCGTCCAATCCTCTCTAACGATTGGTGGCGACTCCAAAACCAAAAATAAACTCGAAAAGCTTCGGAGGTGCCGGCTCGCCTCGGACGGAAATGTTCACGACAGAAGGCACACAACAATAGGAACATATCCAGCACTTCAGGGGCAACATCTGAGGAATCGGTGGCCACCCATATGCCACCACGCCAAGAATGATCACACTCACCTGGAATTGTAGCGGTGCCGGACGTCCCCTTATGATCAGTCACCTACGGGATCTAGTCAGATCTCATCGCCCTAGCTTGGTATTCCTCATGGAAACTAAGAACCAGCTACCCTATATGGATAATATTAGAACTATTTTAAATTATGCCAACTCTTTTTATGTTCAACCCAACGGAATAGCCGACAGGTTAGCACTGTGGTGGATCAGTGGTTGTAATATCAATATTATTAGCAGCAGTGCGCACTATATGCATATCTACTTAGATTACGAGGGCGAATATCACTGCACTTTCATTCATGCCCCTTACGAGCCATTTTCGAGACAAGAACACTAGGATGAAATCAGCAACTTGCACACCTCGGATTCCCCTTGGCTAGTCATTAGGGATATGAACTGTATTGCCCATGCCTCGGAAAAGGAGGGAGGAGACCTTTCCTTCAAATCACGCCCTGAATCCTTTCCGTCGATTCATTGATCAAAATGCCCTGCTTGACCTTGGCTTTCAAGGAGCCCCATTTACCAGGTCAAATTGTCAGGGTACCGATACTCTAATTCGTGAGCGCATCGACAGGGGCTTAGCAAATCATGAGTGGCGTATGAAATTCGATAAAGCCCTCATATTCCATGGAAGCACAATTGGATCGGATCATGCCCCCCTCCATCTTGATCACCACCATTCTCAGCACCAATTGACTGTACCTTTCTGATTTGATGCGCGTTGGCTTTCAAACGAGGAGAGTGTCAACATTATCAGCTTTATTTGGGATCAAGACCTACCCTATAATGATAAATTGAAGTTGTGCCGTGCTCAACTAGAACGATGGGCGAGGACCAAGAGAAGAGCCAAAAACGAGAGGAAACACAAAATAAAAAACAGGATCACAACTATTCAAGGAAACACTAGAACAGAGGATAACATTGAGGAAGAAAAGAATCTAAAAGCAGATCTGGAGGAGATCTGAAACGAAGGCGTTGTTGTTGATTTTTTGGAGGACTATAAAGGGGTCGTCCCCTCTAGGCAGTAGTTTGGACTTTCTTTGTTCGGGGAATCGGTCCTTCCTGAAATGGACTCACACTTGATCCCCTACTTCGAAGATCTTCTCCTTTCGGCCCTTGTTGGCATTCCTCAAGTACTGGGCAGTCCTTCTCTCGATGTTGGCCTTGGCTTTCTCATGTATCTTCTTGACATAGTTTTCCTTTTCTTGGCCATCTGCATCCAAAATTTCATGTATAGGAAGGGGGGACAAATCCAAAGGAGTTAAGGGATTAAATCCATAGACAAGTTCAAAAGGAGAGTATTGGGTGGCTGAATGAACAACCCGTGATGTGACTTTATTTAGTGCATTTTGAGCCCTCAATTAGCCTAGGGATCTCCCATGTTTGATCTCATTTTGCTATGATTAATATGCTTTTATTGAAGTTTTATGCAAAGTGCTCTTTTGTTGTCCGGTTGCCACTTTGAGGCTAATTGGAGTTGTTTTCTTTGCATTTTCAGGATTTGGCGTTGAAGTACTGGTGACAAGGAGCACGTAGGATCAAACGGAGGTCAATCGGAGCTAGAACGGAGGAGTTATGGCCGTTGCAAAATCGAGAAAAGTGCACAACATTCCTTAAGGAGTTTTCGGCGAGAACTCTAAGTTCTCGCCGAAAACCCTCAACGTTTCAAGCAATGAATTACAGGATGCTGACATTTGATTTGTGAAGAAGTTTTCGACGAAAACTTCCTAGAGTTTTCGCCGAAAACCTATGAAGGAATGCAAGGCCAGCTCATGGATTTTCAAAGGAATTTTCGGCGAAAACTCATGGAAGTTTTCGCCGAAAACTCAGGGAAGTTTTCGCCGAAAACTCAGGGTATTTCCAGCAGACTATTTAAAGAGAGAGAGATGGAAATTTTGGAACAACAATTCATTAATTTCAGAAACCTCTCCATCGCCGATCATCACTCTCTCTCAACCCTCTCTCTCTCTTTTTCCATCACCAATCCATCATCAACCCTAGAGCAAGGTGCAAATTGGAGTGAGGAGCTTGGATTGAATCCCACAACCTTGGGGAGAGGAGCTTGCGGGAAGAGGATTGCCATGGAGCTCTTGGTGACCATCTCTCCTTCTTTTCTTTTGTACCCTTGGCCATGTGTGGCTGATTTCCTATGTTTCCTTGGATTGATAGATAGTTGTGCTAGGATAGAGGTGGATTGTACAAATATGCCATGATTGATCTTGGATTGTAAGAAGATGATCTCTAGACTTGTTGTTAATTCCAAATTGTGTTATGTGCTTGATTTGGTCTATCATTTGTGATGTAATGCATTAGAGTGCTTAGATTACATGGATTGTAGGTCTAGGGATTGAAGAGAGTGTGTTCTAAGAGATTAGATCATCTCAATTCAACCATAGTTGCATAATTTCTCTATTGTGCATTTTATCGAACATTTGGTGTGCATTAGGTTTTTCATTCAATTGAACTTTGATTAGTCTTTTGATGATTCTCTTAGTGTTAGGACATTGACATGAGAGTGTGGTGTCTAGCCTAGTGGTCATAGAGTAGGAGAGGGTTTTGTAGCTTGGACATTTCATCAAACACCTTTAATGCATCCTTAGTCACTTAGCTTGAGAGCGAGAGCCTAGGTTGAGTGGTTCTAGGATAGGGACTTATTGCGACGAGAGTGCATTGAGTCTATAGAAGGGATTTGCGTGGTCATTCGATTGCAACCTCGATCATGTTTGGCTTGTTTGTGCATTTGTTCCTCTTGAGCATGATGAAGCTATGTTTCCAAGTGAACCTCCTTTATCTTTGATTTGCACCATTTTGTTTTGCTTTCTTGTTTAGTTTCCTTTATATTTTTATTTCCTTTTTAAACTAAAACTCATTTTAAATGAATAGACCGTCCATGAACCGTGTGAGTATTAGCTATTGAGAGAGCCCTCGTGGAATACGACCTTGATAGTTGTGAGTTAAATCTTGCACATCAAGTTTTTGGCGCCGTTGCCGGGGAACTTTCTCAATCCTTTGAAAGCATTTAGTAGTGGACCGTTCTATTCACTTCCTTCCGTTTTAGTTTTGCTTCTTTGTTATTTGTTTTTGTGGTTTGTTATCCCGCATTGTTGTACTACTTGGTTGTGTTTGTTGTGCGTGTTTGTAGGTCCCTTATCCACCTATCTGTTCTCTACCTCACTTAGTTAATGGGAGCACGGTTGCAATTAAGATGAACTCGTGGAATGGAAGTAATGGTTATGATACCTATCAAGGGTGGAATCCATCTCCTAACCCATACTATGGTCATCCTACTTCATCCAACTACTACCAAGAAACTTGTGAGGGAGATAACCAATGGTGGGGTCAAGAGCAACAAGTTTCAACACCCATGTGGAATGAGCAATGTCCCTATCCATCTCCATCCTACCATCAAGTCTTGCCGGAGTATTATCAAGAGGATTTCACAAGTCATGAACAACATTCTCCACCGCCTTCCATGCTAGAGGAGCTCTTTAAGATGGTTAAAGAAAGCGAGCGTCCTCAAGAGGAGTTCACAAGCTATGAGCAACCCTCTCAACCTCCTTCTATGCTAGAGGAGCTCTTGAAAATGGTGAAGGAAAGTGAGCGTCCTCGAAAGGAGTTTGTAAGCTATGAGGAACCTTCTCCACCTCTTCCCACGCTTGAGGAAGCTTTGAATATTGCGGAAGACAATGCGAACCAACTTAATCGCTTAGCCCAAGGCGTGACGCTCATCAAGGAAGCTCTAGAGGATGAACAACACTCTCCACCTCCCCCCACAATTGAGGAGATGTTGCAAATTGCGGAAGATAATGCGGCTCGGTTGGATCGTCTAACTCAAAGTGTGAAGCTCATCATCGACACTTGTGAACCGGAAGTGCTTGTCATGGAAGAAGAAGAAAGTGAGTTTCCCCAAGAAGAGTTCATGAGCCATGAGAAACCTCTTCCACCTCCTTTCATGCTAGAGATCTTACGAATTACGGAGTATAATGCAAACTGAGTTAACCGCTTATCCCAAAGCATAGAGCTCGTCACAAGATTCTTGAGAATGAACGACATCCCAATCATTTGGAGCATGTTTATGATGATGAAGATGACACTTGTGAACCGGAAGAGCTTGACACAGAAGAAGATTTGGTAGTGGAGGAGATTGAAGAGCATGTTTCTCCCATGGAAACGCCATGTGACGATGATGTGAGGATAGAAGAATCAAGGAGACTTGAGGATGATGACCCTTTAGAGGAGGTGAGAGATGATTTGGAGACGCTTCAAGAAGAGGTGGCACCGAGAGTGGAGCACGAAAGTGAACAACACCACCCTATTGTGGTCCCACCAAAGATTGTGAGTACTCTTCAATCTTCTTGCTTGATCATGAAGTACTTGTGTCAAGAGATGGACACAAGCTTCATAACCTCTCCTAAGGTAACCATGGAAGTGGAGCCAACTCTACTTGAACAGGAAGACTCCTTGAGTGGTATCACCAACGTGGAGACGACGGAGCTCAATGGCGCCCCCCTTCCATACATTCTTCCTCAAACTCCTAAACTCAATGGTAGAAGACCATGGCAAGGTAACAATTGGAACTCAAGCTTAGCTCATTGGTCATTCTACCATTTGCTTCTATCGCTACTTGGAGCTCAAACTTCATCATGGAAGAAGCTACTTGACATCAAGGAGGTACTTAGTTGGACACCATAACACAGGTATCGTCGAGCTGAAGACGGTAACCAAGCGCTTCTTGGGAGGCACCCCATGTGATCTTTAATTTTTCGCTTTTAATTGTTGTTTGAGGTTTTTGTGTTGTTTTAGCTTTTTGAATAAGGTTTGGCAAGCAATTGGGATCACTCCTCACCAAGAATCATCATGGAACTCTTTCACCACTATTACGTCCTATGCTCCTCTCTACCAACGCGGTAATTTCGTTCCACCTTACCCTCTCTCTCTTGATCATTGAGGACAATGCTCATATTAGTCGTAGGGGAGTTTGAGGTTTGGTGTGATTATTTGTGGTAGAGATGTAATGTCATGCTTTGCTTGATTTGCATGATCTTGATTGTTTCCAAATTCCTCTATCTTAGAATCATTCGGTTCTTGACTTTTGGTGTTTAATTGACTTCAATCTTTCGCAATGACGTTTAGATGGTTTCACTTAGAACCTATAACCAGCATGTTAGCACTGATATCAAATGAGTCTAGGCCAGAACAGAGATTTTATCATCTTGTATGTTGGTTGATTGGTTTGATATGTGTTTTTGTACCGCTCGATAACATTGGTCTGAAATGATAAAGGTAATTAGAATTTCACCACATTCAGCCAAAAAGCCTACACATTTTCACCATATTCCATGTTTTTCATCACCATTTTTTATCCCTCGTGATTGTGGCTTGAGATTAAACGGAAATCCAATTCGAAATCTTGTGTGGAAGTTGTAAGGGGCTAGGGATCAAGTGGCTAATTTGTGGAGAAAAGAAAAAAAAAAAGAGAAAATGCTCAAAAGAAAGTGTTCAAGTGCTGAAACTCTTGAAGTGCCAAAAGAAAAAGCTAGGCAAGCTCGGCACCTAAGTGAAGTGTCGGGTTGAGCACTAGCAAAGGCAAAGGCTGTGAGCTAGGCAGGTTCAACACCTAAGTGAAGTGTTGGATCGAGCACTAGTATGTAGTAGGAAAAAAAAGGAAAAAATAGAAAAGAAAAAGAGTTCTCAAAAGTGGCCCTTGTTGTAATGATCCTAGCTTGAGCGTGCAAAGTGCAGATCTAGAGGCGGATGAAGTCGAGTCGATAGCCACATCGCGATCACTCACCACTTTCCAAAATTTTCCTACTCCCACCTAATTCGTTCCATTTCCCGAGTTCAAGTCCTTTTGATTAGAGTTGGTGTTGTCGTGGTCGGTTTTTCTGTATCCCAATTAACCACTACTTGGAGTGTGCAGAGAATAGTGAGGTCTAGACTTGTTTGGTTGACGTTCTTGCATGTGTAGGTTAAGTTTGTTTGTGGAACAGTTTAAGCCAAATTGTTATTGCTTGAATCTCAATGAGGACAAGCAAAGCTTAGTCGTAGGGGAATTTGATGTGACTTTATTTAGTGCATTTTGAGCCCTCAATTAGCCTAGGGATCTCCCATGTTTGATCTCATTTTGCTATGATTAATATGCTTTTATTGAAGTTTTATGCAAAGTGCTCTTTTGTTGTCCGATTGCCACTTTGAGGCCAATTCTGTGTCTATTGGAGTTGTTTTCTTTGCATTTTCAGGATTTGGCATTGAAGTACTGGTGACAAGGAGCACGTAGGATCAAACGGGAGGTCAATCGGAGCTAGGACGGAGGAGTTATGGCCGTTGCAAAATCGAGAAAAGTGCACAGCATTCCTTAAGGAGTTTTCGGCGAGAACTCTTAAGTTCTCGCCGAAAACCCTCAACGTTTCAAGCAATGAATTACAGGAGGCTGACATTCGATTTGTGAAGAAGTTTTCGGCGAAAACTTCCCAGAGTTTTCGCCGAAAACCTATGAAGGAATGCAAGGCCAGCTCAGGGATTTTCAAAGGAATTTTCGGCAAAAACTCAGGAAAGTTTTCGCCGAAAACTCAGGGTATTTCCAGCAGACTATTTAAAGAGAGAGAGATGGAAATTTTGGAACAACAATTCATTAATTTCAGAAACCTCTCCATCGCCGATCATCACTCTCTCTCAACCCTCTCTCTCTTTTTCCATCACCAATCCATCATCAACCCTAGAGCAAGGTGAAAATTGGAGTGAGGAGCTTGGATTGAAGCCCACAACCTTGGGGAGAGGAGCTTGCAGGAAGAGGATTGCCATGGAGCTCTTGGTGACCATCTCTCCTTCTTTCTCTTTTGTACCATTGGCCATGTGTGGCTGATTTCCTAGGTTTCCTTGGATTGATAGATAGTTATGCTAGGATAGAGGTGGATTGTACAAATATGCCATGATTGATCTTGGATTGTAAGAAGATGATCTCAGACTTGTTGCTAATTCCAAATTGTGTTATGTGCTTGATTTGGTCTATCATTTGTGATGTAATGCATGAGAGTGCTTAGATTACATGGATTGTAGGTCTAGGGATTGAAGAGAGTGTGTTCTAAGAGATTAGATCATCTCAATTCAACCATAGTTGCATGATTTCTCTCTTGTGCATTTTATCGAACACTTGGTGTGCATTAGGTTTTTCATTCAATTGAACTTTGATTAGTCTTTTGATGATTCTCTTAGTGTTAGGACATTGACATGAGAGTGTGGTGTCTAGCCTAGTGGTCATAGAGTCATAGGAGAGGGTTTTGTAGACATTTCATCAAACACCTTTAATGCATCCTTAGTCACTTAGCTTGAGAGCGAGAGCCTAGGTTGAGTGGTTCTAGGATAGGGACTTAGTGCGACGAGAGTGCATTGAGTCTATAGAAGGGATTTGTGTGGTCATTCGATTGCAACCTCGATCATGTTTGGCTTGTTTGTGCATTTGTTCCTCTTGAGCATGATGAAGCTATCTTTCCAAGTGAACCTCCTTTATCTTTGATTTGAACCATTTTGTTTTGCTTTCTTGTTTAGTTTCCTTTATGTTTTTATTTCCTTTTCAAACTAAAACTCATTTTAAATGAATAGACCGTCCATGAACCGTGTGAGTATTAGCTATTGAGAGAGCCCTCGTGGAATACGACCTTGATAGTTGTGAGTTAAATCTTGCACATCAACCCAGTTGTAAGAAAACTCCACATGGGGTAGGCAGTCTTCCCATGACTTGATGTTGGACTTGATGATGGCCTGAAGCATTTAAGATAGAGATCGGTTGACTACTTCGGTTTGGCCGTCGATTTGAGGGTGTCAGGTGGTGGAGAACATAAGTCTCGTGCCTATCTTGGCCCACAAGGTCACCCAGAAGTAGCTCAGAAATTTGGAATCCCTATCCGATACTATGGTCTTAGGAATCCTGTGAAGTCGGACTACTTCCCTGAAAAACAAATCAGCTATGTTAGAGGCATCATCTGCCTTGTTGCAAGCTATAAAGTGAGCCATATTGGAGAACCGGTCAACCACCACAAAGATGGAATCCTTTCCCTTCCTTGTCTTGGGCAGCCCTAAAACTAAATCCATAGAGAGGTCAACCCGAGGGTGTTCGGGATAGGGAGAGGGGTGTACAACCCGTAGGGTTGGAGGTGGGATTTAGCTCGTTGGCACTTAGAGCATTGAGTAAGGAGTTTTTTCCACGTCATGGCGCATCTTGGGCCAATAGAAGTGCTCCCTGAGGGTGGCCAAGGTCTTGGCCTCGCCAAAATGTCCCATGAGCCCGCCTCTGTGAGCTTCTATGGCTAGGACAGTCCTACATGAATGGTTAGGTAGGCAAATTTTTGCTTCTTTGAATAAATAGCCAGCTTGCTTGTAGAATTTCCAAATCCTCCATGTTCACATGCTTCATAGATGTCCTTAAAATCACGATCAGTAGCATAGAGATCCTTAATGTACTCGAAACTGATGAATTTAGTGGTAAGGACAGAGATGAGGGTGTACCTTCGAGATAGGGCATCAACCACTACATTTTTCTTACCTTGTTTGAATTTGATGGTGGGGGAATGACTTAATGAATTCTACCCACCTGGCGTGCCTCTTTTTGAGCTTATGTTGGGCCTTAAGATACTTGAGAGACTCATGGTCCGTGTGAATGATGAACTCCTTAGGCCATAAATAGTGTTGCCAAGTCTTCAATGCTCGGACCAAGGCATATAGCTCCTTGTCGTAGGTTGGGTAGTTCAGCGGGGCTCCACTTAGTTTCTCACTGAAGTATGCAATTGATCGACCTTCTTGCATAAGGACAGCTCTGATGCCTACTCCGGATGCATCACATTTGATTTCAAAAGGCTTGGTGAAATCCGACAGCATGAGTAGTTGAGCCTCAGTCAGTTTCTTCTTTAGGGTGTCAAAAGTTTCATGTTGGGGTGTGCCCCAATGAAAGGGCACATTCTTTTTTATGACAGCCATGAGTGGGGCAGCAAGGGTGCTGAAATCCCTCACAAACCTCTGGTAGAAGCTGGCAAGTTCATGGAAACTCCGGACATCCGTGATGTTCTGTGGGGTTGGCCAGGACTTGATGGCTTCAATCTTCTCTTCATCCACTCTTATACCTGATGAGCTAACAACAAAGCCAAGAAAAACAAGGTGATCTGTGTAGAAGGTGCACTTGGCCATGTTAGCGTACAACTGTTCTTTCCTTAGGTTCTAGGACACTTGTCAAGTGGCCTACGTGATCATCTAGGGTTTTGGAGTAGACTAGGATATCATCAAAGTACACTACTGCAAATTTACCAATATATGATCTAAGGACTTGATTCATTAATCTCATGAAAGTACTAGGGGCATTAGTCAAGCCAAAGGGCATGACCATCCACTCATAAAGCCCTAACTTGGTTTTGAAGGCAGTTTTCCATTCATCACCTTCATTCATTTGAATTTGGTGATAGCCTGACTTAAGATCAATCGTTGAAAAGATTGTAGACCCATGTAATTCATCAAGCATATCATCTAACCTAGGGATGGGGTGTCGATACTTAACTGTGATGTTGTTGATAGCTCTAATGTCGACACACATTCTCCATGTTCCTTCCTTCTTGGGGACAAGGATTACTGGCACGACACAAGGGCTCATACTCTACCTTACATATCCCTTTGTCCATTAGCTCTTTGACTTGGGTCTGAATCTCCTTTGTCTCCTCTGGATTGAACCTGTAGGTTGCCTTGTTTGGCAAGGATGCTCCGGGTGCCAGGTTGATCTGGTGTTCAATTCCCCTAAGTGGGAGCAGTCCACTTGGAATTTCTTTGGGAAATACATCCTCAAATTCCTGTAAAAGCGAAGAAATAGCACTAGGCAACAATGTGTTAGGGTTAGAAAGCAGGCACTCCTTGTAGAAAAGGACCACCAATGGTTTCTTGGCAATCAGGGTTTGTTTGATCTCACTCGGGGTGGCTAGCAAATTGTCTATCCTCTCATCTTCTTTTTTCTGAGCTCTGGTACCTCTAGGGCTTTGTTTTTCTATTTTACACTCTCAGGGGTACTCGTTTGTTCTCTCTTCTCTCTATTTTTGAGCTCCCTTTCTTTCTTCTCTCGACTGGCCTTTCTATCTAGTTGATCTTGGAGGATCTCCGTGGGTGATAGGGGCTTTAGTTTGTATTTGGTGAGGCTATAACTATTGATCCTCCCATCATGTTTAGAGAACCTATCAAACTACCATGGTCTTCCAAGCAAGACGTGATCACCTTCCATGGGAACCACGTCACATAAGATTAGGTCAGTGGACCTCCCAATGCTAAAGGGTACATGAGTCTGAAATTGTACTCGTAGCTCTCCACTATTACTAAGCCAGCGTAATTTATAGGGTTAGGGTTTTTGGGTTTGTAAGCCAAGGCCCTTGACCAAATATTGGCTTACAGCATTGGTACAGCTTCCTCCGTCGATTACCATACTACATATTTTATTTTTAATGACACACCTGGTATGGAAGAGGTTGTCTCTTTGTTCCCACCCATCCTCCACGACTTGGGCACTGAGAATCCTCCGAGAGACGGAGAAAATCGGCGAGCGTGCCTAGACCGGGTGCTGGGTGGTGTACTGAAGGTTGCCAGAGCGCCCAGGCTGGAAAGAGAGTCCGGTATGGGCCGGGGTACATCCAAGGTTTGGTTTTGATGGGGTGTCGGGGTCCGAAGGGTGTCATGGATCGAGGCCTGGTCATGGGCGCGTGCCATGGCGTGGGTGAACCTTCGTATTGTGGTCGGGCTTGATTGGGGCCCGGGCGTTGAGCCTCCATTGGATGTGGGGTCGTCTCGGCATTGGCTCGGGGTGGCTTCGGGGGTGGCCAAGGAGTGGCCTGATGCTGGCTCGGGGTCTTCCGGGGGTTGGCCTGGTGCTGGCCTAAGGACGCACTGATGCTGGGCGGACACGGGTCGGGGTTGGCCCTGTGATGGCCGAGTGCTGGCCTGATGCTGGCCAAGTGGTGGCCCGGGGCTGGCCCGATGCTAGTCGGATGCTGGCCCAGGGCTGGCCGAGTGCTGGCCTGGGGCTGGCATGGTGCGGACCGGATGCTGGCTCGGCGTCGGGCCGGTGCTGATCTAGCGCTGGATTGGGGCTGGCTGGAAATTCAGCCTCTTCTCTCTCCAATCTCTCGATGGTAGACCTCATCTAGGCTAATATTTGAGAGATGGCTGGTAGGGTCGCCTTTAGTAAAGCCAACTCATTTTCTGCCATGGTTAGCAAATAATATGAACAAAGACCTCACGAAATTCTCTCTAATTAAACCTCACTCTCTCTTGGTTTTACCTCTCATGTATAAATTTAAAAGAACACTAAAAAAGGATATCAGAACCTGTAGAGTTTGGCTCAAGTAGTTACAAGTTTCTTCAAAGCTATCAGTTGAAGACTTATCCGGTTGAGTGGCAGCCAAAGACTTGGAGTCCTAGGCTATTCTCCGGGCTACGGGCTACTTCCTTTATTGGGTGGCTCGGACGGCTTGATAGTGGTGAGATTAGGGTTTGGGTTCACCAAAATCCTAGCAACGAAAGCTTTTTCTTTTTGTTGTATTTTCTCTATCCCCTCTTCTTGAAAGCCAACTTACAACGAAACATAGGTTAGGGCAAGGTGGCCTTGCTTTTTATTTTCTTTTCTACTCTTCTTTTGTGTATTTTTCTTTTGATAGCTTGAACGGCCACCATCTTTTTCTTGCCTTACAATAAATCGAACAGAATGATAAAAGATGAAGTTTTCTAACGATTTTCTTAAGAACAAAACGTAAAGGATATGGATCCAAGTAAAAACTGGAAACTGGGATAGATTGTTCGTGTTGAGACTAAGCTCTGATACCAAACTGATGTGAACCCCTGAGTCGGCTGTCCGAGACCCGTCACCTTTGTTGGTGGGAACCATGGCTAAAGACGCTCCGAGACCCGAGCACCTTCTGTTGGACGTCAGTCTTCAAGCTGAACCTTCGAAACCTTGGCAGAGAACGTACTAAGACCCACTAGCACACGTAGTCTAGGAACCTTAGTTTCCAGTCGATGGCGCCACGACAGAAGGGTGGAACTTCTGTGATAAGCCTAACCTACGCGATGCAACAACGAGCAAAGACTTGAGGCAATAACATAAAATTCAGAATTCTTATTAATCAAAAGGGTTGTCTGTCTTACAAGAGATCTGGCGGCTCTTATTTATAGTAGAGGATCCGTGAACAGGCTCCCGATTTCTTACTTAGACTAAAACTCGGAAATATTAAACAAATAACCTAGAGTCCTATTTAGACTACTAAAAGAACTTAAAAACTCCTAAATAATCGTTTAACTAGATATCCGACTCCAACACTTAAAAGGGAAAAACAAAAAGAAACGTGGGAAAAAGCCCTAATCCGGATGATCCTGAAAATTCGGCGGATAAGGCTTAAATAAGTGCGGTCCGGATTGGAAAAGCCGGCGCTGCCTTTGTGTCGGGCCCGAATGCTGTGTCGGCTCCGGGTGCGGATGTCGGGGCTGCTTCGGCTCCAGATGCTGGCGCTGCACCGGGTGCTGATGCTGGGCGTGATCGGGCTCCGGGGTTCTCGTTCGCTCGGGCTCTGGTGCCCTCTCTTGCTACACTCTTCATTTCCTTGAGCTCCTTCGCTCCGTCTGGGATGGCTCTTGTTGGAGGGTGCTCCTGGATCCATAGGATATCCAAGGCCTGTGGAAAACCTCCAAAGGCCCGAGCCATTTGTTGGCTCGACCCTAAGCGCTACTCGGAGTTCTCGGCGCCCGGGGCTAGTGCCCAGTGCTGGCTCCACTTCAGGCCTTCTCCGGATTTGGTCAGGCCTTTTGAGTTCCGCTTCGATCCTTTGGTTAGGGAAACCTTAGGGAAGCCTTGGGGAAGTTATGGACCCTCGGGGCTCGTAAGGTTTTTTCTAGGGCCTTGGTTGGGTGCTTGGCTCGGTCCTGGGCCGGTGCTGGGGCCTGGCCTTAGCATCAATGCTAGGCTTGGGGCTAGCTCCTGTCTGGGCTGCTCAAGAGCTCTCTCAACTGTTAGGATGGTGTATTCCCTCCAGGCCGCCATGTAGGTGTTGAGCTTATCCTTGAAGGTTTTAGTCTAGCTCTGAGTTAGGGGTAGTTATGGCCGAGTCCAAGAAACAAGGGGCTCATCACGTAGGACCACATATAGCGCACTAATTGCAAATATTTTACCTGCTCAATTTAAGAACTAGGTTTAAATTCGATTGTGAGCATAAGAGCATTGTCTTCAAAGAGGGTTTAAAGTTTATTAACCCTGCTCAATTTAAGGAAGCTGTGGCGAACTACAACATCGCTGTCGAAGCTACAATTAAGTGATGGCGGTCGAACAAGAAGAACAAAGAAGATGTTTGCCTAGCAGAGGGTTGTAAGTGGCGGGTTTATGCGAGTTGGTTCAAGAATAATGAGGCCTTCATATTGAAATCAGTGGGCCTTCCACATAATCGTGGTTGTACTAGGTTTAATCGGTGTGCATCGGAGAAGTGGGTTGCAAAGCAATACTTCAATCGATTCCATATTGATCCGGAATTGAACACACATCACTTGGTCAGGGAGATAAGCATGGTTCAAAAACACAGTCCAACAATGATGCCGAAAAGTCCTACTAAAACATACAAACTGAACATTACATAGGACATTCTTACCTCAATAAGCCCTAAACCATCTCTGAAAACTCTCATCTCATTAATCAAATTCTGATGCGCCAATACGAGTCTGTCCATAGCTTCGGCCAGTTGCTGCGTGTTCTTCTCCATTCTATCAGTTTTCTCAAGAATGGTCGTTGTCAAAACCTCCAAATCTGTCATCGTCGGGGTCATGGAGCCATCTCTTGTAGAAGACTCACCAGCGGCAGCTGGTTCTCCTGGAAAGGTTCGGTCATCGGCCCACATGAAGTAACCACAGTCGGTGCTTCTCCACAATGGGCATCAGAAGAAAGGCCGACCCCGATTTTTCTGGGTTCCAACAACCTTCAACACCGCTTCATTGTTGTGGTGACACTTCTTCACCCCAAATGTATTGGATGAAACCTACCCAATAGAACTGTGGGTATTTCTCGAATCTATTGACTATTGCCCAGTAGAACTATTGATGAAGAAGGAACACGCCTACTGCTATTTTTCGAAGAAAGCGAAGAAGACGAAGAAGTCGTCGGTCGCCCAAAACCAAAGAAGAAGACGAAGAAGTCATCGGTCGCCCAGAACTTAAGAAGATGAATAAGCTGGTCTGAGAAGTCATCGTGCCCTCACAACCTCCGAAAACCCATTCTATGAACTCACAGATTTCAGAAAATGGGGGCCAGCAAATAGTTGTTGGTGGAGAGATTTGGACGACGACGGAAATTAGGTTTGGGATATGGGGGTAACAAGTCTGAGACTTGGTTAAATATCCTATCCTCCGATGAAATGTTGAGCCCAGTCATACCATTTTCCCACTTGGCTAACGCTGTCTCTCTTCCGTCGTGACATATGAGCAGCAAATTTGGTAAAACTAACGGCATGCTAGCTTGGGGAAAAAATGGGATAGATTTTTTGGTGGAAAAAGTAAGGATCACCTTACATATTATTAGGGATTAAACGAGAAGTACATGAACCAACCAAATCAAAACTCAACCAATACATGAGAGAAGGATTCAGGAAATCGAAAAAATGAAGACCAATATTAAGCTCATGGCCAAAATTAGCTAAGAAATCCGCTGCAAAATTAGCTTCGCGGTAAATATGTTGGATAGAGATTTGCCAGTCGCGAGAAGAAAGCTCGTGAAACTGCTGTATGAGATTAGCATGTTGGTTATTCCCCTCAGATGGGTTAGATAACAACTCGACTGCGAGTCTGGAATCAGACTGAATTCTAAGCTTCCTGATACCTTTATCCCAAGTCAGTTACGTGCCCTCCACAATGCCTCTAAGTTCTACCCTCATAATAGAGCAGGTACCCAAGTTAGCAGCTGATGGGCCCGAGTTGAATCCGCCCTCGAACATGGTCAGGGCGGTCCGTCACTCTAGGGTGGTCCTCTGTCCGCCTCAGCCAAAGGACACCTGTCATATCTACAGGAGGCCACCGCCCATTACTGTTGATGGTGACTCGCTGCGGCCCACTCAGAGCAGGACACGTGGACCCTGCCAGACCAATGGGACCTATAAATAACAGGGTCCCCCATTCAGAAGGGGACACACAGACCTGGGACCATACGCCTGATACTACAAGCTTTCGCGCTGTACGCTAAGGGCTATCGGTTCCGCCCACACAAAAGGGCTCTCACCCGGTACTTCTCTGTAACCCATTCTCCCTACATTATCCGCATACTTGCCACCTTACATATACTAACCCTTTGCACGTCCGCCCTGCAAGGTACCATCCGCCGAGACACTCCGAGGACGGATTCATTGCCTAAACCTCCAAAGAACCACAGTATTGATCCACCGGTCCAACTGGGCGGATCAATTGGCGCGCCAGATAGGGGGCAGCTAAACGTTTTGTTCCCAAAAGACAAACAGCATGCAGAATTTGGAGGAAAATCCCACGAGTGGTGTCCCCACGGAAACGCTCGTCACCCCGGCCAAACAAGTCGTATCGGCGGGTGTCCCCCGAGACCCTCGTCCTTCCATAGACCCACCCTTGGGAACGGCTACACAAACACACCATCCAATCCGCCCTCTAGGCCTTGGATTGCTCCGAGGAGAGTCCCACATCCCCCCTCCGTTGGAAGATAGAACGGCGGCTGATCCCGCTGCGGGGGACCTAGCGGCACAGGTAGCCGATCTACAAAGACAGAACGCTGAAATGGCAGTGATGATGAAGTTCCTGGTGGCCAAGGCAACCCCCGGAAATCACACCGAGGGCTCATCCGGCGGACTGGCAACCGGCATGGCGGACTCGGACGAAATGTACCGACTGTTCCTCCCTCGCCACCAGTCAGGCCCAAGGCAACTCGCCATGCGGCAGCCTCTGGACAAGAGTCTCCTCAGCTTTCCTCCCCCACAAGGATTCGTGCCACCAGCAATCAAAGCGTACGACGGAACTGGGGATCCCGACCAGCATCTGTTAACATTCACCATTGCCATGCAGATGTTCACGGCCCCGGACGCTACCTACTGCCGTACGTTCCCTGGAACGTTAACTGGAGCTGCACTAACCTGGTACGGAGGTTTGGCAGAAGGAATCATAAAGAATTGGGAAGATTTCTGCCAACTCTTTCTCCACAAATTCTCAAACCAAAAGGAGGCGGGACGCAACTTGTCCGCCTTCTGGAACTTGAGACAGAACCGGTCAGAGACTCTTCGGCAGTACTACGAGAAGTGGGCCAAGGCGGTCGCGGCGGTGCCCAACCTCGCACTGGACATTGTGCTCCACCACATCCAAACCACCACGCTTAGCACCGAGCTGGTGAAGGACTTGGTCCGGAGAAAGCCAAAAACCCACACCGAATTGGAGACATGTATCCTCCAGTGTGCTGAAGTGGAAGAGAATGTCGCCATGATACAGGACGGGTACAGGCGCTCAAGCGATCAGAACAGGGACAAAGGATACCAAGGGCGAAAAGAGAAACGCCCTGACGACAGAAGAGACAACCGCCCTCACGGAGAGGGAAGATCGGAAGAAGGGTACACCCCCCTGTCGGAATCAAGGCGAAGGCTCATGTACGTCCTCCAAGAAAAGAAAGGAGGATTGCGGTGGCCGGCCCCGTTACCCAAGGCGGCAGTAAAAAGGGGGAACCCAAATGAGTACTGCGAGTTTCATGGGCAGAAGGGGCACGACACGGAGGACTGTCGGGAGCTCCGCAGTGAGATTGAGCGAGCCATAAAGAATGGTGACCTCAAGGAATTCATCATAAGTAACCGAAGGAGAAAAGAGCGGGAACGCTCAGAATCGCCAAGGCGAAGAGAAAGGGAAAGGTTAGAGACACCCCCTCCGAAGGCGGGTAGACACACGCCCCCAGAAAGGCGAGCGTCTTCGACAGAATAACGGATGAGAAAAGTCCGGATACCCAAAAGGAGGGCGGAAAGCCCAGATACAAGAAAACATGCAGCATGATTTTGGGGGGAGAGGAGGATACGCCCCAGAACATAAGGGTCGTTGGTGAATGTTCCATGGTCAGACAGTCGGATAGAGAGCCGCCATTGACGTTCACATCGGCAGATTTGCGCGGGGGAAGTCCCAGCACCCAAGCGATGGTGATCCGTGTCATCATTGAAGACACTCTAGTAGAGCGGGTGCTAGTGGACGAGGGCAGTTCGGCGGATATACTCTCAGCCGATGCTTTCAGCAGAATGGGATTAGACCCCGCCCTACTCAAGCGTTCTAAGATCATGCTGACTGGCTTCGCGGGAAATGACGTACCTGTGCTGGGCGTGATCATCTTACCCATCACATTGGGGGACGACGATCACCAGGAAACAAAGCACATAAAATTTTACGTCACCAATTGCAATTCGGCGTATAACATGATAATGGGGCGGCCCAGTTTGGCCGCTTTCGAGGCAGTTTCCTCCACAGTCCATCAAGTCATGAAGTTCCCTACTGCAAGAGGAATCGGAGTAGCATGGGGAAACACTCCATTGGCACGAAAATGCTACAGGGTGGCTCTCAAGAAAGAAGAGGCATGTTTTTCAGTAGATACTAGAGACGACGCGTATGTCCGCCCAGAATCTGCAGAGGCGGATACGGAAGTCCCACTGTATCCTGGCGATCCTGAGAGAGTGATACGGCTGTCCGCTCATATGCCGGTCCCAGACCGAGATCGCACAGTGGCACTGCTGAGAGAGTATGCTGACTTGTTCGCGTGGAAACCCCAGGATATGCCTGGGCTGGACCCCGCGATCATGCAGCACCACCTAGCTGTGAGAGCAGACGCCCGCCCCGTGTCACAAAAGAAGCGGACGGTAAATTGGACAAGAAAACAAGCTGTCCAAGAGGAAATCACGAAACTGTTGGAAGCAGGTTTCATCAGGGAAGTCCAGTACCCGATGTGGCTGTCGAATGTAGTAATGGTGGGCAAGGCGGATGGAAGCTGGCGGATGTGCATAGATTTTACCAACCTCAACGACGCCTGTCCCAAGGACCCATATCCGTTGCCCAATATCGACCAACTGGTGGACGCCACAGCAAACCATGAGACGTTGTCTTTCTTAGACATGTTCTGGGGTACCACCAGATCCCTCTGGCAAAGGCGGATCAAGAAAAAACGTCATTCTCGACGCCCTTCGGCAATTACTGCTACAATGTGATGCCGTTTGGCCTAAAAAACGCGGAGCGACGTACCAGAGGATGATTGACAGAGTTTTTCAAGATCAGCTGGGTCACCACATGGAAGCATACGTAGATGACCTACTGGTTAAGACCAAGGCGGGTGATGACCACCTAGGAGACCTTCGGAAAACCTTCGACACCTTGAAGGCGTTCCAACTTCGCTTGAATCCAAAGAAGTGCGTCTTCGGCGCCTCCTCAGGGAAGTTTTTGGGATTCATGATCACCAGGCGGGGAATCGAGGCGAACCCCAAAAAGATAGAAGCTATCATGCAGACACCCCCACCAAGACGGTCAGAGATGTCAAAACATTAACGGGGTGGTTAGCGGCAATGAACAGATTCATCCCGAAGTCCGCCGAGCGGCAGGCGCCATTCTTTGCCATTCTGAAGGCGGCGGCCAAGTTCTCATGGACGGAAGAGTGTTCTAAGGCTTTTGAGGAACTCAAAGCCTTCCTCACCACTCCGCCGACGCTAGCAGCCCCGATTCCCGGAGATGAGCTATACCTGTACGTCGCCATCGCGGCTACAGCTGTCAGCTCAGTTCTCGTGAAGCGGATGGACAAGGAAGAACGCCCGGTCTTCTACACGAGCAAATCGTTAGTAGATGCCGAAACCAGGTATTCTCCATTGGAGAAGTCAGCCTACGCGGTGATTGTCGCCTCCAGGAAGCTGCGCCCATACTTCCATGCTCACACAATTCACGTTGTGACGAACTTACAGCTCAAAGCAGCTCTCAGGTCCATGGGAGTGGCAGGGCGCATGCCCAAATGGGCGGTCGAGCTCAGCGAATATGACGTACACTTCCAACCACGGACAGCCATCAAAGCACAGGCTCTGGCTGATTTTGTGGTCGAAGGATGTGTCCGAGCGGAAGGACGCCCGGATGATTACTGGGAGCTCTACGTGGATGGAGCATCGAGCAAGAACGGAGCGGGAGCGGGTATAGTGTTAAAAAGCCCCAGGGAGTCCTACACGAAACAGCCCTCCGTTTCAACAGGTCACGAACCAACAACGCGGCGGAGTACGGGGCGCTCATTGCGGGGCTCAGAATGGCCAAAACCATGGGAGTATCCCATCTCAAGGTTTTCTCCGACTCTGCCATTGTGGTCAACCAGCTCAGCGGGGTGTACGAGGTCCGGGAGGAAACTCTGGCCCCGTACAACGATCAAGCCAAGATCGCCCTCAAGGGTTTTGAAACAACGGAGATCCATCAGGTGGCGAGGGAAGACAACGCCCACGCTGACGCTCTCTCCAAGCTCGCTACCGCTCTCAACTTCGAAGAGGACAGGATGATCACCGTGGAGAAGGAAAGAGAAGAGGGTGAGTGTATGGTCGTCGATGCCCAGACAAGCGTAACACCGCCCACAGCGCCACTCACGGATTGGCGTACGCCAGTACGGACTTTTATTGAAACGGACGCCCTCCCGGGGACCGAGCACTGGCTACCAAGATTCGTAGACGAGCGGCAAGGTGTGTTTTGCTGGACGGCGAAATGTATCGTAAGTCCTCGGCAGGGCCATACTTGCGATGCTTAAGTGATGAGGAGGCTTCTTTCACTTTGAGAGAAATCCACCAAGGCGTATGCGGGATGCATATAGGCGCCAAAAGCCTGGAAAAGAATATATTATTGCAGGGGTACTATTGGCCAACAATCCGCCGAGACTCGGAAGAGCTGGTCAAACGATGCCACAAGTGTCAGCTATTCGCTAACACGCACCACCTGCCCTCACCGCTCTCCAGCCGATAGTTTCACCATGGCCGTTCGCCTTCTGGGGAATGGACTTGCTAGGACCGTTCCCAGAAGCGGTGGGCAAGAGAAAGTATATCATCGTGGCGGTAGATTACTTCACTAAGTGGGTTGAAGCCGAAGCTCTCGCCTCCATCACGGCATATCAGGTGCAGAAGTTCGTGCTAAAAAACATCATCACTCGCTTCAGCCTTCCTATGGATTTGTCTGCGATCACGGCACTCAGTTTGATTGCACGGCGTTCCTTGACTTTTGTGAAGAATTCAAAATCATGGTTCGCTTGGCGTCCGTAGCATATCCCCAGGCGAACGGGCAGGCGGAAGCCATCAATAAGCTCATCTTGCAAGGATTGAAGAAGAAAGTGGATGCGGCGAAGGGAAAATGGGTCGATGAGTTGCCCAACATCCTATGGGCGCACAGGACTTCGTACAAAATAGCCACAGACGAAACCCCTTACACCCTGGTATATGGAACCGAAGCAGTCCTACCCGTTGAGGTTAATCTGCCTAGCCTTAGGATTCAGCATTTCAACCACGCCAGCAATGATGCAGGCTTGCATCATAATCTGGACATATTAGAAGAACGAAGGGAGGATGCAGCTATCCGCCTGGTAGCTGAAAAGGAACAACTGGCTAGGCGATACAACGCTCATCTTCGCCCTCATCACCTGGAAGAAGGCGACTGGGTAGTTCGAAAGGTTTTTCGGTCGATCCCCCAACAGGGCAAGCTAAACGCCAATTGGGAAGGGCCATACAAGGTCCGTGAAGTGATCGGTCCAAGCACCTTTAAACTCGAACACCCTACCGGCGAACCCATACACAAGACATGGAACGCCATGCACTTGCGGAAGTACAGTGCCAATGAAAACGAGGTCTAGCTTTACTCCGCAACTTTCCGTCCTTACTTAACTTTTGGGTTTGGTTTATTTTGAAGGCAACCTACTAAGGGCGTATATGTAAGGAAAGGAAGGCAGTTTCATTCAAGGATATATGTATACGATATTATGTATCAATAACAAGTACTACTAAAAGCATGGCCGGGTTCGAACTCCCCTAGGAGGAACTTCACCCCTGTGCCAAGCTCGGGTTCCCCAAGGCGGAACCCAGCATTTCCTCCAAGTTCGGATTCCCCAGGGCGGAATCTAGTTCACCAGCGTTCGGGTTCCCCAAGGCGGAACCCAACACTTGTTGAGTTCAATTTTCCCCAGGGCGGAATCTAATTCATCATCATTCGGGTTCCCCAAGGCGGAACCCAGCATTTCCTCCAAGTTCGGATTCCCTAGGGCGGAATCTAGTTCATCAGCGTTCGGGTTCCCCAAGGCGGAACCCAACACTTCGTTGAGTTCAGTTTTCCCCAGGGCGGAATCTAATTCATCATCATTCGGGTTCCCCAGGGCGGAACCCAAAACTTCGTTGTCCAGTTTTCCCCAAGGGGAAATCTACCTCAGTAAATCGTGGAAGTTCACACAAACAAAAAAAAAGAGAAGAAACAGGGGATGACAACTGGATAACAATGGCATTTCCTTTCTCATCCTAACATGACGGATTGATACGTTTGATACAAAGGAAGCCGAAAGGAAGAGGAAGAGCAAAATTTACAAAGGACAGGAATTACTGGCGCCCGCCTGATGATCCCGATTTGCCCGCCCGGGACTTCTCAGCCCGAGCCTTTTTCTTCAGCTCCTTATGCCGGAGATTCACCTCGGAGTACGCCTTGGACAACAGCTCCTTGCGACGGTCCGAGGAGAGCACTTGAGAGTCAGCGGACTCCTCCTTAAACTCCTGCGCCATCAACCTTCGAGACGCAGAGCGAAACATCTGTTCCTGATTCCAGGAGTAGTCGGTGTTCCCCCGTCGGAGTTCATGGCGGACGGCAGTAAGGGTGTTGTCAAGAGCGCCCTGCACCCGGTCGCCTAACTCTGCCTCAGTCTTCTCGGTGACCTCTTCTCAATGTCCGCCTTCAGCGCCTGAAGGGTCTCCTCCGTTTCTTTCAAAACAAGGTCGCGGCTTTCCAAGTCTTTTGTCTTGGCCCCCAGGTCCTCGGCCATGACCGCCTTGTCGGTCTCTAAGAGGACCACTTGCTCCTTCAGGGCGTCCTTATCCGCCTCCGCCTGGGACAGGGCCGCCTCCACCTTGTAGCGTTTCTGCTGCTCCGCCTGTAAGTCCAACATGTGTTCAGTGGCTTGGTTAGCGTGCGCAACACGGACCAAATCCAATTCATAAGAGGTAGTTACCAGAAGCCGGGCCGCCTCCTCGTCCATTTCCTTCTTCGCTTTGGAATACTTAGCCTTCCATTGCTGAGTGGCGGCCCGAGCTTCCCGCAGCTGATTCTCCAGCTCCTCAGCACCTTGGGGCTGCTCGGCCCTAAGCGCCTTATCCGCTGAAAGCAGCGCGCCGGCGGTTCCCAAAAGCTGCAAACACAGGCAATCCAAAGATTACTTACAAAAAAGAGTGGGGGCAGGACAAAACTAGTGTATGACATCGCAAAGAGATCTTACCCTGGCTCCAATCGCCATTTGCTCCATCGCCATACGGCGAACCCCATCCTCTGACCGGGGGTGGTCGATATCCCAGTCGGCTGCCAGTTGGAGGGCGGCCCGCGTGAGAATCTCGTTGCCACTTAGGGTCGGCTGCATCGCCGAAGGCGGGCGGTGCTGTACTCCCAGAAGAAGCATGGGCTTTCGAAGAGCTTTCCGACCGTTTCCTCTTTCCGGAATCTTTCCTCATGGGGAGCTTGCGGCGCTTTGCCTTTTCCACGTTCTGCGATGGCGGACTCCCGGCCGGCTCGGTTCGTTTCTTCTCCAAGCGATTATCGTCCGCCTGCTCTTTTTCCGGGTGGGTGGTTCGTGCGCTTTTTGTACTCTGCTGCTGATCCGCCACCGGAGTTTCAGGTTGAGGCTGAGTATCAGCGGACGCTCCCCGCGTCTTGGCGTTCAGCAACGCCGCGAAGATGGAGCTCTCTGCACCAAGTCAATATCAAAACAAGCAAACATATTAGGCGGTTGAAAAAAAAAATAAGAATGGATATATACTAAGGGCGCCCAACTACAGAAGCATCGCTCTCAAAAATTGTCCGCTCACCACCGCCGCCTAGCCAAGCCTTCAGGACGCTCCGGCCCCTCTTCTTCAGGTTGTAATTCCAGGTGTTCACCCAGTTCACAATGGCAGCATCATTCTCCTGAAGGCGGCCGGGTTTATTGAACTCCTTGATGGCCCCATACGACCATGTAGGTCGAAGGCGCTCCGCCCAGAACGCATCCTCCGGCGAATCAGCTTTAATAAAGAAAAAGCTGTGCCACCATACGGAGTCCGCCTTGATGGCACCATAAACTCCGCTCCCTGAGTACGCTATCCTCTTTGAGAAAGTAATGCCATTTTGGTTAATCTTGGCTCTGTAGAGATGGCGGAATACTCGGGCGCTGGGAGCGACATGCCTCTTCACACATGACACCTGAAACGCTGCCATGATTGCCCAGGCGTGGGGTTGGAGAGCTCCCAAGGACGCTCCTAACAGATCCAGGACATCCAGCTCCCAGGGATCCAGAGGGAAACGGAGACCGTACATAAGCGCCTCCACCCAAACGCCCACCCATCCGGGCGGACAGTTTCCGATTGAGCAAAGTCAGGCAGGGGCAGCGTACGAGAAGCGTTGAGGCATGTCACAATCGTTCAAAACCTTCACCAGGGCGTTCGTCTTGACATAAGGAAAGTATCCCGGCCCAAACACTACCCGGCAGTCTCCGGGTGACCCCTCCCACATCTGCTCCCAGGTTCTGATCTTGTACCCGTACTTCTCCACAGCCCCGGTGTCAAGATCAAAACCCCAAGACTCCTTGGTGAATCCGGTTTGCCACGACGCGAACCGGCGAACGCTGTTCGAATTGGAATTCTTGAACCTGGCTTCTGCCTGACGGCGGAGCTGCTCCGCCGAAGGAGAAGGCAGCGGATCAGCATCCTCAGTGAAGGTTACTCCATGTCAAAATCGGCGTACGGGTTGAAGACTAAATCGGAATCCTCCGGATAAGGCATCTGTCCTTTGAGTTTGGGATCCGCTGCATCCGACCCTTCCTCATCAAACTTTTCTTCCCTGAAGGGCTCGGGGGACAGAGGTGGACTCGATTGCCGAGACGGAGATGACGATGACGACGCATCCGCCCCCGATCCTCTCCTCCCTTCATCATAACCTCCTACAACAGAAGGACAAGGGGCACAAATCAGAAGAGGAGGAGGAACGAACACCAGGGGGAGAACGGATACCGGAGCCGTGCTTGTCCCGTCCTCTTGGGACGGGCGGGCGGCAGAGCGTCGACGTTCCCGCATGTCTCTCAACACTCTCTCTAAAAGGTCATAATCCACGGAGGATGATGACCCACTAGACGACATCTCACACGCCAAAGAAGGAAATAGAAAGGGCGAGGCACGCAACGCAAGCAAAAATGCGAAAGAAAAAACAAATGGGCGGATAAAATTGAATGCAAGAATTTTCAAAGAAACCTACTTGCTTCGGCGGAGGAAGACGACTCAGAATCAGAAGGCATCTTCGGTAAATGTTTTTGGAAGACGGCGGACAAGGGCAAAGAGTTGTAAGGATAAGGCGGACAAGACGGACAAGGCGGACAAGCTCAAGGAAATTGGTAAGGAAGGGCGGAAGCTCTCAAGAATTTAGTTGACAAGCTGAGGTGCCGAAAGGAAGGGGGGAGAACCTCTATTTATACTGGTGACGTGGGTAAGCGAAACGTCGCCAAATAAAATCGAGCCACGTGTCCCCTAGGCAGTGGGCGAATAGGCTAGTAGCCTGCAACGGAAAGAAAGCGTGCAAAAAGGGTGAGGCACGTGCAGGTTCACCTCAAAAGAAGAGCTCCACCCGTTTCGGTCACTGGTAACAGCACCGGCAACAAGTTAGAACTCGCCCCCCCATGGCCAGGGCGGTCCTTCACTCCAAGGCATTCGAAGCAGTTCCATAATATCGCCTCGAGCCTCTTACGGCCTCGAGACCATACTGGGGGCAATTGATGGGCCCTTGAGTTGTATCCGCCCTCGCACATGATGAGGACGGTCCATCACTCCAAGGCGTTCGAAGCAGTTCCATAGTATACCCTCGAGCCTCTTACGGCCTCAAGACCATACTGGGGGCAATTGATGGGCCCGAGTTGAATCCGCCCTCGAACATGGTCAGGGCGGTCCGTCACTCTAGGGCGGTCCTCTGTCCGCCTCAGCCAAAGGACACCTGTCATATCTACAGGAGGCCACCGCCCATTACTGTTGATGGTGACTCGATGCGGCCCACTCAGAGCAGGACACGTGGACCCTGCCAGACCAATGGGACCTTATAAATAACAGGGTCCCCCATTCAGAAGGGACACACAGACCTGGGACCATACGCCTGATACTACAAGCTTTCGCGCTGTACGCTAAGGGCTATCGGTTCCGCCCACACAAAAGGGCTCTCACCCGGTACTTCTCTGTAACCCATTCTCCCTACATTATCCGCATACTTGCCACCTTACATATACTAACCCTTTGCACGTCCGCCCTGCAAGGTACCATCCGCCGAGACACTCCGAGGACGGATTCATTGCCTAAACCTCCAAAGAACCACAGTATTGATCCACCGGTCCAACTGGGCGGATCAGCAGCGAAGGCGGACACGAACCTTCCATTATCATCTCGAATAATCTCACCTGCAGCAGCCCTGTTCGGGTTAGAATAGAGAGAGCCGTCAGAGTTCAAAGAAAACCAACCCTACTCCACCGACCGCCACCCAATCAGATGAGCCTACCGAGCTAAACCCGACGCTTCTCGACTCACCTGAAGGGCCTTCCAGCTCGATGAATAAAGGTGGATCCAGAACTTAGCCTAACTACAAGTCTCAGACACTAAAATGTGATCGTCTTGAAAGACCAGCCGATTTCGCCTTCTCCAGAGAAACCAAGTTGTAACACCAAAGGTAAGACGAATTCCATTCTTCCAAATCCCATTCGCCCACCAGTCGAAAAAACTAGAAGAAGCAGCAGCTCCTCCATCACTTTTCGGAAGTAATATCTGCCAGATTTGCTGTGAAAATCGACAACTTCTAAGAACATGCTCCACGTCTTCAGGAACGTCATGGCATTCTAGGCAAGCTGCGTCCATCGTGAGGTGTCTTCTCCTCCTCTCGTCATTAGTCATCAATCTTCCATGCGAGATCAGCCAAAGGAAATGTTGGATTTTAGCTGGACCTTCCCATTTCCACACCTTACTCCAAATTCCACCTTGACTGGACGACGTGACGCCTTTAATTCACAAGTAAGAAGACTTAACTGAAAGTGGCCCTTCGGCTCTAAACCCCAAGCAAAGGAGTCCTCGCCGAGGCAATCACGCGGCAGCATCATACCGATAATCTGCAAAACTGCCTCATTCGGCAAACAAGTAGTTAAGTTAGCCAAATCCCAACTCCCATTTGGTAAGACAAAGTCTGAACCAGTTGAAGAAATGTTAACTCTCTGATTGTTTATAGCCATATCGATGAGGAGAGCACCACTATCCAGCCAACGATCCGTCCAAATTTAATCTTCTTTTCATCCTTAACGGACCACTGGATACCATGAAGAGTATGGTCCCAAACCTTCATGACTCCCTTCCAAAGAGAGGAGAAGCCCGAGTTCATCCTAAGATTAAATCCGATGTCGTTGCGGATTAAGTACTTGGAAATTAACGTCCTTGCCCATGACTCATCCGACTTGTTTAAAAGATTCCACACGACCTTCATCAGAAAGGCTTTGTTCAGCTCCCTAGCACTCCGCAAGCCGAGGCCCCCAAGCAGCTTCGGTTTAAAAACATTCTCCCAATTCACATTGTGCAACTTTCTAACACCATTAGTCGAATCCCAAATGAAATTGCGAATTTTCGTATCAATTTTGTCGCAGAGAGTCAAAGGCAGCGAAGCTGTCTGCATCATATAGCAGGGCGGAGAATTAACAACTGCGAGGCGAGCGTGACTCTCTCGGCTAAAGACAAGTTTTCTGCCTTCCAACCTGCCAGACGAGAATCCAAACGATCCAGCAAGAAGTCATAAGTATGTTTGGTGACTCTGCCATGGAGAATAGACACTCCCAAATTAGTCATCGCATCAATACCAATAACATTAACCACCTCAACAACGACTCTAGACGGCGTGTTCTTCGAGAAATAAACCTGAGACTTAGGTTTACTAACACTTTGACCAGAAGCTTCACAAAACCGATCAAGAATATCAGAAACCACTCTCACTACAAGAAACTGTTGTTTTAACAGCGACAGGTTAACATCGGCCAAACAGTGCTCGCTGTTAAATTTGACATATCACGGAAATTTAACAGCGGCCAAGTGGCCGCTGTTAAATTAAAGACACGGATCGCCAACCCCCACCGTCAGATCAAGTGAAGAGAACGACTTTGAGCCGTCAGATCGCTTCTCCCCTTTCCCTTCAGATTTGTGCTTCTTCAATCGGCGGCCGCTCGCTCCAAACATTCAACCCTAAACCCTCTTCGCCGGTGGCCGCTTCTTCATTCCAACCTTTGATTCCTCTTCTCTTCCCCATCACTCCACCGACCTCCGGCCCAGCACTCCACTAACCACCTCTCCTCCGATCTGACTACCGCCACTGCTCCCCGACTCTCTCTCTCTCTCTCTCACCCTCGACTTTGCGCGTCTCCAATCCTAGCCACCAATCCCCTTCTCCCTATTCGTTCCCAGATCTCCAAGACCGTCGACATCACCAAACTCGATTCTCGTGCCTCAACCTTGAAGCTGCCGTTTCTTCTTCTGCATTCCCTCAACATCCACACCGACTGCCGCCGTTTCTTCTTCTGCCTTCCCTCAACAATCGATTTTGGTGGCGTCGAGGAGGAAACAGTCGATTTTGGTGGCCGCGTGGAGGAAGAGGAAGATGAAGAGGAAGAGGACGATCGGCGAGGAAGAGGGATCTGGACTATTGCCGGAGTTCCGGCTCAATCGCCGGAGCTCCGGCTATTACTTTAATCGACGACATAATTTAACAGCAGCCTATGACCGCTGTTAAAATATTTCATTTAACCGCGGCCACATTTTGCCGCTGTTAAATGCCTTTCCCATTGGCCAATTTAACAGCGGCGCGTGGCCACTGTTAAATTATTTTAATAGCGACCCTGGCCGCTGTTAAACTCCAAATCTACCGCTGTTAAATTCAACGTTTCTTGTAGTGTCTGGCTTGAACTGTAGAGGCTTCAACAAAAAGTACCAGATCATCATCAAAGAAGAAATTAGAAAGAGTCGTACCACCCGCAACCAGCTGAATTGGCTTCCAATAGCCAAAATCCACCGCCGAGAGGATAAAGCGGCTCAATCTCTCAATGCACAACGTGAAAAGGTAAGGGTACAAAAGACACCCCTGACGAATGCCCCTAGAGGGAGTGAAAGGGTACGACCAGCTGCCATTCCACAAAATTTGGAATTTTGAAGAAGTAATACACGCCATAATCGTCTCCACAAGGGAAATTAGGAGCCCGATGTGAGAAATTGTGTCTCTAACAAACTCCCAATCAATCTTGTCATAAGCCTTGGCCAAGTCAATCTTGATAACCATACCATACTTCTTTCCTTTCTTAGTGTGGAGGGAGTGCACAACTTCTTGAACCAGAAGGATGTTATATGTGATGTGTCTTCCCGGCACAAAGCTAGTTTGAGAAGGATGAGTCAACTCAGGCATAAGGTGTTTGATTCTATTCACAATGTACTTGGAGAGAGTCTTGTACGCCACATTACAGAGACTAATGGGCCGAAATTCACTATAATACTTAGGATTAGTCTTCTTCGGGATGAGAGTAATCAAGGTATCATTAATAGATTGAATCAGATCAGGCGAGCGGAAGCAACGACTAACAAACTCCGCAAAGCTACCCCCCCACCACCTTCCAACAATGCTGGAAGAACATCAAACCAAACCCATCCTTGCCAGGAGCCTTAAGCGCCCCCATACTACGAACAGCCGTATTGATTTCTACAAGGAAAGTGGACGCGACAGCCTCTCGACCTCAAAACCCGGAATGGAAGCTGAGAAACCCGCCAACCTACTTCTTTGGCCAAAATCATTAGAATAGATAGCCCCAAAGAATTGACAGCCATGTCAAGAAGAGCCTCCTAATCCTCAACCCACACACCATTATCATCCTTAAGACGCCGAACCCGATTCACAACTCTCCTTTTAAGAGCAGCAAGGTGAAAGAATTTAGTATTTCTTTCACCTTCAATAGCCCATTGGGTTCGTGCTTTCTGGATCCAGATAGCCTCTTCCTGCCAGATAACAACCTCAAGCTTCGAACGGGCATCATTCTCTTTCTGACGATTGGCTTCACACGGAGTGTCAGCCACCCTTCCCTCAACATCCACTGAGATATCCAGGAGGCGCTTCTTACGCCTGAAAATGTTACCAAAGGTATTCTTGTTCCACTTTTTCAACTCGGAGGACATCTCAGTAAGAGCACCCGGAAGATCAGAACCTGCATTCCATTTATTTTTAACGAAAAAGTCAAAAGTAGAATGAGACAACCAAGCGGAAAGGAAATGAAACAGTTTAGTATTGGGGGAGAACACTTGGACAAACGGGCATAAGAGGATTGGTCGATGGTCCGACTTGAGCTTATGCAAATGGCGAACCGAAGAATCAGGGAGAGAATGAATCCAAGCATTGTTAACCAGAGCCCGGTCAATCCTGCTAAAAACACCATTCCGACTCTACGTGAACCGGGGTCCCGAGAATGGAACATCAGACAGCCGGCAGACATCGACCATGTCGATAAAGGATTTATTCCGTCTTCTCTCAAAGGGAGAGCCGCCTCGCTTATCCTCAGATGAAAGAACGGAGTTAAAATGGCCAATGACTGCCCACATAGTTAAAAAATGGGATAGATGGTGACGTACAATGTAATTCGAATAGATTATGTATATTCTTATCATGGTTATTAAAGCCGGATCGGGCCGGCCGGTCGAATCGGTCTAACCGCGAGCCAGCCCTCCCACCGAAAATGGCCCAGCGGCCTGCTGACTGTGCTTCAGACCGGGGATCTGACCGGTTCAACCCAGAAACCGGCCGGTCCGATCCCAATTGAAAATCTGGTCGAAACTCGCTGTGTTATGTGTTATTAAAAAAAAAATTTGGCAACAGTGGATCCCACCAATCGCGCCGTCCGAGCTTCTCACGATTAGGTTTAGGGCCGCTTCAATCAACCGCGCCATCGCCGTCCACGCCATCGTTATCTTCATCATCAACCGCGCCATCGCCATCTTTTTCATCAGCCGCGACGTCGCCGTCTTCTTCATCAACCGCGTCGTCGTCGTCTTCTTCATCAGCCGCGGCGTCACCGTCTTCTTCATCAACCGCGTCGTCGCCGTCTCCTTCAGCAGCCGCGCCGATCGCCATCTCCTTCAGCTGATTCGACCCATCATCCTTCGTCCGACGCCTCTGCAATCAGCCAACGGGTTTCTTTCAATCGATTCGACCTTTCAGCCGTCGCCTCTCCTTCAATCGGCCGACGCCTCTTCCTTTCACCCTTTGGTCGACGCCGGCCTCCTTTGGTCGACGACGACGCCATCGCAGAGCTAGAGGTCGTTCAATACTTCAATTGCAGCTTCTTCTCTGCAGCCTGTCGGGACTAGCTCGATACTTCGTCCTCTTCGATTCATCGTCCCTGCAGGTCTGTCATCCCTTAGTATACATGACTAATGAATTTACTTGGCTAATTGAAATTTGATCTCATTCTTGTTGGCTGTCTCATGTTTCAATAGTTCTAAGAAGACTTCAAACAATGGAAACTGGTTCATCAGAGGCTGACGCGCAAACACAGATTCCCTCTCGAGTTAGTGTTCGAGCTAAAACTGATCTGGCATGGGGTTATGCTCAGCAGAATGGAACAAAGATTACTTGTTTGTTATGCAACCACACATTTGCAGGTGGAGGAATTAGTCGATTCAAAAATCACTTGGCTGGAGTTTCAGGGAATGTTCGAGCATGCCCGAAAGCACCTCCTGATGTTCGTGCTGCAATGCTAAAAAATTTGGGTGAACTTCTAAGAAGAACCGGACAATTGCAGCACAGAAGAGATCTTTTAGTGAGATGACGAGAGATGATATTAGCTCAGAACCAAATTATTGTCGCAGCAGGGAAGATGATACACTCTCGGTACAAGAACATATATTGGACTCCGTGTGTTGCTCACACAGTGAACCTTGTGTTCAAGGACATATGTGCATTACCACATATTGCTAAAATTACAAAAAGTGCTTCGACGATTACGACATTTTTGTACAACCATAGAGCACTTCTATATTGGTTGCGAGAAAGACCTACCTGTAAAGAAATTGTGCGGCCTGGTGCTACAAGATTTGCAACTACATTCCTCACTCTTCAAAGTATTGTTCACTAGCAAGTTGATTTGGAGTGTTTGATGGTTGATGAGTCTTTCAGAGAGTCTGCTCTCGGTAAGTCCAAAGTAGGAGAAAATGTGAGGGCAATTATCTTTCATCGTGCATTTTGGGAAGAATGCAAGTCAGTTGTTGAGTTGATAGAACCACTGGTCAGATTGCTTCGCATTGTAGACAGCGATGAGAAACCAGCTTTGGGATATGTTTATGAAGGATACAGAAGAATTGAAGATAAAATATTTTCGCTTTGTGCACAGAATCCGGAACTGGCCAGGCCTTACATGAAAATCCTTGACCTGAGATGGGATAAACATTTGAACCTTGAGTTGATTATTGCCACATACTATCTCAATCCAGCTATGATCTATTCTTCAAACTACGAAGGATAGAGGTAGGCCTGTACAATTTACTGCCCTTGATTACCTTGAAAATAAGGCACTTTGTCCCGATGTGGAGGAAATGGTTAAAGAGAGGGAAATCTTTCAAAGTCTATCAAAGGTTTTTGGAAGACCTTCAGCAAGAGCAGCTGCAAAGAATCAAAATCTATGTAAGCATCAATGATTCTCACTTTTTGTTTGTGTTTGATAGTTAAATATTATAAACAGGATAGTAAAGATGAAGTTAGTTAATCTCACTATTCTTCTAATCAAGTTGTTGGGGTTAATGACTCTAATGGGTTGCTTTTGATGATATAAACAAGCTTTTCATTTACATGATATAAAATGGAGAATTAAATAAAGTAGCTTTTGGTTTCCTCTAATTTTGGTTCCATAACGTTGCTTTTTCTATCCTTAAAATGGCAGCTTCTGTTTTTTCTATTATGGGAAGGGGACAGATTTTTGGATAGTGGAGGCATTGGCTTTTTGGTTTGGGAGTGTGTCTGTTGTTTTGTTTTGAGTAGGATGATTGTTGCATGAGTATGGATAAATCTATAACATCATATTATTGTGGATTTAGACCAGTTATAGTTGGTTAGATTAATATGGTTATCGGGTTAGACTAATTTTTTGTGATTGTGAAATATGTAGGTATATTAATCTAACCAAACTTCTTCTATATGGTTATGGTGGCAAACATATGGTATGGACACTCCTCTCCTACAGAATATAGCTATAAAGTTACTTAGCCAAACTTCTTCTTCTTCTGGTTGTGAGCGAAATTGGAGTGTATTCGAGCGTATTCATACAAAGAGAAGAAATAGGTTAGAGCATAAGAGGCTAAGTGATTTGGCGTTTGTCCACTACAACATGCGCTTACAACACACATATATAACTGTCATTTACATTTACTTATTTCCTTGAACTTTAATCATGAACTATTGGTGAACGCCCGGTCGTTGGTCGGGATTCAACCAAATAAAAACTACTAATGCTAAGAAAAAGCGTATAGCAGATCGTATTCCGAGGGTCTCTATGATTGGTTACTTCAGAACTAGCAAAATACTCGAAGGAAAACACGTTGTGCGTGGTGTGAGTTCCACGACTTCTATTTCTAAGGAATGCAGAAAAATTAAAACAAATTAAACTAAAGCAGATTGGGAATTAGGGTTTGAAAACAAGAATGACAGACGAACTTAGACTTTGAATCCCCCTTCGTTCCCCAAAGCATTGGCAATCAACAGATCAGCGGATTTCGATTCTCATTCAATCAATTACTAAGACACCACCATAACTCCTTACCCTTAGGTTTAAGACCGGCGAACGTTCGCTCTATCTGTTCTAACTACCAAGATTAACTAGCCGCCCGGGTACGGACGCCTCTCGCAACGACTTAATTAATTGGTGTGATTACTAGTGATTAATGAGTTACTCTTGCAGTGAATTAACCCTAACCGGTTCCTACGAAAGGCACACTCCAATTATAAGGTTAATTGTTCAATTTGATGTTCTAAAGTAAGGCGAGCGTTCGCTTCTATCCTTAGCTTAACAAGAATCTAATCTAGGGGATCAATCCAGACAAGAAACATGAACAATGAAGAACGAATCAAACATGCAAAGAGAAACTGATTGAACTTCGAATCTAATCACCGCCGATCCGTGACCGCTTTAAAGCCTTGGGTCACTTAGGGTTCATCTAATCTAAGCTCTACAAGTTCAGTTACTCATGATCATTACAGAAGAAACAAAGACAAGAAAGAGTTCATCATTCAGAGGAAGAACAGAAAAGAATCTGAAAAACCTAATTCAGACGACTCTGACAGACTCCGATCTTCGGTAATCTACACTCCTAGCTCCGGTTCGTCGAGGTGGAAGGGATGGCGTCACGATCTCTATCCGGCTCTTCAAACTCCAACTCTTCGCTCCAGAACTTGAGAGGATTCTGATTCGAAAAGTTGTGTTTTTGCGAATTATGATTGTATCGAATGCCTCCCCCCGTTTTGGGCCGCCGGGTAAGTATTTTACTTAACCCTACTGATGACACTCGATTTGACGTGATTATCAGCCTCATTTAAGCGACATTTCTTTGCTTAAGACATTGTTTTTAGGGTAGAATAACGAATATTCAATCGATTGCCCTATCTCGTGCCAATTGTGTTACCTTGGCCCGTTTCGGGTCTATTTGATGGTTTTCTAGTGTTTTTGCGTAAGCACAGGTTTTTGCCGTCAAATAAAGTAGCCATGGACGTGTCTAAGGCATAGGAACATCGAGGAACTGAACCGGAATCGATCAAAGGAGCCAATCAAAGTCAAACCGAAAATCTGCCCATTCACACTTACACATTCGGCGAAAACAAGCTCACATCTTCGGCAAAATAACAGTGTAAACCAACTGATGTCAAGAGAAGAACATCTTCGACGAAAAGAGCCCAGGGTTTTCGGCGAAGATGCAAGGGAAAATCACTGGCGCCAACAGAAGGTATTTTCGGCGAAATTGATTAACTCTTCGATCCGAAAATAGAGTACAGAGAAATCAACCGGCGGTGTTTTCAATTGCAAGAATATTTTTGGCGAAAATACTTCATTATTTTCGGCGAAAATCCCTTCCAAATCCGGCGCTGTATTGGAAACCCTAAAACGTACCTATTTAAAGAAGCAGCCGGCAGCCAAAGGGGGGGACGGACAAATCATTATTCATATTTCACGAATCAGACTTTTGAGAGTCAGCCGACTCTAGGGTCGATAGATAGAGTTTAGAGAGTTCGAATATCCGTGGAGAGATCGTGACGCCATCCTTCCACCTCGGAGAACTCGGAGCTTAAAGTTGAAGATCCAGGAGATTGAAGCTTCGGGGGAGTCGTCAGAATTAGGTTTTTCAGTTCTTATAGGTTCTTCCTCTGTATGATGATCTTCATTGTTGCCTTTGATTCTCTTGTTTCTGATATGAGTAACTGAACTTGTAGAGCTTAGATTAGATGAACCCTAAGTGACCCAGGGCTTTAAAGCGGTCACAGATCGGCGGTAATTAGATTCGAAGTTCAATCAGTTTCTCTTTGCATGTTTGATTCGTTCTTCATTGTTCATGTTTCTTGTCTAGATTGATCCCCTAGATTAGATTCTTGTTAAGCTAAGGATAGAAGCGAACGCTCGCCTTACTTTAGAACATCGAATTGAACAATTAACCTTATAATTGGAGTGTGCCTTTCGTAGGAACCGGTTAGGGTTAATCCACTGCAAGAGTAACTCATAAATCATTAGTAATTACACCAGTTAATTAAGTCGTTGCGAGAGGCGACCGTACCCGGGCGGCTAGTTAATCTTGGTAGTTAGAACGGATAGAGCGAACGTTCGTCGGTCTTAAACCTAAGGGTCAGGAGTTATGGTGGTGTATAGAAATTGATTGGATGAGAATTGAAAACCGCTGATTTTGTGATTGCCGTTGCTCTGGTGATCTAAGGGGGATTCGAAATCTAAGTTCGTCTATCTTCCCGTTAGTCAATCTTTTAATCTTTCTGTCTTTTGTTTTCCTTTGCTTAATAGATTAGAAGTCGTGGAACTCACACCACGCACAACGTGTTTTAACCTGAGTAATTTGCCAGCTTCTTCAAAGTAGTCGATTAGAAGAAACCTCGAGTTGAATACGATCTGCTATACGCTTTTTCTTAGCATTAGTAGTTTTTATTTGGTTGAAACGTCCGAACAACGACCGGAGGTCTCACCAAATTGGCGCCGTTGCCGGGGACTCTTCTAATTGTTTGAAAGAAGAGCTGGCAAATTATTCTTCTACCTTTCCGCCTTACCATTTAATTTTCCTCCATATTTTCATGATTTACCTGGGTAGTGTTTTTGAGTTTTAATTATGCAGGATTACCGGTGGGATGACCAGTACCAAGAGTGGTATGTCGATGAAGCACCGTATATTGAGGATAACCAAGAGATATATATGCTAGCTCATCAGCATCGACAACAGACGACGAGAATAGAATCCTTCTTGGAGAATATCTCTACAGAGCTACAAGCTCACAAAGAGATAGACTCACAAGTTCATCAAAATCGACAACAGACGGCAAGAGTAGAATCCGCCTTGGATGATCTCATTTCGAAGCTGTAAGCTCGTAATGTAGTGGATGTCGAGCTCGAGCAACCAAATTCACTAATGGAAGAAGATGCTCAAGAGCCGTACGAAGATGAACATGACAATCTCACCGATGACTATTGCGATCTAGAAGCATCTGATGAAGAATCCTTGGCGGTGGCGGTTGATGAAGACGAAGAGCCAATCCATCTTGAAGTTGAAGCCGAAGAGGAGCACGAAGAAATCGAGGAGATATCCTCAATCGAGCTTCCATCGAGCCAACCTATAGATCAAGCCAGAGACGAGCACGTGGGAATCAAAGACATCAAGGATTTGGAAGTATACACACTCGATCCCGAGAGACCTCTTGATGAGCATCAGGTGGAGAAGATGTAGCTCATTGATCATGCAGCGCCGTACTACCTCTTTCCTCTTCCAGAAGGAGAATTCAAGAAGAACTGGTCATCCAACCAGAACCACGATCTACTGGAACACTACCGGTTACATCACCCTGCTGGAGTGCTACATGGCACTCAACCGCACACCTTGAAGAAGACGATTGACTTCAAGGAACTCCTAAGTTGGGGACCCTAACAGGTACCGTCCGGCTCAAGAACGTTAAACAAGAGCGCTTCGTGGGAGGCAACCCACGGCTGGAGTCCGTTTTTTTGAATTTTTGAGTTAGTCTTTTCGTCGTTCGAGTCAGGTGCGGGGGAGCCAAAGTGTCAGTTTGTTTGATTTATTATTTTTCGTGTAGAGTTTGTGTGTCATAGAGTCAGTAGCAAGTTGATTGAGGTCGTTCTGATTTTTGTGGATTTAACTGTGATTTTCTGAAGTTGGCCGATTTGCGAAAATATTTTAAACCCGAACAGTTCAAAATTTTCGGCGAAATCACCCTACCATTTTCGGCGAAATCACCTTTTGGATTTTCAACTGAGTCTCCCCGTTTCATATTTTCGGTCCGAAATTTATACTATTTTCGGCGAAATAGTTTTTGAAAACCAACAGCCATTTGAACTGTTATTTTCGGCAAAACCACATTCTTATTTTCGGCGAAAACACACTTGAAAAACCGGCAGTGCATTTGAACTAAAATTTTCGGCGAAAACACCCTCTTATTTTCGCCAAAAACTCTTTTGAAAATCACCCCAACTATTCACTTTAAAATCTTGATTCACCCTCTCTCTCTTCCTTCTTTCAATTTCTCATTCAATCGTCAAAATATTTTTAAAATTCCCCTTAACCTTCTTTGTTCGACTTTTATTCTGTGTGGATCCGGGACACTTGTCCCGGTATCCTTTTGATCTTTTTGTTGTTTTTGTTTTGTAGGAACTCGAGTAGCTACTCCGCTCTGCTCCGGACTCTTCGTGCTCATCCGCTACACCGACCATCACCTTCCAGGTTCTTCGTATCTCTCTACTCTAGTTTAGTCCTGTGAGGACACAGAACCGTTTAAGTGTGGGGTAGGATTCTAGGATTATGCATGATCTTGTTTGATTTTCTATGATTCTGTGGTTCAAATTTGAAATTTCTCTTGCATAAAATTGCTCAATTCTTGACTCTTGATGTTAAATTGACTTCAATTTTGAACAATGACGTCTAGACTGTTCCACTTAGAACCTGTAACCAATGTGTCGGAACTGATATTAAACGAGTCTAGGTCAGAACAGATCATAAATCACTTCAGTAGTTGAACTTGAATTAATTGAATTGATTGGTTTGTTAATAACAAAGCTCGATAACACTGTTCTAAGATGATAAATGCTAGCTTCTTCCATGTTTTTCACTCCATATTTGATCACCTGTGATTGTGGCTTGAGATTAGATGGAAATCCAATTCGAAATCTTGTGTAAAAAGTTATAACTAGCTAGGATTAAGTGGCTAAATTGTTAAATCAAGTAATAAAGTTGTGCAAATCAATGCTAAGTTCTTTAAAGTGCTGAAAATAAAGCTAGGCAAGCCCGACACCTAAGTGAAGTGTTCGGGTTGAGCACTAGCATAAGCACAAATACTGTGAGCTAGGCAGGTCCAACACCTAAGTGAAGTGTTTGGTATCGAGCACTAGTATGCAGTAAATAAATTGAACGAAGAAGTTGAAACTTGAAATAAATTGTGGTTTAAATTAGTCCTAGCTAGAACATGTAACGTACAGATCTAGAAACGGATGAAGTCGAGTCGATAGCCACGTCACTTTTCCTACCTCCGCATCCACATCATGGCTAGAGCTTAAAGTCTTTTTGATTAGAATTGGTGTTATCGTAGTCGGTTAATTATGATTAATTGTTTTGCCAAGAAACGAGCTTTGTTAAAACCACTACTTGAAGTGTGCAGAAATTAGTGAGATTGAAAACTTGTTTGGTTGATGTTCTTGCATGTGTAGGTCACTCTTTCTACGTGGAACAGTCTAAACCAAATTGTTAGAATTGAATCTCGGTTTAATCTCGTGTCATTTGTGAATTTGAGTGTGTTCTAGTTCAGTTTGCTTGAGGACAAGCAAAAGCTTAAGTGTGGGGTATTTGATGACACTCGATTTGACGTGATTATCAGCCTCATTTAAGCGACATTTCTTTGCTTAAGACATTGTTTTTAGGGTAGAATAACGAATATTCAATCGATTGCCCTATCTCGTGCCAATTGTGTTACCTTGGCCCGTTTCGGGTCTATTTGATGGTTTTCTAGTGTTTTTGCGTAAGCACAGGTTTTTGCCGTCAAATAAAGTAGCCATGGACATGTCTAAGGCATAGGAACATCGAGGAACTGAACCGAAATCGATCAAAGGAGCCAATCAAAGTCAAACGAAAATCTGCCCATTCACACTTACACATTCGGCGAAAACAAGCTCACATCTTCGGCGAAAATAACAGTGTAAACCAACTGATGTCAAGAGAAGAACATCTTCGGCGAAAAGAGCCCAGGGTTTTCGGCGAAGATGCAAGGGAAAATCACTGGCGCCAACAGAAGGTATTTTCGGCGAAATTGATTAACTCTTCGATCCGAAAATAGAGGACAGAGAAATCAGCCGGCGGTGTTTTCAATTGCAAGAATATTTTCGACGAAAATACTTCATTATTTTTGGCGAAAATCCCTTCCAAATCCGGCGCTGTATTGGAAACCCTAAAACGTACCTATTTAAAGAAGCAGCCGGCAGCCAAAGGGGGGACGGACAAATCATTATTCATATTTCACGAATCAGACTTTTGAGAGTCAGCCGACTCTAGGGTCGATAGATAGAGTTTAGAGAGTTCGAAGATCCGTGGAGAGATCGTGACGCCATCCTTCCACCTCGGAGAACTCGGAGCTTAAAGTTGAAGATCCAGGAGATTGAAGCTTCGGGGGAGTCGTCAGAATTAGGTTTTTCAGTTCTTATCTGTTCTTCCTCTGTATGATGATCTTCATTGTTGCCTTTGATTCTCTTGTTTCTGATATGAGTAACTGAACTTGTAGAGCTTAGATTAGATGAACCCTAAGTGACCCAAGGCTTTAAAGCGGTCACGGATCGGCGGTAATTAGATTCGAAGTTCAATCAGTTTCTCTTTGCATGTTTGATTCGTTCTTCATTGTTCATGTTTCTTGTCTGGATTGATCCCCTAGATTAGATTCTTGTTAAGCTAAGGATAGAAGCGAACGCTCGCCTTACTTTAGAACATCGAATTGAACAATTAACCTTATAATTGGAGCGTGCCTTTCGTAGGAACCGGTTAGGGTTAATCCACTGCAAGAGTAACTCATAAATCATTAGTAATAACACCAGTTAATTAAGTCGTTGCGAGAGGCGACCGTACCCAGGCGGCTTGTTAATCTTGGTAGTTAGAACGGATAGAGCGAACGTTCGCCGGTCTTAAACCTAAGGGTCAGGAGTTATGGTGGTGTATAGAAATTGATTGGATGAGAATTGAAAACCGCTGATCTTGTGATTGCCGTTGCTCTGGTGATCTAAGGGGGATTCGAAATCTAAGTTCGTCTATCTTCCCGTTAGTCAATCTTTTAATCTTTCTGTCTTTTGTTTTCCTTTGCTTAATAGATTAGAAGTCGTGGAACTCACACCACGCACAACGTGTTTTAACCTGAGTAATTTGCCAGCTTCTTCAAAGTAGTCGATTAGAAGAAACCTCGAGTTGAATACGATCTGCTATACGCTTTTTCTTAGCATTAGTAGTTTTTATTTGCTTGAAACGTCCGAACAACGACCGGAGGTCTCACCAACAATGAAGAACGAATCAAACATGAAAAAGAACTGATTGAATTTCGAATCTAATCACCGCCGATCCGTGACCGCTTTAAAGCCCTGGGTCACTTAGGGTTCATCTAGTCTAAGCTCTAACGAGTTTAGCTACTCATGATCATTACAGAAGAAACAAAGACAAAGAAAGAGTTCATCATTCAGAGGAAGAACAGAAAAGAATCTGAAAAAACCTAATTCAGACGACTCTGACAGACTCCGTTCTTCGGTAATCTACACTCCTAGCTCCGGTTCGTCGAGGTGGAAGGGATGGCGTCACGATCTCTATCCGGCTCTTCGAACTCCAACTCTTCGCTCCAGAACTTGAGAGGATTCTGATTCGAAAAGTTGTGTTTTTGCGAATTATGATTGTATCAAATGCCCCCCTCCATTTTGGGCCGCCGGGTTAAGTATTTATACTTAACCCTAACTGATCCGGAATAGTGTATTATTTTCGCCAAAAATTCCTTAAGAATTTCGGCGAAAATTCCTTTGTGTTCGGGAGTGCTTTCTCTGCCTTGTATTTTCGGTCCGAAGAGTACAATGTTTTCGCCGAAGATGTCCTTTGACTCGGCACCAGTTGAATGCACTAATATTTTCGCCGAATATGCAAGCTCAATTTCGGGAAAATCTCTTTGTACTCGGGTAGGATTTTGTTTGACTTTGACTGGCTCCTTGGATCGATTCCGGTTTGATTCCTCGAGGTTCCTACGCCTTAGACACGTCCATGGCTACTTTATTTGACGGCAAAAACCTGTGCTAACACAAAAACACTAGAAAACCATCAAATTGACCCGAAACGGGCCAAGGTAACACAAATGGCACGAGATAGGGCAATCGATTGAATATTCGTTATTCTACCCTAAAAACCATGTCTTAAGCAAAGAAATGTCGCTTAAATGAGGCTGATAATCACGTCAAATCGAGTGTCATCAAATACCCCACACTTAAGCTTTTGCTTGTCCTCAAGCAAACTGAATAGAAACGCTCATGTTCACAAATGATAAGATCGATTAAATTGGAGCTCAATCAAACACAATGAATTATTAGACAGCTCGATCCTAGAACAAGAAACCTAACATGCATACGGATCAGCCAAACTATCTGGTCTCACTAATAAACTGCACACGACAAGTAATTAGCAATCAATCATGCACTAATTTGACCTGACCGACCAGACTCCTCACACAGGATAAATTTAGTACAATGGGAACTCTCACTCTCTGTGTTTAAGGACGTGTTTCTGCTCTCGATCATTTTCTGTTACCGAATTCCGTCATAGGTTTGCATTTCGACCACATCTCCACCACTGTGACAACACGAGTATCTAGTCAAGAAGGACTTCCCTGCTAGGACCGTAATGAAATCTACACTACTCGGGTTTATAATGGGATGGATGATGGGGATGAATGATGATGGCTTTGGTGCGGTGTAGCTTTCGACTAACTTCCCTTGAATCTAATCTATGGCTTCCTACCGTCTAACCAAACACGGGTGGAATAATGAACGCTCGTCCTATGATACCCTCAAGCAACCTAGCACTTATTCTTTTTCTTTTTGCACAATTTTTTTCTTTTCTTTCTTTTGAACTTTTCTTTTGACTTCGTTCTTCCATTTGTAGGGAGAAGAACGTTTTATTGAACTACACTTTGAACTTTTTCTGATTTTCTTTTCTTAATCATTATTTTTTTTTCAAATTTTTCTCTTTTTCTTTCTTTTCAATTTTTTTTCTTTTGTGCCGATTTTTCTTTTAGTTGCTAGAGGGGTTTACACGTCTGGACATATTAGCTAAGACCACTGTTTAATGGCTATAGGCAGGTTACCACAAACCGACTTCCGGTAGGTCAATCTAGAACTACAACCACAGGGGATCAACGGGGAATGAAAGAAATGGGAAATGGCTGTAATGTATTATCGAACTGAAAGAACAGGCCAAGCTCAAGGGTTTAAACCTAGTGGATTTTATCGTTTGGTAGGCTATCTGGCTTAGTAGCTGAATCTAGGTGCCCCTATCCTTCTAGAACTCGTGTCATCGTGTGGTCTCGAGTAGGTCTCATGCAAATTCTAACTCATTCAAGTAAACAGAAAACCACTCAGAAAGAATTAAAATTGCAAGTTACGTGCATTGGATCAAAAGCTCACAGTTGGTTTGCTAGTTGGATTCGGTCATTTTCATGCAATCAAGGCTACAAACTACAAGTGTGATTTTAAAATTCTGTTCTGACTAGGCAATTTAGCATCAAAGCATACAAGATGGTTCTCAAGTTCTAGGTTAAGCAGTCTAAGCATCATTATGAAAGTTTGAACAACAACTTAACATCAAAAATCAAGAACTGAGCCATTCTAATGCTAGAGAGACTGGAATGGAATCACGAGGCACACATAAAACATAATCAAGGGGAATCAAGTTCATGCAAAGTTCTCTAGCATCCTACCCCACACTTAAATCGGACTGTGTCCTCACAGGACTAATTTAGAGTTCAGAGTGGAATGTAAGAACCTGGATGAGGACGGTTGATTTCAGAGGGTAAGCACGGATCTTGAGAGCGGAGGGAAGTGTAACAGAACCTGAATCAAAGGGAGTCTACCGATTGCCTACAAAACAAAAACAAATGAAACATAAAAAGGAAACCGGGACAAGTGTCCCGGATCCACACAGAAAAAAGTTGGACCGAAATCCGAAAATAATAAATAAAAAGAAGACACCAGAAAATGAATACAACCCGATCACTGCTGGTCCGGTGAGCCGGGAGGTGGAAAGTGGAGAAATTCGTCGAGCTGGCGTTGCCACGCCATCTGTGCCTCATATCGTCGGTCGGCGCGGCGCATATGTTGCTGCATAATAGTCCATCGCGCCTCTTGAGTGGCGTTGTCGGTGATGCGCCACTCCTGCAGTCGCTCGTATAACTCTCCAACATCCGCGGGGTGGTGTTGCGGCTGTTGAGTATGCGCCGGATATGGATCGGGGATGTGCGGCGGCGACTGGTGGATGTACCCTGCCTGATGGTGTGGCGAGGGTATATAATCATGAAACTCAGGCGGCGGCTGCTGCTGCTGCTCCTCAGCATCATCTTCTTCCTCTGACTCGACCACAGGCTGGAGTGGAGGATCAGCTGCTACATGGGGACTGAGGTCGAGTTCTAAGTCGTACTCAACCGCCAAGTCTCCTCCAACGGTCAGAACTGGATGTCGTGGAATGTGCGGGCCATACTCATGGCTGATGCCGAAGGAGAGGATGAGCTGTCCTATGAAGTTGCCTCCCAAGAGTTTGCGGGGTGGCGTCTTCCTCTTGGTCTTCTGGCGGAAGATGCGAGCCAGTACCCAACGGGTGGAGAGGGTAGCTCTCTCGATGGCTCGGAGAAGCATGAGCTCCTCCTTGAGGATATGGTGGCGATCTTTGTCTCGAACATATAAAAGTGACCTCCGCCAAACCATATGAATAAATTTATAGAGCGGGTGAGAGAGAGACTTAACTGAGTTGCTCTCCCCGAGGCGATCGCCAGGTACGCCTGTCATGTGGCTCCAAAGCGCGTTGTACTCCTCGCCGTCATCATCTTCTCCCCAACCGAGGTGATGATCGTGATAGTGCTCATAGGGGATGCCGAGATGAGCGGCAAACTCATCGTAGGTGAGCGGCCTGTACACCCCACCAAGATAGAAGGTGATCACCTTCTGGCGTTGCTTCCTCTTGTGCTCATCCAGATCAAAGGTTGCCCAGAACTCCTGGAGGGCAATGTCTGGGAACTCGGCGGCGATGGTGGTCAGCTCGAGGAGACCAGCCGGTGCTAAGGCATCATGCACGTTCCGGTGGTAGTCCTCATCATGATCGTGCAGGGACTCCATGGAGAGAGGGCGCACGTCAGCTCCCTGAACGTGCTGAATCTTCTGGAAGCACTCAAAATAGAAATCCGGTAGACGGGCGATGGTGGGATGATATCCAGCATGGCGGGGTAGAGCAGGTGGTGGACCCAGAACAGCAGGTGTGACGGGAGCGGCAGCTCCTGAGCTCGAGGCGCCATCAAGTCGCGCCTTAGTCCTGCGCTCATAAGTGGTGTTCCTAGAACCAGAATGAAACCAGATTAGTCAACCAAAACCTTACCCCACACTTAGTAGAAAAACTCGATTTCACAAAGAAATGAGGGGAACTAAGTGGGGTAAGCAAAGCGGAGTAACCGGTAATCATAGACAGTAAAATACATACTTAGGAACAACCAGAATCGGATAAGCACAATCAGAGTTCAAAAAGTCAAACCGACATTTTGGAAGTCAACATTTAAGCATATTGAACCCTAATTATGGCAAGACTATCATAACTTGGAGAATGACGGTAAAATATGATTTCAAATGGCAGCTCGATAATATGAACGAGAATGAACACTTATGACAGCCAAATGATCACAACAGTTCAAAGTCAAACCGACATTTCTCACAAAAGTCAACTTAACAAGGAATTAATCGTATGCATAGCAACATAAGCTCAAATGATATGAAAATTAAGCACGGAACTCCCTAAGCATGCTAGAACAGTTCTATAAGTTCTGCTAATCCTAGTTCACACAAAACAGTTGGCACGCAAAACGAGGCAAACCGAAAAGTCAACCGAAAATCAACCCCGATGAAATTCAGCAATCTATATGTCAAAAGATTCGTATCGAAAAGTTATACAACTTACCTTGAAGTCATGATTGCTAAAAATGAACGAGTTGAGAAGAATCGGTGAAAAACTTGAAAATGAGGGTTTCGGAGAACTGGAGCTGCAAAGCTCCGATTCGAACGTTCTAGGGATCGTTGGGATCGGAAAAGGGAAGGGAAGGGAGCGGCGGTGGTCGGCGACGGCGGATTGAAATGGTGAAAGGCGGTCGGCGATTTTAAAGAGATAAGGGGGGTTTCGGTGAGTTGAACGAAAATGGGTGAAGGATGAGAGAGGGGGTGGACCGGATTTTTTAAAGGAAGATTTGGGTGATTTTCAAAATTATTTTCGGCGAAAATAGGAGGGTGGTTTCACCAAAAATATCAGTTAAAATGGACTGCCGGATTTGTGAAGGCGGTTTCGCCGAAAACAATAGCACGGTTTCGCCGAAAATATCAGTTCAAATGGCTTCGCCGAAAACAAAAACATTTCAAACCGAAAACAATAAACAGGGAGATTGAGTTCGAAAATTGAAAATCGATTTCGCCGAAAACAGGGGTGGTTTCGCCGAAAATTTTGAACTGTTCGGATTTTAAATATTTTCGCAAATTCGGCCAACTTCAGAAAATCACAGTTAAATCCACAAAAATCGGAACGACCTCAATCAACTTGCAACTGACTCTATGACATGCAGACTCTACACGAAAAATAATAAATCAAACAAACTGACACTTTTGGCTCTCCCGAGCCGACTCTAAAATACCAAGTTCAACAAAAATTAAAACAGACTCCAGCCGTGGGTTGCCTCCCACGAAGCGCTCTTTTATTAACGTCCTTGAGCTGGACGATACCTGGACGGTATTAGGAGACATCCCAACTTAGATTCTCCTTCACGCTCGCGTCGGAGTTCATGAAGTACAGCTTCGGGACTTCTCCGGTTAACGTGAATTTCTTCCCGTTCGCATGCAAAAGCTTGGTACGTCCGTCGGGAAGATGATCAACGAACTTGAATGGTCCGAACAGCTCTCTGGAGAGATCATCTTTCTTGAGTGTGACGATGGAAGGAATGAGGACTGTCGGTTTCTCTTTTTCTTTAATCTTCGGCTTGGTATCACCAGGATCGGTGATCGTTAGTACTTCCTTAGGAGACGCTTTCGGCTTCTCCTTCCATACTTGTTCCGGCGCCGGTTTCTCGGAACGAAATGGTGGTGCAGCTGGCTCGGTGGAAGACGGCGAAATTTTTGGTCTCCAGACCATTTGGGTCTTCGTCTTCTTGTTCTTTCCTCGAGGTCTGCTCGGTGGTTTAGAAGAGGCTTGCAGTTCCTTCTTCTTCTTCTTAAGCGGCTTCTGAACTGAAATTTCTGGCTTCTTCTCGGTACCCTGTCCAGCACCTGCAGTGTCAATTGATCTCGAAACACTGGAAGAAATATTAGAAATGAAGTTGACCGAGGCCAACTCCACAATCTCTACAGATAAGCAATTTAATTCTCCCTTAGGAATGTATTTCATTCCGTCCTTGAGACGGAATGTTGCAGTATCCTTCCCAACCCTTACAGTTAGAGAGCCATTGGGAACATTGACATTAATCCCGGCAGTCGCCATGAATGGCCGACCCAAGAGAAGGGTAGAATATGTCTCTTGAGTATCCATAACTATATAATCAACGAAAAACCGGAACGGGCCACAGCAAGTGATTACATCCTGGATCATTCCTCTAGGTTCTCTTAGAGTTTGTTCAGCGAACATTAAATTCATGTTGGCAGGTTGTAATTCCCCTAGGTTCAGTTTCTTATATAAACACATAGGCATGACATTTATAGAAGCACCTAGGTCAATTATGTTACGCTCGATTTCAATGTCATTAATGCTCAAAGGTAAAGTAAAAGGACCAGGGTCGGGGCACTTAGCTGGAATAGGTATGGGTGGTGGTCGAGGGATGATAGCCGAGCACTCTCCCTCATTGGAAACGGGAATTTCTTCCTTCTCAGACGGGCTGGTCTGCTCACTGCTCCTGGTTGTTACGGCCTTAGCGTGCTCGTTCTTCACGGTGGAGCTGTCTGGAGACGGAGCCTGATTGAAGATGGGAAGACGAGCCATCGCACTAGCAATTTTATTTATCATATCCTCTATTCTCTGTCCTTCTGCGATCTGCCCTTTGTTAAGAGCATCTTGCGCTCTAAATCTTTCCTCGTGATCATCAAGTCTTGCTGTAATTAGATCAAACTTCCTGGCTATTCTCCTCTCCCAATTGTCCTCAGATATAAAATTCGGAGGCTGCTGTACTCTGGGCAATCTGGAAGGATCTTGATAACCATTGTCCATGTATTGATTTTGGCTCTGGTCGAGTTGGAAGTTGTAGGGAGGACGCTCATAGAAGCCTTCCCGTTGTTGAGGAGGTGTTCTGAACTGACGGTAGTCGGAGTAGCCTCTTTGATCCCTGGTGAAGCTGTGATCAATGAAGTTGACTTCCTTGTTAGGCCAGTTATTAGTTGTACCGAGGATCTCTTCCATTTGTTTCTGTACCGCGATCTTAATCTGATCTTCACTGCTTGGTTGACTCTTGGCTGCTCCAAACTGTCTTTCCCTATTTCTGGACTTAGATGCGCAGTCCGCAAAGTGAAGTAGAGCAGCTTCTGGTTCAAGTGTTGAGCAGTCGCCATCAGCTAAGATGTTGACCCATTCAGCTGTTTCTTCATTCATCCCTTGGGCAAAGATTTCAGCTAGCTGACTCTGGTTGAATCCATGATGAGGGCATTCAGATAGCAACTCTTGGAATTCGTTCCAAGCGTTGTATAAGCTTACTCCTTCCTTCTGAGAGAAACTAGCGATGCTATCCTTGTAGAATGTAGTTCTTGAAGGGGGATAGTATTCTTCTATGAAGTCTTGAGCTAGACTATCCCAGTCAGTGTAATAGCCAGGTGGTTTTGAGCTGAGCCATATCTTGGCATTGCCTTTAAGAGAGAATGGGAATACTCGTAAGCAAAGATTATACTTACCGAGATTCCCTTTTTTAAACGTCTCGCACATGTCAAGGAAGTTTGCCAAATGTGTGCGGGGGTTTTCTTGCGGCTTCCCTTCGAAGTGAAGATCCTTAGAGACCATGCTCAGGAGAGAGATTGTGATCTTACGGTCAGGGTCGTCATCGCTGTCTGACACGACGACGCTAGCTCGGAGGTTAGCTGCACTTGGTCTACAGTAATCTGCCATGGTGCGCTGAGCAACTAGTACGGGAGGAGAAGGTGGTGGTGAATCTGAAGTAGTGGATGAAGCGGATGAAGATGAGGAGTTCTCCTTCAACTCCTCAATCTTATTAGGGATAGGTGGTGTAGGCGGAGTGACTATGACTTGCTTCTGAGCTCGCGGTTTCTTCGGCGGAGTAGAATTACCCGGCTTAAACTGAGAATGAGCGCTCGAGCGGTTCATAAACCTGTAGAACAACCTACAAGCAACAAAAGCAAACATACCGGCGTAAAATCGAAGTGGGTGAAAAATTGAAAGATGGAAAGTAGAAGAATAAATTGCCAGTTCTTCTTTCGAACAATCAAAAGAAGTCCCCGGCAACGGCGCCAATTTGGTGAACGCCCGGTCGTTGGTCGGGATTCAACCAAATAAAAACTACTAATGCTAAGAAAAAGGTATAGCAGATCGTATTCGAGGGTCTCTATGATTGGTTACTTCAGAACTAGCAAAATACTCGAAGGAAAACACGTTGTGCGTGGTGTGAGTTCCACGACTTCTATTTCTAAGGAATGCAGAAAAATTAAAACAAATTAAACTAAAGCAGATTGGGAATTAGGGTTTGAAAACAAGAATGACAGACGAACTTAGACTTTGAATCCCCCTTCGTTCCCCAAAGCATTGGCAATCAACAGATCAGCGGATTTCGATTCTCATTCAATCAATTACTAAGACACCACCATAACTCCTTACCCTTAGGTTTAAGACCGGCGAACGTTCGCTCTATCCGTTCTAACTACCAAGATTAACTAGCCGCCCGGGTACGGTCGCCTCTCGCAACGACTTAATTAATTGGTGTGATTACTAGTGATTAATGAGTTACTCTTGCAGTGAATTAATCCTAACCGGTTCCTACGAAAGGCACACTCCAATTATAAGGTTAATTGTTCAATTCGATGTTCTAAAGTAAGGCGAGCGTTCGCTTCTATCCTTAGCTTAACCAGAATCTAATCTAGGTGATCAATCCAGACAAGAAACAAGAACAATGAAGAACGAATCAAACATGAAAAAGAACTGATTGAATTTCGAATCTAATCACCGCCGATCCGTCACCGCTTTAAAGCCCTGGGTCACTTAGGGTTCATCTAGTCTAAACTCTAACGAGTTTAGCTACTCATGATCATTACAGAAGAAACAAAGACAAGAAAGAGTTCATCATTCAGAGGAAGAACAGAAAAGAATCTGAAAAACCTAATTCAGACGACTCTGACAGACTCCGATCTTCGATAATCTACACTCCTAGCTCCGGTTCGTCGAGGTGGAAGGGATGGCGTCATGATCTCTATCCGGCTCTTCAAACTCCAACTCTTCGCTCCAGAACTTGAGAGGATTCTGATTCGAAAAGTTGTGTTTTTGCGAATTATGATTGTATCGAATGCCTCCCCCCGTTTTGGGCCGCCGGGTTAAGTATTTATACTTAACCCTAACTGATGACACTCGATTTGACGTGATTATCAGCCTCATTTAAGCGACATTTCTTTGCTTAAGACATGGTTTTTAGGGTAGAATAGCGAATATTCAATCAATTGCCCTATCTCGTGTCATTTGTGTTACCTTGGCCCGTTTCGGGTCTATTTGATGGTTTTCTAGTGTTTTTATGTTAGCACAGGTTTTTGCCATCAAATAAAGTAGCCAAGGACGTGTCTAAGGCATTGGAACCTCGAGGAATTCAACCGAATCGATCCAAGGAGTTAATCAAGTCAAACAATTCCTGCCCCGGTTTACACTGATATTTTCGGCAAAAATCCCTTGATATTTTCGCCGAAAATCCATGAACAAATGCACTGATGCCGAGTGAAGGAAGTTTTTGGCGAAAACTTATAGTTTTCGGACCGAGAACCTTTTCGGCGAAAATCACAGGAGAAGTCAGCCAAGGGACCTTCCATTTACAAGCATATTTTCGGCGAAAATAACCCTTATTTTCGGCAAAAATATCAGAACAAATCCGGCGACTTAGGGTTTAAGTATAAATACTTAACCCGGCGGCCCAAAAGAGACACAACAATTCATTATTCTTATTTTCTCAAATCAGACTTTTGAGAGTCAGCCGACTCTAGGGTCGATAGATAGAGTTTAGAGAGTTCGAAGATCCGTGGAGAGATCGTGACGCCATCCTTCCACCTCGGAGAACTCGAAGCTTAAAGTTGAAGATCCAGGAGATTGAAGCTTCGCGGGAGTCGTCAGAATTAGGTTTTTCAGTTCTTTCTGTTTTTCCTTTGTATGATGATCTTCATTGTTGCCTTTGATTCTCTTGTTTCTGATATGAGTAACTGAACTTGTAGAGCTTAGATTAGATGAACCCTAAGTGATTCAGGGCTTTAAAGCGGTCACGGATCAGCGGTAATTAGATTCAAAGTTCAATCAGTTTCTCTTTACATGTTTGATTTGTTCTTCCTTGTTCATGTTTCTTGTCTGGATTGATCACCTAGATTAGATTCTTGTTAAGCTAAGGATAGAAGCGAACGCTCGCCTTACTTTAGAACATCAAATTGAACAATTAACCTTATAATTGGAGCGTGCCTTTCGTAGGAACCGGTTAGGGTTAATCCACTGCAAGAGTAACTCACTAATCATTAGTAATTGCAGCAGTTAATTAAGTCGTTGCGAGAGGCGACCGTACCCGGGCGGCTAGTTAATCTTGGTAGTTAGAACGGATAGAGTGAACGTTCGCCGGTCTTAAACCTAAGGGTAAGGAGTTATGGTGGTGTCTTAGTAATTGATTGAATTAGAATTGAAAACCGCTGGTCTTGTGATTGCCGTTGCTCTGGTGATCTAAGGGGGATTCGAAATCTAAGTTCGTCTATCTTCTCGTTAGTCAACCTTTTATCTTTCTGTCTTTTATTTTCCTTTGTTCATTAGATTAGAAGTCGTGGAACTCACACCACGCACTAAGTGTTCAAACCTGAGTAATTTGCCAGCTTCTTTGAGTAGTCGATTAGTAGAAACCCTGTAATACGATCTAGTCTACCTTGGTAGATTAGTTATTTGATACCGTCTGGTGTGCAGCTATCAAATTGGCGCCGTTGCCGGGGACTCTTCTAATTGTTTGAAAGAAGAGTTGGCAAATTATTCTTCTACCTTCCGCCTTACCATTTATTTTCCTCCATATTTTCATGATTTAACAGGGTAGTGTTTTTGAGTTTTAATTATGCAGGATTACAGGTGGGATAACCAGTACCAAGGTGGTACATCAATGAAGCACCATATATTGAAGACTCCCAAGAGATGGATTTACACACTTATGAGCATCAACAATGGATGGCAATCACCCAAGCCGCGATCGACAACCTCCAATCAATGAACGATGTGCGATACAAGGAACGCCGAGCTCAAGCGACTAGTGCAATTAATGGAAGAAGATGCTCAAGAGCCGTAGAAGATGAATATGACAACCTCACCCATGACTATTGCGAGCTAGAAGCATCTGATGAAGAATCCTTGGCGGTGGTGGTTGATGAAGACATAGAGCCAATCCATCTTGAAGTTGAAGCTGAAGAGGAGCACATAGAGATGAGGAGATACCTCACCTAAACTTCCACCGAGTCAACCTGTAGAGAAGATGGAGCTCATTGAAACATGCCGACCGTACTACCTCTTTCCTCCTCGAGTAGGAGAATTCAAGAAGAACTGGTCATCCAACCAAAGATCGCGATCTATTGGAGCACTACCGGCTACATCACCCTTCTAGGAGTGCTACATGGCACTCAATCGCTGTCCTTGAAGAAGACGATTGACTTCAAGGAACTCCTAAGTTGGGGTCCCTAACAGGTACCGTCCGGCTCAAGGACGTTAAAAGAGAGCGCTTCGTGGGAGGCAACCCACGGCTGGAGTCCGTTTTTGAATTTTTTGAGTCAGTCTTTTCGTCGTTCGAGTCAGGTTTGGGGAGCCAAAGTGTCAGTTTAATTTTCTTTCCTTTTGATTGTTTTTTTTCGTTAGTTTTTGAAAAAAAAAAGTTTTAAAATAAATTTTCGGCGAGAATTGAAATTCTCGACCGAAACAAGTCACAGGAGCGTCCCTTTATTTTTGTGTGTTTTCCGAAGATGTTTTCGGTGAAAACTCCTAAAGTTTTCGCCGAAAACTTGTTTTGTTTTGAAAATCAGTTAGATTTTTCGGCCGATTCCAACGCATACTTGATCGTCCAAATCGGTCCTGTAGCTCCAGTTATGCCGAAACAAGTTTTTCAAGTTTTTAGCCAAATTCGTCGCTTTCGTCCATTTCTTGAGTCGTGTCTAAAAGGTTAGTTGTTGGGTTTTCAATTTCGAATCTTTTGACATATTGATTGTTGAATTTCGACGAGTTTAATACCGGTCTACCTCGTTTTGCGTGTCTGCTGTTTTCGGTGTGATTTTTTCTTAACTAACTGAGCTTGGATGATCTGATTTCTCTAGGAGTGTCGTGCGTTTAATTTGAAAAAAAAGAGTCAAATATTTTCAAAATTCCCTTAACCTTCTTTGTTCGACTTTTATTCTGTGTGGATCTGGGACACTTGTCCCGGTATCCTTTGATCTTTTTGTTGTTTTTGTTTTGTAGGAACTCGAGTAGCTACTCCGCTCTGCTCCGGACTCTCCGTGTTCATCCCCTACACCGACCATCACCTTCCAGGTTTTTCGTATCTCTCTACTCTAGATTAGTCCTGTGAGGACACAGAACCATTTAAGTGTGGGGTAGGATGTTAGAATTTGCCTGATCTTGCTTGCTATCTGTGATTCGTGGTTCAATTTTAAATTTCTCTGCATAGAATTGCTCAATTCTTGACTTTTGATGTTAAATTGACTTCAATTTTGAACAATGACGTCTAGACTGTTCCACTTAGAACCTGTAACCAAGTGTCGAAAGTGATATTAAATGAGTCTAGGTCAGAACAGATCATAAATCACTTCAGTAGTTGAAACTTGAATTAATTGAATTGATTGGTTTGTTAATAACAAAGCTCGATAACACCGTTCTAAGATGATAGATGCTAGCTTCTCCATGTTTTTCACTCCATATTTGTTCACATGTGATTGTGGCTAGAGATTAGACGAAATCCAATTCGAAATCTCGTGTAAAAAGTTATAACTAGCTAGGATTAAGTGGCTAAATTGTTGAATCAAGTAATTGAGTTGTTCAAGTTAATGTTAAGTTCTTTAAAGTGCTGAAAATAAAGCTAGGCAAGCCCGACACCTAAGTGAAGTGTTCGGGTTGAGCACTAGCGTAGGCACAAATACTGTGAGCTAGGCAGGTCCAACACCTAAGTGAAGTGTTTGGTATCGAGCACTAGTATGCAGTAAATAAATTGAACGAAGAAGTTGAAACTTGAATAAATTGTTGTTTAAATCGGTCCTAGCTAGAACATGTAACGCACAGATCTAGAAACGGATGAAGTTGAGTCGATAGCCACGTCACTTTTCCTACCTCCGCGTCCACATCATGGCTAGAGCTTAAAGTCTTTTTGATTAGAATTGGTGTTATCGTAGTCGGTTAATCATAATTATTGTTTTGCCAAGAAACGAGGCTTATTGAAACCACTACTTGAAGTGTGCAGAAATTAGTGAGATCGAAAACTTGTTTGGTTGATGTTCTTGCATGTGTAGGTCACTCTTTCTACGTGGAACAGTCTAAACCAAATTGTTAGAATTGAATCTCGGTTTAATCTCGTGTCATTTGTGAATTTGAGTGTGTTCTAGTTCAGTTTGCTTGAGGACAAGCAAAAGCTTAAGTGTGGGGTATTGATGACACTCGATTTGGCGTGATTATCAGCCTCATTTAAGCGACATTTCTTTGCTTAAGACATGGTTTTTAGGGTAGAATAGCGAATATTCAATCAATTGCCCTATCTCGTGCCATTTGTGTTCCCTTGGCCCGTTTCGGGTCTATTTGATGGTTTTCTAGTGTTTTTATGTTAGCACAGGTTTTTGCCATCAAATAAAGTAGCCAAGGACGTGTCTAAGGCATTGGAACCTCGAGGAATTGAACCGGAATCGATCCAACGAGTTAATCAAGTCAAACAATTCCTGCCCCGGTTTACACTGATATTTTCGGCGAAATCCCTTGATATTTTCGCCGAAAATCCATGAACAAATGCACTGATGCCGAGTGAAGGAAGTTTTCGGCGAAAACTTATAGTTTTCGGACCGAGAACCTTTTCGGCGAAAATCACAGGAGAAGTCAGCCAAGGGACCTTCCATTTACAAGCATATTTTCGGCGAAAATAACCCTTTATTTTTGGCGAAAATATCAGAACAAATCCGGCGACTTAGGGTTTAAGTATAAATACTTAACCCGGCGGCCCAAAAGAGACACAACAATTCATTATTCTTATTTTCTCAAATCAGACTTTTGAGAGTCAGCCGACTCTAGGGTCGATAGATAGAGTTTAGAGAGTTCGAAGATCGTGGAGAGATCGTGACGCCATCCTTCCACCTCGGAGAACTCGGAGCTTAAAGTTGAAGATCCAGGAGATTGAAGCTTCGCGGGAGTCGTCAGAATTAGGTTTTTCAGTTCTTATCTGTTCTTCCTCTGTATGATGATCTTCATTGTTGCCTTTGATTCTCTTGTTTCTGATATGAGTAACTGAACTTGTAGAGCTTAGATTAGATGAACCCTAAGTGATCCAGGGCTTTAAAACGGTCACGGATCGGCGGTAATTAGATTCAATGTTCAATCAGTTTCTCTTTACATGTTTGATTTGTTCTTCCTTGTTCATGTTTCTTGTCTGGATTGATCACCTAGATTAGATTCTTGTTAAGCTAAGGATAGAAGCGAACGCTCGCCTTACTTTAGAACATCGAATTGAACAATTAACCTTATAATTGGAGCATGCCTTTCGTAGGAACTGGTTAGGGTTAATCCACTGCAAGAGAAACTCACTAATCATTAGTAATTGCACCAGTTAATTAAGTCGTTGCGAGAGGCGACCGTACCCGGGCGGCTAGTTAATCTTGGTAGTTAGAACGGATAGAGCGAACGTTCGCCGGTCTTAAACCTAAGGGTAAGGAGTTATGGTGGTGTCTTAGTAATTGATTGAATTAGAATTGAAAACCGCTGGTCTTGTGATTGCCGTTGCTCTGGTGATCTAAGGGGGATTCGAAATCTAAGTTCGTCTATCTTCTCGTTAGTCAACCTTTTACTTTTTGTCTTTTATTTTCCTTTGTTCATTAGATTAGAAGTCGTGGAACTCACACCACGCACTAAGTGTTCAAATCTGAGTAATTTGCCAGCTTCTTTGAGTAGTCGATTAGTAGAAACCTGTGGAATATGATCTAGTCTACCTTGGTAGATTAGTTATTTGATACCGTCTGGAGTGCAACTATCACTAACTGATCCGGAATAGTGTATTATTTTCGCCGAAAATTCCTTAAGAATTTCGGCGAAAATTCCTTTGTGTTCGGGAGTGCTTTCTCTTCCTTGTATTTTCGGTCCGAAGAGTACAATGTTTTCGCCGAAGATGTCCTTTGACTCGGCACCAGTTGAATGCACTAATATTTTCGCCGAATATGCAAGCTCAATTTCGGCGAAAATCTCTTTGTACTCGGGCAGGATTTTGTTTGACTTTGACTGGCTCCTTGGATCGATTCCGGTTTGATTCCTCGAGGTTCCTACGCCTTAGACACGTCCATGGCTACTTTATTTGACGGCAAAAACCTGTGCTAACACAAAAACACTAGAAAACCATCAAATTGACCCGAAACGGGCCAAGGTAACACAAATGGCACGAGATAGGGCAATCGATTGAATATTCGTTATTCTACCCTAAAAACCATGTCTTAAGCAAAGAAATGTCGCTTAAATGAGGCTGATAATCACGTCAAATCGAGTGTCATCAACTATCATGTAAAACTCTACTTTTCATTTGTTGTTCGAATAGGGAGTATTATGGAAGGAAGCAAACTGATGGTCCAGTTGATTTTGAATCAATTGATGGGGCAGATATGTGGATGTATGAAACAACTCCCGATCTTGATATTGATTCGATTGAGGAAGCTTTCCAGGGAGGAGATGATTATTCCAGCATCGACTTTGGACTTGGAGTAGGCGGAGCTGCTCATGAGGACATTAACACTATAGGACTACCTTAATTATTTGTCTTGCAAATTTCTTTGATGTTCTTGGCACTTAACCACCTATGTTGACTTCGTTATGTTTGTTAGCTCGATCTTGACCTTTGATGTTTGTATTTCAAATGTTTCATAAATTTCGAATGTACTCTTATGCTTGTGATTTTACTATTATGAATATTCTATGAATGACTATGTTGAATTTGTTTTTTTTTTAATTACTAGTACAAATTAACCTCTCTGTACTTCCGGTTTGATCCGGCTTAATTGAAAAAATTTCCGGTCCGACTTAACTCTATTTATTTATTTATTAAATAATTAAAACGGTTCGACCCCGGTACGCAAACGGTCTAACCCTGGTTAAATCATTAAACCCTGAACCCCTGACCTTGCCGGCTCGACCCCCGGTCCGGTTCTGAAAACCATGATTCTTATATTAACTGAATTGGCTCTGGATCCGGACCCAACCTTTAAAGGTTGGACCGGTTCCAACCAAAAACCGGAGGGGCAGTTTCGTCCTTTCATTAAAAAAAACCCTAATTTCGTTTGTCCGCACAACGCAACCGGCTAGCTCCGAGTTCTCGGAACGAGACTCCAGGCCTTCCGTCTTCCTAGATTTGTTCTCAGTGAAGGCGAAATTGAAGCCCTTGGACAAGGCCGAAGAAGTAGTTGGCAACGGAGGAGGTTGAGGTGGTGACGGCGACGGGGGAAGTAGAGTCGATACAGTGACAACGGGAGTAGGGAGAGCGGAGGGAGGTTGAGGAGGTGTTGTCAACGGCGGAGGTGGAGTCGGAGACGGCGAGGGTGACGACTGACATCGGAGAAGATGAAGTTATTTAATAAAATATTAATAATTACATTTTAGTCACTATATTCTAAGTTATAGATAATTTGATTGTTTTGTATTAAAAATTACAGTTTCAGTCACTATTTTTATGTTGTTGACATTTTTTGAATAATCTTTGAAAATATATAAACTACTTGTCAAATAACGTGTTAACTAGTTCGTATAATTAGTTAACAAGCTTTGATAACTAGTCATCACCTAAATACCCTCGCTAACTAGTTATCCAATCATAATGTTAACTAATTAACTCGATAAATGAACTAATTAAAAACAAAATAACTAGTTAACACGATTAGTTAACTAATTAACTTGATTAGATAACCAGTTAACAACTTGATAACTAGTTAATACGATTGGATAACTAGTTAACTCGATTGATTAACTAGTTATCATCTTAAAAGAATGTTAACTAGTTATCTTAGTCATGATGTAACTAGTTAACTCGATAACTTATCTAGTTAACTAATTATGTTAATTTGATGACTAGTTAACTAATGTTGATAGCAAGTTATCTAGTTAACTAATAAAAAATATTATTAGCTAATAAAAAATATTGTTAACTAGTTATCAGTTTAAAAATCATGTTAACTAGTTATCAATAAAAAATCATGTTAACTAGTTATCAATAAAAAATCATGTTAACTAATTATCAATAAAAAAAATATTGTTAACTAGTTATCAGGTTAAAATATGATAACAAGTTATCAAATAAAAAACAATGTTAACTAGTTATCAGTTAAAAATCATGTTAACGAGTTATCAGTTAAAAAACACGGTTAACTAGTTAGCAGAAAAAAGGTGTTAACAAGTTTTTTGAAAAAAAAAATTTTAAAGCAAAAAAATATATATATTTTTCGCCGGAGCCTCGCCAGAAAAATTGCCAGCGACGACGGTCGGTCGCCGGAAAAGTCGCCGTCGCCGGAGATTCACCAGCTGGTAACCAGCTATTAATATATTTAATATAAAAATTAAATGGTATGTATAAAGTCCTAAATACTCCTAATAATTTAGACCATTGGATTGGTCAAAAGGTCAAAGTGTGATCTAATAGCTGAGAAAAGGTTGGAAGGCCTGATCTCAAGCCAACTGAATTTGTGTCATTTAAGTATAGTTTTCTAGGGTCAAAATTCAGTGTTTACGGGGTAAGTATTATTCATTACTCCTCATGATTTATTACAATGAATTTAGGACTCATTATTTGAATTTTAAGCATTTAAAAATGTGAATTTAGAGTGGTAGGGTACCGGTACCCTGTGGGTACCGGAGCGCTTGCCATATACTGGTAATAAGCAAAGATAGTTTTTTTTTATGAATGGTGAGTTACTTATATAAATATAAAGCATCTGTACAAAGCCAAACAAAATCCAACAAGCTAACTACATAGAAAAACAAAACCCCTGGCAAAACTGCCACTACGACAGAAACAGCAACACCAAGCTGCAAGCCGAAGAAGACCAGTCCCCAAAAAAATAGGTCAACCCTACAAAAAGTCAGCTGAAATCCCAACCAAAAGCCAAGTCAAGCCTTCAAAACTACACAGAGCAAGAACCCTATGTACAGATCGAAGTCTATTGATCGTCAGTCACCGAAACCCCAAAAAGGAAAGAAGAATCAACCCGGGTCAAAATCGTGATGCCAAAGTGACATCCACATGTGAGTCTCCGATTGTGAAATGCAATTCGCAACCCTCAACCACCTGGTCACAAGAGTAGCAATCTTCCAAACGATTTGTTGAGAACTCCTCTCAGTATCTCTAAAGATTCTGCCATTCCTCTCTCCCCAAATGCACCAAAACAAAGCGTGTAATAACCTAACCTTAAACTGCAGAAACTCACTGGAACAATTCCTAGCCTGCCACTCGCGAATGAACACCGCAATGTCGCAATGATTAGGCCCCCAAATGGCAAGTCTGGAACTGAAAGTAAGCAACACCTGCGAAGTGAAGGGGCACGATAGGAGCAAATGCGACACTGACTCAAGGTCAGCTCTGCATAAAACACAACAACCAGGTCCAACAAAACCCCTTCGTTGCAAGTTCTCAAAAGTAGAAATTCTTTTGTGAAACGCTTGCCAGAGAAAACCTGTAACTTTGGTCGGCACAAAATCGGCCCACACCGTCTCCTTGGGAAAATCATCCACTCCAAGGTCCAACTGCTGAGACATAACTCTATAGTAAGAGCTCACCGAGAACTTCCCGTTAGAAGTGAAACGCCACACCGGAGCTGGAGGCCCATTAGAAATCCAATCTGCTGCCGACTCCTCCAGCATCGTCAAAAGAAGAAGTCGCTCCTCCTCGGCCCCACCTCTAAGATCAATCGTCAAGGTATGCGCCACTCCAATCTGTCAGACACAACCAAATAATCAGAAACAAAAGAATCCAGAGATTGAGCCGCAGCCGCAATCCTGGGAAACCTATCTGCAACTCTCACCCCCCGGAATCCAACTATCAAACCAAAAAGACACCCCACCCCCCCAGGATCGATCCACGCGAAATCCCAAAATCTAGAGCTGTTACTGACAATATCTCTCCAAACTGAACGCCCGACAAAATGTGAGTTCCAAGTAGGTTTCCACTATGATCTCCCAGCGCCACATTTTTCCAAGATAAGCTTGCGCCACCACGCATTACGTTCTGTTGCAAACCTCCATCCCCATTTCCCAAGTAATGCCTCATTTAAACGCCGAAGATTGATGACACTCGATTTGACGTGATTATCAGCCTCATTTAAGCGACATTTCCTTACTTGAAACGTGGTTTTAGGGGTAAAATAGCAAATATTCACTCAACTACCCTATTTCCTACCGATTTGGTTACTTTGGCCCTTTTTGGGTCAATTTGATGGTTTTCTAGTGTTTTTGTGATAGCACAGATTTTTGCCATCATTTACGTAGCCATAGACGTATTCAAGACCTCAAGGAGTGAACCGAAATTGAACCAGAAATCAAACCGGATTCAGAACCGAAGATCCAACTGCCCAGCACAATGTTTTCGCCGAAAATACTATGAGGTTTTCGGCGAAAATACCTTCAGAACTCACAGGCTGATTTGCACTGAAGTCTTCGGCGAAAACTTCCTTATGTTTTCGCCGAAAATCATAGAAGAAATCACACAGGGGATTTTAACTAAAGTTTTCGCCGAAAATCATTTGATATTTTTGGTGAAAATATCTTCGAAATCCGGCGCTGTATTGGAAACCTAATCGTACCTATTTAAAGAGAAGCAGTCAGCAGACAGAAAAAAAGAAGGATCAATCATTCTTCATATTTTCACAAATCAGACTTTTGAGAGTCAGCCGACTCTAGGGTCGATAGATAGAGTTTAGAGAGTTCGAAGAATCATGGAGAGATCGTGACGCCATCCTTCCACCTCGAAGAACTCGGAGCTTAAAGTTGAAGATCCAGGAGATTGAAGCTTCGCGAGAGTCGTCAGAATTAGGTTTTTCAGTTCTTATCTGTTCTTCCTCTGTATGATGATCTTCATTGTTGCCTTTGATTCTCTTGTTTCCGATATGAGTAACTGAACTTGTAGAGCTTAGATTAGATGAACCCTAAGTGACCCAGGGCTTTAAAGTGGTCACGGATCGGCGGTGATTAGATTCGAAATTCAATCAGTTCTTTTTCATGTTTGATTCGTTCTTCATTGTTCATGTTTCTTGTCTGGATTGATCACCTAGATTAGATTCTTGTTAAGCTAAGGATAGAAGCGAACGCTCGCCTTACTTTAGAACATCGAATTGAACAATTAACCTTATAATTGGAGCGTGCCTTTTGTAGGAACCGGTTAGGGTTAATCCACTGCAAGAGTAACTCACTAATCATTAGTAATTGCACCAGTTAATTAAGTCGTTGCGAGAGGCGACCGTACCCGGGCGGCTAGTTAATCTTGGTAGTTAGAACGGATAGAGCGAACGTTCGCCGGTCTTAAACCTAAGAGTAAGGAGTTATGGTGGTGTATAGAAACCGATTGAATTAGAATTGAAAACCGCTGATCTGTTGATTGCCAATGCTCTGGTGATCTAAGGGGGATTCGAAATCTAAGTTCGTCTATCTTCCTGTTAGTCAACCATTTTAATCTTTCTGTCTTTTATTTTCCTTTACTTATTAGATTAGAAGTCGTGGAACTCACACCACGCACTAAGTGCTTAAACCTGAATAAATTGCCAGCTTCTTGGAGTAGTCGATTAGAAGAAACCCCTGGAATACGATCTACCCTAGCTTCACAGCTTGGTAGTATTTGATACCGCTAAAACTGCAAGCTATCAAATTGGCGCCGTTGCCGGTGACTCTTCTAATTGTTTGAAAGAAGAGTTGGCAAATTATTCTTCTACCTTTCCGCCTTACCATTTAATTTTCCTCCATATTTTCATGATTTACCTGGGTAGTGTTTTTGAGTTTTAATTATGCAGGATTACAGGTGGGATGACCAGTACCAAGAGTGGTATGTCGATGAAGCACCGTATATTGAGGATAACCAAGAGATGTATATACTAGCTCATCAGCATCGACAACATGCGACGAGAATAGAATCCTTCTTGGAGAGTATCTCTACAGAGCTACAAGCTCACAAAGAGATAAACTCACAGGTTCATCAAAATCGACAACAGACGGCAAGAGTAGAATCCGCCTTGGATGATCTCATTTCGAAGCTGCAAGCTCGTAACGTAGTGGATATCAAGCTCGAGCAACCAAATCCACTAATGGAAGAAGATGCTCAAGAGCTGTATGAAGATGAACATGACAATCTCACCGATGACTATTGCGAGCAAGAAGCATCTGATGAAGAATCCTTGGCGGTGGTGGTTGATGAAGACATAGAGCCAATCCATCTTGAAGTTGAAGCTGAAGAGGAGCACGAAGAAATCGAGGAGATATCCTCAATCGAGCTCCCGCCGAGCCAACCTATAGATCAAGCCAGAGATGAGCACGTGGGAATCAAAGACGTTAAGGATTTGGAAGTATACACACTCGATCCCGAGAGACCTCTTGATGAGCATCAGGTGCAGAAGATGGAGCTCATTGATCATGCCGCGCCGTACTACCTCTTCCAGAAGGAGAATTCAAGAAGAACTGGTCATCCAACCAGAACCACGATCTACTGGAACACTACCGGTTACATCACCCTGCTGGAGTGCTACATGGCACTCAACCGCACACCTTGAAGAAGACGATTGACTTCAAGGAACTCCTAAGTTGGGGTCCCTAACAGGTACCGTCCGGCTCAAGGACGTTAAAAGAGAGCGCTTCGTGGGAGGCAACCCACGCTGGAGTCCGTTTTTTTTATTATTATTATTGAGTCAGTCTTTTTCGTCGTTCGAGTCGGTTTCGGGAAGCCAAAAGTGTCAGTTTGTTTGATTTCATATTTTTCGTGAGTTGTGTGCATGTCATAGAGTCAGTAGCAAGTTGATTGAGGTCGTTCCGATTTTTGTGGATTTAACTGTGATTTTCTGAAGTTGGCCGGATTTGCGAAAATATTTTAAACCCGAACAGTTCAAAATTTTCGGCGAAATCACCCTACCATTTTCGGCGAAATCACCTTTTGGATTTTCAACTGAGTCTCCCCGTTTCATATTTTCGGTCCGAAATTTATACTGTTTTTGGCGAAATAGTTTTTGAAAACCAACAGCCATTTGAACTGATATTGTCGATGAAACCACATGCTTATTTTCGGCGAAAACACACTTGAAAAATCGGCAGTGCATTTGAACTAAAATTTTTGGCGAAACCACCTTTTAATTTCGCCGAAAATAATTTTGAAAATCACCCCAACTATTCACTTTAAAATCCGGATTCACCCTCTCTCTCTTCCTTCTTTCAGTTTCTCATTCAATCGTCAAAATATTTTTAAAATTTCCCTTAACCTTCTTTGTTCGACTTTTATTCTGTGTGGATCCGGGACACTTGTCCCGGTATCCTTTTGATCTTTTTGTTGTTTTTGTTTTGTAGGATCTTGAGTAGCTACTCCGCTCTGCTCCGGACGCTCCGTGTTCATCCCCTACACCGACCATCTCGTCACAGGTTCTTCGTATCCCTCTACTCTAGTTTAGTCCTGTGAGGACACAGAACCGTTTAAGTGTGGGGTAGGATGTTAGAATTTGCCTGATCTTGCTTGCTATCTGTGATTCTATGGTTCAATTTTGAAATTTCTCTAGCATAGAATTGCTCAATTCTTGACTTTTGATGTTAAATTGACTTCAATTTTGAACAATGACGTCTAGACTGTTCCACTTAGAACCTGTAACCAATGTGTCGAAACTGATATTAAATGAGTCTAGGTCAGAACAGATCATAAATCACTTCTGTAGTTGAAACTTGAATTAATTGAATTAATTGGTTTGTTAATAACAAAGCTCGATAACATCGTTCTAAGATGATAAATGCTAGCTTCTTCCATGTTTTTCACTCCATATTTGATCACCTGTGATTGTGGCTTGAGATTAGATGGAAATCCAATTCGAAATCTTGTGTAAAAAGTTATAACTAGCTAGGACCAAGTGGCTAAATTGTTGAATCAAGTAATTGAGTTGTTCAAGTTAATGTTAAGTTCTTTAAAGTGCTGAAAATAAAGCTAGGCAAGCCCGACACCTAAGTGAAGTGTTCGGGTTGAGCACTAGCAAAGGCACAAATACTGTGAGCTAGGCAGGTCCAACACCTAAGTGAAGTGTTTGGTATCGAGCACTAGTATGCAGTAAATAAATTGAAGGAATAAGTTGAAGCTTGAACGAAATTGTTGTTAAAAAGCGGTCCTAGCTAGAACATGTAACGTACAGATCTAGAAACGGATGAAGTCGAGTCGATAGCCACGTCACTTTTCCTACCTCCGCATCCACATCATGGCTAGAGCTTAAAGTCTTTTCTCATTAGAATTGGTGTTATCGTAGTCGGTTAATTATGATTCATTGTTTTGCCAAGAAACGAGCTTTGTTAAAACCACTACTTGAAGTGTGCAGAAATTAGTGAGATCGAAAACTTGTTTGGTTGATGTTCTTACATGTGTAGGTTAAGTTTCTACGTGGAACAGTCTAAACCAAATTGTTAGAATTGAATCTCGGTTTAATCTCGTGTCATTTATGAATTTGAGTGTGTTCTAGTTCAGTTTGCTTGAGGACAAGCAAAAGCTTAAGTGTGGGGTATTGATGACACTCGATTTGACGTGATTATCAGCCTCATTTAAGCGACATTTCCTTACTTGAAACGTGGTTTTAGGGGTAAAATAGCAAATATTCACTCAACTACCCTATTTCCTACCGATTTGGTTACTTTGGCCCTTTTTGGGTCAATTTGATGGTTTTCTAGTGTTTTTGTGATAGCACAGATTTTTGCCATCATTTACGTAGCCATGGACGTATTCAAGACCTCAAGGAGTGAACCGGAATCGAACCAGAAATCAAACCGGATTCAGAACCGAAGATCCAACTGCCCAGCACAATGTTTTCGCCGAAAATACTATGAGGTTTTCGGCGAAAATACCTTCAGAACTCACAGGCTGATTTGCACTGAAGTCTTCGGCGAAAACTTCAGCCGACTCTAGGGTCGATAGATAGAGTTTAGAGAGTTCGAAGAATCGTGGAGAGATCGTGACGCCATCCTTCCACCTCGAAGAACTCGGAGCTTAAAGTTGAAGATCCAGGAGATTGAAGCTTCGCGGGAGTCGTAAGAATTAGGTTTTTCAGTTCTTATCTGTTCTTCCTCTGTATGATGATCTTCATTGTTGCCTTTGATTCTCTTGTTTCCGATATGAGTAACTGAACTTGTAGAGCTTAGATTAGATGAACCCTAAGTGACCCAGGGCTTTAAAGTGGTCACGGATCGGCGGTGATTAGATTCGAAATTCAATCAGTTCTTTTTCATGTTTGATTCGTTCTTCATTGTTCATGTTTCTTGTCTGGATTGATCACCTAGATTAGATTCTTGTTAAGCTAAGGATAGAAGCGAACGCTCGCCTTACTTTAGAACATCGAATTGAACAATTAACCTTATAATTGGAGCGTGCCTTTCGTAGGAACCGGTTAGGGTTAATCCACTGCAAGAGTAACTCACTAATCATTAGTAATTGCACCAGTTAATTAAGTCGTTGCGAGAGGCGACCGTACCCGGGCGGCTAGTTAATCTTGGTAGTTAGAACGGATAGAGCGAACGTTCGCCGGTCTTAAACCTAAGAGTAAGGAGTTATGGTGGTGTATAGAAACCGATTGAATTAGAATTGAAAACCGCTGATCTGTTGATTGCCAATGCTCTGGTGATCTAAGGGGGATTCGAAATCTAAGTTCGTCTATCTTCCTGTTAGTCAACCGTTTTAATCTTTCTGTCTTTTATTTTCCTTTGCTTATTAGATTAGAAGTCGTGGAACTCACACCACGCACTAAATGCTTAAACCTGAATAAATTGCCAGCTTCTTGGAGTAGTCGATTAGAAGAAACCCCTGGAATACGATCTACCCTAGCTTCACAGCTTGGTAGTATTTGATACCGCTAATACTGCAGCTATCAAAGATCAAGAACCCCTAACCGTCCTCGGCATTTCGGAGCCTTCACCAACTCCTAGTTAACCAAGTGTGGACGTCTAGAATCTCCCACTCCCTCCCAAAGAAAACGATTTTGGATCTTCTCTAAATCCTTGATAACATGCACCGGGGCTTGGAACAAAGACAAATAGTAGATGGGAAGCTGAGAAAGAACGCTCTTGAGCAAAGTCATTCTCCCACCAAAAGAGAGAAGATTCGCTCTCCAAGACTCAAGTCTCTTCCTAACCTTTGCCACCAAAGGATCCCAGACATGTCTAGAGGCCAATCTATTTCCAAGAGGTAATCCTAAATAAGAGGTCGGGAGAAGGCCTAATGAGCAACCAAGAATATCAGCAAAAACCTGACCATCCACGATATCCCCCACAGGAAAGATGACAGACTTGTGAACATTCACTTTTAAACCTGTAACTGCCTCAAAGCAAATGAGAATAGCCAAAACCTGTTGAACTTGTTCCACCGAGGCGTCACAAAAAACCACCGCATCATCAGCGTAGAGAATATGATGAACTTCCCCTGAACAAGTGTCGTCATTCATGAAGAAGCCCTCAAACAAACCATACCTCCTTGCCCTATCAAAAAACCTTGAGAGAATTTCCATGATCAGAATAAACAAAAGCGGAGACAAAGAATCCCCCTGTCTAAGACCTCTCGAACTAGAGAAGTAGCCCTTAGCCTCTCCATTCAAGATCACAGAGAAAGAGGCCGTAGAAATGCAGGAAGAAATCCAACCAATCCATTGCGCAGGGAAATTCATGTCTTTCATCACCTTTAGCAGACAAGACCAACTTACATGATCGAAAGCCTTTTCGATATCGAGCTTAATCACCAAGTCTGCACGACCCGACCTGTATCTAGAATCGATTGCCTCATTAGCGATCAGGGAGGCATCCAATATTTGCCTGTTTTCCACGAAGGCGCATTGATTTTCTGAAATGCAACTCTTGATCACCCTCTTAAGCCTTTGCGCCAAGGACTTAGATAAAATCTTGTAGAAGGAGCTAACTAAGCTGATAGGTCTAAGATCACGAATGTCCTCAACGGTATCCTTCTTAGGCAACAAACATAGGAAGGTGTTGTTAACTGCCCGCGGAAGGGTTTCACCCTGTAAGAAGTCCTCTAAAGCCTTCAAAACATCATACTTGACGATATTCCAATGTGCTTTGAAGAATCCCATAGAAAGACCATCCGGGCCAGGCGCTTTGTCATTAGCACACTTCCTAATCACGCCCCACACCTCCTCCTCAGAGAAAGGAAGAGTAATAGCAGACTGACTCACCTGATCGAGCCCAACAAAACCTAAATTACTAGGAAAAGGTCGAGCCTCCCAGGGCTCCCTATAAAGGTCATTGTAGAAATCCACCACCGCTTCAGCTAGACTGTCATAGTCATCATGAACCACCTCTCTAATTTTGAGAACTGAAATATGATTGCGGCGTCTATTCTGATTAGCAACCTTATGAAAGTAGGAAGTGTTCCTATCACCATCTTTAGTCCATCTGTCTCTTGATTTTTGTCTCCAAGAGATCTCCTCTCTTTTCCAAATTTTATCCAAATCGCACTTCAAAAGACATCTCTCAACCCTGTTCTCTGACGACAACTGAAAAACTTCCTCTTGAAGGTCAAACACCGCAATTGTATCCATAATTTCCTTAATCACCACATTATTCCTTCTAAACGTGGACTCATTCCACCGACGAAGATCTTCCTTAAGGTTCTTGAACTTGGCGGCTAGAATGAAGATGTTATTCGTACCCGAAACCGATCTACCCCAAATTGTACTAACAACCTCAGGAAGGTCAGGAGACTCCAACCACATCAGCTCGAACTTCCAAGGTCTCCGAAAGATTCTGTTGACGGAGCATTCCAACACTAACGGGCAATGATCCGAGCATGTTCTTGGAAATGCTCGTAACCCACAACCACCATACTTGTCTTCCCAATCCGCAGAAATAAGCACCCTGATCTAAACGAGACATGACAGCATTTTCCTGCAAATTTGAGAAGGTAAAAGTAGCACCACCCATAGGCAAATCTAAAAGCCTCCAATCTTCGATGAAGCTGTTGAACTCTTCCATTTCCCTAAAAGAGCGAGAACCAGAAGAAACCTCCTCCAAGTCTCTGACCATATTAAAATCTCTTATGAAACAAGCCGGAAAAGACCACCAACCTAAGATATCTCTCAATTCTCTAATAAAATCTTGTTTCTGTTCCGTGTAAAGTGGACCATAAACATTGCAAAGCATCCATTCAAAGTTGTCTGACACATTCCTAAAAATAGTCACCAAGCAATGACGTCCAACCCAGTGATTTTGAAGCTGCACAATACTTTCATCCCAAGCAGTAAGAATACCTCCACGGGACCCCTCCGCATCTCTAGTTTCCCAACCAATGTCCCTTCTGCCAAACAAACCAAAAACAACTAACCTATCTAAAATTGCCAACTTGGTTTCCTGGATACACCAAATGTTGGCCCTAAACTCCGCTAATCTACTTCTTAAACGAAATTGCTTCGAAACATCACCGATTCCACGAACGTTCCAAGAAACTAACTTAGGCATCATTAGTCAACGGATCAGGAGAGACATACCTCAAAATGCGACCCGAATCGGAAATTGACGAGTCTGCCAGATTCCAATCTAATCTTTTTAATTCCATATCCTGTTTTGATTTAGGAGCCGACTTGGCGCGTCTCCGAAGTACCTCCCTCGGAACCTCCTCTACTCTTTGACAAGCTTTCGCTGAGGAGCCGTCGAGCTTCAAATCAAATAAACTAGATAAGGAAAGGCCTTTCGAGACAATCGCCTCATCCTCGTCCCTAAATACTTCCCCTATTGTCGTTGGTGATGAGATGGATGAACTGTCTTCGAAGTTCTCACCCGGAACCAAAACCAACGCTTGGGGATTCGCCAATGTAGGAATAAAAGATTCTGAGTCTTCTGAGAAGTGCTTGTCCCCCACGTGAGCAGAAAGAAGAAGAGCTCCATGAGGGTCTTTGTCTCCAAAAGCGTGGAGGCTGGTGGGAAGGGAGGACTTGGGCTCTTCTTCAAACAAGCCCAAATTAAAATCAGCTAAACTTGAGTGTTTTGAGGGCCCAACACAAATAAGATCTTCATTCATCAAAGGTTTGTCCGCCACAAGTCTGCTGAAAGCAAAATCCATGGGCTCTAAGTGAGGCCCAATGAAGCAGTTAGCTTCCCTTTGATAAACCCCATCATATGTGGGCTTTGAGCTCAGCCCGGTCGACCTTCCTCTATCCCTAACCCTACCATGTTTTGGATCAATAGCCGCCGCCCCCATGAACGAAGCTTCACCCTTGTAACCCTTCTCCGTCACCGACGGAAGAACTCGCATACCACCGGCCGATTCCGCCAACCCTTTGCCTGAATCCATAGGAACAGAAAAGCATGGCTCTTCAATCACTTTAACCTCGAAGCTTATACCATCTGCACTTAGAAATATTGAGGAAGGGAGAGAACCTACATCCAACACCTTCAAGCGGACGGCAGAAAATCCAGTTTCTTGCCCCTCTAGAAAACCCCCGCAAGCATCGCCTATATCCCGAAAGACCACCTCTGATCTAAAATGAACCGGGATGCCGAAGATTAACACCCACCTCTGGCCTTGATGTTTCAGCATATTCAAACGTCCAATTGTCGGTACCCACCTTCTCACCGCAATCTCTAAACCCCTAAAAAACCACCTTCCTTTGTTAACAATCTTATCCACCATCTCCACTGAACCACATTCAAATAGCCATGAGTCATCTCCTAAAAGTTTAGATTCCCAGGACAAATCAATTCCCCACCATTTACACATCCATCGCCTAAAATCTTTCCACGCAATAAAATCATTTGAACCAAGGGAGAAGTTCACCACTACCCAACTTTTAAGCTTCTCAACCTTTTCCGCCGCTGCCATCTCGTCCACTGAAATCTTGGTAGTCAATGCTACCTCAGAGCCTTCCACTGGAGACGACGAGACCGCAACAATCGACACCGTCTTACCTCCTAACACTGAAGCATATGTTCTGCTTCCTACAAAGACCCCATTCCCACCCTTCTCGGCTGATATGAAGCTTTGAATCGACTTCAACCAAGCACTCCAACCCTCTTGAGCATCGTCAGAAGGGATTGAAACAAAGAATCTCTTTCCATTACTGCACACTTCCATAACTCGTAGAAAAGAGACCCCATTCAAAGAAAAGGAACCTACTAGAAGAGCTCTAGAGTTGCTTCTCTTCACCAAACCTCTGCCCAACTTCCAACCATTCTCCAGAGCAGAGCGAAGCACCTTTTCAAGCCAACGCAGCAGCAGATCGCCCAGAAAAATGTAGTGCTCGGAGCCAGAGTACGAGACCGAGATTCGGTAATCCACATCTGCAAAGCGACTAGAAGAAGAGATAGAAATCGTTCTGCCCCTGATTTCGAGAACTCGCGAAGATCGATCCAAACATCTAGACCTAAACCCCAAAGCGCCCCCACTCTCAAACCCTCCCAAGACCCCTTTCCCTCTCTCTCTACTTTTCTTTCTCATGTTCACTTTTTGTATCTAGTTACATTATTGTTGATAAGCAAAGATAGTTATAATGCACGTTTACAAATGTTGATAGGAAAGGCGGCTAAAATGAAAAATTCCACAAACGACGGATGGTTCAGCAGCCTCCCTGATGGTTTAACAGCATACCTACCTGGTTCTTTGCAAGATAACAACATTACGAATCATTTAGTGCTACAGAAATTGGTTGTGATTTCATTACCCATCAAAAACAATACTCTGCCCAACTGCTTCTGATTAGTCACTTGTTCATGGCGGCTGCTTCGAGTCATCATAGCACCACAAACAATCTTCCTCTTCTCGAATCCGAAGAAGAAACAAGAGATGATTACTGCCATCCATACAAGGAGAATTGCCCAGGTTGTCGAGAGGATCTTCTGAAGCAGCGCCATACTGGTGTTCCTTACTTAAACTTGTCCTACATTTGGATCGTCTCTCTTTGTACTGGTAATCAATCCCCTTTACTTCTTCTTCTTCTTCTGCTCGATTCCTTGTAGGGTTTCATTTTGTTAACACTTGTTTTTGGTGTCTCAGCTCTGCCAATCCAGTCACTGTTCCCTTTCATTTACTTCATGGTATGCCCTATCCCTCCTTCAACTTACTTGTAATCTTCCCTACAAATTAGGCAATCCTTTACAATCTTCTTGCTGTTAATGAATTCACTTGTTATGTTCATTGGCGGGACTGGAGTGGGCCATTTGTTCTGAACTGAGCACCTGGTGTTTTAGCTTCCTTCATAAAAGGGAACCAAGCTATTTGTCTGCTGCAACTGCATGAAGCAGCAGAAGCTAATGTCCTTTCTTTCTAATTGAATGAATGAATGAAAACAACTTTCCTTCATATTTCTGCAGCTCATTGAATGAATGAAGAGAACTTTCTTCCTCAATTTTTTTTTTGCAATTTCTCTTCCTTATTTCAACAGATAAAGGACTTCCATATCGCTGAAAGAGAAGAAGATATTGGTTTCTATGCAGGGTTTGTTGGTAAGCCTTGTTTTTTGGTCACTTCACTGTAGGTTTTCTCACCTTTGCTCCTAACACCCTTTATGTGTGTTCGCTGCATCAGGATCTTCGTTTATGATTGGAAGAGCACTAACCTCGTTTTTCTGGGGGCGTTTAGCTGATCGATACGGGAGGAAACCTGTGATTCTAATTGGGACGTTTTCGGTGTTAGCAGTTTCAACGCCTTTCCTATTACGACTCTACAGAAATCATTTGCTTCATCTGAAATGATTGTACGTGTTTACTTTTCAGGGTTATATTCAATGCTCTCTTTGGTCTCAGTTCAAGCTTTTGGATGGCAATATCTATGAGATTTCTTCTTGGATGCTTCAATAGTCTACTTGGCACAATTAGGGTAAGGGTACTCGAACCTACCCCATGAAATAGTGCTCACTGAAACAAATGTGAAACTTTTGCCCATGAAATGCTTCTCGCCCTGTTTTGCTGTTCCTTAGGCTTATGCTTCTGAAGTTTGTAGAGAAGAGCATCGATCTTTGGCACTATCCATTGTAAGACAGTTGTTGTTTTCAGGCTACGCATAAGCAGCAGCATATCACTTGCACAAAGATCTGAATTTGCTCATTTCAGGTTAGCACTTCTCGGGGCGTAGGACTGATTATAGGGCCTGCTATTGGAGGTTTTTTTGCTCAGGTATGATACCAAATGATACATTGGATTTCTTAATCTATGAAGTCCATTCAATGGATTTAAGGTTTCTGTGTGTTGAACAACTAAGTCATAAGTTCTTGAAACTTATCAGTGCTTTTTTTTGGCATGTTGAATATGTTTCTCCAGCCTTCAGAGAAGTATCCAAGCCTATTTTCTAAGAACTCTATCTTTGGGAGGTACTGTGTCACTAGTTGTTGAGTGAAAGACCTTTCAGTTCTTCGCCACCCTCAGTTCTCTCATCAAACCTCTTTGGTACAAACTTTATGTGCTGATTTATCCATAACCTAATACACCTTGCAGATTTCCTTATTTCTTACCATGCCTTCTCATATCAATTTATTCATTGGGAGTTTTCATAGCATGTTGGTGGCTCCCTGTAAGTTACTTTTGAAGCTCGACTTTCAATGAATATGGGATGTTAAGTAATGCTTTCGCAAGGCATCTTGATCAAAGCATTTGTGATAATGCAGGAGACACTGCACATGCATGGAAGAGAAGCCTCTGCTGAGGAGTCTAGTGTGAAGGGAAGGGTTGAAGAAATGCCCCAGAAACAAAATCTGCTTAAAAATTGGCCCTTGATGTCCACCATCATTGTGTACTGTGTTTTTTCTCTTCAAGAAATAGCTTACTCTGAAGTAAGTCATTGGTTTTGGGGCTACTTCTTTCTTTCCATATTTTCCCTTTCAATGTTACGAAGCCTGAAAAATGTATGCTAATGACAGTTAATCCAAACTATAGCTATATGATGAAGCTGCATTTCCTATGCAGATATTTTCACTTTGGGCAGTTAGTGACAAAAAGTATGGAGGATTGAGCTTCTCGTCACAAGCTGTTGGTGAAGTCTTAGCCATTTCTGGTACACCTCTGGATCACATTATATGCATTCAAAGACCCTACTTCCATTGAGATTTCACAGTTGACAACAATCAGATAAATTTGGTTGTGTGATTCCTAGGACTTGGTCTTTTGCTGTTCCAGCTTCTTCTATACCCACCGATTGAAAGGGTTATTGGGCCTCTTGTGGTTACACGCCTGTCAGCAGTAAAGTCTAATTTTTAATCATCAATGTTTGTCGCTATCGACTCTTGCACGAAAGAAAAATGTTGACCACAACCTTATCTTAACAGGCAATAGCAATACCCTTGCTGTCAAGCTTCCCATTCATAGCGATGCTGTCTGGGATAGTTCTCCATGTAGTAGTAAACTGTGCATCCATCCTCAGGAACACTCTCTCTGTAAGTACCAAGAAAACAACCTTAAATCTTTGGCGATCTTTATATATGGTTGTTGATTCTTGTCCACCTGCGATCATATTTTCGATGCAGGTGTCTCTTGTTACCGGGCTGTTCATATTGCAGAACAATGCTGTGGTAAGTGAGAGCAGTGAGTTTCATTTCAGCTCACGATTTGCCAACCTCTTTCAAAATTTGTTCCTTTTTCGTTTCATGTTGCGAAAATGGGATCTTGATACTAAAAGCCACAAAGTCAGAGAGCAGCTGCGAATGGGATATCCCTCACTGCAATGTCTGTTTTCAAATCATTTGGTCCTGCAGGAGGAGGTGCCCTGTAAGTTTATATAACTAAATCTTTGTACATTGTTGTTGTTGGATATGGAGTGAGTTTGTAGGTAAAACTCAATCCAATTTTTCTGTTAATCTGTATGAAAAACTGCAGCTTTTCCTTGGCACAAAAGAGACAAGTTGCTTCCTTTCTTCCAGGTACGTAATCTGTTCTTCTTGGTGCAAAAGGGAAAGGGGAAATTCATACATTGTAATAATTTTGTTCATTGGCAGGGGATCAATTGGTGTTCTTCGTATTGAATTTGATCCAGCTTATTGGGTTGATCCTCACTTTCAAGCCCTTCCTTGCACTACCAGCCTAATGTTATTTCTTCCACAAGCAACACTTTAATTAAAAGGAAGATTTATGAATTATTCTTCAAAAATCAGAGTTTGAAATTCAGCTCATATTAGTAGTGTGGGACTGTGGTCGTCAATGAACTGGATGCTTTCAGTTCTGAATGGTGAAACTAATGTTATAATGTATGGTTGGCCTCCTCGTGTAAATAATCATCTCTGTACTAATTTGGCTGGTCATTTAGCTAGTGTGTTATAACTAGGGCTGTTGATGAAAAAAAGTTAAAAAGCTCGCTCGAAACTCGGCTTGTTTGTAAACGAGCCAGTTCGATAGTAAACACGCTGAGTCTGAGCCTACCTTGGTTGGGTTCGGTAGGCTCCTGAGCTAGCTCGGCTCATCGACTCGTGAGCTGGCTCATTTTCTAGCTCATTTACAGCCCGCGAGCTGGCTCGAGTAAGATAGTTCGCAAGCTAGCCCGTTAAAAGTTTGATTAAGAGCTCGTGAATAAGCTCAATTACATGCTCAATGATTGTAAGGGTTAATATGAGTTTAAGGTTTATGCTTGATATATTTAGGTTAATAAGGTTTAGGATTTAAGAATAACAATTTTAGTTTAAACTCTAGAATTATGGTTTAAACTCTAAAACTCTAGAATCGGCGAAGAAGCTCTGTTTTCTTACCATTTTGATAAAAGCAGACCTCAATCATTTAGTAGTTCAGTTACAACAGATAAAATCTCATGAAAATAAACCCAAATCAAATCACTGGAAACCAAACAAGAAGAATCAATGATAAATTCGAGGAAGAATCGGAGGAAATGGATGGCAAAATTAATGAAAGGGAACGTTTGTTAAATGTGTTATAGTAAAGGGGTTTAATTTGGTTGAAAATAGTAGAAGGGTATTTTTGTAAACTTTGCATAATAGGAAAGGTTAGCTTTTCCAGATCAATAGTGGAGACGGATTTCAGCCCTATTTAAGCACCCCTTCAGCCCCTTTCCAAGAGACATTCGATTTTCCAGACCACGACTTGGAGAAAGTTTAGAGCATATTTTGGAGTATTTGGAGAGATCATAGCAAGGATTAATCCATCCCGAAGGACGCTCGGAGCGTCGAAGTTGAAGATTTTCAAGATTAAAACTGCTCAGAATCATCGGAATTTAGTTTTTCAGTTTCTCTATGTTCTTCCTTTGTTCTAAGATGAATTATTTGGTAGTTTCTAATTCTTGTTTGTCGGATATGAGTAGCTAAACTTCTATAGCTTAAATTAGATGAACCCTAAGCGACTCGGGGCTTTAAAGCAGTCACGGTTCGACGGGCAGTTAGACTTTAATTCAGATTTTTCTTATTCATGCTTGATTCGTTCTTAAAATATTGTTTCTTCTCTGGCCTGATTACCTAGATTAGTGATGACACTAGAATTATCGTGATTATCAGCCCCGTTTAAGCGACATTTCATTGCTTGTAGCACGATTTTAAGGGTAGTTTAGTGGGTTTTCTTTCATTAACGCTATTTCCTATCGATTTGGTTACCTTGGCCCATTTCGGGTCTATTTGATGTGTTTTCTAGGGTCTCTTTGAGTACACAGGTTTTTGCCTTCAGATATGTAGCCGTCGGACGTGTTCGAGATGCAATAGAACATCGACAAGTGATCCAAATGATCAGAGAAGTCAAACCAATCCGAAAAGTGCATACGTCTGTCTAGGCTTGAAGTTCTCGCCGAGAAGATGCTTAAGAACTCAGTACAATTCTCGTCGCTGGTGCTGACCTATTTATTGAAGAAGTTCTCGGCGAGAACTTCCAAGTTCTTGTCGAGAACTTGTGGAGGAATTAATGGAAATTCTCGTCGCCAATTGCAAACAACTTTGTACAGAAGATTTCGGCGAGAACTTAATCATTCTCGCGGAAAACCTTGGCCTTTTTCGGGTTTGTCTTGGAGAAGCAACTATTTAAGGAACGATTCAACCTCAATGGGGATACCGAATTTTAGACTTCTAGAGCTAATAGAGAGAGTTTAGAGCGATTCTTGGAGTTCCCGGAGAGATCCTGACACCATCTTTCCATCCCGGAGTGCTCGGAGCTAGGAATGAAGATTTCTCGAGTTGAAAGCTTCGTCGGAGTCATCGCAATTAGGTTTTACAATTCTTCTTTGTTCATCCTTGTTAAGATGAACTCCTTTGTTATTTTCGATTCTCTTGATTTAAACATGAGTAGCTAAACTTGTTAACATTAGATTAGATGAACCCTAAGTGACCCGAGGCTTTAAAGCGGCCACGGATCGGCGTAAATTAGATCTTAATTCAGACAGTTTCTTATTCATAATTGGTTTGCTCTTAATTCTTGTTTCTTTTCTAGCTTGATCACATATATTAGATTCTTGTTAAAATAAGGATAGTTGGCGAACGTCTACCTTGTTTTAGAACCTCAAAACATTTAATTAACCTATTCAACGGAGTGTGCATTTCGTAGGAACCGTTTAGGGTTAATCCGCTTCTAGAGTAACTCACTAAAATCAATCAGGTGCATTAGTTAGTTATCCGTTGCAGAAGTGAACGCACGGACGGTTAATTAATCTTGGTAGTTAGATCCGATAGAGCGAATGTTCGCGGACTTAGACCTAAGGGTAAGGAGTTATGGCGGTGTCTAAGAACTGAATGAATTAGGATCGAAAGTTGTCGGTTTTGTGATCGCCAATGTCATGATAATCTTAGGGGATTCGAGTCTAAACTTTTGTCTGTCTTCGTTAATCAAACTTAATCTATCAATCTTTTTTAAGTTCAATTTCAATTCCCTCGCTTAATAGATTAGAAGTCGTGGAACTCACACCATGCAACTTGAATTTAAACCTGAATTCTTGCTTACTTCTTTGAGTAAACAATTGTAAGAGACTTCTAGAATTCGATCTATCTTGCTTTTAGTAGGGTAGTATTTGAACACTATTTTTACAGCTATCAAATAGATTCTTGTTAGGATAAAGGATAGTGGCGAACGTCCGCCTTGTTCTAAAATGTCGAAAGAACAATTAACCTTTTCAGCGGATTCACTTGACCAATAAGGGTCGTTTAGGGTTAATCCGTTTCAAGAGTAGTTCATAGAATCAATTTAGTTGCATAAGCGAACGCACGGACATGTAACTGATCTTGGTAGCTAGTTCAATAGTAGCGAACGTTGTGGACTTGGACCTAAGGGTAAAGGAGCTATGGTGGTGATTAAGAACAGAATGAATTAAGTCTGAAACCTGCTGGTCTTGTGATTGCAAATGTCTTGGTGATCTTAGCGGGATTCGAGTCTAACCTCTTGTCTTGTTAATTGAAACCAACCAAACAACCAATCAATTAATCTGTTAGTCTTAATTAGTTATTTTCTTTCCTTTCATGTTAATTATAGAAATCTCGTGGAACTCACACCACACAACTTGTTTAATTTGAATAGTTACTAATTCCTTTGAGTAAACTTAAAGAAGAAACCTGTGGAATACGATTTGTCCTACTTTTGCAGGATAGTATTTGATATCGTTGTTTTATAGTCTGTCAACAATCAAATGCATCAAAACACTAACGGGAGCTAGGATGCACAAACACCACACGATACTGATTTTCGTCATAACTCAAGTAAGTAATACTATAGAGTTTTTAGAACAAGCTCGTAATGATCTGAAAACGAATATCTTAATTTATACATGATTCAAACGGGGGAGTCACATGCTCCACAACTAATAAGCGTTACTAACATTTCATGTAACTAAACATTTCACGGAACATATATATACACAACACCAAACGAATATTGAAAGTCAGATGTTTAGATAACCTTTTAGTCAGATCCCCTTTCTAATTATACAAGAAATTAGGCAACTAATTGCAAAAAATTTAAGACTTGTGTATACCCTATACTGAGATCTCAAAACCAACTTGCCCACAATTTTGCTAAGTTTTCACTTGGTTTTCTCCCCAGCTCCTCAATCTAATCAATCTCACTTTATTTACTACTATTGATATTCCGAGAACAACTATAACCGTAAAAGATAGTTCTTACATTTTCTCTTTTCCCTTTCCCACCTTTTCTTTATTTTTCCTTTTTTTATATCTTCTACGTGGGTGATGACAATAGAATTATCGTGATTATCGACCCCGATTAAGCGACATTTTATTACTTGTAGTATGTTTTAGGGGTAGTTTATTGGATTTATATTCAATTACGTTATTTCTTACCGATTTGGTTACCTTGGCCCATTTCGGTTCTATTTGATGTGTTTTCTAGTGTCTCTTTGAGTACACAGGTTTTTATCGTCAAATATGTAGCCGTTGGACGTGTTCGGGATGCAATATAACCTCGAGAAATGATCCGAGATCATCAGAGAAGTCAAACCAATCGAAAAAGTGCACTAATCTGCCCAAGAAGAAGTTCTCGGCGAGAACTCCCCACATTCTCGCCGACAATGTGCTTACAAATGCATCAGAATTCTCATCCAATTTAAATTAAAGTTTGTGAAGAAGTTCTCGGTGAGAACTTCCAAGTTCGTTCTCGCCGAGAACTTGTGAATAAATTAAAGGAAATTTACGTCGCTGATCCGAATTACTTTTCAAAGAAGTTCTCGGCGAGAACTTCAACATTCTCGCCGAGAACTTTGACCCTTTCCAGATCCAACACAAGCAAGGATCAATTTCAACCCTATTTAAGCAAGCCTTCAGCCCCGATTCAAATAGATTCCGATTTTCGAACTTCCTGCACATATAGTGACATAAGAGAGAGTTGAGAGTGTTTTCTAGAGTTCTCGGAGAGATTTTGACACGATCTTCTATCCCAGAGGTGCTCGGAACTAGGAGTGAAGATTTCTCAAGATTGAAGCTTCGCGAAATCGTCAGAATTAGGTTTTTCATATTTCCTCTGTTCTTCCTTTGTATGATGAATTCTCTTGTTGTTTTCAATTCTCTTATTTCAAACATGAGTGGCTAAACTCGTTAAGCTTAGACTAGATGAACCATAAGTGACCCGGGGCTTTAAAGCGGTCACAGATCAACGGTAATTAGATCTTAATTTAGACAGTTTCTTATTCATAATTGATTTGTGCTTATTTTATGTTTCTTTTCTAGCTTGATCACCTAGATTAGTTTCCTGTTCAAATAAGAATAGTTGGCGAACGTCCAAATTGTTTTAGAAATTTAAATCAATCAATTAACCTATTCAATGGAATCATGCCTCTCGTAGGAACCATTTAGGGTTAATCCGTTTCTAGAACAACCCATTAAAATCAATTGGGTGCACCAATTAGTTATCCGTTGTAGAAGTAAACGCACAGACGGTTAATTAATCTTGGTAGCTAGTTCAATAGAGCGAACGTTCACGGACTTAGACATAAGGGTAAGGAGCTGTGACGGTGTATAAGAACTGAATGAATTAGGATTGAAAGTCGTCGGTTTTGTGATCGGCAATGCCTTGGTAATCTTAGGGGGATTCGAGTCTAAGCTTTTGTCTATCTTTCGTAAACAACCTTAATCAATCAATCTGCCTTTTAATTCAATTTCATTTCCTTTGCTTAATAGTTTAGAAGTCGTGGAACTCACACCACACGACTTGTTTAAAATCTGAATACTTGCTTACTTCTTTGAGTAAACAGTTAGAAGATACCCGTGAAATACGATCTATCCTACTTTAGTAGGATAGTTATTTGATACCCAGCAAAAAAAAATCATACATTTTATAAAGTGACTATTTTTCTTCCATGATTTTATTTGTTTTTCTTTTCTTGTGTCTTTGTTTTTTATATCTCCCAGACTAGTTCCCTATATTTGGTTTTTCCATATGTAAAAATAATTTCAATAATCACTAGAAGGAGGGCTTGAACCTCCTCCAACCTTGTGATTAACAGCAACACGCTCTAACCAACTGAGCCATTCCATCTATTTAATATGTATATAAATTTACCGAAGGTATCAAAGTCTTCATCTTTTTCCTTTTTTAGTATATATTAGTTAATTAAAACAATGAAATCATTTTTTTCTTTAATATATATAAGCTATGTTTTGTATCTTTATCATAATCACCAATTTAATCAAACAATAATGATACAAAAATAACAAAACTCTTTATATCAAAGTATAGTCATGTTCATTCTTGTAGAGAGTTGATATTATTTAAAAACTACAACTAATAATTTGAGTTAATAAAATAGTTTTAAATATCCTTAAATTTTATTTCATACGTTTTCTTACATTTTCTTAAATTTAATAATGGGGAAAATCTTAACAAACTAAGCTAATATGTCATATCGTTACATATTATTTTAGATACTAATTATATATTTTATAGAGTGACTTTATTTTTCTTTCATAATGTAAAAATAATTTCAGTAATCGCTAGAAAGAGGGCTTGAACCTCCAACGTTGTGGTTAACAACCACACACTCTAACCAACTGAGCTATTCCAGCTATTCAGTATGTATATAATTTTAATGGAGGTACCGAAGTCTTCATCTTTTTCCTTTTTAATATATATTAGTTACATACTAGTTAATTAACACAATGAAATCATCTTTTTCTTTAATATATATAAGCTATGTTTTGTATCTTTATCAGAATCACCAATTTAATCAAACAATAATGATACAAAAACAACAAAACTCTTTATATCAAAGTATAGTCATGTTCATTCTTGTAGAGAGTGTAATTAACTAATTGATATTATTTAAAACCTACAACTAATAATTTGAGTTAATAAAATAGTTTTAAATATCCTTAAATTTTATTTCATACGTTTTCTTACAGTTTCTTAGTTAATATGTCATATCGTTACATATTGTTTTAGATACTAATGATAGGTGAACACTCCGGTGACGCGCGTCACCGGTTACGCTGCCACGTGGCAATGCGTCATTGGTCCACATAATACTAATAGTTTTAGCTCATATTTAGTATTATAATTTTTCTGAATGTATCAAAAAGTCACCCAATTCAATAAAATCAACAATTTATTTTCCCATCCAGTATTCCATATGTTAAGTCAAGAACATGTTTGGACCACATAATTTATCTACCTTATCTCACAAACACCATTTACCACCGCCACACCATTTACCAACGAACTCTTTATTTCTGTCCGATCTCCGACTCATCGTCGAGCATAGCCTATTTTGTGCGTTGAAATCCTATTTTTTCAAAGGTTAACTCGATTCTCTCATCAATACGAGCTACTAGGGTTTGGTCGATCTCGGTTACTTTGCTAGACCTGCTGCAGAAAATAAGGCGGCGCCAATACCTGTAGAAGAACAAGTGCAGAATTACTGAATTAGCCTTACGTTAATCGGTGACGATCTGCTTCAGCCGCCGCCGTGGTCGTCGCCACGAGGGATGGTATCTTGACGATCTGCTTCCGCCGCTCTGACTGTGAAAAATAACTTATCCACAAACAATATATCCATATTTATACATCTACCAAAGAACAGACGGAAGCAAAATAACAGAAAATCAAGTTCAAATGAATCAATTGCATTGAAAACTTAATTAGAATGCCCAAATATATACAACATAAATCAGGATTCACCATGATGATTATAAACCATAATAGCAAAATCAAAATAGAAAGTCAAAAGCTAAGAAAACCATCATCAGAAGAACATAGTAGCAAAATCAAATTAGAAAGACTTGAAACTGAAGAACAGAGAGATGTAGTTCGACTTCCTGCTGTAAGGATCACTAGTGGTAATCGAGATCGACGAAACCCTAAGTAGCTCGTATTGATGAGAGGATCGAGTTAACTTTTGAAAAATCAGGATTTCAGCGCACAAAATAGGCTATGCTCGACGATGAGTCGGAGATCGGATAGAAATAAGAAGTTCGTTGGTAAATGGTGTGGCGGTGGTAAATGGTGTTTGTGAGATAAGGTAGATAAATTGTGTGGTCCAAACATGTTCTTGACTTAACAGATGGAAAAATAGATTGTTGATTTCATTGAATTAGGTGACCTTTTGATATATTCAGAAAAGTTATAATACTAAATATGAGCTAAAATTATTAGTATTAAGTGGACCAATGACGCGCTGCCACATGGCACGTAACCGGTGACGTGCGTCACTGGAGTGTTCACCACTAATTATATATTTTATAGAGTGACTTTATTTTTCTTTCATAATGTAAAAATAATTTCAGTAATCGCTTGAACTCCGACCTTGTGGTTAACAGCCACACGATCTAACCAACTGAGCTATTCCAACTATTCAGTATGTATATAATTTTACTGGAGGTGCCGAAGTCTTCATCTTTTTCCCTTTTTAATATATATTAGTTACATATTAGTTAATTAAAACAATAAAATCATTTTTTCTTTAATATATATAAGCTATGTTTTGTATCTTTATCATAATCACCAATTTAATCAAACAATAATGATACAAAAACATCAAAACTCTTTATATCAAAGTATAGTCATGTTCATTCGTGTAGAGAGTGTAATTAACTAATTGATATTATTTAAAAACTACAACTAATAATTTGGTTTAATAAAATAGTTTTAAATATCCTTAAATTTTATTTCATACGTTTTCTTACATTTTCTTAAATTTTATAATGGGGAAAATCTTAACAAACTAAGCTAATATGTCATATCGTTACATATTGTTTTAGATGCTAATTATAAATTTTATAGAGTGACTTTATTTTTCTTTCATAATGTAAAAATAATTTCGATAATCGCTAGAAGGAGGGCTTGAACCTCCGACCTTGTGGTTAACAGCCACACGCTCTAACCAACTGAGCTATTCCAGCTATTCAGTATGTATATAATTTTTACTGGAGGTACCGAAGTCTTCATCTTTTTTCTTTTTTAATATATATTAGTTACATATTAGTTAATTAAAACAATGAAATCATCTTTTTCTTTAATATATATAAGCTATGTTTTGTATCTTTATCATAATCACCAATTTAATCAAACAATAATGATACAAAAACAAACAAAACTCTTTATATCAAAGTATATTCAAGTTCATTCTTGTAGAGAGTGCAATTAACTAATTGATATTATTTAAAAACTACAACTAATAATTTGAGTTAATAAAATAGTTTTAAATATCCTTAAATTTTATTTCATACGTTTTCTTACATTTTCTTAGCTAATATGCCCTATCGTTACATATTGTTTTTGATGGGCCCAGCCCGGCGAAATCCAAAGGCCCACATAGCGGCCCACACGGCGTCCTGGACACAGTCGCTGGTACTGAGAAGCTGGGCCTAGGCGATTGCTCAGATGGGCTAAGCAAGCAAGCCCAGGAAGCAAAGGGAGGCCCAAAGCGATGGCCCAGTCTCGGCGGCTCTTAGGATTTCAAGGCAAGGCGAACACGTGTCAACATCCTACGGAGGCTACAAACGAGTGGCCGAGATTCAGCCTTGGCGACCAAGACAGGGGTACTATAAATACCCCCCGTACACCCCATTAACCGGGGGAGAACACTTTTTTACCCAGCGGACAAAACGCTCCGCGGTACGTTACTCGCTTCCCTTCTCATTCCTTAAACTGATCGCCTCCCTTTCCCTTGAACTAACTACCCCCTCCATTACTTACGAGGTACACCACCCCCGGAAGACCAACAGACTTGGACTTCCATTATTGGGCCAGGCGACAAGGCTGGAACAATTGGCGCGCCAGACAGGGGCGATCAGGCGACTTTCCAAGGCACATGGCTTCATCAGCGATTCCCACTCTGATGGGCGAGGATGGTGAAGGAGGAGATGGAGTAACACCGGTCAAGCACATCAACCCAGGTTCCCGTGCAGACCCAAATCTCACTAGAAACATGGAACGCGAATTCGAAGGCGACTCGGAGTCTCGAAGTACTATCCCTGCCGGCGATGCCTATGAACTATTGGAGCAGCGATTCCGGTCCCTTGAGCAGCAAAATGCTGAGCTTACCCAAATGTTGAAGACGGTGATCGCTCAGCAAGCTCAAGCCCTCGGGGCCAACACTCGGGACAGGCAGTCACCGCAGGACTCTCATCTCGAGGTATTACAACAGTTCCTCCCTGCTACTCAAATCTCACCCGCACAGTTGGCAGTTCGCCAACCTCTGTCCAGGGCGATACTCGCTGAGCCACTACCAAAAGGGTTGGTGCCGCCCAACCTGGATAGGTATGTAGGTACAAGCGACCCGGACGAGCACCTTCAAGCCTTCCAGATCGCCATGCAAATGCAGCAGGCTGGCGACGCCGCATACTGCAGGGCTTTTCCAGCGACGCTTGGAGGGCGAGCTAGGGAGTGGTACATGAATCTACCGGAAAGGGTCGTCCAATCCATCAAAAGGGTAGATCATGAGATTGCTGCGGCAAGTTTATTCCAGTCGACCCATAATGGCAGATGCGAGAGTCGCTGTACAGTGGCTCCGAAGTCGCTGTCCGACTTGGAAACCAGGGTACATAAAATTATTTTGATTGAGGAGCAGTTAGCAGAACCTTTACAAGGAGTGGCGAAGAGGGAGGAAAGGCCCGTTACAGGGAACAAGCAGGCCAAAGGGCAGCCCTCCGAGACACCGCCATACAGGAGATACCGCCCTGGAGAGCAGAGGGGTTACCAGGAAAGGGGATACCAAGAAGAAAGAGCGGATTACACACCGCTCTCGGAATCGCGAAGAAAGATCCTGCTGTATATGCAGCATAAGGGATATCCCATCAACTGGCCGGGACCAATGTTCACCCCAGCGGATCAGCGAAGTCGCCAGAAGTTCTGCGATTTCCATGAATCTCATGGGCATACCACTGAAGATTGCAGGGAATTGAAAAATGAAATCGAAAGGTGGATAAGCGAGGGACGTCTCAGGGATTTCATTGTCAGCTCAAAGCGGAAAAATAAGTCGCAAGAAGATGATCCCGCGGGAAAGGAGAATCACAAGACAAGAAGGGTGATGTCTTCGCCCGGCTTAAAGAGCCTTTGGACAATGAAGATAGCAAGAAAAAGCCTCGACCTGAGGTGAATCACGTTTACCAAACCATTTTCGGTGGGGAAAGTTGCCCAACAAAGAAAGTCAAAAAGGAGGAAACAAAGGAAGTAATGATGATAGATCAAGTTAGTCGCCCAACGCTGGGATTCTCGGAAGAAGATATGGCCCGGGTTTGGAGGCGATGGTGATTCAGGTAATTACACACAATAGCCGAGTGGAGCGAGTGATGGTTGACGAAGGGAGCTCGGCGGACATCATTTTCTGGGAGCTGTACAAAAAGATGAACCTGCCAGCTAGCTTGCCCAGGCAGACAAAAACTACCATCTTAGGGTTTTCAGGGCACACAGTCCCCATCAAGGGAATAGCCACGATGGCGGTAACCATTGGGGACGGAGACTTGCAGGTCACCCGATCCATCGACTTCCATGTCATGGATTGTCAATCCACGTACAACATGATCCTAGGGCGACCGGCGCTCGCCGCCTTCCAAGCAATCTCCTCCCCAGTGCACCAAGTACTGAAGTTCGCCACTAATGAAGGGATAGGTTTTGCCTGGGGGCACCCGGACATCGCCAGAAGGTGTTACAGGGCGGCGACTAAAAGCACTTGCCTCACCATAAGCTTGGAGGCGGAAAACGAAGGAGAAAGAGTCGTACCAGCGGAATCGGACGTCCCAATACCGCTGTTCGAAGAAGAGGAAAGGAAGACAGTTCGAGTGTCATCCTACCTAAGCGATGACAAGAAGCAAGAGTTGGTCAAGTTGCTCCGAGAGTTCTCGCACCTGTTCGCATGGTCACCAAGTGATATGCCAGGAATCGCTCCAGACATCATCAAACACTCTCTAGCAATCGAACCCGGGAGTCGCCCAGTCCAGCAAAAGCGGCGGAACATATGCAGGGAAAGGCAGCAAGCGGTGGCGAATGAAGTAGAAAAGCTTTTGAAGGCAGGGTTTATTAAAGAGTGCAGTATCCCGAGTGGTTGGCTAATGTAGTTCTTGTGAAGAAATCGTCAGGAGCATGGCGAATGTGTGTCGACTTCACCAACCTTAATGATGCTTGCCCCAAGGATCCGTACCCCTTGCCCAACATAGAGCAGCTGGTAGACGCAACGGCGAATAATGAAATGCTGTCCTTTCTGGATATGTTCTCAGGATATCATCAAATACCTTTAAACAAGCAGGATCAAGAGAAAACGGCTTTCATGACGCCCACGGCGAACTACTGCTACCGGGTAATGCCATTTGGGCTCAAGAACGCCGGCGCGACTTACCAGAGAATGATCGACACAGTCTTTGTCAAGCAGCTCGGCCGAAACTTGGAGGCATATGTGGATGACCTTTTGGTCAAAAGTAAGAAATCCGATGATCATCTTGGCGATCTAAGAGAAACCTTCAACACATTACAGGAATATTCGCTCAGACTAAACCCTTTGAAGTGTGTGTTCGGGGCGACATCAGGAAAGTTTCTGGGATATCTCATAACCAGGAGAGGAATAGAGGCTAATCCAGCGCAGATCGCGGCGATTACAGCAATGGCACCCCCGAAGACCGTGAAGGAAGTTCAGGTTCTATCTGGAAGACTGACGGCAATCAATCGATTCATTCCCAGGATCGCCGACCGCTGCGCTCCGTTTTTTGCGACCTTGAAGAATGCATCAAAGTTTGCATGGAATGACAAATGTAACAAGGCTTTTGAAGAGCTGAAGCAATTTTTAACTACCCCTCCTGTACTTGCATCTCGAGTAAAGGAGGATCAGGCGCGGGTATAGTCCTAAGGTCTCCTGGTGGGATCCTCCACGAGGTCGCATTGCGATTCGCAACTAATCGAACCAACAACGCAGCTGAGTATGGGGCATTGGAGTCTGGCTTGCGAATCGCTAAGAGTATGAGAGTTACTAACATCAAAGTTTTCTTAGATTCAGCGATAGTAGTCAACCAAGTTAATGGGAGCTTTGAGGTAAAGGAGGAGTCGCTCCTCCCCTATTTTGATGAAGTGAAACTGCTTATATCGGAATTCAAAAAGGTGGTTATATCCCAGATTGCTAGAGAGGAAAATTGCCACGCGGATGCATTATCGAAATTAGCAACGGCGACAGATTTTGAAGAGGGGCGAATGGTCACAGTGGAGAAGGAAACAAGGGTGAATCAGTGTTTCCACATGATTAACGGAATTGGGAAAAGTGACTGGCGAACACCTATTATCCAATACTTGGATAACGACACTGTACCAAGCGACCCGTTAGAGGCGACCAAACTCCGGCGAAAAGCAGGAAGGTGTACTATAATAGGAGGGAGCTGTATCGAAAGTCAGCCATGGGTCCATACTTGCGATGCCTGGGAGAGGAGGATGCAGCTTGGGCCCTGGAGGAAGTACATTCAGGAGTGTGTGGCACTCACTTGGGAACAAGAAGTTTGGAAAGGAACTTAATCTACCAGGGCTTCTATTGGACAACAATGAGAAAGGAGGCTGGCGACCTGGTGAAGAAATGCCACAAATGTCAGGAATTTGCAAGCTATCACAAGTTGCCAGCAACAGCGCTCCAGGCGAATGTCAGCCCATGGCCATTTGCGAGGTGGGGGATGGATATCCTAGGCCCATTTCCGGAAGCCTCGGGGAAAAGGAAATTCCTCATCGTGGCTGTTGATTATTTCACCAAGTGGGTTGAGGCAGAAGCAGTGGCAAGTATCACCGCTAAGCAGATACAAAAGTTCGCGTTTAAAAGTATCGTCACCAGGTTCGGCATACCGGAAAGTATTATATGTGATCATGGTACTCAGTTCGACTCACAAATCTTTAAAGAATTTTGTGATGATTTGAAGATAAATCTACGATTCGCCTCAGTCGCCTACCCACAAGCCAACAGACAAGCGGAGGCGGCTAACAAACTTATCTTGCAAGGTTTGAAGAAAAGAGTGGATGGATGTAAGGGCGTATGGGTCGAGGAGCTTGATCACGTACTATGGGCTCATCGTACGGCTTATAAAAGGCGACAGGTGAGACTCCCTATACATTGACATATGGGACTGAGGCGGTCCTCCCGGTGGAGATTTCAATCCCATCTATACGGATACAGGAGTACAGGGACGAGGTCAACGAACAAGAATTGATGCTTAACGTGGACATGATTGAGGAAAGAAGAGAAAAAGCGCAGATGCGGCTGATCGCTGAAAAGGAACAGCTAGCCAGGTGATATAATCTAAAGCTCCGACCACATCACATCGCGCTCAATGATTTAGTACTGAGGAAAAATTTCAGGCCGGCGGTCGGGGCAGCCAAGCTCAATCCTGGATGGGAGGGACCGTATAGAGTACGGCGAGTAATAGGGGCCAATACCTTTAAGCTGGCAGAATTGGATGGAACAAAAATTTCCAAAACGTGGAACTCCATGCATCTCAGGCGATATTATGATTAGCACTTGTAATCGATGCTAGTTTTAAAAGTAGCCAAGGGCTTTAATATTTACATCCAGAATATTTTTTGCGTCATCAAAATTATCATGTAAGACCTAAGGGCATTGGAGCCGCTATGTAAGACCTACGGGCATTAAAAAATCGCTGTGTAAGACCTAAGGGCAGCAAAATTATCATGTAAGACCTAAGGGCATTGAGATCGCTATATAAGACCTACGGGCATTAAAAAATCGCTGTGTAAGACCTAAGGGCAGCAAAATTATCATGTAAGACCTAAGGGCATTGGAGCCGCTATGTAAGACCTACGGGCATTAAAAAATCGCTGTGTAAGACCTAAGGGCAGCAAAATTATCATGTAAGACCTAAGGGCATTGAGATCGTTATATAAGACCTACGGGCATTAAAAAATCGATGTGTAAGACCTAAGGGCAGCAAAATTATCATGTAAGACCTAAGGGCATTGAAATCGCTATATAAGACCTACGGGCATTAACAAATCGCTGTGTAAGACCTAAGGGCATCAAAGATCGTCATATAAGGCCTAAGGGCATTGAATCGCTAGACTTACGGGCATGAATAAATTGCCGGGTATATCCTCTTGGCGGCGAAACTATCGGTATAAAGGAAAGAAGCAAAGTGGTCAGAAAAGGCATCACAAGATATAGGACCAAGGTTAAAAATACACAAAAATAAGCTAAGTGGCATATTTTATAAAAAAAGGAGAAAAAGAGAAAGAGAGAGCAGTAGCAACAATAAGCAAAAACATGATGTTGATTGTCTAAAAAGAAAGCAGTCATCACAACAGGTCAGAAGCAGGATCAGGGGTCTTTGGCACTGGAGCCCTTCTCGCCAGTCTTGGAAGGATCAGCGGCGGAGTCGAGGTCTTTGCCACTGGTCGAGGGAGCTTGATCAGAGGGTGGCGGCTGAACCTCCGAGCCATCGGGATTCAAATCAGGCAGGCCACGGCTGCGGCGAGTGGCCGCCACATATTCAGCATCTGCCGCCACTACCTCACGCTCCAAGCGAGCAGTGTCTCGGAAATAAGCCTCTTCCTCGGCGTCGGGTAGGTCGGGAACCCCAAGATTGTAGCGGTTAAGCCCTCGGATGACAGCACGAACCATTTTTCGCCCAGGCCAACCCTTGTTGGGAAACAGCTTGTAAAACTCATTACGACAACTGCGCATCACACGCATACTCTCGCCGAGAGCATGAGTATAGTAGGCCACAGTCTCGTCATACTGAGCCTTAGCAGCTGCGAGGTCATGATCCGCCGCCGATTGTGCCGCCAGGGAGTCGATAAGCAGCTCTTTGGCACTATCCCTTTCGACGGTTATCTCCTCCACCTGAGCGACCTTGCCACGAGCCTCATCCAACTCGGCTTCAAGAGCGACGATGTGCTCATTAGCAGATCGCAAGTCCTCCTGGACACCCTCCATTTGGGCGATCCGGGTATTCGCCTCAGCCAGACTTTCCTTCAGAGACCCAGCAGCGGAGGTCGCTGCATCTGCCCGTCGCTAAGATAAAAAGACAAGGAGCAGGTTTAGCAAGGATCGTGAGGTGATAAGCCGAGAAATAGTGTATATAAAAAAAAGGGGGGAAGAAGAGGAGGCAAACAAGTAAATACCTTCTCCTCGTTGTGATAACGAGTAAGATCCATACGCAGGGAGCGTAAGTTCTCTGCCTCCTCCTTCAGCCTCTGGTTTTCCTCTTGCATGTGCTTGCATGCAAAAGACAGGTCGCCGAGCTCGGCGAGGGCCTATGAAACAAAGCAAGCTATGAGTAAAAAAAAAAATAATAATAAATATATATATATATATATACAAATGAGCAAAGGCATTTCACAAATACCTGAAGTAGCCGGCAGGAGGTCGCCCCGTGTAGATCTGGGATCTCCGAGCTTTCGCCGGGTGCGGTCACACCCGCGTAGATGCCGCGGGAAAATTCCTCCGCAATATCACTCGCCATCCGGGGCGATATTTGGGATGCCACCGATGGACAACAGCGAAGTACGACATACAAAATCGCCCCTCGCCCCTCCCGACCAGCAGGCGCAGGGCGGTCAAAAACGTTATTGGCCCGCTCGGACCAGTTAACTCGGCGGGCGCGATCGATGTTGATCGCCGGGAGGCGAGAATGGTCGCGAAGAGGCTCCGTGGGGCGGGGATCAAGCTCCGCGGCAGGCTCTGTTTCAGGATCAATCGGGTCTGCAGGAGGAGGGATAGGCTCGGTGGAGAGATAGGAATCGTCGTACAACAGAGCGTCCTCACCAGAAGTCTGGTCAAGAGGTTCCCTCGCGGGAGAATTATTATCTGCCAGGGGTGATTGGCGGCGAGAGCGGCGGAGGGGAGTTTCAGTTTCAGCGTCATCATCCTCGATTTCTACCATCGGTTGGGTGTGGCGGCGGCGGGCGACTGGAACTCTCACCCGTCTTCTTCCTCGGCTTAGAAGCCCCGACCTTTTTCTTCCTTTTTGAGGAGGCAAGGCCTTCATCTGTTTCTGTCGCCTTCCTCTTCCCCTTAGATTTTTTAGGAGGAGGCTGAGTTGAGGCAGGGGCGACAGTAGTAGACTCTTGCCGGCTAGGGCGAGTCTCACCAACAGGCCCGCGGGCGGTGGTGGTGAGGAGGCATCCAGCGAGGCTTACAGCGCCTGGGAAAAAGACAACCCAAAGGTTAGTGTATAAAAGAGGAAAGCAACACAAAAACACAACACAAAGAAGGTACAAACACATATAAGTGGCAGAAAGAGGGTAGGCGGTAACATGAAGGTTGCGTATTCTTAAGGATTTGACTTTGGCGACTTAAATTGCACAAGATAGGCAGCCCTAGCTAAAAGGAGAAGACAATCAGCATTGCCTAGGCATAAAATATACCTCCTCGAATCCCCGCTTGAGCATTTCTCAGGCCAGAGGTGGACGATAGGTGATGGCAGTCAAGAAGGATCTGGCGACGTAGGAGTATTTCCTCAGGAGTGGGATCAAGCTCGGTGTTGAAATAGCTCATGTCGCCAGAAGACCAGGATGAGGGGAGCAGCGAAGCCCAGTGGCGATCCGTGTCGCTGGGGCAGAAGTAGAAAAACGAATGATACCATGTGGGGCGAGGCTTCGGAGATGAATAAGTGCCCTTTGGGGAAAGATCAGTCCGGCGAACAAAGCTGATGCCATTTGATGTATGTTTGGCATAGTGAATCAATTGAAATAACCGAAGAGTGGGGGCGATTTTCTTGGCCACGCAACTGCACTCGAAGGCAGAAGCCGAGGCCCAGCACCCGACATTGAAGGCGCCGAGAGAAGCACCAAAGCACTGGAGTAGATCAATCACGAATGATGAGGGTGGAAGGCGAAGACCATTGGTGAAGGCCTCAGTCCAGATGCCATGCCACCCAGGGGGCAATTACCAATCGTAAGAGCCGAGAGGCCACGGCGAACCTCCAGGAGGACGGCAACAGGGCGAACGGGAGAACGCGGGCGATTCTCTCTACTGATCCTGAGGGAAAGTAGCCTGGGCCAATGACCGTACGCTCGTCACAAGCAGTTCCTTGCCACATGGATCGCCAGTTGACGATAGAGTAAGACCCGATGACCCTAGTCGCCTCAGGGTCAATCTCAACCCCATGGCGGGCCCGCTCGAATCCTTTTTGATAAGGACCCCAGAAAGGAAGGGCGGTAGATTCATCAAAAGTTTCCTCGGCCACGTCGGAAATCTGGGCAGAGGAAGTTTCGGCCAAGGGCGGAGGATTTAGGGGCACCCGTTCAGGGGTCTGGTTAGAAGATGAGGGAGAGCATGAAGGAGAGGGGAAGGATCGGTACCCGCAGAGTAAGAATGGCTTTGGTTCTGGCTATCGGTATCAGAATCCATGGTTCAAGGAAAACAACAAGGAGCAGAGAAGAAAAAGGAACACACAGCAGGACTGCAACGAGGGTGAGAAAGAAAGGAGGAGTCACGTACCAGGTGGGCGTCGGGGAATGCCAGACATCTGAAAAGGAGTAAGGAAGAGGAATGAACGTTTCCACTCGTCGGAAGAAAGAGGAAACAATTGAAGGCTCGTCGGAAGAAAGAGGAAACAGTTAAGGGCTCGTCGGAAGAAAGAGGAAACAGTTGAAGGCTCGTCGGAAGAAGGAGGAAACAGTGGAAGCAAAAGGACTGTAAAAACGGGAGACGAGGCGGCAGAGAAGGAGTAAAAAAGGAAGGAGGACAGTAAAAATAAGGGCTTATATAGGAAGGCTAGTGAGCGGGAAATGGAACCGTCGCGGCTAATGAGTGGGGAGCACGCGCGGCTGAAGGGACGTGCTTGGCGGGAAACGGAACCGTCGCGACGTTTCATTGGGGACACGCGCGGCTGAGGTGACGTTTGGAAGGATAAGGTAATGATGACTTTTTGGGCAATTACTGAAATACCCCGATTTCCCCAACTTCTCCAGCAAGCTAGGGAGTAAAAGACCATAGTGCCCTGAGCGGTAGAGGGGCGCAGGAGAAATGAAAAATGGGCGATAGGAAGCAGCGATAAAAGAGATAAGGCGATAAAAGCGTGGGCACAAGGGCGACTTAATAGAAGGTTAAGAGCCAAGAAGCCAAAGCGAATAAGCGCCAAAGCGACAAAGCGACAAAGCAGCAAAGCGATAAAGCGACAAAGCGACAAAGCAGCAAAGCGACAAAGCGGCAAAGCGACACGGCATAGGTGGCCAAAAGCCCTCAGCCAAGCAAAGCTCGACTAAGGGCTTGGGGGCAATTGATGGGTTCTCCTGCGGCGATCACAAGACAAGCGGTCCGAACTATGAGTAAGCCCTCAGCCAAGCAAAGCTCGACTAAGGGCTTGGGGGCAATTGATGGGCCCAGCCCGGCGAAATCCAAAGGCCCACATAGCGGCCCACACGGCGTCCTGGACACAGCCGCTGGTACTGAGAAGTTGGGCCTAGGCGATTGCTCAGATGGGCTAAGCAAGCAAGCCCAGGAAGCAAAGGGAGGCCCAAAGCGATGACCCAGTCTCGGCGGCTCTTAGGGTTTCAAGGCAAGGCGAACACGTGTCAACATCCTACGGAGGCTACAAATGAGTGGCCGAGATTCAGCCTTGGCGACCAAGACAGGGGTACTATAAATACCCCTCGTACACCCCATTAACCGGGGAGAAACACTTTTTTACCCAGCGGACAAAACGCTCTGCGGTACGTTACTCGCTTCCCTTCTCATTCCTTAAACTGATCGTCTCCCTTTCCCTTGAACTAACTACCCCCTCCATTACTTACGTACACCACCCCCGGAAGACCAACAGGCTTGGACTTCCATTATTGGGCCAGGCGACAAGGCTGGAACAGTTTTAGATACTAATTATATATTTTATAGAGTGACTTTATTTTTCTTTCATAATGTTAAAATAATTTCAATAATCGCTAGAAGGAGGGCTTGAACCTCCGACCTTGTGGTTAACAGCCACACGCTCTAACCAACTAATCTATTCCAGCTATTCAGTATGTATATAATTTTACTAGAGGTACAAAAGTCTTCATCTTTTTCCTTTTTTAATACATATTAGTTAATTAAAACAATGAAATCATTTTTTTCTTTAATATATATAAGCTATGTTTTGTATCTTTATCATAATCACCAATTTAATCAAACAATAATGATACAAAAACAACAAAACTCTTTATATCAAAGTATAATTTGAGTTAATAAAATAGTTTCAAATATCCTTAAATTTTATTTTAGACGATTTCTTAACATTTTCTTATTCATGGTATTGACATAAAATGTAATTAAATACGATGGAAAAAATCTTAACAAACTGAGTTCATTCTTATCCACAATTCAAATTCTAACCACAATGTATTAACTAATTGATATTATTTTAAATACTATAACTAATAATTGGAGTTAAGAAAATATTTTTAAATATCCTTAAATTTTATTTTGGCAATCTTATAAACATTTTTTTATTCAGTGACATAAATTATCGAAAGAATAAAATCCGATATCTACTACTAGTAAAACTAATTGGCTGCTATTGTAGATATTGATTATACATTTTATAGAGTAAATTTAAATCCATTCATCTAGTTAGTAAATTTAAATGTAAATATATCATGAATAATTTCTAGAATGAGGGTTTGACCTTTGAACTCGTGGTTAACAAACTGGACTATTCCTGTTATTCAACATATATTTTATAAAGCGAGATTATTTACCTTTGTAACAAGCAAACTAAAACAATGAAATAAAAAAAATTCTTTAACATTTATATAAATTATGATTTTTATTTTTATCATAATCACCAATTTAGTAAAAAACAATGATGTGATACAAAAGAAAACTAGTATCAAAATCAAAACCACACTTCAAATTATAAACACAATGTAAATAATTAATTTATATCATTTAAAAAAATACAATTGATAATTTGAGTTAAGAAAATAGTTTTTTTATATCTTTACAAGTTTTTTGGAATCTTTACTCCTTGTTATGATAAATGGCTCAAAATTAATGATTTCAAACTTGGACTAGGCCGACCAGTTAAAATTGTTAGACTGTGAACCAGACACTAAGTTCATGGAAAACGCTAGAAGACAATGATCATTGTGGTCACGAAGCATCCCTCCAGGAGTTGCTCTGCGTCATTCTTGGTCCTCTGAGCCATCAGTATTAAGCAAGACCTAGTCAGATGAACCATGATCCTACGCCACATCAACCTCGCCCTACTAGCTCCAACAAGAAAATCATATAACCTTCCCCCCTCAGTTATCCACCTTTCTAGGATTTTTTGCCCCATTCCCCGTCCTTTTAGTGGTGAATTATCATGTTTTGACACTTTGGCCATTTGCAGCAACAAGGGACTTTCATGGTTTATTTTCACCTGTTGGCTGTTTTCAAATTTCTTTGATGTCATTTCAAGTTTCATCATTAAAGATTGTTGAACAAGTATTTCACCGGTCCAAACGGTGCCCAATCAGAGGTACAAGGCTCCCAGAATGATCGCTCAAAGTTGGGGTTCAGACGAAGCAATTTTCAGAGTGCGCTAGCTTGGTTGGCCGCGGGTAGGGCGCAACAAGCATGATTTGGGGCTAATTAACGTGTTCTAGGTCAAACTTTTGGGTGGAAATGAGAGTTGGAGAAGAGCCGCTTATGATCAAAAACCCACCAGCGACCACCTTAGACACCGCGGTCGCAGCCACCAAAGCCAGAGTGCGGCTAACAATGCACCGCGGGCGCGACCACCTGTTTCCAGCAATATAGATTTCCCAAACTTGGGCATTTTGAAGGAGAGCTCGAATTTTGGTGTCTCTAAAGGAGATTTTGACGAAGGGGAATTCTCTCCACCACTTCTCCAGCCATTCCCAATGGCTCCATACACACTTTCATCCATTCCAAGTGATCCATAAAAGATAAGGATACATTTTTCTCCTAGTTTCATGCTTAGGGGTAGTTGTGTTCTCCTTTTCTCCATGGCACACTAGATCCTAGGGTTTGGGTTGGGGGGGAATCCTTTGGGGTTTTATGTGTTCATTTGGATTCATTTGTGAGGATTAGTTGTGTGGATGCAAGACTTGTGAATCTCTTTGGATATTCATGTATTCTTACCCAAAACCAGCATGTGTAAATGATGTTGAAGGGGACAATAGACACAATGTTTGTTCATGTATTTTGGTGGATTGGGTCCTTAATCGCAAGATGCTTGCTAGGACTCGGGTTTGAGTATGTGATTGCCTAATTACATGTGACACTTGACAAGAGGGACATGTTTAGGTCATTGTCAAATAATTTTGCACTTGGGCATTTCATCGAGCACTTGGTGTGCGTGTGTGGGCTTGAATTAGTCGAAAGGTTGGTCACCCTTGTTTCCTGCATAGTCTTAGGACCCTTTTAGGGATCCTAGACCATGTTTCTTTTATTTGCACGAGGTTAATTGACTATGGCTTGCCTTGCATCTACCAAATTCTACCTGGTTACCATGTTTTGAGAGACTTTATGCCTCTAGGTGAACCCCCAATCTACCTTTTTCCTCTCATTGGTTTCCCCTTGTTGTCTTTGCCTTTGTGTACTCGCTTTGATTCGTTTTCACTCTTTCCATGCTCAGTGAGCCCATTTTGACTTTGTGTGTTGACTTTCATGCTCGATGATCTTATTGACTTTTTGTGGAACCTACACCACACAACTCGAGGAACCTGTGAATACGACCCTAGCCTAGCTAGGATATTATCTTTGATAGCGACCCTCTTGAGGCGCGCGTCAAGCACCCAACATACTTTGATCCCTCTCCATAGCAAACAAGACTTGAGCAAAATTAATGCGCACTAAGTTTTACTCACTAGATCGCTCTAGCGAGATCGTTTTTCCTTAGGGTCTTTCTATTTCTATTACTCAACAATTGTGGAATAAGCAATTCGGGGTTTTGTCGTTGGGTTTTTCAAATGGTTTGTGAACTAATTAAACTAAGAAAGCAAATTAAACAAATAATGCAAGCAAACAAGTTGGGGTTTCGAAGAATGACTAAGGTGTTTGTCCAAACTCGAATCCGCTCTAGCTCGATTAAGACGGATGATGCAATGCAATTTCGATTTCAACAGACTTGATGACTCGACACTTCCTTTGGTAATCTCTACTCCATGGTCAGGACGCAGAGAAACTATCATATCAAACCTACAAGTTCCTATGGTCAAGATAACTCGCAAATTGTCAAGAATGCACGAAGAACGATGAAGTGTCACAAAGATATGCAAAGAGATTAGTTTCACCGGCCTGGTCAAGACACCGACAAATCCTAATAACCTCCTAAACTCTAGAATGATTCACGTCCATGGTCAGAACCGCGAAATCAAAGATGAAGCAAGACCCCTAAGATATGGTCAATCACAGGCTCGTAGAGCTTCAAATTAGGGTTAAGGAGAAATCGCATCAAATGTCTGAATAAACCTCAATTATCATAAAAGGGTTAAAAACCCGACATCATACATACAAAATCCAACTAGAGCTTCATCTAATCTGAACAAACTAAAGAGTTTAGCTCGACATGGAAACAGAAGAATTCAAAGATATAAAAGAGAAGAAAACTGGAGAAGAAGACATCTTACTCCGAGAAATCCTATTCTTGATGAATCAATGAAACTCCCGAGCCAATCCTCTCTTCCTCTCGCTCAATCGTGTCTTCAAAGCTCCGTCTTCTCCTCCGAGAGTGTCTGGTTCGTCGGGGAAGAAGAGAAAAAATTGAAGTAAAAAGTCTCTCTCTAAAACTCCTCCAAATTGGGTTAAAACCCCAATTTTCGTCAAAATCCGGAATTAAAGCAAAAAGTGCGGGAAGGGGCGCACTTTTCCCTCCAAAACACGCACTTTTACGGCTGTGTTCGGGCATTTTTCTTCGGTCATTTCCCACTCTGTTTGAACTCTGAATTGGTCCCCGTTTGAAGCGCCGAGCTCGTAGAAAGGTTCTCCACAATATGGAAACCTGAAATCTCATCAAAACAACTCGAAAACACATCAAACGACCCAAAAGAGGGCCAACGGGGAATAAAACACATTTTTATCAAAAATCACTCGAATACATCACAATTCGGTGTCAAACAAGGGAAATGTAGCTCAAATGTGGCGAGATAAACGCGGTAAGTCTAACGTCATCAAATCACCCCACACTTAAACTTTTGTTTGTCCTCAAACAAATAAAATTTTGAATCTCGCTCAAATTCACAAGTGACAAGATCAACCAAATTGAAATTTAATCTCTAACAATTCAACCTAAACTGTTTCATTTAGATAACGCAACCCACACATGAAAGAAAATCATCCAAACAAATCCAAGTCTCACTATTCTCTGCACACAACAAGTAACAATCACCAATCATGCACGATTCCGACCTAACCGACCAGACTTCCTTACACAGAAAATATTTAGTAATAGGGAACTTTCACACTCTGTGTTTAGGGACGTGTTTGTGCTCTCAATCACTTTCTCGACCGAATTATGTCATAGGTTTGCATTTCGACCACACTCTCCACCACTGTGACAACACGAGAAACAAGTCAAGAGGACTTTACAAGGGACTGTAATGATTCTATACTACAAGGCTTATGATGAATGGATGAAGGGATGTATGATGATGAAAGGTATGGTGCGGTGTAGCAATCGACTAACCTCCCTCGAATCAAGATCTAAGGATTCCTACCGTCTAACCAGATATGGGTGGAATAATGTATGCTCGTCTTAGGATACCCTCAAGCAACTTAGCACTTTTATTTATTCATTTTTCATTTTTTTTTCTTTTTTCTCATTTTTTTACAACGACTTATTACTTTCGTTCTTCCTTACGTAGGGAGAAGAGCGTTTTGAACTAAAAACTACTTATACTTGAAACTTTATTTGGAATTTTCTTTTTTTTTTCCTTTTCTTTTCTCCTTTTTTTAGTGATAAAATTTTTAGTTGCTAGAGGGGTTTACACGTCTGGACATACTAGCTAAGACCACCGGTTTACTGGCTGTAGGCAAGTCACCACAGACCGACTTCCGGTTAGCTAATCTTAGGCTACTACCACATGGGATCAACGGGGTGAACAAAAACATGGGAATAAGCTGTAACGTAATATCGAACCGAAAGAACAGGCCAAGCTCAAAGGTTTACACCTAGGGGAATTAATGTCGGGTTGGCTTCTGGCTTAGGTAGCAATTCTAGGTGCCTCTATCCTCCTAGTACTCGTGTTATCGTGTAGTCTTGAATAGTTCTCATACAAATTCTAACTCATTCAAAGTACAAGAAAGCCACTCAAAAAGAAACAAGTTGTTAATTAAGTGCAACGGATCAAAAACTCACAATTGGTTGCTAGTTGGGTTCGAATCATTTTCGTGCAATTCAAAGTGAAGCTACAAGAGTGATTCTAAAATCTGTTCTGACCGGATTCATTTAATATCAGTTCAAACATGCTGGTTACAGGTTCTAGATAAGACAGTCTAAGCGTCAATGTGAAAGATTTAAAATCAGTTTAGCATTGCAAGTCAAGAACAGAGCAAGTTTCAATCATGGAAAGCACACTGAAATCACAGCAAAGGAACCCTAAAAAATTAACACCCCACCCCACACTTAAAATTGGACATTGTCCTCAATGTTCCACACAAAACAGTGAAGAAAAGTGTAAAGGGGTACCCGGAAATAGATCGTGAGGATGCCAGTGGAGGCAAGAGTGAAGTACCGGTGGATAGTCATGGCGGGAGCTGAGGATAGCCTGAAACAGGAGAGAACCTCACAACAAGATTAGAGCATTCAAAGTACAGAATAGACTACTGACTCAAGAACCACAAAAATTCGACACAAACTCAAAATTAAACAACTGATTCAAAAACTCAAAATAGACTCCAGACATGGGTTGCCTCCCATGAAGCACTCTCTTTTAACGTCTTTGAGCTAGACGATACCTGGTTATGGACCCCAACTCAATAGTTCCTTGAAGTCAAACAGCTTCTTCAAGGCTGGCGGTTTAGTTCAAAATAGCACGCCAAAAGGAGCAAGATGCAGTCGATGGTGCTCAAGTAGATCCTGGTTCTGCTCGGATGACCTTTTCTTCTCAAATTTTCCTACTGGAGGAGGAAAGAGATAGTATGGTGTGTTATAATCGATGATTGCAATCTGCTCCACACCAATGTCATCCAAGTTGCTCTGGCAGTTGAGAACATACGCCTCAAAATCATTGCCCTCCTCAGTTTCGGTTGTCTGAATTACCAATGAGGTTGACTCCTCGACATCCACGTGCTCATCTCTAGCTGGAACTACAGGCTAGCTCGACGGAAGCATAAATGATGATAACTCCTCAATCTCCACATGCTCATCTTCAGCTTCAATCGCAAGATGGATAAGCTCCACATCTTCATCTACCACCATTGTCAAAGATTCTTCATCAGATATCTCTAGCTCAGAACAGTCATGGGCTAGATTATCATTTTCTTCTTCGAACAAATCTCGAGCATCTTCTTCCATCAGTTGATTATGTTGTTCAATCTCGACGTCCACAACATCAGGAGTTCGTAGAGTCGAAAGGATCTGCTTCAAGAGAAAATCTGTATAAGACTCCTGTTGTTGGTACTGGAGCGGATGTAGATATTCCTCCTCGTAATCTTGGTGGTAGTGTGTAGCTTGTGGCTCTGGCCAGAAAGACAAGGGTGGTGGTTCCTCATTCCAGTTTGACATTGGTGGTTGTTCTGATATACTCCACTCTTGGTTGTAATCATTAAGTGGTATTCCATTGTTGTACCACCCTTGGTTGCTATCGAACCTGTAGTCCTGCATCTCAAAACTCAAGAGCACTGCCCAGGTAAATCATGGGAAAAGATGGGGAGAAAAGAGATGATAAGAAAAATGAATGAAAAGGTTAAACGCACAATGCCTTTCCTAGAAAAAGAAAATTCCCCGGCAACGGCGACAAAAACTTGGTGCGCAAATTAATGCACACTAGTTTTACTTGATGGATTTCTCCAAAGAGATCGTTTTTTTCCTAGGGTCTTTCTGTTTCTATTACTCAACAATTGTGGAATAAGCGATTCAGGGTTTTATCGTTGGGTTTTTCAAATGGTTTGTGAACTAATTAAACTAAGAAAGCAAATTAAACAAATAATGCAAGCAAGTTGGGGTTTCGAAGAATGACTAAGGTGTTTGTCCATACTCGAATCCGCTCTAGCTCGATTAAGACGGATGATGCAATGCAATTTCGGTTTCAACAAACTTGATGACTTGACACTTCCTTTGGTAATCTCTACTCCATGGTCAGGACGCAGAGAAACTATCCTATCAAACCTACAAGTTCCTATGGTCAAGATAACTCGCAAATTGTCAAGAATGCACGAAGAACGATGAAGTGTCACAAAGATATGCAAAGAGATTAGTTTCACCGGCCCTATGGTCAAGACACCGGAAAATCCTAACGACCTCCTAAACTCTAGAATGATTCACGTCCATGGTCAGAACCGCGAAATGAAAGATGAAGCAAGAACCCTAAGATATGGTCAATCACAGGCTCGTAGAGCTTCAAATTAGGGTTAAGGAGAAATCGCATCAAATGTCTGAATAAACCTCAATTAACATAAAAGGGTTAAAAACCCGACATCATCCATACAAAATCCAATTAGAGCTTCATCTAATCTGAACAAACTAAAGAGTTTAGCTCGACATGGAAACAGAAGAAATCAAAGATACAAAAGAGAAGAAAACTAGAGAAGAAGACATCTTACTCCGAGAAATCATAATCTTGATGAATTAATGAAACTCCCGAGCCAATTCTCGCTTCCTCTCGCTCAATCGCGTCTTCAAAGCTCCGTCTTCTCCTCCGAGAGTGTCTGGTTCGTCGGGGAAGAAGAGAAAAAATTGAAGTAAAAAGTCTCTCTCTAAAACTCCTCCAAATTGGGTTAAAAACCCAGTTTTTGTCAAAATCCGGAATTAAAGCAAAAAGTGCGGGAAGGGGTCAAAAAGTGCGCAAGGGCACTTTTCCCTCCAAAACGCGTACTTTTACAGCTGTGTTCGGACATTTTTCTTTGGTCATTTCTCACTCCGTTTGAACTCCGAATTGGTCCCCGTTTGAAGCGCCAAGCTCGTAGAAAGGTTCTCCACAATATGGCAACCTGAAATCTCATCAAAACAACTCGAAAACACATCAAATGACCCAAAAGAGGGCCAAATAAAACACATTTTTATCAAAAATCACTCGAATACATCACAATTCGGTGTCAAACAAGGGAAATGTAGCTCAAATGTGGCGAGATAAACGCGGTAAATCTAACATTATCAACTTCAAAGAAAAGCGATCATGAGATTCCTCACCCCAAACCCATTGGTTGTCACCTTGGTCCTCCCGCGACGGCGACATGCCAAAAAACAAGTCAACCACACTCGATGGCAAGCAACAATTGAGTTTGTCCACATCCCATTGGCCATATGGACCAAAAAATTCTGCCACTGACTCCTCAATGTTAACCTCAACTCCACCTTCCTTCACCAGGTCAATAAGGAGAGCTTCGATATCCACCCACCTGACGGTCCAAAAATTTGTTTCACGACCGTCTCGAAGAGATGATTTGGCACCTAGTGTCATCGTATCCTATTCCCGAGAAATCCCCTTCTAGAAAGCTGACAGAGAATTCAGAACCCTAGGTGTGAAACCATCGTCAGATTCGGTCAAGTATTTTATCTAAAGGAGACGAACCCACATACTATTTGGATCCTTAAGAAGATGAAAGCAAGTTTTCTCATATAAGCTCTATTCAGCTCATGAGCCAGCTTAAAGCCAAGCCCTCTATCTTCTTTGGCCATACAAATTTTATCCTAAGCAACCAGATGAACTTTGCGAGCTTCATCCAAGATCCCCAAAAAAAATTTTGAATCTCGCAATCAATCACCTCACACGTCGTGATCGGCAGAACCACCCACAAGAACTGATTGAGAAAGGGCCACCCTATCCACAGAGACAATGATTTTTCCTTCCAGGCCGTTAGTTTTTGTGACCTTAAATGACATGATGTGTTTTGGGGCATAGTGGTGGGTGTTTGTTCTTGAGAGGAGGAGGTCATGGGTTCGAATCCCACCAACACCCAAAAATAAATCTGTGAGGGATGGGCCCAAAGTGAACAATTTCTTGTCAGAAAAGGTTGGGATGTTACAAGTGGTATTAGAGCCTCTCCCCGTCCCTCTTGAACGATGGTGGGTCAAACCTCAACGAGGACGTTGAGTCCCTGAGGGGGGTGTATGTGACATCCTAGGCAAATCTCACATCGATAAAGCATGGGGGGAGATCCATGGGCTATGTGGAATAGTTCAACCTTAAATGACATGACCCGTTTTGGGGCGTAGTGGTGGGGATTTGATTTTGAGGCGAGGAGGTCATGGGTTTGAATCCCACCAACACCCAAAACAAATCCGTGAGGGCTGGACCCAAAGTGGACAATATCTTGTCAAAAAAGGTTGGGATGTTACAAGTGGTATTAGAGCCTCTCCCCGTCCCTCATGAACGATGGTGGGTCAAACCTCAACGAGGACGTTGAGTCTCTAAGGGGGGATGTATGTGACATCCTAGGCAAATCCCACATCGACAAAGCACGGGGGAGATCCATGGGCTATGTGGAATAGTTCAACCTTAAATGACATGACGTGTTTTGGGGCGTAGTGGTGGGGGTTTGATCTTGAGAGGAGGAGGTCATGGGTTTGAATACCACCAACACCCAAAAACAAATCCGTGAGGGTTGGACCCAAAGTGGACAATATCCTGTCAGAAAAGGGTGGGATGTTACAGTTTTACATCAATCATGTCTATGATACTCTGGTATGTGTAAGAGAGATTTTGTCATGAAGAACTGGGACTCCTAAGTACCGGCCGATGTGGCTTGTTAGAGGAATACCAAGTGTATTAGTAATTTCTTGAGACGCATTCCCCGACGTGTTGGGCAAGCACTACAAGAAAATTGCATTTTTTAACATCAATTTTCTAACGACGGACAAAAATCCGCTGTTAGAATCAAAGTCTAACGGCAGATTTTTAAAAATTCGCTGTTAGATAATAGCGGATAGAAAACTGTTGTTAGATATCCGCTGTTAGCCGTTTAATTCAGGGGGCGCCACGGGAAATCAAATTTTTTTGGGGGAAACCTAGCAGCGGATATGAACCGCTGTTAGGTTTTGCTGATGTGGCAATCCGTGTGCCCAACCCCAGCCAATCACATTCTCTTACAGAGTTTTCTTCTTTCTCCCTTACTTTTCTCTTCTCTTTCTCTTATTTGTTGTTAGATTTTGTTCTTGTGTCTTAGGGTTTGTGCCTTAGGATTTGTAGAAGAACAAAGAAGAGGGAGAAGAGAATGAAAAAAAGGAACAAGAAAAAGGAATGAAGAAGAAGAAGAAAGAAGAAGAAGAATCTAGATCTAGAATAGAGAAAGAAGAAGGAAAATAAGAAGAGAAGAAGAAGGAAAAAGAAGGAAGGAGAAGAAAAAGAAGAAGAAAAAGAATCTAGATCTGGAATAGAGAAAGAAGAAGAAAAAGAATCTAGATCTGGAATAAGAGAAAGAAGAAGAAAAAGAAAAGGAAGAAAAAGAAGAATCTAGATCTGGAATAGAGAAAGAAGAAGAAAAATAAGAAGAGAAGAAGAAGGAAGAAGAAAGAAGAAAGAAGAAGAAGAAGAAGGAAAAAGAAGGAAGGAGAAGAAAGAAGAAGAAGAAGGAAAGAGAAGAAACAGGAAGAAAGAAAGAAGGACTAGAAGAAGAAGGAAGAAGAACGCAGAAACCTGCTCCAAGTCTGCATTTTTTAAATCTGATCGTAATTCTAACGGTGAATTTTAACCGTTGTTAGACATAACCACTGTTAGGTTTAACGACGGTCATCTTATCCGCTGTTAGCTCACCTTACGTTAGTCAACCTAACAACGGATATGCAACCGCCGTCAGGATTTCTAACAGCGGCCTATCCGCTGTTAGAATCACTAAAAATCCGTTGTTAGGATGTCGTTTTCTTATAGTGAAGTAGAAGCAAACTGACTTGTCCTTACTAACATCATGCCCATACACGTGACAAAAAACATCCAGGCACTCGACAAAACGAGATCGTCAACATAAAATAGACGGGACAGACGAGGACCACCTGGCGAGAGGCTTATTGGAATCCAACGATTCTCTAAAACTCACTTTTCAATGAGATGACTGAGTCACTCCATGCACAAAGTAAACAAAAAATGGAGAGAGAGGGTAGCCTTGACGAATACCAACTAGTCGGTCAAGCCCCCATTCCACAACACTAGAAAGTTAGTCGTGGTAACATAGGTCATAATCAGTTCTGTCAACTCCACACTAAACACGACGCATCTCAGGGTATCTGCCAAGAATGACCAACGTATGCAATCATACACTTTAGTGAGGTCAATCTTCAGAATCATTCGCTTAACCCTACCTTTGCATCACTCCATTGAATGAATCACTTCTTTGAGGATGATGATATTATCTGAGATTTGCTTTACCGGGACAAAGTCAGCTTGGGTACTCTTGATCAGCTGTTTCATGAGCGGTCTCATACGCATAGCAATGCACTTGGTGAGGATCTTGTAAATTAGGCTAATCAGGCGAAGTTGGTGCAGAGTTTCTGGGTCCTTGGGGATGAGTACAATAATCATACCATTAAGTTCCCTAACAAGGGAATTTGATGTGACTATATTTGGTGCATTTTAAGCCTTTGATTAGCCTAAGGATTTCCCATGTTTGATCTCATTTTGCTATGATTTATAGGCCTTTATGGATGTTTTATGCAAAGTGCCCTTTTGTTGCTCGGTTGCTACTTTGAGGCCAATTCTATGCCTACTGTAGTTATTTTCCTTGCATTTTCAGGTTTTGGCATTGTTGTACTGGTGACAAGGAGCACTTAGGATCAAACGGGAGGTCAATCGGAGCTAGGACGGGGGAGATATGGCCGTTGCAAAATCGGGAAAAGTGCACAGCATTTTTTAAGGAGTTTTCGGCGAGAACAAGTTCTCGCCGAAAACTATCTTCCACTTGCAAACAGGAGGCGGACATTCAATTTATGAAGACATTTTCGGCGAAAATATTGTAGAATTTTCGCCAAAAACCTATGAAGAAATACAAGAATGCTCGGTGATTTGTGAAGACATTTTCGGCGAAAACTTTGAAGAGTTTTCGCCGAAAATTTGAAGAAGAATCAGTGCAGTATATAAAGGGAAGCCGGTAAAAATTAAAAGGGGAATTCATTCTTTCTTTTTTCACACCTTCATCAAAACCCTTTTCTCTCAACTTCTCAATTATATTCTCCTCATCTCCAATCCACAACCCTAGAGCAAGGTGCAAATCAAAGTAGAGGAGCTTGGATTGAAGTCCACAGCCTTGGAAGAGGAGCTTGCAAGAGGAGGATTGCCATGGTGTTCTTGGTGATCATCTTTCTTTCTCTTTCCTTCATTTCCTTGGCCATGTGTGGCTGATTTCCTAGGTTTCCTTGGATTTATAGATAGTTATGCTAGGATAGAGGTTGATTGTACAAATTTGCCATGATTGATCTTGGATTGTAAGAAGATGGTCTCTAGACTTGTTGTTAATTCCAAATTGTGTTATGGCTTGATTTGGTCTATCATTTGTGATGTAATGCATGAGAGTGCTTAGATTACATGGTTTGTAGGTCTAGGGATTGAAGGGAGTGTGTTCTAAGAGATTAGATCATCTCAATCAACCATAGTTGCATGATTTCTCACTTGTGCATTTTATCGAACACTTGGTGTGCATTAGGTTTTTCATTCAATTGAACTTTGATTAGTCTTTTGATGATTCTCTTAGTGTTAGGACATTGACATGAGAGTGTGGTGTCTAGCCTAGTGGTCATAGAGTTATAGGAGAGGGTTTTGTAGCTTGGCATTTCATCAAACACCTTTAATGCATCCTTAGTCACTTAGCTTGAGAGCGAGAGCCTAGGTTGAGTGGTTCTAGGATAGGGATTTAGTGCGACGAGAGTGCATTGAGTCTATAGAAGGGATTTGCGTGGTCATTCGATTGCAACCTCGATCATGTTTGGTTTGTTTGTGCATTTATTCCTCTTGAGCATGATGAAACTATCTTTCCAAGTGAACCTCCTTTATCTTTGTTTTGCACCATTTTGTTTGTTTGTTTAGTTTTCTTTATGTTTTCATTTGTTCCTTTTTCAAACCAAAACTTATTTTAAATGTTTAGACCGTCCATGAACCGTGTGAGTATTAGCTTTTGAGAGAGCCCTCGTGGAATACGACCTTGATTGTTGTGAGTTAAATCTTGCTTATCAACGATGATCACGGAAATAAGCTCTAACCAGCTCCAAGATCGAGCCACCGCCAATTCCCTACTGTTTCTGAAAAATGCAGGTTGAAAACCATCGGTGCCTTGAGACCCTTCATACTGCCCACGAAACTCTTAATCTCCTCCAATTTGGGAATGACAACAATCAGGCTAGCTTGGAGTGTACTGATGGGCGAAAACCCATTATCAAGGAGACGCGAAACTCCCACATCCTCTTTATAGTGCTGAGTGAAATGGGACACCGCCAAAGTCTTGAGTTCCACCGGATCATCCACCACTAACCCCTCCTCATTACGAAGCATTGATATTTTGTTGATCGACCTCTGGCGAAGGGTAACCTAATGAAAGTACCGCGTGTTGCGGACGCCATCACAGATCTAATATGCTCTAGATTTTCGTGCCTACAGCGTGACCTGAAGTGAATGCCTATTATCCCTCTCAACTTGAAGGACGTGATCTGAAGGGTTCAATTCAACCTCCTTCTCCAGTTTGGCAATATGAATCGTGAGTGTGTCCTTCCACTGAACAATATGCCCAAAAATCTTTAGGTTCCACTTCCGCAAATGGCCAGTCAGAACCTTGAGGTTCATTGGGGTATCCTACTCCGACTTCCACATTGACGAGAAGAGGCGAGGAAAGTCAGGATGGGCCATCCCGAGAATGATGAACCTGAATGGTCGTTTTAGTTTGCAGGGAGCGGTCAAGCCAAAGAAATTGACCAAGATGGGCCTATGATCAGACCGAAGACGCGGGAGGTGGTGAATCGTGGCTTCCGGGAACGTCGACTTCCAGCTGATAGAAGCTAATCCCCGATCAAGGCACTCCTGGAAAGACACGCGAAACCACGTGTATCTGGGACAAATGAACCCAAGATCCAAGAACCCATAATCTTCAATGTAATGAACAAACAATGTGGCCATGCTAGGATTAAAAGGCGCTCCACCATTCTTATCCTCCACACACGTTAAACTGTTAAAGTCACCGACCAACAGAAACAGTCGAGATTCAGAAGAAGCACGTAAGTGAAGCTCATCCCACAAGAGGCACCAACCTGTAGGCTACGATTTCACGTAAATTGCAGAAACCAAATTGGTGCGGTGAACTGGAGTATTCAGCTCGACATAGAGAGCTTGATCAGAATGACCAACCTCAGAGAGAGTCGCCACCGACTCATTCCATAAGACACAGATACCACCTGAGAAGCCTTGGGCATCAACAATGATTCTTCTATCAAAATCCAACTTCAGGAGAACCTTCAGAGCAGCTTCGCCACTAATACGAGGTTCCATAATAAGATAATGAGAGGCTTATACCGAGAGATATAATTCTTGAGAGTCGGGATGAATTCCACGTCCCCCAACAATTCCAAGATAAAAATCGTAAGGAACAATGGAGAGAAGAAGAGCTAAAAAACAAAAGCGATCAGGCAGCTTCCCTGCCCTTCCTTCACTGTCTGAGGCATTCTCCTTAGGTGAAGATTTCCTTGTCACAAAATTTCGAACCTGCCTTTCATCTTTCATCTCTCTCTTATCACTCTTAGGCTTATTTCTCGCCAACGCCTTCACTTTCTTCAGGTTGCGGTGAGTAGGTTTCGGCTTAGCCGAAGATGGTGCCGACCCATTGAAAAAAAGGATTATGGTAAACAACTAGAATTGCAACCAGATTCGGGTCTAGGTCAACCCCAGGAATGCAACTCTTGGCTCCCTCACCTGAGGTCTTCATCACATTTTCTCTCTCGGTGTTGGTAATGTTGCCAAGGGGAGGCTTGAGAGGCTTTTTACAGGCAGTTGTAGTAGTTGGGTCCGACACAATAGCTGACGATGGGGATGTTTCCCCGAGGACCGCAACCAACCTACGAGCATGGTCTGCAAAGTCTTGCCCAGAGTTCTTCAAAGGCACAGTGGCAGTAGGAGCCGGTGCTTTGCGAGAATTCTCAGGCTCCTCATCAGCTAGAGCTTCGAATCTAGAGCCAGACACCTTTTCACTCTGAGCTTGTGTACACGACCTGACCTTCCTGCCTCTAGTTCTCCCCTGAACAGACATCCATTCACCTATTGCGCCTTCCGCTTCCAAGCCTTCTGGAGGTATAATCTCAGGAGAACTCTGTTCTAGGCAATCAGAAGTGTCGGTCTGGAAGGGCATTCATAAACCTTATGTCCGTAAAGGACACATGCAAAGCAGATGCGATCCAAGCTCTCATACTCCACATAGAAAATACGATCATCAATCAAATACTTCCCGAGAAGGGATTTAGACAGATTGACCTCAACGCTAATCCTTGCGTAACGAGCCATATCGAGGTCATGCCGACATAATCACCAATGCGGGTAATTTCAAGGTGATTAAAATAGTGAATTGGTAGCTTCGGTAATCATACACAAGTAAGGATCATCTTGATGGGTTCCTCTATGTTGAAACTCGGAGACCACTTAGCGACTGAGAAATAGTAGTAAAAAATATTCATGGCCCCCAAACGCAGCGCGTTGGTAATCGTATGGATTCGTATAGTGAACCAAGAATAAGGAGTTCGACACATCGACAACTTGGATGCATCCCAAAGCGCCCAAAGCGCTTCCAGCCGACGTTTGACTGTGGCGAAGGCAAACGTCTTCTCCAACACCTTCATGATCAAAGCTTATAGAAACTTCGAATTTCCTCCTCGGAGAACGAAACCCTAGGGCATCTAGGGTCCGATTCGTTATCATCCTGCATGAGCGTCAACGTCTTCGGAAAGCCTTCAGAATCATCATCCACAATCCAATAAGAAGGCCTAGCTCCAACCACAAAACTATACGACCGAACCTCAGCTGTCTGATGTGAATGACAACCAGCCTTTAGAACTTCACCCGTCGAGGAATGACTCGCATATCCTTATTGAAGAAGGTCCTACTCCTAACCAAGGGGCGTAGAGTGCGACTCACGCAACCTCTTCCGTGGGAGGGCCATGAAATCATGAACATGGAACGAAGAGGAGGACTTCGTGGGAGGACACTCAAAAGCAGGCTCCAACGAGGGAGCAGTATCTGAAAGTCGAGTCATGCTGACCACCTCCATCATGACATCATTAGGGTTTTTCAGAGCGCTTTCCGGTTTTTTCCATTATTATTTTTATTATTTCATCATTCATTATATGCAAAACTCATGTTTGAGATTAGAGCTGTCAAACGGGCGGGTTGGGCGTGCCACGGGTCGGGTTGGGCGGGCAGGCTCATCGGGTTGGGGGTTTATCGGGTCATTTATTCATTATATTATGGGTAAACTATTTGGCAGTTTGCTTAGTTTGAAGGTTTTTTAGTTATTAAAATTGGTCTAGCTTTGAAATATTGGTTTTAAGCCTATTTAATTTTTTAGTTAAATTGAGTCGGGCTGAGTCGGGTTAGCTTTTTGCCAGCTCTATTTGAGATCCATATATGGGATAACAAATAAAATGTTTCATTTTTTGAGTTAAGTCAAACTAAAGATTTTGTTAAAAAAGTGTTAACAAACTGAACCAGTCTAACCAAAAAAGGGTCCAATCCAAACAACACATTAAAAAATCGTGGGTGTGGTGTGGGCCAGCCAGCTAAGAGATGTTTTTCTAACCATCCTTGTCTCTCGGCCTTCCTTCCTATTTAATTTCCTTAAGACACTTTTGAGGACAATCCTCCACCACACCCACCATACATTTACATTACACACAAAGAAAAGAGAGATCAATATTATTATCATATCATAATAAACCTTTCTTCTCTAATCTCTTTCCCTTTCCCTTTCCCTTTCCCCCTAATTTACTTATTAACAAAATCACAATAAATATTCCATTTAACAAAAACACCGGAGAGAGAGACGAGACGAGACGAGACGACTCCCACACGACGAATTATTCCTCCGCTCTCATCTTCTCCTCTCTTCTCACACAGCCATGGCCGACCAGCTCACCGATGACCAGATCTCTGAGTTCAAGGAGGCCTTCAGCCTATTCGACAAGGACGGCGATGGTCTCTTCTCAGATTTCTCTCCTTTCTGTTTTTTTCTTTTCAGATCTTCTACCTTCTCGTCTTTGTTTTTCTCGCGTTTTTAGCTGATTCATCATCGGATTTGTTTCATTTCTGTTTTCGTACTACTCCTGCTGCCTGTGGTTGATTGTTTCATTGATTTATTGCTGTGATGCGGATCCCTGCCTGCCTCAATTAAGATCAGGCTAGGACTAGATACAGTTTCCGCCATTTCACGTTCCCTAGGGTTTCTCCGTGATTTGGTTCATTTGTATCTGATAATCTCTGTCGCGATCATTTCTTTTTTAGCGAGCCTATTCTGCTGTTAATCTCCATGAGTTCCGGATCTGGAAATGAATGTCCTGCAGCTTGTTCACCTGTATCGGAATTGTTTTGCATATATTCTTCTCAACTTCGAATGATTCAGTCAATTGCTGCTGATGAGCCCTTGCTTCTTCTTTGTTTCTTTGTGTTTATGAATGATTTACACAGCTGCCTTGTTGTCCATAGGCATTCTGTTTTAGATTCTTTGCATATGTTGATCATTTATGATAACGAGCTAACAACAATGACTGCAGAATTTATATTACTGTGGTCATGGAAGAATTCATTCCTGCAAAATTTAGCAACAGATTCAGAATCCTGAGTGTGATATTAGCGTTATTCTCTGTTAGTCTGTCTGTGATATGTTGTTGTCTTATTTCAATTCTGTATAATATTAGCGTTAAGAGTTTACTTCAATCCTGAGTTCACTCTTGTTTGATGATATTTAGCGTTGTATTGCCTTTTTTATTTGCTTGCGTCCCAAATTTTGTGCTAGTTTTGGGATGGTAATAATTGATTTGTGTAGTTGAATTACTCATTTCAGCATATCTCTGAGTTTTAACCAATTGTATACGCAACCTAATCCTTAATCCAGGTTGCATCACCACGAAGGAGCTGGGAACAGTTATGCGTTCACTAGGACAGAACCCAACAGAAGCTGAGCTTCAAGACATGATAAACGAGGTTGATGCTGATGGTAATGGGACAATCGACTTCCCGGAGTTCCTGAACCTGATGGCCCGTAAGATGAAGGACACAGACTCAGAAGAGGAGCTGAAGGAGGCATTCAGGGTGTTTGACAAGGATCAGAACGGATTCATTTCGGCAGCAGAGCTCCGCCATGTGATGACAAATCTCGGGGAGAAGCTGACAGATGAGGAGGTTGATGAGATGATCCGTGAGGCTGATGTTGATGGTGATGGGCAGATCAACTACGAAGAGTTCGTCAAAGTCATGATGGCCAAGTGAGGACAACTACTTCCCAACTCTATTAAAAAAACGAACCCTAATGCATTTTAAGAAATGGGGAGGAAACTCAGACAGGGTGCAGATAAGTTTGATGAGAAATCTAATACCGAGTAGGACAGACATATTTTCATTAAGCTTTTGTTGGGTTTGTTTGCGATATTTGGTCTTTGGTTTTTTTCATCTCGTTGCTGCTTTGTTTGCTTCTTCCCTTTGGTCTAAGTAGTAGTCTGGCTTGCTAGCTTTCTCTAATTCAAATGTTTGTTTGGTCATTTTCCTTTCTATCTTCTTTGCTACAATGAACCTTTTAGAACATTTGAGATAATTCCATGTTTCTTTTGCTTATATTCCAAGCTTTGAGCTCTATTTTGGCCCCCCTATTTTATGGCTTCTTGGAAGAGGCTAATAGTTCAAAATACATTCCAAGTGATGGCTCGAAATATCTCGGGATCTTCTACCTTTCCCTCCCGTAGTGGTGAGATTTCTTCAATAGTAGGGGTAAGGGTGGTTTGGTTGATGGATTTGGGTCTGAGAATTGTATTTCAATTCTCCGTCCACTGAGAATTGTAGTCCAATTCTCAATGGGTTAGGAACTGAAACCCAATTCTTGGTCCCAATTCTATCGACCAAACGGCCTCAAAATTTGTTTCATTGGTTTCTCTCTCTCATGTCTAGCATCTATTTTTTCAGAGCTTATTGTGCCCTCTTTTCTCTCAGTCGCACACACACACACCAGACACCAGCACTTCCCTTTTAGCTTTAAGCCTAGTCTCTGTTTTTAGTTCAACCTTTGCCCTTCCAGACATCAAGTTTTGGTATTATAACGCAAGGGGAGAAGCAAAGCAACCACCTTTCCGGAGGCAATCTATACAATCCCACAGTAACCAAAATGATGCAACCCCTAATTGGACTGATCCTACGGCCAACGATATATGGTGCTATTGAGGCACTATTATTACTAGTATTGAAAACCCCAAACAACCAAGTCATGAATAGATGCAAGTGCGTAATTACAATGAATGAACGAATGAATGGCGGTGCACTTCACTTAATTTGGCAAGACAAAGGAAAATAACATGAATGAGGAAGATAGGTTGTGTCCAAATCCAAAGTTTGATCCATTTTCAGATTCCATTGAAAAGTGATTGCCAAAAGGACTAGTAGTCATTTTCATCTTTTCTTTTATTCGCAATCCACCACTAGTACCTTCACAGATGGCTGTGGGCCAAATATCCATTACTCTATGCAATTGATGAAACGGTTATAAGGATATACCATTGGGTCCTCCTCCAAAAACTACTTATACTTACTAATTACTATCCTCGTTTTTAATATTTGATATTTGGGGGGTGGGTGCAGAAGGAGGGCGGCCAGCAGGAGCAGGAGCATGCAAGAAGAAAAGGTCAAGTTTCGTGATATATGCTGCAAAGTCTGCTGTGTTATCCTCTGACCTCAACAACTTCATACAGATGAGTTCATGAAGATGAAGCCAAACTCTCTCTCTCTCGCCATTCGCTTTGCCTATTGTAATATTTGTGTACCATACTACCTTGTACTGTAACGCTCTATACAATTTGCGTCTTCTATTACAAAAGTCAAAATGACGAAATTTCGGATTTGGGGGAATAGAGTTTTAGGATTTAGTACTTAGGACTTAGGATTTTAGGATACTACATTTGTGTATATGTTTGTTTGTGCTAATCGATCTATGGTTATTAAAGGTTGGTTTGGTGTGTATATATTTTGATTAAAATGAATTTTGTTCTCTTTTATTTTCGAATTATATGTTTCATGTTTGTTCTCTCTCTTGGGCCCAAGTGGCCCTTTAATGTTTTCTTTCATGCTTTTAATTTTGTTTCAGGTTCATAGTGTAAGGAAATCGAAGAAGGGAACAAAACTGAACAAGTGGAGGTTTGTTCCACATTCATGTAGTGCATGTCACGTATGCGCCATCCAACATCGGTCAGGAATGATGTTGCATGCATGACATGCATTTGATATGTATGCACATGCATGCATCCAATCGTTCCTGCATTTTCAACTAGTGACAGAGTCAAAAATTTTGTCAAATGGGGGCCAAAATAAAAAAAAAAAAAATCAGCAAACTAATCAAATAATAAGAGTTCTGATCAAGTCCAAGTAGGGTCCAATATTCAATTTCAAGCATTTATGTTACGATTTTACATATAGTTTTTCAAATAAATCAATTGTTAAGTGAGATTCGGGGACCCCGCTTGGAGCTCCTGGCTCCGCTCCTACTTTCAACTATGATTGTGCATGTATAAATCGACGCGCTCGTCATATGTGCCAAAAAATACGACTAAGAATGTCACGTGTGCCAAAAAAATACGACTAAAAATGCATTGTGCATAAAACTCTACCCATCAATATCATGGGTTTAAGGACACTTGGAACTTTGGACAACCATTGCACAACATATAAACTTAGAAAACTTATTTGTAGCATTTTGGCATTCTTAGGAAGAGAGTTAGAGTCGACACTTATAAATAGTGTGGTAGCAAAGATTAAGACTTTCTTAAGGATCCACATCAAGGTGTCTTTGGTGATGTGAAATTTCTTCTCGTTTCTTACTCTCTTAGCCGCCAATACCTAGTGGCGAAGTAAGGATTCGAGTATATCCTGAGCCCGATATATAAAATATAATAGGCCAAATGTATTTTTGTACGAAAAAATACATGTATTTTAGCTATTTGGGTCCAGGGGACCCTGGCCCGAGCCCAGACTAGCCACCCCCTATCTTCGCCAGTGCTTAGATAGTTACTTGGATAGAGCAATAGCGTAACCAAGATTAGCATACAGGTGAAATCGATGAGAATTGCTACCGACAATATTTTTTTTAATTTGGATAACAGTAAAAAAAATTCATAAATAGAATACCAAGTATAAATACACAAGATATTTTTTTTTAATTAGTAAAAAATAATTATATGTGTCACCGACAATTATTTCTTCAAATTTGGAGAATTTATGATAAAATATTATAAAAATATTACATACTATAAGTTGATTATGAGTAACTATTAAATAAAATTTAAGACAACCTTTCACCAAAACAACGTAGTGGGGGAGCCGAACTTCAAATATCTCGGCACCAATCTCCAAAAATACCAAATTTTACATACGATTTTACGTTCGTTACCGAGAAAGGCTCCCTCTGGTACCGCCACATATAGACCATAGCCATGTCATGATTCTGTATTAGATGTAATGGATATGACACTTTGAATTTGGTTGCGTTGATTGGTCTCTAAACTAAGTAGTTGTGAGTTTCTGTTATGTTGAGATGTTAAATTTATTGGCTTATTATCTATGTGGTCACTAACGTATTGGGTTTGTAATATAGTGGTCATCAAGGTTTCAGTGTGGTCATTAACCTATTGGTTTTGTAACGAGTTAGTCATTTCGTTAAATCTCATCCAATATTTCCGTTAATGATATCAGCAATCCAACTCATCCATTTTTTCCACATCACTGCTTGTCATGTCACTTAATTCACTCAACCCAACCAACTAATTTAACGCATCCATTTTTTCTCTTCTCCTCTTCCCACTCCTATGACTCCCTCCTCCTCTTCGCTCTCCTCCACCTCCCCTTCTCCTCCTCTATCCTCCACCCTCCGCCTCTTCCCCACTTCTCCGCCCACCTCTTCCTCCCAACTTCCTCTGCCTACCTCGCTCCTCCTCCTCCCTCTACCTCCGCCTCGCTCCTCCTTCTCCCTCTACCTCCTCTCTATCCTTCTCCCTCTACCTACTCTCTATCCTCCTCCCTCTCCCTCCTACTCCTCCATCCTCTGCCTCAAAAGTCCTCAATAAAAAATTCAGATCTAAACGTTTCGCCACTTTTCATTTTGGTACTTATTCTTTCTAAATTTTTGTTTTTTACTGTGGGATTTTGAGGAGGAAGAGATGGAGAAGAGAAGAAGGAGGCGGTGGAGGATAGAAGAGGCGGAGGAAGGGAGAAGGGAGGCGTGGCCTCCTCCTCAGAAATGAAATTTTGTCAAATGTTTAATACTGAAGAAAAAAAGTAAAATTATTCTTAATGTTGAATTATGGACGTTTTTGTTGTTGGTTTGATGCTCGCAAAGGTTCAATTCACATAGGATACTTAGGGGTCGTTTGGTATAGGGGAAATTCAGTTGTGTTTCTTGGAAACTCTGTATTCTGAGATATCCTTGTTTGTTTACTGTCTAATGGAGCTGGGGTTTTGTATTTCAGATACCCAGAGTTTCTTATTGTCTCCAGAATGTGTATTCTGACAATTTCTACTTTTATCAGAAATTCTGACTTCCCCCAAATAGAATAATGGGACCCACTGTCTTCTCCTCCTATTTTCTTTACCAAATACATATACCAAACAATGTAATTTTACAACCTCCAACTTTTAACAAACACTTTTCCACCATTCTCATATTTTCATATTTCCCCTAATTCTCAATCCCTTACTAGTTTTAGGGATTGAGGGAAACACGATCTAAGAGAACACTTGACATGCATGTGACTTTTTATTTAATTGAGCAACTAAAGGCTAATTAGATGTTCTATCTAATATTTCCATTTTGTTTATTGAACACTTGTATGCATCCTCAAATTTGTCAATTAATTGATAAGGAATCATTGATACAAAAACTTGGCATCTCTTCCCCTGCATCACAATATCCATAGCAGTAACTATCATTCTCAACTTAGACATTGGTCAAGTAGATGACTAGTATACAAGCAAATGCAGTATCAGATCAACTACATCATGTTTAACAGACAGCAGTTGCATTTGCTTGTATCCGTAGCAGTAACGGTTAAATTCAGCTCAGGTAGTGGTCTAGTACAGAACTGGTATACAGGTAAATGCAGATAGTATCATGTCAGTAACATCTTGAGATACACGCAGATACTAGTCAAGCAATACTACTAATATGCTCATTGCTCAGTATCTTGCAAATAACAGTATAATACAGATATACTAACAATACCAACTACCAGTTCAGTATCTTGCAAATAACAGTTCAGTCCAAGTTCAGTAACCTTCGAATAACATCTGCCTCACCAATCCAAGGGTCAATACTAGACACATAACAAGCCTCTCTACAATGGAACATCTTGCAGGTTCAAAACACTTATTGGCTTCTCAGCTTCCAGTGATCCATCTTCGTCCTAGCCATCCGGTATGTTGATGCGCTTAATGGAGGAGGACCGTTGGATTGTCGTCTCCTCCTCGACATACCAAATAGGAGGTCAACACCCAAAAGATTGGTGCTGAAAGACCCATTCAGCCTTTGATATTGACCAAAATTCATTACTGCTACTAACGCCAATGATTCTTCCACCGATTTCCGACCATGAACTCAGTCGACCACAAACAAACAGAACCACGAGTCCACCAATAGAAGCAAAATGTAGGTTGGAATATCCTTGCTTCACTGACTCGTGTCTTTTGAGTTTCGATCATGGTGAGAGTGATAGAAGAGGATTGATCAATGTCATTGTTGGTGAGGTAGTTAGAGGAGACTGATTTCGGGGCTTAAACTGAAAAGCAGTGATCGGTGTAGAGGGTGACGGCAACTGTGCTAGGCAATGACGAGGAGGGATGGACATGGTGCAGTAACAGTACACGAGGAACGAAGCAACCGATGAGAATTTGAGGGTCGTGACATTTCACACCCGAAAAGTTACGAGGGGCAATGTCGCAGCCTTAAACGAGATAAGACATGCAAATCTAGGAGCAGTGCCGACAAGGGTATTCCCGTAGCCACAATTGCCACAGCACGAGTCCAAATTGACCACAAATCCTCGAGCAATTAGTGTTTCTACAGTCTGCAATCTTGAATAAGGGGGAGATGACCAGGTGTAAGGAAGGGATATCAGTGGCCAAAGAAGGAAAGATGCATTTCTTGCAGCAATAGCAGGTTGTGCAAATCTCTCTTCTGCTTTGTAGAAACTAGAGACCTACACGAAACATGGTCTAAAGCTAAATGCTTGAAATGATAAACTAACATTGGATTAAACATGGGCACAAAACAAAGTTGAGCAGTCTATAAACAAAGATACCTTCACACAAAAGAACCATGTAGCAAAAGTAGTAGTTTGACGTTTGCTTTTACAGGGTTCAAAGCGTGGAAGGGAGGGTAGTAGCCACTGCTACCTTTTCAATGGCTTATAAAGGACAACAGTGACATATTTGGATTCGAACCGATGAGTCAGCCCAAGACCAACCAGTGACTGAGAAGCCCATCCTTTCTCAATAAAAAGGTGATTCAGCACAACATGCTGTGGCTTTGAAGGAGAGGAAGATGTTGAAACAGGTTCACCTGAGTTCTCCATCCCAAGTACAGTAAGATGCAGCTGGGGTGGGACTATTACTGGCTCCTTAGCAAATTCTTCTTCCGAAGGTAGCATATTACCATAACTCGAGTCTGGCGATGCTGGAGCTTCAAACTCAGACACACTATCTGGGTTTTCTGGCACATAATCCTGCAAGAATGAGAAGATCAGAACACAGGATTCCAACAATGTAACTTTTCAATTGTTCTTGCCATCTGTAGAGTAAAAGGTCACTTACCACTATGTGCTTCTATCGTAAGCATAAATGAATGCATACTGATGAATAAAACATGAAAACTACAAGGGATCAGAACAGCAATACTTGTACCAAGTGATTCTCGTGGAATTTTACATGACTTGATTGTACATAAACACGTTTATGACCATCAGATGTATGCTTCAGGTGGATACAATTATCATAGAACGTGTAGACACTAGCTCAAGGTGCATGCTTAAAAACACCATCAGCAAATAGCGTGAGCCAGGTGACAAAGATACTTACATTAACATCAAGAATATTACAAACACGGCCCATTTCATCGGCTACACAAGGGAGATCTGGAGTATATCTCCACTCGCCGTCGATAATGAACTTATAATGGTATATGCCCGATGGAAGAACAAGAAGAATAGAATGATCCTTTCCTGATCTTTGCAACAACTTCCTGCAGTGAAGAATGGCATCCATTAAATGAATCGTTCTAGTGCCTGCTTTAAGGCCAGGGGAAAAGGGGATTGGTTCGGAAGCTGGAGTCAGAGAGAAACCTACCTCGACTGCCAATTATCCCACGATCCTTCCACGGCAACCTCGTTACCACCATAGGTCCAAATGATTAATGTGGGGATACCCTTAACAGAGGGTTGATCAACAACAACAGGTTGCGGTTCATTCGGCCACAGTTGAAGAGGGAAACCATCAGGCTTTTGTACTGGAACTACAGGAACCTAAACCAATTCCACAAAATGCAGACCAAGCTCATCCATCAGCTAATGCGAACAATAACAACACAGGTTAATTAAAATTCCTGGCGTGTACAAAAGCCATAGAAAAAAAAAAGTGAAAAAGCCAACAAGATTGATGAACTGTTCTAAGATAACCAACCCATCCACAGTGTGCCATCAAGGCAAGATTCTGAAACAGGGTTTCTTTACAAACGGGGTGAACTAATCACAAAAAAAAGCATTAGACCAAGCTAATAAAGGTCTTTCGAGGAATATACTATTTGCATCAACACAATAAAGCAGGTTATACTGTTCACAAAGAAAGAAAGAAACTTTCTTCACTGTGAGCAATTCAATGAGCCAAAAGGGAAGATCATCATCAAGTTCACTAACTAGAACAAGTGGGCAGCTAGAATCACAAAAAAACATAGCAGTCAATCAATCTAAACGAAGAATTAGAAAATTCCAGGCATTGATTCCATCTCACATCACTCCAATTAAACGTTACATAAAAATGATTGAAACAGCGCAACAAGACAAAAGAACATAAATAGAGATGAAAGTAAGAAACAAAAACCTGAGGAGCAAACAAGAGAGGCGAGGCGGAGCGAGCTGGGCTATGAGGCGGAGTAGTGTTATTATTATTATTACTAATTGGTTGTACAGGAGCCGCTGGATTCGGCGGCGGAGGAGGCCTCTGTATCTGCATAACCGACGGCGAATCCCTATTGGATCCATCCTCGTCCGTACCGCCTCCGCCTGCTTCTTCTTCCCTTCCGTTAGCATTACCCATCTCTCCTTTCTTGTATTCGCAGATAACTTGTTAATTCGATACCCTAGAGAGAAAGAGCGGCGGCGACGAAGAAGAAGAAAACAAAAACAAAAACCGCCGAAACCCCGCGAGGGGACAGATCTAGGATCGACCCATCAATCAAACCGTCCAATGGGAACAAAACCCACCAACCAGAATCTGTACTAACACAATAATAAAAAAGAGGAGAAGAGACGGCAAATCAGAATTAAAATGGCGTATTGTTTCTCTCTGTTCTTTGTTTACGGCTCAGCTAAATTTTGAGATCATAGAATACGGCAATGGTTAGAGCGGGTGTTGGAGTGAATTGGCAGGATTTGACGGCGGAGGAGAGCAGTGTTATCAGCGGGACAGCCGGAGACGAGAGATAGTTGACACAGATTTTAGCTTCCGATCTAAAAGAATGGATTTTGATTATTGAGAAGTTGAGGAGGGGAAATGGAAGTGTGAGAGATGAGAGAGAATGAAGCAGAAATGGATAACGAAAGAGAGGAGAAGTAATCCTGTGCTGGCCGTCGTATTTAAGGCTTTTGTAAGCTCTACATTGCACAGTGCCCACGTGGACCAGCTATTTTATCATTTTTTCAGTTTTTCTTATGTACCATAAATGAAATTTTTTTATTCTTTGTAAAATGAAATTTAATAGGAAGAGGTATCGGGGATAGACTTGGTAATTGGTGTCCAGAATTCGAGTATTCATTCATAATTCGGTTGATTTGGGTGGAGATTATCCGTTGATCGGGTAAAGTTGACGGGTATGGGAAAACCTGGTACACAGTTAGAGCGGGTAATAGGTGGTGACAGGTTTGAAGGTATCCACTCCATACTCAACTTGATGGGTACCCAGACGTTGTATTAGCCACAATATATCATCTATATTTAACGAACCAGTCCATATTTCTCCTTCAGTCATTCAATTTTTCACTTTAACTCATCGGTTGAGCAGTCTAGCGTTCCCTCTTAAAACTCTAATGCTTTGAAAATTATAGCTGCATCTTAAAAATCTCTTTGCAATCTAGATGCAGAGAGATTTGAAGTTCACCCGATGGATAGCGGGTTTACCCGATATCCATTCCGGGGCGGGATGATTTGGATTTTATACCTGTTTAATCTTGGTGGGCGAGTACAGGTAATACCCGTTTAATAAACGGGTGGGTAGCGGATAGGTGGTATCCCGACCCGTGGGTACCATTGCCAAGCCTAAGCGGAAGTTGTATGAGAAATTTTGTTGTTTTTTTGAAAAATTATGTATTTTGATATCATATCTTTGTTTATTTGTTTGTCTAATAAATATCAAAGTTATTGCCTTCATAACGTGTATTCTCATAATGTCTACTTTTATTAGAAATTCTGACTTCTTTCAAACATAATTAAGGATCACACGATTTTTCCTACTAATGTTTTTTATCAAATATATATACCAAATAAGATAACTTAACATCTTCCAATTTTTAGCAAACATATTTTCATTATTTCACAATCCTCATACTTCCTCTAATTCTCAATCTTTTATACCAAATCACCCCATAAAATTTGAATCTAAGTCATGTTCATAGTGATTGAAGTGATGATGGAAGAATTATCCAATTTTCATGTTGTTGATAGGTGATGATTTATCACAACTCGTACAATATATAATAATAATATAGATACTCTTATTAATTACATGGAATCATGGAATCATGGAATCGCTTTCGGATAGAGTTGGGTAGATGAGTAATGAGTTGTTGTGGGGGTTGATGAGTTGGGGCTGATGTTACATGCCTTGTGGCTATCGGTTTTTTGGAGATAAATACACACATCAACACAAAACTAGAATGTATTAATGCAGACAAAAATAAGAAGACATCAATAATAGTGAAAATAGCACTTTGGCTCCTCTACTTTGCAAACTTAGCAAATAGCCCCCTATACTATAAATCAATTTTTTTACCCCTCATACTTTGACCATTTTTTTTCTGTTTTGGTCATTCCGTTCCAAATTTCGTCTTTGTGACGAGGTTTTTTTAAAGCCGCCGGTGAGATACACACGAAATACGTGGAGAATCATCATTAGGACCATCATACTTGCCGACCATCGGTGCATTAGCTCCAATAGTCATGTATTAACTTACTAAACGTGTTTTATTTGGTCATATAAGTATATATAATTAGATATGATGAAATCAAACGAGTAAAATGTGTGGTTTTAAAATCCTTCGTATTTCACCATACTCTTCGTGAATCGTGATACCTCCCTAACCAACGCTTCATCTCCTACCTCCAATATCTCCATTTGTCGGTGTGTGGATGTGTCCAAATGTAATGTTAAGAAGACGAAAGTTGAAACGGAATGACCAAAATGGAAAAGTAGTAAAAATATGAGGGGGGTAAAAAGAGTGATTTATAGTATAGGAGCTATTTGTTAAGTTGAAGAAGTAGAGGAGGTTCCCTCAAAAAAAAAAAGTAGAGGAGGTAAAGTGGTATTTTCCCCATCAAATAAGGGTGATAAATGGATAGAGATAGACTTGACTTGGTACCAAAACTTGCATTTTTTTTTAACAAAATAGATAAAAGGCAAAGCTGGAAATGGTCTCTCTGTCTGTCTTATCTAAAACCAAATCCTGAATGATCCCATTTCTCTCTTTCCTTTTCCACAAATCTTGATTTCTTTTTATTATTTATTTCTAAGTAGATAGGTTTATTTATATCTTGTCGATAGGGATGGGTGATGAAATGTCCAAAAGAATGGTGAAGAGATTTGAGGACCCCATCCTTCTTACCTTTACTATCTCTAATTCATATCACTCCAACTAATCTTTTCACCAGCCTTACAAAACTTACTTCTACACCAAGAGCCAATAAGACACCGGCTTATCGTCAATGAACATCTCAATAAATATTGGCGGAGCTAGAATTCAAGTAGATTTAAGTTAGGCCCAGGGTAGATACTTTTTGCCTCGATCACTGTAACCTCAGTTAAAAAACAACCTCAATGGTTAGATCTAATCACTTTATTCTAATGTTTGAGATTGCAAAGGCAGAATATGAATTTGAAAAAATTGTGTTACCACCTTCTACCAGTCATTGATCCTTCGTCTGTTGTACTCTGTCGTTGTTGTCGACTCATCTTAAGTAATAACAAATTGCTATTTGGTTATGGTAAGATTCGAATCATAATCTCTTTTTCTCAAGTTTAAACTCTTACCATAATGCCACTTATTATTACTGATATTATGTATTAATAATATTATTTCATTAAGGCATGTGCAAATAGTTTATACAAAGTATGTCTGCACGAGTTCAAAGTATGTGTGCACGTGTACAAAAATATGCACACGAGTACACATAGAGTGTGCACATGTACAAATAGGTGTACACATGTACTCGTATCTATTGCTATGTGGATTATATTCAAGCATGGAATTAGGGGTGGCTATTCGGTTAAATCGGTCAAACCAAACTGAATTCGGTCGGTCACCGATTTCGAGTTCGTCCCAAACCTGGGACCGTGCCCGCAACCGATTTGAATTCGGTTTGACCGTGACCGAATTCAAATTGGTCACGATCAACCGAGTTGACCGATTTCTACCCGATTTTGAATAGATCTGAGATTGGAGCCTCTGTTTTCGGATTGTGGAGCCTTTGTTTTCAGCAGCCCTTGACGGTGACGGAGGCGTGTTTTCCGAGCTCGAGGGTGAGAGTGGAAGCTTTGGAAATAGAAGAAGAAGACTTGAATCTGGAAATAGAGAGGAAGAAGAAGACTTAAATCTGAAAATAGAGAATAAGAAGATTATTTAAATCTGGAAATAGAGAAGAAGAAGAAGAGGAGGAAGAAGAACAAGCGGAGGGTTTGGTCGGCCGGCGGAGGAAGGAGGAAGGGAAACAGAAACAGGTGATGAACCTGTCGTTGTGCTGGTTCAAACAAATAACTAACAAAGCTAACAAAAGCTAGGGTAGATCGTATTCCACGGGTCTACTATGATTGACTACTCAAATAAGCTAGCAAAATATTCGGGTTTAAGCACTTCGTGCGTGGTGTGAGTTCCACGACTTCTAAATCTAAGAAATGCAAAGAAATTAAAAATTGAAACTAAAAACAGATTGGAAATTGGTTGATTAAAACATAGATGACAGACGAACTTAGACTTTGAATCCCCCTTCGTTCACCAGAGCATTGGCAATCAACAGATCAGCGGATTTCAATTCTCATTCAATCAATTCTAAGACACCACCATAACTCCTTACCCTTAGGTTTAAGACCGGCGAACGTTCGCTCTATCCGTTCTAGCTACCAAGATTAATTAGTCGCCCGGGTACGGTCGCCTCTCGCAACGACTTAACTTAACTGGTGGAATTACTAACGATTTATGAGTTACTCTTGCAGTGGATTAACCCTAACCGGTTCCTACGAAAGGCAAGCTCCAATTATAAGGTTAACTGTTCAATTTGATGTTCTAAAGTAAGGCGAGCGTTCACTTCTATCTTTAGCTTAACAAGAATCTAATCTAGGTGATCAATCCAGACAAGAAACATGAACAATGAAGAACAAACCAAACATGAAAGAGAAACTGATTGAACTTCAAATCTAATCACCGCCGATCCGTGACCGCTTTAAAGCCCTGGGTCACTTAGGGTTCATCTAGTCTAAGCTCTAAGAGTTTAGCTACGCATATTCATTACAAAAGAATCAAAGACAATGAAAGAGTTCATCATACAAAGGAAGAACAGAAAAGAATCTGAAAAACCTAAGTAAGACGACTCCGGCAGAACTTCGATCTTCCGGTAGACTGCAATCCTAGCTCCGAGTCCTCGAGATGGAAGGGATGGTGTCACGATCTCTTTCCGGCTCTTCGAACTCTAACTCCTTGCTCCAGAACTTGAGAGGATTCTCTAAATTCTGATTATGGAAAAGTATTATGAGGTGTATTCAAGTCTATCTGATTTTGGGCCGCCGGTTAAGTATTTATACTTAACCCTAATTCAGCCGGATTTTGCCTGGTATTTTCGTCGAAAATATTGAGGAATTTTCGGCGAAAATTCCTTTGTAAGTGGATGGTCCGCCGACTGATTTCTCCTGTAAATTTTGGTCTCATAGTCTCGGTCGAAAACTTCCTATTTTCACCGAAAACTTCTGTTGATGAGCATCGCCGATTTGTGCTGATATTTTCGCCGAAAATACTGAAGGATTTTCGGCGAAAATTCCTTTGTAAATCGGGGCAGGAATTATTTTGACTTGATTGGCTCCTTGGATCGATTCCGGTGTAATTCCTCGAGGTTCCAATGCCTTAGACACGTCTTGGCTACTTTATTTGACGGCAAAAACCTGTGCTAACATAAAAACACTAGAAAACCATCAAATAGACCCGAAACGGGCCAAGGTAACACAAATGGCACGAGATAGGGCAATCGATTGAATATTCGCTATTCTACCCTAAAAACCATGTCTTAAGCAAGGAAATGTCGCTTAAATGAGGCTGATAATCACGTCAAATCGAGTGTCATCAAAATACCCCACACTTAAGCTTTTGCTTGTCCTCAAGCAAACTGAATAGAAACGCTCATTTTCACAAATGATAAGATCGATTAAATTGGAGCTCAATCTAACACAATGAATTATTAGACAGATAGATCCTAGAACAAGAAACCTAACATGCATACAGATCAGCCAAACTACATGGTCTCACTAATAATCTGCACGCGACAAGTAGTAGCAACCAATTATGCACGAATTTAACCTGACCGACCAGACTCCTCACACAGGATATATTTAGTACAATGGGAACTCTCACTCTCTGTGTTTAAGGACGTGTTTCTGCTCTCAATCATTTTCTGTTACTGAATTCTGTCATAAGTTTGCATTTCGACCACATCTCCACCACTGTGATAACACGAGTATCCAGTCAAGAAGGACTTCCCTGCTGGGACTGTAACGAATTCTACACTACTTGGGTTTATGATGCGATGGATGATGGGAATGTATGATGATGGTTTTGTGCGGTGTGGCTTTCGACTAACTTCCCTCGAATCTAGCCTATGGCTTCCTACCGTCTAACCAGACACGGGTGGAATAATGAACGCTCGTCCTATGATACCCTCAAGCAACCTAGCACTTATTTTCTTTTAACACATTTTTTCTTTCTTTTCTGACTTTTCTTTTGACTTCGTTCTTCCATTTGTAGGGAGAAGAACGTTTTATTGAACTAAAACTTTGAAACCTTTTTGGCTTTTCTGATTTTTCTTCTTTTCATTTTTTTCGAAACTTGCTTCTTTTCTTCTTTCTTTTTTTTCTATTGTGCCGATTTTTCTTTTAGTCGCTAGAGGGGTTTACACGTCGGGACATAATAGCTAAGACCACCTGTTTAATGGCTATAGCAGGTTACCACAAACCGACTTCCGGTAGGTCAATCTAGAACTACAACCACAGGGGATCAACGGGGAATGAAAGAATGGGAAATGGCTGTAATGTATATCGAACTGAAAGAACAGGCCAAGCTCAAGGGTCTACACCTAATGGATTTTATCGTTTTAGGTATTTTGGCTAATTTGCTGGCTTACGTAGCGCTGAATCTAGGTGCCCTTCTACTAGTCCCAATTCTAGAACTCGTGTCATCGTGTGGTCTCAAGTAGGTCTCATGCAAATTCTAACTCATTCAAGCAAACAGAAAACCACTCAAAAAGAATTAAAATTGCAAGTTATGTGCAATAGATCAAAAGCTCACAGTTGGTTTGCTTAGTCGGATTCGGTCATTTTCATGCAATCAAGGCTACAAACTACAAGTGTGATTGTAAAAATTCTGTTCTGACCAGGCAATTTAGCATCAAAGTATACAAGTTGGTTCTCAAGTTCTAAGTTAAGCAGTCTAAGCATCATTATGAAAGTTTGAACAACAACTTAACATCAAAAATCAAGAACTGAGCCATTCTAATGCTAGAGAGATTGGAATGGAATCACGAGGCACACAGAAAACACAATCAAGGGCAATCAAGTTCATGCAAGGTTCTCTAGCATCCTACCCCACACTTAAATCGACTGTGTCCTCACAGGACTAATTCTAGAGTTCAGAGTGAAGTAGAAGAACCTGGACCGAGATGGTTGGCGTAGGGGATGAGCAGGGTCCTCGGAGCGGAGGGAATCTACCGAAGCGAAGCAAAGGGAATCTCCCTACTGCCTACAAAACAAAAACAAATGAAACATAAAAAGGAAACCGGGACAAGTGTCCCGGATCCACACAGAAAAAAGTTGGATCGAAATCCGAAAAGAATAAATAAAAAGAAAGGACAAGAAAAAGGACACCACCTGATCATGGCTGGTCAGGGGCGCCGGGAGGTGGGAAGTGGAGGTACTCGCCGAGCTGACGTTGCCACTCCATCTGTGCCTCGTACCGCCTATCAGCGCGGTGCATATGCTGCTGCATAGTAGTCCATCTCGCCTCTTGAGTGGCGTTGTCGGTGATGCGCCACTCCTGCAGTCGCTCATACAGCTCACCAATGTCCGCGGGTTGCGGTCGGTGCTGAGGGTGGGGCGCCTGGTATGGATCGGGGATGACCGGCGGCGAGTGGTGCGCATACCCTGCCTGATGATGTGGCGAGGGTATATGGTCATGAAACTCTGGCTGCGGCTGGGGCTGCTCCTGCTCAGAATCATCTTCTTCCTCTGACTCGTCCTCGCCTTCGAGAGGAGGGTCCGCTGCTACCAGGGGACTGATGTCCAGGTCGAGTTGTACTCGACCGCCAAATCTCCTCCAACGTTGCATACTCTGCGGCGTGGGATGTTCGGGCCATATTCATTGTTGAGGCCGAAGGAAATGATGAGACGGCCTACAAAGTTGCCTCCCAGGAGTGCGCGGGGACGACCTGACCTCTGAGTCTTCTTACGGAGTAGGCGTGCAAGCACCCAACCGGGATGAAGAGGATATCTCTCCCGGATGGCGCGAAGAAGAAGAAGCTCGTCCTTGCTTATATGGTGGCGATCCTTGTCTGGAGCATATAATAACGATCTACGCCAAACCATATGAATGTATTTAAAGAAAGGGTGAGAGAGCGACTTAACTGAGTTATGGTCCCCGAGGCGATCGCCGGGCACTCCAGTCATGTGGCTCCAGAGCGCATGGTACTCCTCGTCATCGTCGTTGTCCTCCCAGCAGAAGTGATGACCATGGTAGTGCTGGGGAATACCGAGGCGAGCAGCAAACTCATCATATGTGAGCTCCCGGTGCACCCCGCCTAAATAGAAGGTGACAACCTTCCTGTGCTGCCTCCTCGTGTGCTCGTCCAGCTTGAATGTCGCCCAAAACTCCTGGAGAGCGACGTCTGGGAAGTCGGCGGTGAGCGTGGTCAGCTCCAGCAAGCCGGCATGGGTCAGTGCATCGAGCACGTTCCGGTACCAGTCATCATCGTGCTCTGAGAGCGACTCCATGGAAAGAGGGCGTACATCAGCTCGACGGTGTGCTCAAACCGCTGGTAGCGTGCAAAGTAGTGCAGGGTGTAACATCCCAACCTTTCCTGACAAGATATTGTCCGCTTTGGGCCTCCCCCCTCACGGATTTGCTTTTGGGTGTTGGTGGGATTCGAACCCATGACCTCCTCCTCTCAAGATCAACCCCCCCACCACTACACCACAAAACGCGTCATGTCAGTTAAGGTTGAACCATTCCACATAGCCCATGGATCTCCCACGTGCTTTGTCGATGTGGGATTTGCCTAGGATGTCACATACACCCCCCTCAGGGACTCAACGTCTCGTTGAGGTTTGCCCCACCATCGTTCAAGAGGGACGGGAGAGGCTCTGATACACTTGTAACATCCCAACCTTTCCTGACAAGATATTGTCCGCTTGGGCCTCCCCCCTCACGGATTTGCTTTTGGGTGTTGTGGATTCGAACCCATGACCTCCTCCTCTCAAGATCAACCCCCCACCACTACACACAAAACGCGTCATGTCAGTTAAGGTTGAACCATTCCACATAGCCCATGGATCTCCCACGTGCTTTGTCGATGTGGGATTTGCCTAGGATGTCACACAGGGTAGGCGAGCAACGGTGCGGTGGTACCCAGCACGGTCAGGGAAAGCTGGTGGAGGGCCCTGAACGGCGGGTGTGACGGGAGCGGGGGTGTAACATCCCCGCTCAACCGAACGGTTTGGAACTCAAGATCGGTAGGCTAGGGTACTGGAATCAGTGCTCTTAAGCTCCCCTTGAGTTTTGGGTCATTCGGGTTTAAGTTGGGTTGAAGTTGCAAAGAGGGGAATGGTGTTGCACCAAAAAGTGCTGATTTTGGGCCCAGAAGTGCGCAGGCGCACTTTTAGAAGTGCCAGGCGCACTTTTCAATTAATTCAGCAAACTCTCGGCAGAATATTCAAAATGTGCGCCTTTTAGGGGTCAATGTGCGCCGGCGCACATTTTGACATGCCAGGCGCACTTTTCGTGCATAAAAGGACGGATTTGCACGGAAATTCGCAACTTCTTTCCCCTTTCTCTCTCCCCGAAAAGCCATTGACGAACCTAGAGCGAGCAATCTTCGAAGGGTGATTCCGGGAGCTGTAGAGGTCGGAATTGAGTTCCGTTTGTTGCTATGGATTCGTAGCGACGAGGAGAAGAGATCGCTAACCTCCAATTTGGGTTTCTGGGTGTAGGTCGTGAGCAGTAAGGAAGGGTAGAGCTACGAGTTTGGTGGTTGGAAATCGAGTTTCTGGGGAACTAGAAGACGATTAGAGCCTCGTCTTCTATTTCAGGTGAGGGCTTAGCGTTGTGTAAGTAGTTTGGACAGCGTGAGGAGTTTCAATTGGACTTAGAACAAAACCTAGGTTATGCATGAAAATGATGAGCGTAAAAGGGGGTAAACTGTTCTGTGAATGTACTTGATTGCTTTTGATGATTGCCGTGGTTGATTGTTGTTGTTGATTGCTATGACTTGGGGTTGGGTGGGAACTGAAGTGAATTAAGTAATGGATTGACATAGAAATGAGAATTAGGATGGTTGGGAAATGAGTGCGGGTGCTATGATATTATGAATTGTTGGTTGTGGATGCAGGAGAGTTGCCCTGCCAATGTGGGGTCGCTCTGAATAAGAGGAACAGGTGGGTGACCCCTAGACTCATGACATGGCCTCCCCTGTACTTGCAGGTGGGGTGGCCGGTGAGCTAGCCGGTTACCCTTTGGTTGATTGTAAGTGTGTATTGTGGTCGTGGCTGGAGCGTGGAACCAAGGGATGTACTGAGAACTGTGTACTGTGATATGAATGTGGATGATGTGAATTGTGCCTTGTGAGAATGAGCTGTGAAGAGTTGGATTTGTGGTGTTGGTATTTGAATGTCAAAGTAGAACCTGAAGGAGCCCACACTACCCCACCCGAAATACTATTGTGATCGAGTCCGATTCACTGGGGTGAATCCCATGACGGGAGGTCATGGTTGTTGATATCTCCGAAATGGAAGGATCCCAATGGGATGCGTCGTGATAGCTCCGTGGAGGAAGGATCCCTAAGGGGATGCGTCGTGTTATCTCCCTATGAGGGAAAGATCCTGCGGGATGTGTGTCGAGGATGTGGCCGGCGGTGGTGGTGTGGACAACTCCTTGGCTCCTAATAACTCACCTAGATAATGTGAATGTGAGCGGTTGTGTGCTTGTGGTTGTGGTTGTGACTTGGTTGATGGTTGTGTTGTGATGATGTTGTGTGTGCCGTGGATTGATGAATCAGTTCTGTGTTATTCTAATGCTATGAATTGTGCTTGAGAACAAGAACTGACCAACGTGATCACCTAGACTGTTTTTAGGGAATTAAAATATGGAAAGGGGGGTTGGGTTTGGTTCCATTGTTGAATGTCTTGTGCGGAGTCGGGACCGCTCCATAGAATAGGACAGCGTGTAGGTAGGCCCAGTGGGTTCACTCAATTTCAATAGGAAATTGATCCCTTTTCCCCTTTCAGGATCTCGTGGCTAGTAGAGGTGGCTGAGGAGTTTGAGTTCGGGGTTGATTTCGTGAAGTTCTGGACGGAAGCCATGAGGTGAAGACTGGGATTACGCGGAGTTGACTTTTCTGTTCATTTCAGTTGACTATGGGATTTTGGGGGTTTTTATGTACTTTCTGGTTTATGGTGGGATTGGGGGATTTATGATGGTTTGGATTGTACCCGGATTCCAGTTTCACGGTTTTATGAGGCCTCTTATGTTTTTATTGTCTTTTGATCACCGCCAATTTCGCTTATTTACCCTTGTTTTTACTCGGTAGTACCTGGGACCGGTTCAACCACGGGTTAACTCGGGTTGATTCGGGACGGGTGTTACAAATGGTATTAGAGCCTGGTTGTCGCTGCTGTACCGGTTGATTATCTTCTCTCTTTGGGGAGTAATTAACCTCGTTGGGAGGGAGGATGAGACATCGGTATGGGACCGACATTCCAAGGGTTTTTGTCAAACTGTTTTAAATGGGTGGGATGTTTTGAAATCAAGTGGTGAATTGAGTTGTTTGAAGTTTCTTGAGCGGTCAACTGAAATGTTTAATGTCCTCCCTGTAGTGAATCCAGTCAAGCGAGGGGAAGTAGGTCCACCGGGAACTCAGGGTTTGGAGGGGGAGCTCCTAGGTTCCAACCGAGTCTGTTGAAGGGTTGGAACTTTGGGGAGTTTAGCGGTGAGGTAGCTGATCCTGAGGTGGCGGAGCAGTGGCTTCAGGAATGTGAGTACAAGTTCCTGCAGATGGGACTTGATGAGGAGCTTAAGGTGCAAGCAATGGCCTTCCTGTTTAAGGGTCATGCTTTGAATTGGTGGAAGTCGATGCCGCAGAGCCGGGTAGTTCCGCCAGAAATGGAGCTGGATGAGTTTGTCGAGGTATTTCGTGACCAATTCTGTCCTGACCTTTGGCGAGAGGAGAAGGCCAAGGAATTCATGAGCTTGGAGCAAGGTGAGAAGTCTGTTCTCGCATACTACATTGAGTTCACCTCTCTCTCTAAGTGGTATGACGAGCGGACTAATCGGGAGAGGAAGCTCATCAGTAAGTTCAAGAGTGGGTTGAGAGTGGAGATCCGGGAGGGAGTCACCACCGCTGATATGGGGAGCCTTGTGTCAGTAAAGGCGGCGGCACTGGAGAGGGAGAGGTTGGAGAACAAGAAGAAGGAGGAGAAGAAGAGGAAGGCGTCGGCTCAGCCTTCTCCTTCGGTTACTCATAGTCACCCGGCAAAGAAAGTTCAGTCTGTTTTCTTAGGCCAGCGGAGTGTGCAGTCTGCCCCATCTCGTCGAGCTTTGGTGTGTTTCACTTGTGGCCGTCCGGGTCATAAGAGCGCAGAGTGCAGAGGAGGAGGATCGGTGCAGAGGGGAGGAGTACCATCGGGACTTCCTGTGTGTGGCACTTGCGGGAAGCCTCACTATGGGGCATGCCACATGCTGAGGATGGCATCTGTGACTTGTTACACTTGTGGGCAGCTGGGTCATAGGAGTAACTTCTGCCCGAGGAGGAGTGCTGCACCAGCCCAGTCTGTGGGATCGGTGCAGGGGCCTAGGGCTCCATCCAGGAGCTATGGAGGCAGAGGTGGGGGCAGTATGGGGCGAGGGGCTGCGAGTGCTGGTCGAGGAACGGGAGCTAATGCCACACCTGTTGGAGCTGGAGGGGAGCAAGGGAGGCTTTATGCTCTTACCAAGGGTGCGGCAGAGAATGCGAACGACGTGGTGACCGGTATGATCTCCATCTTAGATCTTTCCGTTTACGCTTTGTTTGATTCGGGGTCAACCCATTCCTTTGTATCTGAGAAATGTTTGAGTAGTTTGGGTGTTGTAGCTAGTAGTTTGGGTGTTATTTGGGGCGTCAGAACTCCTTTGGGGACTTCTGTTCGGGTGGATAGAGTGTGTAGAGGGTGTAAAGTGTTAGTGGGAGGTGTAGAGTTCTTGGCTGATCTGGTGGTGCTTCCTTTCAATGAATTCGACGTTATCCTCGGCATGGATTGGTTGGCTAGGCATGGGGCTTTGCTTGATTGTCAGAAGAAGGAGGTGTTGCTTCAGGTGGGAGGTGACGGCCAGGTGGTGTTCAAGGGTGTTAGGAAGAGGGAGTCCGCACCTATGGGAGTAATTTCAGCAATGCAAGCTTTTTCTCTGATTCAAGAAGGGTGTGAGGCTTTGTTGGTGCAAGTGTCAGTTGAACGGAATGAGGAGTTGGAGAAGGTACCTGTAGCTCGGGAGTTCGCGGATGTGTTTGAGGAACTACCTGGGGCACCGATCGAGCGTGAGGTGGAGTTCAATATAGAGTTGGTCCCTGGAACTGCTCCAATCTCTGTTCCACCTTATCGCATGGCACCGGCGGAGTTAAAGGAGTTGAAGGAGCAATTGCAGGAGCTCTTGGATAAGGGGTTCATCCGCCCAAGTGTATCACCGTGGGGGGCACCGGTGTTGTTTGTGAAGAAGAAGGATGGGTCGATGCGGATGTGTATTGACTATAGGCGGTTGAACAAGGCGACGATCAAGAATCGTTACCCACTTCCGAGGATAGACGATCTCTTCGATCAATTGCAAGGGGCTGAAGTGTTTTCGAAGATAGACTTGAGGTTGGGTTATCACCAGCTGAAGGTGGAGGAAGGATCAGTGCCAATGACAGCCTTTAGGACCTGCTATGGACACTATGAGTTTCTGGTGATGCCGTTTGGTCTCACCAATGCTCCCGTCGCGTTCATGGCTCTCATGAACAAGGTCTTCCACGAATATTTGGATAAGTTTGTGATAGTGTTCATCGATGATATCCTCATTTATTCTAAGACTAGGAAGGAGCATGAGGAGCACTTGAGGATTGTTTTTCATAGGTTGAGGGAGCAGCAACTATTTGCCAAGTTCTCGAAGTGTGCCTTTTGGTTGGAAGAAGTATTGTTTCTTGGGCATGTGGTTTCTAAAAGAGGCGTGGAGGTTGACCCAAAGAAGATCGAAGCGGTGGTTAATTGGTCTCCACCTAAGGATGTGTCGCAACTGAGGAGCTTCTTGGGGTTGGCTGGTTACTACCGAAGGTTTGTAGAGGGGTTCTCTACCATAGCGTCTCCTTTACCTAAGTTGTTGAGGAAGGAGTCGAAGTATGAGTGGAGCGAGGAATGTCAGAGGAGCTTTGAGGAGTTGAAGAAGAAGTTGACTTCAGCTCCGGTGTTGACCTTGCCAGTAGAAGGTGGAGAGTATGTGGTGTTTAGTGATGCGTCTTTGCAAGGATTAGGCTGTGTGTTGATGCAGAATGGGAAGGTTGTCGCTTATGCCTCCCGACAGCTTAGGGTGCATGAGGTGAACTACCCAACCCATGATTTGGAGTTAGCTGCAGTGGTGTTCGCCTTGAAGTTGTGGAGGCATTATTTGTATGGTGAGACGTTTAAGATCATGACCGATCACAAGAGTCTTAAGCACCTTATGGATCAAAAGGAGCTGAATGGTAGGCAACGGCGTTGGGTGGAGCTCTTGAAGGATTATGACTGTACCATTGACTACCATCCTGGTAAAGCTAATGTGGTTGCGGATGCTTTAAGTCGGAAGGAGTTGGTGGATCTTAGAGCTTTAAGGGTAGAGATGCAGTTAGATGATGTGGGAAGTTTGTTTGCCAAGCTCAACATTAGGCCTATGCTGAATGATAGGATTGGTGAGGAGCAGCTCAAGGATGCTACTCTGGTGGCTATTCGAGGGGAAGTTGAAAAAGGCATTGATCCGCCCAGTTGGACCGGTGGATCAATACTGTGGTTCTTTGGAGGTTTAGGCAATGAATCCGTCCTCGGAGTGTCTCGGCGGATGGTACCTTGCAGGGCGGACGTGCAAGGGGTTAGTATATGTAAGGTGACAAGTATGTGGGTAATGTAGGGAGAATAGGTTACAGAGAAGTACCGGGCGAGAGCCCTTTGGTGTGGGCGGAACCGATAGCCTTTAGCGTACAGCGTGAAAGCTTGTAGTATCAGGCGTATGGTCCCAAGTCTGTCCTTTTTCTGAATGGGGGACCCTGTTATTTATAGGTCCCATTGGTCTGGCAGGGTCCACGTGTCCTGCTCTGGGTGGGCCGCAGCGAGTCACCGTCAACAGTAACGGGCGGTGGCCAACTGTAGCTATGACAGGTGATCCTTTGGCTGAGGCGGACAGAGGACCGCCCTGGAGATACTCGACCGCCCTGACCATGTTCGAGGGCGGATTCAACTTGGGCCTATCAATTGCCCCCAGTATGGTCTTGAGGCCGCGAGAGGCTCGAGGCGATACTATGGAACTGCTTCGAATGCCTTGGAGTGATGGACCGCCCTCATCATGTACGAGGGCGGATACGACTCAAGGGCCCATCAATTGCCCCCAGTATGGTCTCGAGGCCGTAAGAGGCCCGAGGCGATATTATGGAACTGCTTCGAACACCTTGCAGTGAAGGACCGCCCTGGCCAATGGGGGGCTTGAGTTCTATCTTGTCACCGATGCTGTTACCGGTGGCCGAAACGGGGGGGGGGGGGGGGCTCTTCTTTTGAGGTGAACTTGCATGCGTCCCACCCTTTGTGCAGGCTACTAGCCTATTCGCCCACTGCCTGGGGGACACGTGGCACGATTATATTTGGCGACGTTTCGCTAAACCACGTCACTTGTATAAATAGAGGTTCTCCCCCCTTCATTTCGGCACTTCAGCTTGTCAACTAAATCCTTGAGAGCTTCCGCCCTAACCAATTTTCTTGAGCTTGTCCGCCTTGTCCTTACAACTCTTTGAGCTTGTCCGCCTTCTTCCAAAAATTCATCAAAGATGCCTTCTGATTCTGAGTCGTCTTCCTCCGCCGAAGCAAGTAGGTTTCTTTGAACATTCTTTCATTCAATCAATTTCTTTTGTGTCCGCCCATTTGTTTTTTTTTCTTTCGCATTTCTGCTTGCGTGTGAGATGTCGTCTAGTGGGTCATCATCCTCCGTGGATTATGACCTTTTAGAGAGTGTGTTGAGAGGCATGAGGGAACGTCGACGCTCTGCCGCCCGCCCGTCCCAAGAGGACGGGACAAGCACGGCTCCGGTATCCGCTCGCCCCCTGGTGTTCGTTCCTCCTCCTCTTCTGATTTGTGCCCCTTGTCCTTCTGTTGTAGGAGGTTATGATGAAGGGAGGAGAGGAACGGGGGCGGATGCGTCGTCCTCATCTTCGTCATCGTCATCTCCATCTCGTCACTCGAGTCCGCATCTGTCCCCCGAGCCTGTCAGGGAAGAAAAGTTTGACGAGGAAGGGTCGGATGCAGCGGATCCCAAACTCAAAGGGCAGATGCCTTATCCGGAGGATTCCGACATAGTCTTCAACCCGTACGCCGACTTTGACATGGAGTACACCTTCACTGAGGATGCTGATCCGCTGCCTTCCCCTTCGGCGGAGCAGCTCCGCCGTCAGGCAGAAGCCAGGTTCAAGAAACCCAACTCAAACATTGTTCGCCGGTTCGCGTCGTGGCAAGCCGGATTCACCAAGGAGTCTTGGGGTTTTGATCTTGACACCGGGGCTGTGGAGAAGTATGGGTACAGGATCAGAACTTGGGAGCAGATGTGGGAGGGGTCTCCCGCAGACTGCCGGGAAGTGTTCGGTCCGGGATACTTTCCATATGTCAAGACGAACGCCCTGGCGAAAGTTTTGAACGACTGTGACATGCCCCAGCGCTTCTCGTACGCTGCCCCTGCCCGACTTTGCTCAATCGGAAACTGTCCGCCCGGATGGATGGGCGTTTGGGTGGAGGCGCTTATGTACGGTCTCCGTTTCCCTCTGGATCCTTGGGAGCTGGATGTCTTGGATCTGCTAGGAGCGTCCTTGGGAGCTCTCCAACCCCACGCCTGGGCAGTCATGGCAGCGTTTCAGGTGTCATGTGTGAAGAGGAATGTCGCTCCCAGCGCCCGAGTATTCCGCCATCTCTACAGAGCCAAGATTAACCAAAATGGTATTACTTTCTCAAAGAGGATGGCGCACTCAGGGAGCGGAGTTTATGGTGCCATCAAGGGGACTCCGTGTGGTGGCACAGCTTTTTCTTTGTGAAAGCTGATTCGCCGGAGGATGCGTTCTGGGCGGAGCGCCTTCGACCCACATGGTCTTATGGGGCCATCGAGGTGTTCAATAACCCCGGCCGCCTTCAGGAGAATGATGCTGCCATTGTGAACTGGGTGAACACCTGGAATTACAACCTGAAGAAGAGGGGCCGGACCGTCCTGAAGGCCTGGCTAGGCGGCGGTGGTGAGCGGACAATTTTGAGAGCGATGCTTCTGTAGTTGGGCGCCCTTAGTGTGTATCCAGTCTTATTCTTTCTCAAATGCCTAACATGTTTGCTTGTTTTGACTTGGTGCAGAGAACTCCATCTTCGCGGCGCTGCTGAATGCCAGGATGCGGGGAGCGTCTGCTGATACTCAGCCGCAACCTGAAACTCCGGTGGCGGATCAGCAGGAGGGAACGCGAAGCGCACGAACCGCCCACCCAGAAAAAGAGAAAGCGGATAAGGATCGCCTGGAGAAACGAACCGAGCCGGCCAGGAGTCCGCCATCGCCGAAGGATAAGGCAAAGCGCCGTAAGACGTTAGCTAAGAAAGATTCCGGGAAGAGAAAACGGTCGGAGAGCTCTTCGAAACCCCAGGCTTCTTCTGGGGAGTACAGCTCCGCCCGCCTTCCGGCGATGCAGCCCACCCTAAGCGGCAACGAGATTCTCACGCGAGCCGCTCTCCAACTGGCGGCCGACTGGGACATCGACCACCCCCGGTCGGAGGAGGGGGTTCGCAGTATGGCGATGGAGCAAATGGCGATTGGAGCCAGGGTAAGATCCCTTTGCGATGTCATACACTAGTTTTGTCCTGCTATATATTTTTTTTTTGTAAGTAATTGTTGGATTGCTTGTGTTTGCAGCTTTTGGGAACCGCCGGCGCACTGCTTTCGGCGGATAATGCGCTTAGGGCCGAGCGGCCCCAAGGTGCTGAGGAGCTGGAAGGCCAACTGCGGGAAGCTCGGGCCGCCACTCAGCAATGGAAAGCCAAGTATTCCAGGGCGAAAAAGGAAATGGACGAGGAGGCGGCCCGGCTTCTGGTAACTACCTCTTATGAATTGGATTTGATCCGTGTTGCGCACGCTAACCAAGCCACTGAACACATGTTGGACTTACAGGCGGAGCAGCAGAAGCGCTACGAGGTGGAGGCGGCCCTGTCCCAGGCGGAGGCGGATAAGGACGCCCTGAAGGAGCAGGTGGTCCTCTTAGAGACCGACAGGGCGGTCATGGCCGAGGATCTGGGGGCCAAGACAAGGGACCTGGAGAGCCGCGGCCTTGTTTTGAAAGAGACAGAGGAGACCCTTCAGGCGCTGAGGGCGGACGTTGAGAAGGCGGTCGCTGAGAAGGCTGAAGCGGAGTTAGGCGACCGGGTGCAGGGCGCTCTTGACAACACCCTCACTGCCGTCCGCCATGAACTCCGACGGGGGAACATCGATTGTTCCTGGAACCAGGAGCAGATGTTTCGCTCTGCGTCCCGGCGGTTGATGGCGCAGGAGTTTAAGGAGGAGTCCGCTGATTCTCAAGTGCTCTCCTCGGACCGTCGCAAGGAGCTGTTGCTCGAGGCGCACTCCGAGGTGACTCTCCGGCACAAGGAGCTGAAGAAGAAGGCTCGGGCTGAGAGGTCCCGGGCGGAAAAAATGGGATCATCAGGCGGGCGCGAGTAATTCCATGTCTTGTAAATTTGCTCTTCTTTTCGGCTCCCTGTCCTTTGTAACAAACGTATCAATCCGCCATGTCAGGATGAGAAATGAAATGCCATTGTTATCCAATTGTCATCCCCTTTTTCTTCTCTCTTTTTGTTTTGTTTGCGTGAAATTCGCATGATTACTGAGATAGATTTCCCCTTAGGGAAAACTGGACAACGAAGTGTTGGGTTCCGCCCTGGGGAAAACTGAACTCAACGAGGTGTTGGGTTCCGCCTTGGGGAACCCGAAGTTGGAGGGAATGTTGGGTTCCGCCTTGGGGAACCCGAACACTGATGAGCTAGATTCCGCCCTGGGGAAAACTGAACTCAACGAGGTGTTGGGTTCCGCCTTGGGGAACCCGAACGCTGATGAAGTAGATTCCGCCCGTGGGGAAAACTGAATTCAACGAAGAGTTGGGTTCCGCCTAGGGGAACCCGAAGTTGGAGGGAATGTTGGGTTCCGCCTTGGGGAACCCGAACACTGATGAGCTAGATTCCGCCCTGGGGAAAACTGAACTCAACGAGGTGTTGGGTTCCGCCTTGGGGAACCCGAACGCTGATGAAGTAGATCCGCCCTGGGGAAAACTGAATTCAACGAAGAGTTGGGTTCCGCCTAGGGGAACCCGAACGCTGATGAGCTAGAATCCACCCTGGGAATCCGAACTTGGCACAGGGGTTAAGTTCCTCCTAGGGGAGTTCGAACCCGGCCATGCTTTTAGTAGTACTTATTTGTTGATACATAATATCGTATATATATACTTGAATGAAACTGCCTTCCTTTCCTTACATGTACGCCCTTAGTAGGTTGCCTTCAAAATAAACCAAACCCAAAAGTAAAGCAAGGATGGAAAGTTGCAGAGTGAGCTAGGTCTTGTCTTCATTTGCACTGTACTTCCGCAAGTGCATGGCGTTCCATGTCTTGTGTATGGGTTCGCCGGTAGGGTGTTCGAGTTTAAAGGTGCTTGGACCGATCACTTCACGGACCTTGTATGGCCCTTCCCAATTGGCGTTTAGTTTGCCCTGTTGGGGGACCGGCCGGAAAACCTTTCGAACCACCCAGTCACCTTGTTCCAGGTGATGAGGGCGAAGATGAGCGTTGTATCGCCTAGCCAATTGTTCCTTTTCAGCTACCAGGCGGATAGCTGCATCCTCCCTTCGTTCTTCTAACATGTCCAAATTATGATGTAAGCCTGCATCATTGTTGGCGTGGTTGAAGTGCTGAATCCGAAGGCTAGGCAGATTAACCTCCACGGGCAGGACTGCTTCGGTTCCATATACCAGGGTGTAAGGGGTTTCATCTGTGGCTGTTTTGTACGAAGTCCTGTGCGCCCATAGGATGTTGGGCAACTCATCGACCCATTTTCCCTTAGCCGCATCCACTCTCCTCTTCAATCCTTGCAAGATGAGCTTATTGATGGCTTCCGCCTGCCCGTTCGCCTGGGGATATGCCACCGACGCCAAGCGAACCATGATTTTGAACTCTTCACAAAAGTCAAGGAACGCCGTGCAATCAAACTGAGTGCCATGATCGCAGACAAATCCTAGAGGAAGGCTGAAGCGAGTGATGATGTTTTTCAACACGAACTTCTGCACCTGATATGCCGTGATGGAGGCGAGAGCTTCGGCCTCCACCCATTTGGTGAAGTAATCCACCGCCACGATGATGTACTTTCTCTTGCCTACCGCTTCTGGGAATGGTCCTAGCAAATCCATCCCCCAGAAGGCGAACGGCCATGGCGAAACTATTGGCTGGAGAGCGGTGGAGGGCAGGTGGTGCGTGTTAGCGAATAGCTGACACTTGTGGCACCGCTTGACCAGCTCTTCCGAGTCTCGGCGGATTTTTGGCCAATAGTACCCCTGCAATAATATATTCTTTTCCAGGCTTTTGGCGCCTATATGCATCCCGCAAACGCCTTGGTGGATTTCTCTCAAAGTGAAAGAAGCCTCCTCATCACTTAAGCATCGCAAGTATGGCCCTGCCGAGGACTTACGGTACATTTCGCCGTCCAGCAAAACACATCTTGCCGCTCGTCTACGAACCTTGGTAGCCAGCGCTCGGTCCGCCGGGAGGGCGTCCGTTTCAATAAAAGTCCGTACTGGCGCACGCCAATCCGTGAGTGGCGCTGTGGGCGGTGTTACGCTTGTCTGGGCATCGACGGCCATACACTCACCCTCTTCTCTTTCTTTCTCCACGGTGATCATCCTGTCCTCTTCGAAGCTGAGAGCGGTAGCGAGCTTAGAGAGAGCGTCAGCGTGGGCGTTGTCTTCCCTCGCCACCTGATGGATCTCCGTTGTTTCGAAACCCTTGAGGGCGATCTTGGCTTGATCGTTGTACGGGGCCAGAGTTTCCTCCCGGACCTCGTACACCCCACTGAGCTGGTTGACCACAATGGCGGAGTCAGAGAAAACCTTGAGATGAGATACTCCCATGGCTTTGGCCATTCTGAGCCCTGCAATGAGCGCCCCGTACTCCGCCGCATTGTTGGTTCGTGGCCTGTTGAAACGGAGGGCGGTTTCGTGTAGGACTCCCTGGGGGCTTTTTAACACTATACCCGCCCCTGCTCCGTTCTTGCTCGATGCTCCATCCACGTAGAGCTCCCAGTAATCATCCGGGCGTCCTTCCGCCCGGACACATCCTTCGACCACAAAATCAGCCAGAGCCTGTGCCTTGATGGCTGTCCGTGGTTGGAAGTGTACGTCATACTCACTGAGCTCTACCGCCCATTTGGACATGCGCCCTGCCACTCCCATGGACCTGAGAGCTGCCTTGAGTGGTAAGTTCGTCACAACGTGAATTGTGTGAGCATGGAAGTATGGGCGCAGCTTCCTGGAGGCGATAATCACCGCGTAGGCTGACTTCTCCAATGGAGAATACCTGGTTTCGGCATCTACTAACGACTTGCTCGTGTAGAAGATCGGGCGTTCTTCCTTGTCCATCCGCTTCACGAGAACTGAGCTGACAGCTGTAGCCGCGATGGCGACGTACAGGTATAGCTCATCTCCGGGAACCGGGGCTGCTAGCGTCGGCGGAGTGGTGAGGAATGCCTTGAGTTCCTCAAAAGCCGTAGAACACTCTTCCGTCCATGAGAACTTGGCCGCCGCCTTCAGAGTGGCGAAGAATGGCGCCTGCCTTTCGGCGGACTTTGGGATGAATCTGTTCATAGCCGCTAACCGCCCCGTCAACGTTTTGACATCTCTCACTGTCTTAGGGGGTGGTGTCTGTATAATAGCTTCTATCTTCTTGGGGTTCGCCTCGATTCCCCGCCTGGTGATTATGAATCCCAAAAACTTCCCTGAGGATGCGCCAAAGACGCACTTCTTCGGATTCAAGCGAAGTTGGAACGCCTTCAAGGTGTCGAAGGTTTTCCTGAGGTCTCCCAGGTGGTCCTCACCCGCCTTGGTCTTAACCAGCAGGTCATCAACGTATGCTTCCATGTGATGACCCAACTGATCTTGAAAAACTCTGTCAATCATCCTCTGGTACGTCGCTCCGGCATTTTTTAGGCCAAACGGCATCACATTGTAGCAGTAATTGCCGAAGGGCGTCGAGAATGACGTTTTTTCTTGGTCCGCCTTTGCCAGAGGGATCTGGTGGTATCCCGAGAACATGTCCAAGAAAGACAACGTCTCATGGTTTGCTGTGGCGTCCACCAGTTGATCGATATTAGGCAGCGGATATGGGTCCTTGGGACAGGCGTCGTTGAGGTTGGTAAAATCTATGCACATCCGCCAGCTTCCATCCGCCTTGCCCACCATTACTACATTCGACAGCCACGTCGGGTATTGGACTTCCCTGATGAAACCTGCCTCCAACAGTTTTGTTATTTCTTCTTGGACCGCTTGTTTTCTTGTCCAATTTACTGTTCGCTTCTTTTGCGACACGGGGCGGGCGTCTGCCCTCACAGCTAGGTGGTGTGCTGCATGATCGCGGGTCCAGCCCAGGCATATCCTGGGGTTTCCATGCGAACAAATCAGCATACTCTCTCAGCAGTGCCACTGTGCGGTCTCGGTCTGGGACCGGCATATGAGCGGACAGCCGTATCACTCTCTCAGGATTACCAGGATACAGTGGGACTTCTGTATCCGCCTCTGCGGATTCTGGGCGGACATACGCGTCGTCTCTAGTATCCACTGAGAAACACGCCTCCTTCTTCTTGAGAGCCACCCTATAGCATTTTCGTGCTAATGGAGTGTTTCCCCATGCTACTCCGATTCCTCTTGCAGTAGGGAACTTCATGACTTGATGGACTGTGGAGGAAACCGCCTCGAAGGCGGCCAAACTGGGCCGCCCCATTATCATGTTATACGCCGAATTGCAATTGGTGACGTACCATTTTATGTGCTTTGTTTCCTGGTGATCGTCGTCCCCCAACGTGATGGGTAAGGTGATCACGCCCAGTACAGGTACGTCATTTCCCGCGAAGCCAGTCAGCATGATCTTTGAACGCTTGAGTAGGGCGGGGTCTAATCCCATTCTGCTGAAAGCGTCGGCCGAGAGTATATCCGCCGAACTACCCTCGTCCACTAGCACCCGCTCTACCAGAGTGTCTTCAATGATGACACGGATCACCATCGCTTGGGTGCTGGGACTTCCCCCGCGCAAATCTGCCGATGTGAACGTCAATGGCGGCTCTTTATCCGACTGTCTGACCATGGAACATTCACCAACGACTTTTCTGCTCTGGGGCGTATCCTCCTCTCCTCCCAAAATCATGCTGCATGTTCTCTTGTACCTGGGCTTTCCGCCCTCCTTTTGGGTATCCGGACTTTCCTCATCCGTTATCCTGTCGAAGACACTCGCCTTTCTGGGGGGCGTGTGTCTACCCGCCTTCGGAGGGGATGTCTCTAACCTTTCCTTTTCTCCTTGCCTTGGCGATTCTGAGCGTTCCCGCTCTTTTCTCCTTCGGTTACTTATGATGAATTCCTTGAGGTCACCATTCTTTATGGCTCGCTCAATCTCACTGCGGAGTTCCCGGCAGTCCTCCGTGTCGTGCCCCTTCTGCCCATGAAACTCGCAATACTCATTTGGGTTCCCCCTTTTCAGTGCCGCCTTGGGTAACGGGGCCGGCCACCGCAATCCCCCTTTCTTTTCTTGGAGGACGTACATGAGCCTTCGCCTTGATTCCGACAGGGGGGTGTACCCTTGTTCCGATCTTCCTTCTCCGTGAGGGCGGTTGTCTCTTCTGTCGTCAGGGCGTTTCTCTTTCTGCCCTTGGTATCCTTTATCCCTGTTCTGATCGCTTGAGCGCCTGTACCCGTCCTGTATCATGGCGACATTCTCTTCCACTTCAGCACACTGGAGGATACATGTCTCCAATTCGGTGTGGGTTTTTGGCTTTCTCCGGACCAAGTCCTTCACCAGTTCGGTGCTGAGTGTGGTGGTTTGGATGTGGTGGAGCACAATGTCTAGTGCGAGGTTGGGCACCGCCGCGACCGCCTTGGCCCACTTCTCGTAGTACTGCCTAAGAGTCTCGGACCGGTTCTGTCTCAAGTTCCAGAAGGCGGACAAATTTCGTCCCGCCTCCTTTTGGTTTGAGAACTTGTGGAGAAAGAGTTGGCAGAAATCTTCCCAATTCTTTATGATTCCTTCTGCCAAACCTCCATACCAGGTTAGTGCAGCTCCAGTTAACGTTCCAGGGAACGTACGGCAGTAGGTAGCGTCCGGGGCCGTGAACATCTGCATGGCAATGGTGAATGTTAACAGATGTTGGTCGGGATCCCCAGTTCCGTCGTACGCCTTGATTGCTGGTGGCACGAATCCTTGTGGGGGAGGAAAGCTGAGGAGACTCTTGTCCAGAGGCTGCCGCATGGCGAGTTGCTTTGGGCCTGACTGGTGGCGAGGGAGGAACAGTCGGTACATTTCGTCCGAGTCCGCCATGCCGGTTGCCAGTCCGCCGGATGAGCCCTCGGTGTGATTTCCGGGGGTTGCCTTGGCCACCAGGAACTTCATCATTACTGCCATTTCAGCGTTTTGTCTTTGTAGATCGGCTACCTGTGCCGCTAGGTCCCCCGCGGCGGGATCAGCCGCCACTCTATCTTCCAACGGAGGGGGGATGTGGGACTCTCCTCGGAGCAATCCAAGGCCTAGAGGGCGGATTGGATGGGGTGTTTGTGTAGCCGTTCCCAAGGGTGGGTCTATGGAAGGACGAGGGTCTCGGGGGACACCCGCCGATATGATTTGTTTGGCCGGGGTGACGAGCGTATCCGTGGGGATACCACTCGTGGGATTTTCCTCCAAATTCTGCATGCTGTTTGTCTTTTGGGAACAAAACGTTTAGCTGTCCCCTACCTGGCGCGCCAATTGATCCGCCCAGTTGGACCGGTGGATCAATACTGTGGTTCTTTGGAGGTTTAGGCAATGAATCCGTCCTCGGAGTGTCTCGGCGGATGGTACCTTGCAGGGCGGACGTGCAAGGGGTTAGTATATGTAAGGTGACAAGTATGTGGGTAATGTAGGGAGAATAGGTTACAGAGAAGTACCGGGCGAGAGCCCTTTGGTGTGGGCGGAACCGATAGCCTTTAGCGTACAGCGTGAAAGCTTGTAGTATCAGGCGTATGGTCCCAAGTCTGTCCTTTTTCTGAATGGGGGACCCTGTTATTTATAGGTCCCATTGGTCTGGCAGGGTCCACGTGTCCTGCTCTGGGTGGGCCGCAGCGAGTCACCGTCAACAGTAACGGGCGGTGGCCAACTGTAGCTATGACAGGTGATCCTTTGGCTGAGGCGGACAGAGGACCGCCCTGGAGATACTCGACCGCCCTGACCATGTTCGAGGGCGGATTCAACTTGGGCCTATCAATTGCCCCCAGTATGGTCTTGAGGCCGCGAGAGGCTCGAGGCGATACTATGGAACTGCTTCGAATGCCTTGGAGTGATGGACCGCCCTCATCATGTACGAGGGCGGATACGACTCAAGGGCCCATCAGGCATGGATAATGGATTTGAGGTAGTTGGCGGATTGTTGAAATGCAAGGGTCGAGTGTGCGTACCGGAAGTAGAGGAATTGAGGAAGGGGATTTTGGAGGAGGCTCATTCCTCGATGTATGCTATGCATCCCGGGATGACAAAGATGTACAATGACCTGAAGTTAAGTTTTTGGTGGCCAGGAATGAAGAAGGATGTGGCTCGTTATGTGGCGACTTGTTTGGTTTGTCAGAAGGCTAAGGCGGAGCATAGAGCTCCGGGTGGGTTACTTCAGTCCCTACCTATCCCGGAGTGGAAGTTTGCGGACATCACCATGGACTTTGTATCGGGTTTCCCGCCGACTAGAGAGGGGAAGGATGCCGTGTGGGTAATAGTCGATCGTTTGACGAAAGTTGCGCATTTCATACCCATTCGGTTCAAGCCTAGTGTGGAGGTGTAGGCAAAGTTATATATAGAAGAGGTGGTAAGGTTGCATGGGGTTCCCCAATCCATCGTCTCTGATCGGGATCCGAGTTTCACGTCTCATTTTTGGGAGGGGCTGCATACAGCATTGGGAACTAAGCTCAAGTTTTCGACGGCGTATCATCCTCAGACGGATGGGCAATCGGAGAGAACGATCCTTACTTTGGAGGAGTTGTTGAGAAGCTGTGCTATGGAGTTTCAAACCCCTTGGACTGAATTGCTACCTTTGATTGAGTTCGCCTATAATAACTCGTATCATAGTAGTTTGAAGTCCGCTCCTTTTGAGGCCTTGTATGGGAGGAAGTGTAGGACGCCTTTGTGTTGGGATGAGGAAGGTGCGAGGGTGTTGTCGGGTCCTCAAGTTGTGCAAGAGACGGCTGATCGGGTTAAGATTATCAAGGAGAGATTGAGAGCGGCTCAAGATAGGCAAAAAGCGTATGCCGACGGTCGTGCTAGAGAGCTGAGTTTCAATGTTGGGGAGAAGGTATTTTTGAAGGTGTCGCCGTGGAAAGGGCTGATGCGTTTCGGTAGAAAAGGGAAGTTGGCGCCTCGGTACATCGGTCCTTATGAGATCCTCGCTAAGTCGGGTCCGGTGGCTTATGTGTTGGCTTTGCCGAGGGAGTTGGAAAGGATACACAATGTGTTTCATGTGAGCGTGCTTAGGCGGTATCATGGGGACCCTTCTCATGTAATTCAGCCGGAGGAGGTGGAGATTGAGCAAGACTTGACTTATGAGGAGAAGCCAGTCGCGATCGTGGATAGGCAAGTCGGGTCTTGAGGAATAAGCAGATTCCGCAGCTCAAGGTGGTATGGAGGAACCATGAGAGCGAGTCGGCTACCTGGGAGACTGAGGAGAGTATGAGGCGGCGGTATCCGGAGTTAGTGGAAGTGTATGATTCAGGTATTAATTCCCCTTGATGTATGCTTTTGTGTTTGCTTGTTGTGGTGTTGGTTCCGAGAAGGTCTAGGGTGTGCTCGGTGAAAGTAGAGTGTTGGGAGTGGGTGTAGGGCTGATGAGTAGTTAAAGGAAGGCTGGTGGTTCGTCGTTAGGAATTTCGGAAGTCAATAGGTTACTTGGATTGCTGCGATTTTAGCTGTGTGTTCGGTATCATATTGCTAGGACGAGTTGGGGATGATTTCGGGGACGAAATCCTTGAAGTTGTGGAGACTTGTAACATCCCCGCTCAACCGAACGGTTTGGAACTCAAGATCGGTAGGCTAGGGTACTGGAATCAGTGCTCTTAAGCTCCCCTTGAGTTTTGGGTCATTCGGGTTTAAGTTGGGTTGAAGTTGCAAAGAGGGGAATGGTGTTGCACCAAAAAGTGCTGATTTTGGGCCCAGAAGTGCGCAGGCGCACTTTTAGAAGTGCCAGGCGCACTTTTCAATTAATTCAGCAAACTCTCGGCAGAATATTCAAAATGTGCGCCTTTTAGGGGTCAATGTGCGCCGGCACACTTTTCGTGCATAAAAGGACGGATTTGCACGGAAATTCACAACTTCTTTCCCCTTTCTCTCTCCCGAAAAGCCATTGACGAACCTAGAGCGAGCAATCTTCGAAGGGTGATTCCGGGAGCTGTAGAGGTCGGAATTGAGTTCCGTTTGTTGCTATGGATTCGTAGCGACGAGGAGAAGAGATCTCTAACCTCCAATTTGGGTTTCTGGGTGTAGGTCGTGAGCAGTAAGGAAGGGTAGAGCTACGAGTTTGGTGGTTGGAAATCGAGTTTCTGGGGAACTAGAAGACGATTAGAGCCTCGTCTTCTATTTCAGGTGAGGGCTTAGCGTTGTGTAAGTAGTTTGGACAGCGTGAGGAGTTTCAATTGGACTTAGAACAAAACCTAGGTTATGCATGAAAATGATGAGCGTAAAAGGGGGTAAACTGTTCTGTGAATGTACTTGATTGCTTTTGATGATTGCCGTGGTTGATTGTTGTTGTTGATTGCTATGACTTGGGGTTGGGTGGGAACTGAAGTGAATTAAGTAATGGATTGACATAGAAATGAGAATTAGGATGGTTGGGAAATGAGTGCGGGTGCTATGATAATATGAATTGTTGGTTGTGGATGCAGGAGAGTTGCCCTGCCAATGTGGGGTCGCTCTGAATAAGAGGAACAGGTGGGTGACCCTAGACTCATGACATGGCCTCCCCTGTACTTGCAGGTGGGGGTGGCCGGTGAGCTAGCCGGTTACCCTTTGGTTGATTGTAAGTGTGTATTGTGGTCGTGGCTGGAGCGTGGAACCAAGGGATGTACTGAGAACTGTGTACTGTGATATGAATGTGGATGATGTGAATTGTGCCTTGTGAGAATGAGCTGTGAAGAGTTGGATTTGTGGTGTTGGTATTTGAATGTCAATGGTTGTTGATATCTCCGAAATGGAAGGATCCCAATGGGATGCGTCGTGATAGCTCCGTGGAGGAAGGATCCCTAAGGGGATGCGTCGTGTTATCTCCCTATGAGGGAAAGATCCTGCGGGATGTGTGTCGAGGATGTGGACGGCGGTGGTGGTGTGGACAACTCCTTGGCGCCTAATAACTCACCTAGATAATGTGAATGTGAGCGGTTGTGTGCTTGTGGTTGTGGTTGTGACTTGGTTGATGGTTGTGTTGTGATGATGCTGTGTGTGCCGTGGATTGATGAATCAGTTCTGTGTTATTCTAATGCTATGAATTGTGCTTGAGAACAAGAACTGACCAACGTGATCACCTAGACTGTTTTTAGGGAATTAAAATATGGAAAGGGGGGTTGGGTTTGGTTCCATTGTTGAATGTCTTGTGCGGAGTCGGGACCGCTCCATAGAATAGGACAGCGTGTAGGTAGGCCCAGTGGGTTCACTCAATTTCAATAGGAAATTGATCCCTTTTCCCCTTTCAGGATCTCGTGGCTAGTAGAGGTGGCTGAGGAGTTTGAGTTCGGGGTTGATTTCGTGAAGTTCTGGACGGAAGCCATGAGGTGAAGACTGGGATTACGCGGAGTTGACTTTTCTGTTCATTTCAGTTGACTATGGGATTTTGGGGGTTTTTATGTACTTTCTGGTTTATGGTGGGATTGGGGGATTTATGATGGTTTGGATTGTACCCGGATTCCAGCTTCACGGTTTTATGAGGCCTCTTATGTTTTTATTGTCTTTTGATCACCGCCAATTTCGCTGATTTACCCTTGTTTTTACTCGGTAGTACCTGGGACCGGTTCAACCACGGGTTAACTCGGGTTGATTCAGGACGGGTGTTACAGGGGGCTCCGGAGGTCGAGGCACCATCAAGTCGTGTCTTGGTCCTGCGCTCAAAAGTGGCGTTCCTAAACAAGAAAACAAACTCGATCAGTCAAACTAAAACCCTACCCCACACTTAGTCGAAAAACTCAATTTCACAAAGAAATGAGGAAAACCGAGTGGGGGTAAGCAAAGCAGATTAATCGGTAATCACGAGCAATAAAATACATGCTTAGGACAGCCAGAATGGAATTAGCACAATCAGAGTTCAGAAGTCAAACCGACATTCAAAAAGTCAACAACATAAAACATTGAACCCTAATCATGGCAAGACTATCACAAAGCGGGAAATGACGGTATAATATGATCTCAGATGGCAAGCACAATAATCTGAACGAGAATGAACACATAGGGCAGCCACATGATAAAAAACAGTTCATGGTCAAACCGACATTTCTCACAAGTCAACCTAATAAGGAATGGGACTTAGGCATAGCAACACATGATCAAACGATATAAAAATTAAGCACGATACTCCCTAAGCATGCTAGAACAGCTCAACAAGTTCAGCTAACCTAGTTCACACGAAATCAGTCAGCACGCAAAACGAGGCAAATCGAAAAGTCAACCGAAAGTCAACCCCGACGAAATTCAGAAATCGACATGTCAAAAGATTCGCAATGAAAAGTTCTACAACTTACCTTGAAGCCATGGATGCTAAAAGTGAACGGTTTGGGAGAAATCAGTGAAAAATGAAGATTTTTTAGGGTTTGGGTGAACTAGAGCTGTAGAGCTCCGATTCGGATGTTCTAGGGCTTGGATTGATCGGAAGAGGGAAGGGAAGGGTGCGGCGGCGACGGCGGCGGCGGGCAGCTTTGGTCGGCGGCGGCGAGATAAGGTGGCGTCGGCGGGGTTGAGTGAAAACAGGGGATGGGAGGTTTTTTCGGGTTTGTGTCGAAAATAGAAAGTGGGAGAGAGAAGGAGGAAAAGACCGGATTTTAAGTGAAAAATTGGGTGATTTTCAAAGAAATTTTTGGCGAAAATAAGTGCAAGTTTTCGCCGAAAATTCTAGTTAAAAAATACTGCCGGTTTTCAAAAGAAATTTTCGCCAAAAATATTAGTACTTTTTCGCCAAAAATGTGAAACAGGAACGTTTGGAAAACTCTGTGGGATTTCAAAGAGAATTTTCGCCAAAAATATGGGTTATTTTCGTTGAAAATATTGAACTCTACGATTGAAAATATTTTCGCAATCCCGGCAGACTTCAGAAAATCACAGTTAAATCCACAAAAATCGGAAAGACCTCAAACAACTTGACACTGACACTATGACACACAGACTACACGCGAAAAATATGAAATCAAACAAAATGACACTTTTGGCTCCCCCGAACCGACTCTAAAACACTAAGGCTGACACAAATCAAAAACTGACTCCAGCCGTGGGTTGCCTCCCACGAAGCGCTCTTTTATTAACGTCCTTGAGCTGGACGATACCTGGAAGGTATTAGGAGACATCCCAACTCAGATTCTCCTTAATGCTAGCATCGGAGTTCATAAAGTAGAGCTTCGGGGCTTCTCCGGTGAGCATGAATTTATTCTCATTCGCGTGTAAGAGCTTGGTACGTCCGTCGGGAAGGTGGTCAATGATTGTGAATGGTCCGAATAGTTCTGTCAAGGGATCATCTTCCACAAGGAAGACAGTGGACGGAATGAGAACGATCGGGTCCTTCTTTTCTTTAACCTCCGGCTTGATATCACCAGGATCGGTGATCGTAGGTATTTCCTTAGGAGATGCTTTTGCTTTCTCCTTCTATACTTGTTCCGGCCGGTAGCTTGGAACGAATTGGTGGTGCAGCTGGCTCGGTAGAAGGTGGCGGCACAACTGGTCTCCAGGCCATGTGAGTCTTTGTCTTCTTGTTCTTTCCCCGAGGTTTGCTAGGTTTTGTGCTCGGTGGCTTAGAAGAGGCTTTCAGTTCCTTCCTCTTTGGCGGTTTTGGAGAAACAGATTTCAGTTTCTGCGCGGTAATCTGTCCAGCACCTGCAACAGCAATTGATCTAGGCACACTAGAAGAGATATCAGTAACGGAGTTGACCGGAGTCAACTCCACAGTTTCAACAGCTAAGCAATGGCATCCTTCATTCTTAGGATTATATTTCATTCCGTCTTTAAGGCGGAACGTGACAGTTTCCTTACCAACTCTCAAAGTTAAAGAACCATTTGGAACGTTAATTTGCATTCCAGTAGTAGCCATGAAAGGTCGTCCTATGAGAATGGTAGAATCATCCTTACTAGTGTCAATGATAACAAAGTCAGCTAAGAACGTGAAAGGACCACATTTAGTAATAACGTCTTTGATTTCTCCCCTAGGAGTTTTAAGTGATCTATCAGCAAAGTTAAGTTGCATACTAGGCGGTTCAAGTTCTCCTAGGTTCAATTTTTCATATAGACTCATAGGCATAACATTAACAGACGCGCCCAGATCAACCAAACAACGTTCTATCTCAACATCATTAATGACAAGAGGTAGAGTAAAAAAACCAGGATCAGAGCACTTAGCTGGATATGGAGAGGACGGTTTCTTGTTACGAGCATCAGGATATCCTTCTTTATTCCCCTTCATGCCAGTCTCGATCCTTGCATTCGGCAGCAATGCTCTTGGAAAAGGAGGTTTCACGACGTACGGTGCAAGAGGAGGATCTTCCTCCTTAGGCGCCAGTTCCAGTGCTTCCTTCTTCTCTTGCGATTCAGCGATCCTGCGTAAAACAGCACAAGCATCAGCAGATAAGCTTAGAAATTTTCTAACAGATACCATCTTGGCTTGCTCCTTTCTCGGATTCGGCTCTGTCTGGCTCGGAAGTTGGCCAAATGGTCGACGAGATGCTAGCATGCTCGAGATGTTGTTCACAGCTTGCTCAATTCTTTGACCGGCTGCTATCTGTTCTTGATTGAGAAGAGCTTGAGCTTTAAACTGACTGTCATGATCGTCGAGTCTGGTGATGATCTGACTAAGCTTCTTGTCCAGGTCACTGACATTATTTTCCTTCTGGTACTGCTGCCCTGGATAGGTGTTATTCAAATATTAATTCTGGCGATTGCCAGGAGTAGTTCCATAGTTACCCTGATTGCGGTGCGACGGCTGGTAGACACCTGCCGGCGGATGGTTAGGCTTCTGATCCTGAGCTGGACTAGCCGGGCGGTTATTCTGGTTCTGGTTATGGACGGCGCCAGCATTGTAAGGGGGGTCTGTCTTGATAGTTCCCTTGCTGCCTGAAGTTGCGGTAGCCAGCATAACCATTCTGATTATTAACGAAGCCTTGTTGAATGAAATTTACCTCTTCTGCGGACCAGACTTCTGTCTTACCAAAATTCTGGCATCGGCCTCCGTTATGTGCGCAAGCTCCACACCACTCGTAATCGGCAACATAGACAGAAGCTGCCGGCGGTTTGACTGGTGTGGTAGACTTCTTCAAATGTTTCTCTACTTCTGCCTTGATAGCTGCTTCAAGATCGAGCTTGCTCCTTGATCCTTCAGATTGTCGTTCCCAGTTTCTTGACTTGGAAGCACAGTTTGTGAAGTGAAGAAGAGCAGCTTCAGGTGTGAGCGTAGTGCAATCCCCTTCAGCTAGAGAATTGACCCACTTGGCAGATTCTTCTTGAAGACCTCGAGCAAAGATTTCAGCTAACTGCCTCTGCTCGAATCCATGATGAGGGCAGTTGTATAGAAGTTCTTGGAATCGATTACAAGTATCATATAAGCTTTCTCCTTCTTTCTGGGAGAACCTGGCAATGCTGTCTTTGATGGCTGTTGTTCTGGCAGGAGGAAAGTATTCTTCAACGAAGTCCTGAGCCAGAGTATCCCAATTAGTGTAATATCCAGGTGGTTTGCCAGTAAGCCACCTCTTAGCGGCGCCTTTCAGAGAGAACGGGAAAGCTCTCAAGCAAAGAGTGTTTTGTCGAGGTTTCCGTTCTTGAAAGTGTTGCAGAGATCAAGGAAGTCTGCAAGATGAGTGCACGGATTGTCTAGGGGCCTGCCTTCGAACTGTAGATCCCTAGAGATCATAGTCAAGAATGGAATCTTGATCTCATAGTTAGGATCTCCTTCAATGCGCGGTACGGCAATGGCAGATCGAACGCTAGTCGCGCTCGGCTTGTTGTAATCAGCTAGACTTTTCTGTGCAGGCGGCGGTGGTTGTGTATTTCCGCCTGGTGGTGGTGGTGGTGGTAATTGATCAGCCATGGTAGGAGATGGAGGAGGTGAAAGTGACTCGGTGTATGAAATAGATGTAGGTGACAGTAACGGTGAAGATGAGGGTCTCTTCTTCAGTTCCTCAATCTTAATCGGAGTGACGGGTGGAGGTGGATTGATTCTGCTTCTCCTTGAAATCTGTGATTGTCAAGGTGGAGCAGAACTGCTTGGTCTCTCTATACTCTTAGCCTTGTCGGTTTGAGAGCGAGTCCAAGGGCGGCGATGCATACAACTGTGAACAATCTACAAATAACAAAAACAACAAAACCAGTGTAAAATCGAAGTGGGTGGAAAAGTGGAAGATGGAAAGTAGAAGAATAAATTGCCAGTTCTTCTTTCAAACAATCAAAAGGAGTCCCCGGCAACGGCGCCAATTTGATGAACCTGTTGTTGTGCTGGTTCAAACAAATAACTAACAAAGCTAACAAAAGCTAGGGTAGATCGTATTCCACGGGTCTTCTATGATTGACTACTCAAATAAGCAAGCAAAATAGTCGGGTTTAAGCACTTCGTGCGTGGTGTGAGTTCCACGACTTCTAAATCTAAGAAATGCAGAGAAATTAAAAATTGAAACTAAAAACAGATTGGAAATTGGTTGATTAAAACAGAGATGACAGACGAACTTAGACATTGAATCCCCCTTCGTTCACCAGAGCATTGGCAATCAACAGATCAACGGATTTCAATTCTCATTCAATCAATTCTAAGACACCACCATAACTCCTTACCCTTAGGTTTAAGACCGGCGAACGTTCGCTCTATCCGTTCTAGCTACCAAGATTAATTAGTCGCCCGGGTACGGTCGCCTCTCACAACGACTTAACTTAACTGGTGGAATTACTAACGATTTATGAGTTACTCTTGCAGTGGATTAACCCTAACCGGTTCCTACGAAAGGCACGCTCCAATTATAAGGTTAACTGTTCAATTTGATGTTCTAAAGTAAGGCGAGCGTTCGCTTCTATCCTTAGCTTAACAAGAATCTAATCTAGGTGATCAATCCAGACAAGAAACATGAACAATGAAGAACAAACCAAACATGAAAGAGAAACTGATTGAACTTCGAATCTAATCACCGCCGATCCGTGACCGCTTTAAAGCTCTGGGTCACTTAGGGTTCATCTAGTCTAAGCTCTAAGAGTTTAGCTACGCATATTCATTACAAAAGAATCAAAGACAATGAAAGAGTTCATCATACAAAGGAAGAACAGAAAAGAATCTGAAAAACCTAATTAAGACGACTCCGACAGAACTTCGATCTTTGGTAGACTGCAATCCTAGCTCCGAGTCCTCGAGATGGAAGGGATGGTGTCACGATCTCTTTCCGGCTCTTCGAACTCTAACTCCTTGCTCCATAACTTGAAAGGATTCTCTAAATTCTGATTATGGAAAAGTATTATGAGGTGTATTCAAGTCTATCTGATTTTGGGCCGCCGGTTAAGTATTTATACTTAACCCTAATTCAGCCGGATTTTGCCTGGTATTTTCGCCGAAAATATTGAGGAATTTTCGGCGAAAATTCCTTTGTAAGTGGATGGTCCGCCGGCTGATTTCTCCTGTAAATTTCGGTCCCATAGTTCTCGGTCGAAAACTTCCTATTTTCGCCGAAAATTTCTGTTGATGAGCATCGCCGATTTGTGCTGATATTTTTGCCAAAAATACTAAAGGATTTTCGGCGAAAATTCCTTTGTAAATCGGGGCAGGAATTGTTTTGACTTGATTGGCTCCTTGGATCGATTCCGGTGCAATTCCTTGAGGTTCCAATGCCTTAGACACGTCCTTGGCTACTTTATTTGACGGCAAAAACTTGTGCTAACATAAAAACACTAGAAAACCATCAAATAGACCCGAAACGGGCCAAGGTAACACAAATGGCACGAGATAGGGCAATCGATTGAATATTCGCTATTCTACCCTAAAAATCATGTCTTAAGCAAGGAAATGTCGCTTAAATGAGGCTGATAATCACGTCAAATCAAGTGTCATCAATAGGAGACGGAGGATTTGGAGAGGAAGAGGAGGAAAAGAAAGAAGAAGAAGAAGAAGAAGAAGAAGCTTCAAACTAGAGAGGAAGAGGAAGAAGAAGGAGAAGAAGAAGAATGGATCTAGAGAAGAGGAGGAAGAAGAACAATGGATCTGGATTCTGGAGAGGAAGAACCAAAGAAGAAGAAGGAGACCTGCACTACTCAATTCGGTCTGGTCGGTCAATAATTTGAAATCGGTCAATGACCGAATCAGAGATATGTAATCGATGGGTTGAATCCTATAACCGCAGCCGTTTTCGAGTTGGTGAAATTGGTTAATCGGTCGCCAATTCGGTTTGACCAAAACCGAAACCGTTTCAGCCACCCCTACATGGAATGGTGTTTTATATTATGAAAATAAGCATCGTAAATTTAGTTGTTGGACACAACTCAATTTATCAGAGGAAACATCGTTGATTTGTTCATTGGTTATGGGATTGGAGAATATTTCCAATTTGTATGCCAAACACGGTTCGTACCTGCTTGTGGAAGAAAATCTAGGACTTCAAAATCAAACGTTCATCTTTGCAAAAATCTATCATGTACCTAGGGCTGTTGACGAACCAAACCGCTCGTGTTCGGCTCGAGAAAAGCTCGCTCGTGACTCGGCTCAATTTTAAACGAGCCAAGCTTGAGCCAGGGCATGTTCGACTCGATAGGCTCGCGAGCTGGCTCGAGCTCGAGCTCGAGAGCCAACTCGAATACTTGGTCCACTATATGACTTATTATAAAATCAATAACAAAACATGTGGTTTGTCATATTCAATAAAAACTTGTAAATTTTATGATAACTTGTCTTTAAGGTTGACTCGTTGATGTTTTTTGTCGCACAAACTTCAAATTGGGCTAAAATTGGGCGCATCAAGTGGTTTTAATGAGCTAAGTTGGACTTGAACTTGAGTTTGGCTCGTTAAGTGTAGTTAACGAGTCTGGCTCGAGTAGGCTCGAGCTCGTCACGAGCTTAAAAATTCTAGCTCGAGTTCGAGCTCGAGCTCGTCTAAAAAGCAACGAACCAAGCTTGAGCATAGTGAAGTTCGGCTCGGTTCGGTTCGTCAACCCCCTACATGTACCATGGGTAGTTCGTTGGGACTATGTGAATACAGATGCACATAATTTATATCACTTTTCCCTCGCACTTAACCACATTTTCTAGGAGTTTTACACCCTTTTTCCTTTGGTTTATCCCCCTTTTACCTTGTGTAGACATTTTACCAGATTGTGGTGACTAGGAACGTTCACCGTCCATTTTCACTTGGTTGAAAGTGTTTTTATGTTGTTTTAGGTCATGGACGTGGAGAGTGGCGCGAGAGCTTTCATCCGGTTCAAATGGTTCCTCATTCGGAGATCTATAGCTCCCGGAGTGATTGTGTGAAGTTGGCACCTGGGAAGTGTTCTAGGTCGCGCTCCACTACACACCACGTTCGCGCTAAATTAATGTGCGTTCCGCCGAATGTTTTGGGCAAATGTTGGTGCTAGAGGCTTCTTGGTCCCCGCTCCGATTCACGCGCCGGCGCTCCCGACTCACGTGCTCGCGGCCTCCCAAGTCTCGCGCCCACGACCACCCCGGTCACCTAACCGCGGCCGTGCCCCTAGATCCAGCAGTATAAAAGGCACAACTTCAGATCTTTTGAAGGAAGTTTGACTTTTTGGTGCCTCTAAGACTTCTTGACGAAGGAAGAAGGTCTCCACCCTCCCCAAGGCCATTCCCCAAGGCCTCCATCCATCATCCATCCTTCTCAACACCATTGAAGAGCTAAGAATGCCTTCTTCTTCTAGTTTCTTGTGTAGGAGTAGTTGTCTTCTTCTCTCTTCTATGGCACACTAGACCTAGGGTTGGGGTAAGGGGTGATTCAGTGGGTGTAAGGGTAACCATGGGGTGTAATTGAGTAGATGAGCTTGTGTATACAAGACCAAAACTCTTATAATGTTTATGTAAGTTTCTCTAATTTCAATTTCATTCTCTTCTTTGTAGCCTTGAGTGCTGGGTAATTAGGTCCTAATTCGTTTGATGCTTGTTGGGATCCCGGGATAGAGGCTTGTGTACTTTAATCTATTTGTTCTAAGTGAGAGTAGTTGCATGTAGATTAGTCTTTCTTAAGTGAATTTCTCACTTAGCCATTTCATCGAACACGTGGCGTGCATGATTATTTTGTCAAGTTTTCCAAGTGAGAGTGGTTAGCTTGTCTTGCATTGATGCTTGCGGTTAGGAGCTCATTAGAGAGTCTAGGTTAACATTCTTTGAAGTGGTAGAAGGATTAGAATTGTGTAAGTCTTGCAAAAACTCTCTCAATAACCCGGTTTCCCCCATCCTAGTGGCCCCCAAGCCTATTGATGATCCCCACTTGCCCCTCCCGTTAATTTCCTGTGAATCTTCCTTCGTTGATTGCTTTGTGTGTTGCCTTGTGTCGTTCTCTTGTCCTACATGCTCTTTGAGCCCCGTTAACTTGTCTCTTAAATTCGACTTTTGTGTTCTTGTTTGCGAGTTGTTGTTCCACCCCTTTGATAGCATACCTTCCAGTTTGAGTAAACTTCATTGAGGGGACCCTCGCCCTCTGTCCTCTATCAAATCTCCAAAAGATAAATGCAAAAAAATTTGGTTAACGGATTCCATCAATTCCATGGTTAGGACAGAGAATTCAACTTTGTTACCTCCTAATGAGGAGAAGTCTACACTTTCGGATCTTATAAAAAAGGCATATTAGGCCTAATACCCTCCGATAGCACCAACTATTGCGTAATCCCCAAAATGTACACACCGTATTACAAAATACTCAAATAGCTTAACCTATTAGGACTCAAGTTTCATTTAGCACGCCGTCAACTTTTTTACGCATTCCGTTATATGAGTTAGCAATCTAGCCGACATGGCATATAAACCACTTAAATATCATATGATGTGGCATTTTTGCCACATCACACCCACAAAAAATTCCACATTAGCATTTTGTTAAATAATAATCAAATAATTAGAATAAAATTAATAAAAAAAACATCATCTTCTACTCCTTCCTCTGCTCTTACCACCGCCACTATCTTCGCCTCCTCTTCCACCGCCTCGTCACCACCACTCTCGTGACTTCTTTCCTTCTCCCCTCCGCATTTTTCACCATCCTCATTCAAGCTATTCATGGCAAGGGATCTCTTTCGATCACAGGTTGCTCGAGAAAGGGGATCTGAATCTTAAGCGGGAATCATCGATCCTGTAACTGAGAAAATCTTAAGCGGGAATTCAGATCTATCGACATGAACTCGACAGGTTCGAGCGAGAGGAATCCGATCCAAGCGACGGTGAACTCCGAACACGAGAAGAGGATCCGGTTAATCTCCTCCATCGGAAGAGACTCAGATCTGGCTGACAAGAAACAAGGATCATCTTCGATTCGTTCAATCCGCCGTCGTCGGAGAAGATAGGGTAAAGTTCGTGGAGATGTCTGATTATTCTGACGACCCCGACCACAAAGAAGCCTCCATGGATCCCGGGAAGAGAGAGGAAGTGTGGGAGAATAAGGAATTGGATTGTACTGAAGAAGCTTATGGATCCATATATGGTGTCGATGGCTTTGAAGTATTTGTGATGTCAATTGCGTGGGGAAATGGAGTTAGCGGACTGAAAGAAGGAGAAAAGATGTTGACAGAGGAACGATGGTCCGATAGGATGGGGAGATGGGGTCACTCGCAATGGTGATTTCAGTCGGTGGAGGCGGAGGATATGATTTGCTTGCGCTTGAGGCCCTGAGTTCTATCGTTGTTGGCAGTTACGCTGATGCAGAGGATGGGATATAACAGTTCCTCTCCAACCACTTCACCCCCTCTGTTTCCTAAGTAGTGATTGTCTCCGATCCAATCAATTAATGACCTAAAGTTTGTTGAGATCCCCAACTTTTCTATTGTTAATGGTTCCTGTGTATCTCTAAATCAGTAATTGGTTATGGTCTCCATGTTCAACCGTATATGAGATTAAGAAGGTGAGGTTTTAATTTCTATAATCTCGAATGGGTTTTTTTTCTTTTGGAATTTGCTTAAGTTAAGTGACTGGGTATTGAGGCAGAAGAAGAATCGGCGATGGGTAATTGGAAGATTCATAGAACAGAGGCGGAAGAGGGGGAATCGAGATGTCTACTTTGGTTGAGCTAAGGCGGAGCTTTACATCCTGCTCGGTGGTGGAGGTAAGGATTTCGGCGGCGGTGGGATTATGGTGGAGGAGATGGTGATATTGGGAATTTTAAGTTTAAAGTTTAAAATTTAAATCAATATCCACGTCATCTCGAAATGACGTGGATGCCACTTGCCTCCCAACATCAGCACAAGAACACAGTCAGTTAACACTGTCATCCTACGTGGCAAGTTTTTGGACGGATCTTCACGGCGCGCTAGGAGAAAACTTCGTGCACGATAGGTTGAGCTATTTGAGTATTTTGTAATACGGTGTGTATATTTTGGGGATTATGCAATAGTTGGTGCTATCGGAGGGTATTAGGCCTATAAAAAAATCTCTTAAAAGATGTTCCAAAAGAAGTTCTGAACTCTTTACTAAATTAGTGATTATGATAAAGATCACTGAGCCGATAAAGTTCTTAAAACACAACGTATATATATTAAAGAAAAAAAATTGATTTTTTTAGTTTACTTGTTGCAAAGGTAACTGTCTAACTTAGCCCGATTTATAATATATACATTGAATAGCTGGAATAGCTCAGTTGGTTAGAGCGTGTGGCTGTTAACCACAAGGTCGGAGGTTCAAGCCCTCCTTCTAGCGATTATTGAAAATATTATCATATATAAATTATGGAAGGAAAATAAATTCACTCTATAAAAATTTTTTTTTGTCAAGGCAATTGGCAATTACTAATATGAGGACCCCTAAGTGTCCTTATATATGGACACTAATTTACACCCTTAATTTACTTAATAGAAATCCAATGGTTAATATGAAATGGGTATTAGGTTAAATTATTTAATTGGTATTGCTTCTCTTTCCTGAATTGAGGGTTCCACTTTTAATTAATTACCCAATTTTCCCCTTTTGTCCATATCGGGTTCCCACGTTGATTAGGATCATCATCCAACGGCTATAGAAGTGTCATCATATAAAGATTCTTTATAGGGTCCTCACAATATTAGATCCCGAGGCAATCTTCCTCTGAGAGGAGAAATCATAAACAAAGAGTCAACCTAGGAGATAAAAAAATAAAAAAAATTATGAAAGGAAAATAAAGTCATTCTATAAATGTATAATTTCTTCTTGCTGACACAATATCATTGTGAGGGGAGAAACCATAGATAGCGAGTCAATTTAGAAAAAAAAAAGAGAAAGTAAAGAAAAAAAGGCAAGAAAAGGAAAAAGAGAAGATAAGAACCGTCTTTCACGATTATAGTGATTCACTGACTATTATTAGTAGCAAATAAAGTGAGGTTGATCAGACTGAGGAGTTGGGAAGAAAATCAAGTGCAAACTTAACAACATTGTGGACAAGTTGGTTTTGAAATCTCAGTATACGGATATACACAAGTCTTGAAAATTTTGTAGTTAATTGTCTAATGTCTTGTATAATTAGAAAGGGAGATTTGACTGAAAGGTTATCAAACATCTGACCTTCTAATTTCAGAACAAATTCAATATCCAAATTTGCAATGTTAACAACATTACTAAAATTTACATGAGTTACGAAAAAAGAATTCTTGCAAAAAAACTAAAAAATAATTGGTAATCTTAAACTCCCACCACCAAGAGATATTTAAAACTATTTTCTTAATTTAAATTATTAATTTTCTTATTGTGGTTACTATTTGAATTGTGGATAAGAATGAACTTCACCGTATTTTTTTTGGTAAGTCTGGGCGCCAACAACGCCTATCAATCATTCATAACCAAACGAGTTTGTGAAATCCCAAAAAAATCATACAAAATATGATGGGATGATAAAGGATCGAAACATAAATACTATGAATACCAATGGACAAGTTATGTCCAAGGCAGCTAAGAAGTCAGCTGCCCAATTGCCTTCCCGATAGATATTTTCAACTTTGACCATCTAGTCTCAGTCCACATCTCGCGAAAGTTGGCGATCTCAGAAGAGTGTTGGTGGGTGTCCCCACCCTCCCCCAACAAAAGTTGAACTGCAACACGCGATTCCAACTGCAACTGAATCCTTTGGAATCCTTTATCTCAAGCGATCTGTAACCCTGTCACAACTTCTCTCAACTCAGCCATGGTGATCGGTCAGATCCCCAAGGTCATGCTATAAGCTCCTAAGCAACGTCCATCAACATTACAAAACATGCCTCTTGTTGTTGCCCGTCCGGTAGGGCTGGCTAATGGGACGGGCTCGGGTACCCATACCCATTAAGAAATGGGCATGTGTACCCATTAGCCTCGAAACTCATCCCGTAGCCCGAACCCGTTTGGGTAGTGGGTACCCATTAATGATAATGGGATCGGGCCGGGATACCCACTAAACCCACTATAAAAAAAAACATAAAACCCAAATTGGCAAATTCAGAATTCCATCCAATAATGCCTTGACAATTACCAATGACCAAAATGATTAAGAAATAAAGACCAATGACCAATGACCAAAATGATTAAGAAATAAATAAATAGAAATCAAATTCCCAACAACATTACAATAGTCAACAATAGAACAGATTCTCTGCAATAGTCACAACAATTATAACAACAACATCTCAACATTAACAACAAATTATGAAATGCAGCCTTAAGGATTTTATTTTTCAGACATTCAGTCTTCAGATGCGAGAGTCAGAGATAAGAGATTAATGAATTTAGTTTATTAGTTAGGAATTTTATTTTTTAAATAATAATAATAAATTTAATAGTTCGGGCCAAACATGGCTTAATGGGTACCCACGGGTATTACCCATTCGGGTAGTGGGTACCCATTACCCTCAAAACTAATCCCGTAACCCGAACCCATTCGGGTAATTAATGGGTACCCACTACCCATTAAGAAACGGGCCGGGCTCGCGGGTACCCACTACCTGGCGGGCCAACTTCCAACCTATAGCTAGGAACCCGAAGTGTTCAGCCGAATGGTGCCACACCGAGGGGGGAATACCTAAGATGATAAACCTAAACCTTAAGCCTAGCAACAACGAGCAAAGACTTGAAAGGAAACAAAGAACTGAAAGTTCTGATTTAATCTGAAAATATCTTAAGAGTTGTGTCTTACAATGATGTGTCTAAGCCTTTATTTATAGGTTAGGAATAGAGAACAAGCTCTCCTATTCCTCCTATGAAACTAACTCCTAAACGAGATAAATACTAAAAGGGAAAATAAAGAGTCCTAATTAAACTACTAACTAAAAAGGAACTAAACTAATCATATTTCTACAAGGAAGGAAAGTCTTCTAAATAAGACTTCTTCCCAAACAAGGACTCTAAACTTGGCAGCCAAGTTCCTAAAAAACAGCTAGACGGGTTCTGGAAGATTCAGCCAAACAAGGCCCAAAAAAATTCGGAAAATTAATCCCTTTGACAGTTCACTAGTAGACACCATGAGCTTCAACTGTAGTGTTGAACATTAGCTCAAATTCCACCTCTAAGTAGCCCAAATTCGTCAATCTTTGTCAGTCTAGAATCTGTCCAATACCTGTATTGGCCCAGCATTGGCCTGTGATTGCTTGGCTCCGGACTGACCTCTCGGACCAGCATCAGTGCTGGGTTTTCTTCGGTCATCTTCTCTCGGATCAGGCTCAGGTGGTGGCCTGGTCTTGGCACCTAGCATCGGTTCCAGGGGCTTGGTCGGCATCATCTTCTGGACCCTGGGTGGGGGTCTAAGGCCTTTATTTCTAGTATGGCTGAGCCCTTTCTCATGAGCACTTCCTTGTCTCCTTGGTGTCGCGTCTTGCTCCCAAGTTTCTGGTGTAGGTGGGGGACTGGTGCCCATGGGGTGGCGGTCGCGTCGGCCTACGTGAGCAGGGGCGCGTCAGTATGGAATCTTCGTTTGGAAAAGCTAACTTCGCGATGTCCTCATCCTCGGTTGTAAGCCATGAAGCAGTGCCGGTGGAAGCTGAGTGGAAGCTCTTCATGATGTGGTATAATTAACTTGAGAAAGATTTATACTCATTATTTCTATATCATGCTTACTCTTATCCATGGCTTCCCTCGCTATATCCCTTGCTTCCATCTCATTTTCTCATTCCTCCATAGGAAGTGCTATTCTTTCATGTGTGTTAAAATTTGTCACCAAATCCGTAACTCTCCCCAAGCAATCACATTCACGGTGCACAAATCTGAAGTTCTTCTTTCTTTTTCTATTGCTTATAATCACGGTATTTAGGATGGTTGATACACAAAAAGGACTAATTTGGTTGCATACTGGGGCTTTCACTTTCACTTTCACTAGATGGCTTGGGAGCATATATTTCAAACACGTTTCGAGTATAAGCCAATAATCCTCAAACTTGAAAGACTTTTCTTTTTATTAGGTAATCATGAATTTCATTCATTACTAGTGGTGTTGGTTCGCTCAATATATCATCTAACCACTCAAGAAAGGCGTTTCCTGTAGTGGGCGATGCAAGAAAAACGAGACTGTCTAGCCAAAACATGAGCAACCTCATTCCTAGCTCTCCTAACAAACTCAACACGCGGTACAACGGGTGTAAAAGCCTACTGCTTGCTACAATCATCTCACCAAACTTCGTGCGATCCGTCAAGCCTCCATTAATCGCCATTGCAAGTGTTTGCGAAAGACTTCCCATTTTTCTCCGTGGAAAAATTATTTTTCTCGACGATCCTAAACAAGTAATTGGATTAAATATTAATTAAACCAATTACTTGTAAACAATTTACATGATAAAAAAGTACACATAATATATAGAATGCATAAAATCAAGGATTTACTTGCATTATTCAACCAACACTCCAAACTTTGTGGCATCATCAACTTGCATTTTCGATCACCTCGCAACAACTTCAACATCGATCTCGAAGATAACATTTTTCATTACGATTACTGTCCACTGAATGGCTTCGAAGAAAGCTTGGGTCTCGCATTCTTTCACATTCGAGAAGAAGAATAAGAAGCATTACAAAGAATGAGTTTTGAACCCTTAACAATTAGAAAGACAAACCTAAAGAAGCAAAGAAATGGATTCGAAATCACTGAGAACTCAATGTAAGACTGCTAAAAATCTGAATATGAAACAAAATCATAATCATAGCCATGGATGCAATGAGATGAGGAGGAACTCAGGTGTATGAACCATTTGCCCCTTGTCCCCTGATGATGAACATTACCTTCAAAATCACTGAATTGCTGACAGCTTCCAACACTTTATTTCCAGACATCTGAAAGTAAGGCTTGGAGGGGAATACGAAAATCGTAGAAGCAGCAACCGACGATTGAAATGCAGCTGAATATCTAATTGAAGTAGGAAGCTGTTGCATACCGGAACACAGTGGCACAATCTTGTATGAAACAACGTGTTCTAAACTCGGAAGGATGAAAACAGTGTTGTTGTGAGATCCAGAGAGCACGAAATTCTGTGCATCTGCCAATGAGAATTTCACCTCTTGTAGCAGCTTGGACTGGTTCTTAATGTTGATAATGTAAGCAAAAGGATCCCTGATAATCGCGTAAGGGGCCATTCCTGTCTCACCACTAATGGTGGCAGCTCCACGTTGACCTCAGGAAGTTTGGATTTAGATAAGATACAAGCTTCTGCGGCCGTAGAAGTGGATTAATCATCTTCTGTCTCTGGTTTTCTTCTCCATCTTACACACGCTGATCCTAAAATTAGAGTTGAAGATTTCACCTCAGGAGTAATGGTGAAAACATTTCTCAACTCCTCTCCTGGCATAAGGTGGGAAAGCTTTACAAGATCTTCACCTCCTCCATGTTGCAGTTTATATGACCTTTCATGATCATCGTCCATATCGATAGAGACAGATTTTAATTGCAATGGCACTTCACAGCTGTTCTTAGCACTGACAACCAGAACAGTTGTTTTGTTCATGGGCAGTGAAGGCAGTTGTTTCCAGTCCGGGGTAGGCTTGATCCTTGAAAGCAATATTGAATCCATCTCACATTTTTACCATCTTAAATAGAAAGAGCTACTGCCAAGAAAATATGCATCGAGGCAGTTTCAAGTAATTCAGTTAGAAATCAATAATTGCTTGTGCATGCACGCTCATATGCTTTTTTCATGAGGAACTTCTGTAGCACCTGAGAGTAACAAGCTTACCTGATTGGACATCATATGTCAACCGTAGCCATTTGTCTGTAATAAGTGACAGAGAAGGTGCACTTTCAACCTGCCGGCCTTGATGATGTCCATCAGATGCAGGTCTTTCAGAATTAGTGATGACAAAATTACATTCTGATTGATTGAACTGAAATTCTAATTGGTCTATGTCAACATTCATAGGTAACTGGGACAGAAGTGATACTTTCATTAAGGCAGACACACCCAGTTTGATTATCTGTTCATGGAATGCAACTGATGCGAGCAGGACTACTCGAAGGGGGCTGATGCATTCTCTTGCTCGAGCAGCCTAGCAAACTGTCCTACATAAACTGAAGGCACTGCAGATTCAGCACTACCAGCAGCTGCTCCAGAATTTGGCTGAGCTAGTTCCAACACATTTCTCTTCTCCTTGAGGTAGTGAGCAGCTAACTGGTTCAACAATTAATCTCTGTTATTTAAGGAACTACAATTCGAACATGATAACACCATTTATAATCGCATGACTCACCAAAACCTCAAAGCTTCTGGCAGAATGTGAAAGAATGGAATATCAAGGTCTTACCTTAAAACAACTACGAATATTCAGCTGAATAGTGTTGATGTTCTTCTTCTCCACAAGCGCCTTGATCCTACGTCCTTCTTCTCTATAATACTAATATGTAGCTGCTAATTCAACTTAAAATGTCCCAATTAAACTAATTCCGTTATTACAAATCAGTCACTCCAATTTTAATTGTCCAATTTTAATAATTAATGACCAAATCAGTAATAATCCCAATTCTAATTCAGGTTACTAACTCAATTCCGTCGACGACGACTCTACAGTCGACAGCAACTCTACCGTCGATGGCGATTACCGTCGTCGGCGAGTCTCAACCCGTTGAACCCCGTCGCCGGCGAGTCTCAACCTGTTGAACCCCGTCGCCGACGAGTCTCAACCTTGACCCGTCGCACAGTCTCAACTCATCTCATTGTGCAGCCTCCCCCTAAACCTTCTTTCTCTGCTTCCTTGCTCGAGAAACAGAGGAAATCGATGGAATATGGGATTGGATCTGGAAATTGATGGAATCGATGGAGGGTGTTGGTGGGATGGAGCTGTGGTGAGCGGAGGAGTTGGGTGATCAGAGATGGAAGGAGCTGTTTCAGAGGGGGAAAGGAGTTGGACTTCAAGAGAAGAGAGGAGTTGGATGGAATCCATCGATGGTTTTTTGGAGGGGATGAAGAGAGGAGATGGGCGACGAAGGAAAAAGAAGGCGGCGGTGGAGCTTCAGAGGCGGCGGAGGAGAACAGAAGGAATCGAATAAGAGAAGGATCAGATCGGGGAAGAGAAGGAGGGAGAAGAAGAAAAAGAAAGAGGGAAGAGGGAGAAGAGGCTTAGCGCGAAAATCGAGGAAGGTGAGGCGTGGTGGACTGCCAACGTGTAGGAGTAATAATCGAACCACTATTGGCAGTAGCGAGGGTTGAATGGGAAAAGTGGCTTAGGTAGACCAATAGCAAAGGTCGAACTAGCTGTAGGTCATCTAATTGGGCTCGAGTCAAAAAACGAGTTACAACACGAATTAACTCTCCCAATATATTAGGGGTTGGAGTTACAGGCTACCCGACCCGCAATGTCCAGATTTTTGGGTCGTCCAAAGTGTATTTTGAAGAACCCGGGCCCGGTCAGGAGTAATAACCAGATAGCCCGAAGCCCGAACAACACGGATTCGGGCCGAGTCCAAGCACCTTGGAATTTAATTGACCTGACATTTGCCAAGTTGAAAGATGTATGTGGGCCAAGCCCATAATCATTTTTTGTGGACCACACGACTACTTCACTTGAAAATTAAGTCACACGGCTGTCTTAGGTTCATGAAGTTTCATGATTACTCGGGTAAGAGGCTAGCGGTTGTTCTCCTCATCCGGATCGCGGGTCCCTGATCAGAAAATAAAGCATCCAGTTGCCGAATTCGAAAGTTTGTTTGAGGAAGAACTCGTGGGTGAAGACTCATCTTGCGCCATGATGATGGTCTTGCCGTCGGGAAGGATCTGATTGGAGGCGTACCACCTCTGATTTCTCAAGCTAGTGTCGTATAGTTAATTAGATCCAGTCGTTAGACTCGTAGTAGAATAATATAAACACAACAGGATTTAGGAAGCTTCTAGGCTGTGATACTAATATAAACAAGAAAGGTGTTTCTCAGAGGAAAATCAAGAAGACATTAATTGAGAAGTCAATTCACTACTCACTAATGACAAATCTAATGAATATAAAATATTGTAAGACTGGCACGGGCCGAGCTCTGTCCGGGCATTACCCGAAAAAATCGAAACTCGTTGGTGCTCATTTACATAACCTGGGCCCGGCCCATAATAATTTTGACCGAGCTTCGGGCTAATCGAAGCCCAGCTTGACCGGTCTGTGCTAGTTCTCCCACCCCTACAAGATGTCACCATATCAGTTTTGTTATATGCAATAAGTCGAGATTAAACTTGCTTGAATTTCAGATAAAGACGACGCATAAGAAATTGCAGGCTGCGGCTAAGTTAACCTGTAATCCAAGTGGAGGCATGATTAAAGATGGATGAAGGAATGTGTGGGTTATGTTATGTGGGGATGCAAAGACGCATATGTTTGTTATCCTCTCAAGTCTTAGCTCCGCCGCTCAATGCAAAGTGGAGTACTGTATCAAAGCAATGTGAAAGGTTTCCATCCGAGAGAGAGCTGCTTGGGTTTCATAATGCGCTAACATGACTTTCATATCTTTTTAGTCCCATATGCTGCTACTGTAAATTTGATACACTGCCGGTGCCGGAGACCATGAAAATCATATGTATGGTGGTGTTAGAGAAAGAGTGGAATTTTGTAATGAGAGCTACTGCTTCATTAAATGGGATCCAGAAAATCTGAACTAGAGAACCATATTTTTTTTTAGCTCAAGACAGAATCAGTGCAGAAGCTGCACTGGTTCTTGAACTTTATCAGCATCAGATGACAGATGTGTGAAACTAGAGTTGTCAAACGGGCGGGCTGGGCGGGCCACAAATCGGGTTCGTCGGGTCACGGGTTAGTCGGGTCACGGGTTTGTCGGGTTGAGGGTTTGCCGGGTCGCGGGCCGGGCGGGACTCGGGTTGCCCACGGGTTACTACTCTCAACTCTCAACTACAATTTGCAAAATTTTACATAAATTTTTTTATGTGATAAATAATTTTTAAAAATATTAAATTTTTATTCGCGGGTAGGCTTAAGGCTTGTAGGCTGTAGCCGCTGTTCATATGTTAAAAATAATAATTCATTTTCATAAATTACATATACTTATAATAAATAAAATGAAATTGAATATAATTTAGCTTTTAAGTTCTAGAGTTTAACATTGGACTAATTTATAAATTTAGACAATTCTCTCAAAAAAAATATCAAATTTAGCCACTTTCATTTTATGACATTTTTAGGCCAAACGTTTTTTTTTTGTTTTTAGTTTTATTATTTTGGAAATAAACTTGGTGAAGTCAGAAATGAATGAAAATTTTATATCTTCAATAATGACATAATGTTGATATTTGAAGTCAGAAATGAATGAAAACTTTATGAATTGTGTGACAATCGGGTTATTCGGGTTGGGCGGGCGTTACAGGTTAGTCGGGTTGCGGATTAGACTGTTGACTTTTTGGTCAATCGTGCTGGGTTGGATGGGTTTATCGGGTCGGGCCAACATTTTGCCAGCTCTATGTGAAACAGTCTTCATTCTACTGGTTCACAAGGGTGATTGAGAGTTGAGCTTGAGATGGATCAACTAGTTACATCAGTATTTACAAGTCCTGTATTACAGGACATGAGTAACACATAATCAGCTTGTTACTTGTTACTTGCAATACACCGCCGGAGTCCGGACGGCTGGAGTAGACCATGGAAATCAAATGTATGGTGATAGAGAAAGAGTGGATTTTTTTTAAAAGGACGGCCAATCCATTCAAACTAGAACTAGTCAAGAGTCAAGAGGAGAGGAGGAGGAATAATTCAGGGAATCACCGTCTGTCCCCCAACTCCAATCCATAAAATACCATTCCATTACATTTCTATGAAAATTTCCGCCGTGTTTGTCCACAATCATTCTACCTTCCGCCGTCGGCCGCCACCTCACATGTTTCGGATTCTTTGTTTTTTTGTTTTTTTTTTTATCATTTGAGAAAATTAACAATTGGGAGATTGATTCCCTGTCTTTGTCTTACGCTTACTAATTAGCTACCTAGCCGACCTAAATTATTTACATAACATTAATCACCTCTGTTTTCATCGACCCTAAAACTCTATAAAAAACAGAGCATAAGCAAGAAACAGAGATGCAGACTGACAAAAATGAAAACCCAGTTGCTATTTGTTTTCCTGTCTTTGATCATCTCCGCTACTTCAGCGGAGGGTTCAACTTCATCCCGTGACAATTTCCTCAAGTGCATTAATGCCAACGTCCACCATCGATCGGTCCGGACCATTTTCAGCCATGAATCGTCTCTGTTCGCCACACTCTTGGACTCCAGAGTCCAGAACATGAGATACACGAATTCCACCACGAGGCCTATCCTCATCTTGACTCCTACTGACGAGGCCGAAATCCAAGCAGCGGTACTCTGCAGCAGGACGCAAGGGCTCGAAATCAGAATCCGGAGCGGTGGCCATGACTACGAAGGAACGTCCTACCTAAGCAGGAATCCATACATCATCATCGACCTCTTCAATCTCAATGCTGTTCAGGTTAGTAGCAGAAGCAAGGAAACCCAAATAGCTAAAATATATGTATTTTTCCGTACAAAAATAGAGTCTACTAGAATCTTAACTTCACTACTGGTTCAGGTCGATGTGAAGGACGAGACAGCGTGGGTCCAGACGGGTGCACAACTCGGAGATCTCTACTACGAGATTGCGAAGAAGAGCTCCAATTTAGGGTTCCCCGGAGGAGTCTGCCCCACGGTAGGAATTGGGGGACATTTAGGAGGAGGTGGGTTTGGTACCTTGGTGAGGAAGTATGGGCTGGCTGCGGATAACGTGATTGATGCTTACATAGTTGATTACCAAGGGATTGTTATGAACAGGAATGCCATGGGGGAAGATGTGTTTTGGGCGATTAGAGGCGGTGGAGCTGCTAGCTTCGGCATTGTGCTGTCTTGGAAAGTGAAGCTCGTTCGAGTTCCTGAGAAAAGTAACATTCTTCTCAATTTCGAAAACGGTGGAAGAAGGAGGGACCGAATTGGTACACAAATGGCAGCGATTCGGACACGACGCACACGAGGATTTGTTCATTAGGGTTCTGATTCTGAACGTGAACAACATGACTCAAGTGAGCTTCCAGACTCTGTTTCTCGGCACAATCGACAGTCTCATCCCTTTGATGAACAATTCCTTCCCGGAATTGAATTTAAGAGCAGAGAACTGCACAGAGGGAAGTTGGGGGGAATCAACTCTCCATTTCCAAGGGATCGAGCGAGGGAGTCCGATTGAAACCCTACTAGACAAAACCCAGATGTACAAGGCCAAATTCAAGGCGAAATCGGACTTCGTGAAAGAGCCCATACCAGAATCTGGATTGCGAGGTATATGGGAGTTGGTACAGGAGGAAGTGGTGCCGGTGATCTTAATGGAGCCTTTGGGTGGGAAGATGAGTGAGATTCCGGAATCTCACACTCCGTTCCCACACAGGAAAGGGAATCTGTACAACGTACAATATATGGTGAAGTGGGAAGATGGTGGGGCAGAGGACGAGAAGAAGCACTTGGAATGGATGAATAAGCTCTATCATTACATGGAACCTTATGTTACCAAGTCTCCGAGGGCGGCTTATTTGAACTACAAGGACCTTGATATTGGCAGAAATAGCATGGATGTGGGCGTGATCATGACATTCTCGGAGGCGAAGGTGTGGGGGGAGAAGTACTTTAGGGATAATTTTTACAGGTTGTCTATGGTGAAAAGCAAGTTCGATCCTCATAATTTCTTCAGGAATGAACAGAGCGTTCCTCCCTTTCGCAAATAGTATGTTCAACAGAGATGAATAAACCTCTAAAAATCTTTGGATATATTAAGATGACGTGTATCTGTTCATTTCTGCTTAAAAAAAATTGTGATGGTATTTAAACAAGATTATGTGACTTACACCATTGGTTGCCTTATATGGATTCATGTACTTGTTTTTGTCAAGAGAGGCTTTTATGAGTAAGTACTAAAAATGCTTACTTTGGTTATGTTTGAAATTTGCATGCTAACTATTTATGTTGTTTCGTAGTATTATTATGTTTCTTTTTTTATGCCATGATTAGATTTTTCATTTTTCGTCCGACTTACTAAAAGTAAAGTATCTTCGATGGTAAATTATAATAGATTTAATTTAAACCTTAACTCAATGACTTTATTTCCCATACAAGGAAGATGATGTAGAGGTTAAATTAATGATGTGGCATTAAAATATCTATGGGCATACATTTTAATCAATAGGTTTATTTTTACCAAACAAAAATCAATAGGTTTATAACCAAGTGGACCAATAGAATTTATTCTCTCTCTTCGTTATTTTGTATCAAATTAGTAATTACAATCTATAAATAAACCTTTTATTAAAGTTTAACCATAGTCTTGATTCTTGAATAGGTTTATCCGTTTAATTATGTTGAATTGGTTTATTAGATGACTAGATTAGTCGCGGCCTGTTGGCCGACTTCAACATAAGATAAATATTTAAAACATTAAATATTTAGTACGTCTGGACACAGCCCCTTCGAGTTGGCCACAGGGCTTCCTATCCTCTCCAAACTCAGTCGAGTGTCTTCGTACTTCCTAAATTTTAAATTCTTTACAAAGTGAACTCATTACTTTAATACGGGTTCGGAGCAGTCCTACTAACGTCAGCGGTGTATTTTTTTGGCAATTTTACCACGTCATTGTTGACATGTAATAGAAAATATAATTTGAAATTTAAAAAACTTAAGATATTAAAAAAATTAAAGGTATACCTGCCAAAGAATTAAAAAATAACTGTAGACAGCCCATTGGCCGATTTTTTGTGTTAATATTTTACCGAAAAATATTTATTTTTATTTTTATTTTTATTTAGATTACTTAGAAGTGCGGTTGAATTTTTTCTACTTTTTAATATATAATAATTTAATTCATATATATGTTGGTAAAAAATTATAAATTTGTTATCAATTGTTGGAATATAATAAATAAAAGCATTATAATTATGCTTTCTTGTTGTTACGTTGAAAACACTGCAACTTTTCTTTGATTAAATAGTAAACTACTCCAATCATTAGGTGTGGCATTGTTGGTTGTTTACTTTGTCTCTTAAACATGAGGTTGAGAGTTCGATCCTTGTTTGTGAGAAAAGAATCAAAAAATTTTGTTTGCCAAAATCGATTTTTATCCAAAATACCCTCATTCCTAGAATGAAGGAGAAGCTCTAAAATCCCCAAAACGTGTCAACTGAAAAAAAAATGATATCTACTTTAATGTATTAGAAGATGATATGAGATAAGTTTAAATCTCTAAAATGGTTTGTCACGAGAGATACTCTAACAAACAGATTTTTTAATCAGTTTTCTTTCCAAGTCAATTGACATGCTAGCCGATTTGTCAAGTAGGATAATGACGCAAATAATTTAATCTAATAATAAAACACATAAACAAGAGAAGGTGATGCCAAAATCATAATGTCTAATTCCTCTCTTGTCCAAACTCAAACACTCATAAATGACATAATTTTTTACTCCATGTTCGACACTTTCTTACTTAATCTCTCCATTTTATGCTTATCTATGTGTTCTTTTGCCTTCGTTGTGAGAGACTTTAAACATCCTTATTTGCTGTAGTGTTTTATGTGATCGTATGCTTGTATTAACATGTGATCTTTTGTATTATGCTGATCTTTGGTTGTATATTGTGGTTAAAATACCATTTGTGCATATCGTGGTAAATTATAGTGGGATTGTTGATGTAGACAATGATATGAGAAACATGGTAGACGACAATAGAAGAGAACTATCATTTTATCTTTTAGATGTAGGAAATGTCACTCTTTCCAATCTGCATAAATGTGTACTTGAGAATTGATTATTTATGCTTGATCGATTGTTGGATTGTTCTTCCCATGCCCGTGTCGAGGTTAAACTTCAACATACTCGTTCAAAGAACCAGTCACATTATTGTCATACGATAGAATAAATATTAGATAAGTATTCTAGTTTAAAACATCTATTAAAAAAAACACAATATATAAAAATAACAAACATAGTAATTTAAAATATTCATGATTGTTCAACTCATGATTCATATCATAGGTGATACAAGGAACTTCTATTTCACTCTTGATATGAGTTAGTAGATTACAAAAATTAATGTAAATAATCCCAACAGTTTTGAAGATTTTAACGATTCAATAACACAATACCAACCATCTGGTGTAACTGGATTAAGGAATGTGTGCGAACGGTAAAATTTTCGATCCTCGTGAACGGATATCCAACTGACCAATTTAACCCTTCAAGGGGGATCAGACAAGGAGACCCTCTATCGCCTTTCTTGTTCATCATCCTATCTAATGCCCTGTCGATACTCATCAATAGGAAGGCTGTAACAGGCGAATTAAAGGGAGTGAAGTTGAATACCAGGTGCCCAAAGCTTACCCATGTCCTCTTCGCTGATGATACAATTCTTTTTGGAGAGGCATCAGTAACGGAAGCAAAGGCCTTTATCGACACGATGAGTAGATACGGGAACATGACTGGTCAAGTAGTTAACCATCAGAAATCCTCTATTCTATTCTCAAGGAAAACCCCAGAAGCGCTGCAAACGAGGATTAGAGAGATCTTTGGATTCCAGAACGCCAAACCTTTTGGCAAGTATCTGGGAGTCCCTTTGGAATGGGGTAGGTCCAAGAAAGAAGTGTTCGAGTTCCTCCTAGAGCGAATGCGTAATTTGGGTCAATCTTTGAAGAGCTTGATGCTGTCGCCGGGTGGCAAAGAGGTTTTGCTTAAAGCAGTGTACCAAAGCATCCCAACTTACATTATGTCTTGCTTCCTCCTACCAAAGAAACTATCAAACAAGATGGATTCTCTCCTGAGGGCGTTTTTCTAGGGAGGGTCAATGACTAAGCGCACTATTCATTGGTCTTCCAAAGCTAAGCTTACTAAAGCAAAAGGAGAAGGAGGACTTGGCTTCAAAGATTTCAGAACGTTCAATATGGCGATCCTCGCGAAGCAAGGTTGGCGGCTTATGACAAATGAAGGGCAGTTATGGGCACAACTGCTAAAAGCACTATATTTCCCACAATCAGACTTCCTCAGAGCCAATAAATCGAGAAGACCTTCATGGATTTGGGCAAGTCTTTGTGACTCTAGAGAGGTACTAAGACTCAGAGTGAGGAGAAATTTTATAAGTGGGAAAGACATCAATGTTTTCACGGACCCATGGATTCCGTCGATCCCAGGATTCCGGCTATCAGTGCAAGGTAGTAATGATATAAAGGCTGAAAATTGGTTAAATGAGGATAGGACGGGGTGGGAATTGGATGACCTTAGGAATCACTGCAATCTGGAGGAGACAAAAGCAATTATGAAGATCCCGGTGGGACCGAGGAACGTTGATGACCCTTGGGTGTGGCATTTTGATAGAAAAGGAATCTTCTTCGTGAAATCAGCATACCATACCCTCCGAAGAGATGAGGTGAGGCAAAATGGGAACGATCCGCCAAATCCGGGTGGGAAGGTGTGGAAGTGGCTATGGAATATCCAAGTACCTCCTAAGTACAAATTTTTCATTTGGAGGGCATCTAATAATGCTTTGGCTACATCGAGGAATCTTTGGAGGAGAAGGTGCAGACAATCTCCAACCTGTCAAATCTGCAATAGAGAGGAAGAAAATGTCATTCACTGCTTATTCGATTGCCCACATGCGAGGTTGATGTGGAATAAACTCGACCTACTTATTAGAAGACCTGATATGCCTAAACTGATAGCCCCCTAGTTGTACGAACTTCACAACAGTCAAGGCACGAACAGAGTTTTTACAATTGTAGCCGGAATGTGGGGTGTATGGAGGAGCCGAAACGAGAAGATATTCTGCCAAGTTACACCTAATACTGAAAGTACCCTTAGGTGGTCGACTAAGCTAGTTGACGACTGGAAGGCCTCGATTCATTCTCCCGTTACTAGCACATGCACTCGTGAAAGGGCTCCCGAATCAATTATGTGTCCACCGCCAGGTGACGTTCATCACCACCAGATTTGTTGTGATGGTTCCTTCACCAACGAATCTGTTGAAGCGGGTTATGGGGTTGAAGTGACTAACACCCATGGACAAGTTATTGATGGAGAAGCGGGTTCCCTTTGATGTTCATCATCATTGGTTGCGGAAGCAAAGGCCCTCTTGGTAGCAATTAGTTTCGCAGTTTCCTATGAGGGACCCTCCACTATTAAATCAGATTGCCTAAATCTGGTTTCTGCACTCAGAGATTTTAGAATTGCCTGGTCATGGGAATGCGCAGCTTGGATGCACACTATGAGACGACAACTAGAGGACAACCCTCGAATTTCTATTTCCTTTATCCCTCGTCGTCTAAATAGAGTTGCAGATTGGGTGGCAAATTCTGCGCGTCGTGGAGATTTACCAGAAGAGTGGACTAGCTGTACTGCTTTAACAGGCCTATTGTAATTGCCGGTTGGCCAAGATGATGAATAAAACTTGATTTTCAGACAAAAAAAAAATAACACAATACCAATAGCTTTCTTAAAGAGCTAGGATCAAACGAATCAACCTATCAAACGGTTCAAAGTTCTTAACATCGAGCCAAATGATTAATATACAAACTCATAGGTAAAGAACATAGAATGGACACTTTGTTCCTTCTATAATCATAAGACATATGAAGCTCTTAGGTCGTGTCGAGAGCTCCATCCAACATCTCAAATATTTCTTCATGGATGAGCTTGATCTAGCGGTTGGGTAGATTGAAGGGTAGTAATCAGGTGCCGAGTCAGGGGCTTAAAGCGGGTTTTCCGGACCCCACTTGACAAATGATTTTTTGAAAAAAATTATCTAAAATTGTAACATAAATGTTTATAATTGAACACTGGACCCCACTTGGACTTGATCGGAACTCTTATGTTTCAATTATTTTGCTAAATTTTTTTTATAATGGACCCCACTTGACAGAAGTTCTGGCTACACCACTGGTACCAATGGGAACTTTGTTAATTATTTTATTTTCATTTTTCACTTTAGTTTGTTTGACACCAATTTTTGAAAAATGGGACACACCTCTCAGTTCACTCTCTCTTATGTCTCTCTTATGGCATTGTTATGTACCACATGAATTATGACTCTATTATTTCACCGTTATGACAATACTGGTTAATGAAGTTACGTCTCCTTATCACACAATTGTTCTGACACTAGTATACAATTCTTATGTGTGACATTTTCCCTAGTCGTTATGAAATTGTTATGACGACGTTGTAGGGTTCTAAACTATGTCTACATGGGAACACGTAGTGTTTTTATGTAGGTCAGATGCCAATGCATTAAAGTCCAACCACAAGATTCAAAAACAAATTAGATCCACAAGCATAAAAAGTTGTTTATTAAAACTTCTATTAAAGTTCCAACACTAACCAACCAATCATGGGAAATAAATATTATAACCTAGTACATAAAGGTTAAGAATGGTTCAATGTTCCAAACCCTAGCTAGATAAAATGCACAAAACCCTACAAACCCAAAAGAAGTCGCATTCTGGTTACATGAACCCTACAACTCACAAGTCCTAAAGCATGTTACTATTTGCATTATGCATTCCATTGTCTTTGTCGATGGGTTCTCCATGTTCAGGCCACAATGTTCTTCAAAACTCGCATTTCCATGTTCCACACATCCATAAGTCGCCATCGTCGATTTCAACAACCATTTGTACAGGAATATACCGAGATGTTATGTAGGGGTGACATTCGGCCGGGTCGGCCCGGTTATCTGGTGGACCAATAACCGCCCTAATATTCTACCGGTTTTTTTTAAACGGCCGATCTCGTCGGTTCTGTTTTCCTTACCATGACCGTGGCCGACGGGCGGGCAGGCACCAACGGTTATACCCGGCCTAGCGTGAAGCCCAACATTTGCGGTCCAAATTCGAATCCAAATGCAGCGCAACTGCTTCCAAACCCAATTGGACTGCATAATTATGGGTCTTAGTGGCCCAAATAATTTGTTATTTCAATTGTAACACTTATTAAGTTATCTTATAATTTAGTTCGTACTAACTTAATAAGTGACACAATTAATAAAAATTAATTCTGAAATACTAAACAACTAACCAAATAATTAATTACGAAAACTGAAAATATGAAATTCCAAAATAATAACACAAATACTTCTGTTTAATAATAACTAATTAACATCCAAAATTACGAATACTAATAGTTCGAAGAAAATAAATCTAAAACATAACGATGTGATGATCCCAACATGTCGTCAAGTCATCCATATGCCTTGGAATCAAATTATCTACAACAAGCAAAATAGAAAACACAAACAATTAATCAAATGATAAGAATGAAGAAAATTAGAAACTCAAGTTACGAAACTGAAAATACACACCAGTTGCACCAACATTCTCCTCTTCCTCATCCAACCTAGCAAGAATCTCCGTGAAACAACCCTCGAGAGCATTAGCAGGGATCTTCGAATCTAAGTCAAACCCATACAATAATAGTTAAATATAGTTGCATGGCCTATTTACCAAAGTATGTTTAGCATAAAACTCAAAAGTATATCAAGATATACATATTCTTAACTCATCGTGAACCCAGCTTTTCGTGCACAACATGGCTTCCACTGCATCGTGACCAAGCTTACTACGATGTGGATCCAATATCCTTCCACCAGCACTGAAGGCAGATTCGGAGGCGACCGAAGTTACTGGGATAGCTAACAAATCTCTGGCCATTGGTTGCAATGTCGGAAACTTCACTCCATTCATTTTACACCACACGAGGATGTCAAAATCAAGAGATTTATGAATAATCTCCTCATTCAAGTAATTGTCCAACTCAGTTTGATAAGGAGTTGTTTTCAACCTCTTCCTATTTCTTATATATAAGGCAAAGTCAAGATCATCATCGGTGGGGTTAATAGCTTCACTAGTGGGATGCTCATTTGTGGGCACATTTCTTGTTTGGTATTCCTGAATCAGCCCAGACAACAATTATGTGATCTTCTCATGGCTGATTCTGTGCGGGGTGTGGGCTAGTCTATGTCCCCAATACTCAATCATTACTAGCTTGCAACGAGGATCGAGTACAACCGCTACGGCCAAAACCTCATGTATATCCATCCAGTACTTTGAGAACTTCAACCACATCAACTCTGTCATTCTACTTACCCTCTGGTTGGAATCAATACGCCATTCAAAAAGCTTCTCACTCAACTCACAAATCTTTGGGAAGAAGAGGTTGACAGTAGGGTAATTTGATCTAGAGAACAATGTCGAGATGTCATTAAAAATCTTCAATTTGTCACAAAACAACTGCAGCAAATTCCCAATGCGACTCACTTGGACAAGAAGAGTAACTAGGTTCGCATACTTTGAGCCTGAAGAAAACATCTTTGTATAGTAAGGCAACCGACAACATCACGTAGGTAGAGTTCCACCTAGTGGGACAATCATCCTGGAAACTTTTATCATTAGAATTACGACATTGTTTCGCAACTTCTTTAAACTACTCTTTTAGGGGTTGCTATCCAATATATGACACTATCCCTAATCTTCTCAATTCCGCTCTTCAACACATCCAACCCATCCTTGACGATTAGATTGAGAATGTGGGCAGTACAACGCATGTGTAATAGAGCTCCATCCTTTAACAAGTAAGAGGCGACTAATCTCGACTTAATAATCTCCATCATCTTGTCATTTGTGCTGCAGTTATCGAGTGTGATTGACGAGAGTTTGGCATCCACATTCCATTTCAACATGCACTTCACTAATTCATTCGCCAAGTTATCAGCTGTGTGTGGTGCTGGCACATAAATAAATCGCAGCATGTGGCTTAGTAGATGCCAATTGTTATCTATGTAATGAGCAGTCACAGACATGTAGCCTTTCTTTTGAGTAGTGGCAGTCCACATATCAGTAGCGATGGCAATTCTACCAATGTTATCATTAGTCCTCTTGTTGACCTTGACTCTCTCAGCCTCATACATGTTTAGAATCTCCTTCCTTATAATGGTTCGACACGTAACTCTAAATTGAGGTTGTAGACCCCTGAGGAAATTTCTTGTATAATAGTGCTCAACAATAGAGAGAGGATAGTCATGCATGACTATGGCTAGGCCTAATTGCTTTCTCGATACTTCAGGATTGTAAGTCAAGGCCTTGAGTTCCCTCTTCCCCGCGGCGTCGGTGAAAACATCTGGACCTAGTATCTTCTGACTTCGATCATGAATCTTCCTTTGGATGCAGTTACTCGTATGAGTCTTCAAATGGGTAATGCCATTATTCGAATTACCCGCTAGCTCCTTCTAACAATACTTGCATTTTGCCTTTATTTCACCACCAATCGTCCTGATTTTCAAAAAGTGACCCCAAATGACACTAGTATGGTTACTAGTATCTAGGATTTCCTCAATAGGACGAGAGTTGGGTTGGGGAGAATTATCAGCAGTACTAGTAACTGGAGAGGGATTTGGGGTTTGAGAGGGATTCAAGGTTTGAGTGTTCATAGTTGAATGAATAGGGCCTGATTTGCCTACAGTAATCAAAATTGAGGAAGAAGAAGACCAAAGATTAGAGAACGTAAGAAAGAAGAACTGATAACTAGAGTCTAGATAGAGCTAGCTTATAGAGAATTATTATTACTTATTAGAGAATGTTATTCATATAGAGCTAGATTTTAGAGAATCTAGTTAAGTATATTGTATATTCATATAGAGCTGGATTTTAGAGAATGTAGTTAAGTATATTCATAATTTTGAGAATAATCTAAAGAATGAAGAACAGAAGAAAGCATATTCATAGTTTAAAGAATGAAGAAAACAGACTATGTAAGCTTAAAAAATAGAACACAAAACAAGTGTTTACAGCTACAACAACATGAAGTCATGAACACAGATTTAGATTTACTAACAACTAACATTCTGAAATTCATTAACAATAGATAAGATAACAGTTTGAAACAACTTAGATTTACTAACTCAAGTTTCAAATTCATTTCATACACTTATGCATCAACTAACAACTAATATTCTGACTATGAATAAGCATTAACAATAGTAAGATAATAGTTTGAAACAACTTAGATTTACTAACTCAGTTTACAGAAATCAGTTTAGCCAAATCAGTTTGGTAATCAGTTGCATAAGAAATCAATTTACAAACTCAAGTTTCCAACTAAGAAACGTAATCAGTTTACTAGAAATCAATTTGGTAATTAGTTGAATAAGAAATCAGTTTACAAACTCAAGTTTCAAACTAAGAAACGTAATCAGTTTACTAGAACATCAACAATGAATAGTTAAGAAAAGGAGGAACTCAACTTATCATATCAGTTTATCAAAGTAAGCATATCAGTTTATCAAATCATTGAGCATACACAAATAATTAACCAACTGTAGTAACAACACTAATATGAAAGCATTTAGTGAATACCTCAATGATTTCTCAGTAGCACCTTACGAATAAGCTCGATCAGAATTCAAAAGTCCAAACAATAAAGTACCTGCGATTGCAATAACAAAAGATTCAACAAAGAAAGATTAATCTAAACCTGGATAAGAATGACAATAAAACATGAACACAGCTCACTAACTCATTTCATACACTTATGATTACATATTAACTTTAGTGTTTACAGAACAAAGCTCACTAATGAATAATGACTAACTGATTTCATAAGTCATGAACACATTAAACAGCTCACTAACTCAGCTCCTAAAACTCTAACAACTAACACTGTTACTTACAGAATTATTATGAAACTATTGAATTATGATGAAATTACAGTAAGGACAATTGAATTAGGAGATTCATTAACAATATATAACAGTTTAAAACAATAGTTTAGAGATTCAAAACTAACAGAGAGTAATCATAACTAACAGTCAATATTCATAAGCATTAAGGTACTGCAGAAGCATCTATATAACTAACTAACATACAGTATTCCTATTCACAACTAACATCGAGGTAACTAATAACAACAGATGAACAACAACTTGCAGCTAAACAATAAGCAACAGATTGCAGATGAACAAGCAACATATTACATTTGTGATGGTTGTTGTCAACAAGCAAGTAAGCACTAAGCAACCAAAGAATAACAGTAGCTAAACAATAAGCAACAGATTACAGATGAACAAGCAGAACACTAACCGTTTACCTCAAAGATTACTCACTTCTCAGCAGCTCCTAGTAACTAATTGTTATCGTAACAGTTAGCTCAGAATTCAGAACACTAAGGTACCTGCATAAGTAATAATGATGAAGAACGTCAGAACACTAACTAACAATCTAACACTCTAACAGTTAAAGACTTCTAGTCTAAATGTTTGGATGAGTGAGCAGATTGAAGAATGAAGAAGATTGAAGCAGAAGGATAGAGGAAGAGGAGTGAAGACCTATACAGCTATACTTTCGTGATAATGAATAAACATGAGGAGGAGTGAAGAAATCGTACCCAAAACTCTGCGACAATGTGTATAGACTCTGGAGAAGGAGAATCGAAATACTTATAATAGGCTAAGTGACTTAGCAGTATCCACATCGGAAGAGGCAAAAATATATTCATCATCGACGGAATCGGAGTCGGAAATCGACCGGATTAGGAGTGGTGACAAAAGTTGGATTATGTCTATAAGACATAATCCATAAGAGCCATTAGATCTCCATATATTAGATCCAATGGTGGAGGGATTATATTAATAAAATAATGAGATCCCACTATTTATTGTGTCATATTAAATATTTTTATTACCCCAAATTGCATTATATTACTTACCTTTTCCATTTTCATTCCTCTTTTAACCGTTGCCACAAAAAAAAAACGCACCCCATTCTCTCCAAATCTTCTATGCATTCAGTAGCCGAACCCGCCGATTCAATCTCTACATTCAGCGAACCACTACCGGACGTCATTCCACTGCCGATTCCTCAGTGCTCGTTTTGTGTTTCCGATTCGGTTTCTGGTGCGTAGTGTAGCCGCCGTCGTTTCCTTGAATCTCGTTCGACCTATAATCAGGTTTTGATTTCTTACTCTGCATGTTCGATCAGACCTAGTTTTATTTGTCGATTGTGTTGGGTTAGGTTTGTGAACTAGCATTCATCTCAGCTATATGTTTTCTGCTCTGATTTTGGAATGACAAATACTATTATTAGGTTAATACTATTATCAAACAAGATTAGTGTTCGAAGAGTCTGATTTGTGGTTTAAGAGTTTTGAATCTCGTGCGGACCTGTTTTGAATCTGTATTGTAAATGGTGACTGCAACTGTGATTTGTGTGTGTGATTTGTTCCTGCTAATAATAGTATGTTATGATTACTATTTGTTCCAGATAAGTGTCGCTATTATGATTGATTTTGAACATTTACTTGTCTCCGAACACAATAGTATGCATATAATAGTATTGTAGTTTTACTATTATTGATTGAGTTATACTGTGTTGTTTGGGGTGTAGTTTGGTTGTTCCAATAATTGTATATTAGGAATACTATTATTCTTTGATCAGGATCCCTTTGCCTCATGCAGATACAATTAATCTTGGATCAGGATGACTAAAACTCCTATTCAGAAAAGTGGGAAAAGGATTAAGTTGGTTGTATCCACAAAGCCGAGGAAACCTGTTGTACCAAAACGTCTGGTAGACAGGAATGAACCGGTGAATAGGCCGGATCAACCTACTGTTGGTGAATCTCAAATGAATACACAGCAAAGCAAAGCTTAGTACTAAAACTCCTATGAGCATAGTCTCTGTAAAATGATTCGGCATCCTTGACAGTTTTGAACTCCAACGCCTCCCAATCAAAAGCTACCTCATGCACATCTAAGAAATTGAACAGAAACTAATGGTAAATAATAGTATTATATGTAAAACACGTATAAACGCACACTAAAATAGATAAATATCAGTACTATGCGAATAACGAAACATCAGAATTCATATAATACTATTACTAGCTAGATAATAGTGTCGGTTATTTGGATACTAAAAAAAATTAAAAATGAACGAAATATACACTGAAGATCCGACTGAAGACGATTATAAAAAAACATAAAAAATAAATCATTTATTATCTTATTGAAAATCGAGTTCATAATGAGTAAGTAAAAAATGAAGGTTTAGAAATAATAGTATTGGCTGGATAATAGTATTCTCTCCATACTGTGGCCTTGCAAAAATTCAAGATTGGCAGAGATGGTGCAGTATTCTCAGTCGTCTCTGAATGATTTACTTCGATTGAAAAAAAAGGAAGTAAGATATTTTCGGATTTGAGCAAGAATAATATTAGTAATAATATGGTAACTGATATAAATGATTGATTGCAAAGAATAAGAATAATATCATAATATAAATGCTTCCCCAAATTGACTCAAATATAATCAATGCAATTAATTTACTCATTCCATAATTAATCAGTTGGTTTGATTATGAAATCTCATCCTATGGCTGTAAATGAATATTGTTGAGGTGACATAATTTAAATTATGTCACCATCCTTTGGCCCGAAATCGACTGCTGAATCAGATAAAGGAAATCAGAAAGAGAAAACATAAAATAAGAGGAAATTAGCAAGAGAAATCGAAGTAGGATTCGATTACTTACCTTGGCTGAAGCAGAAAGTCAGATTTTGCGGAGAAATCTATGGAAGATTGGAGGGAGTCGGAGCTGATTAGGGATTTAGGGTTCCACCTCTCCAAGTCTCCAACACAGACGCGTCTCTCTCTCCAACTGTCCAACCTTGGCTGATTAGGGAATTAGGATTTAGCGGGCCGGGTAAAAGTCGGGCCGGGGAATAAGTTTACCAAACCCGGCCGACAGCAATGAACCAAAGGCCGGGTATAAAACTGACCCGACCCGATAACTAGTCAAACGAAAAAAAAACCTAGTTGACCGGGTCGGTTTCGGGCGGATCCTCGGTTGGGACTGCCACTGATGGGTTTCAATGTCCGTCAAACAAAAGAAAATGGAGCTACGAATAGGGCTGCAAACGAGCCGAATCGAGCCAAACTTCCCCCTGCTCGAGTTCGGCTCGTTTAATTTTTGCTCGGCTCGGATTCGAATCGAGCTTCGATAATTGGGTTCGAGTTCGGTTCGTTTAGAATTTGCTCGATTCGGGCTCGGCTCGAGCTCGATTCGAGCTCGTTCGTTAAAGTCAGTAAACGAACCTTGAAACGAGCTAGAGCTCGAGCTCGATTCGAGTTCGTTCGTTAAAATTCATAAACGAACCTTTAAACGAGCCGACCCGTTTCATGTGCTAATTCGAGCTCGTTTTAAAAAAATAGGCTCTTTTATAGTTCGGCTAGTTTCATGTCCTAATTCTATTTTATATATATATATTTTATATTTTCAAATTTCCCATAATTAATAATGTATTTATTTATTTTTTTAATTCTAATTTATAATTAATAAACTCATAGACTCACAAAAAATTATATTTTAAATATAAAAGTCTAATCTAAATTATAATTAATGAACAAATAAACTTACTAAATTTTTTATTTAAAAAAAAACTTACTATACTTTATAGCGACAATTCATATCAACATAATCTTAAACCCTGAACCCTAAGTTATAATGTCAATTCATATCAATATAACCATAAGTTCATATACACTAAGTCAATAACGTGTTATTATCAAACTCTAATTCACTAAACTGTATAACGTGTTATCGTGAGACCCTAATTCACTAAAATTTATAACACGTCAAACGTTTGATAGATTAACATAGTTATGAACTATGTTAATGGACCCTAAATCAATATTTACATCCTAACAATTAACATTATTAAGTTATAACGTCAATTCATATCCACGTAATCCTAAACCCTAAACCCTAAACCCGAAACCCGAAACCCTAAACCCTAAACCTAGTAAGATGTAATGTCAATTCATATCAACAATTCAACATAATACTAAGTTCATATACACTGTGTCTATAACATGTTATTGTCAAACCCTATATCACTATACCATATAACATATTTTTGTGATATTGTCAATTCATATCAACATAATCCTAAATCCTAAACCCTAAACTAGGGGTGGCATTCGGCCGGGTCGGCCCGGTTATCTGGCGGACCAATAACCGCCCTAATATTTGGCCGGTTTTTTTTAACCGCCCGACCCAGACCCGTCAGTTCTGTTTTCCTTACCGTGACCGTGGCCGACGGGCGGGCGGGCACCAACGGTTATACCCGGCCTAGCGTGAAGCCCAACATTTGCGACCCAAATTCGAATACAAATGCAGCCCAACTACTTCCAAACCCAATTGGGCTGCATAATTATGGGTTTTAGTAGCTCAAATAATTTGTTATTTCAATTGTAGCACTTAATTTGGGATATGTTAATTTCATAATTTATTTCGTACTTCGTACTAACTTATTAAGTGACACAATTAATAAAAATTAATTCTGAAATACTAAACAACTAACCAAATAATTAATTTCGAAAACTAAAAATCTGAAATCCCAAAATAATAACACAAATACTTCTGTTTAATAATAACTAATTAACATCCGAAATTGCGAATGCTAAGAGTTCGAAGAAAATAAATTTAAAACATAACGATGTGATGATCCCAACTCTCGTCAAGTCATCCATATAGGGGTGACATTCGGTCGGGTCGGCCCGGTTATCTGGCGGACCAATAACCGCCCTAATATTTGGCCGGTTTTTTTTAACCGCCCGACCCTGACCCGTTATTTGGTCAGTCCGGTTATAAAACCGCGTTGACCGGGTCGATTACGGGTAGGTTTTCGGGTTTCAGGTTGGGACTGCCACCCCTACCCTAAACCCTAAGCTTTAAAACCCTACACCCTAAACCCTAAAATTAGTAAGATATAATGTCAATTCAGATCTACATAATACTAAGTTCATAACACTAAGTCTATAACGTGTTATTGTCAAACTCTAATTCATTATACTATATAACGTAATATTGTAAAACTCAATTCACTAAACTCTATCATTTGTTATGAACCCTAATTCATTGAACTTTATGATATATTAGCATGCCAAATATGCAATAGATAATTTAAATATATCAACAAACCAAAAGCCCAACTATATATTGATCACGTCTAATTGTCTTGCTCGACAAAAAGTTCTATTCTACACATAATCCAAATTTAGTGGTAAAATTGTGAATCGTTCGATTAACCTTTGTAGTAGTTAAAGGATATTATTACAAATATGTTAATTAGCCTTAATTCTATCAATGCGTTCATGAATCATGAACATATATACGTACAATCTTGTTCACAAACCTATATAAACGAATCACTTCATGAACTCTTATCGAACATGTTCACGAATGTTACTAACGAGCTTGTTCGCGAACTCTTATCGAACATGTTCGTGAATATAATTAACGAGCTTTTTCACGAGCCTATAAATGAACCAGTTCACGAACTGTTACACGAACATGTTCGCGAATATCATTAAACGAACTGTTCGCGAATAATAAACGAGCCTGTTCGCGAACAAGGCTCGTCGAGCTTCCGAACCGAACATGTTCGCGAACAAGCCGAGCCGAACACCACTTGGCTCGGATTCGACTCCTTTATAAACGAACCTGTTCGCAAACATGTTCGTTTCGAACCGAATCAACACTACAACAGAACTGCTGTTTAGGAGGGGTTTGAAAGTCCGTTTAACAGGGGTTTAAACCCCTGTTAAACCGTTTACCAGCGGTTTACAAACCGCTGTTATACTATCCGTTGCTAAACGGATTTACAGGGGTTTGACAAACCGCTGGTAAAATGAACGTTTAACAGGGGTTTTAAACCCCTGTTAAATGATCCGTTTAACAGGGGTTTAAAACCCCTCCTAAACAGCAGCCGTTTAGGAGGGGTTCTAAACCCCTGTTAAATAGACTGTTTAACAGGGGTTTCAAAATCCTCCTAAATGATTTTCGTCTAGGAGGGGTTTAAAACCCATGTTAAACAAAAGTTATTTAACAAAAAAAAATAGCCCGGTAATAACAACATAAACAATTTATAAGCAAAGTTGCAAAAAACAATGAGATTCATATACAAACTATAATCTAGAGAGAATTCGTATTAATAAGAAGAAAGATGCCAACTTTGTGTTTTTTGATTCAGTACATAAAGATGCTGCTGTAACAATTAAGATACTACTTCTGCAATGAGAGAAACCTAGAAACACAAGGAAAAAAAGAGACAATCAAAGAGCAGAATAACAAGAAGAATGAACCAAACTGTCATCATTCAGAAGGCCTTCGAAATTGGTCAGAAACCCTAGCAAAGCTGTGAAAGCTTCAACTCGAATGAACCCGTTCTTCCCACTTATCTGATGAACCCATTTATCTGATGACCACATTGTGGGATATCGACAATTTGTATGTGACTGAGACAGCTGATGCCAAGAGATATACCTTCCTTTTCAGCTAACCTCTGAACAACTTCAGGGTTCACCAGACCACCAGCGAGGCTCCTGTCTCGAACGTTGAACGCATCAAAATCACCTCTCGTACTTAATCTTCAGTCCATAGATGTGAACGAGATGCACCCCTCCAATTTTGGAGAAAACACCAACTTCACAATTGTTCTCAAATTGAGGTCCTGGATAGAAGAAGAAGAAAAAACAGTCAAGTTAACAAGTCATACATGGACAGAAGCAAGAACAGACATTGTTGCATCTAGCTAACAACTATCATATTAACTTGTTTACAAACTACATATTGAAAATTGAAGTCAGATCAAAGAGCAAATCAATATCATATATCAACTTCAGATCAAAAAAAGAGAATACTAGCAGCTGTAATGCAACATAGATTACGGTAGTTAGTCACATACAAATTCCCTAATCGGATATCGAGTCCTTTGGCGAGAGTGTTTATTACTGGTAGATAACCTCTAACCATGAGTCCATGTCCACCTGGAAGCAGTACTTCCTGCAGGAGACAGAAATTTTTCGAACTTAAATGCCGTTGTCATTTGAGTGAAAGCTACAAACAATCATCTCTGAAAACTCTATATATCATTCATGACAAATAGTTGCAGATAGTTGTCATGCATTTAACAAAAGAACAGTGATTTTCAGAAACACGAGCCGGGTTTCAATGATGGAAGAACTTACTTGATCCCAGCAACGAAGTGAGATGGTGTCTGCATCTGCAGAAAACCAGCCTTCCATTCTGCAAAGGTACCACTGGAGAACATCATGGGCAATACCTTCCAACCTTCATTTTTAGGATTCACATCAACCGAACGGTGATATTAAGCTCAAATATTACAGTGTGATATGGATCTCAAATCGGACACTTCTTTCGAAGATAACAGAGAAGGCTTGGTGAATAGACATGTCTGTGTCATGTTCATCTCTTACTTTGACTGCCTGGATTCACAAAAAGACCAATACCCAGTAAGGAGAAGCACAAACCAAGAGAAAACACTAAATAATCATGTTAGATTAGTTCTTCAAAGAGGATGAACAAAGTAAAGGGGATTTTCGAATCCAGCTATAACCAATGAATCAGAGCTCAATCCAAGCTCTAGAATTTCAGCATGAAAGTTAATTTATAACAGACTTGAGCTAGGATTTCTTCGAATTCTTCACCGACCTTGGTGACCAATTCTTGAGGAACTTGATTCCCTTCCATGTCAAAGAGTGCATAACTGTATGTAACATACACCTCATTAGCACCCAAATGATTCGATATTCGCAGAAGAAAGTAGTAAGTAAGGCTAAATCAACCAAGACTAAGGCAACGGAAGTATGAATAACTGTTTTTACCTTTCCAGATCATGGTCATACAGCACTGAATTATCACCACTGGTCTGGTACAATGGAAACCCCAATCTCCCAATCAGCGGTGCTAGAGGATTCTCATCGCTAACACCATGCAACCTGGAGAATCAATGATCAAATCAAATCAAAATCAGGAAGATAATAAGCTTCTTGAATCAGAAACAAACTGCTGCTTACTTACCATGATGCACCAAGATCAACGGGGAAGCCAAACGAGAAATCCAACACAACCACCTGCCCAACAAAAACCAAATCAAAAGCTCAACAACTGAAATTGAACATAGCTATACAAGTTCTGAAACTAATGAACAGTCTCTGATTTAGTTTATAACCTGAATCGATGCATCAAATAGAGCACGAGCAGCAAAAAGTCCAGCCATACCACCGCCGATCACAATAACGGACGACGAACCTTCTTGTCGCTTCCCGCTACTTGAATAGCAAACATCTAAAACGAAACTTTAATCAAGATTATCCATCATCATTAACTAACTCCTAATCCATCTTATTTTTAATTCAATCCCTAAAGTCCCTAATTATGTTACTAGATTCGATGAAAGCACCAGTCAGATTCCCCACACGCGCACAAGCAAACAGAAAATCCTTCAATAAAAACCCTAAACAATTCCCATGCCAGAGAGATCAAACAAAAAACACGAACCTCAGCTCAGCTGATTGCGATTACTCCTGAATCGAGACTCCATCTTCCGAAGCTACTAACTCTACTACTACTGCCGAAACCACTACGATTAGATTGGTGATCGAGATCAAACAGCTGAGGAGAGAAGTGGAGAGTGAAGATCAAAAGAGATGTGATGAAGTGACTCGACGAATTGAACGAAGAGGACGACGATAATATACTGCTACTACGAGCCAGCTTCCCTGAACAGCTCATGCAGAAGTCGTTTTCACTGATCGAAATCTCCGATCAGGAATGGTGCTCCAAACCTGTAAATCGTGGGTGGAAATCTCCTATCAAGAATGGTGGTTGAAACCTGGAAATTGGGGTTGGAAGTCTCCATTCAAACCTGGAATCCAGGTAGAAACATGCAAGCACCTGTGGAAATCTTTGACGGGACGACGACAGCGCACAGCGGTGGAGAAGTTCTCTGGAGCGGACTACGGAGGAGACCCCTGGAGGAGGAGTGAATGTAGAACATTAGAATGCCCGGTATGAAATTTAGGTGATGGATTTTGTGTTTTTTTGCTTCTCCCATTTAACAGGGATTGTGTACAAAACCCCTGTCAAAATGGATGGATCGTTTAACAGGGGTTTTAGAACCTCTGTTAAACTGCCCCTATTTAACAAGGGTTTGAGAAACCCTGTTAAATTTGGGCAGTTTAACAGGGGTTCGTTAAACCCTTGTTAACAAACTGATGTTAAATTACAGAATTGTTGTAGTGCAAGTCACGACAAAATGAGCCGAACACCGAGCGGCTCTGTTCGTTAACAGCCTAGCTACGAAGCTCCTTCCATGGAAATTCAGAAGAAGAAAGAGGAGAGAGACTGTCGAATGACAGAAGAAAGAATGGAGCCAAAATCCATTTCTTGGCTTCTCCCATACAGTAATAGTACAGTGCGAGTGACGGGTGGGCCCAACTGACAACTTCAGCTGCTTTCCATTGAGCAAGTCAGCCTTTACATGAACGTTATGCCCCTCGCTTACTTTGCTACGCCCACAAGATTACTTCTAACTGAATCCGACGGCCAACGAGCTCTCAAACGGCACTGAGAAAAGCAACTCTCAGCTCAATAGCGAAATTGAACCTAACTGGGCTGGGAGATGCTACTGCGCTGGAATCTGGAATCTGGAATCTGGATGAACTAATGAAGCATTGGGCTATTTTTCTATGTCCCAAAAAAGTGAGATCACCCAGCCCATAATCAAGAAAGAATAGTAGTAGCGGCCCACAATAGTAAAATTCATTAAACAATTGCGCTTCTTGTTGATTTTACGCCGTTGACGGACGGCGGAGGTGGTGGTGAAGGGCCAATTACGACACAGCCACGATTCAGAAATTTCCCTGCCATCTTTCAGCGAAACCCCAGATTCAACGCCCTGTCCATTTTGGCACTTTTTCAGGTACACTGCGGGTCTAATACAATTCTCAAAAAGCTCTTACAAATTTCACTCTTTCGATTCTCCACCTTCTCCTACCAGTCCTTTTAGAGTCTCCGTTTTGTAGTTGAAAGGGTAAAATTTGTGATCAACATCCGGTGGAAGTGCGAGTGATTTCTCGTGCTGTTTTGTTACTTGCTAGGTTCTTCATGCTTGATCCCGGCTGAGTTGGAGAGCAGGAGATCATGGTATTGACCATTTAGATCTTCCATTTCCGTTTTGATTTCCCTTCGTGTTTTATCGATTCTTTGTATTCCTTGCTTAAATGCCTGCTGGTGGCTATCTATTGTCCAGAATTTCCTCATTGGAGCTTTCAAGCCTCCCTGCAACATTTCAATAGTTTTTGCCGATCGAAGAAGTCGCAAGCAGGTAGGTATCTTCCAATTGCTCTAATGCATTGCCAATTTGGCATCGCTTCTTCTTCTCGATTCTAGTAACTGTAGTAGGTTTCTTGCATATCAGTTTCGCAGTTGGTCATTGTAATCAGTTTGTGAGCGATTTTGGAACAGTGTCTTGAGAAAATTAGCCTTTTGCATTGTAATTGGTAGGTATTTTTGTGTCCCATCATGGTTGCATTTGGGAGACGAGAAAATTGGCTGGCACAATATGATGAACGCTAACTGGAATTTCCTCCTGTGACTACTCTTTACTCACCAGCTGAAATTGATCTCTAGTTGATAATTCGACCTTCACTAGTCTAATCTTTCATTGCTGTGTATTTATGGCTGCCTTACACTTTTGATCACTGGCAATAGGTTCCGCTGAAGAAGGAAAATGGCCAGATAGCTACAGTTCCGCTCTATCAGAGTCAAGAAAACATTGCCGGAGAGGTATTACAATTTCTTCATTTCTTATAACCTTCTTAGTATGCTTGCTAAGTTGCTAAATGCTTCTGCAAGATTCTCATAATGAATACGGGAACTCAAACTATTTCGTTGACTCTTTTCATTCGGGTTCCAGGTCGTTGTAGAACCTACGCAAGGGAAGAAGATTGAACACAGTGGGATAAAAATTGAGTTGCTTGGCCAGATTGGTAAGAAAGAACTTGTCCCTTTTAAATATTGGTTCACCAGGTTTGTGGTCTTGGGAAGTCTAAATTCATTTTGCTACTGTTCACCTTTTTCCAGTCGATTATCCACTTTCTTCTTGATTCATTTTTTCTTACCTTATTCTTTAGTCAAGTGTAACGTGCACATTAGATATGATTATATGGAGGGTGACAACCCATGGTTCTTAATAGTAATTTCTGTGCTTATTCTTTGCAGAACTATATTTTGACCGTGGAAACTTCTATGATTTTACTTCCCTTGGTGAGTATTTTTTCCCATGCATACCATTTTTATATAAACTATGTGAAAGGGAGCATATTCAACGGTTCATGCTCCATTTTAGTACCATTATATGTGACTGATTACCTACCTAGACATGTCTTTGCTTTCTCTTTACTGATCATTAGTACTTGATTTCTCCATACGCTTGGCTCTACTGTTAGCATTGTCACTTACTCGGTTTTAGCTCCATAATGAGTCAGCTCTTTCCTTCTAATGCAGTGCGTGAACTTGATGTCCCTGGTGACTTGTATGAAAAGAAATCATATCCCTTCGAGTTCTCAACTGTTGAAATGCCGTATGAGTCTTACAGTGGAGTCAATGTGCGGCTCAGGTATGCATCAGTAGGAACTCTACAGGTTTTGCTATCTGATTTTGTATATCCTGTGAGAAATTTTCATCCAGTCACATTGATCTTTTTGTTCTTTCAATTAAACTGTTTATAACTACTGATTCTCTCAGTACTATTGAAACTTATTTCTTTTTTCCCGGGGAAGCTTACATATCTGTTAAAGTGTTGCGAAAAGCTTCTTTGACAAATAACTTTTGGTTTAGTAACTGTATGCGGGATTGGCACTCTCCCTGTATTTTCTCTTTTCCCTTTTCATCTATGGCCATCACATTAAAAAACCAGAATAAATGTGAGAAACATGCATGGAACCGGCCACTCAGAACTGCAGCAAACTTTCAGGTATATATTGAAGGTGACAATCAGTCGGAATTATGTCAACAACATTGTTGAGCACCAAGACTTTGTGGTGAGTAATTATACATCAGTACGCAGTACAGTAAATATGTTGATGTATAATCTATGCTACATATCAGTTCTGGATATTTGTTTAGGAATTTTGTCAAGATACTGGCACACCCTCTGTTTCCAGTTAGAAGTGTCTTACATAAAGTCAGCTGGAATGTTTTTTAGACAGTGATAGATCTAAAACTCATAACCGTGATATCTGTGTTCTTGTAATTGCAATTCAAACATCTCCTTCAGGAGTTGATAATGCACCTGTTTTCGGGATATTGGACTAATTTGGTGATGAAGTGTTATCTTGCCCAACAACAGCATGGTGATTAACCTTCTGTTGTATTCCTGTATCAGGTGCGGAATTACACTCCACAACCACCAGTTAACAACAGCATCAAGGTCAGCAAAGCTATCAGTTGACCTTTTTTGTGATTTTTTCTATTCTCTTCAATGTTGATGGCTAAATAGTACTACATGCTTGTGCTGGATACTTGATTGCATGAAAGTATCGTTATTTCCTGTAATAATTTAATGATATAGTCTAAACTATTGCTGTTTAGCCTTTTTTGTTATGTGCTCTTGATTCTTCCACTTACTGGTCAGGTGAGGTTTTCGATACTCTTGGACGTTTATCCAAAAGATAACTGCCTAAAAATACCAAGCTTGTGGCTGATCTTATTAAAGAGTTAAAGTGCCTATTGGTGCTTTTTGCAGATGGAAGTTGGAATTGAGGACTGTCTTCATATAGAATTTGAATACAATAAAAGCAAGTAAGTGCCTAAGACTCATTTTGCAAATAATCAGTAGTTCACATGGCTGAATTTTGTGCAGGAAATTTATGGTCTTGTTTGACTGGAATTTATTCAGGTACCATTTGAAGGATGTAATCATTGGAAAAATTTATTTCCTTTTGGTGAGAATTAAAATCAAGAATATGGAACTTGAGATCCGACGTCGTGAATCAACAGGATCAGGGCCTAACACGTACGTTGAGACTGAGACACTTGCAAAATATGAGTTGATGGATGGTGCCCCTGTGAGAGGTACATGATATGATAAAAACCAGAGACAAATGTTAATTTAATTTGATGATCATTACGAGTTTCCTGTCTCCCTAACATCCTGATAACTGTTCCTTGTGCAAATTTGTGATCCCGAACAGGAGAATCTATTCCGGTAAGACTATTCCTAAGTCCATACGAGCTGACACCAACGTACAGAAACATCAACAACAAGTTCAGTGTGAAGTATTACTTGAATCTTGTCCTAGTTGACGAAGAAGATCGGCGGTATTTTAAACAGCAGGAAATCACTGTATACCGGCTCCTGGAGAGCTCTTGATCATCTACGCCATAGAGGGGATAAATCTGTAACACGAGAAGAATGAGATGTGATTGGCAGAAACCGATGCTGGAACGTTTTGTCGAGCATATACTTCCGCTTTTATGCTTGTACATACTGCCCTGCAAAATTATGTTTCCAGTAGTGCATAACATGTAAGAGAAGCTGAAGGAGTCCGAGTCCTGACCTTTCTACCTCGGTTGTGTTGTTCATTTATGTTGTTTTCTTATGGCATTTCTTAGAAGCTCGTGTGGCATGTGATGAGTTTGATGCAGCTTTGATCTCTAGCAACATCTTGGTTGTTTATGATTTGTAAAAATTTCTGTCTATCAAATTTGGAATTTGATTCTCTACAGTGTACTAGTATTATGTTTGAATTTATGCCGATTCTCTCTGCAGTTTCTGGACTTGGTTTGCTTGTATAAGACTGGGATGGGAATAATTACCTTTCTCTCGACCTGAAAAGATCAATCTGTTCTCTTTTCTAGGCTGATCTTCGGAATCTTTTAGAGGGACAATTTTTTTACAGACGGTAGCAACAATGTTCAAATAGATGGTCGATGTGGATACAAAAGGATTGGAAGAGGAAGAATGGAAGGATACTTTTAAGAGTGTGTTTGGAAACTCCACAACCTCTTCCTACATGCCTTCAATACCCAACAATGGAAGGAAACTTTAACAAGATAGAGTTCGTTTACGAGAATATTCCAGATTTTTGTTATTGTTGTGTAATCATGGACACACAATATCGTACTGCACAACGTTCACCTCAAATTTGTTCTTCATAATCCGACATTCAAATGAGGATTAAAGTTCCAAAATGGAAACAAGAGGTCATAGAACAACAAAGGCAAAAGAGCTACAGCGGGATGTTCGTCATCCACGAGGAAGGAAGTCACGACCACACCGATAAAAAAGAAGTGACGACTATACCGATAAAAGGGCACTTCATGAATACAAAAGTTGGTTATCCGCATTCTTAGTTAAACTGCTACATCTTATTGGTGTAAAGCATAAATGGAGTATAGTTGATCGCATCGATACAAAGAAAGGAATTTGTTGGAACATAAGAAACTAAAGTAATTTAGTATTTGTCCACTACAACATGTGTATACATTATATATAAATAGTCTTTTCATTAACTCTAAATCAATCGTTATGTGCACTCTCAATCAATGACAATGGCGAAGCCAGGGGAGTCTACCCCTAGCCCAAGGTCCCCTGGACCCGAATAGCTAAAATACATGTATTTTTCCGTACAAAAATATATTCGGTCAATGTATTTTATTTTTTGATGAATGCTTGCTTTCTATATATAAACAAGGGAAAAAATACAACAGGCTCAAAGAGAAAAACAAAATGCAGCTGGGAAAACACAGCTGCCCTATACAACCTCCAACCCAAAAGAAAACCAGCACCAATCCAAGCGAAACAGCAACGCCTGGAAACACCCCAACCTAAAAACAGAGGCGAAAAACTGCACCAGCAAAACAAACCCCACCCCAAAAACTGAAAGACAAAAGCGTCCTAGACCAACAGAGGGCCAGGACACACAAAACAAAAGCAGCCGCGCCCCTACGGCGCTAACAACTGCCGAAACCACACCTCGACATCCTGGGCAGAAATAACAGAAAACACCTTAAGCCAACTCACAGCAGCCAGCATACAACGATACCACACCCTTGAACCTGAGGCCTGAACATCCCTAAAAATAACTTCATTCCTTTCCAGCCAAACATACCACAGAAAGCTATGTAACAACACCCGCTGAATAGGTTCGAAAGGGGACAAACAGTTCAGCCCTTTCCAACCCGAAATCAGGTCCGCCACAGTTGACGGCAATGGACCGACGATGGAAAGTCTCGAACTGATCTTATCCCAAATAGGAGCCACAAACGAACAAGAGAGGAACAAATGACTCACCGACTCTTCCCTGTTCTGACAGAGAGCACATCTGTTGGGCAGAAGGAAACCTCTGGACTGCAGCACGTCGAGAGTAGAGATTCTGTTATGGAAGCATAGCCACATGAAACACTGAAGCTTCATAGGCACCAACTTCGTCGAAATCGTACCATGAGGAAAATTGGCGCTACCAGTGAACTTTAAAGAGCGGAGTTGCAAGTTGAGAGAGCGGACAGAAAACACAGCCGACCTCGTAAGGGGCCAAGTCAAAGACGGGGGTCCTTCCGAGATCGTCTCACGGGGAAGTTGGCGCAAAAAGAGGAGAAAATTCTGGAACTCCTCCTGTGCACCTCCTCGCAGATTCACCCGAAGTGGCAGCACCCAATCCTCCCTAAAACAAGCAGGAACAAAGTCAAACAAAAACAAGTTAAGAGTAGCAGCCGCCGCCGCTACCCTAGGAAATAAAACTCTCAACCTCACTCCTCTCGCCCAAAAATCGTCCCAAAAACCAACCCAACCTCCCCCCGGATCGACAAAACCAAAGTTCCAAAAACAAGGACTAGCCTTAACAATCCATCTCCACATCGATACACCTGCACCAGAGAGATTCCAAATCGGTTGCCATTCAGACACACCCACACCGCACTTCAAACTCACCAACTCCCTCCACCAAGCTTTCTTCTCAATGCCAAAACGCCACGTCCACTTACCAAGGAGTGCTTTATTGAAGCAATCAAGATCAACCACCCCAAGACCACCCCGATGAATCGGAGTCTTAACCAAGTCTAGTTAACCAAATGGATTCTCCGCTTCTCTTCCGAACCACCCCAGAGAAAACGTCTCTGAAGCCCTTCTAATTTTGCCAATACCGCCGCAGGAGCTCTAAGGATAGACAAGAAGTAAGCGGGGAGATGCGACAGCACATTTTTCAAAAGGATCACTCTCCCTCCAAAAGACAAGAGCTTAGCCTTCCAACCTTGTAAACGTCTCCTAACTGAGGCCAAAACAGGATCCCAAATGGCCTTGGAATTAGCTCGGGCGCCTAAGGGAAGGCCCAAGTAAGACGCCGGGAAGCTTGCCACCTCGCAACCAAACACTCTTCCAAATTGGACACATCAGGAACAGATCCAACCGCATAAAGCGAGCTCTTATGCACGTTAACTTTCAAGCCAGTGATATTCTCAAAACAGATTAACGCAGCAAGTAAGGACCGCACTTGCTCCTCCTCCGCTTCACAGAATACAATCGCATCATCGACGAAAAATATATGCGACACTTCTCCTAAACGCTGATCTTCGTTGATGAAAAAGCCCCTTAACCAACCCAAGCCTTGCAACTTAGAGATGATACCCGACAAAATTTCCATGACGATGATAAACAGAAAAGGAGACAGAGAATCACCTTGTCTCAAACCACGAGAGCAAGGAAAGAAGCCCGCCGCCTCTCCATTAACCAAAGTTGAGAACATCGGGGACGAGATGCACGACTTGATCCAAACCATCCATAAGGCCGGAAACCCCATTCGATGCATAATGGTCAGAAGAGCGTTCCAGTTAACATGATCATACACCTTCTCGATGTCCAGCTTGAAAACCAAACCGGGCTTCCCACTTCTGATTCTGGAGTCGATGACTTCGTTTGCAATAAGAGAGGCATCCAAAATCTGCCTCTCTCCCACAAACGCACACTGAAACTTGGATATGATACCCTTCAACGGCCCCTTCAATCTCTCCATGAGGACCTTGCTAAGGATTTTATAAATGCTGCCCACTAAGCTAATGGGACGCAGGTCCTTAATATCCTCAACGACCTCCTTTTTTGGAATTAGGCAGAGGAAAGTACAGCCCATCATGTTGGGCAACTTCCTCGATCTGTGGAAAACGGACATCCCTTCCATGAACTCCCTTTTTATCAAACCCCAGAACCTCTTAAAAAAAGATAATTGGAACCCATCTGGCCCGGGCGCCTTATCTCCCGACGAAAGACTAAAAACCTTCCACACCTCATCCTCGGTAAACGGTCTCACCAACGAAACTCTTTCTTCCGAAGAAAGCTCGGCCCATCCCAAACCTCGGGGAAAGGACGAACCTCACAATCTTCCGAATAAAGCGACTGATAGAACACCAGAATGGCACTGGCTAATTCCACCTGGCCAGTAAACTCAACACCTCCCACCCAAATCCGCTCCACTTTGTTCCATCTACGATTCTGACTTGCAACCTTATGGAAGAAGCGGGTGTTCCGATCTCCCTCTAGGGTCCATTTCTCCCCTCGAACGTTGCTTCCACATTAAAAACTCTTGCTTCCACAACTGAAGAAGCGTGCACTTAAACCTACACCTATCCAAACGCTCCTCCTCCCCCAAAGTACCATCTTCCTCTCGACGATCTAACTCTGCAATGTTTTCTAACACCCTCGCAATCTGTCTATCCACCTTCTTAAACACCTCCTTGTTCCAAACAATCAAGCCTTCCTTTAACCTTTTAAGTTTAGCAGCCACCGCGAAAAAACCTCTCTTGCCTTCAATGACCTCCTGCCAATTAGAAACCACAAAGTCATTGAAACCTTCATGAAGAAACCACATTGCTTCCATCCTCCAAGGCCTTTTGATAACAACCTCCACTCCACATCTAATGACAATGGGACAATGGTCCGAGCACGACCTAGGCTCGGCCAATAAAGAACAGTTCGAGAAATGGTCCTCCCAATCCTCGGACATGAAGCTTCTATCAATTCTAGATAAAGACGGCGACTCCCTAAAATTAGTCCAAGTGAAAGAGGAACCCCCCAACGGAAGCTCGATCAGACCTGTATTGTCAACAAAGTCATTAAACAAATCCAGCTCTCGTTGATCTCTAGGCAACCCAACCGATTCCTCTGAATGTCGAATCATATTAAAGTCCCCGACAAGACACGTCGGGCAAGACCACCATCTCAACACCTCAAAGAGCTCATTCAGAAAAACATGTTTGTCCAACCAAGAACACGGCCCATAAACGTTAACTAACATCCAGCGAAAGGAATCCAACTGATTTCTGAAAATGTTAACTACGCAGAACCTACTCGTCCATTGAGCCTCGAGGAAGACCAAATCGGCATTCCACACCGTGATAATACCCCCGGCCGCCCACGAAGACTCCTTAGCCGTCCACATCATCCTAGGACAGAACGCCACACTACGAATAATCGGGTCATCAACTACCTCCAGTTTCGATTCCTGAAAACACACAATACCAGGCCTCCACTCCTTCAACCTATCTTTAATCTGAAATCTCTTATCTGCCCCCCCCATACCCCTCACGTTCCAACTAACGATGCTAAGATTCATACGAGAAAGAAGAAGAAAAGCCCATACCCGCTCGCCCGCCTCGATGTCGAGATTCCGTCAGCACTTCGGCAAACGGGCCAAGCTTCGCTAATTCGCGCTCTGTTCTTGATTTGCCAGAGCTTGATTTTCTCCTTCCCAACACCGCTGAAGCCGTTTTTCGTACTGACTCCATCGCCCCTCTATCCTCGTTGAGTAATTGGAGATCCAAAACCGATGCCACTCTCTCCACCGACTCGAGAACCAGCCCTTCCTCACTTCTCTGTGAATCGACCACCTCCACACTCACCAAATCCACGCTCGGGGCCCCCTCTAAGACTAGACGCGAGGGAATGGGAGAACACAAACTAACTAAAGAATCTCCAGCCTCCTCTAAGCTAGAGTCATCCTCCCCCGGCCCGCCAACGAAACCGGCCCAGGCCCACAGCCCAAAGATTTGGGAACAGACGGGCCCGCCTGAAAACCACAACCCTTTCTTATCTTACTAGCCTTCCAAATCACTCCGACCTCCGGGCCCGCAAAAAGCAGCTTAAACAAAAGTTCCTCTTCTAATTCAGAGATTTGACTTTGCACAACACGCACCCCGAAATTTTCACAAAACCTCAGACCTACAAACCTACTTTGCAGGCCACTCCCAGACTGAAGAGACCTCTTGTGCCTATCTCCCGTCACCTCAGTCGCACATCCCTTCTGAAACACCCCACTAGCCAAATCACTACAGTACTCAAGACAGTGGGTCCCGCCCCCATCCCAACCGACCACCACCTCTTCACCGGCCGGAAGGGCTCCGGACCGACTAAAAACCCCAGACGCCACTGAAGACACTTCCGACGAGAAACGGGGCACTGACGACGATTCACCCTCTCCAAGACTTTAGCCTTCCCTAACAACGCCTTTCTGTTCCATTCTAGCCGAAGAGAACAAAGAAGCGGATCCTCGGCCGGCTTCTGTAAAACCTTAGAAGACCCGACAAGCCCCGCCGGCCCCTCGCCCTGAGACTCCTTCACCACCCTGACAACAAAGGTCTCACCCAATAACCGAAGCTTAATGGACGACGGCAACTCAGTCGAAACAACAACCTTAAGGCGGACCGAACTGAGGGAACACCGCTGCGTATCATACTCAACGAAACCACCGCAAGCTTCTCCCAGACTATGGAATAACTCCTTCGATCTCAGATGTAAGGGAATACCTTGCACCCACACCCAAGCCAACCCTTGTTTCTGAAGGCACGCTGAGCTACCGGCCCCTTCCGTCCATCTATCGAGAAGAATACGAAAGCTTCCAAACTGACGAGCTTCCATGGAAACCACTCTGACCACCTCTTCCTTATTCGAGCATTCCAACATCCACAAATCATCATCCAAACTCCAAATCTTAGCACCCTTAGCCACCCCCCAATTTTTGACCATCCACACTCGAAACTGGGACCAATCAATCTTCGCCGGTTTCTGACACGTGAGGCGAAAGCAAAGGCACCGATCACACCGAGACTATAGAGTCGTTTTGAAAAGAGCACTGACCTTCGCAGCTCAGGGTGTCTCCCACCACCGCTTCCACAAAAGACTTCGTCGGCACCCCTATCTTAGGCGGCGGCGGGACCAGTTCCATAGCCAACCCACTCAGAACTTTGAGCAGAGAGAGCCAACCTAGGCACCGGTCCTCAGCGGGGATGTTGACAAAAAATTGCCGCCCATTCCTACACCATTCCGCCACATTAAGAAAACGTTCTCCTTTCCTGGAGAAACAGCTCAACCTGATATCTCTTCTCAACCCTAAGAAACTACACCCATGCGGCATCTTCCACTGGTTCAGAGCCGCAACCTGCAAGATACTCTTGAACCATACAACTTCTTCCACATCTAGGAAAACATAGTGTGCTAGCTCTCCTTTGACAACAACCAACTGGAAATCCACCGATGCGAAGCGATTCGCTGGTTCGAAAGAAACTAAGGCATCCCTGATTTGAAAACTACGCTTACGCCGATCCGAGACAAAACCCAAAACCCCCCAGAAAACCCACAGCCCCCCGACCCCTCACCCTCTCTCTTTCTAACTTTCTCTCTCATAGTTTTTTTTGGTCAATGTATTTTATGTATCGGGCCCAGGGTCTACTAGGATCCTGGCTTCGCCAATCAACTAGTTTCTCATATCTCTTATTTCATTATAAATAGGGAGTATACCACAAAGTTTAAAGATGATATGGGTGAGAGATATAATAACAGTCAATCAATGATCCAACTAGCCCCAAGTTCAATGTTGCATCTACATGTTGAAGCAAGTTTGATTCTGAAGCAGCAGTCAAAATTCGGCACTGAATACAAGTTCAATCCCTACAATTAACAGTTGGGTTTAAATTACAACAAAACTGCAGAAAACTTGTTGTATGTACTATGTACGCCAACATCAGCTTCCTTTGACAATGGTTAGACAAATGGAGGATACACTATAATTTATGCTCCTCCTGCAACACTCTTTAGACTTTCTCTCTCTCAAATATCCTCTGCATCATTTACTTGGACTTCTTCGCCTTGAATATGCTCTCTTTATAGTACTTTAGCTCATTGATGCTTTCTTTTATATCATCTAGAGCTCTATGCTTATTCGACTTCGCAGGGGCCCTCTCATGATCTGTTCGACCAAAACAGAACAACATTGAGATGTGGATCACTGAGACTTCACATTATTCTTTTCATTTAGTCCAAGCCAAATTTTCATAATAACATTACATGTCGGTACTTATCGCATAAGTGATAGTTGGTATTTTTACTTTCGCATTAAATGTGCTATCAAAGATAAAGCAAAAAAAAATTGTGCACTTTTGCTCAAAACTGGCGAGGATATGGGGTCTTACCCCAAACCATTCAAGTTCTACAGCTGATGGATGAAGGATAAGGACTTTAATAAGATCCTGAAAGAAGCCTGGACTATGAGGTATCGTGGTTCTCCTTTTAGTATTCTTTATGCTAAATTGAAGAAGCTAAAAGTTGGATTAAAGATGCTGAATAATACAAGATATTCAGACATCCAGAATAGGGTTAAGGATCAGAGAGTAGTCCTGGAAAAGGCTAAGGAAGTTGTGTTTAAGAATGCAAGTTCTACTAATATGTTGGCTATGAAAGAGTGTGAAATTGTTCTAGCTAATCTTGTTAGTGCTGAGGAGAATATTATGCGTTTAAAATCAAGGACCCTTTGGATTAAGGAAGGAGATTGTAATAGTAGATTCTTTGCAAACTATGTTAAGGAAAGAAATGCTTTGAACACTATTAGGCAGTTGCAAGATGAGGATGGAGTTCTTACTGATAATATGGATAAAATGGTGAAGATTGCAGTAGGGTTTTATAAAACTTTGTTAGGGACTCCTTCTAGTAGGGATACTGATATTTCTGGGCTGGTGTTGAGGAAACTGTCTGATGAGCAGTATGAGGAGTTAGATGCTAATGTGACAAGGAAAGAAATGAAAGATGCCATGTTCAGTCTAGCTCTAGAAAAGGCCCTTGGACCTGATGGTTATACTGCAGGGTTCTATAAAAATTGTTGGGATACGGTGCAAGAGGACGTTTATGCAGCTATGGAGGATTTTTTCAGTACTGGAAGTTTACATCCAGCTGTAAACTCAACAATTATAACTTTGATACCTAAGAAGGTCAATGCTACCAGTATGAAGGATTATAGGCCGATTTCTTGTTGCAACACCATCTATAAAGCTATTTCAAAGGTGCTAGCGAACAGGTTATGTGGAGTGTTGTCATCCTTGGTCAGTAACTCTCAGTCTGCCTTCATTAAAGGTAGAGTTATTTCTGATAATGTCATTCTAGCTCATGAGTTACTAACCAAGTATAACAGGAAGATGGTTTCACCAAGATGTGCTCTTAAGGTGGACTTAATGAAGGCGTTTGACTCAGTAGACTGGTTATTTGTTAAGAATCTGCTTCAAGAAATGAACTTCCCTCCTAGATATATTCAATGGATCATGGCTTGCTTCGATTCAGTTAGATACTCAATGAATTTAAATGGCTCTTTGTTTGGATTCTTCAAAGGGGGGAAAGGCTTAAGGCAGGGAGATCCCATCTCTCCCTACCTGTTTGTTCTGGCTATGCAAATGCTGGATTATCTGTTTATTGAGGCAGCTTCAAAAGGGCTTTTCCAGTATCATCCTCAGTGCAAGCAGGTTCAGTTAACAACCCTTTGCTTTGCAGACGATCTGATGGTCTTTACTAAGGGGACTGAGGATGCAGTGTTGCAAGTTAGAGCTATCATGGATAAGTTCTATGCTATTTCTGGACTAAAATTGAATCCTGAAAAAAGTGATCTATACACTGCAGGGGTTAGTGAGGAAGTGAAGGAAAGGATGGTGTTGATTGCAGGCTTTAGAGGTGGTGTTCTTCCCATGAGGTATCTTGGTATGCCTATTTCAGCTGGGAAGCTTTCTAAAGCTGATTGCAGAAGTCTGATTGATAAGATCACAGAGAGAGTAAAGAACTGGAAAGCAAAACTTTTAACATATGCTGGGAAGTTGCAGTTGATAAAGTCAGTAGTTAATGGAATCCTGCAATATTGGCTTTCAATGTTCATTATTCCTAAGGCAGTTTTGAAAGAGGTTGAAATGTCGTGTGCTAGGTTCTTATGGGGGAAAAATGAAAGTCAAAGGGTTAAAGTGGCCTGGTATCACATGGCGTTTCCCTATGAAGAAGGAGGGTTAGGCCTGAAGGATCTTAGTAGTTGGAATTCAGCAAACATTACGAGGCATTTGTGGAATATATTGATCAGAAGTGGTTCATTATGGGTGGCGTGGATCTTGAAATATAGATTGAAGAATAAGGATATTTGGACATTTAGGAGTGAAGTTGGTTCTTGGCATTGGAGAAAAGTGCTGAAATTGAGAACTCTAGCTCAAAGTCATATCTCCTGGGATGCAGAAGGTGATGTTCTTTGGGATGGTGAAGCTATGACTAGATTTAAAGCAAAGAAAATCTGGGAAGTAATCAGGCCTAAGCAGGAGAAGATTAGCTGGAATGTTCTGCCTTGGGAAGGTTATAGGATTCCAAAAAATAGTATGTTAATTTGGTTGATTATGAAGAACAGGATTGCTACTTTGGATAAAGTGAGTAAATGGAATGCAGAGGCAGGGACATTATGCTGCTTATGTGATCAGGACTCTGACCCATCTGTTTGTGAACTGCAGTTTTCCCAGGAGTGTTTGCAGAGGTTTTTCCCAGGAAGTAGAAGGTTTGATACCTGGGAAAGAATGGTTCGTTATGCAGTCAATGTTTGGAGTGACAACTCGGTAAGACAGAAGTTCAAAAGGTTGTGTTGGTGTGCCATTGTTAGTGAAATCTGGAGAGAGAGATGTCGAAGAATCTTCACAGGGGCCAAACTTGATGCAGAAGCTGTTTGTGCAAAGACTATGGAGATGCTTTTTTCTTTTGCAAATGGGCATGTCCATGAAAGTGTAATGCTAGGATGTATTCCTGCTTAGAGTTATATGAGTCTTGAGTTGTTGTTCCTCTTTTCCTGCTCGGTTAGGAGGTGTATTGGTTGGCTGGTTTACCTTTGTATGGACTTTATAGTTTTTTGATGATATAAAATACCTAATTATTCATAAAAAAAAAGATAAAGCAAAACGGCTTATCCAAAAAAATGATAAAGCACAATGGGATACCTACCTTTGCGATACCAGCGTATGCACAGAGATCTAACGCTACTAACATCGACAATAACATGACTGAAGAGGCTAGCCAAGTCTGGCATATATTTCTGAAAAGCACCAGAAATTGGATGAAGTTAAGAGATGAAGTACTTGAGGTACATATAACACCAAGTAGCATGTGAATAGGAGCAACGACTTCAAGGGGTTGATAAGAATATACTAGTAGTACAAATAAAAGGTCCAAGTAAATGACGACATAATATTTTTCGACATACTCAGTGCTTCAGCTTTCACAGGAAGACATACTTGGGAAACAGAAAGATCAGAGAAACGCTACTAATCCTACATCTTGTGTAGTTCATAAAATTACTGTAATACTAAATAGTTGCCATTATGGATAGACAAATTAGATAATATGGAATGCATACATTCTGTCACGCCGTGAATTCAGATCTCAGTTATAATATCATATATCTGATCAAAACTGTCCAAGATTATTACTAAACCTGTCGTGGTTTTTTACTGTGTCAAGTGCAATTATCAGCCTCCAATGCTTGAATTGGTGACAACTAGAGCCAAATAAACGAGACTAGAGATTAATGGATAGTTTGGATTAAGTGACCATAGGAATTGGGGTGAGAATGGGAAGTGAGCTCCAATTCTTATCCACGTAGGAAAACGACCACAATTCCCATGGTCAATTCCCTAATCCAACCTATGCCTAAACACAGTCTAAAGATTCAATAATGACGGATAGGAACAGCAGAAAATGCACTCAGTTACTCTAGGGGGGAAATGTTGTAAAAGAAATAAATAGTGAATCAGACAGAAAACGGAAAGAAAATGATATGTCGCACCCTTATGAAAAGCAAATCCATGTAGACAGAATTTCCAGCTATTTGTGGTGTATATGTACCAACATGCTTCTTAATGAATTCTATAACCTGCACATCCAAAAATCAAAAGGCAATGGAGAGGTAAGAGAATGTATTTGCTTTTAAGTTTTCGGTAGAATTGTTTCAAGAAACACGTATAAACACATATATTATCAATCAAAACACAAGGTTTATTGCTTAAACAGAATTACAAATCAAGCCAGGATTCAGCAAAGCCATATTTTTGTGGCTTGTCTAGCTGAAATACCAACAGCTAATTAGAAAAGAAAACCAAACAAGGGAAATGTGAAGGACCATCAACTATACTGAATTTAGAATTCAAAGAAGTAAGTAAAGACCTGTAATTCAGCTTCTCTTTCACTAACAGTACTCTGGATCACTCTCTCTGTCAACCCTATAATCATTATAAGATCATGAACAAAAACATCGACGAAGAAACTCCGATATCTTAAATTGAGAAACTGAGATAAGTTTCAATCATTAGCCATTTTACCACTAGCACCATGATGAGTCTGACACCATTCTCCCATCTTATTCATACACTCCTCAGTTTGATGAATAACCAATTCAGGACCCTGATACAGGATTGAAATACACAATTCATGCAATCATCTCAAGCTAGACATTCTTTTTATTTGGCATAGGAGAAGAAGATGTAGGTGATACTAATATTGGCCGGTACCTCTACTAATTTGGTCAGCTTTCCATCAGTAATTATACAAGCAATCTCAATAATTCTATCGACTTCAACATCCAGACCTGCATCACAGCAGACACAAAAAGGATCTTTACTCCTTAGTGTTTCAGTTCACTAGCAAAGGAGTACAGAATTGGAGAGGGACACTCTACCATTATTAGCCGAAGCTAAAAAAAGGGAGAAAAAGATATAGAAAATATACCAGTCATCTCCAGGTCAATCCACACAAGGGGCATAGTGTATGCTCCAGAAGGAGCGACTCTTTCTTGCTGATTTGGTTTGTCTATCTTCACTGCCTTCTTCTCCTTTCCTGCAAACAAATTATCCATTGTCCATCTCCGCATGACCCTCAAACACAAGCAAAAAAGGAAGACGAAAACAGAGAGTTCTGGGAACAACAAGTTTTGCAGTTTCGAGAAGGGGAAATATCAGAGAAGGCAACTTTAAACCCTAATAGCTAAACTAAGATGCTGCCAGTAGACATTGGGGGCTTTAATTTTATAAGAATTCAAGAGGCGAGAAAACAGCAGCAGCGGCGGCGTATTCTCGAACCTGAGGAAGAAGAGGAGGAAGCGGCGGCGGATGGTCGATCGTCTTCGACGTCTAGGTCGAGAACCGAGAATACATTGGTGAGGCGCTCCATTGTTGTGGGTGGGAGCTTGGATGTAGAAGTCCTGCTTGCGCTCGTCACTCGACAGTATTCAAGTCTCAGTTTGGAAAGAAAGGGGTTAATTTGTAATTTTGCGAAAGGAGGAGGCGAAAAGGAGTTTTGTGCTTACGATTTGGGGATTTCAGGTGAAAATTGGTACAAGCTGCAGGAGATCTATTCTCAAACGGCTGGTTGCAATTCAAAGCGACGTTGTCGAGCGAGGCTCTGGAAACTAGAGATCTGAAGTCGTCAGTTGTGGTGATGTTGAGGCAGCCTTGTGAGATCCAGGGGGTTTGGAAGCCGCAGGAGGATCGGACGTCGAAGTTTGGGATGTATTCGTTAACGAGGCGCTGGAAGTTAGTCCAGCAAGACTCGACGGAGGAGAGAGGAGGGAGGAAGGATCCCGTTCGACGGAGATAGTCGGAGTGGAGGAGGCGGAGGCCGCGACGAATCGGGAGACAAGGCTGGGAGCTATCAACGGGGAGGCGGCCGGAGTTGCTAGTGACGAGGTTGAGGAGGATGGAGAAGTCGAGCGGGCATGAAGTGGTGTTGGTTTGAGCTATGGTGATCGGAGCTAGGAGGAGGTGAGAAAGTGGAGGGCGGAGGTGGATACGGGAAGGAGCAAGAGAGATGAAAGGATAATTTTAATGTTTTTAATTTTTATATTTATTTTGTTCCTTTTGGTAAATAATTTTAATTAAAAATAATTATTTGGTAAAAAGTTGGACACATAAGCTCCTGTGTTGGCTGACACATCAATTTGGGGTTAAACTTTCGTTAACTTGGACGAAAAAGTTAACGGAAAACAAAACATTGCCATTTTTGGGATTACGAATAGTTTTGGCTATGTTTGACATTGTTGGGAAAGGTTTGGCTACAAATTTGTTTTTGGCCTTAGGATTTTGATTTTAAGTTCTAGTAATTTTTATATTGGTATCTTTGTGAACTATGTTCCAGGATTGTATAGTACTTTCATTCACGCTTCTAATGACTTGAGGGATAGAAGTAGGTTTTGGGGTACGGGTGTCGTGTGGATGATCCTTGGTGATTTCAACATCCTTTTGTATGACTATGAGAAACCGGGAGGCCTCTTCGTTAGCTACAATTCATCTCAACCTCTCAAAAAAATCTCTTCAACAATGGCCTTTCAGACTTGAGTTCATTGGTGATCAATTCAATTGGTCCAACAATCAAACCGAGGTATGTCGTCATGTACCATGATGAGCGGATCGGGTCCGACCATTGCCCAATTTGGTTGGAGATGTTTGGCTCTAGCCAACGTCGGATCACTCCTTTCCGGTACGATTCTCGTTGGCTTTTTAAAGTTGAGTGCGATAACATTATTCTAGAGAATTGGAATGTTGGTGCCAATGTTACAGAGAACCTTAAAGCTTCTGAAACCGACCTAAGATCTTGGGCAGTTAATGAGAAAAAGAATGAGACTGTTCGTGAACATGACCTCAAGAACCAGTTGGATTCTCTTAAGAATTTTGTGAGGACTTGGGATATTATTACGGAAGAGTCTATGCCCACTACAAAAAACGACATCCTAACAGAGAATTTTTAGTAATTCATATCTGTTGTTAGGTTGACTAACGAAAGCTGAGCTAACAGCGGATAAGCTGACCACCGTTAAATCTAACACAGTTCACTATCCGTTGTTAGGTCTAACAATGGTAAAATCCGTTGTTAGAATTACAATCAGATTTTAAAAAATGCAGAAACCTGCTCTCTTGTTCTTGTTCTTCTTTTGATCCTTCTTTCTTCTTCTTCCTTCTCCTTCTTCTTCTTCTTCTTCTTTCTCTATTCCAGATCTAAATTCTCTATTCTAATCTTCTTTCTTCTTCTTTTCTTCTTCATTCTGTGTTCTTCTTCTTCTACTTGCTTCTTCTTCTTCTTCTTCTTCTTCTTCTTTCTTCTTCAGTGTTCTTCTTTCTCCTTCTTCTTCTCCTCCTTCCTTCTTCTTCCTCTTCTTTTTCCTCTTCTTCTTTCACTTTCTTCTTCCATGGATTGCCACAAATAAAAAATAAAACCTAAGGAAATTAATTAAAGGATTGCAACAAATTAAAAGAAAGAAAAGAAAAGAAACAAATAAGTCACTAGTTGGGGCTGAGCACACGGATTGCCACATCAACAAACTCTAACAGTGGATAAGCTAAAGGGGACTTGGGTGGGTGATAATATGGGACTTTTATCCTCTAGACAAAAGTTAATATGGGCCCTTAGATTAAATACTTCTAATCCAATGGCTCGTGACTAGTATATGTAAAATAATATTATTCCCACATTTAATTTCCATTTTTTACAAAACCATTAGGTTTTACCGTGAGCCTTTTTTCACAACTCCCAAACTTTAAACAGCGCTGTCGTCGACATGCAATAGGGTTGAATCGGTGACATCAATCCTCCATCGCCCGATTCGCCCTATATCGTCGTCGTTCTAGGGTAGAATCGCCAATTCCGCTGATCTTTTCTGGTTCAATCACCGCCATTGTTGCTCTAGTCTGGTTCAATCGCCGACGCCTCTCCGTTCGATTTTCTTTGTAGCGCCCCCAATTAGCAGCTGTCGTTCTAGGGTTCAAGACCGCCGGTTCAATCGCTGTCGCCGCTGACTTAACATGTTGAGTAGTCTGATCTGTTGCTCTTTTACTCTTTTGCTATGTTGTTATTGTTCCCATGGAATTGTTCTGTATAACTGTAGTACTAGTATGGAATTAGGATTTGGTGTTTTAATCGTAATTGGGATTTGTTCAATTTCAATCAATTTTCGGCTTGAACTGGTGTAATTTTAGGTTAGTTGATTACTAACTATAATACTAGTATTTAGATTACTTGATTACTTGATTACTAATTGTAATACTAGGATTTAAGCAGATATACTAGGATTTGATGTTTTATGCGTGGTTAGTTGACTAGTAGAAACATCCTCTAATAGTCAATGCTGAAAGCAGGTTTCAGATACAGTTTTTTCTTCTTCTAGATACATAGGAACAAGTTCACACGAAAAGAAAATAACTTTTAAAAAAAAAAGTCCAACACAATAATGGAAGAGGCCTTCTTCTTGGGCTGCCATGATCGAATTGACCTATACACCAGTAAGAAGAGAATTACTGAATCAGATATTTGTATTTGTAGCATCAGTATTAGTCTTAGGTGTTCCATCATCACTAACAAATGTTAGTTCATCATCATCTTTAACCACTTGAATATCATCAACTTCAACTTTGTCCTTGGTCACTACTTTACCAACTTTTATCCCATATTTCATTGCGCCTAAGTCGAGCAACTCCTGAAAGCTCTTAGGAAGCAGCACAAGCTTCTTGGTATCATCTCCCCTTTGAGGGAAACATATCATCACTCTAGCTGCAACTGTATTGCCATGGCTTGTTTTGTTGTTGTTCGCAAGAAACATGACTCTTATATTATTAGTATCCCCATTAATTATGACTCCTATAATACTAGTATTTAAGTTTATTTTGGTCAGTTGGTTTAATTTTGGATAATGCAGCAGCTAAGTGTTGTGTTCTTATGATTTTCAGTTTTCAGTTTGTATGATTTTCTATGCGTGGTTAGTTGATTACTAACACGAGTTGTGTTTTTTATGATTTTCACTTTTCAGTTTGTATTACTAGTATGTAACTTCTCCTATGATTTTATGTAACCTGATTTGTGTTCATCACACAATGTAACAATGCCAATACATTTAGTACTACAAGTATTATGTCTAATCAATTTTAGGTGGTGTGTGTATTCTTTCTGCCTTTGAATCTTGCTAAATTTTTGTATTATGCTACTAAATATTTAACATCGTTTGTCTTGGTAATAATACTAGTATGATATATTTTTCATTAGGAATCAGACTTTCGCAAAAATTGGCTAGAAAGAAGAAGTCTAACAAATGAACCAGCTGAAACGGGTAATGAGGCATCCCAGATGGACTCACAGAAAATAACTAGGCCGATTCTGGAGGCAGGATTGATACGCCACACTATTAGTCTATCGCAGATCCCACTACCTTAGGCATTTGTTTTGTGTTGTCTTTCTTGAACGAAATAGGTGTTTTTTTGTAGCATAACACTTTTTGATGCTCATTGGCATAGTACTATGCTTAAACGTTTGGTTGAATGTTGGCACTTATGTTTTTTTTTCCAGTATAATTTAGGCCTAATACCCTTATACAACATAAACTTTAGGCTTATTATGAGTCTATACATATTCTTTTTCGAATTCCAAGAATGTCACGACCTTCTGAACCTATTTACGAAAATGGCAGACCATCAGTTTTCGCTAAAAAATCATCCTACGTGGTCTGGCGGAGTTAGCTGACTATGTCCAAATTCTTACGTGGCGTATTACATGGTTACCACGTCATATTAACTGAATTTTTTTTAATTTTTAATTTCCCCTTTCTCTTTCTTTTTCCTCCCTATTCCTCTAAATACTCGTTCCCTTTTTTCTAATCCTTTCCCTTCATCCTCCACCATTAACCTCTTCCCCTTACATGAATAATTATATATATTTCAGCACTCTTTCTCCTTCAGCGCCTTTACCTCCGCTGCCACCTCATTGTGCTGCTGGCAGCTCCTCGATCCTCACCCTGTTGCGGAAGCTAATGAATCGCGGCATACGCTAGCGAATGAATCAGCCGATGATTGATTCGATTGATATATAGTCGCTGGTGAAGGGCTTGCTGGTGAGGGAGAAGAACATGATTCCGACCTCGGGGTCGTAGAGAGTGTCGAGCTTGCTCACCTTCTTGTAGATCCCCTTCCAGGCTTCGAGAAAGTAATCGTACGGCCGATTGGATCCTCGATACGCTGGAGCGGGATCTTTCGCCTGCCTTTCGTCTTCTTCGTCGTGATGTTGTTCTCTGTTTCATTGAAGTATTCCTTTGAGTCAGAGCTCCATTGAAGTAGAGAGGATAAGTCAGAGCTCCATTGGTAGCTGGATCTGGATCTCGGAAGCGTCAGAGGTTGGAGTTGATGGAGGGTTTATTGGAGGGGAAGAATAAGAATTGGAAATTAGAGGTTGTTGCAGATGAAATCCAGAGTTTAAGAGAGAGAGAGAGACGGTGGAAGTGTGGAACGGAGTTTGGAAATTAAACTGGAAATGGTGACTCTGACCCTGCCGGCGGCACGTCAGCGGCTATGGCAACGCAGTGAATTGGGGAGGGAATATGAGGTGGAGAAGAGGCGGGAGGCAGGAGGAGAGATGAAAGGGAGGGCTATCGGCGACCTTGGCCGGCAGACGGAAGGATGAGAGAGAGAAAGAGGGACGACAACGACGATGGTACGAGAAAGAGAGAGAGGAAAGATGGCATGGTGTGGTGGCGGTTGGGGAAGAAGAGAGACTTGGGAAGAGAGAGAGACATGGGCAAGAAGAAAGAGAATATATATTTTTTTTAAATTAGTTAAAATGGCGTGGCATCATTTCACACACCACATAAGATTTTGGACACAGTCAGCTAACTCCGTCAGGCCACGTAGGATGATTTTCAACGAAAACTGACGGCATGCCATTTTCATAAATGGGTTCAGAAGGTTGTGACTTTCTTGAAATTCGGAAAAAATATGTATAGACTCGTAATAAGCCTAAAGTTCATGTTGTATAAGGGTATTAGGCCTATAATTTATCATGGTTAAACTAAGTAATACTATGCTACTACTACTTGCTTAATTTATGAACGGTTGTACATTAAGAATTGTGATGTTGCTGGATACTAGTCATGGAATAAATAATACTAGTATTTCTGAATAGAAATTCAAATTTTGTCAGCAAATCTTTAAGATCATGCACTCACAACATGAAGTGCAAATAAAAAACACAAAAAAGCAGTTTATGATTTGCCAAGTATAGCCAACAACATGAAGTGCAAACAAACAGAGACATTTATCGATAATAGTGTACTACTATAGCTTTCTTCAATCATTGAAAACCTAGAAATAATACTAGTATTATTATTAAAAAAACTAGTATTACATGTATATGTGTTCTGTGAAACTAGTATTTGACAGGCGGTGACGGCTATGCATATGTTTTCTATGAAGAAGACGTATGATGCTATTTTAATATAGTATAAAATCTATAAATAGGGTTTTTAAGGTGAATTATATTGAAGTTATTATCTACATTAATTGTAAAATAAAAAATTAATGTAGATAAGATAATGAAGGCACAAAATATGGAAGGATAATAAAATAATAATTAAAACAATATTTCAGCAATAAATAGAGATTTGATAGATGGCTAGGATTCAATTTTGTCTAGGTGACAAAACTTCGGTTTTGTCACTGAAAAAATTCCCAGCTAACAGTGGATTTAATCCACTGTTAGGTTTCCCCCCAAAATTTCGAACTCCCGCGAAGGCGGGATATTTTGGCGCGCCCCTGAATCCAATTGCTAACAACTCAAATTTAATAGCGGATAGTTGTCTGCTGTTAGACAACATTATCTAATAGCAAATTTCTATTCGCCGTTAGAAATTCGATGTTAAAGTGTAATTTTCTTGTAGTGATGCTTTTGTGTGAGTTGGAAAACTTGTGGAAGAACGAGGACTTGTTCTGAAGACAAAGGGCTAGTATTAATTGGGCTAAAGATAGTGACAAGAACACCTCCTTCTTTCATGCCTCAACAGTTTTCCATAAGCAGGAAAATACCACTCGCGCTGAAAGATGATAATGACAATTGGATCAGGGATGATAGACACCTTTCTTGATTAGCTAGAAGCTTTTTCCAAGACCTCTTCTCTCACAAAGATCTCCCATATGTCTCAAATGAGTTTTTACATGATTTTCACATTATCATGGGTCAACAAATAAATTTGGAGATTTGTGCCCCTATCCTCCTGGCCGAAATTAAGAAGACGGTCTTTAGTATGGGGGCTTCTAAATCCCCTGGCCCGGATAGTTTCTCTGTTCAGTTTTACCATAAATATTGGGAGGTGGAGGAGAGCTATGTGCGCGCTGATTAAGTTATTTTCCTCATGTTTGATGCCTCAAGGCTGGAATGAAAATCACATTACTCTCATTTCGGAGGTTCCTAACCTAGATAAGATGAGTCAGTTTGGTCCTATCAGTTGCTGTAATTTAATCTATAAGGTCATGTATAAGATTATGGCTACCCGCGACTTAAATCTTGGATGTCCTTGATAACTGTAAAAACAATGGTCAAATAACTAACATACAAAAGTAGGGTAGATCGTATTCCACGAGGCTTCTTCTCAACGTTTACTCAAAGCAACTAGTAACTATTCAGATTTAATCAAGTTGTGTGGTGTGAGTTCCACGAAATTTCTAATTCTAGCATACAAGGAAAAAGAAACTAATTAAGAATGACAAATTAATTGATTGGGTTGAATTCAATTAATGAGACGATAGCTTATACTTCGAATCCCATTAAGATCACAATTTTTAAATCGATGTTTTTTATCCACAATAACAATATTTTTAAATCTCTCTAATTTTTTTCATTATTCTAAAAATACTATAGTAACGTTTTCATCCAAATCGTAAAAAATGTCTTTAATAGACCCAATTTTACAAATTAAATTACTATATTGACCCGATTCATAGTTCAAGAGCTCAATAGGCAAACATATAAAAGTTTGAGGACTAGGATAGACCTTTTTAGCATGTTTCGAAATTGTATATTACTATATTCATATGTTTGTTGGCATCCACAATAACATTCTTTGAGAACTTTCAACCTCTAGAAAATTCCATTATTAATCTGGTACCAATTCTGTGTACTTTTAACCTCTAGACCTCATACCATTGCTCTTTCAGGTATGGTATCATGTACAATTTTTAAATCCTTGTTTTTTATCATAAAATAATATTTTTAAATCTCTCATTTTATTATTATTCTAAAAAGATTATAATAACGTTTTTCATTCAAATCGTCAAAATTTTTCTTTAATAGACCCAATTTTATAAATTAAATAACCATATTAACCCGGTTCATAGTTCAAGAGCTCAATAGGCAAAAACTTAAAAAAGTTTGAGGATTTAGATAAACCTTTTAGCATGTTTCAAAATTGTATATTACTATGATTTTTGCCATCCACAATAACATTTTGATCATCAAAGGCCGCCAACAAAACTCCAATATGGCGGTCATCAACCTTAAAATTAACCATTTCCATCAGTAGGTGATTGTAAAGCCATATTATAGAATCAGTTACTGTACTATTTTGGTCAATCACCATCATATGATTGTTGGCATCCACAATAACCTTCTTCGAGAAGTCTCAACCTCTATAAAATCCAATTATGAATCTTGTACCAATTCTATGTACTTTCACTGTTGTGAGACTATCAGCAGAATCATCATGCTTAGTGAGTATTCCATCTCCACCAATCATAACAAGTTGCCAATTTTCACCGAGTAGGGACAACCCAATGATGGTTGTGTCGTGTAATCCCATTATATATTCATATACGCAATTCAGAGTATTAGTGTAGACGATTTGTATATACACAACAATATTATCTAAACTAAAAGCCTCAATTACACGTAATGTCGCACCATTGTCAACCTCTAACAATACACAAAATAGATAGGGAATAGAGGCATAATGTATACGGGGTAAAAGTAAAACATTTCTGAAGTCTCCATACACAAAAAAAGATAAAATAAAATTAGAATAGGATGGTAAAAAATCCCCTTTAATGAATAGTAGCACTTGTGTTCTTTATGTAAAATCTTAATCTTAATAATCTTAATGGTAGTATGGTATAATTGATTTTGACACATAAGATAGAACCCTTCCCACAAATTTCCACATCATCACTCAATTTTTAAATCCAAATTCAATTATTTCTCTTTCTTTTCATTAAATGTTGAATGTAATTAAACACCCTATGAATGAAATTTTAAGTAATTTGATGTTCAACTATATTATCTTAACATAACTAATATATGAAAAAATAATTTTCAATTATAATATTTTATAAAAAATACTTACATTCTAAATACATAAATTTTATTAAAACACTTTCTTAATTACTTCAACATTAATCGTTCATTTTGGTATAGCTTATATATGTATATTTATAAATTATAGACATGAAAAATAATAAACATAATATTTTGTAAATCTTGAAAATTTAAATATAAACAATTATTCAATAAAATGTAAATCAACTAAGTTAAATTATGATAATATGACTAAATAATTATTAAATATTTGATAATAAACCATCATAGACACTTTGGAGTATTAGTGGTGCATATTTTCCCAATTTTTAAATTACTTAAATAAATCTATGGATCTCTAATTATTCAATTGATAAATCATCATTAAAAAATTTCATTTGTTTATATTATGGGTTTAGGGATTTTGGTCATGAATCAAGTTTGATCATGTTGCATATTAGTAAGAATTATTTTTTAAATTTATGAAAGAAGTATATTTATAGAATTGGAGTATTTTGATTTATGAGAAGTAGGGTCCACTAGATAACGAGTTAATAAGATTAACGAGTCAATTGAATTATCAATAGATTGGACGGTGCTTACCATGTACAATTACTTTTGTCTTGGTTGTGGTTGGATATTGAGGAGTTACACAAGCTAATTAGTCTCGAGTTGAGTTGAGTTTAATAGGGGGCATATGTAATTTAAATTATGAATTCATCCTATTGCAAGTTCATAATGGTTGCTTGACAATAAATTTTAATCACCTCCAGTAAGATTTGACTAAAAATGATGGATTTATATAAGAAAATTATATTAAAATTATAGAAAATTAGAGTTAATAAGGGTTAAGACACTTAATTAGGTTGAAGGCCTTGAGCAACCCGTAATACTTGGGGAAACATGCATAATATCAATCTGGTCGTGCTTGATGTTCCAACCTATGATTTTGATGACATGTGTATTGATTGCCTAAAGCAATCAATGGTGTCTGACAAAGGAAAAAGAATGTGATTGGAAAAATGTTGGAGATTTTCATGGCATAGCGACAAGAAGCTATGTGGTTTAAGACGCGTATATGATTTTGAATATGGATATACGATTCTCATCATACAGTGATTTTTGGGTTCACGACACAGTTATAAATTTTTATTTAAATAGGTTTATATTTATTTCCGATTAAACTTAAATAAGTATCTGTACCATTCCTCACGCCTAAATCTAATAGCTTCCAAGAAATAAAAATATCATATGACTACCATTGTTACATAAAATCCCCGACCAACAGGTCGGGTTCAAAACTAGTAATCTTAATGGTAGAGTGGTATAATTGGTTTTGACACATAGGTTACAACCTTTCTCACAAATTTCCACATCATCACTTAATTTTTAAACAAAAATTCAATTATTTCTCTTTCTTTTCATTAAATGATGAATGTCCTAAAATCAAAAAATCTATGTATGAAATTATAAGTACTTTAATGTTAAACTATATTATCTTAACATAAAATAATATATAAAAAACAATTTTAAATAATAATATTTTTATAAAAATTATTACATTTTTTCTAAATATGAAAAATTTACTAAAACATTTTCTTAATCACTTTGACAATAATAATTAATTTTATTATAGTTATATTTATAAATTATATACATGAACAATAATAATCATGATATTTTATAAACATTAAAAATCTAACTTTGGTTAAATGATGACAACATGAATAAATAAGGATTAAATAATTGATAATAAATTGTCGTAGACATTTTTTGGAGGTATTAGTGGTTCATACTTACCCAATTTTAAATTGTTTAAATTAATCTACGAATCTCTAATTATTCAATCGATATATCATTACAAAAATTTCATTTGTTTATATTGTGGGTTTAGGGATTTTAGTCATGAATCAAGTTTCATCATGTTACATATTAGTATGAATTATTTTTGAAATTTATGGATGAAGTATATTTATAGCATTGAAGTATTTTGATTTATGAAAAGTAGGATCCACTAGATAACGAGTTAATAAGCTGTATGAGTTATACATATTGTAGGTTCAATTGAATTATCAATAGGTTGGACAGTGATTATCATGTACTTAAAAATGTTGTTTACTTTTGTCGTGGTTTTGGTTGGATATTCAGGAGTTACACAAGATAATTAGTTTGGGGTTGAGTTGAGTTTAATATGGGATATGTTAGTCAAGTCACGTGTGATTGAAATTGTGAATTCATCCTATTGCAACCTTAGAAGGGTCACTTGGCAATACATTTTAATCACCTCGAGTAAGATTTGAGTAAAAAGTATGGATATATTTATAGAAATATTGAAGAAAATAATATTAAAAGTTGTAGAAAATTATAGTTAATAAGGGTCGAGACACTTAATTGGGTTGAAGGCCTTAGGTAACCCGTAATACTTGGGAAAACAAGCATAATATCAATTTAGTCGTACTTGATGCCCCATCTGATGATTTTGATGACATGTGTATTGACTAGCTAAAACGACCGATGATTTCTAACTGAGGAAAAAGAATGTGACTAGAACAATGTTGGAGATTTTCATGGTATGGCTTCCAGAAATCTAATGTGGTTTAAGATAAGAATATGATTTTGAATATGGATATATGATAATCATCCGACACTGGTTTTTGGATTCACGACACAAATATGAATTTGTATTTAAATAGGTATAGATTTCCTTCCGATTAAATTTAAATAAGTATAGATATATGTTTGAAATGAAAAATATTCGTATCATTACTCACACCTGCATCTTATAGCTTCCAAGAGATAAAAATAGTATATGATTACCATTGCCAAATATAAATGTAAATATTTTCAAAGTCAAACATTTCCAAGAGAATGTTGGCCCACTTCACCTACTTATCACAATAAAACAATATATGTTATCATCTACGGCTACGACTAGATAATCTTATGTCGCGGTATATAAGATTTGATATGTTATATATAACATTCGATATGTTATATATAACATTCGATATGTTATATATAACATTTAACTTATATATGTTATATGTTACCATACATTTGTTATATCATATAATATTTAGTCGATAATAGTAGATAACGGCAATACATACAATATTCCTAATTAATGAAATAAATATAATATTCACATGTATATATCTTTATAATAGAATGGATAATAGCTCGCCAATAGGCGGGCAAAACAACTAGTTAGAATAGGATGGTAAAAAAACCCTTTAATGAATAGTAGCACTTGTGTGCTTTATATATATTTAAATTAAATGCCGATTTTCATTGAGTAGGGACAACCCAATGATGGTTGTGCCGTGCAATCCCATTATGTATTCTTATACGTAATTCAAAGTATTAGTGTGGACAATTTGTATATACATATCAATATTGTCTAAACTAACAAACCTCAGTTACACCTAATGTCGCACCATTGTCAACCTCTATAGTACAGAAAATAGATAGGGAATAGAAGCATAATGCACAAGGGTAAAACTAAAATATTTCTAAAGTCTCTATCAGCAACCATAGAACACCAAAAGATAAAACAAAAAATAGAATGAGATGGTAAAAAACCACTTAATAAATAGTAGCACTTGTGTGCTTTATATAGATTTAAATGTCAATTTTCTTCGAGTAGTGACAACTCAATGATGCTTGTGTCGTGCAATCTCATTATATATTCATATACGTAATTCAAGTTATTAGTGTGGATGATTTGTATATACATAACAATATTGTCTAAACTAACAAACTTCAATTACACCTAATGTCGCACCATTGCCAACATATACAGTACACAGACATGCGACGTTCTTTGGATCAGGCACGCGTGTCGAGAATGGATTCAATGAGATTGTGCACGAGCATGTGACGTTCTTTGGATCGAGCACGCTGCATGCTCAATTCGAGATTGCTCAACTCAAGATGGCATCAGACCTCATAACATTGACATTTCAGATATGGTATCCGGTACAAATTTTAAATCATTGCTATTTATCATAAAATAATATTTTTAAATCTCTCATTTTATTATTCTAAAAAGATTATAGTAACGTTTTTCATTCAATTCGTCAAAATTGTCTTTAATAGACCAAATTTTACAAATTAAATTACGGTATTGATTCGGTTCATAGTTCAAGAGCTTAATAGGCAAAAACTTAATAGTTTGAGGATTTAGATAGACCTTTTAGCATGTTTCAAAATTGTATACTACTATATTCATCTAATTTTTGGCATCCACAATAACATTTTAATCATCAAAGGCCGCCAGCACAACTCCAATATAACGGTCATCAACCTTGAAATTAACCATTTCCATCAGTAGGTGATTGTAAAGCCATATTACAAAACCAGTTACTAAACTATTTTGGTCAATCACCATCATATGATTGTTGGCATCCACAATAACCTTATTCGCAACGTCCCAACCTCCAGAAAACCCCATTATAAATCTGGTACCAAATCTGTGTACTTTCACTGCTGTGAAACTATCATCAGAATCATTATGCTTAGTGAGTATTCTATCTACACCAATCATAACAAGCTGCCGATTTTCATAAGGAGGAACAATCCAGTGATGGTTGTGCCGTGTAATCCCATTGTATTCATATACGTAATTCAAAGTATTAGTGTGGGCAATTTGTATATACATAACAATATTGTCAAAACTAAAAACCTAAATTACACCTAATGTCACACCATTGCCAACCTCTACAATACATTAATTAGATAGGGAATAGAAGCACAATGTATAGGGGTAAAAGTATAAAACATTTATGAGGTTTCCACCAGCAAGCATAGAACACAAAAAGATAAAATAAAATTAGAATGTGATGGTAAAAACCCCCCATAATTAATAGTAGCACTTGTGTGCTTTATATAGATTTAAATGCCGATTTTTATTGAGTACGGACAACCTAATGATGGTTGTGCCGTGCAATCCCATTTTGTATTCCTATACGTAATTCAAAATATTAGTGTGGGCGATTTGTATATATATAACAATATTATCTAAACTAACAAACCTCAATTACACCTAATACCGCGCCATTGCCAACATCTACAGTACACAAAATAGATAGGGAGTAGAAACATAATATACATGGGGTAAAAGTAAAACCTTTTTAAAGATTATGTCAGCAAAGATAGAACTCAAAAAGATAAAATAGAATTAGAATTAGATGATAAAAAAACTCTTAATGAATAGTAGCACTTGTGTGTTGTATGTAAATTTAATATTACAAGCAGTTCTAAATGGTTAGGCAATATGAAACCGCGGTTGAACCATACCATTGGTTTTCCAAGTATGGTATCCAATACAATTTTTAAATTCTTGTTTTTTTATCATAAAATAATAACAATATTTTTAAATATCTCTCATTTTTTTATTATTCTATAAAAATTCTAGTAACGTTTTTTATCCAAATCGAATTGTCTTTAATAGACCCAATTTTACAAATTAAATAACTATATTGACCCAGTTCATAGTTCAAGAGCTCAATAAGCAAAAACATAAAAGTTTGAGGACTTAGATAGACCTTTCAACATGTTTCGAAATTGTATATTACTATATTCATATGATTGTTGGCATCCACAATAACATTCTTCGAGAACTCCCAACCTCTAGAAATCTCATTATGAATCTGATACTGATTCTGTGTACTTTCACTGCTATGAGACTATCAACAATATCATCATGCTTAGTGAGCATTCTATCTCCACCGATTATAACAAGCTGTCGTGCGATCCCATTATGTATTCCTATACGTAATTCAAAGTATTAGTGTGGACGATTTGTATATAAATAACAATATTGGAGTTGTTATTTAAATAACAATATTGAACATGCTGACTGAAATGATTAATTCAAAGAAAATGACCGCCGTATTGGAGTTGTGTCGGACCGCCATATTGTAGTTGTGGTGGCTGCATTTGACGATCTAGATGATTATGCTTCTCGTCTCTTCGTCCTCGACACAGAGGATGAATTCAATGAGATTGTGCATGGGCATGCGGCGTTCTCCGGATCGGGCACGCGTGTCGAGAAAGGATTCAATGAGATTGTGCATGGGAATGCGACGTTCTACGGATTGGGCATGCCGTACACTTAATTCGAGATTGCTCAATTTAAGATGGCAACATACATGATGTTCTACAATGTAGTGGATGTGACCTTCAGAGGCCTCTATCACGCGACAATCAAAGATAAGTTATCCGGGAAAGATATGATGGTTATTGCCATGATTCGCAGTTGAAGAAAGGAACATATAGAGCATCGGGGGCTTATAGAGCATCAGCGATATGAGGCTAGTGAAGGCAAATTGGCTTCGTATTTTGGACAGGGTGATCAATTTTTAAATTCTTATTTTTTTATCATAAAATAATAACAATATTTTTAAATATATCTCATTTTTTTATTATTCTATAAAAATTCTAGTAACATTTTTCATCCAAATCGTCAAAATTGTCTTTAATAGACCCAATTTTACAAATTAAATAACTATATTGACCCAGTTCATAGTTCAAGAGCTCAATAGGCAAAAACATAAAAGTTTGAGGACTTAGATAGACCTTTCAACATGTTTCGAAATTGTATACTACTATATTCATCTGATTTTTGGCATCCACAATAACATTTTAATCATCAAAGGCCGTCAGCACAACTCCAATATGACGGTCATCAACCTTGAAATTAACCATTTCCATCAGTAGGTGATTGTAAAGCCATATTACAAAACCAGTTACTAAACTATTTTGGTCAATCACCATCATATGATTGTTGGCATCCACAATAACCTTATTCGCAACGTCCCAACCTCCAGAAAACCCCATTATAAATCTGGTACCAAATCTGTGTACTTTCACTGCTGTGAAAACTATCAGCAGAATCATTATGCTTAGTGAGTATTCTATCTACACCAATCATAACAAGCTGCCGATTTTCATAAGGAGGAACAATCCAGTGATGGTTGTGCCGTGTAATCCCATTGTATTCATATACGTAATTCAAAGTATTAGTGTGGACAATTTGTATATACATAACAATATTGTCTAAACTAAAAACCTAAATTACAACTAATGTCACACCATTGCCAACCTCTACAATACATAAATTAGATAGGGAATAGAAGCACAATGAATAGGGGTAAAAGTATAAAACATTTCTGAGGTTTCCATCGGCAAGCATAGAACACAAAAAGATAAAATAAAATTAGAATGTGATGGTAAAAACCCCCCATAATTAGTAGTAGCACTTGTGTGCTTTATATAGATTTAAATGCCGATTTTTATTGAGTACGGACAACCTAATGATGGTTGTGTCGTGCAATCCCATTTTGTATTCTTATACGTAATTCAAAATATTAGTGTGGGCGATTTGTATATATATAACAATATTATCTAAACTAACAAACCTCAATTACACCTAATACCACGTCATTGCCAACATCTACAGTACACAAAATAGATAGGGAGTAGAAACATAATGTACATGGGGTAAAAGTAAAACCTCTTTAAAGACTATATCAGCAAAGATAGAACTCAAAAAGATAAAATAGAATTAGAATTAGATGATAAAAAAAACCCTTAATGAATAGTAGCACTTGTGTGTTGTATGTAAATTTAATATTACAAGCAGTTCTAAATGGTTAAGCAATATGAAACCGCGGTTGAACCATACCATTGGTTTTCCAAGTATGATATCCAGTACAATTTTTAAATTCTTGTTTTTTTATCATAAAATAATAACAATATTTTTAAATATCTCTAATTTTTTTATTATTCTATAAAAATTCTAGTAACGTTTTTCATCCAAATCGAATTGTCTTTAATAGACCCAATTTTACAAATTAAATAACTATATTGACCCAGTTCATAGTTCAAGAGCTCAATAAGCAAAAACATAAAAGTTTGAGGACTTAGATAGACCTTTCAACATGTTTCGAAATTGTATATTACTATATTCATATGATTGTTGGCATCCACAATAACCTTCTTCGAGACGTCCCAACCTCCAGAAAATCCCATTATGAATCTGGTAACAAATCTGTGTACTTTCACTAGGGCTGTTGACGAACCAAGCTGCTCGTGTTCGGCTCGGTGTTCGGCTCGGAAAAAGCTCGATCGTGACTCGGCTCGAAATGAACCGAGCTGGCTCGCGAGCCGGCTCGTTTATAAACGAGCCGAGCTCGAGCTCATGCCTGCTCGGCTCGGCTGGCTCGCGAGCCAGCTCGGTTCGTTGGCTCGAACGATGCAGCTCGCGAGCTGGCTCGTTACACGGCTCGTCGAGCAGCTCGAGAATGGCTCGTGAGCTGGCTCGATTAAGTAGCTCGCGAGCTAGCTCGATTTTGGAGCTCGCGAGCTAGCTCGATTTCGTAGCTCGTGAAATGGCTCGATTTTGGCTAATGAAATGGTTCGATTTTTGGCTCGATTTTGGCAAACGACCTCGATCCGAGCTTAACGAGCCTACACGAGCTCGAGCTCGAGCTCGAGCTCGTGTAGGCTCGTTAAGCTCGAGCTCGAGCTCTACTCAAGCTCGGGCTCGTTTAGACTTGTTAACGAGCCTTAACGAGCTCGAGCTCGTGTAGGCTCGTTAACGAGCTAGCTTCGAGCCGAGTCGAGCCGAGCTCGAGCCAAGAAAACTTTGGTCGAGCCGAGCTCGAGCTCGAGTGTGAAAGCTCAACACGAGCTCGAGCCGAGCTCGAGCCAGCATTCAAACCTCACGAGCCGAGCTCGAGCTGGGCAAAGCTCGGCTCGACTCGGCTCGTCAGCACCCCTAACTTTCACTGATGTGAAACTATCAGCAGTATCATCATGCTTAGTAAGTATTTCATATCCGTCAATCATAACAAGTTGCTGATTTTCATCGAGTAAGGACAACCCGATGGTGGTTGTGCCGTGTAATCCCATTATGTATTCATATACGTCATTCAAAGTATTAGTGTGGACGATTTGTATATATACATAACAATATTGCATAAACTAAAAACCTCAATTACACCTAATGTCGCACATTGCCAACCTCTACAATATACAAAATAGAAGCATAATGCACATGGGTAAAAGTAAAACATTTTTGAAGTCTCCATCAGTAAGGATAGAACTCAAAAAGATAAAATAGAATTAGAATGAGATGGTAAAAAACTCCTTAATGAATAGTAGCACTTGTGTACTTTATATAAATTTAATATTACAAGCAGTTCCAAAAAATTTAGCTGATATGAAACCGCGGTTGAACCATCAGACTTCTCCATTCTATACTATTTAGCCTTATCTGAATCGATCACGAATAGTGGAAAATCGCTTTCCATACCATTGGTCTTTCAGGTGTGGTATCCAGAACTATTTTTAAATCCTTGTTTTTTTATCATAAAACAATAACAATATTAATAAATCTCTCTCATTTTTTTCATTATTCTAAAAGCATTATAGTAACATTTTTCATCCAAATCGTCAAAATTGTCTTTAATAGTCCCAATTTTACAAATTAAATGACTATATTGATCTGGTTCATAGTTCAAGAGCTCAATAGGCAAAAACATAAAAGTTTTTAGAACTTAGATATATACCTTTTAGCATGTATTGAAATTGTATATTACTATATTCATATGATTGTTGGTATCCACAATAACATTCTTCGAGAACTCCCAACCTCTAGAAATCTCATTATGAATCTGATACTGATTCTGTGTACTTTCACTGCTATGAGACTATCAACAATATCATCATGCTTAGTGAGCATTCCATCTTCACCGATTATAACAAGCTGTTGTGCGATCCCATTATGTATTCCTATACGTAATTCAAAGTATTAGTGTGGACGATTTGTATATAAATAACAATATTGGAGTTGTTATTTAAATAACAATATTGAACATGCTGACTAAAATGATTAATTCAAAGAAAATGACCACCGTATCGGAGTTGTGTCGGACCGCCATATTGTAGTTGTGGTGGCTGCATTTGACGATCTAGATGATTATGCTTCTCGTCTCTTCGTCCTCGACACAGAGGATGAATTCAATGAGATTGTGCATGGGCATGCGGCGTTCTCCGGATCGGGCATGCGTGTCGAGGAAGGATTCAATGAGATTGTGCATGGGCATGCGACGTTCTCCGGATTGGGCATGCCGTACACTCAATTCGAGATTGCTCAATTCAAGATGGCAACAGACATGATGTTCTACAATGTAGTGGATGTGACCTTCAGAGGCCTCTATCACACGACAATCAAAGATAAGTTGTCCGGGAAAGATATGGTGGTTATTGCCATGATTCGCAGTTGAAGAAAGGAAAATATAGAGCATCGGGGGCTTATAGAGCATCAGCGGTATGAGGCTAGTGAAGACAAATTGGCTTCGTATTTTGGACAGGGTGATCAACTGGAGAAGGATGTGGAGGGTAGAGTCCTTCTCCCAGTGAAGTCTGAGAGAGAAAGGGACAAGTTTGTTGACAGGTGTAAAAAGGAAAACTAATCATTAAAAGATACAGGCTTGGAGTACGAATCCAACAAGAGATATGTGGCTGACATCAATAGTTTCCATCATCCTCAAACCCTATGAAATCCTTTTATTACCAATATATAGCTCATGCCTATTCTATTCTTGTTATTGATTGGTTTATGTGATTGGATTGTTTCTCATTATCCACTACAAAAAAATCAGTTATTTGTGACAAAGCAAATTCGTCACTAATAGCTAAATTCGTCACAAATATTTATTTGTGACCATCTGTGGTCGTCGGACGTCGTCGCAAATACCTCCCCCACAAATAATATATTTGTGACCAACCGTCGCTAATAGTTATTTATGACGAACATGATTCGTCGATATATCTTTTAAGGTCATCGAAAAATACTTGACCAAATTAATAAAAAGTCATCGCAATTAGTACTTTAGTGACAAATTTCAATACGTCAATTATATTCGTCGCTAATAATTATTTTCGATGAGTCAAGAATGGTTGTGGATGCATATTTTATTACACTACAATAAAAAGGATCAATAATCATGGGATTTCTATTGATAAACCACTAATAATCACAAGACTAAATGCCACTGATTATAGATTTTATACAATCTAGTCACAAGATTGTATTCTAATTAATTATAGAATGATTGATATAAAACTTATATTAATTTAATCTAGTTCCATATACATGCACGCCAATTGATTGTCATACATTTGAAGTCAATAGCCTATCTAAATACACAATTTCATTCTCTATTACATAATTAGAATCCTAATTCAAAAGCTGCTACAATCAAAGCCTCTCCAAAAGATGAGCATCATTTAATAAGAGAAGAGTCTTCGGTGTTCCATATTGAGATTCCAAAACTCATTGTAAAATATATGTACGACAACACCTGTAGTAAACAGAAAACACTTGTCAGAGTATTAAACCTTCTATCACAATATAGAACACAAACACAAATAAAAACCAGTTGAAACAGAAAATAACAGAACGGTCCTTACTTTCCAACTTACAGAGATTTCAAAATGACCGAACTTTTGTCAAATTTCAACAGTCTAAAGTATCAAACCTTCATATCACAATATACAACACAAACACAATAATATAAACTAGTTGAAACATAAAATTAAACCAAGTGTTAGAAACAAAAAATAACATAAACGATCCTTACTTTCAACTAACAGAGATAGAGATTTGGTCTTCTTCGTCAGTTCTCCTAAAACCACATGGTTTATTTTTCCTGCAAAATGACCTTAAAATTCATGTTTGTTGGCATGTTTATGGTCTCCTTTATCGGTTTGATAGGAAGTACAAAGAAGGTATCAAATAGCAAAATCAAAGAGACTAGGAGATGAAAGAAAAACAAGTATTGTGGTTAAGAACTTAGAATGAACGACTATAGATCCACGCAGCAGTACCCACTGTCATTGTGGTTAAGAACTTAGAATGAAATGACAGATTTCAAATGAGCATAGAACTGAACAAGATGCGCAGACCCCTGCTATTGTTGCTTCTTGCAGCAGGGTAATAATGTATGATGTACACCAGACAAAACAAAATCATGCATATCCCTATAGTTTTGTAGTCTTAAAGTTCTTTGCAATCACTGAAATGAAGTGATTATTACTAATTCAACTAATTAGCTAATAAAGACTTGTAACTTTCATACCAATTCAATTTCTATTTTAAAACACAATAATATCCTTGAGACATTGAGAAAATAAAACAAGCAGAAGAAAATCAATATACCACACTTCACAAGTAAACAGGCATCTTTAGAAACTTGAATGGGAGAACACTAACCTTGTTCCGGATCTTCACACTTTTTTGTCAATGTCATATAACTCGTTGAAGCATAGATGGATAGTAAATCACTTGCATTCACATGGAACTAAATAGACGCCCTATGCTGATTCACGAGGGAAATCAAGAACTTAGTAGATGAATGTTTTATTTATCACAACAATCATAAATGTTGGTGTACAGTCAATCTTAAACAACTACAAGACTGTCATACTCTGAGCTAACAACATTTAATGACTAATCTCCAGATCTAAGAACACAAGACAATGTCAATTTTGAATAGACACAAGTCTGAAAACATCGACCCACAAACAGATCAGTAGCTCTGCGACTGAGCAGATTACACACTATCAACTTCCCAGCACAAGGCTAGAGAAGAAACTTAAGCACAAGGTTAGAGTAGTACAAAATCCACCCCCCAAACAACAGCACCACTATCCATGATTAACCTTTGGTAATTAATACAATTAAACTAATTATAGAGAGGACGTAAGATTGCAAGGAAAGCTCACCAGACTCTTCAATAGGAAATTAATACCAAATGCCAAGTCTACAATCGGCCACTTCAAAAATCTAGGTACAACACATGACACTAGTGAGTTAGCCAACACCAGCTACCAGCAAGATCAGAAACCTGGGCATTCATGTTGAACAAGTACTGAAGAGAAGAAAAAAGATAGAGCACCAAAGTTTTATGCAGCTTTATTAAGCCAAATGATGTGATCTTCTTGCTCCGAGAAGCCGCCGTGCTTAAGGTTTCGACGCATATAATTAAGCCATCTAAGCCTGCAGCTCTTCCGCATCTCTACATATATGTCATAAGCATTAAAGAAAAGTGTAATTATATTCCGAGAGAGGTATAGAGAGATAGATGAGACGAGAAGAAGAAGAAGAAGAGAGTATCAATCTTTTGAGGGAGGGAGATCCAGTTGCCGCCAGTTCCATGTTGGTCGATGTAGGACTTTAGCTTAGCGTCTTCCTCAGTGGACCATGGCCCTTTCTTTACATTGGCTTGATCACAGAAAGGTGCTCTTCACATCCTTCCTTCTTCACCGTAACTTTATCCAAGCTAGTCAAACGAAGAAGAAAGCTGAAATAATGGGTGTTTTAGTTTCTTTGCTCAGTAAACAGATTATTAGCTACAATACAAGGATCCTTGAAATTGCTGTGCTGCTAGAAGAGAGATGTACTGATGGCTGCCTTTCTACTTGCTTTCCTCTTTCTTATATATATTGTCATTGATTTGAATTATGATACCAATCTCCAAATTGAATTAAATCCACCAACCTTAAAACCCTACCTAGCAGTCCTCTTCGCAATAGCATCATCGCGCCGCCCCCTGTATCCGCTTCCGCATCTCTCGTTCCGGTCCTTCTCCTCTCTCTTACCGTCGAGCCAGTGCTTCTCACCTCCGCCATCCTTTACAACATCAAACCTCTGCTGCTCATTCATCCTCTCCTTCTCCTGCTCGACGACCTTGAGCGGGAACAAATCAGGAGAAAATGATAACAGAGTCTTGAGGGTGATGTAGGCCTTCTTGTAGCCAGGCTTGGCAAAGAGGACCGCCACGCTTCTTCTTCTTACCTTCCATGTTGAGAGTGTCGAGGAGAGTACAGACAGGGGAGACGAGATTAGAAATTAGGTTAATTTCTGTTTGTGAGTGTGAGAATGAGACCCCCATGGGTTGTGAGAGTGGGTGGCTCACATAGTTGGGTGAGTGTTGAAACTCGGTTGATGACCCGGTTTTTGGTTTAAACAGAAAACTGACCAAAAACAAACATAAATGGATTTTTCTATATAGTTGAGCTTTAATATAGGAGTTGTGGTCTGCAAAATAAAAATAAAAATATAGGAGTTGTATTGTACCATTGTAATGAGAAGTGTGATCTAATCGATCAGATCATTTATACCTACAAGGTTTGGAAAATACTGATATCGAAGATTATGCCACCTAATAAATCCATATATCTCAAATATATGAATAAAACACTTAAAAGGATTGTTATTATTGTTAAAAATAATATTTTAGGTGACAATTTATTAAATTAAAATAATTTTTATGACAACTTATGTTGGTCACACATAATTTACGTTTAATAGCGACAAATCTTTTTGTGTGGTCGGGAAAAAATTCCCGCCATATATTCGAGGCATAAACTTGTTATTACCGACCATAAATTTGTAAATCACCGACGAACATATGAATGTCATAAATAAAGAGTAGTTTGACGAAACATTTCCGACTACTTGATTTTTGCGTCACAAAAAGTAGTTTAGTGACGACTTAAACCTTTCGTCGCTAAAATCTGGTCACTAATAACTGACTTTTTTGTAGTGATCATATTGCGTAAAACTGACTGCTGTTTGTGTTTTTTTGTATCTCCGTCGATTCCCCAGGGCACGCAGACTTCTCTTTCAACTCAATGCTGCTCTTCGCATTACTGATGGTGCCCTGTTGGTCGTGGATTGTATTGAAGAAGGTGCATGTGTTCATACTGAGACTGTCCTTTGTCAAGCATTGAGCAAAAGGATCAGGCCCGTACTGACAGTGAATAAGATAGACCGGTATTTCCTTGAGCTCCAGCTGGATGGAGAGGAAGCCTACCAAGGGGTCATTGAAAATGCTTATCCAATCATGTGCACATATGAAGATCCTCTCCTTGGTGACGTCCAGGTATATCCAGATGAAGGAACTGTTGCCTTTTCAGCTAGTCTGTATGGTTGGGCTAATGGGCGACTGGACAATCAGTATATATCCAAGATGATTCATGTTTCTAAAAAGGGTAGGTTCTTCGAGTTGGGTCTATTATTTTTCAACAAGGTATACAATGGTGTGAAAGTGAGAATTATGGGTCCCGACTATGTCCCTGGCGAGAAGAAGGATTTGTATGTGAAGAATGTACAAGGAACTGCTATTTGGAGGGGAAAGAGGCAGGAGATGGTGGAAGATGTTCCTTGTGGTAACACTGTTGCATTGCCAGGTCTGAATGGGTTTATCATGAAGAATACCACTCTGAACAATGAGAATGAAGTTGACGCCCTCCCAATTCGCGAGATGAAGTTCTTTGCACCCCCTGTGGTCCGTTTGGTGATTAAGTGTAAAGTTGCTTTTAAATAATTTTAGCAGAGTGGTCGCTGTTAAATTGTCGCCGTTAAATGCAGCGTTTTTCGTAGTGCTGGTACAATGTTAGAAGGTAAAGTTGGACCATGTGGTGGTGTCCGGTATGGAATTGAAGGATCTTCCATACCATGGTGCTGAGATCATTATGTCAGACCCAAGCATGGTGGTGGGCAGGTGTAAGGGTGACCCAAGCATGGTGGTGGGCAGGTGTAAGGGTGACCCAAACATTGTGGTGGACAGGTGTAAGGTAGTAAGGGTATTGAGGACGTGGCTGAAATCAAGGAGTCGGTGGTTGCTGCATTCCAGTGGGAATCTAAGCTAGCTGAAAACATGAAAGGAATCTACTTTGAACGCTGATGCAATTCATAGAGGAAGAAGGCCTGACTTGAGCAAGGTGGTAGATGAAGTTATTTTATCTTAGGAACTATTCATTTGTTGTTGTGTACAGATGTGCAAATTACAGATTGATTGTCGTGTAGCACTGAGCTAGATTCATTTGTTGTTTGACGTACAGATGATACTGATAGGGGGAGTAGAGTAAATGAGTATTGGTTGGGATATCAAGACCCTTTTCTTCAGTATCATTCCCCACATCACCTGACCCATTTTCTACAAGTTAACCCCATCATTAACTGAATTAACTAATCCTATTAGTTCAAAAGTTCAACATATGGATAAGCTCTTTCAATCTTTCTCAAGCCAAACTCTTGGCTCATTGGAGATGATTTAAGAACAATTCTTACCAGATTCAAGCTGAGCATAATTGCAGAAAATAAACATTAGAAAAAATCTTACCTTTCCATCAATATCAATTCAAGGTAAAAGGTAGGAGAAAACCAAATGACTGAAATGAGTTGAGCTACTCAGAATCTAACAAACACCTAATCATTGTATGAAAAGTGCAGAAAAAGTAAAGGATAATGAAATAGAATCAAACTTATAATGCAACAGAAACGTCCCAAGTGCAGCGAACTCAACCTTAAGGGTAAACCTTGGAGAAGATAATAACATCACTCATTCTCTGCAGAGATCCATATGGGTGAAATGCTCTTTCTTGCAACGGAAGGAAGTGGAATGTTGAACTACTGGCTTGGCTTGGCTTGTCTTGTGTACCTGCCAATATCAGAGCAAATGGTTTTGGTGCTTGAGATGACATGAGTTTCAACTTCATACCCTTGATCTCACAAGTCCGTTGGTTGACCATCTCTATGGATTCAATTTTACCATCTGCATACAAGTCAACTCTTACATCCCGTTTCAAGCATTTCATGATTATAAGGACATTCAACATCTAATATAGAAACTGAAAACAATCCTTTGAAGCTCCGTATGAAGCAAGTTTCATAATCGATGCATCAATTTATGTCAAAATGAAAAGCTGGCATAATTTCTTTGAAGCTTATTTCAACAATATTTATAAGCTAATGAGTAATGACTAAAGACAAAGTGTTAGGATCGCCCGTCACCAACAGGCCCACACTAGTATGATATTGTTTGTTTGTATGTAGATGACATGTTGATAATGAGTAAAGACATTATGGACATTAAGTCTACTAAACGTATGCTTTCAACGACATTTGATATGAAAGACTTGGGGGTGGCTGATTTTATTCTAGGAATTAAAATCTATAAGACTCCTCAAGGTCTAGCTCTATCTCAGTCTCACTATATTGACAAGGTGCTTGATAAGTTCAAGTATTTGGACTTCAAGACAGTGAAGACGCCGATAGACGTGAACCTTGCTCTTGCTAAGAACAAAGGTGCAAGTGAAGCGCAAACGGATTATGCTCAAGTGTTAGGCTGTCTGATGTACATCATGAATTGTACTAGACCAGATATTGCATTGGCAATAAGTAAGTTGAGTCGCTACACGAGCAATCCGAATGCAACTCATTGGATGGCAATGAGACGTGTTTTGGGGTACTTGAAGCACACCCAGAACTTTGCTTTGCATTACTCTAGGTATCCGGCTGTGCTTGAAGGATATTGTGATGCGAACTGGATCACCGGTTCAACCGAAAGCAAGTCCACAAGTGGATATGTGTTTACGGTTGGTGGGGGAGCAGTATCTTGGAAATCCTCCAAGCAAACCTGCATAGCCCGTTCAACGATGGAATCTGAATTCATTGCATTGGACAAAGCTGGTGAGGAAGCTGAATGGCTTCAGAATTTCTTGGAAGATATTCCATTTTGGCCCAAGCCGTTATCACCAATAAGTATACACTGTGATAGTCAAGCGGCGATTGGAAGGGCAGAAAGTGTTATGTACAATGGTAAATCTCGTCACATTCGTCGACGACATAACACGGTTAGACAACTAATCTCTAGTGGTGTTATCTCAATTGATTATGTGAAATCAAAGGATAACGTGTCGGATCCACTTACAAAAGGCATAACTAGAGATGTAGTTGAGAAATCATCGAGGGGAATGGGATTATGGCCAATGACATAATCAACATGACAGAAACTCTACCTAGTTGACTGGAGATCCCAAGATCTAGGTTCAAGGAGAAAACAAAGTTGTGTTTGATGGTTCGACATTGTCAAACTTTCTCAAACCTATTCTCATGATGAGACAATGTTTAACAATAAGGGTAAGCCTATAAACGCAAGGCTTTTAATGGTTTCTAAGTTTGACCTCAAGTTGGTCAAATGATGTATTTACGAATACACGTTTAGAAATCACCTATGTGAGTGTGAAGTAGAGCCGCTTCAAGGAGAACTAGCGTAGGCCAAGTTCTCTACGCACTCATGAGACCAGGCGGTGTTCAGGGCTAAAATGAACACAACAGTGAGAACCAATGAACGGTTAAGGATTAGCTGTGTGACATACGTTGTCTTAGTATACACAAAAAGTCTACGGTTCAAAGATATCAAATCTACCGATGGACGAGTATACTCGATGTATGTTCACTACGGAAAGTTCAAAGGGAAACCTACTTATTCAGATGCAGCTAATTCTTGCGAGCAAATCACACAGTTTTTGCATAGTTTTCAACACTTAGCATTCTCCATTCATGTGGGGGATTGTTGGGGATTTGATGTGTGAATGAAGGAATGAGCTAAGTGGTGTTGAATACCACATTGCTAATTGATGAGAAAGTGGAGCTAGATATAAGAAATCAAGCCCACTAAGGTTGGTAAAAGGCTTGAGATGGTGATGGGCCCTCGCGCCGTCGTCGTCGCCTCGCCTCGGCCTCGGATATTCAGATTCAGATTCAGATTCGGTCAAAAGATTTGATTTGATTCAATTCTTTTGCTACCCGACCGATTTGGTTTGACCAAGAAAGTCACCCAGAATCTGCGGTTCAGAATCCAAACCGGAACCTGGTTTTTAAACCAGTTCAGTCACGAACCGACACGAGTCAAACCGGCCAACTGCCCAACTGCCAGATGGCACCCCTTCATTTACTATAAATAGCAAATCAGTCCCTGCACTTTTCCTACAGACTTTTTCCCCTCTCTGAACTTTTTCTCTGCACGAAAATTCTCTCTGCATTCATTCTTCCAAAGGAATCGAGTCGTGTGATTGTGATCACTTGCGTTTGCATCACCACTACGCATGTGAGTATCCGTTTTATCCTGGGAGAATTGATTCCGTTAACCTTGGGTGACGTAGAGGGGAATAACAATTCTTAAGGACAGATCGTGAAGTCGATCGACTCGGATTGTCCTTCTTTTTGCATGTTTTTTGTTGATCTTGTTTTGCAGTTTACGGTACCAATAAGTGAATGGTTAAATTTCAAATTAAGATTCAAAGTCAAAGTCAACAACAACCTCACAAAATCCACCCAAAGATATAAGAATGCATCAATCCCATGAACAAAAACAAAAAGAGATAAAAAAGATATTGAAAAGTTAGTGAAAATATAGTTATTGATTTTCAATATCAACATCGTGCTCCTTAGGCCAAATAGAACAGGAAAACGTATAAGCAAAAACTCCAATTATCATGACTTCTCAACAATAGCTCCTAATCAAGATTCACTCCACGAGGACAAGAAATTTGATAGTTCCCAATACAAAGTTGAAAATCGATTCAACTAGTTCTCGTTCCAAAGCCCTAAAAGTGCAAAACTAACTTGAACCCATGATCAATAGCACAGCGAATCAAGAGAAGGAAGTTGTCTCTTTGATAACTTGAGTAGGTATAAGTGCATTTACTTAATGAAACAAAAGTTTGAATCTTTCAAATTGTTCAAAAAAATTCAAATGAAGAACAAAACCAATTGGCAGGACGGTAAATGCCATTTGGCTTTACCAAGGTGGTGAATATCTTAGCCAAAGTTTTTTTATCATCTTCATTCCTCTTGGAACAAAATAGTTAAATGGTGTATTTGATAGGATAAATTGAACCTTGTTAGAATATGATTAAGTCTATGATGAGATTCACTAATCTTCTAAGCCCTTTTTGGGGGAGATCCGCCACTACAAACTATTGTTTTTACACTTAATAAGTTATGCCTAAGCCTATTGAAAAGACACCATATCACATATGGATTGGTATCGTACTAGTGATATCTTTTCTAAAAGTTTTGGGGTTGCAAACTTTATGTTAAACATATGCTTTCCGATAAACTAGTACCAAAATCAGACAAGTGTCCTATTTTCAGGTAATCCTAAAGAGACGAAAGAATATTACTTCTATAACCTTCAAGAGAACACAATTTTTGTTTCTCGCGATGGTATCTTCTTGAAAAATGATTTCATTTTCAAGAATACAAGTGGGAGAAGTACCCATCTTGAAGAAAGTCAAGATGATAAGCAACAAATGGATATTAATTCACTTATATCTAGGAACATGATTGAATAGGAAATTGTTCAAGATAGTGGAGATGTAGAGGAAACGCCAAAGGATGAGCGATATACTCAAATTATTGTTGTTCATCCAATTCGTTAGCCTAACAGGAATAGAATTTCATCTAAGAAGTTTGGTAACTTTGTTGTGAATGAAAGTCTAGACATTTTGCTTTTTGCAAGTCAAGAACGAAAAACCTACAATTAAGCAATGACGAGTTATGACTTTTGATCATGGCAAGAGGCCATGATCCAATCCATTTGATTATCCTAGCAATTGTTGCATTTCATGATTATGAATATGGCAGATAGATATCAAAACCGCTTTCTTGAATGGTTTTCTGGAAGAGGATGTGTACATGATAAAACTAATAAGTTTGATAATCTTAAATCCTAGGAAATTAAAGTATGCAATCTTAAGAGGTCCTTTTGTGGACTTAAGTAAGCATCAAAGAGTTGAAACCTCGTACTTGATTAAATTGTCAAGAAAATTGACTTCATCACATGTATAGAGGAAACTTGTGTCTACAAGAAATTTAGTGGGAGCAACGTAGTCTTTTGGTCTTGTACGTAGTTGACATACTTCTCATTGAAAATTATTCTCAATTAAAGACATTAGTGAGGCATAGTATATATTAGGCATCAAGATCTATAGAGATAGGTGAATAAAGTTCATTGGTCTGTGAAAAGAGACTTAAATTGATAAGGTCCTTGACAGTCGATATGAGGGAATCCAAGAGAAGATACTTCCTATGAACCAAGACATACACTTGAACAATAAATAGTGCCTTCAGTAGGGTTGTTGATGAGCCAAGCTACTCGTGAGCGGCTAGGAGTTCGGCTCGTTTGTAAACGAGTTAGCTCAAGAACCAGCTCGATAGTAAACGAGATGATCCTGAGCCTATCCTGGTTCGGCTCGATAGGCTCCTGAGTTGACTCGGCTCGTAAGATCATTTATCCTAGCTCGCGAGTTGGCTCGTTTATGGCTCGTGAACTAGCTCAAGTTAGATAACTTGCGAGCCAACTCGTTAAAGGATCCATTAGGGGCTCGTGAACCATCTTGATTGGAGTGTTCAAGTCTTACACTCGATACATTTAGGTTATGAATGTTTACAATTTAAGAATAAAAAATTAATTTGATTTAGACTATAGAGAATAATATTTAGGATCTAGAAGTTAAAAATTAATAGAGTGTAAGAGTGTAAGAGTAACAATTTAAGGTTTAACTTGATACATTTACATTAATTCTTTATGTATCCATGTCATTTGATTTATTTATGTTTGCATGAGTTAGGAAGTTAGGATTACAACATTACCTTCTTTTTTATGTTTTTTTTTTTTTTTGTGAATGATGATTTCATCTTGTTCTAAAATATGCACAAAAATATGGTTATCAAGTAGAGATCGTTAAGGTTTTCGAGCCGAGCTCGTTAAGGCTCGCGAGCCAAACTCGTTACTAGTGTAAATGAGTTGAGCCCAAGTCGAGCATAAACCTTATCGAACCGAGCCCAAGCCTGGTAAAAGCTTGTCTCGGCTTGGCTCATGAACAACCCTAGTCTTCAGACATAGGCTGAGAATGATATATGTTAAGTGTTTCATATGCTTTGGCTATAAACACATCATGTATGCATGACATGTACTCGACTGGATGTTGCATGTAATTCAATCATGTGCGAAAGATTACAATCGTATCCAGGTGAGAATGTCCTTAAGTATCTTAGTAAGGAGTAAGGACTATTCTCTACCAATTGGACGTGAAAAGGGAGTTCACCATCAAATGACATGACGATGCTAGCTATTTGATTGATCGTGATGACATGATACAATCCATATATGTCTTCATGGTGAATGAAGGAGTGGTATGATGGAAGAGCACCAAGTAGAATATGGTGGCTCAATCTTTTACGGAATCAGAGTACATTATTGCAACAGAAGCGACAATGTAAGCTATATGGATCATATAGTTTCTCATAGATCTTGAGGTGCTTCCTTCATGCCAGAAGAAAATCGGTCTCTATTGTGACAACGATGGGGCTATTTCCTAGTTGAAGAAACCAAGCCCTAAGGCTAGGTAAAGGCACATTGATGCAAAGTATTACTTACTTTGGGACTATGTGGAGAAACACTTGATCAAATTGTCCATATCTTCATCAGATGACGACCTGGTTGATTTATTGACTATGCCTTTGAATGGTGCTAAGCATAAGTAGCACAACATGACAAATGACTAAGAAAAGTTGGTTGATTTATTTACTATGCCTTTGAATGGTGCTAAGCATAAGTAGCACAACATGACAAATGACTAATAAAAGTTGTTCGAGATTATCTTGGAGACCTTGCTTAGAGTTTATGCATATATTATGTAATAGATTTTATTACATGAGATGTATATGATTAAAGTTATTGTTTCAACAAAAGAAAATATGTTTTTTTCTCATTTGATTTTGGCTTAGAACCGAATGAAATGTCAAATAGTTGAGTAGTGTTTATTGGGATCATCACCACAAATCGTTGATGCATGAAACCCCATAAGTGAACTGAACATATCAAGCTATATTTTGTACCTACCTAGTCTAGAGTTGTTAAACTGGACGTAAATGAACTCCCTTCAAGGACAAGTTTGTATGATGATTGTGAAGTCAAGAGTTTCACGGACTATAAAGACACTTCTGAAAATGGGTATGTATAAGCATTGCATATTGAAAATTACCTGCTTTGGAAAGTAACCAAGAACTTCTTGAAGTTATACACTTTTGACATGAGTATGATATGACCTCATTCAAAGAGTTGGCCTGCATTTGATTATGTCAAAAAATTATAAAGGAATTATAAGGTAGTCATGATTTGAGTGGGAGCATGATCGATACAAGGATGAAGTAGTCTCTCTTGCTGACTAGCAGGACACGGTGACTTGGGCCCCTTGTAGAGTGAGAACTGTAGGAATGCATGGTAGTGCCCAAATGGATTGTTATATAATAATTTGTTTTTATACATTTTCATAATCTCGATGACAAGCAAAAAGGTTTTGTTCTATAAGTGAGTAACCACTCCATGTTATCACGTTCTCGGTATGGTCAACCAAGAGACGTGTGATATCTTAACATACAAACTCATCCCTAGGCCAAGTGGGAGACTGGAAGATTTATGTCCTACGTTTCTAGTCCGCATAGGAACTGTTTAAGTGTTGGACTTGATTAATTGAATTTAATCTAGGCTAGTAAGGAATCAATATGTATTGCTAGAGACCAATATTAATTAGTGGTATATGTCACGTCTAATTGGATCGGGACCTATAATTTCACACGCATATATGAACCAAATCATTTAACATACTAAATCCATAGTGGATTATGACTAATGAGTTGGTGACCCAATAGGGTTAGGAAAGAGATTAATGTTTCTATCTTAATCCTATTAATATATTCTTAAGGATAATAGTTAATCTTAAACCACTAAATATTTGTCTAAGAAAACCTTAGCTGCCATAAGCCATAATATGTGTTCTTCGATCAAGCATTCTAGCAAGAGTTGATGAGGAAGATACGAATCCCAACTAGTGTGGACTAAGCAGAGAGCTACACTTGGAGCTCTTGAGATAGATCTAAAAGTTTTGACAAGTATTAGTCTTTGAACCAATAATCATGCAACAAAAGGTCAACCGTGATAATTATTTGTTATTGATTTATATGCATATTGAGTTATTGTAGGACGTCACATATTGAGTTTTTTTTTTTTTTTTTTTGTTATCTTAGCCACAATAACCTCACAATCCTTAACATTTAATTTACCAGATATGAGAGGAATACCAAATATCTTATTGGTAAAATTCTCAACCCAAAACCAATAGCTTGATTATGGGATATTAAGCCAAATTTATACCTTGAAATTGAAAGTCAAAGATATGTGGGACTACAGTGACACCTAGTCGAAACATTAAATTTCTAAGAAAATAGGAACTCATGGACATCTACTGGAGCTTGCTGGTGAGGACCATGTTCAAAGAAAGAAGAAGTACTATTCTAGGAACAAAAAATACAAGTTTGGTACCCTTGGTAGTTTCTAGGGAAAATAGCATTTTGGCCCCCTCTACTTTGTCAACTTAACAAACAGCCCCCTATACTATAAATCACTCATTTTACCCCCTCTTACTTTGTCCACTTTGCCGTTTGGGTCCAACTTTAGTCTTCGTGACGTTAATTGATGCGCATTCAGGACATCACATTAGCTCCAATAGCCATGCATTAGCTTACTAAGCGTGTTTTAATTGGTAATATAAGTATATATAATTTAGATAGGATGAAATCGACGAGTAAATGTGTGGTTTTAAACCCTTCGTATTTCACCATACTCTTCGTGATACCACCCCAAGTGACCTCCCTAACCAACTATTCATCTCATACCTCCGATATCTTTGTTTCTCGGTGTGTGGATGTGTCTAGATTTAATGTTAAGAAGACGAAAGTTGAAATGGAAGGACCAAAACGGCAAAGTGGACAAAGTAGGAGGGGGTAAAATGAGCGATTTATAGTATAGGGGGCTATTTGTTAAGTTGGTAAAGTAGAGGGGGTCAAACTGCTATTTTCCCTAGTTTCTACAAGTTTTTAGTGATTTTTAAGAAAACTGGAGCTTGATGGTAATTAATAAAATGAGGAAAAATAAATGTATGAAAGAAATTTATCCCTAGAGTCGGTATTCACATGGACCTCTAGCTGATATGTCATGTTAATTGGATACATTGAACAAGAAAATTAACAGAATGACTTGCTTATACGAGGAGATAAATTGATCATTTTGTAGTATAAGAAACTTTCTGTTAACTTGATACAGTAAGCATGAAAATTACCTTTTTTCTATCACGAGCTAATAAGGTGTTCACATAATTTATGTTTATTAATCGACAAGTGATATATTAAATGACAGTCGATTTCGAAATATGTATTTAGCAACCTAAATACACATATCATACTAACATCAAACTATAATGTGCTTCATAACAAGGCAAGATGAGTAGGAGTGGAGGAAGTGGGCTTTGTTAGAAACCCAAGTTTGAGCATAGCATATTATGCATTTCAATTTTCACTCAGCCTTCATCATCTTTCTGCCTTTTCTTTTCACAGAATCTAAGTCAACAGCTTCACTTTCCTTTTGTTTGTCTCTTTGTTTTATTAATCCCAAGTAATTCTAGCACATGTTACTCGCTATAAAACACAACACAACTCACTTTATAATTACTATCTTACATCTGTAATGAGAAAATGGCGGCGGCCGTCATAATGTTTGCTGCAACGTTTCTTCATCTTCATCATATTGACATTGAAGCTGCCCAGGTCGTCGACCGACTGCATGTGAAGAAATACCTTCAACGATACGGGTACCTCGATCATGAAAACGATGTCGAAGCCATAAGCAGCCGTATGCTCAAGCTAGGAATCAAACAGTATCAGCTCACTTATGGACTTCCGGCCACCGGACGCATTGATAACCACACCATCAATCTAATGACTACTCCCAGATGCGGGGTCACCGATTTAGGTATATCGAATTTATGATTTCATTTGTGGAAATGCCTACCTTCATTCTGTTCTCTGTTCAGGTATTCGGTCAAGTCAGCACCGGAGCTCCGACAATGGAACCAGTCAATCCGCCTACAATCTGTTCCCCGGGCATCCAAAGTGGGGGCGTACAGATTTGATGTACAGCTACGACGTAAACGACGAGCTACCTTCCAATATCAACTACGAATCAGCGATATACAGGGCATTCCGGAGGTGGGAAGCAGTGTGCCCTACTTTCACCTTCAGGCAAATGTCTGACTACGCAATGCCGGATCCAGGACTAGAAGAGGGGTACGAGGAGGACATCCGCATTGGATGGTACTCAGGGGAGCACGGAGACAACCATCCGTTCGACGGGAGAGGGAAAGTGGTGGCACACTCGTCACCCCCGTCAACCGGAAACTTGCATTTTGATGCAGACGAGACATGGACAGCAAGGGAAGGGGCATTTGTGCGGCCATACGAACTGGACGTGGAGTCGGTGGCTGTTCATGAGATAGGGCATCTGCTAGGGCTGACACATTCGAAAGTAAAAGACGCGATTATGTATGCTTATACTGATTATGGGAAGGTTAAGAGGGATTTACAGAGTGATGATGTTGATGGCCTTTTACATCTCTACCCGTTTTGCAATGTTGTAGAGACAGATGTGGGAACAAAGCATTAATAGATAACTTGAGACATAATTAAGTAATTTGGTTCTCTGTAGTTTCATGCAAAGAAGAAAGCAGTCAAAATTATCAGAGTTTGCTATGAATTTTTTGTACATACTCTGTCTGCACTTCAAGCCATCATTTTGGTATTGAAACATTTCAGGAGACTCGATTGCTAACAGTCTGAGAAAGAGATCTGAGCTGTGTGTTCCACTTCTCAATTGCACTGTACTTCTTCATTCCCTTGGACCTGCAATTATATATCATGTAAAGATTAGAATCATATAACTTCTGCAAAGACTCGGCTTAATCTGGTAAATCTTCACGTTCTACTTACCTATCTCCACGTTCTAGCAGCCGGTTCACTTGGTCGATATGCCCATCTATCCGATTGTCCAGTATCAGCGACACCAGTAGCTGCTCCACGTCCTTCTCAGGCACGTTGAGTTCCTGCCGTCACAACCAAGTTTAGGCAACTACTATATACAAATATGCGGACACAGATAAGAACTGTGGCCTTCACCTTTGAGATGAAAGGTATGCGGATTCTCGTGTAAGGTTTAATGAGCTTGAGTAGCACTTGAGTCCTCACATTCTTCAGTAAATCTTCAATGTAATTTCTAATAAATGGATCATCCATTATTGTCCGTCTGTTACTCTGCAAGAAACCCAATCGACGGACTTACAGAGATTAAAAGACAAAGCAAACTGCTTTACTGTGATTTCAACAAAATTAAGATTACCTTAAGGATCTTTTCAAACTCCAGAATTTCATTCCGCTGGTATGCTGCGATAAGGTTTGTCATCGCAAGGATCTCAGGGTCATTCTTATACCTGGCAAGCAGTTAATGCAGTTTATAGCTTAATAGCGAGAAAGAACAAGGGGTGGCAGAAAGAAAGCAGAAGACTTTATGAGCATCTTTTGGATCCACTTACGGCTTTGCCTCTTGACCATCAAATGGATTAACTTCAGACTCCATCAGCATATTGGCAAGAACCAGGTATCTGTCAGGCACAGTACAAGTTCCACGTGAAATGTTTTTAACAAATGAAGGAATTATCAAGAGGTATCATGGATGCAATAGAAAAGCATGCATTCTTGAATTACCACTGTCAAGTGAAGTATAGAGCCCGCAGATAATATACCATTTGTCACAGTAAGCAAACAGTAGTAGTTCAATAAACGTCCCTGAGCAACCTTTGTCCCTAGAAGCGGATTGGTCAAAGAAACTAGAGCGATGACCAAGCAAACTATGATGAAAATATGGGCTTAATTGATGGATATAACACACACTATATATATATATATAATATATATGACACATGCCCCAAATCGAAACAAAAGAGGTCCCAGCACAAACTGGTCATTTTGTGAATCGTAAGCATCCTATTTGTACACCCACCTTAAGAAAGCACTGCATAAAACAAGCCATTACAGATCCTAAGCACTTGTCCTCCTTCATGCTGAAGGGTTACTTCAAATATTGTATATCTAGTTGTTGATATATATTTGTAACTCATTCATGACCAAAAAGAGTTACTTCAAATATTAAATGTCTGCACAAGTGGTGAAGTCGCCCCTTTTATCAATGCTTTCACAAAATTTTAAGAATAGACCAGAAAGAGGTCCATTTTTTTGTGAGGCTCATTTTGTAGAGGTTATTATGCACATTCGATAAAAGGAGAAAAGAGAAACATACTTTAGACACTGAATGCGCCTTTGGTTCCCAGCTTCATCATAATTCTTAAAAGCTTCAAAGAAATCGGTTGCTGCATCAGCCCACTGACGCTCTGCCATGTGCATTTTACCACCACACTCACGAATTATTCCCATGATTCTTGGATGTGGAATTGCTGACTTGATTGCAAGTGCCTTTTGGTATAATTGCTGAAAATTGAGTCACAAAAAATCAAGCTTGACATGAAAAGAGACAAGCTATCCTCTATCTGACGTTTACTGCATATATATGTGAAGGATATGAAGGAAAGTATTTCTTTCTAGAGCATCCTTGGCTCATTGATGGAAAAGTTATAAGAAAATTACTGAGGTGGTGTTAAATTTAGTATCACGGTTTGGCAGTCTAGTGAGTATGTTTGTTGGAGAAACACAACACTAAATAGGGTTTGCTATGACAACTTGACAACCACAAACCAAGTATAACTGTATGAGTCACTTATAAGCCTGAGTTTAACTGAAGGAAAATGGCTGTGTTATGAATAACTAAATTAGCATGCAAGGTTGTGCATACCTTGAGCTTCTTGTTATTCTTTGTTTCTGTATACATTTGAATCTCAATTGCATAAACCTCCAGAAGCTGACTACCCTTCTTTTGGTCATCTGAACCATCTTCTTTTTGACAAGATTTATGGAGCTCCTTCAAGATCTGACCATGCAATGCACAATCAAGTTTAAAACAGTAAACCTCATCAAAAGGGAAATCGAAGAGAAAGCAAATTACCTTATTCATCCGACCATATTCACCCATATCAAACCAGATTTTGCAAAGCTTAAGGTTTGTCTTGAACCACAGTCTCTGCAAATGGGCACCATATTAGTATCCTGTCACCAAGGGAAAAGAAATTACAAAAGAGTATTACCTCATTCTTTGCCTCTTCAAGGGCCTTCAATGTTGTTTGGTAAAACTCTTGCAGGAGACTGAAGTTCTGGCTGGCTGATCCGGAAACAAAATCCATGATATTGTTTATGCATTTCTCACTGTAATTCCTAGTCACAGCTGATTTAATGTACGTAAGCATTTCCTTTTAAGCATCCATCATTTCTTTATACCTCCCCAGACGATAATAAAGCTTCACAGTCTGTTTTAGTGCTTTGAAACCCCTGAATAGATGTGTGAGCAGATTAGAGAACTCAACTCCTTATAGCACAAGCGAGAACACAAGTATGAAATACCTAATTAGACACTCAGTTGGAATATCTCGCATAATGCAACAAAATACAAGTACGGTGGACTTTAGAGTCGATAACTAATGTGTGGAATGTTTGATGATGCCATGGAAGGTCTGACTAAACTGGGAATCCGGCCTCACAAGTGCACCTAGTAATGCTCTTACTATTATTCCTAACCAACAGAACACTGGATCTGCATCCTCCCCCCACCCCCACCAACATGTATCACAAGGATTCTACATTTTCATAAAGTGATCCTCTTTCACTGAATCGTGTTCTTCTATTGCCAGACCCTGACATCCAAAGTACTAGCTAGCGATGAAAAACTTGTGTCACACCACAAGTAGGTTAGTGTTGAAAGTAATTATGATTTTTGTCATTGATTGTTATTCCTCATGGCTGATTACATAGGTATATATAGCAGAATTATAGGTTTCCTACCTTAATTAGGATACCTACAAGATATTAACTTCCTAACTAAGAAACAATATAATATTACGAATAAAAAAACACCCTATTCTGACTTATTTTTTCTACACTCCCCCTCAAGCTTGGTGGTGTAGATGTTAACCAACCCAAGCTTGGACACAAAATTGTCAAACATCTCCTTAGACAGAGCTTTAATTAACACATCTCCAATAAGGCAGAAGAGTTATCTGTGGTTGAGTAGGTCTTCTTCGGATCCATGGTTGAGATCAACCAAAAGCGAACAAGGTTGTCATCATTATCCCATTGTTCGAACTTGGCATCGGCAGCATTAGGTTTGGTAGTAGCACCGGTTAGAAATCCTCCTTTGCTTCGACAAGTAATAAACATCTGTACTGATCTAGACCACTGGAGGTAGTTTCGTCCGCTGAGTTTTGGTATTGTAAGACCTCCGGAGAGAAGGTCGGGGTTAGACGCCATACTTCTCTGTCACAATCGGTGCAGAGGTGGCTGAAAAAGAAGAAGAGGAAGGCTGGATTTTAGGCCATACTGTCACAATCGGTGCAGAGCTGGCTGGAGGAGTAGGTATTTTAGAGTCGTCACGTTGGATTTTAGGTGTATGGTCGTCGGTAGTAGTAGAGGCCTCGTCGTCAGTAGTAGTAGAGGCCTCGTCGTCGGTAGTAGTAGAGGCCTCGTCGTTGGTAGTAGTAGAGGCCTCGTCGTCAGAGTTCATGACAGACAAGGGTTAGGGCTGGCGGGGGAAGAAAAAAACTGTATGCTCTGATACCATGTTGAAAGTAATTATGATTTTTGTCATTGATTGTTATTCCTCATGGCTGATTACATAGGTATATATAGCAGAATTATAGGTTTCCTACCTTAATTAGGATACCTACAAGATATTAACTTCCTAACTAAGAAACAATATAATATTACGAATAAAAAAACACCCTATTCTGACTTATTTTTTCTACAGTTAGGTTGGCCTAAAAATATTACACTGCAAAGGATAGTGGGCAAGCTCACTCACAACAAGTGTTCCGTCCTAACAGATTTCACAATTCTAGGATGCACATTGTTAGACACAAACAAAGAACAGTTGAAAGAAACAAGTGACATGTCGCATCGCAAAATAGCAGAACAGGAAAATAATGCTGCCTAGTAGGCAAGAAGCTTACCAATCGGCCTTTTCAGGCTCCATGCGAACGACTTCTGCAAAACCAGAAAGTGCATCTTCGGGGTCCGTCTCCACCAGACCTTTTATACAAATCAAGAAGAGCAAAAAAATTGAGGAAATGGTTAAGACACGCTCCGAAATAAATATACTAGACATAGTTTGAGGAGTCTGTGCACTGAGAAAGAGAAGATCCAAGGTGTTCTCTGAGAGAGAACATAAATATCATCATGACATTTGCCAAGGTGTAGTCCAAACTAATAAGCTTAGCAAAACAAAGGCTACCCTGAGACACTACAGATAGATTAGAACACAACTTTTCTTAGGCAACAGTCTAGGGAAATGTAATGATGCTCGTAGCTGATTCAAACCAAGCATCCTCTAGCTTGGTTTGGGTTACAAACTCATGTACCTTCACGTTTGTGAACTTAAACTTCTTTGTTTTTATGAATGGCGGTATTTCATTCCATCAAAATTCCACACCATAAGTTCCAACACAAACATAATCCATCATTATGCTTCTCAACAAGTTCCACACCGTAAGCAGTTAAGCTACAAACCCAAGTCTCTATTCAAGAAGTTCCTTACTAGAATAGTAACAAAATCCACCAAAAGATATAAGAATGCAACATTCCCATGAACAAAAACAAAAGGAGATAATGAAGATATTAAAAAGTTAGTGAAAACCTTTGGAGTTATAGTACTGATTCTCAATATCAACATCTTGCTCCTCAGGCTCCTCGTCTGAGTACTCAAACCCATAATCTTCCATATCCGCGTCTGCAGTAGACAGAAACAAACAGGAAAACGTATAAGCAAAAACCCCAATTACCACAACTTCTCGAACAATAGTTCCTAATCAAGATTCACTCCACGAGGACAAGAAATCCGATAGTGCCCAACACAAAGTCGAAAATCGATTCAACTGGGTGTCGTTCCAATGCCCTAATAGTGCAAAACTGACCTGAACCCATGATGAATAGCGGCAAAGCAAGAGATGGAAGTTGTAGCGTCTCGTGGGATGGAATGGAATAGAGGAACGATAGCCTTTTAGAAGCTGCGGAAAGGAGCTCCAGAGTTCAACTTCCGCCGGCGTTAGCGTCCGGCGTCGGCCTTAAGTTTGTTGGGCTTCTGGGCTCGCAGCAGAAAATAAAACGGCAAACTCTTTTCCTGTGTGTTTCAGCGCACGATGTTGCGTTTTGCTGTGACCCTTTCCTATGTTGTTGTCGTTTTGGGCAATTACGAATGTGAGGACTGTTTAAGTGTCTTTATATAAGGACACTAATCTACATTTTGAAATGGTATTAGGATAAATTTCTTAATTGGTACGACTTTTTTTAATTCCCGTTTTGGTTCCACTTTTAATTAATTACCTTATTTTCTCCCTTTACTCATACCTGGTTCCCCGCAGTTAAATTAGGATCATCATCCAACGGCTGTAAAGAGTGTCCTCACAATAGTAGATCCCGTCGTTCGGAACGGCTATGTTTTTGTTTTGTAGGGTTTTTACTTTCAAAATATTTTTTTTTTTACTTTAGTTCTCAATGAAATTATCCACAAGTTCAAGGTACAAATTAGGGATGACAACGAAAAAAAAAAAAAATTCAGACTCACTTGACATTGTTTCAGGTTGAAGAGAAAATTTTGAGTTAGATTCGGTAATAAGTGGATATAAGGAATTTTCTTTTGTAGTGGTAACTTGGTGACAAAAAGATTTTAGATTTAGGAGATAAAAAAACAAAAGAAAAGAAAAAAAGGAGGAAAGGAAAAATAGGAGGGATTGAGAGGAGGAAATAGCACCCCACTACCCATTCAAGTTTGTGAAGGTATGGGTACCAATTTTTCGTTTCTTAATAAGTATAGGTGCACACTAGTCAGCCTACAGGAAAAAAATTAGTCGTAATTAGCCATATTTCTAAGAATCAAATAAGATATGATAAGTTAACTATACATGTAAGGATAATACAAACCGGACAATATTATGTGCTCTTGTTAACTATCTGATTTCTTGTATGATGGGATGGCTCTTACACATTGATGTAATAATTTATGATGTGTAATTTTGTTTGAGGACGGGTGAAGTATAATATTAATATTAGTGATACCCACCCTACCCTACTAATTCTTCCAAATATTACTCATTGATTTAACTAAAGATGATTGATAATTTAACCTACACTAAAAATAAACTTGTTATGAATCTCTGACCTGAGAATGCAATTTTCATTTTTATTAATGTATTATTTTGATTAGTTGAATTCATTGGGTTAATAAGTTAACAAATAACTAAATTGCTTTGTTTTTTCTTGTCCAATTGTTATTTGCTCAAAGTCACAAAACATGTGTTGTCTACGCTTTTTTGATACTTGAAGGAACCGTATAGTCTTAAATCATAATAATTTGCACTGAATTTTGTTTCCATTCTGAGGAAATACTTGTATTGTATCCGTTCTGAGTGGGGATGGTAATAATTTTTTATTTATTTCATTGATGAGAACAGGAATGGGTAATACCTGTATAACGGATTTACTACGGTGACAACACCTATTTTGTTGTCACCATGACAACACTAGTAAAGTACCAATTTTTTTAATTTTGGGTACTGAATTTTTCGTAGTGGGTACATGATTTGAATTCGCAAGTACCGTTTTTTATAATAAGAACTCGATTTGTTAAATTTAGGTACCAATTTTTTCATAGTAGGTTCCTAATTTGAATTTACAAGTACCAATTTTCATATTAAGTACTTAATTTGTTAATTTTAGGTACTAATTTTAGTGTTGTTATGATGACAACAAAAGAAATGTTGTCACCATAGGAATTGTCGACCCTCTGCTCACTCTTCTCCTATATCACATTTGAATAAGTTAGAGAGTCATGTGCATGTAATAATGGAGAGCATCTTGGCAGCTGTCACTAGTTAAAAGTCGCGGAAAGTTATGACCAATTTGGATCACTCAATGATCAAAAGCTGCAGGAAGCCATGTGCATCCAATAATGGAGAGCATCTTGTTAGTTGCATGCCACTTTCTCTCCTTATATTGATGACCAAACTCATTGACCAAATTTGTTACAAGTTTCTTCCTTCTTCCTACTCGTTGTTTTATTCTACCTGAAATCCGTTCACCAAATCCATTTCCTTCCCACGTAGACAAGATAAATTTAAACCGGGTCAACTCAGTAACTTAAGTTTGAAGATTAGATCCACTCAGTTACTTTAATAGATTTTTTTGGTAATTTCTATTAAAAATGACATGTCAAGGTACTATGTCATAAAAAAATATTATTCATAATTATAATTTCAACCGAACAACTTAATCGAGTTCTTGTTAAAAATTAGTTGGGCTAAGTTAACCCAAAATCAACCCACTTCTAACTCTTTCACCTTCTTCTCCGTGTTTATGCACCAACATCTAGAACTTCATTTGGTTGAAATTAGAATATGAATAATATTTTAGATGATATGACACCTAGACATTTCATTTTTAACATAAATTATTAAGAAATTGATCAGAATGACTGAATAAACTCAATCTCTAAACTTAAGTTACTAAGTTGACTCAGTTTAAATTCAAGCGAATGCAATCACAAGACTTATGCCCAAGTATTTGACCCATTTTTTTATGAATTAAAGAAGAAATAATTTAAATGACAAATAAATATGGTGAAATTTTTGTAGACTAATATGAGTAATAAAATTTAATAGTATACTTATTTTAGTGTTGATTTTGGTTCATTGTTACATTGTGTTTTCATAAGACCAATTGAAAGTCATGACTACTGAACAATACAATACTATATGCATACCCAACAGTGCATCGAGCCATTGCTGGCATCAACGTAAGCATGACATGACATGACATATTCACTTCAACAGATCAAGTTTTGTGCATCAGCAGAGATGAGAATAGTAGATGCAAGTTCTGAAGCAAGCATGGTGCAGAGTGCATGGAATAAGACTATCATCAAACAACTAAATACTACTTCTGCGGAGACAGAAAGGATCAACTGAAAACTTCTCAGGTAATAAAATGTTACTGAAATACACAAGCTTAATAGCATCAGGATGCACAAGATAAGTTCAGTTGCATTCTACCAAAGATGGTGATGGCATCCCAAATCTGGGTTGACTGACTGCTCAGTGAATAATCCTCAGGGGATCCTTCCTATAAGCCATGTCTAATCAGCATCCATTTCTTCAAGTGCGATCCTAGCAGCAGACTTGGCCTCCTCCAGTACTTCTTCAGGAACCTGAATATCAAATTAACATTCACATTTTTTTAAATCTGTAGACGAAGCAATCAGTAAAAAACGATGCATGCAACACTTTCTTTCTTATACAAATCAGGAGACAAGCAGGCATTTCTAAGATCCAATCATCATCCATTAGGTTGCTGCCATTGCTATACCCAACCAATATTGTTTCAGCTTCTAGACAAGGGAAGGAATCAGATACTTGCATGGGTAGGAACTAGGAATTATGAACTTGAAGGAACAGGGCTTATAGTCTCCTATGGTTGACATGAAGTTGGCAAACTAATTAGAGCTGAGGATCCCAATGTACAAAATGGCAGGCACTACCAATGTCTCATTGAATTCCTCTACTTACTTTACTTCTTGGAACAAACCTTCTTGACCATCATGGACAAAAGTACATTCCTTTCCTTCCTGGCGTTTCGTGTTCAACCAATTAAGTTTTCAAAATATGGTTTCTTCACAGATGGTGGTAAATGATATGATAGTAAAGACCTCACTAACATACTCCTGGTTTGCAACCATGAAGACACAATACAAAATGTGCAGGCCTGCAACTGGACCGTAGAATACCTTCTGATGTTGTCTGTTTGACTCTTCACAAACCCAGCTCAGTTCCAATTCGAAGGCCTTGTCCTTTGCTTCATCATGTACCTTGTAAATGCTGCATGCACAACAATTTGTATTTTAACTTTAGCAAACAAGAGAAAGGATTGTACAAAACAAATTGAACCCTGCAGAATAAATGTTTGCAGAGGAAAAACACAAAAGCTAGTGAGTATAGAGACTTTCGTCATTACTAAAAACTCTGAACTCAAGGATACAAGTCTTATAAGTCAAACCAAAGAAGAAATGCTCACATTTTGGCAACTTCAAGTGCTCCTTCACGGCATGTCATTTCTGATAGCTTTAGCTTCTCAATTTCTCTGCACAATCCATTTCATTGTTACACAGGGAAAAGAATTATATAAAGGATAACTAGTATGGTTGTATTGAGCACCACCATATTAGGGGTATCCCAACTGTAGAAATGCAGAAGCAGAGACTTACGTCTTAGCTGCCTGCTTCCCCTTTCCTATCGCAGCACCAAAATATCTCTGTACACATTTGTTGAAGCAAGAGATTACATAACACACAAAATGAAAGAGTGCACTGAGAATTGCGACTAAAACAGTACTGCCAAACAGACAACCAATAAATCTGAGTAGGATTAAGCATCAAAAAGTTTTTTTTTTTTTTTATGAGAAAGCATCAAAAAGTTGCAAGGAAACAAATGTCAAATAACAAGTAAGAAATTTCAACTTACATAGGAGATCCCAGACGGTTCAATCATGTACAACTGTGGCCCATCTCTGTCATAACCACCAAGAATAACACCACAACCAAAGGGCCTGCAATGAAAAAAAAAGTACATAAGAAAATTTCATCTTCCCTGGAAATTAGGTATAAGAATAACAAAGTAGGTCCTACATGGAGTTCTGAAAGATCAGTTCTTACCTTAGCCACCAATAGAGGGTACACAAATGCACATAGCTAGCAACACGATCTGCAAGTTCTTTCACGGGGATGGGTTCACCGTAGACACTGCATAATGAGAACGGAATTGCCACATGCTGAAACTCTTAGCGAAGTTTAACAACTTTTAAGATTATGGAAGCAGCACCAGAATAAAGAAAGGCATAATGGATTCAAATGATACCAGAGCAGCTAAAAGAAACACGTACAAAAAAAATCTACCAAAAGCCTCGCGTGCAGATATTAGAGCACAAAGAAAACATGAATACATAAGAAACAATAGACATATAAATGAGACAAGTCAGCAATAATTCACATACCAAGTGCGACAAAATAGAGTTAAGACTCTTTACACAGGATTTGTTAAATTCACTAGTTTAGGCATATCACTTTTCCAGTCCATTTTCTAAGGAGCTTAAATGTGGACGGAACTAACGATTCTGGAACAAAGGAATTGGAACCACTCAAATATAAGAAGAGTTGTAGACCGTTCAGATCTGGCCTTTAACTAACAGAAAGATGGGAGACTAAAAGCATCAATCACAACTGCAGGAAGGAAAGAAGATGTACTTGTCATAATTCGCTGCCTCAGACTTTGCTCGTGCAACAATTTGTCTACCATCAGCAGCTAAGCCAGCCACAGCCTGATATCAAACCAAAAACAATGATAATAATATAAGGACAGGCACCCAAAACAAACAGTAGGAAAATAAAACGAGAAAACGAGTTGAAAGCGCACATAAAAGAGCAGAGAGCAGATGGAGCATGCCATAATGAACTTCCGGACCAAAGTCACTACTAGAAATTACCAACCCACAATGAAAAACAAGAAAAATAAATTGCTTTTAATCACTTGTATCTGAAGTCACAAATTAAGTTAAGTGACAAATGATATTGCATTAAAGCTAAACTGAGAGAGAGATGAAAGCGGAGTACCATGCCAGAATGCCGATGAACTGAATGTATCCTCCTATTGGAACCGGGCAGCATCATCTTGGAAGCTATGAGCTTCTCCACACCCTGAAGTTAAAGAAGAAAAAATATTCCTACTAAATTCTCATGAAAACAGCTGATAATGACCAACAAACTTCAAACAAAACTTGGAGATTTACCATGACAATTCCATCTTTGCACTTGATCCCTACAACAGTCCTGTCCCCAACCAAACCAACAATTCATGGTCAGAATGACCAGTAATCCAGAAGCAAAAACCCTAATGCTAGCCTAAGAGAGCAAAGAATGCAAGTTACGATAGAATAAAAAATAAACAGGGAGCGTGAAGAAGATGAGTCGTAAATTTCCCCCCTTTTTACTCAGGAACCTAACGGAGGAAACAGAATTGAGAGCTGGGTGAGGGGAAAGGTTACCCGCTATTGTCGACGGCCTTAGCGGCGTACTCAATCTGGAATACGCGTCCATCGGGGGAGAAAGTGGTGACCGAGAGATCATAACCAGTACCGATGCTGCTCATCTTTGTTAGTTTGGAAGTTGAGCCTTGTGATGTCTGGTTGATTTGGACAAAAACAAAAGAGCTGAAGACGAAGAAGTAAGAAGTAAGAAGGAAGAGAGTTTTCTTCGATCTCAAGACAGACAGATAGTCACTGTGCAATGGTCTTCAGAGTCCAACCATAATTGGGCTCGCCTGATGGATCTTTAGCACTTTTCAGGAATGGATTTTTTTTAAAAAATATATATATATTGTAAATTGTTAAAATAATTCATAAAAACTCACACCTATGTGTTTTAAGTGTTTTTTAAACAAAGCTACTCATATTAATATAATGTAAAATAAAATAAAAATCATCTAACAAAACTCGAATCCACTCGGGAGGTGTCGCCCCACACAGGAATTCCTAATATGAGTACTCCTTAAGTGTAGTGGAGTAATGCATTATAATATGTCCTACTAATATTATAATATAGTCAAGAAATTCAATATTTTCACTAATGCAATGGAGCCATGCATATTATTAAATTTTATATTTGATTTATTATTTACTTCAAAGTCACTATACCATCTTGATCTATTATTTTAATATGAGAAACCCAATTTATAATGTTGATGACCCTCTTAGTTGATTGATTAACATCTTGATCATATTATTTTTATACGAATTGTTTTATACTATAGGATTATAACACTCATATATAAAATAATTTAGTTAAAATATATTATTTTCATTTCAAATATGTATCTAAATTTAGATTTATTTATCAAAGTAGAAATCTCAATTAAACCATTTTGGGATGATTTAAAATTTTAGACGAAGTTACCATATATTAGATTTATTTATGATGCTTTTAATTTCAAAATTTTAAATGATTTAACATGTTGAATGAATCGTATATTAGGCCCGTTGATGATGTTAGAGAACAAATTTATTGAATGTGAAAGTTTTTTGTGTATACTATATTGTAAAATTATCAAAGTGTGTATTAAGGGGCGTGATTTGTGGTCCCTTATGGGTGGTCAAGGGTCTTGGGCATGGAGAAGATTGTTGAAGATTTTTTCCGCTCTCGCTTTTCATATATATGTTAACTCTGCTTCACAGTTATGCTCGGATGGGATGACTTATGAGAAGGTTTATATTACCACTATCTGTCTGAGATTCTATCTGTGATAGATGGTCCAAAGTTCTTTGGGCTTCCTTTCGTTGAATGAAAATTCTATTCATCAATTTTTTTTATCAAAGTGTGAATATTGGTTAAACTCTTTTATTATCATTTAATATGGGTTCTAGCTATTCACAAGTGTTCTTTGTTCTTGGGCATTCACGTTTGCCATTGGAGGGGAGCAGCTGTTCGGCCCTATTTAGGATAAACTAGTCATGTACAATCTTGCTGATAGGTTAGGGTTGACAGGTTGGATCTAGGCATCTCGTTGCTAGGCATACTCTTTGTGCCAATCTTTCATGGTGGTCGTCATGATGTTTCAATGGCTTCTCATTGTGTCCTTCATTACTATACTGCTTCTTCCCATGTTGTAAGGTCTTCTGCAACATTGGCTAGCTGATTGTGAAAAAACCAGTTGAATGTTGTGTGATACAAATGTAGATTAGATGTGCATAACACCACCAAATGAACGTAGAAACTCTTAACATCAGCTTCTTATTGTATTATGTTATGCACTTCCCCATCTGATATTAGTGTTTGTACTTTGCATATCTTTCTGGTTAAAGTGGCAGCTTTGCAGCAAGTCAGCAATAGCAATAAGATGTGCACAGTTGGTGACTGCCTGAAAGTATTTAGCACTAAAAATGTTTGCACTTGTTTACAACATCAAGCCCGTCTAGCTCAGTTGGTAGAGCGCAAGGCTCTTAACCTTGTGGTCGTGGGTTCGAGCCCCACGGTGGGCGACTTTATCTTTCTTTTCATCCCATCATACTATTATGAATCTTGAGCAAACTTCTCAATATTTGTTGGTCATATACTCATACCTCATATATTTATGTTTTATATCAACGTACATCACCTACACCACCACCACCTGCACATCCATTTCTCAGATGAAATTCGCGAACCTCATCTCTTTTAACCACTTAAGCACCTCCTTCACATTGCCTCACCTCCGAAGTCCTTATGTTCAAGTTCATTCTATAAGCCATCAAACCATCATTCGCATCATGTAGCACCATCCTTGCCCCAAACATGTGTTGGTTCACCAAACTTGGTGATGAAGGGTGCCATTTCAGACATCCTCGATTTGGTCCTCTACTGTCTGAGCCTCATACGATGACCAAGATAGTCTACATAGTATTGGGAAGGACTATAGCTATCTTTTTAAATAACCACTGGACAAATGATTAATACGATAGTGACTGCTCGATAAGGTTTAAGAGCTTAACTCACTCTATTTCTGGTGGTAGAAATAACACAGTTCTTTTGGAGCTCTCTCAAAACCTCCATAGGAGTATCCATAACAGTAGTAGTAGAAATAGCCATAAAAATATTAAACACCTTTGTTCGAACTTTGTTTGGAAAGGTGTGAACTATGTAATTAATCATTGTTCCAAGAAGTCAAGAACATTTATTGTGTTCAAACACAAAAGTTTCTACCACCAGAAATAGAGTGAGTTAAGCTCTTAAACCTTATCGAGCAGTCACTATCGTATTAATCATTTGTCCAGTGGTTATTTAAAATGATAGCTATAGTCCTTCCCAATACTATGTAGACTATCTTGGTCATCGTATGGGGCTTATGGGGTAAGCGTAATGGTCGAGTGTGGAGGGATGAGAAGAAACCTATTTTCGTAGTGGTTCAATTGGCGCCAAAAGGGCTCAAATAAAGGCATGATATATAGGCAACACGAACTAGCTCAGACAGTAGAGGACCAAATCGAGGATGTCTGAAATGGCACCTTTCATCACTAAGTTTGGTGAACCAACACATGTTTGGGGCAAGGATGGTGCCACATGATGCGAATGATGGTTTGATGGCTTATAGAATGAACTTGAACATAAAGACTTCGGAGGTGAGGCAATGTGAAGGAGGTGCTTAAGTGGTTAAAAGAGATGAGGTTCGCGAATTTCATCCGAGAAATGGATGTGCAGGTGGTGGTGTAGGCGATGTACGTTGATATAAAACATAAATATATGAGTTATGAGTATAGGCAAGGATGGTGCCACATGATGCGAATGATGGTTTGATGGCTTATAGAATGAACTTGAACATAAAGACTTCGGAGGTGAGGCAATGTGAAGGAGGTGCTTAAGTGGTTAAAAGAGATGAGGTTCGCGAATTTCATCCGAGAAATGGATGCGCAGGTGGTGGTGTAGGCGATGTACGTTGATATAAAACATAAATATATGAGTTATGAGTATATGACCAACAAAGATTGAGAAGTTTGCGCAAGATTCATAACAGTATGATGGGATGAAAAGAAAAGATAATGTCACCCACCGTGGGGCTCGAACCCACGACCACAAGGTTAAGAGCCTTGCGCTCTACTAACTGAGCTAGACAGGCTTAATGTTGTATACAAGTGCAAACATTTTTCAGTGCTAAATACTTTCAGGCAGTCACCGACTGTGCACATCCTATTGCTATTGCTGACTTGCTGCAAAGCTGCCACTTTAACCAGAAAAATATGCAAAGTACAAACACTAATATTAGATGGGGAAGTGCATAACATAATACAATAAGAAGCTGTTGTTAAGAGTTTTCTACGTTCATTCGGTGGTGTTATGCATATCTCATCTACATTTGTATCACACAACATTCAACTGGTTTTTTCACAATCAGCTAGCCAATGTTGCAGAAGACCCTACAACATGGGAAGAAGCAGTATAGTAATGAAGGACACAATGAGAAGCCATTGAAACATCATGACGACCACCATGAAAGATTGGCACAAAGAGTATGCCTAGCAACGAGATGCCTAGATCCAACCTGTCAACCCTAACCTATCAGCAAGATTGTACATGACTAGTTTATCCCAAATAGGGCTGAACAGCTACTCCCCTCCAATGGCAAACGTGAATGCCCAAGAACATAGAACACTTGTGAATATCCAGAACCCAATAGCCGATTTCATAACATCTGCAAGGAATGAAATTTGAGCTCATCACTACAACGACTATACACAATCAAACATCCTACTTAACTTGCTAAATGAACATCAAAATAGAAGCATAATGATGGCAAAATATCACCCAGGAAAGAGGAAAATAGGTTATGCAAAATGACTATGCTCGTAAAGGCAGAAAAACTTCATTGTCAAAAACTTTAGAAGCTGAGGTAAATCGTAAATTGATGTGGTTTCAGTTCAGCTCACAGTGGCAGGTGGATGTAAACAAGTGTATGGCTTTCACTGATCAGGGCAATCTGTAATGACTAATGAATAACATATCTATCCAAAACAGTAGGGCAGGTGAAAGACCTTCATTGATCAGGGGGGAGAGCAAGATCGGCTTCATGGAAAATTATTAGAGAAAGAAATCAGCCTTTGCATTACAATCTACACTAGCTAGACCGATCTTAATCAACTAAAATGAGATAGATCAAATCATAGCTCCCTCGATAGGATAAATTATTAGGTCAATCAAAACAATTGTTGCGACTGAAGGGAGAATAGAGAGGGGCAGATATTACAGGGACGAATGAGAGGGAAGGAGCGAGAATGGCGAAGGACGGGCCAGAAGTAGAAGCAATTCACAGCCCAAAGCCACAGCAGGAGTGCATAGCCGAAGCCATAGAAGCGACGGGCGTAGGCTAACGATTCCTCCTCCGTCATACCTAGTGGACCGTCGATGGTGGGCCAGACGGGTGCTGACACCAGTATGGAGTTGGCGGTAGGGTTGGGGATTGGCGTGGGATTTGTGGTGGAAGAAACAGAAGAATTAGGGTGTGAGGTCTCAATAAGAACGCTGCGAGAAAGATAGTGGCGACTTTAAGTTCCAGAACCTACTGGAGACAAGAAATGGAAATGGGGGATCTGGTTTTCGCTTCAGCATACCGCTGCTACGAGATTGAAGATGAATCCTAACCACGATAGTACACGTAGCACTGGTAACGAATGGTTTTCAGAACTGGACCAGGGGTCAAGCCGGTAAGATCAGGAATTCAGGGTTTAATGGTTTAACTAGGGTCAGACCATTTGCATACCGGGTCGAACCATTTTAATTATTAAATAAATAAATAAATATAGTTAAGCCAGACCGGCCAAATTTTTAATTATATAAATAAGTTATAAAATTAATGATTTTTATGATATAACCTATTAATTTAGGACTTTATTCAACATTTTCTATAAACTATGGACTAAAATATAATATACCACATATATAGGCCAAAAACAAATTTGTAGCCAAACCTTTTGGGAAATGTCAAACATAGCCAAAACTATTTACGTCGCACTTTTTAGACCAAATTTCTATTTTTTAGGATAAATTTAGCCGACATCCATTAAAATTTTAACACCTTTAGTGACTTTACAAACGGAGCTGACGTGGAATCCACTTGACCAGTCAACTAGATGTCATGTCATTATTTAAAATAAATAAATAAATCTAGAACAAAATAAAAATAAAATTTAATTTAAAATTTCTTCTTCTTCCTCGCTCCAGTCACCGCCGCCGTCGCTCCAGCCACCGCTGCCACGTTCCGCACTAAGCCCACTCACCGCCACACTAAGCCCACTCACCATCTTCCTTTTGACGGATCTAGAGAGTGGAGAATCCGTCGCTCCAGTGTATCACTTGCTGCTCGCACTCCTGGTGTAGATACGTCAGCGCCGACGCCAGCCCCACCGCCACGTTCCGCCTCTGCGACCATGACAGCCCGCCGCCGGAGGAGGATGAGGAATCCTGGTTGTGGTGGAGGAACTTGTCCAGGCTGCTATGTGGCATGAACTCGTACACCAAGAGAAGCTCTCCTTTCTCAACGCACCAGCCGAGTAGCTGTACGAGGTTCTTGTGGCGGAGTCCGGCGATGATTGATAACTCTGCCAGGAACTCTGTTTTCCCTTCGTGGGGATGTTTTGATCTCTTCATGGCAGCCATTGTTCCCGTGGACACGGAGAACGCCTTGTAAACGTTCCCAAACGCTCCCTTCCCGATTATTCTGCTCGAATGGAACCCTCTCGTCGCCGATCTCATCTCTCTGTAACTGAATTGCTTCAGACGCCCAGTCACAAGATCTGCTTTCCTGCTACTTCTCATCCTCTGCTCGCACTAAGCCCAATCGACGGATCTAGAGATCTAGAAATCGATTGACGCCTTTGTCGACCTTTTCTTCCACACAGGGACGGAACCAAGGGGGAGCCGGGCCGAGCCCCAGCTCACCCCACTTTCAGTCCTGAGCGTTACATTCGAGTCTATATTTGGGATTTTTTCGAATTCGGCTCAGTGTAAATTTTAAATCTGGCTCAGTGTTATATTAATTCGGCTAAATTCATTGTCACAATTTCAAACTTTTGAACCAAATATATTTTAAAACCCTAATCTTTATAAGGAAAAAGTAATATAGTTAATATACTCTATCATATTAACAATATCATTCTCTAATACTAATATTTCGTCAACATGTGTAGATGGTTGACAAGCCCGATATCATTTTATATCGACTTATGAACGAGTAAGAATACAATATTTGATGATAAACCATTAAAATTAATAAAAAAATTGTCGGTGGCACATTTCAATTTTAATTTGATGAAGAGTAATACTAATAATTGTAAGAAAAAATATATCGGACACAATATATTAGTGAAAAAAGGCATCGCAAACTAAAAGCAAATAATATATACTATTATACTACTACTTAAATTTGCTCAAAAATTTTTTTATGAAAAAAATTATTTCTGTTTTGACTCAGTGCATCATTGAATCCTGGTTCCGCCTCTGCTTCCACATATGAATTGTTGATTCTGGGTTTGAGGGGAGGGGAAGGTGTGGAGTCGTGGCTTAGTAGTTGGAGCGGTGGTGGAGGAGGGCGGAGGAGGTGTGGTTGATGAAGGTGTAGTTAAGGAAATTAGGGTTAGGCAAATAATTATTTTTTTTTAAATTTTTTTGAGTAAAAATAATTATGTGGCAAAAAAGTTTGACACATCAGCTGACACATCATTTTGGGGTTAAATTTCCGTTAACTTGGACGAAAAAGTTAACGGAAAACAAAACATTGCCATTTTTAAAATTGAGAATAATTTTCGCTATGTTTAACATATCCAAAAAGGTTTGGCTACAAATTTATTTTTTGGCCACATATATATAAAAAACCCTACTTACACTCCTTTTAACACTGCCGCCGCCTACCTCCATCTTTTTCTTTGTTTTGACGGTTCCCTCTTCTTATATTCTTCTTTTTCTTCGGCATCGTTCTACTTCTTTATTTTCTTCTTCGATCGCCATAAGACGATGGACGATGAACAATGAACTGACCTGATTGGACAACGGCGAGAGAGGATTGAGTCAGCAAGATCGACTGGATGACGGTGAGATAGGATTGGATCGGTTGAGATCGACTAGACGATGACGGGGACGATTAGATGACGACCGATATTGAAGGATTGGACGGCGGGAAGATTGGAAGTAGGGTTGTGGTGTAGTGGCAGATGATTTTCGCTTTTTCGAGATTGATCTACTTCCTCTACAATTTTTTTTCATTAATGGTGGTCTGACCGGCCGAGATAAACAACAGTCAAACCAGCCGATTTTCCGGTTCAACCTGGTCGTTGACGGGTTCAACTCCTGAGGACAAAATCGCTTGCCGGTTTCGGGTGAATGACCGGCTCACGATCGAACCAGTATAATCGGCCAACCCGATCCGGCATTCAAAACCATTTGCAGCTACTCCCATCATCAACTTGGTAAAAAAATAAAAATTGCTTCGCTATCTTCAACGAAAGGCTAAAATGTTATATTACCCCTTTACCCCTTCAAATGTTGGGGGCCGATAGTAAAAAAAACAACCGGTAAAGACGGTAAAAAAGATATTTATGTGTTTCACTTGAAAATTATGGGTAATTCACGACGCAACAACTACAAATATTTATTGACTATAACTTAGGTACTAGGTAGGTAATCAATCAGAATGTAAGGGATGAAGAAATGAAGAAGTTGGGATCTCCTATTGTGAGGACTCATTTAGAGTCCTTATACGAGGACACTCTTTATAGCCGTTGGATGATGATCCTAATCTAACTGCGGGGAACCAGGTATGGGTAAAGGGTTATTAATTAAAAGTGAAACCAAAACGGGAATTAAAAAAGCCGTACCAGTTAAGAAATTTACCCTAATACCCATTTCATATCAACCAATGGATCTCTATTCAATAAATTAAAGGTGTAGATCAGTGTCCTTATATAAGGACCTCACATTAGTAATTGTCGAAGAAGTTGCTCCTTGTTTCTTTTTTTATCACATGCCAGGTGTACTTCTGTGTAGTCAACAAGTGCAAGTTTAAAATCTCCAAAACACATGCACAATTTGGAGGTACCTACCTCTAGGATATCATAGAATCCACTTCACAATTATACAATGTTCATTTCTTGGGTTTTAAAAAAATCGGACAACTTCAACTGTTTGAGCAATGGCTAGTCATGTACACACGACACATGTGGCTTCTTGCCGTTAAAACATGTGCAACTCGTTCTATCTTTGCCTTCTTCGCATAAGAAGAACTTTGTTTGGCACTTAACTAATAGTGATTAGCAAGAGAACAATTAACTTCTTTTGCACCATCCAAGCTCAACTGTTGAAGTACTTTTTCAATCAACTTCTCCAGTGACAACCAGATCTTCTTGGAAGCTCTGTCTCGTGCAATCTTCATGCTAAGAATTTGCTTACGTACCCCAAATCTTTCAAGGAAAATATATCATTCTAGCTTCTAGAAGAGAGGAAATGACCAAAATGCCTTGAGCAGAAGCTTGACAAAAATTAAATATAAAATTAATAAAAATACATTCAATTCAAATTACTAAATAGCAGTTAAAAATACCATTAACACATGAGCAAGAGCAACATTAAGATGAAATCAAGGCATCGTTTCCCTACTTAATGGGTAAATTCTGTCGCAATCATGCATTCCAGCGGAATTTGATTCAAGTAGGATTCCCACAAAATCTGGTTCGTAATTCCTAGTTTTATTGTGAAACGAACATTGTGGAATTGGAATTTAACACCGCCTAAAATGACTAAAATACCCATATAACAATCCCTAACTTATCCCTTCCAATGTATCTTCTTCCTCGGCCACATATCACCGCCGACTTCCAGCCTTTGAACAATAAACAAGTCAAAAGTAGCTCCTTGCTTTATCTCAATCAAATTATACTCATTGCTGCTCCTTCCATGTCCTGCTTCTTTATCTCGTTTCCCTTCTAAGTTCCCATCATCGTTCATCGAATCCAGACGAAAAAGAAGCATGGCCTACGAGGTCTGTGAATAACCCTTTCGCATATCAAGTACAGAGTACATCCAACCGTTGAAGCTTGGCCGGCTTCAGATGGAGATGAAGAGAGGAAAACGAGGCCTTAGATCTGAAGCTGAGGCCTTAGATCTGATCTAATTGATTCGGAGATGGATTGTGTTTTTCCGGCTTCAGATCTAACTGATTCAGAGATGCAGATGAAGAGAGGGTCGCCGACCGCCGTTAGTGTTTCTTTTTTTGTTCGACGAAATACAGGGCCGCCGACGTTTCTTTTTTGGTTCGACGAAATACAGGGCCGCCGGCCGCCGTGGTGTCGTTTTTTGGTTCGACGAAATATAAGGTCGCCGGCCATCATGGTGTTTTTTTTTTTGTTAGAACAGAGGTGGGCAAATTGGACAAAAACCAATAATTCTGTTGGAATCGTTAGATTCCGTTCTGTTTAGGTCGGAATCATAAAACTCTATCGGGCCGTAATTAGGCCCATAAAGGATTTAAATTCTGTTGGAATTGGGCATCTGCAAAATGCGAGGAAAACAAGGAATTCGTTGTTTCCGCCGCAATTGGCTGATTCCGACCGCGAATTCCTCCTGGCAGGAAAACGTGGCCCAAGTCTCTATAGATAAACTGAACATGTGTGTCTTATAAAATATATTAAAACAAGAGTACTCTCAAAGCCTACATCCACATTGAATGTAAAAGCATACTCAAACTAACTACTCACTTCAAGGCTAACAACATGATATATGAAATAAACTTCACTTCTGATCTAACGTAGCTTCTAGGGAACTTGGTGGGTGACTCAGGGTCAAGTCTTTTATGCTCAAGAAAGAGATAGAAACATATAAGGAATCTTAATAAATTTAGAATCAAACTAACATATTATCACATTGTAAAAATCAAGCTTCTAAAAATTATACACATTTGGGTATACGATAAAAATAATTCAATGAACACAAAAACTTACCTGACAAAAGAAGCTTCAAGGTATCAAAGGGCTAGGGAGACTTTCAAGCCTTGTCGTCAATGAATGGAACCAACCAAGTTTACGTCATTATCATAAGCGGATATAGGGGTGTCAAACCTAACAAGTTGGAGAAGATTTTAATTGTTCTTGGCGGCAATATGAGGAAGGAACAACTTATTAGGGTTTAGTTCCAGGATTTAAACGATTACAAGATAATGGATTTTGGGACAAAAATGTAAAATAAAAACCTTGCCAAAAACTTCAGATGGATAACGGAGTCCAAGTCTGGGGAGGCAAAATGCAGATGGACTATGTCATTCAGGGCTGATTGGGAAAAACAATTAACGAAATGAATGAATTGTTGTTGGACGGATTTGAACTCGGGTAGATCGCCCAAGTAACATCTAGTCTTGACTTGAATTCATTATCATTTCATACTAAGGGGTCGTTTGGTATGGGTGCTATTGATATTAATAGCACCCAATACCATGTTATTGATCATTATCATTGTTTTTTTGAACCTAATTAGCTAGCTAAAGAACTCTTAAAATGGGTGATATAGATATCCACCTCAAGAGGTGATTATCTTAGGGGAGGGTGATAATCAAAATTTTCGGACCAATATGCCCCCTGTACTTTTCATTTATTACATGCCATTCATTACTATCACTTTACCCTCTCCACCAACTCATCTTCACCGACAGCAAAACCCACATTGAAGGCTAGGAGACCACTCGACGCAAATCTTCGATTCAGCTTCCGATTTCGATACCAGAGAGTTGGAGAACGACGAGGAGCTTCCACGCGACGTTTACGGCACGTTGGTAAGTCCCTCTGTTTTGCAGTCGATCTTCTCTCTCCATAGTCTGTAAGGTCACCGACTCTGCCGTCGATCTCCAGCCGTTTCTTCGTTGCCGATGACGACTTTCGATTTCAGCTCGCGACGATATGATATGGGTTTAGGGTTTAGAGGTAGATGAGTTCTTTGTCCTTTTGTAGTGTCCAAAACCAATAGATTTGCATTCTCAGGACTTTTGGATGTGGGTTACGATTTTCAAACAAGCCAGCTGCTTCATTCTTCAATCAACAAATATGTAGGAATGCATAAGTAATCAGTATCATGTTTTGGAATAGCCATATGATGAAACTTGAATGCCCACGTTACACAACAGGTTATCGCAAGCGTCATTGCTATGTGGTTCGAGTTGATGCAACAGTACATGGTCTTGCTGTCCAAGTTAGCAGTCGACAATCTTTGCTTGAGTCGAACCGTTGTATGATCTGTACTTCAACTTGGCATGATACTTTGTTTTCTGCAGTACCATTGTTTCTCCTATTCAAAACCATAATTCTTATTTGTACATTTGATATTTATAACCAATAACACAGTAGCAGCTTGACGAAATGGCGAGGGCGTACAGAGCATGGTCCGACAAAGAGGAGCGTTTCTTCTTCGACATTCTATTGTCTCTACAGGAAGCAGGAGCTTTGAAGGGTGGGACGTTACAGAAACCTTATGGCTATACAGATATTGAGAAGCAGCTCAAGGTTCTTGCGCCAGACACGAAGCATACTGCAGAGAGTTGCAAGACCAAGTTCCGGTACTTGAAGCTGAAGTTCCATGCCCAGTTGGACCTCATGAATGCTTCGGGAATGGGTTGGAACCCGGACAAGGGCTGCTGCGAGTGTGATCCTGATGTGTTTGCTGGTTGGGTGAAGGTACGATCTGCACACGTTACACATATGTTACTTTGTTCGGATATGGTGGACATATTTGATGGGGTCTCTCATGTCATGCTTTGCAGAGTCACAAACAGGCTGCCGGGATGAACAATACTCGTCTCCCTTATTGGGATGAGCTCTGTAAGATATTCGAGGTTACACGGGCGGATGGGAGCAACAGTATGACCGCCAGGGATGCAGCAAGCCGCCTTGAGGGTCAGATCAGACGTGAGAGATCGTTTGATGCCTACGCTGCTGAAACAACCCCAATGATGGAGGATCTCATAAATGAAGGCTATGACATGAATGCTGAAGGATTGATAGACGTCGAAGAGGATACCGCTACTAAGGACGTCGAAGAAGATACCGCGACAAAGGGAGTATCAGACAAGGGTAAGGGTATGCCGTCTGGTTCGAAGCGGTCCCGTCAACAGGCGACCGAGAACTACCTTGCAGCAATCAATGACCAAATGGCTTCTTTCCAGGAGAGTATTGCGAGGACTACGAGTAACATAGAGCGTCTCACCAATAATTGGTGTATGCCAGAGGATGTCGCTAGTAGACGACAATTCCTGGTGGATGAGATCAACAGGCTGCCAGGGATTTCATATCGACAGGGTTTGAAGGCCATTAGGATTCTCATGAAGGATCCTGCCGATTGGGAGACGTTCTGCATGTTACCGACGGACGAGATGAAGGAGGACTTCATCCTTACCGTTCTAGAGTAGTACGACAGTCACGAAGGTGGGAAAGGGTAAGTGGTGGATTAATGTTTTGGGGGTGGAACACTTTGGGGGGAAGGGTAAGTGATAGAGCCCTATAGGATCATGTCCGCTAGGATCTTGGTGTTGTATTAGGTAAGTAGTAGTACTGCTTGTTAGGGTGTAGGGTTTAGCCTGATAGGATCCTGCTTTCAGTGTATGCTTGTAAGTGTAATATGAAAAGGACAAAACGAAGGGTACCATTGTAAATGTCCTAAACTTACCCCCTAATCCAATAGCACCCTAAACAAACAGAAAATTACACTCTAAACCCATTCACCCTCCAATATCATGATATCTCGAATATCATGATATTCGAGATATCACGTACCAAACGACACCTAACATGTTTCAGTACACAAATTCCAACTGGTTTCTTTCCTTCAACTAATACAAGGATAAGTCCAACAAAATATTTGTTATAGGATAACGTGACAATTTTTTCAGTGACCAAATTGAGATTTGGTCCACTAAACCAAATCAACCACAACCAATCATTTATTATTAAATATATTATCAATTATTTAATATTTTGGACAGTTAATATAATTAGTTATTTTTAAATCATATGTAATCCGCCGGAAATTTAATATGTAATATGCCGAAAATTTTTGAGAATCTTTATTAGTTATTTTTTTTTCTCTTTTTGGCGTTTCTTTATCTCTTCCTAACTAAGAATTTTTATTGCAGTACAATTCAAACACCAACAAGATCCGCCAGTGAACACCATTCAAACACCATTCTCTGCATTCTCTTGCTCTTTCTTTCTTTTACAATCTTGTTAATATAATAATCAACCATGGATAATCATGGTTGGTTCGATCTGAACAAGTCTCCGGAAATCGACCTTAACATATCGCCAGATTTCACGGACGAACAAGATTATGACGAGCATATCGAAGTTCAAAATAATGACGATTGGAATGACATCGGTACTGAAGAAGGTTTGTTAATTGTTCGATGTATTTTCTACTCCTTCTCTATCATCTTATTTGTCATGCTTTATATTTTCAGTCAACTGAAAGCCTCGTGTTTTTTGTTAGTTTCAAATGTCCCGTTGGCGGATGCGTCTTCCAATTTGAAGAAGACTATTGATGGGCAAGGTTTGTTTTTAATCACTTAATTCCGATCTCGATTTTGAGATTTGTTATCGTTTGAGAAGTTCATGCTTTTTTAATTTGTTACCCTTGTTACTTGCTTGTACTAGTACAGTCCTCTTTCCTTCTAATCATGATAGTTACACGAGATGCGTGATCATTGCATTTTGAATTATATGAGAAATGGTCGCCTAATAGTTGCATATGTCTGTTCATAATGCACTTTGAAAGATATGTTTGTTTCGGAAGTCCATAAACAATTTCAACATCCTCCTCTGTCAGCCTCAATGTTTGGTTCGGGCCGATATGAAATGATTTCGTCTCTGCATTGTATATCTCCAATATCCAGTGCATAAATTCAATTCCTACTGATGTCATTTTGATAGCTGTGATCCCACTAAACCCCAGCTCGCTCAATGCTTTCAATTTAGACTCGCTTGGAGAGCCTTTCATCACTTCTACAATCCTATTCGGACTGCACTTAGTGTATAGAGTTTCGGACATTGTTCCTGCAAAGTTCAAATAAAAAGGTTAACTTCAGCATAGTCAGGTTCGCAATTCAATTCCTACAAGTTGTCCTAGTACAGTTACTAGCAGCTAACTGTCCTAGTACACTTAGATGAACACTTGGTTACTAGCAGCTAACTGTCCTAGTACACTTACATGAACACCAAAATTGTATTTGAAACTATAACTATGTTGTCCTAGTACACCTAAACAAATATACTTGTCCTAGTACCTTTCCTAATACAACGAAAATATACGTTCGCTGAAATTAAGGTAATGTCCTAATACAGTTAATACACGCACCCAAATTAGAAGCAGCAAACCACTTAGAAAACAATCAAAGGAGTTCCATATCAGAACCCATCAAAACAGATTGTATGAAGATGCAGAAGTACCTCTCAAGCATCAAAAGCAATACTCCAACAGGAACCAGGAACCATCAACACTAACCCAATATTTTAGGATTGAAATTAAATGTAAGTAAGTTGTCCTAGTGCAGCAAACCAAATATAACTGTCCTAGTACAATGGAATTATGGAATTTATGCTCAAATACGTTGACATATACCTGCAGCATGAAAGCACCATACGAGTTTCAATTTCAAATTTCAAAACAGGAGCCAATTCAAAACAGGAGCTAGAGTTTCAATTTCAAAACATGGGATAGCCTCCACTTACCTCAGACAACTGCTTCCCAGGTTTAGAATGATGATTTTGAGAATACAACGAGGGATTCCGAGTCGGCTAACGTCGTCAGAACTGAAAATAAAAAACAGGGGAACAGTTTGACGAACAAAAACTCGAGTTAGTATTAGGTACGCTATACCGGGCTTTAGGACGTAGAGTTGAAGAGTTGGATCTCGAACGAACTCTTACCTGAAGCTGGGACTAATCGGCAGACGGAAAAGACTCGCCGGCGGCTCGAAATTACTTCTTCGCAATGCAGGGGAACTGAACTGACAGGAACGATTGAAGAATGCGGCGTGGAATGCGGGTGTCGAGTTGAATTGATTCGACAGTGGAATGCGGCCTGGTCTTAGGCGTTGAATGTGCGCCGGTTAGGGGTTGTTATCGGCGGGCTGGTTCGGGGGTAGTAATCGGGCCGATTTGCTTGGGGAAATTGGCAAGTTTGGTGTGGGAAGAAGTTGTGGGTGTCAAAATCGGGAAGACGACGGCGTGGGAAGCTATTTCGCTGCCGGCACCGACTTGGTGAGATAGGCGAGGGTTTTTTGGTTTCGCAGCTTTTGGGAGAAGGAAGACGGTTTGGGAGATTTGGGGGAAATCCAAAAGGGTATATCTTCTCTTAGCTGTTTATTGGCTAAAAATCCGGTAATATCTTAATTACTTTCCTCCATGTTTTTAGCTTTTTACCATTTATTTTTGTTTTTCCTTATTTCTATATTTTATTTCATTTAATTAGATCAAATTAATCCTCACCCTTCATTTCAGATCTGATGGCTATTATTAATTTGGTCTAGTAGACCAAATTTAAGCCTTGGGCTCCCAATATGATCCGGTTAAGTGCCACCAAATTAAAATCACATTAGCACAAAGAATCTTGATCCCAGAATAGTTTTAAATTTATATATAGATTTTTGTTAGGGACATTTTAGGGTTTTCACAGATAAAATTTTATAGCTAGGTCCAGTGTGTAACAACAAAAGACTTGCTCTAAAAAAAACTCCTTTTCAAGTCATTGATTTCTTAAATGTTCTAACTAGCAATCAACATGTCATACACATATAGCAATAGAATGATGAAGTAATCATTATCAAACTTCTTCACGAACACGCAATGGTTTGAAGTAGTTTTCTTGTATTCTTGCTCCCCTATAACAGACTCAAACTTATCATATCATTCTCGTGGTGTCTGCTTCAAGGCGTACAAGATATTTTGAGCTTGCACACACAGTCCTCATTTTTCTTTTTGAAGACTTATTTTAATTATTGCATATCTCTTCCTCCAAGTTGCCATGAAGGAAGGCGGTCTTCACATCCATTTGCTCCGCCCCCAACTTGAGACTTGCTACTAGCCCCAACACAATACAAATGGATGTCATTTTCACCACAAGTGAAAATATCTCATTAAATTCTATGTCATTCCTTTGACTAAAGCCCTTAACGACTAGTCTTGCTTTAAACCATGGTTGATTGTTATGTTCTTCCTACTTCTAACAATACCTTCTGCAACGTAGCTCATTGTTGAGATCTTTAAGGTTTTTCATGACTCTAGTAGGGAGACATGAAGTAGGAGAGTGGTCACCTCATTTCTAGATTTTAGTCATTCTAGACAACTGATGAATAATCCTTTGATTGTCATTCATGTGATCCACAAGGGAGAACCAATAAGGCAAATGACAATCACGCTCTGATATCACTTGTAACACCCCACGCTATACGACTTCAGTCAAAACACTTGGTTCAACCCATGCAATATAATAAAATAAGCTTGTTATTATGCAAACATGGAAACAACACAATTATAACATCACGTCAACTAAGAATACATCTCCCTTAGCGAATACAAATACAATCAACCAAACCTATCAACATGTAATGGTAATTAATTCCAACCAGGGAAAGAACACCCCGAAGGTGGCTATTAGCACTGAGGACTTTGAGGACTCTGATTACAGTGTAAACTAGGAATGGTCATTGTGGACTTGTGAATGGTCAACATAGACTCGTAATGTGAATAGACATTACAAACTCGTGAATGTCCCTTAGTATCGTGAGTATCCTGATACCAAGTGGAGAGCACACCCCGAAGGTGGCTATTAGCACTGTTACCCAAGATGTCATATTGACCTGCATTAGAGACAACTAGTACTGGATCCTGACTAGCACAAGAGGCTGGCAATCATAACATCTCATACATCCCAACAATACTCATCAACACAACCTCAATTACATATGTGAACTCTTAACATGTAAATTACATGTAACATAAAATGTTCAAAAGAAGTGCATCAATCTTTTGTGTAGCCAGTTCTCTATTGTATAATTCATACCATTACCCACTCTAAATAGTTATGGATTTACTACTAATCGTAAAACACAATGGTTAGTGGCTGGCCAATCTAAATACTCTTTGGGGACACTGATGCGCAAATTAATGCACACTAGTTTTTAACTCAATGGATTTCTCCAAAGAGATCGTTTTTCCCTAGGGTCTTTCTTTTTCTATTACTCAACGGCTGTGGAATAAGCAATTCGGGTTTTCGTGTCGGGTTTGAATTGGCTTAAGAATGAACTAAGTAAACAAAGAATGCAAATTGAACAAGCAAACAAGTGAAGCAGATTGGAGATTTGAATATAAACTAAGGCGTTTGTCCAGACTCGAATCCGCTCTAGCTCGATTAAGACGGATGATGCAATGCAATTTCAGTTTATCAGACTTGATGACTCGACACTTCCTTGGGTAATCTCTACTCCATGGTGAGGACGCAGAGAAACTATCCTATCAAATCTACAAGTTCCTATGGTCAAGATAACTCGCAAATCCTCAAGAACGCACGAAGAACAGTGAAATGCCACACATATATGTAAAGAGATTAGTTTCACCGGCCCTATGGTCAAGACACCGGCAACCCTAACGACCTCCTAAACTCTAGAATGATCTACGTCCATGGTCAGAACCGCAAATCAAAGATGAAGCAAAACCCTACGATATGGTCAATCAACGGATTCTAAGAGCTTCAAATTAGGGTTTAAGAGAAAACTCATCACATGCCTGAATAAACCTCAATTAACATTAACGGGTTAGAAACCCGACATCATCCATATAAAATCTCACTAGAGTTTCATCTAATCTGAACAAACTAGAAGAGTTTAGCTCGACATCATCGCAGAAGCAATCACAGAAACAAAGAAGAAGAAAACTGGAGAAGAAGACATCTTACTCCGAGTAAACCTAATCCTGTCGAATCCTAGAAACTCCTGAGTTAATCGTCACTTCAAAGCTTCAAAATCCTCCTCCGAGAGTGTCTGGTTCGTCGAAATCAGAATTAAGAATGAAGTCTCTTTGTCTCTCCCTTGAAAACCCTGTTTTACTCTCCGAAATCTGTCCTGGGAAAAAGTGCGCCCGGCGGCACTTAAAAAGTGCGCCGTCGCACTTTTTCATGAAAATGGCGCACTTTTCGCGGCCGATGGAAAATTTACAGGACGCCAAAAATAAAGTGCGCCTGGCAGCACCAGAAAAGTGCGCCGGCGCACTTTTCATGGATTTAGGCGCACTTTTGCCCCTGGAAATGACCTTCAGCTCTTTTGATGATTCCCGCTCCGTTTGAACTCCAAATTGATCCCCGTTTGAAGTGCCGAGCTCGTAGAAAAGTCATCCACAACGTGGTAACCTGAAATCTCAACAAAAACAACTCGAAACAACATCAAATTGCCCAAAAGAGGGCCAACGGGAGATAAAACATATTTTTCATAAAAGTCATTCAAGTTCATCACAATTCGGAGTCAAATAAGGGGAATGTCGTCCAAATGTGGCGATATAAACGCGGTAAATCTAACGTCATCAAATCACCCCACACTTAAACTTTTGTTTGTCCTCAAACAAGAATTTTACCACAACAATGCACCAACTTGAATGAGCAAACCGAAAACCTCTTGGTTCCTAGAAAGATGTATACGGTGCTTCTACCAAACAAGATGATTACCCAACTAACCACACAATTAAGAACCAAACTTTTGCCAGAGCGAAAGAGGAACAAGACTTTAACGAGCTAGTGAACAACCTGACTTGGTAAAGGCAAGACAACGCTTACTTCCGCAACACTTAGTCTAGAACGCAACCGGACACTTGCTAGATAAGGGAACACGACTAGAACAAAATTAAAGAGCATTTCATTTTTCTCTTCTTCTTTTTTTTTCCTTTCTTTTTTTTTTTGTCCGAATGGGCGGTACAGTGTGGATACTACCGGGTACGGAGCAGCCGGAAACCTTTGGAATTCCGCGTTATCCTAGACCCCAGCCACGATCGGGAGTAGGTTAGAAGAAGAATGCCACATTGAGACTTCCCTTTGGGACTACAGCAATGGGCAGGCACGTATGCCAGCTCGTGAATCGACCCACAACTTCAATACCAAACCATTCATTTTTCAGATTTTCTTTGATTGGGAAAATCAATAACAACTTAAAGCACGAAATTAAAAGATCCCTTATCTAGACTCGATCCAGGCATTGAACTAGAGAATTCGAGCATCAGACAGACCAAGTCTTACACATTAACAAGTCAACTGTTCACTAACACGATAAGGGCAAGCTCCTAGACTACTAAGAGCAAGAAGAATGGGAGATGGTCATAATTCAGGTTCTCACACACACATTTGGTTAAAGCCAAAGCATCACATCAATCTCACCATATAGAAGACAGTAGGCAATCCAAGAAGTTATTAAGCAATGTGGAAAATTACTTGCTACCGAGAATGGGAAGTTGTGAAAGAGTGACAAAACAAGGCACAATCACCGCCCATTACTTGGCAAAACATGCAAACAAACACCTCACCCCACACTTAAATTTGGACATTGTCCTCACAGGACTAAAAGAGAGTAGAGGAATCCGGGAACCTGAAAAGTGAAGATCGGTGTCGTGGATGGAGGCGAGATCAAAGTTATTTACCGGCGGACAGTCATGCAGAACCTAAGGACATCCTGAAACATGAGAGAACCTCACAACAAGATCAGGGCATTCAAGGTACAGAATACACCACTAACTCAAAAACCACAAAAGTTCGACACAAAAATAAATAACTGACTCAAAACCTCAAAACAGACTCCAGACATGGGTTGCCTCCCATGAAGCGCTCTTTCTTTAACGTCTTTGAGCTAGACGATACCTGGTTATGCACCCCAACTCAAAAGTTCCTTGAAGTCAAACAGCTTCTTCAAGGCTGGCGGTTTAGTTCCAAATAGCACGTCAGAAGGAGCAAGATGCAGTCGATGGTGCTCAAGTAGATCCTGGTTCTGCTCGGATGACCTTTTCTTCTCAAACTTTCCTACTGGAGGAGGAAAGAGATAGTATGGTGTGTTATAATCGATGATTGCAGTCTGCTCCACACCAATGTCATCCAAGTTGCTCTGGAAGTTGAGCTCAGACACCTCAGAATCATTGCCCTCCTCAGTTTCAGTTGTCTGAATTACCAATGTAGGTGACTCCTCGATATCCATGTGCTCATCTCTATCTGGAACTACAGGCTGGCTCGACAGAAGCATAAATGAGGATAACTCCTCAATATCCAGATGCTCATCTTCAGCTTCAATTAAGAGATGGATAAGCTCCACATCTTCATCTACCACCATTGTCAAAGATTCTTCATCAGATACCTCTAGCTCACAATAGTCATGGGCTAGGTTATCATTTTCTTCTTCGACCAGCTCTCGAGAATCTTCTTCCATCAGTTGATATTGTTGCTCAATCTCGACGTTCACAACATTAGGAGCTCGTAGAGTCGAGAGGATCTTATTCAACATAAAATCTGTATAAGACTCCTGTTGTTGGTACTGGTGCGAATGTAGATATTCCTCTTCGTAATCTCGGTAGTAGTGTGTAGCTTGTGGCTCTGGCCAAGAAGGCAAGGGTGGTGGTTCCTCATTCCAGATTGGCAAAGGTGGCTGCTCTGATATATTCCATCCTTGTTGATATTCGTCGAATGGTACTCCATTATTGCACCATCCTTGGTATTGCCCATAAAACCTGTTATCTTGCATCTCAAAACTCAAGAGCACTACCCAGGTAAATCATGGAAAAAGATGGAGAGAAAAGAGATGATAAGAAAAATGAATGAAAAGCTTAAACGCACAATGCCTTTCCTAGAAAAAGAAAAGTCCCCGGCAACGGCGCCAAAAACTTGATGCGCAAATTAATGCACACTAGTTTTTAACTCAATGGATTTCTCCAAAGAGATCGTTTTTCCCTAGGGTCTTTCTTTTTCTATTACTCAACGGCTGTGGAATAAGCAATTCGGGTTTTCGTGTCGGGTTTGAATTGGCTTAAGAATGAACTAAGTAAACAAAGAATGCAAATTGAACAAGCAAACAAGTGAAGCAGATTGGAGATTTGAATATAAACTAAGGCGTTTGTCCAGACTCGAATCCGCTCTAGCTCGATTAAGACGGATGATGCAATGCAATTTCAGTTTATCAGACTTGATGACTCGACACTTCCTTGGGTAATCTCTACTCCATGGTGAGGACGCAGAGAAACTATCCTATCAAATCTACAAGTTCCTATGGTCAAGATAACTCGCAAATCCTCAAGAACGCACGAAGAACAGTGAAATGCCACACAGATATGTAAAGAGATTAGTTTCACCGGCCCTATGGTCAAGACACCGGCAACCCTAACGACCTCCTAAACTCTAGAATGATCTACGTCCATGGTCAGAACCGCAAATCAAAGATGAAGCAAAACCCTACGATATGGTCAATCAACGGATTCTAAGAGCTTCAAATTAGGGTTTAAGAGAAAACTCATCACATGCCTGAATAAACCTCAATTAACATTAACGGGTTAGAAACCCGACATCATCCATATAAAATCTCACTAGAGTTTCATCTAATCTGAACAAACTAGAAGAGTTTAGCTCGACATCATCGCAGAAGCAATCACAGAAACAAAGAAGAAGAAAACTGGAGAAGAAGACATCTTACTCCGAGTAAACCTAATCCCGTCGAATCCTAGAAACTCCTGAGTTAATCGTCACTTCAAAGCTTCAAAATCCTCCTCCGAGAGTGTCTGGTTCGTCGAAATCAGAATTAAGAATGAAGTCTCTTTGTCTCTCCCTTGAAAACCCTGTTTTACTCTCCGAAATCTGTCCTGGGAAAAAGTGCGCCCGGCGGCACTTAAAAAGTGCGCCGGCGCACTTTTTCATGAAAATGGCGCACTTTTCGCGGCCGATGGAAAATTTACAGGACGCCAAAAATAAAGTGCGCCTGGCAGCACCAGAAAAGTGCGCCGGCGCACTTTTCATGGATTTAGGCGCACTTTTGCCCCTGGAAATGACCTTCAGCTCTTTTGATGATTCCCGCTCCGTTTGAACTCCAAATTGATCCCCGTTTGAAGTGCCGAGCTCGTAGAAAAGTCATCCACAACGTGGTAACCTGAAATCTCAACAAAAACAACTCGAAACAACATCAAATTGCCCAAAAGAGGGCCAACGATAAAACATATTTTTCATAAAAGTCATTCAAGTTCATCACAATTCGGAGTCAAATAAGGGGAATGTCGTCCAAATGTGACGATATAAACGCGGTAAATCTAACGTCATCAGACACCCAAACTCATCTCATTACCATGAACCAATAATGATTTTTGCAAAATGACAAAATAGAGTAAAGGAAAAAACGAGTAAAAAATATTGGTCATCTAAGTTTGAAAATTGCAACACCATGCCTACTAACTTTAATTTGTAGAAACACACTCACCTAACTTTAAGCAACATAACCAAGCAATATTTATGATCAATTCTCAGAATAATTCCATCAAAATCAACAACATAGTATGTCACATAATTAGAAATAGTAATTATTTAATTTCCTAATCGACCCCACTTAACTCGTAAAATTAATTGTGTCAACAGAAAAAACCAAACCAAGATTCACTTAAACATGAGGTAGGTATAGGGGATTTGAGAGATTAGGTTAGTCTTTTGAGAATCTGGAATTTCAACGAAGGAGGATAGGGAAAATGAGCGAATACTATCAGATTTTGAACGACATTATTCAATTTCAAAACTTTAAGTTCAAGTTCAATTTAGGATTTATGTTGACCGATTAATTTATAAGTTAGGCTGAGTTGATTAGGAAATTAAATAATTTTGTTGACTTGGATAAATTTTTTGTCAGAAATGACATGAAATATAGTAAAAAACTTTTTTTTTTTTGGTAGTAAATATAGTTAAAAACTTAAGTGAGTGTGTTGTTATAAATCGAAGTTAGGTAACCACCGTTCTTACAACCCAAAGTTAAGTGACGGTTATGGTTTTTGACCTAAGGAATATATGGGTTGTTTGGATCCTCTATTTAGTAGAGAGATTTGTATTAAATATAGATATTTTAGTAAATCACTTGTTTGGTGTAACAATTAAGACGAGAGATTTTAATCCAAAGAGATTTCGAAATATCTCTATTGAGCTATTTACAAATATCACCTATCACCCCATATATTTCAGAATCTCTTTCATTATTGACAATATTATCCTTATTAATAATTAAAATCTACCTATTCTGACTCAATAAATAACTACACGGCACTAGGAAATAAACCCTACGCCATTCAAGAATTGCTGAAGCATTGTTCTGCATCTGTCGCCTACTGTTGTCTACTGCCGCCTACAACCAAGGTAATTCATGGTAAGTTAGAGACAAGTATTATTATTTTTCTTTGAGAATATCATACCATTTTGTTTGTTGAATTGAAAGGATTTGCTCTTTCATGAGAGTTGCTATGAGACTATATTTTCAACTTTAGCAAAAGAGGTTTTCGACTTCAGCAAAGTGGTTTGAAATATAGGAGCTGGAAATAGCTTTTGGGTTCAGGAGCTTTAAGGATGGTATGATCCTCTATAAGAACTTTAGCAAAGTGTTTTGAAAAGTGGTTTGAAAAAGAAGCCTTCGGAAATGTAATATCATAAAGGGTTTGTTTATAAGCGAATTGCCAAGTACTTGAAGGGTAATTTAGTAATCATTAAAAATCATCATTTACAAATCACTCTTTAAAAAATTGCATCCAAACGATATAATTGTACAAATGAGCGATTTAAGTTACTATCTATTTTCAAATATAGCGATTTAGTCAAATATCTCCATTTCTACGGTATGGGATCCCAACGACCCAATAATAATAATAAAATATCGTCATTTCCAACCTCCACGTTTTCTGCTTCCCAGTTCCCTCTTCTTCTTCGTCTTCCGCCTTCCACCTTCCACCTTCCACCCAGCTCTCTTCTTCCTCCTCCGCACTCTAAAATCATTGGAAACCCGACCGCCCCTTATACATACAACTCAGCTTTACCTACTTCCTCTCACCTCAGTTTCCGTTGATTTCAGATCAGACCTAACCACTCTTCTCCCTCATTTTCCTTCCCTAGGGTTTCTCGTTTCTTCTTCCTTAAGTTTCAAGCTGTGTTTGTTCTTTCATCATTTGATGATGATCACCTGCAAAAGTTCTTAATTCAACACAGTTTATTTAATTCGGTATCTCGAGGTAGGCGAATTTTCTGATTATGCTCTCTGATTTTTCCATCTTTTTCTTCTCGATCCTTCAATTGCTCACTGTAGTCCTAGTTTTAAAGTCCTCAAAAAGAGAGTCTGCGGAATTGTTTGATTTTCAGCCGCTGCCGTCGGTTTCTTTAGACGTAAGGTGTGTCATTTTCCGATGGGGTTTCGGCAGTTTTTTTTAATGTATTAACTAATGGCTGTTTATTTTAATTAAGGGATACGCTGAAGCTGATTTCGTTGTTTCATGGGAGTTGGCAAAGTGTCAACGTCTCCATGCTGTCCAAGGGTTCTGTGATCGACTACTTATAGGAGGTGGCTGGAGCTACCAGGATGTTCAGTTGCAATTCTGGTATATTTCGCATCATAAGGTTTTCTGCACCATTGGGCTGATTGGATAAGCCGATTCAAACGTGAGACCCAGCAGGCAGACTTCTTCCTTCCCTTGTAAATTTTCAGGTCTGAAATTGTTTCCTGTTCTCGACCCTGTTCATCTGTTTTGCCTGTGTACTTTCTGTCAGCCCAGTGATATTTACGGATTGCAAATGATTCTAGGGTTTATGCTGGTTACTTAATTGAGGGTTGATGAAGCGAACACTTGTGTACGTTAACTCAAGGTTTTCTTTCATTTTCAGGATTTGGTGCTCGTTTTCTTTTGAAGTTGAGAACATTGGAGGTGCTTGATAAACATTTCTGGCTACAATGTTCCGTAAGACTTACTATTTTGCCCGAGCAATTGGCTGCTGTAGCTGTTTCGGGTTGATCAAGAGAACGAAGCGAAAATCAATGCATATTCCTGTGAGACACCATAATCTTTCTCAGGAATTATTGTTAGATGAAGACGTTGATGGGGATGACAACTGGTCATACAATGGGGAAATTACAGACTCTGTCTATGGAGAGGATCAGATGATGCCATGCTCTGCCAATCGTTCTGAAGAAATCATGAAAGTTAAACAGGAAAATGGAATGGTTTGCAGACAATTTCCTGTCAAGGAAACCCATATACTAATTCGTTCTGAGGTATTATTTAGGATCCTTAGTCTTTCCTGTGTCATGTAATTATGTGTTTCTTCATGGAGCATCCTCCTTTCAAGTGTAAACGTAGTTCTTGGAATTATGATCAGGGCCAGGAGTTCATTTGTTCCTTTTTTATTTGTTCTTAGTATATTTCCTAGTGCTACCCCTTGTGTTACATATGTTTGAATATGACCAAGATGCATGACGTTCTTAAATTAAGGTTTAATTGCTTGGTGGTTAATTTCGGAAAAAAATTGCTTGGTGGTAATCGTGTTGTTCTGAACGATTATAATAAGCATAAAATATACTGGTTCATGTTCACGTTGCTGCTGTGCCATGTATAGCTTACGTGTTATTCATAGAACTATTTTTTTTCACTGCTGATATTATCTTTTAAACTGTAATATTTGCTCTGTATTTGTCTCAGGATGAGTATGGAAATAAGACAATTAATGAGTATGTTCGTGAATGCAAGATTGGTGCTGGTAGCTATGGTAAAGTGGTAAGTCTGTGTCATCTTAAAATGGCATGGTCTTTAATATGTTGGCAAAAAGTTTATAGAGATGTTGGTTTCTTAACGTTTCTACCTTTCTGCTGGATCAGGTTTTGTATCGTAGTAGTATAGATGGAAAGCATTATGCAATAAAGGTAGAATACTCTTCTTTCTTTATGTAGAAACCATAGGAGAACACTGTCTTGTTAATTTGGTCGAGCGAGGTTACTTGGTTAACCAAATGAATCAAACTGTAGTACATTATTTATCTAGAATATAGTTTCTTATATGTATCATTATAATTTTTTATAAACTGAGAAATTATTTTCTGGATTACAGGCCTTTCACAAGTCATATCTTTTGAAGCTTAGAGTTGGACCCTCTGAGACAGCAATGACTGATGTTCTCCGAGAGGTAGTCTCTGTCTTTCAGTGTCTTGGTAGGAAAATGTGATCCCTTGCAATATACTAAATCTTTATATGGTCATAAATACGTTTTTCTTGAAGGTTCTCATTATGAAGATGTTGCAACATCCTAATATAGTCAATCTCGTTGAGGTGATTGATGACCCAAACACAGATCACTTCTACATGGGTATTTACTTTCTTTTCCTTTTCTTTCTGTCTCACCATGCTGATAGGTGGGGCTCGTGAGCTCGTCTCTTGGTTGCGGATTACGTACATATTATGTGGATTATCATTAAAATCTTAATTTGAAATTTATGTTATCTGTTGCACAAGTTCTTGAATATGTTGATGGGAAATGGTTCTGGGAAGGCTGTGGACCACCTGGGGGTATTGGAGAACACACTGCTAGGAAGTATTTGCGGAATATTGTTTCTGGCCTTATGTATCTCCATGCCCATGTAAGATCTTGATAGACAGCGTGTTGGCATAATATTTTTATTATTTCTGAATAGATATCATCTTGCAAGACCTTTTCCTTCCTGGCTATTGCATTGTTTCTGTTTGTCCATTCACTTCAGCCTTTCTCAGTTCAAGAGCTTGTCAATAGTTCTCTCAGTCATGCACATTGACATGCACGTTATTTGGATTTTTGTTTAATATATTCTTGTTTAATCTTACAACAGAATATAGTACACGGTGATATCAAACCAGACAACCTATTGGTTACCAGCAACGGGGTTGTTAAAATTGGAGATTTTAGTGTCAGCCAAGTATTCGAGGTAAATTGGCAGCGTTTATTATCATGGTTGAATGCAATTATTCCTGTTATAATTATCGATATATGTAATCATAAGTAGTTTGTGACAATCACATGGATTCATTACTGTTTCATGCTACATTGCCAAAGAAACAATTTTTTGATATTGACAGAACTGAGAGATATAAAGATAATGTAATGCATACAAGGGAAACCATATCAGTAGCCTTTTCTGAATTCATCTTTGCCTGTTTAGTTTCGTTGGGTCCTGGAAGGCACAAACTTGTTCGTCTGATCTGGCTGACTTGCTTAATACTAAGGCGTGCATTTGAAACTTCCACGTTTGATCTTAGCCAGCCAATTTCGTGGACCTGTATTCCATCAAAATCTATTATCAGTTTCTTGATAAAATGATGCCTTTTTAAATTTCCCATTTTATCTTGTCTTACCAACTCTCCGTTTCTAAGATCTTGACCTTTTGTAAAGCTTATGTATCTTCAAATTTTACTCCTTATGTAGTCAAGTTAAGATTATGCCATTGTAAGTAGAATACATGACAATCGTCCCACTAATGCAGGATGAAAATGATGAACTCCGAAGATCTCCTGGGACACCAGTGTTCACCGCACCAGAGTGCTGTCTAGGTCAGAGGTATTCTGTAACTTGAGAATATCCTGATTATTACCACCTAGGATGTATGATTCTTTAACAGCCTGTTCCTGTATGCTGTATCCATCCCACAGGTTTAACTTATAATGGGAAAGTGGCTGACACTTGGGCTGTTGGGGTAACATTATACTGTATGGTTCTGGGACAGTATCCCTTTCTTGGAGAAACACTGCAGGACACATATGACAAGGCAAGTAAAGCTGCATACTTTTTATGTCAAGACTTCCCTTATCCATAAAATCATAATTATCTTTTAACACCAGGGTTCCATTTTTTTCGTTCCAGATCGTCAATAACCCCTTAGTGCTACCTGATAGGCTGGATTCCAAGCTGAAGGACTTACTTGAAGGGCTTCTTTCCAAAGGTTGGTTGGTTGAGTCTTAACAATCGCCTGTTCACCTCTAAGGTTGTCGTCGTTGTTAATGTTTGATCACTCGATGTAGACCCAACACAAAGGCTGACATTGGATGCTGTAGCCGATCATGCTTGGGTCGTTGGAGAAGACGGTCCAGTCCCTAAGTACCCGTGTTGGTGCAGGCGTAGTCGCTTGACGCATGAACAGTCTGATGGGAACAAGATCGATGAGGAGCAAGAGTCTGCTCAGAAAGGAGCCAACAAATCTCAAATGAGCATCACTGACTAAAATTATTAGTCACTAGTTGTAATCTTTTCAGCCAATGACGGTCCTCGATTCGAACTCCTGCCCAGACAAGGGTGATCTCTGTGGCGGTAAGAGCGAAAGAAATGGTGCTGTGATTAATCATAGGCTTATGTGTTTGGAATACTTATATTTGGTTTAAGTAATATCACCCTTATATTTGATATTTTGAGAATACTATGAAATATAGTTGTAAGCCTTTGTTATTTTGAGTTGGGAATTGTGGGATAGATATGGACACATTTTGCCTTCAGTGGAAATTTCAAGTCAAACTGACATACCAACATGAGAAATTTCAAGTGTCAAGGTAAATATCCTTTTGGATGGCCTTCCTCAGCTTAGACTTATGACCGTTCATCTTCAGTCTAATACGATAGTTCTCTGTGTGGCTTGTCATGCGATTCATTGTCTTTCAAGTCAATGAGTGGTAAACCTTTCGGCTTGGGCTGGAACTTAATTTCTGTTCGTGACCGTTCATCTTTAGTCTAATACGACAGTTCTTTGTGTGGCTTGTCATGCGATTCATTGTCTTTCAAGTCAATGAGTGGTAAACCTTTCGGCTTGGGCTGGAACTTAATTTCTGTTCGTGTGTGGTTGACTTATTCTCTCCTGTGGGAGTTATCTTTGGCAAAAAAAAAATATATATATATATATATTAAGGGATAAAAATGGTATTGAGGCAAGAGTGCAATATAGATCATTAAGCTAAAAAAAATATTAACTTTAGATAACTAATATGATACAATTGAATGAAAAAATTATCATTATAATTGCATGTTAGATAAATTTTAATAATAAATATTAAAAAAAATATTTTCTTGAGAAATTTGTTTTCAGTTATGGAAGCAGATCAGCGTCCAAACCTTTTGAGGGTTTGGAAAGTTCCAAACCCAACTCCAACCATCAGATCTAGTTTGACCCGTTGACAAATCTAATGGTCCAGATTTAATAGGGCATTTAGGACTTTACACAAACAATTTAATTATTATATTTAATTAAATATTTTATTATTATTTTTATTTAAATATTTTGTTTTTAATTAACCACTGCCGCCAGCCACTGTTGCTGGCCATCGGCCGCTGGTCGCCGGTCACTTTTTTGGATGACATTTTCCGGTGACTTTTTCTGGTGACTGTTCCGACAATTTTTCCGACGAGGACAAGTTAACTAGTTAGCCTGATTTTTGCTATTAACTTATTAGCATAATTTTTTTATTCATAACTAGTTAACTAGTTAATTTGGGTTTTTATAGTTAACATGTTTTCCGGTGACTTTTTCGTTGAGGCTCCGGAGACCACCCAAACTCTGGTGACTTTTCCGACGAGGACAAGTTAACTAGTTAACCTGATTTTTACTAATAACTTGTTAACATGATTTTTTTATTGATAATTAGTTAACTAGTTAACTTGGGTTTTTATAGTTAACTAGTTAGTTGACATGTTTTCCGGTGACTTTTCTGGTGACTTTTCCGGCGAGAACAAGTTAACTAGTTAACCGATTTTTACTAATAACTTGTTAACAAAATTTTTTTTATTGATAACTAGTTAACCTGAGTTTTTACAGTTAACTTTTTTTTTCGACAAAGTTTTTACAGTTAACTAGTTATCAGCAGATAACTAGTTAACATGTTATCTAATCGAGTTAACTAGCTAACCAATCCAGTTAACTAGTTAACCAATCGAGTTAACTAGTTACCAAGTAGTTAACTAGTCATCTAATCGAGTTAACTACTTACCAAGTTGTTAATTAGTTAACCAATCGAGTTAACTAGTTAACCAATTGAGTTGACTAGATAACCAATCGAGTTAACTAGTTAACATAGTGATTAGATAACTGGTAAACAATTTTTTAGTTGATAACTAGTTATAAAATTTAGTTATTTTGTTATTAACTAGTTAACTTATCGAATTAACTAGTTGTCTAATCGAGTTAACTAGTTAACCAATCAAGTTAACTAGTTAACATCATGATTCAGATAACTAGTTAACATCATGATTCAGATAACTAGTTAACATCATAATTCAGATAACTAGTTAACATAATATTACTTAACAATATAGCTCAAATGTTAAATGATCAACCACCTAAAAAATAGTTAATAATTTGGCCAACAATTTACTACCCACAGTCACTTCTCAAATCCATCTTTTATCTACCCTCCACCCCACCAAAGTCCTAATCGTCAATAGGGCAATTTCTATGGTGACAACACTTCTTTTGTTGTCATCATAACAACACTAAAATTGGTACCTAAAATTAACAAATTAAGTACTTAATATGAAAATTAGTACTTAATATGAAAATTAGTACTTGTAAATTCAAATTAGGAACCTACTATGAAAAAATTGGTACCTAAATTTAACAAATCGAGTTCTTATTATGAAAAACGGTACTTGCGAATTCAAATTATGTACCCACTACGAAAAATTCACTACCCAAAATTAAAAAAATTAGTACTTTAATAGTGTTGTCATGGTGACAACAAAATATGTGTTGTGTTGTCACCGTAATAAATCCGGTCAAACAGAAGCAGCATTTGTTGATTGTATGACATTTTTGAGCATTTGTGAGTCAACTTCAATTTCAAACCCAAACTTGTGCTGCTCTTCATCGATATCTCTGCTCGAGACGCATTGCCATTCAGCTTACTATAATCAAGCAGCTTCCATCATCGCCCAGCTCTTTCTTTGTTTTCTATCCTCTCCCTCTAGTTGCTGCATAGCTGAAATTGAACCAATTTCAATTTGTCAGAATCACCCAGGAACAAAAATCATCGTCGAGATGATTCTCTCCATCGTATTCTCTATGCGTCCGGTGTTAATTATGACCCAGATTAAAAGATCATCGTCCAACTTGTCGGCAACTTGCTGTCACTTGTATAGTACCTTGGTAGCGCCCTGCTGAAGGGTCTTGGGAACAGTGAATACAGCAACGGTGGCCGGAACAGGAACCAATTTCAATTTTCAGGCGACGATGAAGCCGAAGCTGCCTCCGACACCACCGCGAATGGCCAAAAAAAACGCCTTCCCCTATGGACTTACAATCGAGAAGTTTCCTCTGATGTCGAGGCCGTACTTACTCATCATCGAACCAGCGTCACCGATTATGTGGCCGCCGACGCTAAGACTACTGCAGAGGCCGCCGACGCCGAGACTACTGCAGAGGCCGACGGGAAGCCGTGAGCAGGGGATTTTCTGGTAAATATGATAGTAAGCCTCCCCAACGGTGGCTCGGACCTGGACTCTTCCGTCGACGTCGACGGTGCGGATCTTGGAGAGGTTGAGGATTAGGAAAGGAGGGGTCGACGGGCGGCAATTTTCTGTTTACAGATTTGGAATGGGAAAGGGAAAGGGAAGGGGAGGGTACAGCCGTACAGGATAAGGTTTATTTTATGAAATTCCGAATTTGCCCCTCCTATCAAATGGTTTGAAACAGTCCAAACTCCAATTCCTGGACACAGATCCTTTGCCTTCAGTTATCACCAATAATTTTGAGGATTAAGCATAAGAAATTTTTTAAATTTGTCGTGAAAGCCCAAAACAACATTATTATTAGAGGAAATTGTCTCTCACATCCTTAATTAGTTAATCTAGTGACCATTAAATTGTGAACTTACCATAATTTTTTCTTTATAGAATTAAAACACATAAATTATAATTCCTATCCCAAAATTGAAAATAACTAGCGATTGGCTTAAATATATAAAGGTAAAGTCGAAGAACCTCATTAAAAAAATCGTATAATTGAGTGGTTTAATTGATACTTTATTCGCCTTGAAATTTTGATGCATTGAAATAGACTTCAATTCGGAATGAGATAAGCGTCCATGATTTTTTGGGTTTGGAATCCAACCATTAGATCTAGTTTGACCCTTTGACCAATCTAATGGTCCAGATTTTTTGGTAACTTTTTCGGCGACCAATCAAACTCCGGTGACTTTTCCGATGACTTCTAGTTAACTAGTTAACTTGGATTTTTACAGTTAACTAGTTAATTAACATGTTTTCCGGTGATTTTTCCGGCGAGACTCTAGAGACCACCCAAACTCCGGTGTCTTTTCCGACGAGGACAAGTTAACTAGTTAACCTGATTTTTACTAACAACTTGTTAACAAGATTTTTTTATTGATAACTAGTTAACTAGTTAACCTGAGTTTTTATAGTTAACTAGTTATCTAGTTAACATGTTTTCTAATTGAGTTAAATAGTTACCAAGTTGTTAACTAGTTAACGAGATTTTTAGTTGATAACTAGTTATCAAAATTGAGTTAACTAGTTAACCAATCGTGTTAACTAGTTAACTTATCAAATTTAGTTATTCAGTCGAGTTAACTAGTTAACCAATCGAGTTAACTAGTTATCCAAATCTAGTTAACTAGTTATCCAATCGAGTTAACCTCATGAACTAGGTAACTAGTTAACTAGTCAAGTTGTTTTTAACTAGTTAACTAGTTATGATTTAGATAACTAGTTAACATTTTTTAAAGATGATAACTAGTTATCAAATTTAGTTAAATAGTTTTTAAAATTAGTTAACTAGTTAACTTATCGAATTAACAAGTTAACATCATGATCAGATATCTAGTTAACGGGTTATTTAGTCGACTACTAGTGAACATGTTATCTAGTTAACCGATCAAGTTAATTAGTTATCTTGTCGAGTTAACTAATTAACTTATCGAGTTAACTAGTTAACCTGATTTTTACTAATAACTTGTTAACAAGATTTTTTTTATTGATAAGAGTTAACTAGTTAACCTGATTTTTACTAATAACTTGTTAACAAGATTTTTTTTATTGATAACTAGGTAACTAGTTAAACTGAGTTTTTACAGTTAACTAGTTATCAGCAGATAATTAGTTAACATGTTATCCAATCGAGTTAACTTGTTACCAAGTTGTTAACTAGTTAACCAATTGATTTAACTATTTTTCAAGTTGATAACTAGTTAACTCGATAAGTTAACTAGTTAACATCATGACTTAGATAACGAGTTAACTAGTTATCTAATCGAGTTAACTAGTCAACCAATCAAGTTAACTAGTTAACCAATCAAGTTAACTAGTTATCAAGTTGTTAACTAGTTACCTTATACCCAATCGAGTTAACTAGTTATCAAAATTAGTTAATTAGTTGAATTAACTAATTAACATCGTACTCGGATAATTATTAGCAACATTGACAAAGATGATCAGGTGACTATCGCATTAACAGAGCACATCCACCTTGTGAGTTACCAGTATCTTAACAGGACACAAAATACAAGTTACCAGTATCTTAACAAGACACAAAGACATGACCCTAAACCATTTACTTACATAGGTAGCAAAATCTTACTTTCCCCGTATTCAAAATCCCATAGATATACTAGAAAGAACCAGTAGGCAAAATTAAGTGATGCATCATAATGAAGTTTTCCTTCCTTGTTCTGTTCTTTCCTTAACCAGGTTTGCAGTGTAGCACATGATGTTTCTTTCCCCTTTTTGCAGCTCTTAGTAAGCATGAATGCTATTGATCTAATACATTCCACCAATCTGCTCTGCCAAAGTCTGGAAGGATTACCAAGTTTGATCAGATTGAGGTTACCAAAGACTTGATCTCTCCCACTGTTCAAACTTCACTAGGCTTCCTTTGTCGCTTTATGCACATTTTAGGGGGCCAAAAGATGGTGACATAATTGGAATTATGTCAGATCAACAATAATCATTCACAGCCATAGGATGAGATTCAGGTATAACTCTTGGTTTGATTAATTATGGAAAGAATGAATTAATTGCATTGATTATATTTGATTTATTAGGGGCATCATTTATATTAGGATATTATACTTATTCTTTGCAATCAATCATTTATATCAGTTACCAAATTATTACTAATATTATTCTAATTCAAATCCGAGATAAAACCTCTCTCTTACTTCCTTTTTTTCATTATAAATAACTGATACTGTTATCTAACTAATAATAGTATTATACTATATGCATTTATTTAACCATTCTATGAATTCTGCTGTTTCGGTATTCGTACAGTACTGATAGTTATCTATTTTAGTGTGTTTTATATGTGTTTTACATAAAATACTATTATTTAACATTAATTTTCTAGATGTGTCCGAGGTTGATTTTCATTGGGAGGCGTTGGCGTTCAAAACTGTCAAGGATGCCGAATCATTTTACTGAGACTATGCTCATAGTCTCGGATTCGAGATCAAAATAAGATCCAACCAACTTCTTCATTTTACCACGGCTCTGGTGTGTGATCCTGAGCAAATTCAATCATGTTAACAAATAACAAAATCAACAAACGAATTAACATGAGGCAAGAGCATTTGTACATAAACTAACAACAGAATCAACAAACGAATTACATAACTCAGTATTAGTATTGACAAAGTACTATTATCTGCACATTTTTTGTGTTCAGTGACAAGTATATGTTCAAATTCAGTCATATTCAATCCTATTAGCAGGAACAAATCACACACCAGAAACACAAATCAAAAAGGTTTTAGGGTTTAGGGTTTAGTGTTTACTCCCCAGAATAAAACTACATATGCAATTTCCCTTTACTTTGAATGAATCAACTGCTAATATACTATAATTACCAGCAACAATCATATGCACGAAACACAAGCCAGAACAAATAATAGTATTAGCCTAATAACAATATTCGTTCAAACCCCAAATTAGAGCAGAAACATCTATAAAAGAGATGAATGTTGGTGCACATAACTAATCCCCAACAAAATCAACCCCAAATGAGATACTAGTATTAACATAATGAGATACCAGTATTAACCTAATAATAGTAAAGAAACCTAATTCCCAACACAATCGAAACCCCAAAAACGTCTGATTGCACATGCATAGCTAGAAAACCAAACCTGGTTATGGGTTCTTGTTGATTGACTCGAGCGACGGCGGCTGCACCAAACAATGGAAAAAGAATCGGAAATCGAAATGAGTAGTGATGAATCAACAGTGGGAATGACGTTCGATACTGCTTACCTTAAGGAAGAGATTCAGTCGGCGCTTCCGGCGACGGCGGTTACTGGATGATTCAGCGATTGAGAGCAGAAAGGAATTGACTGAAGACGGAGAGAAGAATCGGGAAAGAAGTTTTCTTTTGTGGCAACGGTTAAAAATGGAAGTTAATTGGTAAAGGTAAGTATATATTATGCAATTATGGGTAATAAATTTAATTAATATGGGTCGATAAATAGTGGGATCTCATTATTATATTAATTTAATTCATCCACCATTGGATCTATTATATGGAGATCTAATGGTCCTTATGAATTATGTCTAATAGACATAATCCAACTTTTGTCACCACTCCTAATCCGCATTTTAGGAGGCTGTAAACTGGATAAGAAAGACCAACCCTAAGTCATCAACTAGAAAGGTTGAAAACATGGGATCAACAAGAAGAAGTGCCACACGAGTGCACTTTGTAAGATTTCACAGCTACAAGCATTCAGTTTATGGAAACAGAGTCAGTTGGCTCAATCGACATTCAATCTAACATCTTCTCAGCATCTATAAGCTTCCTAGAAACCACAAACTAGCAAGGTTAAAGAACAGATTCTTGTATCAGTACTTCCGAAATGTCAAACCAGCAAATGGACGGTAACTCACATCTAAGAGATATAACCCAACCATCGGAAGAAGCAACAAGAGAAGTAGTAGAAACACTGACCAGGAGAATCGGAAGATCCGACCGCTGCTCCTTGCCGCCGATCCACCCGTTGCTCCAACCGCTGCTTTTTGCCACTACGCCGCTCGTCGCCGGAACACTAACTGAGATGTCCTCCACCTCCATGTCCTCGTTGTCTCTCCTCTCGCTGGTCCCCAATCGATTCTTCACTTCCACAGACTTTTCACCATCCCCATTGGTTTCTTCGGTGGATCCTCTCTGTCATCCCCGAGATCCGCTACCAGATCCACACACCCTCGGCCTCGACCCTCGACCTTGTAGCTCCGATGGTCCAACTCCGATGGGTGAACTGTGAAGCTTATCGGGAAAGGCAGGGGTTACGGTGGCAGGGATAAACTTACGGGGGAATGGAAAGGTCAGAATTATTTAGGTTAATTAATATTTTCTTGTATTTCCAATTTTACCCCTTCGGGTTTTTGGTTTGGAATGTTCCAAACCAAAAGGTTTGAACGCTGATCTGATGCCACTTCAATCCAATAATTTGTTATTATCAAGTTCATATTAAAGAATAGATTTTCTAGAAATTGATTGAGTTCGCATAAAAAATAAGTACAAGCAAATTTACCTCTTTGTGGCACTTCTTTAAATAATTACCAAATTGACTTCAATTTGTATTTCTTTCCAAGAATTTAACTGCACTCTCCCTCCCCTCCTCACCTTTTCTACCTTTTAGCCTTCCCTCTTCTTTCATCCTTTTTTTTGTATCTCCTAGGTTGGTTCACGATCTATAGCTCACTCCCGCTCAGGAGTTTTTACGGAGAAAAAAAATTAGCTTCCAAAAATGCTATATTAATTGGATGTATTAATTATCTCAAATATGGAGGGATTATAGGTACAATTTTTTTTGTTATAGTGGGGAGTAATTAATTTTGAATAAATTAAGATACTATATAAAATAGTTGTCTCCTAAACTTCTTAATTTTTTGTTAGAACTAATATAGATGTTGAAAACATGATATAATTACCATTTTTTTGTTTTCCTTCGTTGCATATAAATATATTTTAACATTTCTTAAAATGTAATATGAAGAGAGATTGATAAGTGATACCCCATTCTAGGCCTAAGGACCCTTAGGCGGACGTTTTATTCGCCCTCGCCCTCACTTTTACAAACTCTAACAAAGTAGGTGATGACATCCCATCATGCATCCTCTCAACAACATGCGCTCGCCCTATCCTCACCTATCACTTTGCGTCATACAGCAGGCATGCAATTGATAAAACTCTCTAATCAGCTAGCACTTGTCACAGACAGAGATATAGAACTCTAAGTGAATAAGTGTGCAGCTGAGTTTTTGCAGGAACTGTAAAACTGTAAATGGAAAAGAACACAGAAGATTTTTAACGTGGTTCGGCAAATAAAGCCTACTCCACGTCCCAAGGGAAGTGATCCCTTGAGAATATTTTGATTCGAGTCCACGGATCTGAGAGCCTTTGAGCTTGAGAGTTACAACCTTTAGATTTCTCCCCAAAATCTACCTGCTATACTAATTCAGTTCCCCACTGAATAACAAGCTAAGCAACTACTCACAACTCTAACTTTGTAAAACACTCTTCCTCACAGAATAAAGTGTGTTTACTTTTCTCTACTGCAACAGCCAATGCAGATGGCTTTTATAGTCCACAATCGAACACTAGAACAGGAAATGAACTGAATTCCTTGATGCTGATGAGATCTGTCTTTCCATAAGACCTAGATGATCCCGGAGGACTAGCTGTAGCATGATCTTCAGAATGGACCAGCTGTTCCAAGGGATGTCCAGCTGTAGCATGCCTCTTCAGAATAGTCCAGCTGTCAGGAAATCCTCTAGCTTTCCTTTTCAGGTTAGGAGATCCTTCTGATTCTGATCAGTCAGAATCGTAACCTGCACAAAGAGGCAACTAACAAAAGAACTATAGTGTGTCATGATCAGTCTATCTAAAAGAGATCACAACATTCTCCCCCTTAGTCTGATAATGACACACTTTAGCAACCTGTGATGAGAGTCAAGAGGCCAGAATACATAAATCATCAAAATCCTGAGAATATCCAATCAATGTTCGGAGGATTGTTCAAAACAGGATAGCAGCATAAGATAGTTCAGAAATAGCAGATTGTTCAGAAATAGTTCAAAAATCACAAAAAAACTTGACTCCCCCTGCAGCGATGTTCTAAAACCCAAAAATCCAAAAATCCTGTGTCAGGATCTGCTTCGAAGGATGAGGCAGCATGATGAGTACACCAGGGTGTTCCAGGCACTCCATGAGTCGCAAGGCCATTGCTGTTGGAACTGGAAACCTCCTCATCAGCAGCATCTCCCCCTGTGTCATTGGCAGACGTGCAAAACCACTCGCTGGGATACCAGTGGATTGCCCTTAGAACATGTTGAGCACGGAGAGATCGGGGAGGATCAGAGGAGATCAATTTGAGCTTAAAGCTTATTCCCAGACGTTGCAGTAAGGTAGTAATCTGAGCAGCATAGGGAAGATCTCCGAGGGCAAAGTCAGTGGCGGCATCAACAATATGGGAGGACATGAGATGAGCATAACTGAGAGGAGTCCGGGATGCACCATGATGCAGAATCCATGTATCCAAGGGCGAGACAACAATTTTGAACCTGGACCTGGGAAACAGAACACGGGTAATAGCAAAGTGAAGAAGCTTAGACCTGTCAGGGAGTTGCCAGATGTTGGGAGTCGTCTGAGTGTTCCAAGCCCCGCAAGACAGGGCAGTCAGGGCAACGATTGGATCAAAACAGTACCGGTGAAATTCTGACTCAGTGCTAAGAGAACACCCTTGAGCCGGGACACCAAGAATGAGATTGAGCATCTCAATAGTCACGAAGATGAGCGAACCGTTCACATAGGTTGAGAAGCACCTAGGAGGAAAGTGCTTTTCAACCTTCAGATTAGCATAAAACTGATACACCCCATCAGGATAAATAGAGGTACCTTGATGAGCCATGAGAGAGTCCCACCCTCGGAGCATGGAGTAGAGGTCAAGCCCGTACTTGGTGAAATCTTCAACGGGCAAAGACACGGGAGGAATGAGCTCCTTGGAAGCCAGCATGAAAATCATATTTGGCCTTGCATCCCATATCCCTCATGCAGAGGTTTGTTTCGTACACATGATGGGACAGAAAGCTGTGGCGAGAGGCATCAAAAAGCACGGAAGAGCCATGAAGAAAGAGAGGAATGAAGAAGAAGTTACCAGAGGAGGATGAGATAAAGTGAAAGACCGAGCAGATGTGTTAAATAGGCTCTTCCTATATCGGAAGATGAACCAACAAGGAAGGTAATGATTGTGGAGAATGCTGTGCATGTACGCAAAGGAAAGTAGATATCCAATGAATGAGAGAGATACACTGACACAGGGAGACGGGAAAATCTGTTGAGGAGAATGTAAAGAGACAATTCCGGAGCCTAGGAAGAGTGCCCTAGACTTTCTGCATCATTATAGGAAAGAATCCATATCTCTCTTCGTAGCATAGAAAAGCGGTTCGCGTGCAAGGATTTGGTAAGAATATCTGCTAACTGATCATCGGTGGGAACATACTGAAGTGAAATCTCACCTCTTTGAATTAAATCCCGAATAAAATGATGTCGTATGTCAATATGCTTAGTTCTTGAGTGCAGGATGGGATTTTTGGTCATATTTATGGTACTAGTGTTATCACAGTAAAGATTCACACTTCCAAGATCAATGCCGTAGTCCTTGAGCTGAGCCTTCATCCAAAGTAACTGAGTACAAGCACTGCCAGTAGCTAGATATTCTGCTTCTGCAGTTGAAAGAGCAATACAAGCCTGCTTCTTACTAAACCAAGAAACAAGGGCATACCCAATAAATTGACAAGTACCTGAGGTACTTTTTCTATCTGTAAGACTTCCTGCAAAGTCTGAGTCAGAAAATCCACACAATTTGGCATCCGAGAACTTTGAGTACCATAATCCAAAATCATAAGTGCCAGTAAGATAGCGAAAAATCCTTTTAACAGCTGTTAAATGACTGTTTTTAGGAGAGCATTGAAATCAAGCACACACACCAACACTGTAAGAAATGTCAGGACGGCTAGCAGTAAGATAGAGTAAGGATCCAATCATGCCTCTGTACCTTTTAATATCAATCTCCTCGCCTGTAGAATCAACATCTAGTTTGCAAGAAGTACCCATAGGGGTAGGACTGGATTTCAAGTCATCCAATTTAAATTTCTTTAACATATTTTTGCAATACTTAGCTTGGCAGATAAAAGTACCTGTAGGATATTGTTTAATTTGAAGTCCAAGAAAATAAGTGAGCTCCCCCATGAGACTCATTTCAAAGCTTGCTTGCATTCGTGAACTGAATTTTGCACATAAGTTAGCATTTCTGGATCCAAAAATAATGTCATCAACATAAACTTGAACCAGAATAAGATCAGAATTCTCAGTTTTGCAGAAAAGGGTATCAACACTTCCCCTATTAAAACCTTGATCAATCAGAAAATTACTTAGCTTATCGTACCAAGCCATCGGGGCTTGTTTTAAGCCATATAAAGCTTTGTGAAGTTTGCAGCATATGAAGGGTGCTCACTGTCTTCAAAACCAGGAGGCTGAGCAACAAAAACTTCTTCCTTTAATTCTCCATTGAGGAAGGCACTTTTAACATCCATTTGATAGAGTTTAAACCCATTGATGCAAGCAAATGCACAGAGCATTATGATGGCTTCAAGTCTAGCAACAGGGGCAAAAGTTTCGTCAAAGTCAATGCCTTCTTCTTGACAGTAACCTTGAGCAACAAGCCTTGCTTTATTTCTTGTAACGTTTCCAAACTCATCAGTTTTATTTCTGAAAACCCACTTGGTACCGATGATTGATCGGTTTGGAGGAGCAGGAACAAGTGTCCAAACATTTGTTCTCTCAGATTGATTCAATTCCTCATTCATAGCAAGAATCCAGTTTTCATCCTTGACATTCTTAGGTTCAGTAAGAGATACAAAAGCACTCTGAGAGGACCTAGACCGAGTAACAAGACAAGAATTTGGATCTCCTATTACTTGACTGGGAGGATGCCTCCTAGTGATATGTTGAGGAGCCTGATTCTCTATGTTATCTTCTATGTGATCAAAATTTTCCTGACTTTCCTCATTAGAATTTTCTTTGATCTCAGTTTCTTGAGCAGGAAGAAAAACCAAGTCAGGTTCATCATCTTCAGCTTTATCAATTTTCTTGATTTGAGATGTTGATTCATCAAAGATAACATTAATCGATTCTTCAATCTTGAGAGTCCTCTTATTAAATATTTTGTAAGCCTTGCTGTTACTAGCATAACCAACAAAGATTCCTTCATCTGATTTAGCATCAAATTTTCCCAGCTGATCCTTAGAATTGAGTATGAAGCACTTACATCCAAAGATTCTGAAATAGCCAATGTTTGGAGCTCGTTTCTTCAGGAGCTCATAGGGAGTCTTCTTTAATTTAGAGCGAATAAGAGCTCTGTTTGTTACATAACATGCTGTGTTAACAGCTTCTCCCCAGAACTTCTTAGGAAGATTGTAGTCATTGAGCATAGTCCTGGCAATCTCAATAAGAGAACGGTTCTTTCTCTCAGCAACTCCATTCTGCTGAGGAGTACGTGCTGCAGAAAAAGTATGAGATATTCCCTCTGCATCAGTAAAGTTTTTGAATTTTTCATTGACAAATTCTCCACCATTGTCACTTCTGATGACTTTGACCTTTAAACCAAGTTCTCTTTATATTTTGGTAACGAAGAGAATGAATTTGTCAACAGCTTCATCTTTAGACCCAAAGAGGTGTATCCAGCAGAACCTGGAAAAATCATCAACCAGAACAAAACAGTAGTATTTACCTCTGATGGTTCTAACATTCACTGGACCAAACAAATCCATGTGGACTAGCTCAAGAGGTTCAGATGTGGATAAGACCGATTTTGTCTTAAAGGTAGTTCTGGTTTGCTTTCCTTGAGCACATGCATCACAGAAAAATTATTTAGTTGAGCTGATCTTGGAAGTCCTCTAACCAGATTTTTGCTGCTCAATTTGCTCAGAATACCGACACTTACATGTCCAAGCTTCCTGTGCCATGTCATCTGACTATCTTCTTTCACAGAGTGAAGACACATTTCAGTAACATTAGAAATCTTGTTAAAATCAATGAGATAGATGTTACCTTTCCGATAACCAGTAAAGAGTACTTCCTTAGTACTTAAATTTTCAATGTAGCAAACAGATCCTTCAAACACCACCCGATTTATATCTCCACACAGCTGACTTATGGATATGAGATTGTGCTTGAGTCCTTTAACCAGCATAACTTTTCTGAGAAAAACCTTTTCTTTGACTCCAATATTTCCAATTCCAAGAATGTCACAAGTGCTATTATCACCAAGAGAAACTGAGCCTTGAGTGCAGGTAGTTAAATTCATGAAAAGAGATTGATTACCAGTCATGTGGTGAGAACATCCACTGTCAAGAACCCATTCTTCTTCAGAAATGTCAGCTTGATAACATACCTGCAAACATAATTGTTATTTGGTTTTTCTTACCCATACCTTATTTGGAATGGCAGTGGCAGTATTTCTTATGTTTGTTGTTGACTTTTCAGAACAAAACTTACTAAGATGACCTCTCTGATGACAGTTGAAGCAAGTTGGAACTGAGGGTTTATAGGATCTCTGCCAGTAGTCTCCTTGAATTATCATCCTGTTTCTATGAAGAAACTTAAGTCTTTCTCTGAATCTCCAGTTATCAATAACTAGATTTCTGATTTTTCTGGTCTGTATATCCCTCCCTTCTTTCAATTCCTTGATTTCCCTAGTCAACTTCACTTTCTCAGTTTTAATTTGATCATATTCTTGATTGAGAAGATGATACTTAGTGTTGACTCTTGAAAATTCCAGCTGTATTCCTTGGATGGTAGCGTCCAACTCATCATCAATACTCTCAGCAACTGTTCTTCTTTCATAATCTGTTTCAAAATCAGAATCAGAATAATAGTTCCTAACAATTACCTGATCAGTATCTGGCACATTGCTGGAGATTTGGTCTATAGCCATGAGGGCTCGGACTTCTTCATCACTGTCATCACTTTCATCATCACTACCACTCCAGGTAGCTTGCATGGCTCTCTCTCTTCTTAGTTGAGGACATTCAGCATTGACATGTCCCTGTTTACCACATTTGAAACACCCAAGTTGACTTACAGTGTTACTGCTGCTGCTAGTGCTTCCTTGGTCTTTCTTTGACTTTGAAGACTTGTATGATCCACGGTCAGAGGTTTTCTCATTTTTTGAATCCCTTGATTTGCCTTGAATGTAAGACTTCTTATTTTCCCTTCTTAGTTTAAGAAGACGACTAACATGTTTACTCAAAAGAGCAAGTTCAGACTCATCATAATTTTGAATATCTTCTTCTATCAGTTCAGATTCTGCTTTCAAAGCAATGGATTTGGTTCTTGCATCATCTGCTTCATCTTCTCTGCTCATGACTTCTTCATGAGTGATCAGAGATCCAATAAGATCATCAATATTAATAGTAGCAAGATCCTTTGATTCTTCAATGGCAGTGATTTTAGGTCTCCACTGCTTTGGTAGTGACCATAAGAGTTTCCTTATGAGATCTTCATTTTCATAGTTCCTACCAAGACCATCCAGCTTGTTCACAATATTCTGAAATCGATTGTACATGGCTGAGATTGTCTCACCTTGATTCATTTGAAAAAGCTCAAACTCATGTTTAAGCATATTAATTCTTGAAGTCTTGACCAATGAAGTCCCTTCATAGGTGACTTGGAGCTTATCCCATATCTCCTTGGAAGATTTGCATCCAGATACCCTGCTGAATTCTTCATGACCAAGAGCACAGAACATGATATTCATAGCTTGAGAATTTAGTTGTACCTTTTTTATATCTTCATCAGTCCATTTATCTTCATCGGTCTTGATATCAAGAGGTCCTTTGATGACAATCCTCCATAGCCTGGGATTAACTGTCTTGATGAACAGTTCCATTCTATTTTTCCAATACCCATAGTGAGTTCCTTCAAATCTGGGAGGTCTATTTTGAGAAAATCCGTCAGCAAGGAACACATAGTTTTCTTGACTAGTACTCATGATTAAGGTTTAGGAAAACTTGAACAAACGAGAGTCAACTCCTGAATCCAGTCACTAACAATCGTGTGATTGACTTTCCTAGTGCCTTGCTCTGATACCACGTGATAAAACTCTCTAATCAGCTAGCACTTGTCACAGACAGAGATATAGAACTCTAAGTGAATAAGTGTGCAGCTGAGTTTTTGCAGGAACTGTAAAACTGTAAATGGAAAAGAACACAAAAGATTTTTAACGTGGTTCGGCAAATAAAGGGGTTGGTTACTTACATGGTCACTGAACTTTGGACGAATAACCCCGTGATCATTAAACTTTAAAAAATTTCCCCGCCATCACTAGACTTCGACGATTTAACCCAACGGTCACTGTTAGCTACGGACATCCATAATTTCGTTTGTTTGCTTACGTGGACTTACCACATGGGTTGCCACGTCATATAAGACCGCCACATCATCCCAAAGATGCCCAATCATCCAACCGAAGTACCCAAACCGGTTCCAAACCCAACTTCATAAACTAAACCAAACCATGCCTAATCTGCCCAGAAAATCAGATCTGACCAAAACCCAATCTACTCTAGATCTGACCAAAACCTAATCTCTGTTTCCCCTGTTCATCGACACCCCTGCCGTCCATGCACCTTCCGTTCGAATCCTCTCCTTCTTTGCTAAAATCGAACGGAATCGTCGATTGGGTTTTGGTTCTCACCACCCTTCTTTGCTAAAATCAAATGTGATTAGACTACCGCCTCCTCCTCCGACGATTTCTCATCTGTAATTCCGATTTCTTCATTTACGCTCTAACACCATGTTGCTCACCAACCAGCTGTACTTCCTTTAGCCAATCTCCATGGTCAATTCCACCCTCACTAGCATTGCAACCTGAGCAGGGTAGGAGCATTTGGGCAAGGTTGACATCGGAGCAGAGGAAGCCTCCGCGGCACCGTCAACATTGGAGCTGCTGGTCTCCATCGTTGTCGCCATCTTGTTAGACTTCTTCCTCCTCCTCCCCATCTCCTCTTTAGGTCCAACGAATATGCTCAATCGAGAAGTAGGTGGCACACTGTTGTCGGCGGAGAGGTTCGTGTTGTGAGAATGCAGAAAGATGACAAAGGGAAGAGAGATTGGATCTGAATTTTCAATTTTGTCTGATTATTTTTGTTCAGATGACAAATGGGTGGGGAGTTGGATTGGGTTTGATTTGGGTGAATAATTGGGTTGATTGTGGGTAAATAGAGAGGTGACATGGCAACTTCAATGACGTGGCCGACCGGTTGGCAAGTCCACATAGACGGATAGACGGAATTATGGATGTCCGTAGCTAACAGTGACCGTTGGGTTAAATCTTCGAAGTCCAGTGATTGCTAGGAAATTTTTTTGAAATTTAATGATCGCTGGGTTATTTGGTCAAAGTTCGGTGACTATTTAAGTAACCAACCCGCAAATAAAGCCTACTCCACGTCCCAAGGGAAGTGATCCCTTGAGAATATTTTGATTCGAGTCCACGAATCTGAGAGCCTTTGAGCTTGAGAGTTACAACCTTTAGATTTCTCCCCGAAATCTACCCGTTATACTAATTCAGTTCCCCACTGAATAACAAGCTAAGCAACTACTCATAACTCTAACTTTGTAAAACACTCTTCCTCACAGAATACAAGTGTGTTTACTTTTCTCTACTGCAACAGCCAATGCAGATGGCTTTTATAGTCCACAGTCGAACACTAGAACAGGAAATGAACTGAATTCCTTGATGCTGATGAGATCTGTCTTTCCATAAGACCTAGATGATCCCAGATGACCAGCTGTAGCATGATCTTCAGAATGGACCAGCTGTTCCAAGGGATGTCCAGCTGTAGCATGCCTCTTCAGAATAGTCCAGCTGTCAGGAAATCCTCTGGCTTTCCTTTTCAGGTTAGGAGATCCTTCTGATTCTGATCAGTCAGAATCGTAACCTGCACAAAGAGGCAACTAACAAAAGAACTGTAGTGTGTCATGATCAGTCTATCTAAAAGAGACCACAACAGCAATGACCTGTCAGGGACATATCCCCCAACATGTCTTGACACCAACCACCCACCTACGAGTAGGCCTCCATCTGAAGATCTAGATCACACCTCCTAGAAGCATCAATCATAAAGAGACTCGTGGTATGTTGTCTCATGCCACTGTGACCCTATAAATATCAGGTCATGCATTAAACAAAGGACATGACACACATACTAGACCAAACACTCGATATTACACGCTAAAGGCGTTGGTCATACACCCATAAGACTCGCCCCTAGTACTTCTCTGTTACCTGCTCTGATAGATGAAAGGGAAAATCTACTCCCAAATAATATGTGAAACTTTGTGCCTAGATCGTCCTGAAGACGGATGCGACGGGAAGAAATGACATTTAGAAGTGTTGCTAACTTAACATTTAGGTTTCAGCATAACACTTTGGTTGCACCCTACACTCACTATACCCACTTTCTAACAACACCCTTGTTATTTTCCTTGTAAGGAACCGCCTACACGGAGCCTACATCGTATAAGGGTCCTCTCTCTCAATCCACCTCCATTTGAACCTTTTATTGGTTCACCAGTCCAACTAGCGGATCAATTGGCGTCGGATAGGGGTGTTAAGCATATTTCTTTCCTCAAATATCAAAATGCAAACTTGAAGGACACCCCTCATGAGTAGAAACACATCTAGGACCCTACAAACATCTACCAAGTAGATAATATCCTTAAGGATCCCTACCGCCATGACATCGTACAGGGGACTAGATGTTGGTGTCATCAAGAGTTGGGACGATTTCGGCAGACTGTTCCTACAAAATTTTAGCAACCAAAGGGAGGCATGACACAATATGTCAGCATTCTGGAATCTCAAGCAAGGGTGGACAGAAACACTCCGCCAATACTATGGTTGATGGGCAAAGTCTACGATGTATGTGCCCAACTTCATCCTCGAGATAGTCTTCAAGATTCCCAAGACACCCAATCTGAGTTGGAGTTCTGCATCCTCCAATGCATAGAGGTGGAAGATAATGTCTACATGATACTTGGAGGGCAAAGGCAGATTGTTGAGCACAATAAGGATGGTGGTGGGCGTAACACCAAGAAGGACAGGCACCCAGACGACCGATGGGACAACAACCCTCACACGATGGATGCTAGGAGGGGAGGTTTACACCTTTATCATAGTCAAGGTGCAAACTTATGTACATGCTCCAAGAGAAGCATACATATCTTTGCTGGTCCGCACCCGCCCAAAGCGTCCATCAAAAGGGGAAACCCAAATGAGTTCTGTGATTTCCATAACCAGAGGGACGTCCATGACACAAAGGACTGCCGAGAGCTTCCAAAAAGAAATAGAAAGATCTCTAAAGAATGGAGAGATCCAAGAGTACATCCCGAAGAATAGGAGAAGAGATCAAGAGAGAAGGCGGTCAAGGTCACCAGAGAAGTCCATCGACAAGTGATCTCTCCACTAAAGTGGGGCACTTTTTATAGAATCGGCGGTAAGAAGGAAGGAGAAGAAGTGGAAGTAGAGGAGGCGGGAGACAGAAAGAGAGTTAGGTACAAGAAGAAGGTGTCTACGATATTGGGCGGAGAAGAGGAGACACTCAGGAACAAGAAGGCGGTGAGGGAATGTTCATTGGTTAACCAAAACAAGGTGTGTCCGCCCATTACAGGCCAACACCCAAGTAATGATGGTTCCGATTCAATATTTTTTAAACGTTTGTAACTCGAATGAATTTTTTTAAAAGAAGTACCAAAATAAATCTCGTAAAAAAAGTTCTAACCTCCATAATGACTAGTTATAAAAAATAAAATAAGAATTATTTTTTTCTGAAATAAAGAACAATTAGATTGTTTCGTAAAAAATAGATCAATTAGATTAAAAATGTGAAAAAGCCTTTTGTAGAATATATAAAGTGTAGGAACTATTAAATAAAAAATTAACATGTAGTAAATCGAGTGGTATGCATGATAATAATTTATTTAATTTAGATTGGCAATCATCGAGGGGGAGGTATTCGTTATTCTCCCCCCCCCCCCCCCTGCTTTACGTTGTTGTGGATCAGGAAAGGGAGAACTGGAGACACAAACGTTATCAATATACACAAAGGTAGAGCCACCGCTCATCGATCATGGGTAACACCGGAAGCGTCAGCCGGAGGCACCATCGTCGCCACCATCCTTCTTCGTCATCATCGACGAGACAGGCTCAGGTCACCACAAGCCAATACGCCTTCGCGACACCCTCACAGTACCCCAACCCTAATTTGCCTTCTCCATACTACCACCACCATCCTCATCACGGATCATATTACCAGCCCGCTCGCCTTCCAACTCCCCAGAATTACCCGCCCTACCCTTACGTTGCTCCTCCACCGCCGCCTGTTGTTGTTCCCTATGTTGACCACCAGAAGGCCATCACGATTAAGAACGACGTCAATGTAAAGAAGGAGACGATTAGGATCAAGGAGGATGAGGAGAATCCTGGAAATTTTCTTGTTTCTTTCACTTTCGATGCGACTGCTCCCGGAAGGTTTAATTCCGTCTCAATCTATCTTTTCTTTCATTCCTACATATTTTAGGTTTATCATGGTTGCAAAATCTAGCATAATGGCTTGTTTAATATGCATTACTTTCTATATGCAAACCAAAGAATGAAAACAACCTAATGGAATGTTCAGTAGATGATTGAATGAAACTTCTGTCAATGGTATTTGAGAATCAGTTGTATTTTCTTGTCAATTTTTGTATCAGAATGAGGAAGGAGTCCTGACTCCTAACTCATGTGTTTTTATTTTGACACTCATTTTTTTTGTCATGTCAGCATAACAGTCTTGTTTTTCGCAAAAGAAAGCGAGGACTGCAACCTCGTAGCAGCGACAAGAGAAGATGTGATTAAGCCTATAACCATGTCTTTTGAACAAGGTTTGGGTCAGAAGTTTAAACAACCTTGTGGAACTGGGATTGATTTGTCAATGTTTGAGGAGGCACAATGCAAGAATGCAAGTGATGAAGGTGTGTATCCTCTAGTGCTGAAGGCCGAGTCACAATCCTCAATCATTGAGGGATCAGAAGAAGCTAGCAAAAATGGAAATTCCCAGATGACCTTAGCAATCTTTGATTGGAAGGAAAAAGGTGATTATGATGTAAGAGTAATGAAACAAATCTTGTGGGTGAGTAATACTAGGTATGAGCTGCAAGAGATTTATGGGATAGGAAACTCGGTTGATGTGGAATCTGAGGAAGGTGATCAAGGAAAGAGTGTGTGATATGCTTGTCAGAACCTCGAGATACCACCGTTCTTCCCTGCCGTCACATGGTAGGTAAATGCATCTTACTCTTTGTTCCATTCAATGGGAAGAAGTCGATTATAGTAAATGTTAGATGAAACTTGCACTTGTTTTTGTGTCTGTATGTATATGCTTCTATGCCATATATATATATAGTACGAAAATGCAATGTTCATTTTGGAATGCAGCAGAGTCATCTTTTGGACATTAATTATATAGGGGACTGAACTAATCGTTAATTAATATGATGGGTTTTGGGTTGCAGTGCATGTGCAGTGGATGCGCCAAGGTGTTGAAATTTCAAACGAATCGATGCCCTATATGCAGGCAACCGGTAGAGAGGCTCATGGAGATCAAAGTGAACGATGTAACAGAAAATTGAGGTCCAGTCCAGGGAATCCTTACTTGTAAAGTTTGTTGAGGATATGATATATCTTTCCATTGAAGAGGAAGGCTTCTTTTTTCAATCACGCCATTGGCAAAGTATGAAGAAATACACTTTTTTATGTGCTCTAAATGTAATATTGAGCATACACATGAGTAACATTCATTATACACTTGTCCGATAATATACTACACTTGTATCTCCATGCTCCAAATCGTGAACAAGCAAAGCCTCTTTAGCCTCTAGTGATGCTATGGATCGATATTTCATTCCCAAACATTGCATATATACGCGATGACATGTTTGCTATGAATCACGATGCTGATGTGACGTATTAAAACATATTTTCTATTGCTCATGACAGGACTAGTATTTTTATTATAAAGATGTGGATGAATTCATTAATCCATTTGAGCAACCAACACAACAAGATTGTACAACACAATCACTAAGATGTACAATCTAGTTAGTGGTTGATGTATAACATGAAAATAAAGCCATTATCTAACTTTCCTTTATGAAATGTTTGTTTATTTCAACGTGCTTCGTACGATCATGCATGATAGAGTTGTCTGAAATAACAGTTGTTGCCTTATTGTCACAATGGATATGAATAAGATTGAGAACATTCAATTTTAGTTCCGCCATATATAATCCTCCTTAGCCATATAACCTCACATACACCAAGAACAATTGTTTGAAATTCTACTTCGCCCCATCACAACCTATTTCTTACTTCAATTCACAACCTATAATCCTCCTTAGATGAGGTTTCCTCCAATGAAAGTACAGTAAAAAGAAGTTGATGTTCTATCATTTACATCACCCACCAGTAAGAATTAGTACGTTACGTATATGCTATGAAAATTGAACAAAGTCAAAAAAGGCTATGAAAATTGAACAACTTTACTATTTCCCAATTGTACTTAAAGAACTCCAAGTCAGGAGCTTTATCCCCACCAAACGTACTTAAAGAAGGCCATACTCCCCTCCTCCTCAAAGGTCACCCCATTAACACTTAAAGACAAGATGAAATTCCACCACCGGTTAAAACTTGCAAATCCTATAAAAGAAATCTGTATTTACATCCTCTTTATTAAGCCAATTATCCTTTTCCTTTTGCCTCAAACTAATTTCATGTCATTTCCACATCTCATCTAATTCGCACTTTATAAGAGATATCTCTCAACTCTGCAAAAGTTGTTTCATCTCTTCTTTTGCATCTAACCTGGAAATCTTGTCCATAAACTCAGAAATGATCACTTCAGTTCTTCTGAAGGTTGAGATATTCCATTTTTTGAGATCTTATTTTACCTTCTTACACTTGTTCGCAAGACAAAACAAACCATTATGACAGAGTATAAAACAGTGTGTTTTTATACCAAGTCTGTTAGTTTGTTAGAGTATTGGTTAGAGTCTGTTAGTTGTTAGAGTAGTTTGTTAGTTTGTTAATTTCTTAGAACCGTCTCAGCCATTGTATAAATATAGGGCTTCCCTTTGTAATCAGTACACTTTTGACTTTCAATTCATTCTCTATTATCTGTCATGGTATCAGAGCCCTCAGAGGCCTAAATCATTTTTTCTTCTTCTCTCAAATCTATTTTCTTGATTCTAGCTTTCATGACGACTGACGATTCTTCTTCCGCACCAAACTCATCCGCAGTACCGCCACCTTCCTCCTCTGCACCGAATTCATATGCAGTGTCGCCGCCGATCATACCGTCACCAGCAGCTGATCCATCCAGTCCTTTCTTCATTCACCCCTCTGAAAATTGGGGCCAGTGCTTAGTCTCTGCAACTCTCACCGAGACGAATTACACTTTCTGGGAGCGATCAATGATTCTCGTTCTCGCCGGCAAGAACAAGTTAGGATTCGTCGACGGGTCCATTCCGACGCCAGCGCCGGCCGATCCCCTTTTTCCGTGTTGGACGAGGAACAACCGACTTCTCTTGAGCTGGATACAGAGGAGCGTCTCGCCTTCTATTGCCCAGAGCATTTTGTGGATGGAGTCCGCCCGTGATGCGTGGTGTGAGCTGAAAGAACGGTTTTCTCAAGGCGACGCGTTTCGTATAGCCGATCTGCAAGAGAGGATATTCGCCTTCAAACAACACAGTCTTACGATCTCTGAGTATTTCACTCAGCTCAAGTCTCTCTGGGATGAGCTTGCTAACTTCCGATCCATCCCTGCTTGTGAGTGTGCTCCTGTTTGTTCTTGTATTCTTGCACCGATACGTGCTTATCATCACAATGATTTTGTCATCTGATTCTTGAGGGGGCTAAACGATTCTTTTTCGGCCGCGCGTGCTGGTATTATGCTTATGGAGCCTTTGCCCTCTGTGAATCGTGCTTATTCAATGATGTTGCAACAAGAGCGCCAGCAGAGCTCTGCAATTTTGCCTGTCCCTCATACTGAGAATATGGCATTCTTGGCCAGATCTGGAAATCATTTTGCTGCTAGGCCATCTGTTGCTTTCAAGAACAAGGGCAAACGACCCGTATGTAGTTACTGTGGGTTCATTGGACACACTGTTGAAGTTTGTTACAAAAAGAACGGCTACCCTCCTGGTTACAAGCCGCGACCCCGTCTCCAATCTCAGCCTCAAGCTCATTGTGCTGCTACGGTTGCTTCTGATCAACCGCCGATCGTCCCCTCGAGCAATGATGCTCCTGTTACATTGAACAGATCAGATTGGGCTCAATTCCAACAGCAGTATAATCGTATGGCTCAGCTAGTTCAGCAACCTTCTGCTGCCTCTTCCTACACATCTCCTCAGCATGACTTCGAGAGTACTACTACTAATATTCATACTGATGCTGGTGGTTCTCGCGTTAATGTTGTTACTGTTGTTTCCAATGATCAGCCGAGCTCTTCAGGTACATCTCATTTTATTTGTGCTTGTACTAAGTCTTCTACTACCTGGGTTTTGGATACCGGGGCCACAGATCACATTATTTGCGATCTTGCTTTATATGATTCTTATTCCAGCATTACTAATGTCTCTGTTCAGCTACCCAATGGTGACAAAATGTTTGCTACTCATCGAGGGACTATTAGACTTGGTTCTTTGTTGTTGCAAAACGTTTTACACGTCCCTGTGTTTTCTTTGAATTTGATTAGCATTAGTCAGCTGGTTCGTCATCGTGCTATATCCATTGTTTTTCACCAAACTTCTTGCTTAATTCAGGAGTTTCCCAGCCTCAGGATGATTGGTACAGCTGAATTGCAGCATGGATTGTACATTCTGGAGCTTTCCTCTTTCATACCTCATGGACATCATTCCATTGCTGCATCTTTTACGAGTACACATTCCTTGAACTCATCTGTTTTACCTTCTGATTTCAATGGTAAGAAGCATGATTTCAATATATGGCATTATCGCCTTGGTCATATGAGTCTACCAAGAATGTCTCACTTGCAATCTGTAATGCCTGCTGTTAATAATGACAAAAATCTTCATTGTTTTGTCTGTCCGTGTGCAAAACAAAGACGTCTTGTTTTTCCCATTAGTTCGTCTGTCACAACTAAGGCTTTTGCACTCATTCATGTTGATATTTGGGGCCCTGCCTCTGTTGTTTCCTTGACTAGTCATAAATATTTCATGACCATAGTAGATGATTACACTCGAACTACTTGGATTCATCTTCTTACTGCTAAATCAGAAGCGCGTGCTCTGCTTATTTCATTTTGTGCTATGGTCTTCAATCAATTTCAAACCACTATTCAAATCATTCGTACTGATAATGGAAAGGAATTCATGATTCCAGATTTCTATGCTTCTAAAGGCATTATTCACCAAACTACGTGTGTTTATACTTCTCAACAAAACGGTATTGTTGAGAGGAAGCACCAACATATTTTAGGTGTTACTAGAGCCTTGCTTTTTTCAGTCTTTCCTGCCATCTCATTTCTGGAGTTTTGCTGTATCACATTCTGTTCATCTCATCAATCGAACTCCTACTCCCATTCTACAAAATCGAACCCCGTATGAGTTATATATTATATCAAACTCAACCAGATTATTCAAGCTTGAAAGTCTTTGGTTCGTTGTGTTATGCCACTTATGTCGGACCTCATCAATCCAAACTTGCTTCTCGAGCAATTCCTTCAGTTTTCTTAGGCAACACGATTAATACTAAAGGGTTCAAACTCTATAATCTTCTTCTAGGAACTGTATTCACATCTCGAGATGTCGTATTTCATGAGAATATCTTTCCTTTTTACAAGCATAATGCTAAAGGAAGTTCAATATCTTTCCCCATTCCTTTAATTCCTCTTCCTACTTTGGATGATTGTTCCACATCTGGTTTACAGAACCATGAAACACATCCAGCTGCCTCCACATCTAGTTTGCAGAATCATGAAACTCATCCAGCTGCCTTTGATGCTCATAGTTGTGAGAATTCTCCTGTTTGTCATGAACACTCACATCCTTTGGATGATAATTCTTTTGTTCCTTCCAATGAGCTTTCACATTCTAGTTCTTATAGTCAAAATACTGGTGTTAATCCTACACTGTCACCTTTACAGAATGATAATCCTCTTATCATTCGTCGGTCAACTCGACCTCGTTCTAAGCCATCTTATCTCAATGCCTATCAATGCAACCATATCAAGACAGTCTTATATCCATTGGATTCATCCCTCACTTATTCTAAACTGTCCAACAGTCATAGAGTCTTTAGCATTGCCATAACAAACTCTACTGAGCCTCGCACCTATAAAGAGGCTGCAACTTCTTCTGATTGGCTTAAAGCCATTGACTCTGAACTCACTTCCCTTCATAAGACCAAAACTTGGGTTCTAACAGATCTACCATCCGATAAGAAACCAATCGGATGCAAATGGGTGTTTAGAATCAAATATAAATCCGATGGTTCGATTGACAAGTATAAAGCCCGTCTCGTAGCGAAAGGCTATACTCAAACTCCGGGAATTGATTACTTAGATACTTTTTCACCAGTTGCGAAAATGACTACAGCTCGGATTATCTTAACCTTAGCTTCTATTCATAATTGGCATCTTGAACAGCTGGATGTTAATACAGCTTTCCTACACGATGATCTTGATGAAGATATTTACATGAAAATTCCCCTGGGTTACATATCACTGCTGCTGATCAAGGAAAGGTTTGTAAGCTGACTAAATCCTTATACGGCTTGAAGCAAGCTAGTCGTCAATGGTTTGCCAAGCTAACTGCTTCGTTACTTTACCTTGGATATGTTCAAACTAAATCTGATTACTCTCTCTTTGTTAAGAAGACTTTGACTAACTTCACTGCTATTTTAGTTTATGTTGATGACATGTTACTTGCAGGAGATGATATGTCAGAAATTAAGAATGTCAAAACTCATTTGGATTCTGCTTTCACTATTAAAGACTTGGGGCCTGTCAAGTACTTCTTAGGAATGGAGGTGGCTCGTTCAGCTAAAGGAATCCATCTCTGTCAAAGAAAGTATGCTATCGATATTCTCACCGACACAGGTTTTGCTACTTCCAAACCTGCCCCTACTCCCACAACTCCAGGCCTCAGTTTATCTTCCCAGCAAGGTACAAAGCTTGATGATGATGCTGCTAGTGAGTACAAAAGGTTAATTGGTCGCCTTCAATACCTGTGTACGACCCGACCAGACATTTGTTATGTCGTTAATCAGCTCAGTCAACATGTTGGTTCTCCCTCCACACAACACCTCCAAGCTTCTCATAGACTGTTGCGATATTTGAAAGGAACCCCAGCTCATGGTCTGCTGTTTCCTGCAACTTCAGTTCTGAAGATACATGCTTTTTGTGATTCCGATTGGGCTGGTTGTCCGGATACGAGGCGTTCTACAACAGGATTTTGCACTTTTCTTGGCGATTCTCTAATATCCTGGCGTAGTAAGAAGCAGACCACGATATCAAGATCCTCAACCGAAGCAGAGTACAGATCTATGGCAGCAGCTACAGCAGAACTTCAGTGGCTTCAATCCCTTTTTACTGAATTACATCTCAATGTTCCTCAACCATTTGTTCTTCACTCGGATAGTCAATCTGCCATTCGGATGGCCGAAAATCCAGTTCAGCATGAACGGAGTAAACACATTGAAATAGACTGTCACTTCGTCCGTGATAAGGTTCAAGCTGGCTTCATTCGACCACAGTACATATCAACAACACAACAACTGGTTGATCCCTTCACAAAGTCACTACAGATTCAAGTCTTTACCTCTTTGATTTCCAAGCTCGGCCTTGTTGCCATACACGGCTGAGCTTGTGGGGGGGTGACAGAGTATAAAACAGTGTGTTTTATACCAAGTCTGTTAGTTTGTTAGAGTATTGGTTAGAGTTTGTTAGTTGTTAGAGTAGTTTGTTAGTTTGTTAATTTCTTAGAACCGTCTCAGCCATTGTATAAATATAGGGCTTCCCTTTGTAATCAATACACTTTTGACTTTCAATTCATTCTCTATTATCTGTCACATTAGACCCCCCTCCTGGAGATTCCTAAAAGGATTTGATAAAGTTCCTCTGGGAACTCAAACCATATCACCTAAAACCTCCATAGTTGTCTAATGATCATATATATGATCCCCACATTCCAACATCATCAGTGCGTGATCCAAATATGTTCTAGAAAGGACCTTAAGCAAGCAAAACCTAAACTTACGTTCCCAATCCAAGGTCACCAAAACTCTATCGATCCTAGAAAAAATCACAAAATCCCGGAGGTTAGTGTGGGAGAAAACTTCCCCATTAAGAGGAAGATCCATAATGACAAGATCATCTATGAAGACACTGAATGCCTCCATATATCATGGCTTGAGATCTAAGTAGGCTTGACCACTACAAGAAAACTGCAGATTAGTCACAGTTTTTTGTTGCCTCTAGTCACGGTTTCTAAATTGTGACTATATTGACCCTATTTGGTCACGGTTTTTGAAGGAACTGTGACTAACAATTTGGTCACGGTTTACATATAAACTGTGACTGGTATTTTTCCTATTTTGGTCACTTAACTTTTTGTGGTTATAATTTTAATCCAGTGACCGAAGTGTTCTCGAGAAACTTTCATTAACCCACTTTGTCATTTAAATTTCTATGGGTACTAATTTTAAATTTCAGTGTTACGAATTTTCCCTTTTGGTCACTTAATTTTTATAGGTAGCAATTTCAATCATTCTTCTTCTCCGTCAATCATTCTTCTGCTCCGTCAATTGAGATGCTGTCAACGACGACTCCGTCGGCTTCACCGACTCCTCCTTTCTTATTGTAGCCGTCGACAGTTGAGACAGATTTGTGGCAGATGAAGAGACGGTCTTAGCAAAGGGAATTTGGTTCCAAGGCTTCAGATCTAGATTTGGTTCCAAGGAATAGGCAACCATCATGATGGATCGCCACCGCACCGTTGAATCCCTGCATAAGTGAGGTCGTGCATCGCTGTTGGAGTACGCCGCCGCCGTTGTGGATAGGGTTTGCAGGTTCAGCGGGAGTGGCGGCGGCAACAAGGTTCTGTCATCGGTGGAGAGCAGATCTGGATTGGGATTTATGGCGAGGAATAGCCATTCAACGAAGGAGACGAAGGGAATTTAATTTGAAGAAGAGGGAGAGTGTGGAGAAGATGATGGAACCGTTCATTTAAGGAGAAGAGAGAGAAGATTTGGATTTGGTTTAGAGGAGAAGAGAGATTGTGGCACGGATTGCTAGCGTGGACTAAAAATCAGTCACGGTTTCATAATTCACTGTGACCAATGTCTGTTTCTAATTGGTTTTCTAAAAACCGTGACTAATTTGGTCACGGTTTTTAAAAAACCGTGACTAATTTGGTCACGGTTTTTAAAAAATCGTGACTAATTTGGTCGTGACTAAATGTTCCACGCTGGCAATCCGGGACTTCTTCCCTCTTTCTTTTTTCCCCTCTTCTCTTCTTCCTTTTCTTCTCCCTACCTTCTGCCTCCGACGCCACTCTTCTTCAACCACAATTAACTTCTCCCTGCCTCCGAAGCCTTCTTCTCTTCTTCAACCATCATCAACTTCTCCCTACCTCCAACGCCTTCTTCTCCCTTCCTTTCCCCTCTTTCATCACAGACCCAACCATCATTGTCTCCTCTTCCCAATCGAACTTCAACGCACTCTTCACCACCACTCACCAGATCTGAATTAGAAGAGGCGAATAGCTCCGATGACTGGAGAAACAGAGGAGAAGAAGGAGAGGAGATCGACGAGGAAGAGGGGGAAGAGGAAAGAAACAGATCTAGGAGGATTCCTCAACGGAGAAGAGGGAGAAGAGGAGGCTTAGCTCCAGCGACCGGAGAAATAGAGGAGGAGAAGAGGAGATCGCATGAGAAGAGGGAGAAGAAGAAAGAAAAAGAGAAGAGGAAGAGATGAGATCGATGGAGAAGAGGGAGAGAGGAAATCAATAGAGGAAGAGAAGAGGGAGAAGCTGAGAGCTCGCCGTTGGCGGTCGAGAGTCGCCGGCGATGACAAAGTCACCGGAGAAGACAAGAGACTAAGAACGAAGGATTGATTTGTTAACTGATGAAGTTTCTGGACCAAGTTGCTTAACTAGAAAAATAGAGTGACTGAATTGTATAACGGAAGGAATAAAATTGGGACATTTTGTTAACCATATAAGTTTATGGATTAGTTTGCGTAACGAAAGGAATTGAGGGTTTGATACTATAATTTTAGGAAAATTACAAATCCAGTCACTAGAAAAATGGATCAGGAAAATTTGGTCACTAACCTTTGTCACGGTTTTCGACTAAACCGTGACAAAGATTAGTCACGATTTTGGGGCAAACCGTGACTAAGGTTAGTCACGGTTTGCCCCAAAATCGTGACCAATATCTTTGTCACGGTTTGCCCCAAAATCGTGACTAATATCTTTGTCACGGTTTCTTTAAAAACCGTGACAAAATTGGGTCAATATAGCCACGGTTTCATAAACCGTGACTAATTTTTTTAGTCACGGTTAAAGCCGTGACTAAATGGCCAAAAAACTGTGACTAAATTAGTATTTTCTTGTAGTGTTTGTTTGGCTGGTCAAATGGGTGCCACATAAGCTCTATTAGCACTTTCACTAATAGTGTTAAAATTCTAGGGTTTTCTAACTAGATTTTTCATCACTTCTAAAGGTTTGGTATAAAAAAAAGTCACAAAAAGAAGTAGAAAAATCAACATTTTCATGAAAAATTTGGTTAGATTAGTGTATTATTTATTTTGAAAGTAAATAAGTGGGCTTTTAACAAAAATAAATAAAAAAAATTAACTATTAACCTAAATAAATACGTTTCAAAACTATTTATTTCTGTAAATATAATCGCCCATGGTGTAGGCGATATCGCCCCAGGCCTAGGCGATATCGCCCCAGCACCGAGGATTGCTGGTCAAACCGATTCTAAACTGCCCAACCAACCGAGTAAATGCTGTCTGGCTGGACACATGGCAATCTCGCCCCAGCAATAGGCGATCTCGCCCCAGCCCCAGGCGATATCGCCTAGGATACGGGCGATCTCGCCCAAGGGTTGGAGACCGGGCAATCTCGCCCCAACCCCTATAAATACCCCATTTTTCAACTCATTCTCCCACAGTACTCGGTAACCCCCTAAGGCAAAGGTAAGTCTCATTTCTCCTTTTTTTTAAATTACATTATTTAGTTTAGGGTTTTAGGTTAGAGAATTAGTTTAGGGTTTTAGGTTAGAGAATTAGTTTAGGGTTTTAGGTTAGAGAATTAGTTTAGGGTTTTAGGTTAGAGAATTAGTTTAGGGTTTTATGGTAGATATTTTTTGCCAAAGTGATTTATTAACATTGTCATATTGACGTTGTAGGATTTTTATAAAACGGAGAGGACCTTTTCTCGCACCATTACACAAGGTACGTAGTACATACATTATTTATTGTTCTTATGTCATTGTGAACCATGTCATTATTTATGGATAGTTTAGAGAATTAGTATGATGTTGAGGTTAGCGAATTAGTATAATATTGAGGTTAGACAATTAGTATAATTTTGAGGTTAGACAATTAGTATAATTTTGAGGTTAGAGAACTAGTATACTTTTGACAAAGAGAATTAGTATAAAATAGCTTTTCTAACAATTTAGTATACAATAGATGTCGAACTATGGATGGGATGAACCGTTGGTGGATCGGATTCCCGAGAGCGTTAGGCCTCAACCTGGTGATTGTTCTCTACTGTGGGGGGAGAACAAGCATAGGGCTACTTTAGTGTGGCGTGACCCACATGCGTGCAAGGCGCTGAAGCTGCGACAGCGTAGTTCTTGCTTAGAGTGGAGTTCAGAGTACGAGGCATTCTTGCGAGAGTGTCAACTCCTCCCTGTTGTTCGTTTACTCGGTTTCACACCGTGTAAGGAGCTCGTCACAGCATTGATTGAGAGGTGGCGGCCAGAGACGAACACATTCCACCTGGTACCGGGCGAGGCGACGATCACCTTGGAGGATGTTGAGGTACTTACAGGTCTTCCTATCGATGGAGTTCCTGTTACCGTAGCAGTGGACAGACGTGACCCGGGTCTCATATGTGAGGAGTTGTTGGGTGCCCGACCCCCAGCTGGGAGTTGTACGGGACAGTCAGTGAAGATCTCGTGGGTTAAGGGCATGTTTGATCGTCTACCGGCTGGTGCTCCAGCAGATGTTGTTCTCCGCTATGCACGAGCCTACACTTGGGTTCTTATTGGCGCCATTCTACTAGCTGACCGGACTGGAGACTTGATACCGGTTCATCTACTCCGGCTTGTTGGGGACTCTGCGGTTGCATCCACATTCAGTTGGGGTAGTGCGGTACTAGCATGGCTGTATAAGGCCATGGGGAGGGCGGCCTTCTTCACGGCTGGGAGTCAGAGGGGTACAGGTGATATCGGAGGCTTCACCTTGCTGGTCCAGCTTTGGGCGTTGGAGAGATTCCCGAGCATAGCCGAGCGCTACGTAGCAGGTGGTGACCCACCAGATGCTGACACCGTTCCTCGTGGTGTGCGCTGGATGTCTGTCATCCGGCGCCACCAGCATCGCGTGGCTATGAAGCTGGAGGAAATACGCTACGCACTTGATCGGAACACGGAGTTCGTGGTTAGGAATCTTAACCTCATGTACATACTATCTCTGATTTTCTTAATTCTTCCTTACAATATATTTATTAATTCTCCAGTGGATGCCGTACGCCTTTCGAGAGGAGGACTATCAGTTGGAGGACGATGTGTTCTGGCGAGCTGTTTGCCCCATGCTGTGCATAGACTGTGTCTCATGGCACCATCCTGATCGTTGCATGCGTCAGTTCGGACATGGTCAGCGTATCCCACAGGACGCCGAGCCTGCTGCTCGCGTGGAGGAGTTGCTGGGACTGGACTTCAGAGCACCAGTACATGATTGGGGTGCTAGGTACCTACAGTACTTACGTCTCTGGGAGGAGCGGGATCAGCACATTGCCGAGGGCGAGGTGAGAGCAGATCCATTGATCCACCACTTCCATGATGAGTACGACGAGTGGTACAGGAGACGGACACGCCTGGCCATATCACACGATGGTGCACAGTTTCAGGGGATGGTTAGTGACCACCTACTTGAGTAACTGTAGGCAATTTAGTATTCCCTTAGGGTACACTAACTTTTATTTTTGTTTTGCCTTTCAGATCGCCTCGTTGGAGCAGGCTACCCTTTTGAGTGGTACGAGTGATTCTCACATGAGTCATGTGCTCCGATCTGGATTGGCTATGAGCGGAGCATATGAGCGCCTTCCCGATCGAGGACCACACCGCCCACGTGCAGCATCACGCCTGCCGACATACACTCCCTATGATGGCTATCCCATCCCACAGAGAGGTCACAGTACAGGGTTGGATGATGTCGATTACGGCGGTCTCGCGCACCATGATGTGGGATACGCACCTCCACCCTACTATGTGTGGAACGAGGATTTCGCTGACGGGCTGACTTACAGTTTCGATGACCCTCCTCAGTACCAGGCTACGGCGCCTCAGTACCAGCCGACGGCACCTCATTACCAGCATGCAGGACACCCAGGTGCGTCGAGTAGCCAGCCGTATGGGCCCACCAGCCAGCACGTTGATCAGAGCCATCCGGTCGGCTCCCAGGGTTTCTCGGAGGACAGTGGGTTTGAGGATTGGGCCCATCGACCTGATTTCGTACCGCAGTCCACCCAGACACCACCGTACACTCACATGTTACGTGATCGGACTACATTGCGTCCACCGGATTGCTACACGGACGAGCAGCGACAGAGACGCCAGAGGGGTCGGAGGCATTGACACTCACATTTGTAGTTTTTCGTTTCTGGATTTATGTTATGGTTTACTGTTTGTATTTGTCGTACTATGGTGATCGATTGTACTTGTTTCGGCTGTTGTAGTATTCATTTGTCGTATTATGGTTTCGATTTTACTGATTTGCACTTTCATGTCATTTTCGCTGTTAATGTTTTTGCAATGAAATTCAACCATTTCGATCTATATGTGGATGGAACACTACTGCGCCACATTTTATTATAACAAACTTTACTACGAAAATTACATAAACAACAGTTCCAACACGGTTCAGGTCCGAGGGTTTCTCATAATGAAATTCATAAGCTCTTGTTGTTCTTTGATTTTCTGGTTCAGTTGTCGAATCATCTCGTCCTTCTCCCTAACGACCCTTTGGTTCTCCCTCTTAGCTCGATCAAGTTCTTTGTCCTTCGCCCGAATTATATTGTCCTTCTCCCTTCTGATCTTGTCCACAGCCTCCCGAACCACCAATGTTTCAAAATAACCACAACCCTTGTTCTTTAAAAAATGGCAACGAAACATGCGGGTTAGGAAATATTAATGGGATAGGTGACAAATTAAGAAAATCATTCCAGTCTTTATACCTCCCTCTCAAGCGGACACCCAAAATAGGGTTCGAGATCCTTCAGTTGAATGGATCTTGTTGCCCTCAAATCACACCAGCAATTCACCTCACTCAGCTCATACTCGAACAGGTCTTCCTGAGGTTTCTTCATCTTGTAAAGTATACGATCAACTTCTGAAACTACACGACAATAGCAATTGTAATTAGTGCAAAATGTGAAGTAGACGGGGGAAACAAGGCATGTTTTTTACCTTTATCGCGAGCTCTACTTCTTTCCCCATGTGTGAACACCATAGTGTGACCGCGGTGGATGGAAACTGAATTCGAAAATTGGAAGTAGTGGTGTGTGTTTGGAAGCTGGTGATAGGAGGGTTTTATGATGCATACTGCCCCCTGTTGTGGCACAGGCGATATCGCCCGTGATCCAGGCTATCTCGCCCATGTCACAGGCGACATCGCCTATGCCTAGAGTGACTACTATTTTATTAAGCGAACCGAGATAAAAACATTACAGATACACTATTTTATTTCACGCTTGATTACTAGAAGACGCCCCAGCACTGTCCCGTCTCCTTCCACATGTCCTTGCATTATGACCCACGCAACCGCATGTCCTGCACTTACTTGGGCGACCCTCCTCACGCCAATCCATCTCGTTTCTGATTCGAGAGTGTCGTGGACGACCCTGTCCACGAAGAAGATGAGGTTGCGGGATCACTGGTAGGCCCGTGTGTGGGATCCAGTCTTTAGGCCCCAGTATTGGTTGGAATGACTGAGCATACACTAGCTGGGTCTTGGATACCAGATAGAAGGGGCTGACGTAGTTGTGCCAGTTAGCACCAGCAAATGTGCAACAAGCTACAGCATGGGAGCACGGTACCTTGTACCCCTGGAACTTCCCGCATGTGCAAGTCCCCTTACGATTCGACTGCCTATCGAACCGAACAACGTAGCTATTATTACCGCTACGGTTCTGATTGTTTGGACCAGACTTAACCTCGTAAACCCCGTTAGCCGCATCGTACGGCAGCACGTAGTGTCTGACGGAACTTGACGTAGATTGTTCGGTTAATTTCTGACAGTACTTCGTATACGCGTTCCCTTCTGCCAACATTCCCTGGTATTCCCCATGGCGCCTATGCCAATACTTGACCATACGATGGAATGTGTGCTCGATCACAGAAGACATGGGCAAACGTCGCACGCCCTTAAGTACTCCGTTCACGCATTCTTGCGCGTTGGTCGTCATGGTTCCCCACCGAGCACCGCCTCCCTCAGTGTTGTCATAGGCCAAGCTCCATAAGGGTAGTTCCTCATTCACCCATTTTGGCTCCCGTACGTTTTGTTCATCATGGATCGCCAACCATTCTGCCTTCTTGGCCTCAAACTTCCGCACATTCCCTTCTATTCCTGCGGGTAGCGATGAAGACTTCTATGAATATCTAGTTTGTATGAGAATATTGTATTAGTTAGGTTCAAATATACACCGTAAACAAGTTGACAAATACCTAAGTTCCAAAGGCGAGATTTTAAAGTTTGGTTGCGGTGTTTCTTGTTGAAGTTGCTTACGTAATGGCGTAGACACCACCTCCATACCCACCCTCGATCAATGTTGCGCATTGCCGCTGCTATCCCCTTGGGTCGATCACTGATGATTGTGATGTTGGCCCGATTGGTCACATGTCTCTGTAGATTCTCCATGAACCACTTCCAATTATCGTGATCCTCTTGGTCAACTATGGCGTACGCCAATTGAACAATCCGATGTTGCCCATCGAATGTACTAGCCATCAACAACACTTGCTTGTACTTGCCCGTGAGGAATGTGCCGTCAATGATCATGACCCCAGCGCAGTGCTTGAAGGCTTCTATGCATGGCCAAACGCCCAAAACACCCTCTTGAACATCCTACAGTTACCCGCCGGGTGGGTTATGATCTCGTACCGTGTCCCGGGGTTTGTGAGCCGAATAGCATTCAGGATTGTCTCAATGTTGTTGTATGATGCCACCCAGTCACCGTACAGCTTCTCGACAGCACGTTGCTTGCCAAACCACGCCTTCCGGTACGATATCTTGCGGTGGTACTTCTCCAGAATGCAATCAATAACTGTCTCAACCTTCAACCCCGGCTCTCTGCGCACAATGTGCATGATTGCATCTGAGATCAGCGTGACATCGAGCTGTGGGTGGGGCCCTAGTATCGTTGACCGGTCACAACTGTGGCCGTTGTTGAGTTGTCGTATTATCCAGAATCCATATCTGTTGCTAAGTGTAGAACGCATCCTCCAAGGACACGTCGGGTCGATGCACTTAATGGCCCATTCCTTCGGGTTGGAAGTGATTACCCTGTACTTATAGTTGCGGATGACTGCTTGGCTCTTCGTTAGGGACATCAGTTGACCTTTGGTAGAGAATGTCTGACCCAAGAAGAATTCCATCTCCACCGACCAGTACGCCTTCGCTGGGATCTGGAAGCGCCTGTCCATGGAGTAGGTGTTGGAGATTGTCATAATGTCGTCACAGTCGTCACCCTCGCTCGTGGCATGTTCCAGTGGCACATAAACTTCCACGCTATTTGCTGTGGCTCCCCCTTCTTCATCGTCGTCTTCCTCGTCGGATTGGCCAATGTCATCGTCGACGTTTGGATTCCCTTCGTCCGCCGAGCAATGGCTCCTTTCATCTCCAGAATCGTCAGTGCTGACATATTCATCTCGCGCCAACCCCTCTTGGTCAACCTCCTGGAACTCCGGACCGATATGACTGGTCGCCATGTATTCCCCATCATACGTTTGGCTCTGCTCTGCCATCTGATTTGGAATGACCCCCGAGAAATCGGAGAACTGAGACGGCTCCTCTTCCATCAAGGCGTACAACTCGGCAACTTCGAAAAATGGGTTGACGCGAACTAAGTCGTATATGACTTGTATGCCGTTGTCGTCCGATATCGGCCTAGAAACGAAATGCGACAGATTTCCCTCAGAACTGTATATCGGCATTCTCCAGACAAATGACTGGATTATCTGATCCGCTCCAAGACCCATTTTCCGCCGAAACACGGTAACCACACTATCATAGGTCGCTCGCTTGGTCATCTTCAGACGGACATTATTTCCCCCTTCGTAGGATAAGCCGGTCCAATCCTGGACGATACGGCCCCCCCAGAAAACTTGGATTCGGAATTCTCGTGACAAAGTGTAGTCGGCCATTTTAGAATGTTAGTTCTTTCGATTTGGTGACTAACCCCCGAAACTAACAAGGATTTATAGGGTGCTTAGTGATCCAAGATATAGGCGATATCGCTTATGCATTAGGCGATATCGCCCATGCCCTAGGCGATATCGCCTAATCTCTGGCTATTTTCACACCCGTGACTCAATCGAATCTAATCACGAGTCACGGGTGACAATCCACGGTGCTGGGGCGATATCGCCTATGCCTGGGGCGATATCGCCTATGGCTGGGGCGATTATATTTACACAAATAAATAGTTTTGAAACGTATTTATTTAGGTTAATAGTTAATTTTTTTTATTTATTTTAGTTAAAAGCCCTAAATAAGTTCTAAAACTTGTGATATATATCGTTTGGTTTTTGTAATTTGAAAACATGGTATTTGTTCAATATTGTGGTTTTAGAAATAAATGAGTTTTTGATTGTCTCTAGAATGTGTATTCTGACAAGTTCAACTTTTATCATAAATTTTGATTTCCCCCAAATAGAATAATGGGTCTCACTGTCTTCCCCTATTATTTTCTTTACCCAATATACATGCCAAACAAGATAATTTAACATCCTCCAACTTTTAACAAACACTTTTCCACCATTCTCCTATTTTCATATTTCTCATAGTTCTCAGTCATCTATACCAATATTTGATGAATATCCTTGTTTGGGGGTTGATGTAATTGTTATTATTGTTTTGAATGGATCCACTAATGTGAGATAGATTAGAAGTGTGATTTGACCGCCACATCACATTTCTCAAAACACCCAAAACTCACATATAATTGAAGTTTTGAAATGTGCACAATCATCCTCAAAATTTCATCATCAAATCATTCAATTTTCAAATCACTTTTCTAAAAACAATAAGGATTTTTCCTCAAATCACATTCTCAAATTCACAAAAACCGAACGAATAGTTTCAATTTTCAATAGTTTTGAAAAGGCCGAATACACAAATCTAGCTAAACCATTCAAGATTATGTCAATTTTGGCCACTAGTATCAAAAAACCCAAATCAGCCATTTTGATCATTTCTGTTAACTTTTTCGTCTAAGTTAATGAAAATACTGACCACCAATATTAGGTGTCAGCGACATGTCATAGTTTTGCCACATCACATTTTAATAAATAAATAACTAAAATTACTCATTCAAAAATAACACATTTTAAAAATAATTCAAAAATTAAAATGAAACAAAAAAGACTCAATAGTTACCCCCACCACACAATGACGCCGACTCAGTTCCCCACACAACACCTCCCACAACTCCACCATCTCCGACTTCTTCCACTCCGTTGTCAACTTCGACTTTGACTCCGTGTAGGAGACCTTCCTCCCTTCCAAATACCGCCGCATTGTCTTCGATTCCATCTCCAAGAAGGCTCTCTTCCACCAGCTCTCCGACTCTGTTCTCCTCAATTGACAGTTGATGTGAACCACGACAGCCGTGTGCCGAGACCCTAACCACCGCAAGATGAATACCCTAGCAACAAGTCGAACCTATGAAAACCTAGGTGGAAAGTACTTGGACACACTAGCTATAAAGAGCTAGGAACTCTAAGTGTCCAGTCGAATGGTGCCACGCCAAGGGGTGAATACCTTAGATGATAAACCGATACCTTAAGCTAAGCAACAACGAGCAAAAGCTTGAAGGGAAAAAGAACTTGTGTTTTGTGTTTATAATTGTTCAAAGTCTCCTTACATCAATGGCCAAAGGCCTTTATTTATAGTGAGGGATTTGGGAACAAGCTCTTTGAATCCTACTCTTATTCCCATTCTAGAATACTTAAAATATTCCTAAACAATTAAAAATTAAAAGGGAAGTCCGAAACATACACTTAAAATACTAAATAAGAAGATAAACACTAAGCCTACAAATCCGAAAAATCTGACGAAACCCTAATCCGGCATCCGGGTGTGTATTTGTGTCTGATCCGGATTAGGTGAGCAGAGTCCTAATCGGGCAAGGACTCCGTAAATTCCTCTCTGATTCCAACAAGGACTGGTGGAGGTTTATCTAGGGAGCATAAGGAATCCTTGGGGATGAAGGATTTGTGAAAGGCACGGGAAAATTTGTCGGTCCGGCCCTAGTCGCCACTATGTAGTACCCGGGTGCTGGCATGGGGTCTGTATCTGGCTCGGCTCTAGGGTCCCTTCTGATCTAGCCAGACCTTCGGTCCTCTGTCTTTGGCTGGCCTTTAGGAATGCCTCTAGGGTATCTTTAAGTGGTAGATTGGTCTTGGGGCTCATAGGTGCTGGTGTTGGCCCGAGGTGCAGTTCTGGTCTCGGCCCGACATCAGCATCATGATCCGGCTCGACATCGCTTCTTTGGTCTAATCCGGCATCAGTTCCTAGGGTGGCTCCTTAGTTTCCAAAAGGGTGTAGCCTTCTCTAGTGAACCTCTCATCATCTTCTTCATGGCCACCCTTGCTCCAAGCCTTCATGTATGAGTTGAGCCGATCCTTGAAGGCTCTCACTTGACTCCGGGTCAACGGTAGGTCTGGCCTAGTCCAGGGAACATTTGTCTCATCATCCCCCTCTTCTTGAGAAGGATTCGGCCTCGAATCCAGATCTACATACACATCATCATAATAGGGAGTTAAGTCAGCAACATTAAAGGTAGCACTAACTCCATAAGGATTTGGCAAATCAAGGACATAGGCATTATTATTGATCCTTTGAAGAACCGTATAGGGTCCATCCCTTCTAGGCAGTAGCTTGGATTTCCTTTGCTCAGGAAACCTGTCCTTCCTAAAGTGGATCCACACTTGATCTCCCACTTCAAAGATCTTCTCCTTCCTGCCTCTATTGGCATTGCGGATGTATTGGGCAGTCCTCCTCTTAATGTTGACTTTGGCCTTCTCATGTAGTTTCCTAACATACTCAGCCTTCTCTTGGTCATCTGCATCTAAGAACTCATGTATAGGCAGTGGCGATAAATCCAAAGGGGTTAAATCCATAGACAAGTTCAAAAGGAGAGTATTGAGTGGCTGAGTGGACAACCCTATTGTATGCAAACTCTACATGTGACAAACAATCTTCCCATGTTTTGATGTTGGTTTGGATGATAGCCTTAAGCATTTGAGATAAGGATCTATTCACGACTTCAGTTTGACCATCAGTTTGTGGGTGGAAGGTGGTGGAGAACATTAATCTAGTGCCCAATTTAGCCCACAAAGTTTTACCAAAAGTAGCTTAGGAATTTTGAATCCCTATCCGAGACTATAGTTTTGGGGACTCCATGCAACCTAACTACTTCTCTAAAGAATAAATCAGCTATGTGGGATGCATCATCAGCCTTGTGGCATGCAATAAAATGAGTCATCGTAGAAAATCTATCGACTACCACTAAGATGGAATCTCTACCCTTCCTGGTTTTAGGCAATCCTAGTATGAAATCCATAGATAAATCAACCCAAGGGTGTTTAGGAATAGGCAAATGGGGGTGTATAAATCGTAGGGTTGGAGATGTGACTTAGCTCTTTGGCATTTGGCACATTCAGTAATGAGCTTCTCCACATCATGGTGTATCCGTGGCCAATAAAAGTGCTCCTTGACGCAGGTTATGGTCTTGGCCACTCCAAAATGTCCCATAAGTCCTCCTCCATGAGCTTCTCTAGCTAGGACAGTCCTACATGAATGGTCAGGTAAACAAAGCTTGGACTCCTTAAACAAGTAACTATCCTGCTTGTAGAACTTCCCAAATCCTCCATGTGCACAAGCTTCATACACGTCTTTAAAATCAAGGTCAGTGACATAGAGGTCTTTGATATGTTCAAAACCAATAAATTTTTAACTCAAGACAATGATTAGAGAATACCTCATAGATAGGGCATCGGCTAACACATTTTCCTTACATTGTTTGTACTGTTGATGTAGAGAAAGGATTCAATAAACTCCACCCATCATGCATGTCTCTTGTTGATCTTATGTTCAGCCCTCAAGTACTTAAGGGATTCATGATCTGTATGGATGATGAATTCCTTTAGCCACAAGTAATGTTGCCAAGTCTTCAAGGCCCTCACCAATGCATATAATTCTTTGTCGTAGGTGGGGTAATTGAGTGTGGCTCACCTCAATTTCTCACTGAAGTATGATATGGGCCTCCTTTCTTGCATAAGGATAGCTCCAATTCCCACTCCATAGGCATCACACTCGATTTCAAAGGGCTTGGTGAAATTGGGCAGCATTAGCAGTGGGCCTTCAGTTAGCCTCTTCTTCAAGGCTTCAAAGGCATCATGTTGTGGTGTACCCCATTGGAAAGGTACATTCTTCTTGATCACAGCCGTGAGTGGGGCAGCAATGGTGCTGAAGTCCCTCACAAATCTCCTATAGAAGTTGGCCAGTCCATGAAAGCTCCTAACATCAGTGATGTTTTGGGGTGTTGGCCATGACTTGATTGCCTCGATCTTGTCTTCATCAACCCTTATTCCAGCTGAACTAACAGCAAAGCCAAGAAATAGAAGGTGATCTGTGCAAAAGGTGCACTTGGCCATGTTACCATATAATTGTTCTTTCCATAGAGTTTCTAAAACATATTTTAGGTGCCCTAGGTGATCATCTAGGTTGTTAGAGTAAATTAGGATGTCATCAAAATACACCACGACAAATTTTCCAATGTATGACCTAAGGACTTGATTCATTAACCTCATGAAGGTGCTAGGTGCATTAGTTAAACCAAAAGGCATGACCATCCATGCATACAAACCCAACTTAGTTTTAAAGGCAATTTTCCATTCATCACTTCCTTCATTCGGATTTGGTGATAGCCTGACTTAAGATCAATTTTAGAAAAAATAGTAGATCCATGCAACTCATCAAGCATATCATCTAACCTAGGGATGGGGTGTCGATACTTAACTGTGATGTTATTGATGGCCTGGCAGTCGACACACATCCTCCAAGTCCCTTCCTTCTTTGGTACAAGGACGACTGGTACGACACAAGGGCTCATGCTCTCCCTTACATATCCCTTGTCCATTACCTCCTCTAATTGTTTCTGGATCTCCTTGGTTTCCTCCGGATTAGTTCTATAGGCTTCCTTGTTTGGCAAGGCTGATCCAGGCACCATGTCAATTTGGTGCTCAATTCCCCTAGTGGGGGCAGTCCACTTGGAATATCCTCGGGGAAGACATCCTCAAATTCATGCAAGAGTGAGACAACAACACTAGGCAAAGAGGTGTTAGAAATCAAACATTCTTTGTAAAGAATGACCACGAGGGATTTCCTAGCGACTAGGGTTTATTTGTTCTCACTGTGGGTGGCTAACATGTTTTCTCTTCTCTCTACCTCACTCTTTTGAGCTCTAGGACCTTTAGGGTCTTGACATTCTGTTTTATATTGACGGGTGCACTCGTTTGTTCTCTCTTCTCTCTGTTTTGAGCTCTCTTTCTTCTCTCGGCTCACTTTCCTATCTAACTGATCCTTGAGGATCTCAGTTGGTGATAGGGGTTTTAGTTTGTACATCATATCTCCATGAATGAGGTTGTATCGGTTGGTCCTTCCATCATGCTTTGAAAACCTATCAAACTACTAAGGTCTTCCAAGTAATATATGAGCAGCTTCCATGGGAACAACATCACAAAGGATTGGATATGTGTACCTTCCAATGCTAAAAGGCACGTGAGCTTGGCGGTTCACCCTCAATTCTCCACAATTACTGAGCCAATGTAGTTTATAGGGTTTGGGGTGCTTCTGAGTTTGAATGACAAGGCCTTCCACCAAGTCAATGCTCATGGCATTGGTACAACTTCCTCCATCAATCACCATGTTGCAAATTTTATCTTTGATCATGCATCGGGTGTGAAAAAATTTGTCTCGTTGCTCCCATCATTCTTTTACCACTTGAGCACTTAAAATTCGTCGAGAGACCGCAAAAAACTGACGGGTGTGTTTTAGTAGAAACTTAGCTCCGGGGCTGGGCTGGGATCCGACTCTAGGGTTGGGCAGTGCTCTGGGGCAGGCTAGGGCTCTGGGGTTGGGCAAGGGCTCGTGATGGGCACGGGTGGGAGCACAGGCTGGTACTCATGTTGGGGCTCGGGCATGTGCTGTGCTGGGGCTCGTGCAAGGGCTCGAGCCATGGCTCGGGTGATGACTCGTGTCAGGGTCGTGCTGGGGTGTGGGCCTGTGGCTGGTGTTGGTGCTGGCGCTAGGCGTTGAGAACAGGACTGGGCCAGTGCTGTGCAGGCATTTGGCACGGTGCTGGGCTCGGCGCTGGGCACGACTCCGGCTCCATTGGCTTCGGGATCTTCTACTCCTTTCTCCATCATGTACAATGTAGCTTGTATGTGGACTAGGGTTTGAGTCATGGCAGTCAGAGTGTGGCCTCCAATGTAGCTAACCTTTTGTCTGCCATGATTAGTAGTAGAACAAAGACCTCACAAAAATCACTCTAATGAACCTCACTCACTTTGATCTCTCCTCTCATGTTTAGAATTGAAAGTAACACTCAATAAGGAATCAGAACACAGTCAAGTTCAGCTCAAGCAGTTGCAAGTTTCTTCGAAGCTATCAAGTTCAAGAAATATGAAATCGTATGGAAAAACACTTGAAACCTAGGATTATTTCTCTAGCCAGCAAGTATTTTCGTTTCTAAGACTTGTTGATCAAGCAAACAACAAGATAGTGAAACAAAATAGGGTTTGGTTTAGTGAAAAACCTAAGCAACGAAAGCTAAAAACTTCTACCCCTCTTCTTAAGATCAACCTATAATGAATGGAACTTTGGCAAGGTGGCCTTGCTTTGGTTGGGTTTATTTTTCTATTTTTCTAACCTCTTTTTGTATTTTCTTTCCTTGATGGATTTTATGGCCACCAGCTTTTGCCTTACAATGAAACTAAAAACAAGAACAAACAAGATCAGTAAACACAATGAAGCTATTTAGGGTTTTTTTGAAGATTTTATAAAAAGCAAGTAAAGCTAAAGATAGAGTCAGTCCTAGTGTTGAACCGTGCTTTGATACCAGCTGATGTGAACCACGACAGCCATGTGCCAAGACCCTAACCACTGCAAGGTGAATACCCTAGCAACAAGTTGAACCTATGAAAACCTAGGTGGAAAGTACTTGGACCCACTAGCTATAAAGAGCTAGGAACCCTAAGTGTCCAGTCGAATGGTGCCACACCAAAGGGTGAATACCCTAGATGATAAACCAATACCTTAAGCTAAGCAACAATGAGCAAAAGCTTGAAGGAAAAAAGAACTTGTGTTCTGTGTTTATAATTATTCAAAGTCTCCTTACATTGATGGCCAAAGGCCTTTATTTATAGTGAGGGATTCGGGAACAAGCTCTCTGAATCCTACTCTTATTCCTAATCTAGAATACTTAAAATATTCCTAAATAATCGAAAATTAAAAGGGAAGTCCGAAACAAACACTTAAAAAGACTAAATAAGAAGATAAACACTAAGTCGGCAAATCCGGCAAATTTGGCAAAACCCTAATCCAACATTCGGGTGTGTATCTGTGTCCGATCCGGATTAGGTGAGCAGAGTCCTAATCGGGCAAGTACTCTTTGAATTCCTCTCCTATTCCAACAAGGACTGGTGGAGGTTTATCCGGGGAGTATAAGGAATCCTTAGGCATGAAGGATTCATGAAAGGCAAGGGCAATTTGTTGGTCTGACCCTAGTCGCCACTGTGTAGTACCCGAGTGCTGGCCTGGGGCCTGTATCTGGCTCGGTTCTATGCTCCCTTTTGATCTAGCTATAGGCCTTCGGTCCTCGTCTTTGGCTGGCCTTTAGGAATGCCTCTAAGGTGTCTTTAAGCGATAGCTTGGTCTTGGGACTTGTAAGTGCTGGTGTTGGCCCGAGGCGCGGTTCTGGTCTCGGCATGGGGCCGGTGCAGTCTCGGTCCGGCATCAGCATCATGATCCGACTCGGCATCGCTTCTTTGGTCCGATCCGACATCAGTTACTGGGATGGCTCCTTAGTTTCCAAAAGGGTGTAGCCTTCTCTGGTGAACCTCTCATCATCTTCTTCATGGCCACCCTTACTCCAAGCCTTCATGTATGAGTTGAGCCGATCCTTGAAGGATCTCAATTGACTCCGGGTCAGGGGTAGGTCTGGTCTAGTCCAGGGAACAGTTGGCTCATCAACAGCAGCCTCAAGCAGTTCAAATTGGAGAAATCAGTCGACAGCAACCTCAAGCAGTTCAAACTGGAGAAATCAACGAGGAAGAAGAGCTACGTATTATAAGCGAGAGATCCGTTTGTGAGTTGGACATCCATTCCAGAATCGAGATTCTCGAAAGTGGCGATGCTGAGATAATGTCGTGGCTAAAGATCACCACCACCACCTCTGTCGACGTCATAATCCATCGCATGTCTCTCTCCTATCGTCCTGTCGTAGTCCTCCTCCGGTAAACAAGCTCCCTAACTGAGATTGTCGTCTCCCCTCTCTTCAACCGCCTCCTTTCTGCAATCATCGTGCCAGATCTAACCAAATAATAAAGAAAAACACCTCTCTCTTCAATTGCCTCCTTTATGGCAAGGATCTGTCCGGTTATGCAGTCGTCGACTAACATGGGAATATATTTACTCGAGGGGCTTAATCTTGCAAGTATCTGGTCGGAGATGAAGGCGGTGGAGGATATGTCGCTGAGGCATCTGAACCGGCTATAACGGCTACAATCGAAGACGGCGGAGTATTCTAGATCCCACGAGAATCTCCAGCGATAGGTGGTTAGGTACGGAGAGTTCGTCCAGGCGGCGTACCACGCCTTCCATTCAGATCTGGAATTCCTGACGGCAGGATTCTCGATTGGGTCCGGTTGGGAGCCCGCAAGGAAGGGAGGAGCTGAATGAGAGTTTATTATTATTTTAGATTACTGTTTTAATGTTTTCTTATTTAACTTTTTTTCATTTTTCATTAATAAAAGTATGATGTGGTGATTATGTGTCATTCATTTGAATGGTCAAATAAATATCACCTCAATTCCGTTTGTAACCTCATTAACGTTGTTAAAAAGTTAACGGTCAAATGGGTCAACTGGACAGATTTGACACGAAAATAAAAAATTTTGCCTTTTTTTTTTGCCGAGGCAACTCCCCATGGGGAGAACCATAGATAGCGAGCCAAAATAGGACATACAAAAAAACAAAAACAACAACAAAACAAAAAAGGAAAGGGGAGAGAAAGGGAGGGGGAAAGGAAGAAAAAAATAAAACATAAACTCGATTACGAGTATTCATGAAAGAAAAAACTTTCTCAACGAGAGTCAATTGAAGCAAAAAGAGTTAGGTTCATCAATGGGGATGATTTTGGTAGGAAGGAGAGGGCAAATTTCGCTACTAAATGAGCTGAATTATTTTGATTTCTAGGAATTGTGATGTAGTTAAAACTTGTAAAATTTTTAATCATCTTTCTAACTTCTTGTATAATTGCACCTGCTATTGGATGCAGCATTCGTTTGTCCATTATTTTTTTATGAACAGATTCAGCATCTCCTTCTAATTGAATTTCAAGAATTCTATTTTGGAGACACCAACAAACTGCCTCTCTTACCGCCAAGCATTCCATTGTAAACGGGTCACAGATTCCTTGAAAACTTTTGCCTGCTGCGAACTTAATGACTCCAATAGAGTCAACAACGATAAATCCAATCGCACCTCCAATTCCTTTTCTAATAGCTCCATCAACTTTGATTTTTGTGTTGACTAGGAAATGATAGGAATTAATCATATTTTGTGGCGAGCCACTTTGTCGTTGGGACTTTAACTGGCTTCGAGCACGTTCAGCAAATTCCTCGTGTTCTTTCAATTGTGCCTTAAATTGCTCCATCATGATGTCTGGAAACCATTGTTTTTTATTGAAAACGACATCATTTCTAGATTTCCAAAGTCTCCACCAGAGCAACAACACCCTTATTTGTAATTTTTGATTAAGTTTAAAGAGTTTTCGCCAGGAATAAACCACACCTTCATGTTCAAAAAAATTTATTTGAATTTGAAGACTCTCTGCTAGTTTGTGAGCAACTATACATTTCATGAATAAATGTTCCGAGGATTCTTCTTCTGCGAGGCAGACCGAGCATTCATTTACTAAAGTAATTTTTTTAGCAAGATTAGCTCTTGTTGGTAGAATACCTTCAATTATTTTCCAAAGAAAACTTTTTAGTTTTGGTGGAACAGGCAATGTCCAAACATTATTACAGAATTGTTCATCACACATTGATGTTGGTCCAAAGACTTTATTTGTTGAGAACTTCCCACTAGCAACCTCATAACCAGAATGAACTGTGTAAGCTCCTGAGGGTGCAGAATGCCAAATTATCTTATCATCCACCTCCTCATATGGCAATGGAATTGAAGTAATCTGGTTAACAGAATTATTGTCAAATATTGACTTCAAAAAATCAATATCCCAGCTACCTTGAGAGATTAAGCTTACCACAGATCCAGGTATAATAGATATTGCGTTAGTCATTGATATTGTTGGTCTTAGATTAGGTAAATTTGCGACCCACGGGTCACTAAAGGGATTAATCGAAGACCCTGATCCTACTTGCCACATAATACCAAGGCGTAATAAATCACGTCCATGCAATATACTTCTCCATCCCCATGATGGTTTGGATCCTAAAGAGGCTTCCATGAATGAGTTTTTAGGGAAATATCTTCCTTTTAGTACGCGAGCAAAGAGGGAGTCAGGTTCCTCCAGAATTCTCCAAGCATGTCTTGCCAGCAAGGCCTTATTAAAGGCTTCAAAGTCTTTGAATCCTAAACCTCCTTTTTCTTTTGGAATGCACATTCTTTCCCATGACATCCAATGATATTTCTTGATATCATCCGTTTGTCCCCACCAAAAATTAGAGAGTAATTGGGTAAGATTATAAATTACGTTTTTAGATAGTTTAAAACATCCCATAGTGTAGACTGGCAAAGCCGAAAGAACAGAGGAAACCAGAATTTCCATCCCGGCTGGGGAAATGTCCTTACCTTTCCAAGTATGTGTCTTTTTAATGATGATGTCTTCCAAGAATTTAAAAGATTCTGTTTTTTTCCGTTGAATTACAGAGGGTAAACCAAGGTAGATATCTTGATTATTAGAAATTACCACCCCCAATTTTACACTCCATTCTTCTTTAGATTGATCTGACGTGCCTGCACAGAAAGTAACAGCAGATTTACCAAAATTTATTTTTTGCCCACTAAAAATTTGGTATACTTTAAAGAGTTGTAGAAGAATCTCAATTTCCCCTGTTGAAATCCGAAGGAAAATGTATGTATCATCTGCAAACATGAGGTGAGTAATGGTTGGGCTATAACAATTGAGTTTTAATCCTTCCAATATTTCGTCTTCGATTGCCTTTTGAAGTAGGAGTGATAGCCCTTCTGAACAGATAGCAAAGAGCAGTGGAGATAATGGATCTCCTTGTCTCAGTCCTCTAGATGGTTTGATAAGTTTTTTAGTATCTTGGCCATTAAGGATCACTGTCATAGAAGTAGTCGAGATACATTCTGAGATCCATGCTACCCATCTTTCTCGAAATCCAAACCTTCTCATCATAGTGAACAGAAAGGACCATTCCACCCTATCATAAGCTTTTTCCATGTCTAGTTTAAGTGCCATAAAACTTGTAATTGTCGATGATCGTCCTTTAAGATAATGCATGACCTCATGAGCTATTAGAATATTATCTGTGATAAGCCTTCCTTGGACAAAGCCGTTTTGTGTTGGACTAATAATTGCCGGGAGGACCATTCCCAATCGTCGTGCCAAAATTTTTGAAATTGCCTTATATAGGACAGTGCATAGTCCAATAGGCCGTAATTGTTTCATAGTTTTCACATTCTTAACTTTTGGAAGAAGTGTTATCCATGTATGATTAATTTTTTTTTAGCATTCTTCCCTTTCTAAAAAAGTCTGAGATTGCGCGCGTAACTTGAAGACCCACAATATCCCAATAGTTTTGAAAGAAAGCACTTGTAAAACCATCCGGGCCTGGAGCTTTGTCTATCCCGATGTCAAAGATAACTTCTTTAATTTCCAGATCTGATACTAAATTTGTGAGTTTTATATTCATTTCATTTGAGATTTTTCTCCCTTCAGAGCGGGGAGGGAAGAAATTATGGATTCCAGAAGGGGGATTGGATGTAAGAAAAAGATCCTTATAAAATGCAACTGCAATCTCTCCCATATGAAGTTATGATGATTGTGGGATATCATTTTCATCTAATAATGTCTTAACTGTATTTTTCTTTCGTTGATAAGCAACAGATTGATGAAACACTTTCGTGTTTTTATCTTCAAAGTCAATCCAATGACATCGAGATCTTGTTTTCCAATCCATTGTTTCTTTATGAACTTCAATTGCTAAATCAGCTTCGAGGTTAGAAATAAGTTCCCAGTTTTGTTCCTCTGAAGCCAGAGCTTCATCTATTGCTTTTTCAATATTTTTAATTTTTTCCCTGAATTAGTCATCCCATATTTCATGAGGCTAAATAGCCTGTGTCTAATTATCTTCAATTTTTCCGCGACCTTAAACATTGGTGATCCAGACACGTGAAGATTCCAAACTAAAATGACAATATCTCTAACTTCCTTTAATTCCAGCCATCTATTATTGAATCGAAACAATCTTCTAGTCGGAGAGGAAATAGGGACTTGTTGCAGAAGAATTGGTAGGTGGTCAGAACCTCGAGCTTTAAGATGGGTGACTGACGATTCAGGCCAAGCATCAATCCAATTACGCGAGGTAAGAAAACGGTCTAGACGACTTTTGATTTTATCTTCTCCGGTTAAGCACTTTTTTGACCAAGTAAAAGGCGGTCCAGAAAAGTCCAAACTGATTAAGCTAAGATCTGAAATGAAAGCGTTGAAATCGGCCAAGGATCTAACACTTGGTGGATCCCCCTTCCCTTTCAAGTGGGCTTATTAGTGTATTGAAATCACCAAAAATCGTATATGGCTCGTTAAAGGAGAGGAGGAGATTTCTAATAGATTCCAATTCTTCACACCGTTTAGGAACATTAGTCGATAAGTAGACACCAATCAAAAAGCATTTATTATTTGTTGAGATTTCCCAGCAAATACAGACCGCAAATGGGAATGTAAAAACAACTGAGCAAACCAAATCCTCTTGCCACGCAATAACAATTCCACCCTTTCTATCAAATCTAACTAACTCGAAATTTCTAAATCCAACCCCAAAAAGTTTATCTCGAACAACCTTCTCAAGAACGTGCGTTTTACAAAGGAAAAGAAAACTAGGATTATGGAGTTTAACCAGCCTTTTAAGCTCTCGATTTGTCAAGGAAGGCCCAAGACCTTGACAATTCCAAGCTAGTATGCTCATTTATTGGCTTGGGGCCACTCCAAGCTGGCTTCCTCCACTTCAGGCTCAAAAAGTTTACCATCACCTCTGTTCCTTGTAGCATCATGACTACTGTTATCTGAAAAGAAACCAAGAACTGTTTTAGTGAAACTCAAACATCCATCTTGCTTTAACCAATACCTAGAACACAGTGGCGTTAGAGACGAACCACACACATCCATGTAAAGAGTCGGTGACATATAATACTCTGAAAAAGTATCCAACAAGAATGAAAACAATTCTCATCCACCCTTATTCTAATTCCACAACGTTAATTTGTTAGATAGTAGTGGTCCGAACCAAATTTCCACGAAAAAAACCTGAACCAATAGTGAAAACGTGATCGACAGAAGCAAGATTCGATGATTTATACAACTCATTGTCATCCTTATGATTTTTAAGCCAATCAAGTCTATTAAACTGAAGAGAGGTAGAAAAGTATTTCACAGGTAAGCGTATAATCGAATCCCTACTACTCTTATTTAGCTCCCAAAATCTGAGTTTATTAAACACAAGCTCAATATTAAACAGGTTAATGCCAAAGCCCGACGAACCAAAAACGCAGTCATTGTATACTAATTGCCACAACGATTTATTAAAAACCTAGCCACCTCTATATTGTTCCCATGGAACACCTCCATGAAGCAGTAGACAAAAACCAAAAGATTCGTGTCAATATCTGAGGTAATAGGTTCATCCCTTGTTGTGGAATTAGGATGCACTGCATTTCAAAACGCTCTGCATCATCAGCCCTTTTGTCAAATCTTTCAGTATTTTCTCCAAGGCCTTCCAGTCCATCTTTCTGATTAGTAGGAGTTTCTGATTGACTACCCATCTGTAACATGAAAGCCAAAGTTGAAGTATATATTTGTTCATCTTATACCAAAGGCAATTCAATTCAAGGGAAAAAAACCAGCGTGAATACCTCTTCAATGTCGACATTAGAATCGTCATTTCGGAAACAGCCTTCCACCGAATCTATCCAACCATCATTTTCATCATTAAAATCCTTCCGATTCCCATAACCTTCTTCACCTTCTGATTCTGCTTCTGCCTCATCAATGGCTGCATTTGCATAATCCTCAAAATCCAAGAAATCATCACCCAAATCATTCTTATCGGTCTCCCTTTCTGCTTTATTAGCTCTAGCAGACGAAAGAAGATCAGAAGGAGTAGGAGAACCATCAGTAATAGAAATCGGATTGAGACCTGTTCCTTTACATCCTTGGCCAAAAAGCATCATTTTCCTTGTCTCGAATTCCTTAGCTGCTTTTTCCAATTCAGATAGAGGGACTTGAGGACAGGTATTTTTTGGAGAGCTTCGCACCTCTGTCGAGTATCTGGCAGTCTCAAAGTTATTCACCACGTCGCTCAATGCCTTGTTAATTTCTGCTACTCCTTCCTTGTCCAAGTTCATCAGGGTAGACGGAGGGCCACGGAATTGAAGTGGCAGTGATTGAGCCTTGGCCTCATTCTCTTTCCTCAATGTCGAGCCATGAACAGGAAACTTATTAATTCTAGCCGAATTAATATTCTTTGAGTTCCACCTTTTATCCCCACCTCCAGGCGCCATTTGATTGTCTACAGACCTTGGATTATCACTTGGTTCCCTAATAATGACCCCTCCATTTTGCCTTTAAAAATTCTTAAAGCTTTGGTTCTCTTTCAGTTGCATCTTTCCTTTGCCCTTTTCTTCATAAGTAAGTCTTCGTTTGGATGGTGGTTGAGTCTCCACATTTGCATTTCTATTACCAAAACGATTGTTAGAATTACTAAACCCAGACCTTCCAAGAGGAGGCAATGAGTTTTTAGTGAAAGGAGCATTGTTGGATGAGTATCCATTCTTTGAAGCCGACCGAGCCAAAATAGCACTTTGCTGATTGCCACCCATCTCTCCAGTACTCATTCTTTTATCAGCATGATCATGACCCCCAGCAAGATCCTGACCCCCCAAGATTACAGCTGAAGACGTTTTGAGGACAGCCTGAGGAAGCTTTGCCTTGTTCTTTTTCGCCCATTTGTTCTCTTCCGATTTCTTCAATAGAAAGACATCATCAATCTCCTCTCCACTTTCTTCAACACACATCCACTCGTTCCTTGCTTCCAGATCTAGAGGCAAATGTGGATTTGGGCATCTCTTAAGAACATGTCCAATTAGCCCGCATTTGAAGCAAATAGCTTGCACCTTTTCATATTGAAAATAGACCCAAAATTCTCTACTTCCATCCATGATAGCTTTTTCCCTGCCTAATCTTGGAGCCAAGATATCCATGGTGACAGCCCCTTTCAAACAAAAGCCTTCCACCTCTGCACTGAACAGTAACATTCCTAACATAGCCAAGTGGCTGCAGCATGATTATACCAAACAGAATTGTTCTACAATCGATTGGGATACCAGCTATCTTAACAGTTAGTTCCATGAACTGCATATCTTCAAAAATATCTCGGGAAGGAGCAACAAAGTTTCTCATGTTCATAATTGAAATTCCATATGACCATGGTTGATGAGCTAGGACCCATTCTTTCTTCTTTATAGACGGAAATTGGAAAACATAAAGCCCAAAACCAGCATAAAAAATTCGAAGTGTACCTTGACACTTCCACACTTTATCTAGAGCCTCCTGGACATAAGCTAAGGGCTTCGGTTGATCCTAGAAGATTCGAACCAGGAGGAAATACTCCGTCCTGTCATCAGCCTCAGCAATATCCTCCTTACTAAATCGAATCGGGTCGCTCCCATACGAGTTCTTCTTACCACCTGACATTGAAGACAAGCACAAAAGAGTTTTAAGAGTAATTAAAGACAAAGGAACTTTTCTTGTGTCTGTGGACGATTGAGCTATGCCTTTGATAAGGCTTGGTTTAAATAATCCCCCTAAACTGCCTTGACGATGGAAAGAAATCTTACGGGGTTTATTAATTAATTTTAGTTTTAGGAATTGGAAATTCAAATCAATCAAGTGATTCGAGTAATCACCTAATCTTTGGATTGACGCCAAATACAGAAAGAGTTCTGACGCCAAATCAGTTGTTCAAAAAGTTTTGCCTATTTAGTGTCACTAAAATAGAAGTGGCTAGATTTCACATAAACCATGGATTATAGGGGTGGAAGTTTGGGTATGGGATATGGGAATTCCCATTCCCAAATTCAAATTCCCAAATTAATTAGGGAATTGGGAGCCCATATACCAAAATGTAAACTAAAAATTGGGTTTGGGTTTGTGAAATGGAAATGGGAATTTTAATTTGGGTATGGGAAAGCCAAATACCAAAATATGAAATTTAGGTCCGTCTGAGTTTTTGTCTGAGTGAACTCTGCTTGCTGAGTTGCTGTCGCGACGAGCCGACGAAGGACTCCGATGCTGTGATGCCTCCAGCTTCAATCCCGGGTTATCTCCTCCTCCTCCTCCTGACCTAAGTTACCACCGGCCACCACATCGATCCTCCTGGCCTAAGTTGCCGGCCTCATTCGTTATCAAGTCGTAATCCTCCTGACCTAACCACCGGCGAACTTCGATCCTCCTCCTCCTTCTCCTCTCAGCTTGCTGCTCTCCAATGGGTTTTCTTCTCTCATCGTAATGTGTAAAGCTAAACTTAGATTCCGAAGCTCTCCAATGGGTTTACTAATGGCTTTTTTTTTCTTCTGTTTCAGTTACAGGAATGGTGAAAGGATAAGATCTGACTAGGCTGAAGTTGAGACTTGGAACAATCAGCACATTCTCCGAAACCAACAACCTGGGCAGCAGTGTTTTGGTTCTCAGCATCACCATGGCAGAGAGTGGCAGAGAAGAAGAGAAGCAACAATGAAGAGACACACAAGTGCCCCTCGAAAATAGGTAAGCATCTTCATTTTGGTTTGTGGCTGAATTGGAATACTGAGATGCATAGCACTTGCTTATTTTTATACTACTGTGTCAATGAAGAGCAGCAATGGAATTCAGTTAATGGCTGGCCGACACTCAATTAAGGCCCTCACATGTGGTTCAACCTTACGTTTTGCACTCTCATAATTACTTAGTTTTTCTTCTTTTTAACTTCAAATGAATAGATTATCTCATTATCCTTGCTGTCAATTTTCATTGATTCAAATGAATAGTAACCTAATGTAATGATATATGTGAATAAATGCGCCTCTTTTGTTGATATGAATCTCTCAATTGTACCTAAGAAAACAAATCACAATTTAGAGTATCAAAAGAGGTGTTGTGCTGTGTCCTATTTTGGTGTCCACATTAAAACAGTACTACCTACTCACCAACTATAAAATGGTTGCACACAACCCATGTGTCTGAGTAAGTGACTGAATTTTGATACAGCTTCATGTGATGATAACAAATCACAATTTTGATACACTTGACAGTAGCAGTTTGGATAGATATTAGCTGTGGTTTCTGTCTTCTGATTATTAATTATTCATAAAATAAAGGGTGTGGGTGGCCTGTGTATAAGAAGAAGGTTCCCATTTGCAGTGTGGGTTAGCTCAGTAAGCTGACTGAAATGTAGAAGAGAGGGAAGCAAGCAAGCAGTTGTCAATACTTTAGCTTTATGGTCATAGCTTTATGCTCAAGTTGGTGAAGAGGATGATTGTATCAACTCAGGAGGTATCTGTTTTCAAGTTTAATGGTGGTTTTTTTACATGACAGTGAATCTATTTGGCAAAGATTAGTTTATGATGCCAAATCTCGCAGCTAATATTTCCCTCCGCCAGTGGATTCGAGGGCTTCGTTAATCTTGGTAGACATTTTCTAGAGTGTTGATCTGTATATTAAGCAATGAACTATACACTGAAGTTTTCTTTCAAGATGATATAAAGCAAAATGTGTTGATTCCCTTTGCTATCACCATTGTTGCTATCTGGTCCCTCCTAGTAAGAAAGTTCTGTTTGCTGTAGCAAGTAATAAAGATACGAGATAATTTGTTTAGCTTTGGCAGCTAATATTGTTTCTCTTTTGTTGCTTCAGGTGAGTACATACACTCTGCCTGCTGAGGATGTTGTGACTGTGGATGAAGATGCAACATCTCGAATCCAAAGGTACTGAAACTGAAACTGCTGTGAAATCAAAGGGTTTGAAGCAGGACATGATCAGCAAGATCCTGATGAACTACACTCATGTTTCCCTTCAGGAGATTGCTGCAGTTGGACTACGAATGCTGAGTACTCATATTGAAAGAGTAATGGAATTGGATTTGCAGAATAATAAGAAGAAGAAGCAAAGGGTAATTGTGGAAACCATAGTTGGACTACGGATGCTTAGGAAGATGAAGAATATGCAGACACTGAAACTGCAGAACTCTGTTAATGTCATTTTTGAGTTTTATTGTTGTTTTGATATCATTTTTGAGTTTTGATTATGGAGGATTATGAACAATTGTTATGGTTTATTGTTGTTTATTATTTTTTTGGTTTTAATTTGGGAATTTGGGATCCCGATTCCCAAATTAGAATTCCCGTTCCCGAATAAAAATTCTCAAATTAAATATGGGACTGGGAATGGGATTCCTAATTTGGGAATTGGGAATTGAGATTTTGAAAATATGGGAATGGGCTCCCAATTCCCTCCCAATTTCCACCCCTAATGGATTATTATCTATTTTGGTCATTAACGTATTGGGTTTGTAACATAGTGGTCATCAACGTTTCATGTGGTCACTAACGTATTGCGTTTGTAACGAGTTGGTCATTCTGTCAAGTCTCCATCTATTTTTTCCATTAAGTGATGACATCAGCAATCCAACTCACCATTTTTTGTTCATGTCACCTATTGTCACGTCACCCTATCAACCCCACATTCAACACAATGAATCAACCCAACCTAATTAAACTCATCCTAACCAACCCATAACTCAAACCCAACTTCTTCCCCTCCTTGACAGCTACTGTTTCCACCATTCTCCTATTTTCATATTTCCCCTAATTCTCAATCATCTATACCAATATTTGATGAATATCCTTGTTTGTCTGTTGATGTAATTGTTATTGTTGTTTTGAATGGACCCCATAATGTGAGATGAACTTAAAAGTGTGATTTTGACTACCACATCACATTTCTCAAAACACAAAAAACTCACATATAACTGAAGTTTTGAAATGTGCACATTAATCATCAAATTTCATCACAAATCATTCATTTTTCTAATCAATTTTTTTAAAAGAATATCTCTTAAATACGCATTTTTCAAATCACAGAAACCAAACTAATAGTTTCAAGCCTCATTCACTATAAATTATCTTAAATTATATAATTGGGTGAATTATATAATTTAGATAATTATAATTCATAATTGAAATTCTGTTTACTTGGTGTTTTGTAAATTATGAAATTAAATAATTTTTAATAATAATTGTGTTCATTACTTAAAGTTGAATTAGGAATTCTGCTAACTATCTATAATATATGTTGTTAGTTGCATAGTTGCTGATTCATTATCCATTTTATATTAGGTAGCAACTGAAGATAAAAGAGTTCGACAAAATTGTGATAGCAGAGTTCCTAACAATTGTGACAGCAGACATAGTGTAACGAAATAATAAGGTATATATCAGTTGTACATAGATTGCACGAAAATGTACCTTGTTCGATTGCGGAAATGGAAGAAGCTCCAGAGTTCGAATCAATGCACAGTTCGAGAGCAATGGCTGAATGGAAACCAATGGAACAATGATTACAATCACAAATACAGAGATGAAGTTTCGAAAGAGGGGGAGTGAAGAGAGTGGAGTTACCTCGGTTGAATGATGATGTTTGAGTGTATGTTCATTTTTTGTTGCTAAGTTATATAAATGGGTAGAATTTGTTAGGGTTGGCCTACAAATCAACAGGGTAGCTGTTATTGTAAATAATAAAGTTTAGGCCCCGTTCACTATAAATTATCTAAAATTATATAATTGGGTGAATTTTAAAATTTAGGTAATTATAATTTATAATTGAAATGTTGTTCACTTGGTGTTTTGTAAATTATGAAATTATATAATTTCATAATAATAATTGTGTTCATTACTTTAGTTGAATTTGCGTAGTAAATAATGTGCAAACACGCACAAAGATAATTTGCGTAGTAAAATAACGATAGCGACCATACAAACTGGAGGCATCACAAATTGGATGTTTCTATCTATTGTCGTACTCGATAATATTCTAGCGTCATGTGCGGATCTCTCCCATCCCGCCACAACATAAGTAAAACACATATCGAAAGAGCAAACACACAATACATTCTGCGCGCTCGAATTACCATGACCCTCATTTTCCCATCACACAAAGTAAGAAAACAAAATCATAACAAATGATGCATACGGCGGAGGAGGGATAGGGATTGTCGATCATGGACATGAGTTGGGATGAATTGGAGGTGGTGGGGTTAACATTTTGGGCCTCACTATAAAGAAACCCAGCTGCAGCTGGCCACCTTTATTGAACAATTGTTACAAGAATGAGAACTGGAGCTGCGGCATGAATTGGACATTTATTTATATTCTTAAATAATTTGTTGGAGTTGGGAATTGAAGGTGAGATATGAATAACTAACTTTTTTCTGAAATCCCTGTCTCCTAATTCTATAATTGAAATTATAAAATTTTTGAAAGCAACTATTTTCTACTTATAAAATTGTGCGTGAATTCCATATTAATTTTCAAATTTTATTTTAAAATTTCATACTAAACAGTATTTTGTGTGTAATTTGAAATTATAAAAGTAGATTATGTAATTTTTCAAAAAATAAGTGATAGTAAACAGGTTAGTCAGACAGTTAGCTAGTTAAGATAATGTGGAAGGGGTTGTTGGAGATTGAATAGTGGGCTAATTTTTTGAGAATCATTGAAAATTCTTTCTCCTACTTATGAAATGTGTATTATATAATTTTCATAAGTGACTATTTTTAAATTTTATAATTTGCCCGAAATTATGGTGTAATTATTTAATTAGATTTTTTAATTTGTAGCTAAACAACATTTTTCGTATATTATGTAATTATTTAATTATATAATTTTGATAATATTAAATTTTTTTTTTGTGGAACCCGGGTGCTAATGCACCCTATCTTTCATTCATAATCAAACGTTCTTCAGAAACACCGAGCTGGTCATAAAGAAGCCAGTAATACAAGTTAGGATCGAACTGCTCTACAAGATGAAAACCAAGTGGACAAGAGTGTCCTACATTAGCAAGAAAGTCTGCTGCATGATTACTCTCTCTGTAAACATGTATAATCTGCACCTCCCAGTTACGTCGGAGGAGCTCTATCGTCGTACTGATCGTAGCTGCATGAGCGTGGTCCTCAAGACCCTCACCCTGAAGTAGCTGAGCTGCACGCTAAGAGTCGAGCTGGAGCTAAATCTTACGGTAGCCCCGCTCCCAAGCCAACTGCAGACCTGACACTGCACCCCTCAACTCAGCCCTGGTAATAAAGCACTTACCAAGGTTCATAGTGAACGCTGCCAAACAGCGCCCCTGATAATCCCAGATCAAGCCTCCTGCAGCTGCTTGTCCAGACTCAGAAAGGACGGAGCCGTCGGAGTTGAGGGTGACCCACTCGGGGGGAGCCGGCTCCCACGAGATATACTCCCCCGTTCTGGTGGGCGGGCCAGTATGAGAAATGAACCGGTCCCTCTCCAGGGTGTCTCCTACTAGCGCCACCCAATTGGGTGTGCAAGCCTGGATGTGCCGTGTCAGGCTATCAGCAGTGGCGAGCTTGTTGTTGAACACACGGTCGTTGCGGGCGCGCCAAAGCCACCAACACGTGACCCCGAACAACAAACAAAGCTCCGATTTTCGATAAATCTCTCGATCCAAGGCAAGAGCGGTGTCTGAAAGAACGTTTGATCGCCAGAAGATAGTGCCAAAAGCTCCCAGGTGGTGGAGGCAAGAGGGCAGTCTCGCAACACATGCAAGACAGATTCCTCGAGCCCCGGGCAAACCTGACAGGAGCCAATCTCTGCCAAGTGCCGCCGGTGGCGTTCAGAGTTGGTAAGTAACCGGTTATGCACCACCAGCCATAAGAATTGCCTGATCCGCTGCAGACCCTTCCAACGCCAAATCAGCCTCCAAATCGGATCAAGAGCGACACCCTCCTCCTCCACAGCAAGTAAGTAGGTAGAACGAACTCTGAAGCGCCCATCACGCTCGAGTCCCCATGTAATTATGTCATCGCCCGACCCTGCAATCGGCGGGGACATGCCAGCAACCTGCTAACAACCATCGCGACAGAAGATGATCGAAAAGAGGCCAGTTCCTCATACCAAGACGCATGACGGGGGTGACTTTCTTAATAGCTCGCCACAAGGGAGAAAGCCTGAAATTGTTTTTAATCTGCAAACCGCTCGGGCCTTCACAGAAGTACTTGTGTTGAAGAACCTGAACCCACAACTCGTTAGGAGACTTAAGAAAATAAAAAGCCAGTTTCATCATGAAAGCCATGTTAAGCTCCTTAGCCTTCTTCAAGCCCATACCACCATGTTCTTTTGGCCTGCAAACTTCGTCCCAGGACAACATTAATTAATTGATAGTGAACAGTTAAGTTAACAACAAGGCCTCCCCCTCCCCCCCTTCCCCCCCACTAACTATTTGTAAACCCCCCAGTCCCCACGACCAAACAGCACTAACCCCCGTCTGGCCGTCGGAGTCGGAGTTCAGGTTTTAGGGGTTTTAAAAGTTTTCACCATTCAAACCTCTGATACCTATTACCAATGGCGTCGCCGAAATCTTTAATCGACCAACTCCCTTCCTCTTCTCCACTACTCACACCTCCGCCTCCTGTCTCCGATCCGGCTCCTCATACAACTGACGACACTCCTCCTCCTGTCGCTACTACAGTCGACGACTCCACCGCCGCCGGTAAGCGCAAGAGAGACGAAGACCCAGAGCCCCAAGCCAAACCTGACCCATCGCTCCATCCTTATTATAAAACCTCCCTATGTTCCTACTTTAGGCGGGATTCGGGCTCCTGTAGCCATGGCACTACTTGCCGGTACGCTCACAGCGAGGAGGAGCTTCGTCCACGCCCTGACAAAACTTGGGATCCTACCTCTGAGCGTGCCAAGAAGTCCTTGAAATTGGATAACGAATCCCACCCACGCGAGGATGACGCGGAGAAGAAAGAGGAGAAAGTGGATGATATCATGATGACTGATATGATTGGTGATGAAGGTGATGCCAATGGAGGTTGTCTGGACGTTGAGCTCAGTAAATGCCTTGTGCATTTACCCAGGAACTGGAGCACCGATCAATTGAACAAATTTCTTACTGACCAAGTACGATTTTTTGTTGATTCGGTCCGTTGCAATGCAATGAAGACTGCTGTGTTGTTTTTAATGTTGAAATGTGTTGTTTATTGCTGTTAATATTGCCAGGGTGTTGCATTCAAGTCTGCTAAGAAGAAGAAAGGCATGACTGTGGGGTTTGTCAGCTTTGAGAATGTGGAGCAATTGACAGCAGCTCTGCCGGTACTCTTTACTTTATATACATATCCAGAACTTGTAGGCTTAAGTAGAAGTAACCTTGTTAAGGAAAGGGAAGCTCTTCACAGTTTTGTATTTGTATTGTTCTCCTGTTTTGAATGCTGTAGGAGCTAGAGGGGAAATCTGTTAGCAATAAGAGAATAAAGGTAGCTGATGTTGTTCCTCGATCGTATGACAATAAAATTAAGTCGGCTATGGATGCGGCAGCAGAGGGAGAGAATGGTGTTGTATCTAAATCTTTGGATGGTGATGTTAATGATGAAAGTTCCGGTGTAGAGGCTTCCAACTCTAAGGCCAAATGTGCTCGTGATGTTGTGACTCCCCTGGCTCACATGTCATATGAAAATCAGTTGGTGCATAAGAAGAACTCTGTCGCCCAGATGCTAAAGAAGCTTGTTAGCACACTTTAATCTTATCCTTATTTTATTGTATCAGCTTTATTTATTGCATGAAGAAGAATTGATCATTCCCATTTTCTCTGCAGACTAGACATGCACGTAAAGCGTGCCCCGCTGGGGTTTCTCTACCGGATTGGGTTCTACAAGCAAGGGAAATAGGTAGGACATTTTTACAGCTGCCAGTGTCCGATCAATGTCACAAATAATTACTTATTAATGTTGTGTATCATAGTGAGGGTCACTGCAAGTGCTTTAAGAGAGCGCAGACTGTCTTTTATGATTCAGTCTGTCAGATGCTTGCCGACACTGTGATATCCTCATTCTTGCAGTCTTGATGACAAATTAACATTTCATTAAATTGATCTTAGCCTTTGGTTTTGTTCTACTTCAGCAATGATTCTATCCCTCTGTGGTTTACCCTTTTGGGGCGCATATTTTGCAGGTGGTCTTCCATGCAAACTTGAGGATATACTTGATTCCCCGCTTGTGAACGGATATCGGAATAAGTGTGAGTTTTCAGTGGGATATTCTCTTGGAGGAAAGCCTACTGTAGGATTTATGCTAGGAAACTTCAGGTACTCTTGCTTCTTGATTATGGTATTTAGTTCTGCTCTTTGAATTTTTTTCAAAGGAAAATGCAAATACCATTTTCAGGGAGGGTGTAACTGCAGTCGAAGAACCAGTGGATTGCCCAAATGTTTCTAGCATATCTTCAAAGTATGCTTTGATCTTTCAAGAGTTCTTGCAACAGTCGAGTTTGCCTTTGTGGAACAGATTTAAGAATACTGGTTTTTGGCGTCAGCTCACGGTATGTGTGATGTCAATCACTGTTGTTTTTCAATTTTCAATTAATTGGTAAATTTGATCTGGAGTGAGTTGCTAGTGACTGATTTTTTTATTGTTGCCTTTTTGACATATAAAAGGTCCGAGAAGGTAGGTTACCTGGAAAGGCAGCTGATTCAGAACATCTAGAGGCAAACATATCCGAGGTTATGCTTATGGTTCAGGTTCGTGCCCAGCGTATTGTTTTGTTAGTTGTGTTACAACAGATTATATAAAATAAAGTAGACAACGTCCATGCTTCTGGCTTGTTAATTTTCCTCATTTCCATTCCATTTGGCTGCCTTTATTATTCAGGTGTCTACTAAGGGTTTTGATGAAGCAATTGTAACCAGTGAACTTGAGAAAATGGCACACTCATTTACCAATGGAGCTGTCACAAACTCTCCACCTTTGCCTCTAACAGCTTTGGTTCTTCAGGTACCAGCATACTTGATTCATGATTTTTTTTATTCTGGTCAACAAATTTAAAAAAGTCTGCTTATCGAAAACCAGTTTGGAGCTTTGTTTTCTGCCTGAATTTAAATTTGAAATATAATACAGGAATGCGGAAGCATTGTTTTGCATCTGGCTGATTTGGCACTGCCATTCTTTTCTAACATTATGCTTCACGCATTAAATAATATGCTTCACGGTTGAAGTTGTATGATTGTGACATTGTTATAATTACATTGTCCCGTAAATTGACAGTAACTTCTTTGTTGGTTCGTTATAGGATCATCAAGGAATATCAAATGTTGCACCAGCTGATGCCCCACTGCGTACTTTGAGCATTCCTAATGTAGAAAGTGGATCTGCAGTCGAAAAGGCCGATGATACTGCAGAACCCAGAATTCATGATCATATAAGCAACCTACGGTTCTCTATATCACCAACAGCGTTTTTTCAGGTTGAATATCTTGGTGCCCTGTTTGAAGTTGCTCATTTTTATTGTGTTAGAGATCTTAGAAATGGTTCCTCCAGGTCAACACCCTTGCTGCCGAGAAACTATATGCACTTGCTGGCGATTGGGCTGATTTGGGTCCCGATACTCTATTGTTTGATATATGCTGTGGGACTGGAACCATTGGGCTCACTTTGGCGCACCGTGTTGGTATGGTAATATTCTCTCCCACTTTCATCTTCTTTTCCGTGCCCCTTTTTTTCTGCACTTTATCATTATGATAGGGGCTGATTTTGAATGCAAAGATAACATTGAGCTATTGTATGGTATAATTTCAGTCAGGACCCAAATTTGTTCACAAATTCTTGTAGTTTTTTTTTCTGTGAACTAAAGATGTAATCTTGATGCCTCTGCAGTTTTGTCCTCTGTCTCTTGTCTCTCTTCAATTCATCATTGTCTTTTAGGTCTCACTGTCCTCATTTTCAAATTTTCAGGTTGTTGGGATTGAGATGAATGCTTCTGCCGTTTCAGATGCCAATCGAAATGCTGAAATCAATGGCATAAAAAACTGTAGATTTGTCGCTGGGAAGGTAGGTTTCGAACTAATAGCCCTGCTACTTGGTAGATGTGTGTATATTACTTGATCATACAATAGCATGTGGAGTATGATATGTTGAGTTTGGCCTCAACAAAGTGCCTCCTTGGGGAATATTGGGATGGTCATTCCATAGATCTGTATTTGATAGTTCCTTTCCATGTTTTCTTCTCAAGTGCTTGTTGTTTCTTTTTGTAATATTGGATTTGTTTATGAATTTAATGACAATAGGCAGAGCATGTTATTGGTTCCCTGTTGCAAGAGTACCTGATCGTGTCTGAAAAGGAAGATGAAGTACCAAGTTCTTCTGGAACAACTGATAAAGAAGTCAATATTTCTGAAGGAAACAAGTTATCCAATGGGACCGAAGTAGGTGCGGACAATAATTTAAGCGGTGGACTTGATGGCAGTGAAGCTGCCAAGGGTTCGGAAAATGGTGAGCTTGATAGCAGTGAAGCTGCCAAAGGTTCAGGAAATGGTGAGCTTGATGGCAGTGAAGCTGCTAAGGGTTCAGAAAATGGTGAGCAACTCGAAACCAAACTTGAGAAGAGTCCCTCCTCAGGAGAAGGGAAGTCTTCAGCTCTGCAATTCAAAAACATTGTTGCCATTGTTGATCCTCCACGCAATGGCCTTCATCCAACTGTAAGTTCTGTTACCTATTCATTTAACTTTGCGCAATGGGCTCTTTGTTTCAGTTTCTTCTACCTTGTAATCCAGCTAAATGAAACAAAGCCACCATTCGATGTGGGGTCGAATTGAAAAAACCGTGTTCTTATCCAGTTCACATAGTGATTAGAACTGTGAATATGCAGCATTAGGGCCATTATTCTAACCTTTTCCTTTCTCATGTAGGTTATCAAAGCTCTGAGAACTCACTCAGGCCTGCGCCGTCTTGTGTTAGTTCCCTTCTCTGCTGTTAAACCTCAAACAACAGATAATAATAATTGGAATCTGGTTCAAGTACTGATGTGTCATTTATTGATTATTTGCAGTTACATTTCCTGCAATCCTGAAACGTTAGTGGCGAATGCAATTGAGCTATGCACACCATCTCCTGCGGACAACGCAGAGAAAGGGAATAAAAACAACCGTGGATGGAGGAACATGAGCAACGCTGGATTGGCACGCCACAGAGCCAAGTCTATGCCGATTTCGGAACCATTTAAACCGGTTAAAGCAATGGCTGTTGATCTTTTCCCACACACTCCACATTGTGAAATGGTAATGCTTCTGGAGAGGTAAAAAAAAAAACTAAAAGAAACAGTCGTTCTAAGGGTCAGTCATATTAACAGATTACAAAGTTTGCCATGTTGCTCAGCAGCTCTGCTCTACCCTGTGAGCTGAGATGATTTAAATACAAACTGATGCTGTCTCTTTCTTTATGTCACTTCCTCGATTGTGTAATATCTGGCTTGAGTTCCATCATGTTGGTATTGAATTGCCTGGAAAACAGAGAAACTATACAAATTGGGATGTTGTGACAAGTTTTAGTGTAAAAGAACAGGTCTTTTGGCAAACAGAATATTGAAGGAGTGACAGTGTAAATGATGATGATGAAGAAGAAGAAGAAGAAGAAGAGGCCTACCATATTTGAATTGCGGTTGGAAATTATGTCAGCTTGACATTTAGGGTTGCTGAGTGGTGATATGATTCTGCCTTTTTCGTGCTTTTATATTCATGTGTTTAAAATGGCCATTTTCTAATGTGGGCTGCTAATTTGTACTCCACTTCATATGTCAACTATATCCGGACTTACAAAGAGAGTTAAATGGAACGAACTAGTAGGGTGGTATCTGAGCTGAGCCGAGCTTATTTTAAAAAATAATATTTCAAAAGGCAACGACTAATATTTTAAAAGGCAACAACTAATATTCAAGCCAGTTCGGGAGTAGCTCAGATCATATACACCCCTAAAGGCTAGGAAAACAAAAAGAATTGTAATTTGATTTCCGACATCCATAAGGAACTGAAAATGTAATCATCAAACTGATTCTCGAATTTAGAATATTTGAAACTCAATGATGATTGGTTACTAGAGAAAGAAAAAAAAATTAGTGAAAAGTTTGATTTAAAAAAATGTTGTATATGATATAATGACGGAACATTTGACCCTAAATCTAATGGCCAATGGGTGAGAAGAATTGAGAATATTGATAATCTTTGATTTATTTATATATCCCATATTTATCACCAATTTTGTATGAATTTCATATAGAAAATGAACTATGTATAAACTATGCCAGTATGAACATATATAAAGTGTTCGGGTGTATAGAGTATAAATATCGTATAATGAGTACACCGTCTATATGAACATTGTACAAATTTCATTGGAAAAAAAAAGTAGCAACGATGATGATCTATTACTTGCATCCTTATCACTGCAACGATGATATCTCCCATGGGTGTTGCCGGTAGTCCTCAACTCTCTGTGTAGATTATAGTTGATTTACCGCTTACTGCCTTGATTCTCCTCTCGTAACTATCTTCGTAAAAAAAAAAAAAAAAAAATCACTGCAAATCATAAACATGTCCATAAAAGTAGGCTACGATGACTCCAAGTGCCGCCAAATGGCAAATCGAAAGCTGTTGAAATGTTGATGATAGTAGGCATGGTCTTTAGAGTATGCATTAAATAAATACCATAAGTATCCACTTGGCTCGAGTGGATCAAATACAAACACAAATTTATGGTATTATGATGATGTTCACGAATTACGTGGTTGTATCAGAATTCAGAAATCAGTCCTAACTACTAACCAAACATAATACATTGCAACAAAACAAAACAAAACAAATGACAATCAATACACTGGATTAGGTTTTTGTTTGTTGGTCCAATGTATACCTGCCATCTTCCAATCCTGACTTGTCATTATTCATCTAACCACTATCTGCCTAATTAACCCCAACCAAACCAACGTATGGATCATCATCTCTGTATATCCCATCTTTCTCTTCTTTCCTTGATAACCTTAACCAGGCCGATTTCAAATTAATCTTAATCTTAAAATAGGATTTCAAATTCGATTCATTATCAGATATTTCTGCGTTATTAGTTTTAGATAAAGATTCTAGCTTTTAACAGAAAAAAGCAACTCAGAATCTCTGCAACTAGTTTCACCAAAACATAAAGTAATACAGTACTGATTCCATTCATTCACAGGAGGACCAAAGACTATGAATTCATAAGTTTAGTTTACTGTATTATCCAAGTAGGACAAAGGAATTTCATTATGGTAACAAAAACAGGAAACTTCATTATGAACAGTTAGAGCAGCAGCAGCAGGCTCTGCAAGTAGAAAAGGACACAAGGGGACACTGAGATCAAAGACCTGTCCCTGTGTCCCACTGCCACTATTCTCTCCTTTTTCTTTAATCAATTGATTATCCTCTCTTCTCTTCTTCTTAAATCTCAGTTTTAAGTTAAAAAAAGATAAACAAACACAATCATCACATGAAGCAAAGGAAAGGACGGGATACAAATGATAGTAGTACAGTTAAGGATTCCATCAATGAAAATGAAAGGCTTCCCCACCAACAACTTCGAGCAATTAATGAATTTGACATTTCAGAAACCCCCACACTCCCCTTCTTCTCATTACTTCTCTGACTCTGTCTCTTCCTCTACCCTCCCTCCCACCATTACTATTCCCTTCTTCTGCTCCTCACGGAAAAAGAATAAAACAAACTTCTGCTTTCTTTATTTCAAACCCCCTTCTTTCCCTTTTACCTTGTGGATTCAACGCCTGCAATTTCCCTTGCTGGGTTGTCACAAATATTGAAGCTTTTGCTTCTTCCCTTTTTTGGCTTTACTGGGTTGTATGGAAATGGAGGAGAAGCTTTTGACCCAGATGCAACATGATGATGGTGCTGCTGTTGTGGGTTCTAGCTCCAGCCATTCCCTTCCTTCTCCTGCTATCCATCACCAGGTCTTTCTTCATTTCCTTCCTGATCTTCTCTTCGAGCGATCTTCACTGTTTTATTATGTCAATTTCTTCTCTCTCGATTGCTATTCAGCTGGCTGCTTGATTAGTTGTGATGTATTGTAGTTTTCATTAAGGGAATTCTCTAACCGCTTTTCCTCTCCAGTTTTGAATTTCATTACTACTTTTGCTGGTTCACTTTTTGCTTTATGGTTTGAATTTGGTTTCCTGCGTAGACTAAAAATATATATACAATAAGCACAATTGCAGTAACAAATAGGACCTCATGCTTCTGCAGGAGGAACCCTCTACTGGAGGAATAGTGGAGGAACAACAAAGCAACCAAAATTGGAAGAAGACAAATCTGTTTCTAGAGATACCTTCAAGACCTATGGAGGAGGATGGGCTAGGATCTCCACAAGACAGTTTTGTCATCAAGATGCCACCAATGACACCTACTCAAACTCCCAGGAAGGTCAATTTCCAGTTGACTCCTACTTCTTCTGATTCAAGAGGAGGAGGTGGTAATCGGTCTCCAGCGCTCACTCCATCTAAAGGGAAGTCTTCTTTGAAGAATCTGCTGCCTAAACTAAGCTTCAAGTCTCGAATTGCGACCTTGAATGCTGCTGCGGAGAAGGCTTCCAATCCGGAAGCTCATCAGGAGAAGCCTTCTATTGCAAGGTCATTGTCCCTTACAAAGCTCTTCACTCCTAGGATGAAAAGGACTTCATCACTTCCTGTCACACCCGTTGCACATTTGTCTAACCAGCATAGTGGAAGCCTCAGTGTCAGTGGTTCTCTCATTCCATTTGTAAGTTCTTTCTATCATGTTTATTGAATGGTCTATTGTTTGTCTTGCCTCGTGGCTGTAACAAGTTCGCTGTTCGCTTCTTTAAAGTGTTTAGTTGGTTTGTTTGATGATTCTTTGATTCCTCAGAGAGAAGGTCCTCCGCGCAAGATTGCTCGCTCGCTGTCAGTTCCTGTTAACAATAAAGATGGAAGCATACGGAGAATGGATTCGTTCTTTCGAGTCATTCCTTCAACTCCTAGAGCAAAATCAGAAGCGGAGATAGCAACGACAGATGCATCTTCCCCAAGTGTTACTGCTACTGGTATACTTCCTGTCTTAGCTCAATAGTTTTGCTCTTATGTTATACTTTATATCCTTAACTGAATATGTTATTATGTTTCGTGATTCAGAAACCATCGACGATGATGGTGAAGACATACCTGAAGAAGAGGCTGTTTGTAGAATATGTCTGGTTGAACTTTGTGAAGGAGGGGAGACCCTTAAGATGGAATGCAGATGCAAAGGTGAACTTGCTCTGGCCCATCAAGAATGTGCAGTCAAATGGTTTAGCATCAAAGGGAACAAGACTTGTGATGTTTGCAAGCATGATGTTGAGAACTTACCTGTTACATTGTTACGGATACAAAGTAGGCGTGCTGGTATAGCTGGATTAGCTAGAGGTCAAGCAGCTGATCCTGATGGATACAGGCAAGTATGCTGTCCAGAACATAGTTACAAAATCCAAAGTCTGCTTAGATCATATCACTTGCCCTGAGACTTACTAGTTGGTTTGGTTTTTAAACATCAGGGTTTGGCAAGAAGTTCCCGTGCTGGTAATCGTCAGCATGCTTGCCTACTTTTGTTTCCTGGAGCAGCTTCTGGTAATTCTGAAAGTTCATCACTTTGCTTGAAAAGTTGTTAAGTATTTACTAATTCATCTATCCTAATAAGTTCTCCTTTCATTCATAGGTGGAGCATATGGGAACTGGTGCAATTGCTCTATCCCTTCCATTTTCTTGTGTTCTGGGTCTCCTTTCGTCCATGATCTCGTCAACTATGGGTAGGTTTGCTGAATTCTTGCACTCCTGCGAATTGGAATCGGTAATACAACTGAAGTAGAAGAAAGCTATAAACTTAAATAACATGTTGCTGTGGGTTCTGTTTCCATTCATGAGAGACTTTTATGTTCCTCACCCTCTAGTTACGATACATGCAGTGAAGAGACGATTCGTTTGGGTGTACGCATCAACCCAATTCGCATTGGTGGTCCTATTCGCTCACATTTTTTACTCATTGGTAAGCAAAACCTGAATCAAATTAGTTGGAAAGAAAACAGTAAAAGTATGTGCTGAGAAGGATTGCTTGTGAGTAACAACAGGTTGGAGTACAAGCAGTTCTGTCGATCCTGCTGGCAACATTTGCTGGGTATGGGGTAGCAATGAGTGGAAGTTCGATCATCATCGAGTTTGTGAGATGGAGACGAAGATGGCGAAATGAAAGAAGATCAGAAGAACAGATAGGCAGCCATTTGATGATGGGAGGTAGGATTCAAAGACCTGGGAGTTCATCATCTGCAGCAGGTGCTGGTAATGGTACAAGGGAGGGAATTCAGAGTGCAAATGATGTAGAAAACCTATAAAGCTGCAGAGAATGTTAGAATACGATTAGATGAAGAGATGATAGGTTCAGTTATTCTGTACATAGATTGAACGTTGGGGTATGAAGATTGTTTTTGTCCAGAAAGTCCAAAGTATTGAATGCATGTTACAAAAGAAAGAAAAGAGAGTCCCATTTTAGTCATTTACATAGTAGTACATTAACATCACATTCCTAATCGTGTTGTTACATATTGGTCATTTCGTCAAGTTTCTTCATCAAAACACGGCATTTATTCAACTTTTCTATTAAATATTGAGTTGGTGACTACTAGTAAATTCACGCTATCCTTTCTGTTATGATGCTATACTAAATAATTTTTTTTCTTCTGAAACACATGCTCACGTATTTCAAATCACTAGATCACGAATTTTTTGCCAGAAATGTGTCGGTCAAAAATTTAATTTCCAAAGTAAGAGTGATTTTGCCATCTCACTCATTAACACCATTGTATCTGGCGATTTGGGAATTAGATGGATTTTTTTGTATAATCAGAATCAACTAGAATTTGCGGTTAGTGATTTGTATATATTTTTAGGTTTTTTTAATATTTTTTTTTTGGTCAGAAGGCAGGGCAAAGCCCCTAAGGAATACTATTACGAACCGCTCTAGGCAAGGCGACCCCGACGAGGTCATAGCGAAGCAATGAGCTAAAGAAGAGTTCAGACAACTAAAAAAATACATACCGACATCATAACGATGCCCAAGATTAGCTAAATGATCCGCCGCACAATTGGCTTCACGAAAAATGTGGGATAGGGAAAAAAGTGGCTTTACTTATATGAATGTTTTCAAAATCATATTAGCACGTCGCATCGATAAGTCTAACGATTCGTGGTTCAAGCACTAAAATTGTTATAAATTAAAGTGGATCTAACATGTTGACTCCATCTGAAACTGTTATTTTATTGTATTTTAAATGACGTGGACCGGATAACATGGCAAATCCAACGTGAAAAGTCACCGACAGTATGAATAGGACTACGTTGTAAGTTGTAACGAGGTTTGTACTAACGTGACAAGTCTGCAACAAAACAAAATTTTGGGACGAGTTTGTAACCCGGCCCAAAGTTTCGGGACTAATTAAGTATTTGACCCACTAGTTATGGAGCTGAAACAAACAGCAAGAGGAGAAGCATGAACATTCCGGCGGCGGCTAGAATCTCCTGCTACACACTACCACTTGTCTCTCGTTCTCGCTCTCGCTCTCCTCATATCGGTGCTCTCTTCTCTTCAAGTCTTAATCTTCACTCCTCTCCCACTTCTCTTCTTTTCTTCTTCTTCTTCTTTAGGTGGGTAAGCTTTCCGCTCATTTTAATTGCTATTGTTCTTCTCAATTTATTTTGCCTTTTCTTAGCTTCTGCAATTCCTAGTACCGCCTTCTTCCGCAAACCCATCCAGACAAGGATATCGGCTTCTCCCTCCACAAGAATGACGGCTTTGGAGAGCTGTTGCGTGGAGGATTCCGAACGTCAGGACCATTTTGGAGGAGCGGTTCGGCCTGCTGTTGAAGATTATGTGGAGGAGGCTGTGGATGCTCTTCGAGATGGAAAAGTTATAGCTCTGCCCACCGATACCCTTTATGGTTTTGCTTGTGATGCTTGGTAAGTTATAGCTCTGAATTGAAGCACCCATTCATCGATTTCTATCGTTAAGTGTGTACAAGCAGTGACCTTGTGGTCCAAAGTTATATTCTGTTATGGTTATACTTGCTGGACTTTTGATTTACCATAACCAGTCTCCACATATTGTTCCTGCTAGTTTTGGATTTGACCATTCTTCTGCATTTAGAGGGAAAACTGTATCTTATGTCTTTAAGTGTTTCTGATTCAAAATTTCATTTTTTTGGTTTCACAGTTCTTCGGAAGCAGTAAGCAGGATCTATGAGATCAAAGGCCGTAAGCACACAAGCCCTCTAGCAATCTGTGTTGGGGATGTATCAGACATAGAGCGGTTTGCAGTCACGGACCACCTCCCTTCTGGCTTACTGGATTCTCTACTTCCTGGACCAGTCACTCTCATATTAAGCCGAGGTCTGTGATTAATCCGTGTTAATCCAAGTGAAACAGACTTCTTTCAGTTTTGTCTTAATTTAGGTTCCTTCAAATGTACTCAATTAGCTTCTCTTTTCTACTTTTCTTGCTGCCTGGCTATATATCTGAATTCAGGGGCCTCAAGTGTGCTTGAGAAATCTCTGAACCCAGGACTGGACAGTATTGGTGTCCGGGTGCCTGACTATAACTTCATAAGGGCGATTGCTCGTGGTTTGGGTAGAGCAATAGCTCTTACCAGTGCTAACCTGAGTGGGCAGCCGAGCAGTGTTTGCATCAATGATTTTCAGAACCTGTGGCAGCAATGTGCATATGTTTACAACGGTGGTGTCCTTCCATCTGGACGTGCGGGATCGACGATTGTAGATCTTAGCAGGGTTGGAAAGTACAGGATTGTTAGACCTGGAAGGTATGTTTCAAAGCTTGTGTCCGAATTTTAATGCTAAAGTTGTAAAACCTTAAAGAAACTAGAACCTATGTGAGCATACTAGACTTTTTGATCATTATTCTTCTGCAAATGAATCTGTACACTTGGTTTCGTACATGCTCAGTTTCTTAGAAAATTGCAGCTATTATGTTGAAGAGAGTGAAATCATAGACGGATCATACACTGTTCTGTCTAGCAACAGAATAGTTGAGAAATGTGGCATTAAATGTAGTTGGTAGATAGGTTTTAGGGTTTTGTTTAGTGCATCCTGTTAATTGTGTGACTGTCTGAAATGGTGCAGTGCAAAAGAAGAGACGGTTGGAATTCTGGAAAAACATTGGTTAGTGGAGGATGCAGGAAGCTAGTGAAGTCACAGTCAGATTCCAATGGCTCCTTAGATACCATGTATGTGTTCACAAGTAATCAAACTCAAACTACAATTCTATGTTTCCTGCGCAGAGATATTTTTGGAATGAAATTGATGCAATAATAAGTGGATTCCTTATCGTGAAGCTCAACCAAAGCCACCCGTTCTGGGGGAAATATTATTCTGTTACCCTAAGTACAATCTTAATTCTCCAGGTTGAATTAAAAACATGTTATAAACTAGGGAAAGAAAGAAGTGTCGATTTTGTTTTGTTCACTGAGTATGGATTGAGTTTTGGCTGTTTCTTCTTCAACAAGGCTACCAGCCTACCAGATGGAAAAGTAGGATGGTGATGATGATGGGAAATAATGATAGCTAAGTCAATATTCGGAACATCATAGTCCATATGAATTAAATGGCGTATCTTATCATCCAATATGTAATGGTTGTTGTCTAAGAGAAAAAAGGGAGGTAAGACTCTAATAATGCAGCATCAAATACTAGAAGTTGTATTGGAAGAAGAAGATGTTGGAAACGGACAAGTTGTGAGAAGAAACAAATTGTGAAGGATTCTGATTGGGTCACCTTAATTACTAGGCTTTAGTCAATGGTGGTGGCGCAGAGTGGGTCTTAGTGCTGCGTGCTGTCAATTCCTCTAATATATCACTATTTTCTCCGCTTGCTATTACTACAATCGTGGCCCTGAAGAATAGACTAAAACCAAGTGCCTTTGGAAGAATATCTTGCAGTAATAGAATAGAGAAAATGGTAGGGGTGAGGAGGATGAAATTGGGTTCTCAAGGTCTGGAGATATCGGCACAGGGGCTTGGTTGCATGTCTTACGGCGCTGAGCAGGACATGGTGGCTCTCATCCATCATGCCATCCACTCCGGCATCACTTTCTTTGATACCTCTGATATCTATGGCCCTCACACCAATGACATTCTCCTCGGCAAGGTAACCTTAACGGCTTAACCTATCTACCACCTTTATTCCTATGTTGGACAGGATGCTGATTCTTTTATGCACATGTTATTTCCATCTCAAATTTGGGGGGGGGGGGGGGGGGTACTAGGTAGAAGGCTGAGTTGGGTACCAAATTCGGACTCATCAATGAACAAGGGGGGGGAGTGTTGGAGTTCGTGGAGATCCTACTTATGTAAGGGCTGCTTGTGAAGGCAGCTTGAAGAGGCTTGATATTGACTGTATTGATCTTTATACCAACATCGTATTGACACCACCGTTCCCATCGAAATCACGGTTTGTCTCTTTGTTTTTGCTCCTCTCAAGTCCTTTTTCCTAGTCTGTTGCATGAGTTCTAGTATAGGAAACTTCAGGGTTCTGATACATGGAAGATAATGGTTTTGGCACGTACAGGGAATGAAGATACTACCTGCTTTCTGTTTATGAGATTGTTAGTATAATTAACCGATGCAAGGGTCTATCTCACTGCCCTCCACAGTGTACCGAACTTGTACACGACTAAATTAAAAGTACCAAGCTGACTTTGCAAAGACATAGATGCAAGCAAGAGCTGACGATGAATCATGTGATTGTTGCACTGCACAAATTCTTGTAAATCTAGGAAATGATCAGTTTTTTGTCACATTTTGTGTAGATTTAAGGTAGTCTGGAAAGAATAGCTTGCTGCTATTTTTGGTCCTTAGCCTTTCCAGTCTACTCTAGCCGTTAGAGGTTGCTATGATTATGAAGCTCTTTCCAATTGTTTACCAGGTTTGGTTATGTTGTAGGTTGGAGAGCTGAAGAAACTAGTAGAGGAGGGTTAATATAAAGTACATTGGTCTTTCTGAGGCCTCCGCTGCAACCATCAGAAGAGCTCATGCTGTACATCCCATAACAGCTGTACAGTTAGAGTGGTCTTTGTGGTCAAGAGATGTGGAGAAAGATATCATTCATTCAGACTTGTAGGTTAGTTTACAAGGGGGAGCAACTACAACTTCATTCAAGGCTAATGAATCCTTTTCTTTTTAGTAGATAATGCTTTTGACTTCATCCTGTTTGTGCAGGGAACTTGGAATTGGGATTGTTGCCTACAGTCCCCTTGGCCGAGGTTTCTTTGCTTCTGGGCCTATGCTTCTCGACGGCCTTGCTGACGGTGATTTCCGAAAGGTAATATTTACGAACTGAACTGAGTCTATGACCTTATTGTTCTGCACATCCCTGAGTTTTGTTTACAGGCCGACTCTAAATTCATTTTGAACAAATCTGATTCTGATACATGCAGCCAAGGTTCCAGGGTGAGAACCTGGATCGCAACAAGACCCTGTTCGAGAGAGTTAGTAAAATAGCAAACAGAAAAGGGTGCACACCATCACAGCTTGCATTAGCATGGGTGCATCACCAAGGGGATGATGTATGCCCAATTCCAGGGACATCAAAGGTTCAGAACTTGGACCAGAATATTGGAGCTTTGTCTGTCAAACTGTGTCCTGAGGAAATGGCCGAGCTCGAAGCTGTTGCATGGGTGAAGGGTGATAGATACATGGAAGGTGTGGCAACATTCAACGGAGCCGACACTCGACCTCTGTCTTCCTGGAAAACTGTTGTGCAGATTCCAGTTTGATGAATGTTAATGCAGTAATTGGTATCCTTACCCTGCTAAAATCAAACAACTCTTTCCTCGCCAGCGTATCACTTGAAATGTTGAAGAACATTGGCTCGAGATTCCTTGTTTAAGGAAGTGTTGAGCCCAATACTTATCCCTTGAATGGAATTAGCTTTTTTATCTACCGTCCTATGGGCGGTGCTGTTTTACTCGTTTGTTTGATCATAATAAGAACAAAACAAATTCACATACAAATTTTTTTTTAATTCTTAAATTTCTAGTCATTGTATTATTACTCACAATTTCAACACAATATTTGTATTATTACTCACAATTTCAACACAAATTTTCAATGGGTGTTTTTTTTTTACCTTCTTTTTATATGTTAAATCATGGGAATTAGAATTTTCTAGCACAATTTAAAAAAATATGTACCGTCAGTAGCCAAATACGTACGTATGTCCATATTTAGCACAATCTGAAGGGCAGACAGCGATGCGCCACCCAGCCAGCGCATCGCTGGCTGCCTTCAAAAAATGGTACCGTTGCAGCGATGCGCCATCTGGCGAAAGAGCCGTTATGGATAGAGCCGTTACTTAACGGTAAGCTTGTTTCCAGGAGGTGATGCGCTGGCTGGTTGGCGCATCGCTGGCTGGAAACAAGGTTACCATTTTTTACAGCTTGTATAAATACCCCCTACCCCCATACCATTTCTTCACCCCTCCTCTCATACTCTCTCAATTTTAATTCTCTCAAAGGTATTTTCGTTAGTTTGTGATCGTCATAAGTTTCGAGTTATGATTATTATACGCTAATGACGTCTTTTTTTTGTAGGTTCGTAGCAATTGTCCGTCGATGAAATTTTGTTTGAAGAAGGCATAAACCCTCCCTCAAAAGGTATCATGTTGTCAATATTATCCAAATGAAATGTGTTTTACGATTTTATATGTACTTAACTTTGCTTGTGGATATTAAATTGTAGATGGATTACATGTTTGGAGAGGTGCCAGTTGGGGTACGAAATGGTAGTCCCGAGGATCCTTCGATTTTATGGGGTGATGCTGACCGACATCGAGCATCGGGAATTTTCGAAGCTCAAGTTAGTACATTTGAAATGTTATTTATAATTTAATGTTAGTTATATTTGAATGTTATTTTTATTTTAATAATATTTATATTTTAATGTTAGTTATATGTAAATGTTTAGGACTTATTTGAATGTTATAGGGTTCACTCAAACATTGAGTACTAGTTATTAATTTTCTTACATCTTCTTCCCTCAACTATTAGGACCCACATATGACGCTTAATTGTCGTCACTCTAAGAAGATCGTAAAGTACGATCCTAGGTTTGAGCCTTACCTTGCCCCCATCGGTCTAGATAAGTTGAGTGCCTGATTGGATTTTACCCCCTGATCCTGAGCTGATCACCGCATTGGTCGAGAGGTGGCGTCCTGAGACCAGTACTTTTCACTTGTACCACGGTGAGGCAACCATAACACTCGAGGACGTGCACTTTCTCACCGGTCTGAGTGTCGATGGTGAGCTAGTGGAGTCGCAGAGGCGCCTTCCGACTTCGGAGTCTGATCTGCAGAATTACGTGCTGGAGCTTCTTGGGAAGAAACCATCTGCTGTTGGCAGAGTCAAGATGACGTGGTTGCGTAACCACTTTGGCACCATTAGGGGAGACGCCGATCCTCAGACTATCGAGCAGCACTGTCGTGCATACATTCTCGACTTCTTTGGCAGCTGCATCTTCGCTGATCGGTCTGGATCTCACGCGCCACTCTTCTTCCTTCCACTGCTAGAGGACATGAGCGAGATAGGCGAGTACGCTTGGGGGGTCGCCGCACTTTCATGGCTATATAGGGAGCTTGGCTGGTGTGTTTTCCGCATAGAGATCAGCCCTTCCCGCGACCACATAGGTGACATTGGAGGATGGATGGCATTGGTCCAGGCGTGGGCGCTTGAGAGATTTACATCCATTGCGCGTCGAGTCCACAAGAGTCCACAGATTGCACCGATGCACTCCCCCGTTCCACGTATGACTAGGTTGGGCTTCGAGAAGAACTTTTTCATGTTCATATTTCATTCCACCTTATCAAGTGCTATGAATGACGAGTTCATTCTGCATTTTTTGTAGCTGGAAAGAGTGGTTTCACGCGAAGACCAGATACATCCTTGTAGGGGGTACCGCTAGCTTTTTGACGATGGGACTCCATTTGAGGTATTGTATTGTTACAAAGTCAATGTCATTTTGTCTTATAGTTTATGGTTCGTATGTGTCTAATTTCTATGTTTGTTTTATATAGTGGTGTCCATACTCGGTGGACCGTGAGCATTACAGTCCAGGGACTTTCCCCAGTTATCGCATCGTCGCACCACTCATCTGCTTCTTCAGTGCCATGTGGCATAGACCAGATAGAGTGCTGCGTCAGTTTGGGATGGATTAGTGTGTCCCTACTTATGATCAGCCGATAGGTGATGTCATTAGTAACCTCGAGGTGACACAGCGCGGGTGCCATCATAGAGACGTGGTTGCTAGATTTTCTGGATATCGTCAGATCTGACCCGTTCGTCTTGACCACGTTGCCTCGGGTCCATGGCTGTGGGTTGAGGAGAGGGAGTCCTTTCACTTCCATAGCGAGTACGAGTAGTGGTACCATGGCATCACCAGACGTACAGTTTCTCGACGTGGAGCCGTGGAGCAGTCTTTGGTACGTTATCTTGCTCGCAATTATTACCACTACTTGAAGTTGTAGGTTTAAGCATTCTTATTATGTGTTGTAGGTCGATGGGATTGAGCGGCTGTATGTGACTACTGGTCAGTCACATATCACGCCTCAGGAGCAGCAGGAGATGCATTCTACATTGCGGTCCATGATGCATGCTTCCGGCGGGATCCAGAGGACGACTGAAGCTAGGCAGCATCCTAGGGCACCTAGACAGGCCACACATCGACGACATGTAGACTACCAAATACCTGATCCTCCAGCTGCCAGGATTCCTACTGTTCGTATGGTGTGACAACATGTAGATGTCCCCCCCCCCCCCGTCCCTCGTTTGTGGGAGCCGACCTTGCCTTAGTGGGATCCACAGCAGCAGCAGGCCCGATACACCGAGCACTATCAGTTCGACACCACTGGAGATGCGGACTTCGATTACATGGGCCCGCGAGACTACACCCAGCCGCAGGACTACACACAGCCACAGAGCTACACCCAGCCACAAGACTATACACAGTCTCGGGACTCCACACAGCAGCTCCAGCCATTCACCACTCCTACAATCCACACTGTAGCATCCACCTCATATGCAGGTCCTTCCAGCACTCAGTATGTCACACCACCGGTAGTCGCATACGAGGCAGAGTTCGATGACGATGATGCCGCGGGTGAGGAGCAACATGGGTATGGATTGAGGCGAGATCCGCCACAGAGGATGTGCGCTACTGGGGGGGCATCAGTTGGGGGCACATTGGAGGGCTCAGGGTCGGAGACGTGGTCGAGAAGGGAGGGGTCGTGAGTAGTTATGCTAGTGCTTGTTTATGACATTATATTTCATTGTACTTCAAATTTCTTTACATTTTTAGTTATGACTGGCATGATATTTTATCTTATGAGTTCACAACACCACATAAATGAATTTTTGCAACATATAATTGATCACACACTTCAAAAAAGCTGCAGCTCTTCATAAGGACAACAACAAAAATGACCACACACTGATGTAAGGTCTGCAACATATAATTGACAACACACATGAAAAAAGCTGCACCGCTTCATAAAGACAACCAAAGAATGACCACACACTGATGTAAGGTCTGCAACATATAATTGACAACACACATGAAAAAAGCTGCACCTCTTCATAAAGACAACCAAAAAATGACCACACACTAATGTAAGGTCTGCAACATATAATTCACAACACACTTGAAAAAAGCTGCACCTCTTCACAAAGACAGCCAAGAATTGACTACACACTGATGTAATGTCTTTATGACATTATATAGAGGCATGAGTCCACAACTACCATACTTACTCTTCCATAACTTGAAATACTTCTTTCATTCTCTATTTCTTCTTACCATACAGAATGAATTTCGCGTTTTGGTTCCGTTGGGATGGCGACATAGTACACGGACAAGCCGGTGGGGTGTGCTACAACGGGGGGGGGGGGGAATTATGTCACCTCAAAATGACGAGGCAACCTTTGCTACAACAGGCATGTCCAGTTTTCTTGCGTAAGATGGAGGTAGGAGCTTCGGCGGTGTTGAGGACTATCATGTATCGATGTCCAGTGTTTGCGAATGACCAAATTGTGGCACACTACCCACTCATTCTCGATGACGTTACTGGGTTGGAGGTTATCTACAACATGATGACGACCCAGTCAGACCACCGAGTCGCCGAACTGTACTTTGAGTTCGACCATCGTGGGACGCCGATCCAGGGACAATCTGTATTCATGGGTGACGGCGCGAGTGCTTGTTATAGTGGCCAGAGCATTCAAACACATCCAGAAGAATTAGGGGGGAGGTAGCATGCAACCAAGTCCGGTTGCACACTTGGGAAATGATGACGAAGGAGACTCATCCGAGAGCGACGTGAACTCAGAGCAAGACAAAGCCTACGTATCTGAGCCGGACGTTGAACCTCAACATTGTGCGAATGCACAACCACCGCGAGACTACACCCCCCGAGCCATTTTACGTATTTTCCCGAAGATATTGGTGAACGGATGACTTCAAGCAACAATGAGTACGGCGTTAATAACGTTCCACGGTGGCACATTGACGGCCCAAGGTTTGCGATTGGGCAACAATTTGAAAGCAAGATCGTGGCTCAAGTCAGTCTCAAGCAATATGGACTCAGGAATAACCGTATGTTATGCACGACACGGTCTAGCAAATGACTGCTTGAGCAACGATGAAATGGATACCAAAATAATGGCTGCCTATGGAGGATAAGGATGACTATAGATGAGAGTGGTGTGTGGACGGTAAAACAATTCAATCCAACCCATCTGTGTTTGGGCAGCCAGAACAACATCAGTTTCGAGCCAGTTGGACGTCAATGTGATAGCTGATGCAGTCACGCCGTTTGTCCAACCACGCCCCCATGTTCGGATCAAACTTCTTTAGACAGAGATTTTCACTGCGTACCAACGACAAATTTCATACAAGAAGGCATGGAACGGCAAACAGCGCGCCATGAAGCGTATATATGGTAACTGGGAGGAATCATACAATGAGTTACCTACCCTCATGAAGGCCATACAAGAGCGGAACTATAGGACACAGGTTGAATTCGTCACGACACCAATTACTACGGATGATGGAGATACAGTCTCCCAATTTGACCGAATATTTTGGAGTTTCACCCCGTCTATCGAAGGTTTCAAACATTGTCCTTCTGTGTTCGTCATCGATGGTACCTTCATGAAAGAGAAGTACAAGCACACACTACTGATGGCTAGTTCATTCGACGGTAATAAAAACCTCTTTATTGTGGCCTTCGCCATTGTGGATGTTGAGAGCAAGGACACTTGGGAATGGTTCTTTGATTGCATACAACGACTAGTCACACAGAGACACGGAGTATGTGTCATATCCGACCGACATGCGGGTATCGTGAGTGCAATGGGCAAAATCAGATTTGGATGGCAATGGCGGTGGTGCGCCCGCCACTATGTAAGCAATTACAACAGGAGCGCGAAGAACTCAAAACTCAAAGGCCGCCTTATGAATCTAGGTAAGTATCATGACACTCCACCAATTACTTAACAAATTCGGCGTACACCATTCTAATCCATTCTCCCTTACGTGAAGCTAAACGGCGGTCGTTGAGAAAGTTCATAAGGGGGGCAACAAGATTCGCAAGGGACGACCCCGTGAATAAAAAGTGGACGCTTGAAGATCAATTGTATTGGTCAAGAGCCGTAGACGCTCAACACGACGGTGCACGGTGGAACCACTTGACATCAAACATGGCGGAGAGCGTGAATGGGGCATTCAAGTCAATCCGGGCTCTCCCAATTGCAGCTTTGGTAGAATCCACCTTCTACATGCTACAATCATATTTCGAAGATCGACAAAAGAGGATTCGAGAAGAACAGGCGACAGGTGCAATCTGGACAAAGAAGTGTCTTTCCCGCCTCCAGAAAAGAGTGAATAAGGCCAATTCCCACACGGTGAGGCAATTCGATTATGATGCTGACATATTTGAAATACAAACGGCGTTAAATCGAAGCAATGAGAAGGGAAACAATAGGCAAGAAGTTCGCTTGTTCTACGACGACGAGGACGGTCATTGCTCGTGTGGCAAGTTCCAACAGCTAAAGATGTCGTGTTCACACACTGTGGCCGCATGTAACGCCGCGAATCAAGATTTCTTATACTACGCCAACGCCCAATACAGGTTGGAAACAGTAAGACAAATATACGGAAGGAGTTCCCTCCCTATCGGCTCGAAAGAGGACTGGGAGCCACATGGTGGGTCGAAGGTGGTGCATGACCCAGGAAGGGTGAGGGCGATGGGGCGACCACGCCATTCTCGCATACACAACGAGATGGACTGGGTTGAAGATATTGAGCCTCACTGCAGTTACTGCCAGCAAGAAGGACACAATAGGAGGACGTGCCCACGTGCGAGGCGAAGCAGCAGAAATCAAAACCCCGACAGGAACGGTTAATTGCACTATGAAATGTTTGGTTGTCAATTTCATGTTTCATTTTCAATGTAATGTTTGGTTCTAGTTGTACTATAAAGTTACTTTTATTATTCCATCCTTCAGAATTGACCACACACTTCAGAAAGGTTGTACATTTATTGACCATACACTGAAGAAAGACTGCAATTATGTCATCAAAACAAATGAGATTTCACAACACAATGAAGAAAGGCTGCAACTACAGACCAGTCATTTTATTCACTTCGACAATGACGACAAACAACAACAGCAACAACAACACAACAACAACAACAACAACAACAACAACAACAACAACAACAACAACAACAACAACAACAACAAACAACAACAACAACAACAACAACAACAACAACAACACAACAACCAACAACAACACAACAACAACAGAAAAAATAACAACAACACCAAATACAACCACACTAGGCCTAAGATGGATGTCAATTATAAGTACGAAGTCCGGGTGGTGGAGAGGGAGGCCCTTCCCTGAGCAACCTATTGATCGAAACGTGCAACCATGAAATCTCTTCCCTCAGGTCTCGAATAATGTTGTCCTTCTCCCCAACGATGTCATCCTTCTCCCTATTCACTCGAACAAGTTGTTCGTCCTTCGCCCGAATGATTTGGTCCTTCTCCTTAATCACAGCATCCACGGCCTCTCGCACCTCCATTTTTCACTTACGCTTACTATTGCGAGTCCTAGAGCCATAGTTGAAGAACGACATATTCTAAGCTTGGTGACGGCTGGCTACTTGAAATTCTAAGTTTAGGGCTTGAGGGAGGTGTGGTGCAAAACTGCATCTAGAATGGGGTATTTATACAAAACAATGAGGGCTCTTAGGGTTTCTTTAGTGCCAGCCAGCGATGCGCTTCCTAGCCAGCGCATAGCTGGCTGGGAATGAGGAAACCCTAACTGACATTTGACGGAGTAAATTTGACAAGGCAACCAGCGATGCGCTGGCTGGGTGGCGCATCGCTACCTGGCACGCGGATCGCTGGCTGCCCTTCAGATTGTGCTAAATATGGACATACTTACGTATTTGGCTACTGACGATACATATTTTTTTAAATTGTGCTAGAAAATTTCAATTCCCTTTCAGGGGGAATTGATGGAGAGAGAGAGAGAGAGGGTTGTTCAGTTGAAGAATAAGAGAAGAATGGAATACCCAAAATAAGAAGAAGGGGTAAATAAGTCTGGTAAATAAATAAAAGGATGTGGCAGTCTACGTGGCATGACTCAAATGCTGATATGGCATGCCAACTCACTCTTTTAACGACACTGTGAGATTCACCGAATTTGTTAACGGTTAAATGGGTCAACTGTACATATTTGATACGAAAATAAGAGATTTTTCCTATTTAGTGTCACTAAATTAGAAGTGGCCGGAATTGACATAAACTGAAAAGGTTTGGCTAGATTTGTGTATTTGTATTAGGCCTTTAAAATTTGTAGATGAGGTAAAAAATTGAGAGAATATCTTTGTCCTATGTGGCAAAAATAATGTGATGATCTCTCACAAGTTATTTTAAGATAAAATAAATAAAATAATTTTGGAGGGGAATTATGGGAAATAAAATTTTTAGCTGAGGTATTAATTTTTTTCGGTACTAAATATTTGACAAGATTTTATTTTAAAACTCTATCTTTGAAAATAAAAATCTAGTCATAAATGTTACAGAAAGTATTAAATCAATACTTTTGTCCAAAATATTTTATCCAATGTTGTGTTGTACATTACAGTTGGCTAAAATAATAATAATAATTTAATATTATTTTTTAATTAAATAAATATTTTTTTTTTCGAAAGTGGGTTCTCATCTCATTAATGATTCAAATCAAGGCAAATGTTGTTTACAAAATGATCACATCCACCAGGAGGCGTCTCCCCATAGAAGGTTGACGCTAGAGAACGAGACCGATGAGCAAGCTCATAAGCGAATCCGTTTCTAATTCTCCTAACCCAAACAATCTTGTAACATGGTTGTGTTAGGATCATCTGACGGCAGCGCTCAGTCATTCTTCCAAATTCGGTGATGTCCTGGCTGGTTCTTCGGATCACAGAAGCCACTTCTTGGTTGTCAGTCTCGAAGACAACACTCTTGTATCCCATACTGCTTGTCCATTCCATCGCGAGCAGGAGTGCCGAGAGTTCCTCCTCACGTGCTTCGCGGCAGCCTGCTCCTTTCTGCATAAGTACCTGCTGCACAACACCACTCTCATCTCTGATAACGATCCTGACGCCATGGCATGCTTGATCCGTGAATGTTGCTATGTCGACGTTGCACTTTATCGAGTCGGGTTCCGGGACGTGCCACCGAGGGCAGTATTATTGGTGTGCTCGGTTCTCCGGTTGGTGGTAGTGCCACTTTTTCCATTCCTCCAGATCTTCCAAGTTTTGATTCACTATCTCCATCGGCGGTCGAGATCAGTTCCGCCATACTCGCAGGTTCCTCTCTCTCCACACTCCTCAAATAATTGCAAGCACCTTCTGGACCTGGAATTCAGCCTCTGCTTCGAACACCGCAAACAGCCATTATCGTCCATGAGCTCCGAATCCTTGCAAGCTTTTGACCCATTCATAAACCCCGTCGTATCTCTAACAGTCAATCGTCACCGGAAAGTCAAAGAGCAAGTGTTGAATTGTTTCCTCCTCCCTCGAACAGCACCCGCACACGTCAACGATCTCGATTCCGCGTCGGCGAAGGGTGTTCCTTGTTGGGAGTACACCACGCGCCATCCTCCAGCACAGCTGCTTTATTTTTGGTTGTGTATGCAGCTTCCACAATCTTGTCCACGCTCCTTCGATTTGGTGGGTGATGAACGATGCAGAGCAGGGTATCAAATAACTACCAAGCTAGAAAGTTAAGTAGATCGTATTCCACGGGTCTTCTAATATTCGTCTACTCAAATGTAAAAGCAGATTATTCAGGTTTAACACGTTGTGCGTGGTGTGAGTTCCACGACTTCTATTCTAGAAATGAAGGCAAATTAAAAACTAAATTGAAAGACAGATTGAAAGATTGGTTGACTTAACAAAGACGACAGACAAGCTTCAATCAACAGATCAGTGGATTTCAATTCTCATTCAATCAATTCTAAGACACCACAATAACTCCTGACCCTTAGGTTTAAGACTGGTGAACGTTCGCTCTATCCGATCTAGCTACCAAGATTAATTAGCCGCCCGAGTACGGTCGCTTCTTGCAACAACTAAACTAACTGGTGGAATTACTAACGATTTATGAGTTACTCTTGAAGTGGATTAATCCTAACTGGTTCCTACGAAAGGCACACTCCAATGAATAGGTTAATTGTTGATTTGATGTTTTAAAGTGAGGCGAGCGTTCGCTTCTATCCTCAGCTTAACAAGAATCTAATCTAAGTGATCAAGCCAGACAAGAAACATAAACAACGAAGAACAAACCAAACATGAAAGAGAAACTGATTGAACATTGAATCTAATCACCGCCGATCCGTGACCGCTTTAAAGCCATGGGTCACTTAGGGTTCATCTAGTCTAAACTCTACGATTTTAGCTACTCATGTTCATATCAGCAGAATCAAAGATAGAAACAGAGTTCATCATGAAAAGGAAGAATAGATAGAAACTGCAAAACCTAATTAAGATGACTCTGGCAAAGCTTCGCTCTCCGGTAATCTTCACTCCTAGCTCCGAGTCTCCGAGATGAAAAGATGGCGTCACGATCTCTTCATGGCTCTTCGAACTCTAAACTCTGCTCTCTTGAACTTCTTAAGTCTAGAACTCGTGAAAGTTTTATTATGAAAAAGTATATTTTTGTTGAGCCGCCGGTTAAGTATTTATACCTAACCCTATCAGCGCCGGATTATGTTAAAGTTTTCGGTGAAAACTTCCTTGAAAAAGGCTGGCTTCCGTCGACTGATCTCCTGTGAGTTTTATGTTTAGAGTTTTTGGCGAGAACTTTGACTTCTCGCCAAAAACTTCTTCTTGTAAGCTCTGACGATTTCTTCTTGAGTTTTCGGTGAAAACTCTAGGTCTTTTCGCCGAAAACTTCTGTGCAAAATGGGGCAGGAAATGTGTTGACTTGATTGACTCATTGGATTGATTCCGGTGCAATTCCTCGAGGTTCCGATGCCTTAGACACGTCCCTGGTTACATTATTTGACAGCAAAAACCTGTGCTATCATGAAAACACTAGAAATCAAATAGACCCGAAACGGGTCAAAGTAACATAAATGGCACGAGATAGAGTAGTTGAGTGAATATTCACTATTCTGCCCTAAAAACCATGTCTTAAGACAAGAAATGTTGCTTAAATGAGGCTGATAATCACGTCAAATCGAGTGTCATCAGTGGGCCTCCAGGTGCTCCTGGTTGTTCATAAACGCTCGGTAGGCAGATCTGACCGAGTACACTCCATTTTTCTTGAACCGCCAAATTCTTCTGTCCTCACCGCACCCATTGGAAGGCGTCATGGCCTTTATCACCTGTATATCACGCTCACAGAAAAGATTGGTGAGCAAAGTGTCATCCTAGATCCGGAGATCCGGGACAACGAGGTCGTAAACCGTCAATTCATGAAGTTGCATATTAGGTGCCACTGACTCCACCCAACAGTTTTCAACATCCTGAATCCATTGTTCGCTCCAAACATTAACCGAACGTCCATTCTCCACTCTCCATCGAATTCCTTGTCGAATACAATCTTGGGTAGCTAATATACTTTTCCAAACGTAGCTTGGCCGGTAACCCAGCTCAGCTGACAGAAAATCCCCATCCGGGAAATGTTTAGCTTTGAACACTCGTGAAACCAAAGTTTGGGGTTCCATTAAGAACTTCCACCCCTGCTTCCCCAACATTGCGACATTGAATCCGTGAAGGTTTCGAAATCCCATCCCACCAAATTCCTTCCGGACACAAAGCCTCTCCCATCTCATCCATGCGATGCCTCCCCCTCCGTCTTTTTTGTTCCCCACCAAAAGCTATTCATCATCCTCTCCAACTCTTTAGCAATGGTAATGGGGAGAAGAAAGACGTTCATACAATAGGTCGGGATGGCTTGAGCAACTGTTTTAATTAGAATTTCCTTACCACTAGCGGCGGTGAATTACCGCCGCCACCCCTGAATTTTCGACCACGGTCGCTCCTTTAAAAATCGCATTGAGTCCTTCTTCTTCCTCTCGATCAGCGAGGGAAGACCGAGGTATTTCCCGGTATCGAGCGTAGCCGTCACCCCAGAATGCTAGCGACTGCCTCTTTTAGCATATGGTCGGTGTCTTGAGTGAATTAAATCCCAGATTTGTCAAAGTTGACGAGCTGTCTGGAGGTAGCTGCATAGTTCTCAAAGATTGTTTTCATCCCTTTTGCTTCCAGCACTCCAATTTTTAGGAAGAAAAAGCTATCGTCTGCAAAGAGGAGGTGCGAGATCCTCGGGCTCCTACTCCGACGCGCATACCCAGCAGTTTTCCTCTACTTTCCTGCCTTTTAATTAACACCGACAATCCTTCGGCACAAATAAGGAACAAGAACGATGATAACAGGCAGCCTTGTCGTAGCCCCCGATGCGGTTCAAATTCCTCACCCAGCTCGCCATTTAACAACACTCTATAATTCACCGACTTGATACACATCATCATCCAAGCAATCCACCTCTCCCCAAACCGAACTTGCGCATCATCATCTCCACATAATCCCACTCCACTCTGTTAAAAGCTTTTGATATATCAATCTTGAGTGCTGCAAACTCTTGCTTGGTTTTCTATTTACATTTCATGGCATGTAGTATTTCGAAGGCGATCAAGATGTTGTCCACTATGCTCTAATCCCTAATGAATACCGACTGCTCTTCACTAATCAAGCTCGACATCACAGTTCGAAGCCGATTGGCCAACACCTTAGCAATTAATCTGTAAAGAACATTGCACAATGAAATAGGGCGCAAATCCTTCATTGATTGAGGGTTGGGTACCTTAGGAAGCAGCACGATTGCCGTGGCCCTGATGTATCTCGGGATCTGTCCATCGGCCAACCACCACTTGCAAGCCGCCACTATTTCGGCACCAAGCTCCGGCCACATCTTCTGGTAAAACCCTGGGTTGAAACCATCTGGGCCCGGGGCTTTATCGGGTTTCATATCAAAGAGAGCGGCTCTAAATTCCTCATCAGTAAATGGCCTGTCAAGCAGATTATTGTCCTCACATGTAACCCGACGATGCACCCAATCTGTCACTAATCTTGGGTTGGAGTTTGTAGTAGTGAAGAGTTGTTTGAAGTAGGTGGCTGCCACGTCTGCCATTCCTTCTCTTGTTTCCTGCCAATTTCCAGCATCGTCCTTTAGTTTACTTAATTCCTTCCTCTTCTTACGACCACTCGGCACTCGGTGAAAATATCTCGTATTACTTTCACCATCCTTCATCCAAAAATACTTTGCCCGTTGCTTCCAGTGTAACTCTTCACGATTTAAAGTGGTGATTAACTCATTTGGGCAGCGTTCATACTCATCGAACGCCTCCCCAGATGATTGCTCTCGAAGGTCGAGGAGGTTCAATTTCAACCTTTTGATATCCTTCTTAAAGGAGACGTGGTTCCGTCTACTCCACTCCGCCAGAACTTGGTCACAATCATTTAACTTATTCTCCACTGTGCACGTGCGTTCTTTATTCCAACCATGCAGTATGGTTTGTTTCACGTCCGGCAGCAGCAACCATTGGTTCTCAAACTTGAATTTCCGTACCCTCTCCTACGCCTATTGCCTCTTTGTATATAAAATTATCTGCGAGTGGTCAGATGTTGTGGCTATACCATTTGGCAGCTTCGCGTCCGGGTATTCTCTCAATCATTCATCGGTCACGAGACTTCGATCGAGCCTTTCCTCCACTCCATGAGGCTTGTCCTTGGCCTTTGCCCAAGTGAAGGGGTAACCGGTCATCCCCATATCCGTAAGGAGGCATTCCTCCACTGTTGACCCATGGAGCAGCCACTCGGGGTGCTCGTGGCGGCCTTTCTTCTCCTCACTCCTCAACAGGTCATTGAAATCACCGATGACGCACCACAACCCGTCATTATTATGTGCCAGATGCCGAAGGAGCTCCCAAGATTCCCTACGCCGAGCTCTTTCGGGTAGCCCATAAAAGCCAATCAACATTGATTTCACACCTGCTTCATCACTTATCTCCATGTCAATAAAGTTTCTGTGGAATGCTCTAATAGTAACACAACCGTCATCCTTCCAGAGCACCGCCAACCCACCACTATGCCCTTCATTCTCAACCACAAAACAACCTTCAAACTTAATCGCCCGTTTGATACCCTCGATCCGTTGTTTCCCTACCAATGTCTCAGAGAGGAAAACAACATATGGCCTATGAGCAAAGATCTCATTTAGTGCTTGAACTGCTCGAGGTAGGCCCAATCCTCGACAGTTCCAGCTCAGTATGATCATGGTTGTTGGCAGGTCCTGACATCGTTCAGGCCTGCATGTACCAAGTTTTTTGGAGCTTGGCCTCCTTTCTTGGGTGACTTCGTTGGCTTTCCTCGATGATTAGCGTCCTCCTCCATTCTGTCTGCGTCCCTACGACGTTTCTTTTCTTCATGCACTTGTAGGGCAACGTCCTCCTCCATAACTGCATGGAATCCATGTGCAATTTTCATGCCTTCCGTGTGAGAGCTTGCGCCTAGATTCCCCAAGAGTCCTTCCACGCTGCGTGGGACCGGTTGTGGCATATCAGCTTCCTCTATCTCAGCCCTCCATCTATCCTCCAGCCTCCTCGACGCGGGCCCCATGCTCCCTTTTCGATAATTGTTATACTGCGGTTCACGATGCCATAAGCACTACTCACCAGCCAGTTGTTTTTGTTTCTTCGGTGGTGCCCTAAGCTTTTCATCCACATACGTACAATTTGCTCCTCTGGTATTTGAAACAGAACTTCACAATACCTATCAATGTGTCCCATTTTTCCACATATGTAGCAGAAATTGGGTAACTTTTCATAACGGAATATGCATGTGATACACTCCCCGCCTTCTACACGAAGCTTCTTTTCCCTCTTCAAAGACTTACGGACATCAATGTGTCCCATTAATCCTCATAAACTCCCTGTCGAAGCTGAGCATATTATTTTCATCGAACTCGATGTAGTTGCCAATATAGTTCCCCAGAGTTCTTCCCACAGTCTCCGAATAAAAACCCGGTGGTAGGTCATAGATTTGCACCCATTAGTCAGCAAAAAGGAGCTCAACATGGTTGGGATGCTTGCCTGGTCGTAGCTCATGTAGAACTAGGAGACTCTCGTCGAATAACCACGACCCTGTTTCCAAAGCTCTCTTTAGGTCGATCACATGGTTGAAACGAAAGATTATCAGCCTCTCTCCATACTTCTCAATTGAAACCCTCCGGCCCGGTCTCCACAAGCTCGCCATTCTACTTTGGAACGCAGGAAAGTTATAGCTCTTGTTCGTAAGCAGGAAGCCCACCAAGCAAAGCGTGAAATCTTCAGTTTCCGAGACTATCGCATCTCTCGAGATGGTCAGTTCTTCTTCTTCTTCTTCCTCAAGCGACAGTCTTGCGACACCACCTTCCATTATGGCCGGCGTGAGCACAAGCAACACACAGAGCGGGATGGATGTTCTTTTCGAGCTCGAGAGAAGAGACGGTAGTCGAGAAAAAACCCTAGTAAAAAAAAGACGATCGTCTCTATTTCAGAGGAAAAACCCTAATTCTAGGGACATAAATTATTATTATTTTCCTATATCTCCCTTCTCTCCTCCCCTTCCTCTCGACACTTATTACTATGCTGAAAAAAAATCAGTATGGTAGTGAAAGTGTGTATTAGCCATTAGATCAACCCTTTTTTCCATCTAAAGGCCCAAATCAATTTGGGTAGTTTGGGTATTAGCAAAAAATATATTATTCCCCTACTTTTCTTTAAATTAATACAACTTCATCAATTTAAGTCCAAGTTTTATGTTCTTTATATAGAAACACTCGTGTTTTAATTATGATAATCTAACAAGACCAATATTGATGAGACTTGGAAAAAAATATTTTTTCACCTACACAAAAGAAAAACACTAGCTGTGTTAGTCCATAATATAAATATAGGATTTTGCATCCTTGGATTGAACTCGCTAATTTTGTTTTTGTCTGAAAGATTAATGACAACAACAATAAGTCAAAGTGTGAAGGAGAAGATAAGAATAGGCGGAAAGAATGTTTTACGGTAAGTTTAGAACTTTTTTTGAAAAAAAATGGTTGTGACACTATAAAAAAAGGGTTTCGTGTCGGTCAGACGCGCGTTATAGCATCGGTCACTGACTGACGTTGTACTAAATAGTGTCGATCGAAGGACCAACGCTAGAACAGGTGACGTTAAATCTTAGTGTCAGTCGTTTGAAAGACCGACGCTAGAATCTCATTTGACCAAACCACCAACCGGTTGGTTTGGTTAGAATTTTGTGTCGATTGGTTTGTATAACCGACGCTAAATGGACCAACTGGTCAACTATGGGTTGACCATCTTAGCGTCGGTTACAACCGACACTAAGATCCAGCCCGATGCTAAATTACAGGTCGGTTGCGACCGACACTATGACCTTTTGGCCGACGCTAAAATACAGATCAGTGGGCAGAATTTTTTTTGTATTTTTCGTATTCTCATACTCTTCTAGTGCCAATAACTACATAAATGTTCCTGCATGCATCGATTTCACATTTCACATTTCACATTTCACATTTTCAATTTACGAAATACTCAATTACATAATATAAAATATATTATATATAAACTAGCTTTTTTGCCCGCCCGTTGGCGGGCGCACACTTAGAATGAATCTTATATGATTTTAACCATTATTATTTATTTATTTTTAGGAAAAATTCATCATAATCTTATTAATGAGCTAGAGAGGGTAAAAAAGACGATTTATAATGTAGAGAGTCATCTGTTACGTTTGCAAAGTAGAGGGGGGACAAAGTGTTATTTTCCATAAATAATTTGTACCTTATTTAAAGGTATTAATTATCTCAAATAGTGAGTACTTATTTTATTTGCGTGAGAGGATGATTATTTTAAAGTATGCTCAACCAAACTACTGCTTCAGTTTGTTTAACTATACAAATTTAGGTGTAATTATTCTTAATTTTTTTCCGTTAAACTATACACAATTATTCATAATTCGGATATTAAAAGAGCATTCATAATATGAGAGTAATTCAAAAATAAAAAAATATTTGACAAAAAGAATAATGAGATAAAAATAAATAGCCTTTGTAAATTTGAATTCGGGTAATAACCACCATAAATAGTCTCTCAGGTAGTAAAGTTCATACTGTACCCATACTCATCATTTTTTGGTTATAAATTTCATAACCACCATAAATAGTCTCTCAGGTAATAAATTTAATATTGAACGTTGCAACGGGTTATTATGTATACACACTCATTTTAGGTGCATGAGTAAATTAGTGATTTCACTTATTTTGAAATCATAAGATAAGGATAAAATGGTAGAACTTAAACCTTCCACTACTAATCATGTAATCACGTTTGGAAAAAGATTGTTGGTTAAATTTCATGATCATCATTGGTAATTTTATGATAGTGAATAACCTAGGTTAGTGAAACCAATGTCTTAAAGTATACACTAAAATATAAAATTCACTCATGTATACCTGCATATATGGGGAATTATTAGAAAATCACTTTCTCGTGTCTCTTTATTCTCCTCGGACAACATTGCCTTTCATTTCTTTGTTATGTTATAATTCAAATAATAATAATAATATTTTATCAAGATACCTTTACGATAATTTAAGGGTCTTTTGTCTTTTGTCTTTTGAGGTTTTGAAAAATCATGTATTTAATGAAAATTATGGTTTTGTCGTGTCTTTGAGTATATGTTTTTTCATTAAGAATTTTTGTTTAAAATTTGAGTTTTTAGTAGGGCTTCTAAAAATGAAAAAAATCAAAACTCGAGAAACAGAAGAAAGACAATTGACAAACAATAGTCTTTAAATATGATTGATTAACTAAACATTTTATAAAAAATGGTGAAGAGAGAAAAGAAAATAAATTAAGAAAACATAGTTAACTAAATGAGGTTACATATCTGGGCATGATTGGATAGTGAATGCAAAAAAATGTGTAGTAAATATTGTTGGGGATTTGATGTGTGAATGAAGGAATGAGCTAAGTGGTGTTGAATACCACATTGCTAATTGATGGGAAAGTGGAGCTAGATATAAGAAATCAAGCCCACTTAGGTTGGTAAAAGGCTTGAGATGGTGATGGGCCCTCGCGCCGTCGTCGTCGCCTCGGATTCGGATTCGGATTCGGTCAAAAGATTTGATTTGATTCAATTTTTTTGCTACCCGACCGATTTGGTTTGACCAGGAAAGTCACCCAGAATATGTGGTTCAAATTCCAAACCGGAACCTGGTTTTTAAACCGGTTCAGTCGCGAACCTACACGAGTCAAACCGGCCAACTGCCAAACTGCCAGAAGGCACCCCTTCATTTACTATAAATAGCAAATCAGTCTCTGCACTTTTTCCTACAGACTTTTCCCCTCTCTGAACTTTTTCTCTGCACGAAAATTCTCTCTGCATTCATTCTTCCAAAGAAATCGAGTCGTGTGATTGTGTCGTTCGTTGAGTTCGCCGATCACTTGCGTTTGCATCACCACTACGCATGTGAGTATCCGTTTTATCCTGGGAGAATTGATTCCGTTAACCTTGGGTGACGTAGAGGGGAATAACAATTCTTAAGGACAGATCGTGAAGTCGATCGACTCGGATTGTCCTTCTGTTTATGCATGCTTGTTTGTTGATTTCGTGTTTTGCAGTTTTCGGTACCAATAATCTTAAGAATTGTTAAATTGCCGTTTTCTGTTTTGTGCATGATCTGATTGCATGTTATTTCGTTTGGCACTTCTGTTCTGTTCATAGTTTTTTTGCATGCGTTGCTTCTGTATATAAACTGTTTGCATGCTGTATTCATTTTCGCATGCTACTGTTTGTATGTTAGTAATGTTTGGTTTACATGGATGCATGATGTAATGCATGTTCGTTTTCCATGATCAGTTTGCATGATTTTTGATTTGTTGGACGTGTATTGGTTTCTCATGGAAAAAAAAAGTGTTGTTCAATTGGCTTTTGGTTTGATTCTTTATCTCCGGTTTTTGTGATTATGCAGTAGCAATTTTCTGTTTCATTCGGGTATATTGCATGCTTAATTACCTTGTTGATGATGTGATCAATTTACTTTGCATGATGTGCATGGTTCTGTAATCCTTATCTTTTAATATGTTTAGGATGTTTACTGTTGTTTATTTCATCCTGCTTACTGACGTTGTTTTTAGTTAGTAATTTTAGGTAACAGGTTGTTTGGTCCTTCGGGATCGTTTTCGTTTCCTTTATACGCGGATTAACTTTTTTACGATTTATAAAGTTTCCGCGTATTACTTTATTTTGTGATACATAACTGTTGGAGACTAAATCTTCGGATTTCTACTCCTACCCGAGATTAGAGTCTTAGTACTCTCTACTCACCCCGAGATTAGAGTCTTCGTACTCTCTACTCACCCCGAGATTAGAGTCTTCGTGACTCTCTACTCACTGAGATTAGAGTCTTTGTGACTCTCTACTCGAACCCGTGGAGACTAAAATCTTTGATTTTCTACTCCGTCGAGATTACAGCTTTTGTAGTTGTCTACTCGAACCTATTGGTATTTGTTACTAATAGTTGATTGTTGTTTTGTTTTTTAGTAGTGAACTGAAAGATGAGTGGAATCGAGAATCCATCTAGATCTATGACCCACCAAGGCGGGACCAACCAGGTTCCGCACGCCCCGGCGCCGGCAGAGAAGCCCGGCAAGTTTGGGGGAGCCGACTTTAAGCGTTGGCAGCAGAAGATGTACTTCTACCTTACCACATTGGGTCTCCAGAAATACATCAAGGAGTTTGTACCGACTCCTGATGAACAGGTCCCGGAGAAGGATCGGTTTCTTGCTATAGAAGCTTGGAAGCATTCTGACTTCTTATGCAAGAATTATATACTCAATGGGTTGGCGGATACACTGTATACAGTGTATGCCCCCCTCTCCACTTCTAGAGAGTTGTGGGAGGCATTGGACACGAAGTACAGGGCTGAGGATGCCGGCCTAAAGAAGTTTGTTGCTGCTAAGTTTCTGGACTACAAGATGGTTGACTCCAAACCAGTGGTCGAACAAGTTGATGAACTTCAAGTCATCATCCATGAACTTCATAATGAGGGAATGGCAATCAATGAGACTTTTCAGGTTGCCGCCTTCATTGAGAAGTTGCCTCCTGGATGGCTAGTGTTCAGAAACTACTTGAAGCTCAAACGCAAAGAGATGACGCTTGAAGATCTGATTGTCCGTTTGAGAATCGAAGAGGACAATCGGCTTGCGGCAAAGGGTCAAAGTGTTCAAGGGGCGAACATTGTGGAGTCTTCTTCCAAGAAGAGGAAGAGGAATTCCGGTGGAGCTAGTGGTTCTGGGACGAAGCCCCAACCCCAGAAGAACATGAAGAAGCAAAAGTTTCTTGGAAATTGCTACAACTGTGGCAAGACAGGACACAGAGCTTTTACATGTAAGGCCCCTAAGAAGCGAGGGTCAAGCGAACGTAGTGGAAGACAACGTCGATGACTTTATTGCTATGTTCTCTGAGTGCAACTTGGTGGGTAATCCAAGGGAGTGGTGGATTGACTCTGGAGCTACACGCCATGTATGCGCTGTGAAAGAGATGTTCTCATCATATGCCTCTTCTGAAGCCGGTGAGAAGCTGTACATGGGGAACTCTTCAACTGCTCCGATTGAAGGTTCCGGGAAGATTTGTCTGAAGATGACTTCGGGCAAGACTGTCACTCTCACCAGCGTACTTCATGTACCTGAGATCCGTAAGAACTTGGTCTCGACATCGCTCTTGGTCAAGCATGGATTCAAGGTCGTCTTTGTTTCTGATAAAGTTGTAATTACTAAGAACGACATGTTTGTCGGAAAGGTTATCTAAGTGATGGCCTTTTCAAACTCAATGTAATGACCATCAATAAAAATGATGCATCCTCTTCTTCTTACTTACTTGAGTCGCCCACTTTGTGGCATGCCCGTTTGGGTCACGTAAATTACAAATCTTTACGGAAAATGATGAACATGGAGATACTTCCCAAATCTGAGTACATTAAGTCCAAATGTCAAGTATGTGTAGAATCGAAGTTCACGAAGCATCCTTATAGTTCCGTTGAAAGGAACTTGGAGCCGTTAGACTTAATTCACATGGATATTTGTGACATGAAATCTACACCTTCTCGCGGTTGGAAAAAGTATTTCATAACTTTCATTGATGATCGTACTCGATACTGTTATGTGTACTTGCTTAATAGCAAAGATGAGGCGATTGGTGCTTTTAAGAAGTATAAATCGGAAGTTGAGAATCAACTTAACAAAAAGATCAAAATGATCCGAAGTGATCGAGGTGGTGAATATGAATTCCCATTTCGAGAATTATGTCAAGAAAGTGGCATAATTCACCAGATGACGGCTCCTTATACTCCACAACAAAATGGAGTTGCCGAAAGGAAAAATCGCACATTGAAAGAAATGATGAATGCGTTGCTCATAAATTCTGGTCTTCCACAGAATTTGTGGGGGGAGGCTATCTTAACAGCCACCCAAATACTCAATAGAGTGCCTTATAGCACGACACAAACCATTCCATACGAGAAATGGAAAGGGCGTAAACCTAGCTTGAAATATTTCAAAGTGTGGGGGTGTCTAGCTAAAGTGCAAGTTCCTAAACCGAAACAGGTTAGGATAGGACCAAAAACTATTGATTGTATCTTTATTGGGTATGCTAATACGAGTAAAGCATATCGGTTTATGGTCCACAAGTCGGATGTTCCCGACATCAATTCTAATATGATATTAGAATCAGATAATGCAGAGTTCTTTGAGAACATCTTTCCTTACAAGACTGTAAGCGAAAGTGTTGGTGAGAGCTCCAAAAGACCTCGAGATACAACTATGGATGTTGTACCTGAGGTGGAGGACACAACCATGGATGTTGTACCTCATGTAGACGATCCACGACGGAGTAAACGTCAAAGGGTCCCTACATCTTTTGGTCCTGATTTTCTGACATTCTTGTTAGAAAATGAGCCTCAAACATATAAGGACGCGATGAGCTCTTCTGAATATCATTATTGGAAAGAGGCGGTCAATAGTGAAATTGAGTCCATTTTGCATAACCATACGTGGGAGTTGGTAGATCTTCCTCTAGGAAACAAACCCCTTGGTTATAAATGGATATTCAAACGGAAATTGAAAGATGATGGTACTGTTGACAAGTACAAAGCGAGACTAGTGGTCAAAGGTTTTAGACAAAAAGAAGGTCTTGACTTTTTTGACACTTATTCACCAGTCACAAGAATTACATCGATTCGATTGTTAATTGCTTTGGCTGCTGTGTATGGTCTTCAAATCCATCAAATGGATGTTAAAACCGCCTTTCTTAATGGCGACCTGGAGGAAGAGATATACATGGAACAACCCGAAGGGTTTGTCGTTCCAGGACAAGAACACAAGGTGTGTCGCTTGGTCAAGTCTTTGTATGGACTTAAACAAGCTCCTAAGCAATGGCACGCGAAATTTGACGCAGTAATGTTGTCAAATGGATTCAAGATTAATGAGTGCGATAAATGTGTTTAGATTAAGGACACTCCTAATCATGAAGTCATTGTTTGTTTGTATGTAGATGTCATGTTGATAATGAGTAAAGACATTATTGACATTAAGTCTACTAAACGTATGCTTTCAAAGGCATTTGATATGAAAGATTTGGGGGTGGCTGATTTTATTCTAGGAATTAAAATCTATAAGACTCCTCACTGTCTAGCTCTATCTCAGTCTCACTATATTGACAAGGTGCTTGATAAGTTCAAGTATTTGGACTTCAAGACAGCGAAGACACCGATAGACGTGAACCTTGCTCTTGCTAAGAACAAAGGTGCAAGTGAAGCGCAAACGGATTATGCTCAAGTGTTAGGCTGTCTTATGTACATCATGAATTGTACTAGACCAGATATTGCATTGGCAATAAGTAAGTTGAGTCGCTACACGAGCAATCCTAGTGCAACTCATTGGATGGCAATGAGACGTGTTTTGGGGTACTTGAAGCACACCCAAAACTTTGCTTTGCATTACACTAAGTATCCGGCTGTGCTTGAAGGATATTGTGATGCGAACTGGATCACCGGTTCAACCGAAAGCAAGTCCACCAGTGGATATGTTTTTACGGTTGGTGGGGGAGCAGTATCTTGGAAATCCTCCAAGCAAACTTGCATAGCCCGTTCAACAATGGAATCTGAATTCATTGCATTGGACAAAGCTGGTGAGGAAGCTGAATGGCTTCGAAATTTCTTGGAAGATATTTCATTTTGGCCCAAGCCGTTATCACCAATAAGTATACATTGTGATAGTCAAGCGGCGATTGGAAGGGCAGAAAGTGTTATGTACAATGGTAAATCTCGTCACATTCGTCGACGACATAACACAGTTAGACAACTAATCTCTAGTGGTGTTATCTCAATTGATTATGTGAAATCAAAGGATAACGTGTCAGATCCACTTACAAAAGGCCTAACTAGAGATGTAGTTGAGAAATCATCGAGAGGAATGGGATTATGGCCAAGGACATAATCAACATGACAGAAACTCTACCTAGTTGACTGGAGATCCCAAGATCTAGGTTCAAGGAGAAAACAAAGTTGTGTTTGATGGTTCGACATTGTCAAAATTTCTCAAACCCATTCTCATGATGAGACAATGTTTAACAATAAGGGTAAGCCTATAAACGCAAGGCTTTTAATGGTTTCTAAGTTTGACCTCAAGTTGGTCAAATGATGTATTTACGAATATACGTTTAGAAATCACCTATGTGAGTGTGAAGTAGAGCCGCTTCAAGGAGAACTAGCGTAGGCCAAGTTCTCTACGCACTCATGAGACCACGCGGTGTTCAGGGCTAAAATGAACACAACAGTGAGAACCAATGAACGGTTAAGGGTTAGCTGTGTGACATACGTTGTCTTAGTATACACAAAAAATCTACGGTTCAAAGATATCAAATCTAACGATGGACGAGTATACTCGATGTATGTTCACTACGAAAAGTTCAAAGGGAAACCTACTTATTCAGATGCAGCTAATTCTTGCGAGCAAATCACACAGTTTTTGCATAGTTTTCAAAACTTAGCATTCTCCATTCATGTGGGGGATTGTTGGGGATTTGATGTGTGAATGAAGGAATGAGCTAAGTGGTGTTGAATACCACATTGCTAATTGATGGGAAAGTGGAGCTAGATATAAGAAATCAAGCCCACTTAGGTTGGTAAAAGGCTTGAGATGGTGATGGGCCCTCGCGCCGTCGTCGTCGCCTCGCCTCGGCCCCGGATTCGGATTCGGATTCGGATTCGGTCAAAAGATTTGATTTGATTCAATTCTTTTGCTGCCCGACCGATTTGGTTTGACCAGGAAAGTCACCCAGAATCTGTGGTTCAAATTCCAAACCGGAACCTGGTTTTTAAACCGGTTCAGTCGCGAACCGACACGAGTCAAACTGCCCAACTGCCAGAAGGCACCCCTTCATTTACTATAAATAGCAAATCAGTCCCTGCACTTTTTCCTACAGACTTTTCCCCTCTCTGAACTTTTTCTCTGCACGAAAATTCTCTCTGCATTCATTCTTACAAAGAAATCGAGTCGTGTGATTGTGTCGTTCGTTGAGTTCGCCGATCACTTGCGTTTGCATCACCACTACGCATGTGAGTATCCGTTTTATCCTGGGAGAATTGATTCCGTTAACCTTGGGTGACGTAGAGGGGACTAACAATTCTTAAGGACAGATGTGAAGTCGATCGACTCGGATTGTCCTTCTGTTTATGCATGCTTGTTTGTTGATTTCGTGTTTTGCAGTTTTCGGTACCAATAAATATCTTATTTTACATAATCATATTTTTACACACTTGTACTCACCTATGTAACATTGATTAATTTGAAATATTAATTAACATTGTTGATGAATACATGTAATTTATTCATATTCCTAAAAATGCATTTGAGAATAATGTATTATCGAATAGTGTTTTATGCAATGCTGTCAGGACCGGACCGGGCATCGAACCGGTAGAGCCAGAGGTTCGAGGGTTAAAGGTTCAATCGGAATTGAACCGTAAAAAACGGTACAAAGAACCGGTAACCTATCATTTAAAAAAAACATATATAATTAATCATTTTTCTTTAACATATGCATTAAAATGCAATAAAACTTATCTTATTTGTATTATTGGTCATTTATCTAAAACCTAGGTACTAAAATGTAATATTTATTGTTATATAAATAAAGTCTTAAACTAATCCTACCAAAACCCCTATCTACCGTTGCTCTCCCATCTCATACTATCTTTTCCCTTTTTTCCAGATCCACAAATTAGTCTCTTCCTTTTCTGAATTTTTTCTCAATCTAGGGTGAATTGAAAATTCAATTCCCAAAATAAGGTGGTCAAATGGATAATTCCTAAACTAGGGTGGTTTTTGCTGACTAGGAAAGAAGCTGAACTTTTGAATTCAATATCGCCAGTTATGGTGGCGACATCTCCCTTGGTTTTAAGCATTTATATATTGCATTTTGTCTACAAAGTTGGCAAAATCAAACCAGCTATTAAATGGGATTATCAGTTACGTATTCAATAATAATAATCAAACCAAATCATAATAATAAATTATTATTATCTAAAGTATTCAATAAATTTCTTAGTTATTTAATGTCATCATGCAAAGTAAAATATTAGGATTTGATATATCCTATTAAAAATTTATAATTTCTACATTGTAATATAAAATTAGTTAGTGTTGTCAAAATCGTATCGGTATGTTAAACCGATAAGTCAAACGATATGTGACTCAACATCTAAAATCATTATAAATTGTAGTAGAACTGGCATTATATTGGTATTGTACTATACCGATTTGACGAGTGGTTTAATCGCATATTGAATCATCAATTTAACGGTTTTAGCATTTGAATCGCATATCGTTAGACTCATCCGTTTAACGTACTGATACGAAAGAGGTCACAGGTTCGAATCACATCCAATCATAAAAAAATCAAAAAAACTTACTGATACGATTTTGAAAACACTAATTTTATATTGCAATATAGACATTATAGTTTTTTTGAAAACACTACATAAAATTGCACTGGTACGACTGATCATACTGGTTGAACCTTGAATCATTCGTCAAAATGGTACAATACAATATAGATATAATGATTGTTCAATAACGGTTTAACTATAATTTATAATTGTTTTAGTGGTTGAATCTCATACCGTTAGTCTCATCGGTTTAACGTATCAATAAGATTTTAGAAACACTAATTTTATATTACAATATAGAAATTTTACAAATTTTGAATAGGATATATCAATTAACATGATGACATAAAATGACTAAAGAAATTTATTGAATACTTTAGATCATATTAATTTATTATTATGTTAGATCATTATAATAAATACATAATTTGTAATATCATTTAATCGTTGGTTTGATTTTACCAACTTTGTACTTTGTAGTCAGATCTTGCAAACTTCGTAATAACAAAAGGCAATATATAAATGATTAAAAGCAAGGGAGATATCGCCGGTGTAACTGGCGATAATGAATTCAGATATTAGCTTCTTTCCTAGTCAACAAAAAATCACCCTAGTTTGGGAATTAACTATTTGGCCACCCTATTTTGAGAATTGATTTTTCAATTCACCCTAGATTGGGAAAAAATCCCCTTTTTCTCCATTGATTCATCTTTTCCTTCTATTACCTTGTTCATTTCATCTTCTTCTCTATGATGCCTTTGCTACCGGCCGCCGGAAGAAGAAGAAGAAAGCAGTTGAAAGTGTGGCTTGCCTTAGTTGTACAGGGAAGGCTGCGATTTCTTTACATTTGGTTCCTTTTGGGTTGGGGTGATTTCTTGTTCTGATCCAGCTTTGAAAAATGTTCTCTTGTTTGAGATTTTGCGTTCGTTTTCTAATGAAGCCTACCCACTCATTAAAAAAATACGGCTGCCGGATGAATGACGATTGACGAGATTCTGCGAATGGACGAAGGAGAAAAGGTGAAGGCAGAGAGTCTGCGGATGGAGTTTGCGAGAGAGAAGAGTCTAGAAAGAAATTCCCTCGTTCACGATTTTCAGTTTTGTCAAATTAGATTTAATTTTTTATTATTCTGTCTACCAGACCGGCCAAACCCGCCTAGTTCGGGTCGACCGGTTTCATCAGTTTTTCCGGTTCGACCAGATTTCAGAGGCTTATTCAGCCGGTGTGTGATTTAGGGGGCGACCGGACCGGATTTGGCACCGGTTCCTGGTTTATCGGTCGGACAGGCCGGTCCGGTCCGGTCATGACAACACTGGTTTTACGTGATGAAATGAGAAAATTCATCATTCATTCTTGATAATATGTTTCAAATAAATCATTCTATTGAATGAACACACTTTTGAAAGATGCATTACCGAAAATGACTAATTTTATAACAAAATCAATATGTTTGAATTCAAGACTATGCTAGATATGATTTATAATTTTTTAGGTGCTAAAAATATCAATTATCGTTCTTTTGTAAATTAAAATGTTGGAGATGCCTATTGAAGTGTACTTAAATGGCTTTGCTTATTTTGGTTGGTATAAAAGTATAAAACTTTATATTAAAAATTGTGCGGGCAAGATAAAAGAATGTTAAAATTATTATATACTCTAAATGATAAGATAAAAAAAAAGTGGGATTTTTTTTGTTGAAATGTGAACGTGGGATTTAGTTTATTTGAAAATTATATTTATTTGTGTTAGTTGTTATTGGATAAAAAATTGTTGTAAAAATAAAAGAGAAAATAAAAATTCTTATTCGTGGAATCCCTACACTTAAGGAGAGAAGGAATAAAAGAGGGGATCTTTTATTCCCCTATATATATTATAATAGATGTGGAAAAAGCTATCTGAATGCACAAAAAAAACATCCACTAAATGCACACATCTACTCCTATCTACTCATCATCCTCGTCATCCCCCAAGTTCGGCTCCTCGGCATCCAAATTGGTCGGCATCTTCCCTTTTCTCTTAGAGGATGAGGCAGGTGTGGAAGATGAATCCCCCACCAACTGGCTGAAGCGTTGAACCTCCGCCTCTAACTGGCTCAGGCGCTGGACCTCTGCCTCTAGCACCCTCACGCGATCCTCGGCGGGGCAATGGTCGAAGACGTGAGTGGTAGTAGCTGAACTACTACCCTGACTAGCTCAACCGGCTCCACCCCGCCTCCTACTCATATTGACCTGCATAGTCAAGGACAACAAATAATTAGAATTTACAAATGTATGACTATTTTAAAACTACAAATATCATACATTGTAGTACATTACATGAGAGGGGGTCACGTCAAATCCCAGTCCGCGAACCCTACCACTATGCTCATTCGGATAGACATGTCTGACGAGTGAATTATCCGCAGAAGAAAATATCGTGACTGTGGGATCATAGGTCAGCTCCAGAATTCGAGACTGCACACTGACGACAACCTCAAAAAGAGTCGTACAAAACTTAACAACAATAATTGATAAATTCATAACACCAACATATAATATAATATATTATATATGATATATTAGGTTATATATAACATTTTATATCTTATATCTAATATCATCTTTCATGCTTTGTTAATCTAATATGCAAAAGCATCTTATCTCACAAAGTTAATAAGCACAAGTCAAAATCACTAAACTTTAAATTGCATTAGAAATGTGACTATCTTTTATGTATATTATATGAAAGTGGTATATATGTGCGATAGAAACTGTAGAGATTATCTTTTATATTTTCTTTCCTATTCAACTACAAAATCAATTTTTTGGCTATTTAATAAATTCCATCATGCCAAGATTGGCAGGTGAGTCATTCCTTCACACATTCCACTCATGAGTCTAGAAGGCCCATTTGGTAGGAACTCTGTAGAGACCAATATGTGTCCATGTCTGATACGAGAGTTGGGACGTTGCTATTTGTGAGCGTTTGTATGTTAATAAATAAAATCAAATAAAATCAGCCTTAAATTCTCTCCCCTGATAGCTCAACTTATAATTACAAGTTCATGACATGACTTACATAGAGATCTGCCTTTGTCCAAGCGGGATCGGTCGAGGTAGGGTTAGGTGCGTATTGGTTGGTTGGCCACAGACTGTGGATAGTCAAAGCGGGTTGGACTGACTGCTTGCAATATTTGGTAAAATATAACCCAGGTCCCCACTAGAGCGATAGTATGTATAAATCGAATCTGGCCGCCAGCTTCGAGATAGAGATCAACACCAACACGAGGAGGATCAGAATTTTCTTCATCATCATTATATCTAGCTTTCAGTTTGAGTTGTGTGTTCGACTGTTTTCTGCATTGCTGGCTACCTGCGTATTGGTCCTATTTATACTTGCAAACTTCTTGTTTTAATATGGTTACAGTTGGAGAAGTCATTAATAGTGGATAAACAAGTTGGACAAAATTTATTACTTAGACAAATTATCGGTTACTAATAAGTAGTAATTTTATCTATCTACCAGTCAATTGGAGTCTTCTTACTCTATCTATCTATCTATCAGTCAATTAAAGTCTTCTTCTTATTCTTTTAATATGGTTCCGATGGGAGAAATCATTAATCGTGGATAAGAAAGTTAGATAAAATTTATTACTAAGACAAATTAGCAAATTAACAAATTTAATCGTGAATTACACTAAGACAAATTAACAAATTTAATCGTGGATAAGAAAGTTAGATAAAATTTAATCGTGAATTACAAATATTTTGTTCTAAGATTAAACTAATCATGTAAATGAAGTTACCTCAACCATTAGGGTTAGTGAGATTTGTCATGAAGTTGACGTCTTTCACAAGTTGTACTATGACATTTGACATAGGGATTTTAACGAAAAAATGTGCTAAATAGAATGAAAGCACTTATGGGTTCATGAAATAGACCTGATTGATGGTAATGTTAAATAAAAAACTTAAGTGACTGTAATAGTACAAAATTCAAACTTGAGCGACCAGCATGTATTTTGATTCTGTACTAGTCACAAGCTATTGAAGGTTTCAGAACAAATTTACATTTTAAGCCAACAACTCGATTTTTGTACGAGAACAAATTGGATGTTCTCATACAAGATTTCCTAGAATCACCCATACCAAATGCCCTGCAAATTATTTTTTGATGATTGGATGTGGGATCTGCAAATTATTTAATTTATATAAGGTAGTTTTATAATGATCCCTATAACTATTTATCTCAATAGTTGGCAACGTAATTACTAATTAGTATAATTGTATAAACTATAATTAGCTATTTTGCCCGCCTATTGGCGAGCGCCTATCCATTCTATTATAAATATAGATACATATAAATTTTGTGTATTTTACTTTATTAATTAGGAATGTTATATGTATATATAAATCTATAAATTTCATAAGGTTGTTAGAATATTTTGAAATAACAAATAAACTAATGAATAAATAAGTAATAACTCAAAAGAAGATAAAACATTGTAAAATTGTCTTGTTGGACGCTATCTATAACATCTATTATCTACTACTATCAACTAAATATTGAATGATATAACAAATTTATGATAACATGTAATATATATATAAGTTAAATGTTATGTATAACATGTATAAAATGTTATATATAACACATATAAAATTTTATATATAATAATATAAAATGTTATATACCGTGACATAAGGGTTATATATCACTAATTTAATTTTGAATATATTCAAAGGTTTAAATCATAATCTATACAATTTTGATCACATTGTTCTTTACTTCGTTAAGTTTGCATAATATAGAAACACAACAATGTTACTCAATATATATGGTATACCTAACCGTTCAAATTAAGCCTATATTGCGAAAGTCGCCAATTATTCATAAAATTAGTTGTAAGAATTGTTTGTTATGTGATTAGTTCTAGAAAGAAATTTTTATTGAAGAATCAATAGAAAATTATTAAAATCAAAGAAAATCATAATCTTTATCATAATGTTTCTAAAATATATCTTACAAATATGGGATAATACATTCGCTATTTTGATATTATCTGCAAGTGTGTTGTGTGAGACTGTTATCCTCAATCATGTTTTATAATGTAACATTACAAAGATCATGTTCTATAATGTAATGTAACATTACAATAAAAGTTTATATTTGAACTATAAACAAAGATGGGGACATTGGTACATAATATATAACTACCATACATTGAGGTTCATGTGTGGTATGCAAACATTGTCTCTATTCGAATATATTGAAAACAGAATCATACATGTGTAGTTAGTAAGAATTCTTTGATCTCAATTTGATGAGATATCAAACTCTTTTTTCATTTCCTACACATATGTGGACATAATAATTACAATTCTACAATGTAGTTTTTTTTTTTTTTTTGTTATAATTGGTAGTTACTATAAATATGTAAAAGCCAACCAAACCAAGTGCATATACAGAAGGAGATAACTTTAGCCAACGAACATCCCCACACCCCTAGAGCAAAAAAACAAAGCCCCACACCCCTTTACAGCCAAAAGATCTAGTTTGTGGGTTGAATCCCACACCTAACCTCCTAATCCTACCAACCAGAAATCCACCCCACATATAAAATATAGAAACTCTGCAAAAATATACAATGTAGTTAACTAATGTGCTAATTTGTGAAATTAACTATAGAAATTATAACAATTATATAAATTTTTTATATAAATGAAAAAGAAAAGTCATAAAAAAAATTCACATAGATGAATAGGCTTGAAAACAGTATGATTTGTACCTAAATAGTTTATATCCTTTCCCACTTATCGAATTTTTTGTTCGGGTTATAACCATCCTAAATTGTCTTTTGTGTATTAAAATTCAAGAGTACTTAGAAGGTTGATCTAGGTCAAATTGTTAAAATTCATGGAGAGAACCATTGGAGTATTTCATATAATTCTCAATTAGATGAAGACTTTAAAGTTTTCTAATATTCTCTTCTGGATCAATCAATTGATTTTCGGTTTACCAAGTCTTCCAACCATATAATGAAGAATTAATGATAATATTTAATAATATAAATTTTGAATTTATTTATTAATTAATATATTGAATTTTAAAATTATTATTTTTGAAAAATAATAGATTTTCCATTACTTAATTTTTTAAGGAATTAATTTAATTTTAAATTAATTTTGAAATGATATTTTTAAAGAAAATAATTAAATAAAGAAGAAAAGTGAGGTAGTTTTTTTGTTTATTTATAAAAAAATAAAAAGATGTTCATTCACTAGCTAGATTAATCAAATTAAGGGAAATGATTAGGAAAACTAATGTGACAAAATGTTTGATCCCAATTGGCTTATATATTGTAGAGATAGATTATTGTGCATTGATGTAGGAGATGAGTGGGGTATATTTGTACACATAGATATAATTGATGTAGTTTAAATATGATTCGAGTATGTCGTGGACGTCCCTTTCCACGGCGCAAATGAGGTTGCGGGATAACTAGTAGGTCCGTGTGTGGGATCCAGTCTTTAGGACCCAATATTGGTTGGAAGGACACGGCGTACACTAACTGAACCTTCGAGACGAGGTAGAAGGGGCTGACATAGTGACGCCAATTCGAACCAGCAAACGTGCAACAAGCTACGGCGTGGGAGCATGGTATCTTGTAGCACTGAAACTTCTTGCACGTGCACGTCCCCTTATGGTTGGAACGAGGATCAAACCGAACGACGTAGCTGTTACTACCGCTACGGTTCTGATTGTTGGGAGCAGACTTTACCTCGTACACTCCATTAGCTGCATCGTACGGGAGAACGTAGTGCGAGACAGAACGTGACGTCCAGTTGGTGGTGAATTCTCAACAATACTCAGTTAGCTCATGCCCCTCTGCCATCATCGTCCGATATTGCCCGTGTCGGTTGTGCCAATACTTGACCATACGGTGGAACATGTGCACGATCACAGAAGCCATCGGCAAACGTCGCACACCCTTTAGTACTCCGTTGACGCATTCTTGCGCGTTAGTCGTCATGGTTCCCCATCGAGCACCGCCGCCCTCCATGTTGTCGTAGGCCATGCTCCATAACATGAGATCCTCATTAACCCATTTGGGGTCTCGTAGGTTTTCTTCGTCATGGATCTCCAACCAATCCGCCTTCTTTGCCTCAAACTTCCGCACATTGTGTTCCAAGCCTGCAGGTGCACATGTAGACGTATATGAATATACCTTTTTTTAAACGAAATTAGGTAACGAATTAGCATAATACCTAAGTTCCAAAGGCGACTCTTTAGCAATGATTTGCGGTGCTTCTTGTTGAAGTTTCTTACATAATGGCGTAGGCATCACCGTCAAACCCACCCTCAACCAATATTGCGCATTGTCGTTTCTATTCCCGCGTGTCGATCACTGATGATTGTTGTGTTGGCCCGGTTGGTCACATGTTTTTGTAGCATCTCCATGAACCACTTCCAATTATCACCGTCCTCTTGATCAACTATGGCGTACGCCAATTGCACAATTCGATGTTGTCCATCAAAAGTACTAGCCATCAACAGCACTTGCCTGTACTTGCCCGTGAGGAATGTGCCGTCAATGATCATGATTCCAGCGCAGTGCTTGAAGGCTTCTATGCAGGGGCCAAATGCCCAAACCACACTTTTGAACATCCTTTGGTCTCCCGCCGGATTGGTTCTCAGCTCGTACCGTGAACCGGGGTTTGTGAGTTGAATAGCATTCAGGATTGTCTCAATGTTGTTGTACGAGGTCACCTAGTCTCCGTACATCTTCTGGACAACATGTTGCTTACCAAACCATGCCTTACTATACAAAATGTTGCGATGATACTTCTCCAGAATGCAGTCAATCACTGTCTCCACCTTCATGCCCGGCTCCCTGCGGACAATGTGCATGACTGCATCTGAGATGAGCTTGACGTCGAGTTGCGGGTGGGGACCTAGTATCGTTGATCGGTCACAAATGTGGCCGATGTTGAGCTGCCTTATTATCCAGAAGTCATATCTCTTGCTAAGTGTAGAACGCATCCTCCACAGACACGTCGGTTCGATGCAATTTATGACCCATTCCTTCGGGTTGGAGGTGGTCGCCTTGTACTTATAGTTGCGAAGGACTGCTTAGCTCTTCGTTAGGGACACCAGTTGGGCTTTCGTTGAGAATGTTTGTCCCAAGTAGAATTCCATCTCCACCGACTAGTATGACTTCGCTGGGAACTGGAAACGCCTGTCCATGGAGTAGGTGTTGGAGATTGTCATGATGGCGTCACTGTCGTCACCCACGCTCGTGCCATGTTCTGGTGGCACATATATGTCCACGCTCTCTTTTGTGGCTCTCACACCTTCGTCGTCGTCTTCCTCGTCAGTTTGGCCGATGTCATCGTCGACATTAGGATTCCCTTCGTCCTCCGTGCAATGGCTTCTTTCATCTCCCGAGTCATCGGAGGTGACATATTCATCTCACGCCACTCCCTCTTGATCAACCTCCCCCTCCTCCGGACCAACACGACTGGTAGTCATGTATGAGCCATCATATGTTTGGCTCTTCTCTTCGATCTAAGTTGGCATGACCCCTGGCACCAGAAAGAAGTGAGACTGCTCCTCTTCCAGCAAGGCATACAAGTGGACAACTTCGACACTAGGGTTACGGCGAACTATGTCGTAGATGACTTGCGCACCGGTATCATCTACTATGGTACGAGCAACGTAATGAGACAGAGTCCCCTGGATGAATATCGGCATTCTCCAAACAAATTACTGGATTCGGATATCCGGACCAAGCCCCATTCTCCTCCCGAACGTGGTGACCAAGCTACCATAGCTGGCTTGCCTGGTCATCTTTAGACGGACGTTCTCTCCCCCATCGTATGCTAATCCAGACCAATCCTGGACGATTCGACCCCCCTCCCCCCGGTACACCTGGATACGGAATTCTCGGAAACTACCATGGTCGGCCATCTTTCAATGTTGACAACCTCTTTTGTACTAACGAATGTTTTCTTTTTATGATATAATACCCGAAATGATGAAGTATTTATATGATGTTCAAATTAATTTAGTATAGGCGTTTTCGCCCAGGGCTTAGGCGAAAACGCCTACTACTATCTCAAACTCACGGGTCTGCTCTGAACCGGTCATGAATCGTTTCAGACTCACGGGAACCAATTCCGCCTAAGCCATAGGCGAAAACGCCTGAGGGCTGGGCGAAATCGCTTGAGGGCTAGCCGGATATACCTACAAATGTTCATACTTTCAGAACGTATTTATTTAGGTGCATAGTTTGTTTTATTTATTTATTGTGGTGAAAACTCCTAAATATGATATGACTTATTGTTTGTTGCCAGAAATATGAAGGCTTAAATATTGAAAAAAAGGCAAAATAATTGGTACGTAGTTGATTGTTGAGCTTGGGAAATAATATATTTTTCTATGTGAAATTATGAATGATTAAATAATGAAATAAATGAAAAATAAAAAGAAATAAGTTAATTGATTGGTTAGCTAAAATTAAGAGGAAAAATAATAAAAGAGGCGGTATTTTATATTTCTTACATAATAGCTAGCTTTTTGCCCGCCCATTGGTGGGTCGTAAGTTGTAAAATATATACCTTTGTTAGATAATTTTCCAAATATTTTATGTTTAATCCTAGTGAAATGATTAATTAATTTTGATGATATTGATAGGTTGAAATAAAAAATTAAATAATATATTACTACAATATTATTCAACTTATATATAGGTATTTAGAATTTTATATATGATATCATCTATTATAATATATATGAATTATAATTACTATTAGTACACTTAGACATGTGCTCATGTTTAGAAACAATATATATTGGTTAAAATGAGTCTCAACTAATTTCTCTTATTATGTGACAAAGATATATAGATACAAATATATAACACTACATTATTAATGATCTTATTATTCTTTTGTATTTTATTCATTAAATTATTTATATCTAACTTCGTTTGGTTGCTTGTTTATTTTTGAAAATATTGATTGATTTAAAAATGAGAATATAAAGTATTGTTACAAAATGAATTTTCAAACATAAAAAACATTATAATAAAACATCATTTTTCAAACATATGAAAATTTTATCTTAATAAAATATTAAATATGATTAATGTACATGTTGTTCAAGTGTTAAAATCTCATCAACTATTTATAATATTAAGTATCCTTACTAGAATAAATTTTGGTTGGTTATCTACATATATTTAAAAATAGTATATATAATATAAAATGAGTCTTTCTATAAAACTATAATCTCAATTATTTTCACTTATAAATTATTCGGTCGGTCAAGGGGGCGGTTAACCATTTTTAGCAAGTCGGTTAACGGTTAAAATGAGGTTAACCAACTTTAACCGAAACAATAATGGAATAATGAGTTCTAGTGCAAGTGTTTATTTACATGGTGTATAATTTATGATATTATTCAATTTCTATGGAATTTGAAGGTTAAAAGTAGATTAAATCGGTCAAAATTGGTTAAATCGGTCAATTATTGGTTAACCAAATTTTGATCAGTTTTTTACTGATTTTATTTTGGTCAATCATCGTTAAAACTTCTTGGAAGTCGGTTAACCTATGGTTAACCGATTTTAATCGGTTAATGACCAAATTAACCGATTCCCACCCCTATTGTTATTTGTGAACTTTATAATATCTTATTTATAGTTCATATATATTGTCTATATAAAAATGTTATGTTATATTTTATATATCACCCATTTATTCTTTTCAAAATCTCATGAACTAAACTTAACAATAAAATATTTTTATACATAAATTTGTCGATATATATTAATGAGTATCAACTAGGTCTTCCGTAGCAATATTATTTCGGGGGTTGGTTACATAGGAAGTCACTAAACTTTGCCCAAATAACCCGGAGGTCACTGAACAAAAAAAATTGCTTCCGTGCTCACCAAACTTTGGGCCATTTTTCGAGGGGGTCACTGTTAGCTACGGACATCCACTTTGCCGTCCATCCGCCTATGTGGACTTGCCAACTCATCTGCCACATCATTTAATTATGCCACATCAGATTTAAATCAATCCACCCACTCAAACCTCTTAACCACACCCAAATTCAACCCCCCATCAGTAAAAAATTGAATCAAGCCTCTTACCTCGTAGCCAACGCCGAAGAACACTCTCTCACCACTAATCTTATCTTATCTGGAAGACGAAAAGAGTTGGTTCCAAAATCCAGCTCCCCTGTCCCTTTCTTCTTCGCTGAACCCTAAGCCTTCTGAACAAGAGTTGGTTAGAAGACGAACAGAGAGTGCTTGAAGACAAGAATGGTGAGCGGCTGGAAACAACGCAGACACGAGGAGAGAGAGCCTGCATATGGTAAGTGTGGTCCTGGTTCTGTTTTGTCGGATTTATTATTCAAGTTATTTTAGTTCGGTGGGTCACCTTTTTTTTTGTACGTTTCTGTCTCTCGTGGCGTATATTACACAGGCGAGTCAAAACTCTTCACTGTGGAGCTTCATTACGGAGGTCATCTGGGAGGATGGGGATACCACGATGGAGACGTTGCTTGGTTCGACTATGTCGATCCAGAGAGATTCTCGTTAATGGAACTGAACAGAATGGTGGTTGGATTGCTGAGGAGAGAGGCCTACATGCAGTACTTGTGGGTGCCGGACGGGAAGGATTTGAATGAGGGCTCAGTACCCATCTACAACGATGAAGATGTCGGAGAAATGGTCAGCGGGAGGAAAGAAGGCAGGGTCCAGATCTACATCCGACTCCTGACCGAGGATGAGGTCGAGGATCTAGTCAATGCACATGTGGAAGCCGTGCAAATAGAGATTGCAAACTCGAACCCCCAATCCGATGTTCGGATTGAAGAGATTGAGGAAGATGAAGAAGCACAACAAGCGACGATTCCTGTGCTGGGTAAAAGGAAGATGTCGGAGACTCCGCGGACTCCGCGGTTGTTACTAGAATGGAGGGAAATAGGTAGTACTCCGGTGGTTAACAACAACCATGCTGAGAAGAGTGGGGTTTCTCCTAATTCACCTGTGCTTAGCGAGACTACTCCGGGGAATCCAAATGCAGATAGGGTTGGTACAGAGGAGGCCACTGATTATTTTGCCGAGCCTGTTGTTACCGATTGGGATGAAGAAGGACACAGTGATGATTCATCATTGGACTTGACCGATTCAGATGTCGACATATATGACGACATTGATGTTCAAGAGAGGTTCGAGTTGGATAAACTGTGGCAAGACAGTGAGACAAGGCACAATGAGACAAGGGAAGACAGTGAGTCACGACAGGAATCCGTTCAACGGACCGACGATGAGAACCGGGGCAGTGGTGTGACCAGGGGAAGCGGTGAGAGGTCCTCGGACAAGGGCAGCGACGGGTCCGGACCAAGGGAGACATTCCGGACCAACCCAGACCCCCAGGATGTGGATTCTGACATGGAGACAGACGATGCAGGCTTCTCAAAGCGGCTAGTTTTTTACAGTGACGAAGAAGATGACTATGGGGGAGTATCATATCCGGAGTTCAATCGGGAGCTGAACCTAGACAATCCTGAATTCCAGAATGGGATCTGTAAGTTCAGTGGTTGCGTGGTGGATCTGCAAAATTGAAGTACAACATCGTAGCAATCTACAACTCTTCCATTGGAAACAAACCCTACTTCTTTCATTACAATATCTTGCCATTACAATATCTTGCCAATGATAATTCCAAATGAAATACATAAAATCAATAGGAAAGTACGATGAGTGTCAGACATTTCGGATCTACGCATCATAGATTCGACATTCCCACTTCTACCAACCGATTCGCCAGAATCGTCATGTCGCATTTCCGATTGCCCAGACTCCTCTTCGTGTACGATACTCGGTCCCCCACCCCTGGCATTCTCTACCAAATCCAGCTTCCTCAATAGGTCGTTGATAACAACCTTCGCCTGAACCGGCATGGGCTTATCGAACCAAGAAAAATAGTGCCTCGTTCCGGAAACCGGCGCCTACAGCATTAAGTGTGGGTATGACGAAGAAACGTACAGGGAGGAGTACTAATTTCAGAAGAAAAGAAAGCTTCGGAACTAACCTTCTTCGCGCTCACGCACCGAAGGAATCTTCTCCCGGGATTATCCTCCGTCCACGATGTAATAAGCACGACCTCTGCACCACATCTGCATCTCCTTTGGCAGCCTTCCATTACCAGATAGCTGAGGGGGGTGTGAAGGTATGGGTTAGAAGATGGAATGGGGAAGACCTCCCTCTGTCTTATGTAGGGGTGGGAGGTAAGAGGCTTGATTCAATTTTTTACTGATGGGGGGTTGAATTTGGGTGTGGTTAAGAGGTTTGAGTGGGTGGATTGATTTAAATCTGATGTGGCATAATTAAATGATGTGGCGGATGAGTTGGCAAGTCCACATAGGCGGATGGACGGCAAAGTGGATGTCCGTAGCTAACAGTGACCCCCTCGAAAATGGCCCAAAGTTTGGTGAGCACGGAAGCAATTTTTTTGTTCAGTGACCTCCGGGTTATTTGGGCAAAGTTCAGTGACTTCCTATGTAACCAACCCATTATTTCGGTGATGCACTATACCAGTAAGTGACGAAAGTGTGATCATAATTATTTGTTGTCAAGACGGTTTGCGGGCTACATATGAGCTTTCTATTTATAATGAAATTTCTCATCCTCAAAGATTACATTTCCTATATTTGAATGACGTATTTCTAAATAAGGTATTCTTTCGAACTTAGCTTCTTAGGATTTTCATCACCAACTTACGTCTCAGCAACCTTTAAGATATGAATGAAATTTATGAAAATATTGAGTTTGATAACAAACTAGCTGAATAAATGAAGTGTGGATAAGGTTAAATTGATTTTTGAAATTACTTTATTTTATTCAATTAAATAGAATATTCGGTTGATAAAAATCTAAGATTATTTAAAAAAAATAGTTAAAATGTATATTTCGAAATTCTAAGTGAAAATATTGATGAATATCTTTGACCTTTGATTACAAATTTGGGAATATAAAAAAATTATTTTTAATGTAAAAATACATAATAAAGTAATTATAGTCAAACTAATCTCTAACTCAATACATGATTTAACATATAAAGTTTTTTAAAAATAAGGTAAAAAAATACTCATTGAAATTTTGTGTTGAAATTGTGAGTAATACTACAAGATTTTATGTTGAAATTGTGAGTAATAATACAATAACTAGAAATTTAAGAATAAATAATAATAATTAATTGTATTTGAATTTTTTTAATCTTATTATTATCAAACAAACGAGTGAAACAACACAACACATAGGGCGGTAGGTATAAAAGCTAGTTCCTATATATATTATCTTAATAATCTTAATAGCATTATGGTACATTTGGATTTGACACATATGTTTACAGCTTCTCTTACAAAATTCCACATCATCACTTAAATTTTAAATAAATAATAATAATTTATCTCTTATTTGACTAAATGCTTCTATATTAAATGTTTCTATATTAAATGTTTTAATTAAAATTATATTATCTTAATATACATATTAAATTCTTCTAAATTAAAAGCCTTATGAACAAAAATAACTTTTACGTTTAAATATAATTTAATTAAATTTCAAGTTGAAATGTGATCTAACTTTTTAGTTTACTTGATTTCATGTTTGATGAGTCTGAGTATTAATTTGGTTAATGGTTAATTTAGTATAGAGGTAGAGTTAGTTCATACTCCCTAAAAATTGTATAGTCTTAGAAATATTTATTTTATGTTATAACATTGTCAATTGGTGAGCGCATAATCCACTCACTCATGATATTACATACTTAACAGTTTGTTTATTAGATGGACTCTCGTGGGTGGTTAAAATTTGTTTGATTTTTTTCCACATATTGGGTTGAGTTTAACTAGGATCATAAGTGGAGCTGGGTAAGACTAGATAAAATTAAGAATATTGTTTGAAATATGAAGGAAAATTATATTGAAATATGACAGATAACAAACAATAGTATCTGACAAAGGAAGAAGAACGAGGTTCAAACAATAGTGACGATTACAAATGCACACCTTGTTACCCACACATATAAACAGTTTTTTTTTTTTAAATATTATATAATTAATATCATTAAATTAATTAAATTAAATTAAACCGGCCAATAGGCCGGGTACAAAGCTAGTAATAGATAGATGGCGACAGTTTATTGAATTTTTGTGACTGGAAAAACAGAGGGACAATTTATCCAACAAAAAAAGAAGGGGTTAAAAACATTGGCGGTCACCTAAGTTTGGGAGTTGTAACGGCGTGGTCATCTAACTTCGTTTTGTAACAGAGTACTCATCTATGTTTGGGTCAGCTATTTTTGTAACTATTAGTTTGGTTTTTGAGTTGGATCAATTTATTTTGAGGGTTCAACCGAGTTGATCAAGGAGATTAAAAGATATTGGCCACGTTTTCCTGCAAGGAATTCGCGGTGGAATTCGGCCAATTCCGGCGGAATTTCCTGATTCCTTGTTTTCCTCGCATGTTATAGCAGCTCAATTCCGGCGAATTTACGCGCTCAATTCCGGCTCATAATTCCGACCAAAATGCCAAGGAATTGTCAGATTCCGGCGGAATTAAATTTTGTTCCCATTCTGCCCACCTCTCTTCTCTCTCAGTTCGAACCAAACCTCTCGTTCACCGATGGTGACCGGCTCGACGATTGGGTTGTGGAGTCAGGTGATTATTGATTTCCTGGTCTTCGTTTTTCTTTCTGTTTATTAGTACTGGTAGCTGATTCTGCCATTCTGCAATCAAAATTTAGGCCACGTTTGGGTTTGTTCTTCCTTTCAATCTTCCAACTCAATACAATGAAACCCAATCCCCCCATGTTCTCTTCTCCTTCATCACTATCTTCCCCATACTCTGCTCTGCCGCCGACGTGTTGACCGCCAATCAGTTTAGGGTTTGCTCGTCGGAAGTCGAGAAGGTCCTCCCTCTAAAAGGTACGATCGTTTAACCCTAATCTCTTTCGATTTGTGTTCCCCAGCTCTCTACGGTTCAGTTATGTTTGCTCTACTCGTTTCCGTTGCTATCGCCTTTCGCAGATCTGTGAGTTTTAATTTTTGTTTATCAGATTCACTTCTTAAAGACTTGCGTTGTTTCTTCCTCAGCTTGATTTGTGTGTTGGTTGTACAAATTCAAAATTTTCATCTCAGTTGCAGCTCCTCTTTGACCAACCTCTGCCGGACATTAGAATGGGAAGTCGGCGATGACGAAGAGATGTTGGGGAGAGGAGGCGTTGGGGAGGAGGTTGATATGTAGTGGATATGATTATGGATATTTTAGTCATTTCAAGTGGGCTTAAGTTTCAATTCCAAAGTGTCAATTTTGCAGGAAAACAAGGAATTACGGTTCGGATTTGTGTGGATTCTAATTCCGCCAAATTTGCATAATTGTGGCGAAATTTATCTATAAAACAGGAAAACGAGACCATTATGTTTGATGATGTTGCATGTTTAGTTGTCAATTTGGTCAAAATTGTCATCAAAAGTGACCGGAATAATTATCCAGTTACCTTATTTAAACATAGATGAGTGCTCTGTTACAAAACGAAATTAGGTGACCATGCTGTTACAACATCCAAACTTAGGTGACCACCATTGTTTTTTACCAAAAAAGAAGTATATTCATAGAATGATCCAAAAGCAAGAGGGCCCAAATCCACAGAATTAATTAATTAACCTTAAAGAATTATTTCTAATCACAAATATAAATTTAGAATAATAATAATAATAATAGTAAGGGCGCCACTCAGCCGTCTCTGAAATTTTTGTAATTTCTACAGCCACAGCCACAGCAACAGCAACAACCACTTATGGTGAAGGAGAGAAGATTTTGTCAGCTTCCTTGTTCATCCTCTCTAACCATTCCCGATTCTTCCCCTTCCTTAAAAACCAACATTTCTCTTTCAGTTTGTCTCAACTATATAACAACATAACTATAACCCAACAGATTGATTGATTGATTGATCCATTGAACAAAGGAATCCCCACCCTCTCAAATTCATCGCCATACGCGCACACACGCCTTCTGAACCATCTTCCTTCATCAACACCCACCAATTTCTCCGCACTCTCTCCGCCCTCTAAATTCTGCTTTCCTTTGGTACAAAAACAAGCAAAGCTGTGTTCTTTTCTCTTTCAATCAGCTGGGTTTTCCCTTTCACTATTTGGGTTTTTGTATTTTCATCGTCTTTTTGGTATCCTCCATTGTTTTAACCTCGCTGCCTTCTCCCTATGTGTAATAATTCTGTATTTCGTTGTGGTTTTAGTTACTGATTGACTTTGCGTCCTTCATTATGTCAGGCTTGAAGTGAAAATCTGTGGAAATGGCGACTGGGGCTGTGCCAGCATCTTTTATGGGTCTCAATACTGGGGACCCAAGCTTGGGATTTGCTAAGACCATGGATTTTGTGAGAATCTCTGATGTTAGGAGGATCAACTCAGGAAGGAGAAAGATCCCCATCATCAAATCCTCTACTGTTGAACTTCAGCCTGCCTCCGAGGGAAGCCCCTTGCTAGGTAATATGGAATTTTGCATCAAATTTTGATCGAGTTTTTGAATGGAATTGCATATATCCTGATTGATAGTTTTTGTTGTTTCAATCTAGTTCCAAAACAAAAGTACTGTGAATCCATAAACAAGACTGTCAGGAGGAAAACCAGGACTGTGATGGTTGGAAATGTTCCTCTTGGAAGTGATTACCCTATCAGGATTCAGACTATGACCACAACTGACACTAAGGATGTTGCTGCCACTGTTGAACAGGTTTTCTTCCCTCCCCATTTCTCTTCCTTTTCCGAAATTCTTTGTTCATAGAGCCTGTCCTGAATCCTGATGCTTACCGACACATGTGCGGCCGTTGACTTGTTTTCATTAATGTTGATAGGTGATGAGAATAGCTGATCAAGGTGCTGATATCGTTAGAATAACAGTTCAAGGGAAGAGAGAAGCAGATGCCTGTTTTGACATCAAGAACACTCTTGTGCAGAAGAAGTGAGAGTGGAATCTACTCTTGTTAAATTGGTCTTCTACTCTTTATTTTTTGGGTTAGTTTTAACCTTGGTTTCTAATGCTCCTACTTTATGCAGCTACAATATACCTATTGTGGCAGATATTCATTTTGCTCCATCTGTTGCGTTACGGGTTGCTGAATGCTTTGATAAGATTCGCGTGAACCCTGGAAACTTTGGTACGCCATTTATTTTTTTATCATTCATGTGAGGAATTCTTGTTCTTGTGGACTTTTCGAATTGAACAAAGGTGCTCTTGATTTCAGCTGATAGGCGTGCTCAGTTTGAACAGCTGGAGTACACAGAAGATGACTATCAGAAAGAACTTGAGCACATTGAGCAGGTAAATCCTACTGCTGTATCGAAATAAGCTTTTCCCAAATGTGAAACTCGCACAATATAGAACAAGATCATTCCCTGTTTTACCTTCATAAACAAGAAATTTTACCATGATTATGTTTTCACTTGGAATTTCCCCAAATCAGGTTTTCACTCCATTGGTGGAGAAATGTAAGAAGTATGGGAGAGCAATGCGTATTGGGACAAACCATGGAAGCCTTTCAGATCGTATAATGAGTTATTATGGTGATTCCCCTCAGGGAATGGTAAGTCCTTCCCTTTTCGGATATCTTTGCTTGTTTTTACAGAATTTTAGTGTCTGGACACAATTGCATCATACTAACTTGGTTTCCTTTAACAGGTAGAATCTGCATTTGAGTTTGCAAGGATTTGCAGGAAGTTGGACTATCATAATTTTGTCTTCTCCATGAAAGCAAGCAACCCCGTGATCATGGTTCAGGCATACCGTCGGCTTGTCGCTGAAATGAATGCTGTGGGTTGGGATTATCCCTTGCATTTGGGTGTCACTGAAGCTGGAGAAGGCGAGGATGGAAGGATGAAATCTGCTATTGGCATTGGGACCCTCCTTCAGGTATGTTTATAAATCCAAATTATTTCTTAAAACAAATAGATTGCGTTTCAGGATTTGCACTAAAATGTACTTCACTACGAAGTTTCTGTGCACTGCATCTCTTTTCTTGTTTTTGGGCAGAAAGTGCACTGCATCTCTAATTGCATATTATGTATGCGCAGGACGGTTTGGGTGATACAATTCGAGTTTCGCTTACAGAAGCACCAGAGGAGGAGATAGATCCTTGCAAAAGGTTGGCCAACCTTGGTATGAAGGCTGCTGAACTTCAGCAAGGAGTGGTAGGAATCTTAATCTATCACATACGTACTTTGCTCGTATGTCATCAATTCTGTCATTAAAGATCCATAAATGAACTTCTATTGGATTTGTTTCCTACAGGAACCATTTGAGGAAAAACACAGGCGATACTTTGATTTCCAAAGGCGAACTGGCCAATTACCGGCACAGAAGGAGGTCAGTAACATAATCAAAAGACACACCAACTTATGCATCATAAGATCTGAATGCTGCACATGCATCGTCTTGTTATTCTCTGTCTAGACTTCACAAATACAGCCCTGATTCTTCAGTATTCTTACAGGATGAGGAAGTTGATTACAGAGGTGTCCTGCATCGTGATGGGTCTGTTCTGATGTCAGTTTCCTTGGACCAATTAAAGGTAACTGTGGAATGCTATGTGCAATTATCGATTTAGTTCTTTATTCAGTCACACTCGTCATCTTATTCTTATGAAGTATGGAGGACACATCTTAAATAGCTACTTTCAAAAAAATTCAGGCGCCTGAACTCCTTTACAAGTCACTTGCAGCAAAGCTCATCGTTGGAATGCCTTTCAAGGTTATTTTTCTGAGTTCATGTTATCACATTAAACTTTATATAAACCGATGTTTCCGCTGCACTTCTGTTAACTGACAGAATATTTCCATGTTTAGGATCTGGCGACAGTTGATTCAATCTTGTTGAGAAAACTTCCTCCAGTGGACGATATTGATGCTGTAGGCTACTAATCTCCTACCTTTTCCTAATTTTTCACATGACATTAGTCATTTCTGATTCTACTACACTGTCTTGCAATATCTTTGAAAATATCAACTTAAGCTTATCTTATTGTTCTTTGCTTCATGACCAGCGTCTTGCTCTCAAGAGGTTGATAGACATTAGCATGGGTGTTATAACCCCCTTGTCTGAGCAGCTTACGAAACCGCTTCCCAATGCTATGGTTCTTGTCAATCTTAAGGAGTTGTCCACTGGTGCATACAAGCTTTTGCCTGAAGGTGCAACCTTTTTTGGTGCTTTAAACTTATTGGTTTCTTATTAGGCATAGGTTTTCCCATTTTTTATGTTGATTTCTTGTTCACTAAATTAAGTGGATAAATGATGTGATGAATAATGGTACATCTCAGGCACTAGATTGGTCATTTCTGTTCGTGGCGATGAGCCTTATGATGAACTGGAAATTCTGAAAGACGTTGATGCTACAATGATCCTCCACGATGTACCATATGGAGAAGACAAAGTTGGCAGAGTTCAGGCTGCAAGAAGGTACTTGTTTGTAAATTTTGAATAACCATGACTGTGGTAGTATTTTGTAGCTTTGTTAAGTTGTGACATTTTGAATTTTCTTTGATCTGTTGCAGGTTATTTGAGTATCTACAAGAGAATTCTCTGGATTTCCCTGTTATTCACCATATCCAGTTTCCATCTGGAATTCACAGGTGCAACCAACTTTCATTCTGAGCTAGTTCTATGAGATGGAAATAAATGATCCAAGTTGCCGACTTTGACGCAATTTCCCTTTCTGCCTGCAGAGATGACTTGGTAATCCGTGCGGGAGCCAATGCTGGTTCTCTTCTGGTAGATGGCCTAGGAGACGGTATCCTTATTGAAGCCGCAGAACAGGACTTCGATTTCCTTAGGAACACATCTTTCAACTTGCTACAAGGTTGCAGAATGAGGAACACAAAAACGGTAAGAATTACAAATTAGACAACTGAACCACAATCCAGTACTTAACTCTTCTTTAACTCCATCCGACTCTAAGCATCAAACAACTTCTGGCTTGTTCAGGAATACGTCTCATGCCCTTCCTGCGGTAGAACCTTGTTTGATCTTCAAGAAATAAGTGCAGAGATTCGAGAAAAGACATCACACTTACCTGGTGTCTCGGTACTCAATTCATCTGATCTCCTAATTGTCTGTCTGCATAAACATGTTTAGTGTATGAGAGAAGCTGAAGCTTTGTTTTGGTAAATCTGTTTTCTGTGGTCAGATTGCAATCATGGGTTGCATAGTGAATGGACCTGGAGAGATGGCTGATGCAGATTTTGGATACGTTGGTGGTGCTCCTGGAAAGATTGACCTCTACGTTGGGAAGGTAGCTAAACTAACTCGTCTCTCTCTCTCCAAGTAGACGTCCTCTTGAATCGTAACTAGTTTCGGAATTTGATCCATGTTTGTTTGCAGACTGTGGTGAGAAGAGCAATAGCAATGGAGCATGCTACAGATGCATTGATAGATCTGATCAAAGAACATGGACGGTGGGTGGATCCTCCAAAGGAAGAGTAAAGAGATTTCTATGTATGGTTTCGCATTTCCCAAGTCCCAACCAAGCTTGTTGATGTCCATAGGGAATGAGAAAAACAGAAAAAAGGAGAGAGCTTTATGTATGTAGTAAGCTTTCTTCTTTGAAATCCTGTTGTAATCTTCACCTTCAGTTAGCAATACACAATTTCTATATAATTGTTACCCAGAAAGGGAGACAAACAAAGGAAGTTTGTAAGTCAGCCTTCTGGTTCTGAGATAAGATGTGGAAATGAGTTCTATCCTTGTTACAACACTTACTAACATTACAGCCATATTACAACAACAATTATAATTTATAAACGGAAAAATAGCACTTTGGCTCCTCTACTCGGCCAACTTAATAGATAATCTCCTACACTATAAATTGCTCATTTTGCCCCTCATATTTTGACCACTTTGTCGTTTGGGTCCTTTCGTTCCAACTTTCATCTTCTTTAACATTAGATCGAAACACATCTTCACACTGACAAAGAGAGATATCGGAGGTAGGAGACGAAGACTTGGTCAGAGAGATAAATTGGGGAGGTACTGTGAAGAGTATGGTGAGATACGAAGAGTTTTAAAATCATAAATTTTACTCGTCGATTTCATCATATCTAATTATATATATTTATTTTTCAAATTATTAGTAAGCTAATACATGACTATTGGAGCTAATGTAGTGTACTGAATGCGCATCGATTAACGTGAAGACGAAAGTTGGAACGAAAGAACCCAAACGATAAAGTGGTCAAAGTAAGAGTGACTAAAGAAAGGATTTATAATCTAGGAGTCTATCTGTTAAGTTGACAAATAGAGGGGCCATAGTGCTATTTTCTCGGATCTGTCATCACTGGGTGAATGAAAAGATAGGAATCGAGAAATTAGAATAAAAAAATCCGACCTACCGGATTCGAACCAGTGACCTAAGGATTAGCTGTGGATATTATCCGACTACAGTCTCCGCTCTACCAACTGAGCTAAGGTCGGTTGTTGGATGCATCTCTATTAACTGCTATATATTTTGTATTTTCCGTACGATTAAGGTATCCTAAGTTGAATTAAATTCACGACGACGAGAAAAAGGTTCACAGATTCAGTCAGGAAAAAAAAAACGGTTCACAGAAACCACCAGCAGGTGATTGTAGAAACAAAGGTTAAAACTGATCTGTAATTCTCCATCTTCTGTCGCCCTTCTATTCCTCTGTGATTTCACTGCTTTCAATCTTCTTTTCTGGATCGCCCACCCTAAATTTCACCAGCTAAGGTATGTCCCTCTTTTCATTAATGAATTTTCTCCCTGGTTAATCTCACTGCGATAGCGGATCTCCATTCTGTCTATTCCGGCCCTGATATGTTGACGATCAGATAGATTGACACATTGATTTTTAGCCATTTTGTGTGTGTGTGTGTGTGTTTTGGATCATAGGGGGGATTTACGATGAGAATAAGTAAAACCGAGATTGATTTGAGGAGATTACTCGCCGCTGCCCCTCAGCAGCAAAATCAAGCTAAACTTGTACATGTATGTTCATACATTTGTAACCCTAAAATGTTCTTCTCCGCGCCCGACTGCAAATCTATGCATTTCTTCTTCATTTTATAACCCTCACTTGCGTTTAGCATTCTTTCTTTGTGTATAAATCTTTCGTTGATGCATATGGTGTTAGTTTATTTGCAGTATGTTGCTACTTTACGAGAACAACTGGAGCAGCTGGCTGCAGAGAGAACTCCCGATGGTTTGCCTAGGTCAGTAAAAAATTTGCCCGTAGGCTTTCAAGGATGGGTCAATTTGGCTAAGATATGGGTCTGAGCGATCACTGAGACTTATTTTGTGCTATTCCTGCGAATTTTTGCTCTTTCTATCCACAGAGTTTCCAAGGCTAAGGTGAATGATTATTCAGAGAAGATTGAAGCCATTGCTTCTAAACTGGCAGCACCTGCACCATTGGTGAGTCAGATCGATCTGGAATGATATGTATTCATTTTGAGAGCATAGACATATGTTTTACACTCCTGCTTCTTCACTGTGTTTCTCTAATGTTAAACAGCAGTAATAAGTATGCCATTGTGATGTCATTGTAGCTTTTAGGTGGCCACCTGTCTTAAGATTTAACATACTTTGTGGAAATTAGAATTGGATGGATGTGTTGAATTTTAGAGAAATTGTTTCTTACTAAATGTACTTATTACTTTTACTTTCAGCCTGATATTAAGGCTCCAATGGAGCCTCTTTCTGGTTCTAGCAAAGGAATTCATACGTTAGATGAAAACAATCAACTTCCATCTTCCCCGGGATTGAGAAGGAGAAACGTGTGAGTGAAATTAGTCTTCCATGATCAATTTTATTTAAGAGAGGTCTCTGTTAGTGTTACTGATCTTGTCTTTATCTCTCCCGGTTAGTGTCATTTGCCCTGTACTCAACTCTTTATTTATTATAACAGACAACTCTCAAACGTTGAAGACAGAAGCCGTGATAATGCTCAGGATGACGCCTCTGCCCCAGTAAAACTGGATGCTGCAGCACACGTGCACATTGAAAAGCACAGGTGAGTAGTCCTGTACAGTGACACTTGCCTTTAAATACCGTGGAGGTGCAGCAGCTTGAATCTCATTTGCAATGCTTTGTGTGCACAAGTGTAGGATTCCAAATATAATTGGGTTAGTGAAAACTCTGCCATTATTCGTTGAACACACGTCAAACTTCTATTAGCTGTCTTAAGAGTATATGCTTCCTTGCATTGAAATGCATACCATGTCTACATAGATCCATTTATGTATCCTCCAACCTCCATAACTGAATAACGAAAGATTGAAACTGCAACAGAAAGCTTCAGGAGGATCTGACAGACGAGATGGTGGTGTTGGCACGACAACTGAAGGAGAGTAGCCTCATGATGAGCCAGTCTGTGCAGGGTGCCGAAAAGGTATTATGCTTTAGCGACCGTCATTTCATTTCATCTCTCATGAGTAAATGACAATTCGTGATCTGATCGGCGTCCATTCATTTCATCTCTGGAAGCGCAGGTACTGGATTCAACAGAGGAAGCAATAGAGCAAAGTTTGGCAACAACAGGACATGCAAATGTAAGAACTGGGAAAGTGTTGTCAGAAAGTTCAAAGACCTCATGCCTTACTTGGCTTCTTCTCTTTGGCATGACCTGCATTTTCGTCATGGTCGTCCTTCTCATTCGCGTCACCTAATTATAATACTAGTAGATAGTTTTGGTTTCTTATTGTTGTAAAAAGTCAGTGAATCTCTGTGTAATGTTAAAATTTGCATCTCCCATCATCTGTCATTTGATTTCTTGACAATGATGAATGATGTGGTTATGAAGGCTCCTTTCCGTGCGTTTTTCTCTTTTGCACTCTGCAATTAATTTTGTCTCTAAGCTCAAATTCAGCAAAGCCAAATTGGCATTAACAGTGATGGAGTTCATTGATCTGGAAGGTGAACTGCTTAACTTCCATTATCCTTCTTACTGTTCCTCAATACTCTTCGGCTGTTCATTAAGGGGTTCGTATTGTTTATCGTTTCTTTCTCCATCCCATCCTTGCATTTATTATGGGATTGGTATAACTGTTCGGAACGTTCTATGGTGCTGAGGGGGGGTTTCAGCACCGCCCTTATAAGGGAGCTGAAGCCCCTTACAGCCGTCCGATCAGATCTAGTGGGGGGGGGGGGGGCGGGAAAAAGGGGGCCGGTTTAATAAGGGTAGTTTAGGGATTACACACATATGCCAGCCCAGTTGATTGAGACGTGTGGATGGGACAGCTTGGCAACTTCCTATATAAACCCCCACCAAAGCTCATAAATGCAATATTTGAAAATTCCCCGCCTACCTCTCTTGCTTTTTCCTTCTCTCTCCTTCTTTTATGCAGGCACACGTGTGGATTCATATAATTTGTCCTCCTAAATTGCAGACATACGCCGATATTCCGCTGTTTGATATCAAGAATGCAGACATACAGAGCCGACAATCGAAACGCAGCATCAGGTACGTCTCTTTGGGGCTTGTGTTACATCTAACTTTGCGAAAAATATGCGTATATGTCTCCTTATAGAGTTTTTAACGTGGGAATATGCCCCAACAGAAGCTCAAACGCCAGCATCTCGGAGTAGTGGTCAGTAACGATCGTTTTGTTGAAACTTATTCGCTAGTTGAACCCGTTGGACGTTAAAGGTTTAAGATTAACGTGTTTGGGGGTTTTTTTATTGCTTTTAGGTCAGTTTAGACGTATGCTTATGAATATTGTGCTTCGGGTGTATATTTAGACACCAATGGGTCTGTATACAGTGATTGCTTCAGACGTACGTCTAAAATGTTCAGCGTAATGTCTACAATACAAGAATTAAAACACATGTGTACATAATTAGTGAATGACTGGATGGGCAAATGAACAGCACGTTTATATTTATGTGGACACATGTCTGACTTGGAGCAAAAAGAGTGGCGTGTGGGTATTTGAATATGCATTCAATCGCATGCTTGATTTATCAGGTGCATATACATAGTTTTACCCACACTTACATATGTCTGATCCTTGTTATGAAAATTACAACATAATCACGTGCATGTTTAATGTGACTAGACATACGGAACAGGATTCTATACATACACATACAAGTATATAAAAAATGAACATATGTTTATACGTTAGACTTATCTCATACGTTCGACATATAATCAACAGGGCATGATTCACAAACAACACCTTCAGAAGCGGAGCCCGTGTTTGGTATGCATATGTTATTATTTTACTTTTATACAGACCGTACGTGTTCATATTATCAATGTAGTTAAAATCGCGATTCCACGTAAAATCGAAAACTTGGGTAAAATCGGAATCGTAAAATCGAATCGTAAAATCGTAAGATTTTATGTCCCAACTAAAAAAATATATAAATATTCATAAATAAACATAAAATGTTAATAAACTTAGAAATTATACACTCTTAAAACAATTAATACTCAAACAACCAACATTAATTTCATAAGCATAAGTGCATAAGTAAATAAGTATCTTAATAAACATAATAGTTCACTACTTCATTACATTCCATATTTCATAAGCACACACCATACGTCCATACCACACGTTCACACCGCACAAAACACACCATATCACCACACTACACTACAAAGTCCTCATTCATGTTTATAGTACACGATCACCACTCACTATTAGTCTATTACTTCATTACAATCCTCAATCCTTTTGAAAACAACAAGTACAACAAACTACATCAAATCTTTAGGATCAACATTAAAATCTAATTCCTCATCTTCCTCATCTTCCTTATCTCCCTCATCTTCATCATACACATTCTCATCTCCAATCTCTTCTTCGTTGTTGCCTCTATCTCCACCTTCGTCCTCATCCGCGACAAATTCTTCTTCAAACCTCTATTTAATAATATAACCACACATGAATAACAATATCACTAACAAGATTCTAAATAATCATACAAAGAAATAACTTACTTGTTCCTCTTCCTCATCCGGAAAAGATTGTTCATGAGTAGATTCATTCTCAAAAGTTGCTTCATTATCTATTCCCATCAAGTCCTCGACATTCTCATTCTCATTCTCATTCTCAACTTCTCCATCTTCTCCGGCAAGCCACTCATCATCGGAATCAATTTCATCAAATACGCGTTCAATATCTTTTGCTTGTCTTCGCAACAACTTTGAGTTGTACATCACATACACAATGTCATTCATCTTCTTTTGCAACAAGCGGTTTCTCTTCTTAGAGTGCACCTGAAATACCACATATATATGATAAACATAAGAAATGTAAAAGTATGGAGAAGTATAATATGTATTCTTTAGAAAGTAGAATCTTACCCTCTCAAACACACTCCAATTTCGTTCACATCCAGATGCACTACAAGTCAAACTCAGGATTCGAACAACAAATTTTTGAAGCTCGGGAACGTCATCACCAAAGGAGGACCACCAATCAGCTGGATGCTTTCTATCCAACAATTGCATAGACCCATATGAAGAGAACATACCTCTTGCATGATGAAATGTGTCCAACTGCTGCATTAATGTAAGACTCTCATCTCTATCTTTGGATAATCTTTCCACACAATCATATAAACCCACTTTCAGCTTCCTTTCATTAGGGTCAAAATTTGCACCGAAATGGACCTTTGGATTTAGCCAATAAGCAGCATAGTGCAAAGGACGGCTCATTTGATCATTCCACCTCTTCTCAATGATGTTCAATACAGGCTTATATCTGCAATTATGCAACTATTTTAACTGAAATAACAAGTTAACAACATTCAATATATTATGTCTAGCAAGTTATCATGTCTAACAAGTTAAACAACACTCAATGATGTTCAATACAAGTTTCATGTCTAACAAGTTAAACAACTAAAGGTAAGGAACTAAGAAATGGTTACCTCTTCTCAATGTTGCTAAAGTTACTTTTGATCTTCTCCATGGCTTGGTTCAACTCCAAGTACAAAAAAGGCATCGATGGAAACTCATCTGAATCAACTAAGCGAAGAACTTTCATAAGAGGCATAGCAGCACGAAGGCATGTCAGCACACTAGTCCAAAATCTGCTATCTAGTGCGATTCCTTGAATCCTTTTCCCTTCTCGAGTGCTAGAAAATGTGCTTTTCCTCCATGTTTCCGAGGAGAACATACTCATCAAATCACCCTTGTGTTCGCTCAGGCAACCTAGAGTTAAATAGGCAGTTGCAAATCTTGTAAGAGCAGGCCTAATTAACTCTCCTCCCTTAGTGAAGTCTTTAAGCATAGAAATAAGCATTGCCCTTCCATAAATATAGTTGGTTATCTTTCTTCCCTTAGCAATGGTTGTCTTATGAATGGGCAATTTCTTCTCTAAATCTTCCAACATTAAATCCAAGCAATGAGCCGCACAAGGAGTCCAAAAGAGGTGTTGCCTTTTCTCCATCAATTTTGCTCCAGCAGCTTTATAAGCAGATGCGTTATCTGTGATGACTTGAATAACATTTTCTTCTCCAACTTTCTCTACAACATCATCTAGCATCTCGAACACCTTCTGTGTATTCTTGGAATAGTGGGATGTATCAAGAGACTCAATGAATACAGTCCCTTTTGGACTATTAACCAAGAAATTGCAAATCGATCTTCGTTTCCTGTCTGTCCAACCATCTGACATTATGCTGCATCCAACTTTTGTCCATTCATTTCTGAATATGCTGAGTTTTGATTCCACTTCTTCCAACTCTTCTTTCAAAAGTGTCTCCCTAATCTCATGATACGAAGGTGGTTTAAAACCAGGACCATGTCTCGCAGCAAGCTCGAACATAGTATAGTACTCAGGCTCTCTTGCAGCATTAAACGCTGTACCAGTCAAGTAAAACCATCTAGCTATACTCTTACATGCATCCTTTCTAAGATCTTTCTTCAATAATGTGCTCATAGTTGTTTGAGTACGAGTAGGAGGAATACTACTTGAACCACTTGCACGAAGAGATGAATATATAGTTTCTTGAGATCCAGTTGCAGAAGCTGCAGTACTAATGCCCCTGTGAAGCAAATTTTTTCTTGCCTCCTTAGCCTCTAAATTCAAATCCAAGACGTCTAACATTTGTTTCCTAACATCATCTGGTACACTTAAACATGGCTCTACATTCTCCTTCGTTCTTGCAAGATGATGTTTGAAACGAAATATGCCACCAGATAATACCTTGGAACAAAATTTGCACTTGGTTTTCTTCGAATCACCATCAATATCAGTTGCATACTCCCAACCTGGATCTCGTCTACTTCCAGGAGCATTTTTCTTTCTCTTGGGCTGCCTCGACTTAGATGCAGAAGCAGTAGCACGTCCATCACCACCTGAAGACATTTCCTGCAAAACATGAGTAAACTAGTATCAATTTACCAACCCATTTCCGCAAGAAGTAGCAAGCAGCAAAAGTGGTGGAACTATAAACAATGTTAGTCAATTGAAATGAGTAAACTAACTTACCAGTAATTAACCACTTCAACGGCTGCCGAACAGGGGAAAGAGTTTGAATGCTGCTGAACAGGGGGAAGAGGATGAAGGAGGTAGACTCGGAGTATCGGACAGCCTTAGCAGGGAAGAATGGAAGACGACTGACTGACTCGGACCACCTGCAGGCTGCAGCAAGGACGAAGGAAATATGGTGAGTTGGTGACTGGTGATTCGTCAGACTCGGACAAGCTGCAGAGAAGAAGAGAAGACGGTGACTCACCGTCCGGAGTTGGGAATCGATGCTGCTGATGAACGGCGGAGGAACGAGAAGGAATCGACGGTGACACCGTCCGAAGTCGCGGATCGACGCTGGCGCTGAAGAAATTGATGAAGAAGTCGACGACCCAACAGAATGGAGCACGACGGCGGAAGGACGGCGGATTGACGGCGGAAAGACGGCGGAAGGACGGCGGAAAGATGGCGGAAAGACGGCGGAAGGACAGTGGAAGGAGAGGACGGCGTGAAGAAAGACGGGAAGAAGGACAGCGCCGTCGGCGATTTGGGGAAAGAGTGGGTAGATGCAAAAATTAGGGTTCAGCTGCGTTATTTTGGGGAAGGGTGGTTGTTCTGCATTTTAGGTTGAACCAAAAAATCAAACCGGTCAAACTTAAACCAGTCAAAATTTCGGTTGTTTCTGGAAATTAAAAAAATCGTAGAAAATCGTAAAAATCGTCGATTTTGCGATTTTAACGATTTTATTATCGATTTTACACGATTTTGATGGCCCACGATTTTGTAGTGAAATCATGATCGTTTTGCATAAGTGAAGTCGTAAAATCGTACGATTTTACGATTAAAATCGCGATTTTAACTACACTGCATATTATGCATCTGAATGACACATGCTTCAATTCATTTATAACAGATTTAACACGAGTCGACAACGGTGATTCACTACAGTTCACAACACGGAAAGCAGCAAAGGCTTATTACGATGCATATGCACATGAAACAGGGTTTGGGGTCCGGATCAATTACCAACAGAAGAAGAATACCCGAAATGTTTCACATGCATTGGTGGAAGAGGATGGGAGTACACGTCGGTTTTACGTGAGCTATGTATGTACACGAGAGGGATTCCGAAATAAAAAAGAAAATGAAAAAAAAACGAGACATACCGGAGGAACGGGTGGGCTGTGAAGCAGGTATGTCTGTCTTATGTATGTTGCTAGAAACTTACATATGTCTTGTTAATCCATTTAGACGCACATTCATATTTGATACTACACATACATTTATCGAATCGTATGTCTACAATATTCTTATAGCCCATAATCACAAAATTGCAGAAATAAGACTTCGTTGGGACAAGGTGCTCAGCAAGTATTGCGTAACAAACTGGGTAAAAACACATGCCCCACATAAGCTGGTGCCCCGCCAATACAAGAACCTCCATCGTTCAGCAAGGAAAGTTAGTAAAGCAAATGCACGTCTTGCAATGGTCCACAAATATGTCGGAGTAAGTATTAGAGACTCTTATGATATCATGCGCCAGACAGCGGGTGGAGCACAACACGTAGGATTCAATGTCAAGGATTTGTAAAACTACATGGGGTCCGAGACAGCCAAGATGAAGAAAGTGGACGAATCAATGATGCAGGAACATTTCAGAATGAGAGCTAGGAGTGACAGGAACTTCTATTATGAGATGCAAGCTGACAGCAACGGAGAAATTCTAAGTGTCTTCTGGGCTGATGGTCGAATGCGCGAAGAGTACAAGGTCTTTGGTGATTCAATCAGTTTCGATACAACGTATAGGACAAACAAGGAGTACCGACCACTAGGTGCGTGTATTTTATGCTTCAATGTGGGTTTTAATAACTCATTCACAATTGAAAATGTCTGAGAATGCTTATAAGATTGACATTTTCTGCTAAATAGATTAACTAATTCACACATGTGTTTATCTGCCTTTACGTTCCGACATGTCTTCATTCACACAAGAGCGTATCTGTTATATAGTCATACATAAATTGACATCCCCAACACTACATGCATACATACGTTTACATTACGAGAAGTCTATTCATACATGTACAGATAAGAGGTTATACGAATATATATGGGTACTTAACAATTACATTAATAGCACACGTGTTTCCCTGCCAATAATGTCTTCAGAACATATGTTCATATGCTGAACAACTCATTCACACATGTGTATATATGCCTTTACGTTCCCACATGTCTTCAAATACGATAACTAATTACTATGAGATTGCAGCCATCTTTGTCGGATACAACCACCATAGGGAGCTGGTTATCTTCGGATCAGCCTTGTTGTTCGATGAGAAGACTGAAACATTTGAGTGGTTATTCAACCAATTTAAAGAGTGCATGAGGGGGCAAAAGCCAACCAGCATCTTCACGGACCAAGCTCCGGCCATTGCAGCTGGCATACGAACTCAGTTCCCCCTGCCGGAGACTTTCCACGGGCTGTGCACCTTCCACATACACCAAAATGCATCTAAGAATCTAGGATCATTATGTGACTCTGCCTTTGTTGCAGAACTAAACTACCTAATGTTCGGTGTTGATGATGACATTGAATTTGAAGAAAACTGGGAAAAGATGATAGCTACTTGTTTCCCAGGAAAGGGCCCAGAAGGACATCCATGGTTAACGCAGATATACACGAAGAAACGGCAGTGGTCTCGTGCATGGGTTCAGTACCACTTTACATGCGGTATGAGAAGTTCACAGCTAAGTGAGAGCTGTAATAGCAACCTCAGACACTATCTAAAGCCGAGCCTTACTTTGATTGAGTTCTTCAACCAATTCATTCGGCTTGTTGAAAACAAGCGAGAGAAGCAACTGCAACGGGACTTCCAAATGATAGCTGGAGCGTACCCAAATCGGTATGCTAATTTGAAATACATACATACATCTAAATATACTGAATGTGATGAATAAGACATAGACATGTGTCTAAATTGGTTGGTTATACATGGGTCTAAATTGTGCATACTCAGTTGTAACATGGGTCTAATTGGAACATATGCTTGAATAAGTATAACATAACTTTGTTTGAATATCAACAGATTCGAGGACAGCTTGCTCACGCAGCAGCTTGCCAAGGTGTACACACCACTTGTCTTTAAGAGATGGATTGAAGAATATGCTCCAATAATGGGTTATAGTATGGTCCTACTTGGGAGAAATGAAGGGGGGACAAGAACATTCAAAGTCTTCAAACGCCTTGTTGATGGGAAAACGACAGACGATAGGGTTGTTGAACTTTCTGCTGACGGCAATACCATGACTTGCAAATGTCATATGTACGAGATGGAAGGGCTGCTTTGTCGCCATATTATAAGAATGAGAGAGCTGTTGGGGAACGTAGAGAACGAGGCTTTCTTGAAAGTCAACGAAACTCTCTTATTGAAGAGGTATAGTAGAACAGCTTTGGATGGCCTGGATCTTGGTCCAACTATACCTGAAGTGTCCCAGCCAGATGTTGCCAAATACGATGAGATGAATGTTGCACTTAGTGTTCTGCGAGCACAGGTATGTAGCTAATGATTAATTACATTATGGGTCATGTTTAGAATCAACACATATGCGCTTATTGAAATTATTTACACATATGCGTTGGGATCATATGTCTATCTAGTTGATTCACACGTGTGTGTGCATATGTTTTATGATAGAATAGAGTACATCCAGTAAACTAATTTTCTAACTTGTTGAAGGTCAATGGGGATCCGTACCTTATGGATATAGTTATAAAAGCAACGAAGGACCTATCACTCAAACTTGGTCACGGGCAAGAAGATCCTGATCCAACCCCTCCACAAAGCCAAAACGGCAGTAGCCGAACTTTGAAAAAAAGGACAGATACATTCAAACCCCGCAAGAGGCCAATGTCACTAAGGGAAAAGGCATCACATTCACAAACAGTGAGGTCAACAAAGCAAAGTGCAATGGATAAGCATCGAATGGGTGGGGCTGATCTACACTTGTAGAACATATGTATTTAATATAAGACATATTAATGGTCCTTGGTATTCGAATGCCAATGTGTATACGTATAGACCATCTTTTGATTGACATATGTCTTAAATGGAAAACTTCCACATGTTAATTAGTAAAATGTACTATATGAACTAGACATATGTATGTTAGGTCGGCGACCTTACATATGCGTATTTAACGGCACATAGATGTAAAATGATATTTACTGATATTGTATGAAAATGACATATGTAACGGGATTACAACATATACGAAACGGGAGAAAATAAATATGAAATACCTAATACATATGTATGAAGTAAATTACCATACGAAGTAAGGAACTAGACATAATAATAAGTTTCCCATTTATATGAATGGGTTTGATACACATATGTATGGTTACATATAGTTACCGATTATATAAACGCACTTCTGGAAGTGCTACATCACAGATGGAAATCTAAATAGAAATTGATTTAACATAACACGGAAGCGTACACTTAACATGACATACCGAAAGTGAAATTACATCTACGAACTATTTCCATCGTTGGAATCGGTATCCGATTCCAATCGACGGATCTGGTAGCGAAGCCTCTCTATCTCCTGCTCGAGCTCCAGGTTCCGGATGATCATTTCGTCGTAAGTCTCGACGTAGTCATCACCGTCGTCAGTTGGGGCTCCCAACTTGCACCACATGAAGCATTCGCAACCCCCAGACCGCAAGTAGCATGTTAAGTAGTGTGTGCATCCCGCTGGAACAGCAAGGGACATGTCCTGAAGCCCGTACAGCTTTGCCGCCCGTCCACAAGCACAAAGCACTACAACGCCCATTTCCTATAAACAGATAGAAAAAATTGAAGGTATGAAGCACGTGAAAGCAAGATTTAAACCATAGCCGAACCATGTGGTTGGGTATGTCGGCGGCCAGACGGAATCTGAAATTTGAATGGGAGCCTGATAGCATAAACGTAGAAGTTGAGTAAAAGAGTAAAAGGGGTGCCCCCTCCAACGAGGTACGATTACCCTTACCGCCGAGACTTGAATCCGGGGTTGTTCCCCCGCTATGTGGGTAGATCTGCTCCTGGGGTAAAGTAGGAGTACTGTTAGCGGCTGCTGCAAAGAGTTGGGATGTTGTAGGGTTTCCCCTGGAGGAAATGAGCCCATATATAGTAAGGGAAGACAGTAATGGGGATAAATTGGTAATTCCAAGTTCAAAGTAACCCTAAACCAACTACACATACGTATTAACTATACAGGTGTGTAGACATATGCCATATGCCAGTAAAAATAACATAAAAATGAATGTAAACATATGCCATAAAAAACCAAACTTCCATCATAATATCGCAAAGCTTATTAATTTTTTATAATAATCCAGTACACATGTTGATACACATGTGTGTAGATTAACTATACAGGTGAATTTAATCAATATCAAATTTAATTCATAATTTCCCATTTCCGAGATGTTCCAGAATCCGAGCATATGTATGTATAATTCTGACACATGTGTTGACTACTTCCGCGTATGTGTGGGAGCTTTTAATGGAACAAGTACGCATATGTCTTCCTGCCCATTGGAAGACATAGCTGACAGACAAAACAAACGTAATAAAAACACATGTGTGAATAATAATTAAATACATTATTCTACATAATTACATTACACATCCCATGCACTTGCAAAGGGACTGCCATGACTGAATTGTAGATTATACATGTACAAAATCAATTATGAATCCATACGAAGTACTACTGTCTAGGATTGAACTTCGTTCGGGTTCATAATTACCCCAAAAAATATCAGGCCCCTTGCTCCCCCAAAATGATTGCGTAAATACGAAACTGTCACACTAATTCCCCTCAGGAACAAGGGAAAAAAACATCACCCTTAGAGACATACGAAGAAACACCTTGCAACAATCTGCCTCTCATGTCATTCATGCTAGACAATAGCATCCTGACTGTGATGTGTGCCCTTCTTACATCAACCTGAGCAGCCCAACACTGTATCATCCATGGCAAAACGTTGCCACAACACCAAAATTCCAGGTAATTGCACAGAAAAACACCACAGGATTCATTGTCTTTCTGCTCAATCCCATGGGCAACGGTCCTTCCATACCCTTTCACTTCCTCTGCACTTACATCCTTCCGATACATGGGGACAACAACGGAGGCCAGCTGCTTAACTTTGTCACCTAGTATCTAATAGGGCTCGAGCAATTCATCTCTTCTAACACTGTCAAGCACTTGGACCACTTTGTCCCTCAAGTTGACGCAGTAGACGATGAAATGGTGCCCCGTGCAGTGTGGGAAGAACCACTGCAAAAACATACGGATGGTATGCTAACGTTATTCAAAACCATGGTAATGACCAACCAACAACCATGTCAGCAGTAGGGAAACCCCACCATTCAAACATATGCATACTTCTAACAAACCATGGATGAAGTGATAATACTAAATACATATGTGTGTATAACAAAAATGATTTAATGCTTGCGTCCTACTAACACAGAGCTAACAAACACATCAAGGATAAAATCATGCTAAAAAAACAGTTGGGTACTACCGGTATTCGTCAGCAAATCAATAGGGGCCATACATATGTGTAAATAATAAATGAAAGCATATGACTTAGTACTTACTGGCTTTCATATAATTTAACTAACAACCTTCAAAAGAACCATGGTTGATGAAACCGTTAAAATACACTTACATAATCACAAGCAGCCCAATGAATGCCTGTAGCACAATCAATCTCCGAAACAGCAAAATCTACAGCCGACTGTACTGTTCCTTCCACAAGAGCAGTCTAGAACAAACACATGTCTAAATTATGACACTGTGAGTGAATCTATACAAGACAGAGGGCTCTATCTGTTATAAGAGACTTACCGTCACATAAGTAGTTAAGATCCACCGGTCAACAGATGAAGTAACCTTCAAATGTTTGAGCACAAATTTTGCATATCCATTGACCAAGAAGGTGGACATCATCATGCCCGGCATACATGATTGGAATTCAAAACGTGACAGTGACTCATCCATTGTCTTATACAGACAGTCGTGCCTACAAAAACAAATAAAATTAAAGTAACTAACTTGGGCAAATCGTCAGAATGGGGGCTCAAAATTAGCTACGCTCATGTAACTTGAAAACATGCGTGTGTGAATAAATGAATGACATAAGTATGAGTGAATTTGAAAATGCTGCTATCCCATTAAACACAAATATGCATGTTATGAAGATATACACCTGAGTTATAACAATTTTTACTTAATGCAGCTTAACCCATGCTTGGGGAAAAAACAATGCATATGATCATACTCGTTGGAAATTAGAAACATATGTCTATATGACAAAACAAACATATGGAATGAAAAAATAAACACATACGTTGATTCTAGAATAAATTAGATGCATGGGAGTGATGATACTTTAAATGTACCGAACATACTGATCAAGATCTGCTGCCCAAGCATATGATAAGACGGAAGAAGCCAGCTTAACATCTTCAAAGACATCTTTCCTAAATTCCTCGACCATATCGACAACCCTGACCGCCTCTTGGGTCAAAGGACCGGGCAATGTGATGATTTCATATTGGAGCCCCTTCTCCTCGTCCCCAACTTTCTTTTCTTCCTCCGCCGGTACTTTCGGCATCCGAATTCGAATTTTACGCTTGGCAGGGACTGCCTCATATGGAGATTTGATGTAGGCAGATGCCCTCTTTGTTCTCTTGGACGCTGATCTGTGTTTCCTTGGAATTTCCTTGCCCTATGAAAAAACATAGGACATAGGACATAAATTAATACATATGTTTTAATTGGAATTTGTTCACAAATTACTATGTAGACACAAGTCTACATGGGAAACACATAAGTTTAATTCTGAGTATGACATATCATACATCAGAATTATTAACACCCAACTCAAATGATTAAATTAAACATTTAAACTCTCGAACGTATGAATGTTCATACGCCTGAATGAAAACCTAAGTGGGGCATATAAATTTTAAATATTTCGTCCCATCCTTGGGGCTGCTCCCTCATGTTCTCCGGTCTTCAGTTCATGGATTAAGCCCTCTGCCTCACCGTCTGTACCATCCGGAACTGGTTCAGTCTGAGCTGCATACACCTGCCGAGCAATGTCAGATATGACATTGAAATTTCCAAGGTCGGATGTCTCTGATGCACTGCTTTGACCGAAGCCGGGGGGCCTTGAGGTTCAGAATCACTGACCACATTCAGCGGCTGCCCCGCTTGCGATCCATCGCCCACCACATTAATATTACTCACCACTGCAGAGCTGCCCTTCGTAACTGTCTCAACATTTTCAGTCTCGTTTCCCTTCTGTCCAACCTCAGGATCACGATTCATCCCTGCACTGACTGTCTCCTCCACTTCCTGTACAACAGGTGATCGCTGTTAGCGATTCTCCATCTCGTTCACGAATCTAATCCGGTCAGCAAACCCATCCCTTAGGAATCGGAAGGTGCCCATGAACGATTCCATAACCTCCAAGGACCGGTCAAACCATCGCAGCCTCTCTTGTGCCTGCGATGTGCATATCAATGAAGCTTATGAATGACTAATGTAAACATATGTTTGAAATATTAAACTCGTAACTGATAGTGTGCCACGGGATAAGAATGCCCGAACTAAATCCTAGACATATGAAAGCACCTTGACATACAGCAAAATTAATAATATATACATGTGCTACCAATTATTAAATCATATGTGTGTCGGGATGATTATACCTCTGCTGCACTCATGGAATCAACATTGAATTCCGACCGGGGCAAGAGAGGGAATCCTTGAAAATAACCAATGTCTGCTCCATGAGGAGGGGCAGATGAGGTGTTTGCTGGTTGCGGAGGAACTGTTTCAGTCCCCTAATCAGCTGCCTCGTTCCTGCTGGTCTCACCATCACCCCCTTGCCGGGACTTCTTCCTACCACTCATCCTTTGCCCATCATCAACTACAACCTTCCTCTTACCATCTGCTGGGGCACCGAACAGCTGTTCAGACCTGGGCCTAGACACAGGTTCCTTTGACGGATCAAAAGGAATTATGTAGACATGGGAGAGATTTTGCAAGCCTCCCAGCCTGCCGACACGCTGTTTAATTGAACTAGTTGTCCAATTGCGTATAGTGGGCCTGAGAGGCGGCAGTTTACCGGTAGCCGATTGACCAGCACGGTCGAGGAAACACAGCTGATACAAAATTATTACGTTAGTACAAAATTAAGACAATGATTTGGTAACATTGAATATTTTACACAGAGATGTATATGGCTTACCTAAACATATGAATGGATCACATATACATATGCATGGGTAATGATGTAACAAGATTAACTATATGTATGATTAGAACACGTAAGCATATATATGGATTAGTCACATGCATGGGTATCGGTGAGAACTGAAAGGATATGGATTAGTAAGTCAAATGTATTTGGATTTCCCATACATATGCTTGGATATAAATCATAAAGACATATTTGTGAGCTGTAATTAAAAAAAGCATATCTATGGGATTACCTAACATTTGAATGTATAACATAGACATATGAATATGAAGGATAATCTACACATATGGTTGGATTAAGTTATAACTATGTCTAGATTTTGCATATGCATGGATTAAGGTATAACTATGTCTGGAGATTAATTACACAGACATATGTTCGTATAAGGTTCATTGGTTCCTACGTGTAAATTATTAGGGTTCACGCGCAAAAGAAAGAACCCTAACAATATTTTAACAATGCATATGTTTGGATCATTCGAGCAAAGTAATTAATAATCAATACATATGTGTAAATTATTAGAAACTACTGCTTACAGTGACAAAATGGATGTCGTACTCAACGAACTTCTTATCCGGACACTCCCTTATTAGCTGCAATATGTGCTGGGGCCAGTTAAATTCCCTGAACTCTGGGGCATCCCTTCTATAAAAGATCCCGAGGTAGCCCAGATCTACATTCCCATTCGACCCAGGCTTCAATAGACACCCCACAAAATACAGAACAAACAACCTAAACCACTTCTCAATGTCTTTCTGTCTTTGCATGCAGCCAAACAAATGAGACAGAGAAACATAACCCTTGTTCCCCGTCGATAACCCCAAATCAGCACCCCATGCCTTTGTATTACGGACATCTACTTCGAAATAATCAGACACACAGGCGGTCCCCCTCTTCAGACCATATACACGAACGACGTCATCTTCGCCCAACGTAAGAGATTGGCCTTCTCTTATTGTTAGGGTTAGTGCTGTATTGTTGAAATGGTGGATAAGCCACCAGACGAGGGGTTTCTTGTATTGAGTTATGAGAAGGAACTCCACGAAATCCATTTCTTCCTGCCTTAATTTGTTCTGACGCTCTGCAGATAGAACACGCCACAACTCGTGAAGCTTCATAGGCGAACAGCGCAACTGATACCTGACAAGATCGGTATCCAGATCATTGATTATCCTCAACTCGTCCGTGTATTTAGCCATCTACTACAAGTTTATTGCTTCAGAAATGAAGGGAATGGAGATTTAGGAATTAGAAGATTGAAAGAGACTTGAGTGAGAAATTCCAAACGACGAAGTAAACCTCTCTCTCCTTCTACCACACGCTTAAATTAAAAAGCAGAAAGTGGCGACGGCGTCTGACGCCGATTGGATGGATGGGCAGGGATAGACGCTTCCCCACGTGAAAACCCCGTCCGCAAATACGATAATACCCTTGCTATTGACCTCCGTGCTAGTATATTTGAAAAAACTTGGATCTGGGCCGTCTGATTAAAAATCAACATCATGGGCCGTTGGATACGGGCTTCAGCACCAGATTGGTGCTGAAGTTTCAGCAGGCCAGAATTTTCCCTAACTGTTCCCCTCAATCTCTGTGCATCTACTTTCCGGGAGATTTTAAGGTGAAAAATCCTTGACATTTCTTATTTAAGAACTCGAATTTGGACTGTTAGAACCGTAATAACTATAATTGAGTGGTACTAAATGTATCAAAGGGTAAATCAGAAAATGTATAGTAATTAAAAATAATAATTTATATTTATTATAAATCCACAAACGTGGTAGTGGGTAGTGGGCGGTTATTTGTGGTTTTGAGATTTTTTTTCTAAAGACAACACTCTTGGTCAAAACTTTGCTTTCTCAACTTGTTTCTTTCAATTTTTTTCAATCTCTCATGAAATTGATTCAAACAAGAATGGCGTTGATATCACTGATTTATGAATTACAGTATTTGCATATTTTTGTGATCGATATGATTTCACCGTTTATTGATGTGGTACCATCCGTTGTGTAATTGTACCATTCATATTAATTGTATTATGTATTTTTTTTAAATGTACCATTTGTGGCTAAATTGTACCATTCATATGTTTCTGTACCGTTCGTAATGAAATTGTATCATTCATATTAATGATATCATTTTTTAATAATGTATCATTCGTGGTTAAATTGTATCATTCATATGTTTCGGTACCATTCGTAGTTAAATTGTACCATTCATATGTTGTATTTTTTTAAAATGTACCATTCATGGCTAAATTGTACCATTCGTAATGATATTGTACCATTCATATAAATGATATCATTTTTTTAATGTACCATTCGTGGTTAAATGTACCATTCGTAGTTAAATTATATCATTCATATGTTGTATTTTTTTTAAATGTACCATTCATGGCTAAATTGTACCATTCGTGTGTTTCTGTACCATTCGTAATGATATTGTACCATCTGTATTAATGATATCATTTTTTTTTTGTAATGTACCGTTCGTGGTTAAATTGTACCATTCATATGTTTCGGTACCATTCGTAGTTAAATTGTACCATTTATATGTTGTATTTTTTTGAAATGTACCATTCGTGGCTAAATTGTACCATTTGTGTGTTTCTGTACCATTCATATTAATGATATCATTTTTTTTTTGTAATGTACCATTCGTGGTTAAATCGTACCATTCGTATTTAACACCGGAGTTTAATCACCGTCGGCCATGAAAAGTAGAATGGTATTTGAATGTGTCGGCCAAAAATAGAAGAAACAGTTTATTTCTAAAAATTAATTAGGGTTTCAGAATTTAATATGGTACAATAATTATTTCATAATTATCCTAATTAAGTAGTTATTCAATAATATATTTGAAATATATACTCTTATAACTACCCAAATTGGATCAGCCATTGGATTGATACATAATCCGTCGTCCATCTGTGTACCTCCTTCCTCTTTCCGTTATTGCTTTTCCATTGTCTCCACGCCTTATTTTTTCCCCTTTCTGTTCGGTTGTTTTTTCCGTTGGCCCTGCTTTCTGTTTCTTGCACTCTGCTTCCCATGATTCAACAGCTAGTTGCCCCTTCGGAGCGATGCTCGGCCGCATGTACATTCCAGGATTTGATTTGACCACTGTATTACGCTGATGACTGATCGGCGCGGTTTGCTTTGTCAGTCCCTACCCTCTGTGGTTGTTGATTGGACGGCTACTCATTCCCTTCGTGCAACTTGTGTTCCGCTGATGGCTGATCGACGCGATTTCCTTTGTCAATCCCTCTTGTCTGTATTTGTTGATTGGACTCCTGCTCATTGCATTTGTCTGTGCTACGTTTTTAATTGTTTTTTGTTTTTACTGCTTCCCATCCTTCTTCCACTTCCGCTCACTCCCTCTCGTGCTCACTTGCTTGCGTTTCTTCCTCCCACACTGCCTTGCAATGCCTCCTCTGCTCCTTTCGGCCTTCTCCTTAATAAGTGGAAGGTCGAGAATCCATCTAGGCCAGACCAATTTTACGCGTTCGAGACGCTCTGAGCTGATTCAAAGGTCACTTATCTCTTCCCCGTTTGTTATATTCCGCAGTTTTTTCCACTAACTTTCGTCTTTCCACAAGGTACAATCGTCGAGGGGACATCTCATCGGGTTTTCGCCGCTCTCGCTGATAGATCGGACATCAGCTCCGTTTACATCCTCTCCCGATGCACTCTGAATATGCCTCGCAAGGCATTTCGCACGTGCTCCTTCAATCAAATGCTGGTTATTTCCCCATCCAACCTTGGGGACTTAGTTCGTTCTCCGCCTCCTGCTTTTCCATCAACGGCTTTTGAGCTTATTCAATTTGAAGACCTTGATGCTCGCTAGAGGTCCATGTCCATACATATCAAGTCTGCATTCACCCCGTTTAGGTTCGCTTTCGCTTGATTTCATTTTCGCTCCTCTTAATGCCCATCACAGATGCCTTTGTGCTTTTCCGATGTTACGGGTCGCCAGAAGCTGATAACAACTCCCAACCATGTTACCACAGGCCTCACTGATGCTATTACTCCTCTTCAAGAGATTATATTGGTTAATGAGAGGTGCTCACTTGCCCCACACTTCTGCTTACTTCTTATTCGTTGTCCATTCTATTGATTTCCATGTGTTCCGTGTGCCTTCTGGTGCAGGGGGGTTACCTTTCAGGTTACACTCTTGGGATGCTGAAACGCCTGTTATTCTGTGTTCTTCACACCCTGGGTTTGTATTTTTAGCCATTCTCACTGACAATAGCAGTGCAGCTACTAGAATCGTGTCCTCAGAGAGAGGTCTGGCCTCCTGCTCTGTGTTAATGACTGCCATCAGAAGCTGGGTTATTTCCAGCACCAGCTTCTGCGGAAAGGAAAGGATGAACGTACACGTTCGTGATACATAACTTTTTAATGCTTGTTCACCGACTTGATGTCAATTTCCTATTGTAATAGCATAACAAAAATCTCCATGCTTTCTTCCTATGAATGAAGACCATTGGAAAAGGGGTAGAAGAAGAAGAAGAAGAAGAAAACTTTGATAGATTAGAAAGCGATTTGACAAAGTTAAAAAAAAAAACCAAGGCAGGGAAATCAGATAATTGTAGTCTGAATTAGATTTAGTCGACATGATTAATTCCGATGGAGTTATCCTCACTTTTCCCATGGTTTTCTTTTTAGCTGAAAGGGAAGAAAACAAACAGTAGAGAATTGCAGAAAAATGGTGAAAACTAGTAAACACAAAGATCTAACAGAAAGGATGAAGGCTCAGAAGTACCCATTGGTTGTATAATCAGGGGGGACTGTATCCCCTCGTAAAATAGGTAGATTTTTCACATCACCGCCTCCACCTTTCTATTGATCACAAGTTTAAAAGGAAACAGAATGAATACAGAGCTCAAAGCAAAGCTAGCACAGACGATGACAGTGGGATGAAGACGATGAAACACGGAAGATGAAGACGAAGGGTGGTTCATAGAGTTATTTATAGATATAGATTGGAGGCGGCAGGTTGAGAATCAAGATTAGGGTTTAGGGTTTCTTTAGCGGGCCGAGGCCCATAATGGATTACAATAATCTCAACATTCTCATTTCATGAGTTTCTTTCCCCACCCGTCAGGATTCCTTCAATAAACTACACCAACAGTCGTCCATGGCCGCCGACCCCAGCATACACTTGTGCGCGCTAATCGTTAACTAGTAAGCTTCCAATTTTCAAACCTAAACTGACTCTTAAAACTACCACCTCCCCGTCTTGATAGATTTACACAATTTGAGTTTCACTTTCACCCACGGTTCGTTGAATTTGCTCGCAATATTTCATTAACTGCTGTTGCAATTTCAATCACGCAAACCTCATTCTATGCAAACAGCTGTCACCAGAGTTCAGTTTAGCAGCAAATTACACAGCCCAGTGGCCATTCTTTGAGCTCCCACCGGAGACACATTGGAAGTCCAGCTCATTCGCGACAAGACTGGCGTACAATGGTTTAGTGAAGGGGATTGATAGGCCATGGCCACTTGGGCCCAAAACTACCACTAAAGCCCAGCTGCAATAATACAACAACTCATAGGCCCAACACAAAGGCTCACTAGGGTTGAGGTTCTAAGGGCCTATAAAAGCAAAAGTCATTCCCACAAAGAAGGGGCTCTCTCTCTCTCACTCTCCGCTCCCAGCTCTCTCACATCGCTAGGCACACCAGCTCTTTGCTAGGCGACCAGCTCTCCCTAGCCACAGTTTAGTCGCTACGACACAGCTTGTCCCAGCTCTCACGCTACGGCAACCAGTTGCCCTCTCTCGCTAGGAAACTCGCCCAGCTAGCAACGTCTCACTAGGCACAGCTGCTAGCGACCAGCTCCTCGCTAGGCCGACCAGCTCACCCTCTGCTAGGCGACCAGCTCTCGCTAGCAAGTCCCTGCTACACACCACGCTAGGCAACCAGCCTCTTGCTAGGCGACCAACTCCCTCGCTAGGCAACCAGCCTCTTGCTAGGCGACCAACTTCTCTGCCAGGCAACCAACTTCAGACTATCAACTCTCCGTCAGGCTATCCAGCAACACACAAACAAGCCTCTCAGCGGCCATCGCTGAGGTTCGTCATCCTCTTCTTATTCTCTTTACTTAGTATATCTCAAAATACTTAGACTATGGTGACTCATACACATTTACCCGGCATCAACCGAGATCCTATCGAGGTTGTCCGGACTTGCAGGTTGTCAATTAGAACCCTTGATCAAAGCCTTCACAAATACTATTGTTCCTCAGCGAATGGGTCGGAACAATTGGCGCGCCAGATAGGGGGCAACGACTAGTGAGGAATTTCGATTGATTCAACCAAGTAAGTAAAAACGAATCCAGCATTCGCCTTAGAGCTGTCACAAATTGCCAAGAGGAGGGAAGGCAAGGAAGACGCCTGTTTATTTGCTAAAGCGACATCAGAGGTGTCCCATAAACAGTAGAGATATTCAACTGAGTAGTTTGGAAAATTTTGGTCGAAGGATCCAACTCTCAATTGTCAACGCTAGTCAAGTTGGCATCGCATTATCTTCGGTATGACACATTGAGATTAAGATGGGTCATGTGAGAGAAAACATGATAGTTGGCTACTTTATTCACTTGAGCTAAACTAATCAAAGGAGCACTACAGTCTTCTGTCCTTGATCAAGATGTTAAGAGCAACAAAAAGAGGATTTCATCGTTCATCTCTTTAAGGCGATTTGAAAGTAGTATAAAGGAAAAGCAGTAGGGCATTTGAGGAAAAAGGTCGTCCAGCCAGGCCAAAATCGCATTTGAAAGTGACTCGTAAGCTGCAGAATAGTCGCCTGCAATATAAAAAATAAGAGTTATATTCGAAGTTTCCGGAAATATTGAAGGATGGAGCAAAGAAGCGACACCACCTTAAGTATCTGATGGCCCAGTATGAATTAAATTGCCTATCGCTTACCATAATGCTAGTTTCAAACCAAAAAAAAAATTGAGTTGTCCGTCGCTCGTAGCTTGTCGAAGGTAGAAGCTCAAATCCACCAATTATCAAAATGACAAGTCCAAAGCATAAGAGCGAGCCGTCTGTCGATTGCCACGACCCGAGGAAAAAAGCTAAGGCAGAAGCAGCCGCCTGTGAACATACAAAGGGAACAGGATCAAACTATGAAGTGAATCAGACAATGTTGGAGATAGGCAAGAAGAACAAAGAAGTAAAAAGAGATAGAAACAACCTAACTGTTCAAGCAATTTGAAAGAACGAGCTTGGAGGGGTGTCTTCAAGCGTCAGTTTGACAAACCAAGCTTCAATTGCCCAAGGCGACGTTTTCAAGCGAAGAAGGAGGCAATCGCGAGAGGCTATCGCTTGCTAAGGTAGACAAGAAAAAGAAGCGCATTATCGGATAAATTTCAAATCTCTGAGGCAGATCAAATTGCGCTACTACCATCACAGCCTAAAGCAAGGAAGAAGGGCAGAGAATTCAGTTAACAAAGTTCGAGAAAAGAAGCAGGAGCTTGCCAGTCTAGGGCGATTGACAAGCTTGATAAGTTGAAATTACCGCAAAATCGCCAAGGCTCAGCTCGGCAGAACCGCCTCACCAAATCACCTGCAAAATCTAAGGGATGAGTTAGGCACCTGGAGAAGTTAAGGTCAGTGATTGTCAAAGAAATTTCAAAGTTGGAGTTAATGAGGCAGTTGTCTGCCAATATTTGATGTAAAGAAGGGAGAGCAAGTCTGTGTCGCCTACCAAAATGTGAAGCTATGAGATAATGGATTAATCAAAGTCGGAAGCAAGAAGAAACCACCTTGAAGCAGAACTCGTGATAATTTTGATCGATTGGGAAAGGTCGGGCAGCTAATTACTGTCAATCTGAAGCAAGTAAAAAACTTCCTGACCTGTACATGTTAGAAATCGCTTGCTGAAGCCTAAAACGAAGAGGAGGAATCACTTGAAAAAGGGAAGGTGAGGAACACAATCGTGGCCTAAAGAAATCGCCTGCGTAATGAAGCGATAAGAGTTGTCGGATTAACAATGAATCGCCTGCATAAAGCATGAGAGGAGCGTTAAGCGAACAAAATTAAAAGAGGCCAACTCCAAAATCAGAAGAAAATGCTCGGAAGATAAACAGAAGGAGATGCCGGCTAACCATAAGATGAAGTAATCGCCCAGGAGGATAAGGCATTCAGTAGTTGAAATAAACTCTTGAGCGAGTCGAATCGTCAGCGACGTCAACATCGATTCGCCTGAGTCGCCCAGCATAACGACAAAACCATAATAAATCAGGCCTTCGTCGGATAAGACAAACGAGGGAAAATAAGAGGGGATGATAATCGCCTAATAAACTTTCGACGTTAATAAGAAAATAGTCCGATTTTTGAAGATCGTCCAGTGCATCCAAGAATCGCCCACACACCTGGATCTTGGAGGTTTGGTTTACTGTCAAAAAGAACGGAAGATTCGAAGAAGAAGACTGCCTAAACCAAAGCAACGACAAGTCTCAAGCGACGAAGATGGGAAGTACAAAGTAAAAGGCAAGAGAATCGATAAAGTTGATGGCAGGTTGGGGCGATCCCAATCCAACAGAGTCAAAAGTGAAGAGGGCGGCAGGCGACTAGGATAAAATTTGTAAAGAAACAATACCTGCGAAGACAAATCACTCCATCACTTGCCAAGTTCTGAATGTTATAACAAAGAGGAAGTCGAGCGATGATAAACAGAAGCGCCTACGGTGAACGACTAAATCGCTTGAGATAATTTAGTCGGAGTAGTCGCGACAGGAAAGTTGCCCTAACTCCAAATCGCCTAAGCTGCTAATCGACTAGCACAACAGCTCTTCGAGATCAATTCCAATCCACCAAGTCGGTTTGTTCAACAATCCGCTAGATGCCTAAGTATGATAGGCATGCACCTTTGGAGTAAATCCCGTGAAAAGGATCGTTGGAGTCTCCATGAAGCGACTATTTCGCAGAAGATATTTAAGGGTGTTGTCTTCAATCGCCTTGATGAGCTGGCGTTGGAAGAGTCCCCCAACATGCCTTCAAGATCATTAAGTTGGACCGACGCATCAAATGACAAAACAAAAGAAATTATAAAAGCCCAATAGCTGCATGAGGTACTCACTTTTCTTTTAAAGATAATTTCATTATGCAATACACATTGCATAAATATTAGTAATTTACACAAAGCTATAAACAAGTATTATAAATTGATTGTAAGCTAAAATAAAGGTTATGGGTTCCAAGCAACTCTGTAAGACCTACGGGCATCGAAATAATCAAGTAAGACCTACGGCATTGAAACAATCAAGTAAGACCTACGGGCATTAAATCGACATGTAAGACCTACGAGCATTGAAATCGACATGTAAGACCTACGGGCATTGAAGTAGACAGGTAAGACCTACGGGCGACAAACAACTCAGTAAGACCTACGGCATCGAAATAATCAAGTAAGACCTACGGGCATTGAAACAATCAAGTAAGACCTACGAGCATTGAAGTAGACAGGTAAGACCTACGGGCGACAAACAACTCAGTAAGACCTACGGGCATCGAAATAATCAAGTAAGACCTACGGGCATTGAAACAATCAAGTAAGACCTACGGGCATTGAAATCGACATGTAAGACCTACAGGCATTGAAGTAGACAGGTAAGACCTACGGGCGACAATCAACTCAGTGAGACCTACGGGCATGAAATTCTAGAAGAACGCCTACGAGCAACAAACAACTAGACGGGCATGAAAGACAGTTGCCCTGATAAAGTTCAACTCAGAAGTAAGGTCCTGATTTGCTTCTGAGTCGTACTGGGGGCAATTGGTAAATCCACTAAATGTCACCAACTTGGAAAGCGTGTTTACTCGACAAGCAAGCCAACAAGCTTGGGGCAATTGATGGGCCCCAGCCGCAATTGGCAAGTTCTCTAAAGACTACCGACTTGGAAAACTTGTTGCCTAGACAAGCAAGACAACAAGTTTGGGGGCAATTGATAGGCCATGGCCACTTGGGCCCAAAACTACCACTAAAGCCCAGCTGCAATAATACAACAACTCATAGGCCCAACACAAAGGCTCACTAGGGTTGAGGTTCTAAGGGCCTATAAAAGCAAAAGTCATTCCCACAAAGAAGGGCTCTCTCTCTCTCTCCCCGCTCTCACGCTAGGCAACCAGCCTCTTGCTAGGCGATCCAGCTCCCTCGCTAGGCGACCAGTTGCCCAGCTCTCAACGCTAGGCAACCAGACCTCTTGCTAGGCGCCCAGCTCTCACGCTAGGCAACCAGCCTCTTGCTAGGCGCCCAGCTCTCAAGCTAGGCAACCAGTTGCCCAGCTCTCACGCTAGGCAACCAGCCTCTTCGTTAGGCGACCAGCTCCCTCGCTAGGCGACCAGTTGCCCAGCTCTCACGCTAGGCAACCAGCCTTTGCTAGCCCAGCTCTCACGCTAGGCAACCAGCCTCTTGCTAGGCGACCAGCTCCCTCGCTAGGCGACCAGTTGCCCAGCTCTCACGCTAGGCAACCAGCCTCTCTGCTACGCTAGCAACCCAGCTCTCACGCTAGGCAACCAGTTGCCCAGCTCTCACGCTAGGCAACCAGTTGCTGCCCCAGCTCTCACGCTAGGCAACCGCAGCTCTCACGCTAGGCAACCAGCTCCTCTGCTAGGCGACCAGTTGCCCAACTCTCACGCTAGGCAACCAGCCTCTTGCTAGGCGCCACTCTCACGCTAGGCAACCAGTTGCCCAGCTCTCACGCTAGGCAACCAGCCTCTTGCTAGGCGACCAGCTCCCTCGCTAGGCGACCAGTTGCCCAGCTCTCACGCTAGGCAACCAGCCTCTTGCTAGGCGACCAACTCCCTCGCTAGGCAACCAGCCTCTTGCTAGGCGACCAACTTCTCTGCCAGGCAACCAACTTCAGACTATCAACTCTCCGTCAGGCTATCCAGCAACACACAAACAAGCCTCTCAGCGGCCATCGCTGAGGTTCGTCATCCTCTATCTTATTCTCTTTACTTAGTATATCTCAAAATACTTAGACTATGGTGACTCATACACATTTACCCGGCATCAACCGAGATCCTATCGAGGTTGTCCGGACTTGCAGGTTGTCAATCAGAACCCTTGATCAAAGCCTTCACAATTACTATTGTTCCTCAGCGAATGGGTCGGAACAGTGGTGGAAAAATTTCTTTGACTTCTACTCAGTGGCCAACCAACGGCTGTCTATTGAAGTTCGAGTACGTGGGGACATCGACCTTAAACGTTGCAGTATTTAGCAACAACCAATCGGAAATTGCTTACTCGATTAGGGGCCCTGCAAACGGAGGACCTGAGGAACACAGCGCTTTGGATTCTGAGTAAATCCAAACTGATGTGACATCCGTTAATCAAATTTCAAAACCATGTATCCCTAAGACTGTATTTTTTTCAAAATTTCAAAATTATAAGCTTGTTTGCTGCCAGGAATTTGAAGCAGGATTTCAATGGGGCTTGACGATTACGACTTTCTGAGTCACCGAGATTGACGGTCCGCAATAGTAAGAACCAGAGAAAACGTCGAATCTAAATTGGAGACCTTTGAACAATCAATCAATCGACTGGAAAGAAAGAAGAGCAGACAAAAAATTGAACTCGTACGTATCCGAATGTAATCAAAATCAAGCACTATGAGCAAGCAGAAAGAAGAAAAAGGGAAAGAATGACAAAACGAATCACAATGGATATGGAGAATGATAGAGGCAATTGGAAACAAACCAGAAATACAGTAACTAGTTAACTACATCGTGTGAAAACCTAAATTCACCGGTAGTTGGGAATTTTGTTCACAGGAGTTCTACGCCGCCGCTGTTTCCATACTGCGCCCTTCTCATGTTCTGCTGCCTCTTGCGGTAAATCAACCCTCCAAACCCTACTGCGCAGACCGCCGCCACAACCCCCACGGCAATTCCGGCCTTCTTCCCGGATGAGATGGAGGAGGAGGAATCACTTGTCTGATTGACGTTGGCGGCTTCTGCATTCTCGCTCTTGCTTCCGCCCACAGCTTCCGCGGGAGAAGGAGTAGGAGTTGGGGAAGATGCAGGGGCGTGTGGATCTGAGGATGGAGGAGCCGGAGGTGAGAGGTGAGGAGAGTTGGGGGCAGGCGATGGGGAAGGTGAGGGAGATCCGGAACGTGGAGACTGGGAATGAGGAGGAGAAGACAACAGGGAACCGGAATCTGCGGCGGGAGCGGGAGCGGGTCCTGGAGAAGGAATCGGAGGAGACTGTGCGGCGGTGGCGGCGCTGAGGGAAAGTGAGCAGAGAAGAAAGAAGAGTAGAGGAGAAGAAGACTTGTAGGTCGGCATTTTTAGTAAGGGGAAGAGAAGAATGTGGGAGATCTGGAAAGGTGATGAAGGAGAGGAGATCTGGATGAAGAAGAAGAAGAGTGGTCTCGTGAGTTGCAGATCTGTAGAAAGGAGGGAGTCAGTTTCTTTTCTTCTTCTTCTTCTTCTCTCTTTTTTTGCTTTCTGTTTGGGGGAAAGGCAGAGAGAGAGAGAGAAGGTGGTTGTAGATTGAGGGGAGTTTGTGGAGCAAATGAGATACAGGCATACGGCAGTTTTCTCATTTAAATTTCGGGTTAAATACTTTTGTGGTCACCTAAGTTTACTCATTACGTCAACTCGGTCACATAGCTTTGTATTCAGTCAAATCGGTAACTTATGTTTGAACATTGTAACAGTGTGGTCACTTGATCAGATTCTATGAGTATTTATGTTAAAAGTGACACGTAAGTCTAACATGTCACCTATTATAATTAATTTATATTGGAAACTGAACCAGACAAAAAGACTCAATAACCTAAACTAACAAACGGCTTGTTTAGTTTAGGTGGTTGGTTCTATGGTTTGGGTTGACTTTAAATTTTAGATGAATATAATGGATGACATGACATGTCTACATGTCACTTTGAATGTAAATTGTCACGGAATCGGACCAAGTGATCACGTTGTTACAAAGTTAAAATATAAGTTACTGATTCGACTGAGTTAAAAATAAGTGACTGAGTTGACACAACGATCAAACCTAGGCGACCACAAATGTATATCACCCTTTAAATTTCTATCTTATATTAGGCCTAATACTCTAGATAGCACCAACTATTGCGAAATCCCCAAAACATACACACGTTTTACGAATACTCATTTAACACAACCTATCGAGTTCAAAGTTTCAAATAGTATGCCGTCAATTTTTTACGAATTCCGTTAGTCTGAGTTGAAAATCTTGCTGACATGGCATATAAGGAAACTTAAGTGTCGTGATATTTTATTAAAATATTAAAAAATAATAAGAATAAATAAATTAGTTACAAAACATCATCTTCTCCGCAACATTTTCTCCTCCTTCCATCGATGTTTGGTCTGGCGAGGATTACTCTGGTGACCATGACGATGACGAATCGGATCCCGAATAGCTCTGACGTTCTCCTCGAAATCGTCAAGGAGCGTTTTCTGATTACCGCCATTTTGATTCATATCTGATTTGGGAAGGCCAAAGTATAATTTTCCCCTGGAGATGGTGGATTTGACGTCATCGTTTAGGGGTAGTACTATAATTGTGGTGGAGGAGAGGAAGCTTCTAGGAGCTTTGGCTCTCAGAGGGACTCCTTCAAGCTCGCAAATAAGATCTAGAGCAAACTCCGCCTCTCCGGTATCAGATGTCTGAATTCCGAGAAGAAATCCGGCAGACTGGTCGGAGATCCGTTGTAGACGGTTTGACCATGGGAGAGGAAGAGTAGACGGTCGAGCAATCAGAGGATTCTGATGCTTGGCTGATGAATCGTTATCCTCTGCGTCCTTCGTCTCTGGTAACCATCTTCGCAGCGCTCCGGAGCCCTAATTGGTCAATTAGGGCCTCAACTCTGTCTCTCTTCTTCGATTGGAGAGTGAAACGAGGGAGCCTGAATTCGGTGACGAACATAGAGTCTCCCCCACCATGAGCATCAAGAACAGCAGGTCGTCCTGCACCCAGATTTAGAGGCCATCATCGATTTGGGTTCTTGTAGACCTTCAATGGTGTCTTGCGAATCTCCATGCGAGGAGTGTGGGACTAGGATGATTCTCTCGAGTGGAAGAGAAGGACAACACCAGATTTGCAACGAAGGGAGAAGAGTGTCGTCGGGAGAGAGAAGAGGGAATCAGAGGGTAAAAAGATTTTCGGGAATGCATAATGGAACAATCATTATCCACGTCATCAATAGTCTAGAGCCCGAAATGACGTGGATGCCACTTTCCTTCCCACATCAGCACAAAAACTTGGTCAGTTAACACCGTCATCCTACATGGCAAGTTTTTGGACGGAACTTCATGGCGTGCTACGATAAGACTTTATGCATGATAGGTTGAGCTAATTAAGTATTTCCTACAAGGGTGTGTATTTTTGGGGATTTCGCAATAGTTGGTGCTATCTAAGGGCATTAGGCTTTTATATTATTACAGTAAAACCTCTATTATTTAATATAGTCGGGGCCACATAAATTATTAATTTATAGTAGTTATTAATTAATAATTATTAATTCAAAGAGTTTTTTGTAATGTGTTTGTCATAAATGACTTTATAATTCACCGAATACATGTATTGTGACTTTATTAATTTTGATAAACTTAATTTTAAGGTTCATTGTATTATCTTAATTACATAATTAATATATGGTGACCTTTAATATATTTTGATCATACTTTTAATATAATTCATCGAATATATGGTGACCCGATTACTTTAAATACTAAAAAAATTGTAAAATCGAATTCAATAATGGCTTCTCATTTGAAAGATGTCCAAAAGTCTACCATGACCGATCAAATACGTAAACAATTATGTGAGTACAAGAGAGATCATCCCTCATACATTATCCTAGTTATATAAATTTCTTAATGTTATGAATAATATATATGTGATGAATGTTCATAGGATGCTTCCTGAACATTGATCATAAGAATCAATGTCTTACATGACCCATTCTTCTCTCATTCATTTGTAATTACATTAGCCTATAGGAATTATGTATTATGTGCCTATAAATAGAGCACATCATTGTATATATTGGTATGAATAATAAGAAGCAAATCTCCCTTCTTTCTCTCTTGTGTTTTCTCTCTACTTAATAGTTCATAGTTCTCCATCACTCTCATACCACTTAATGAATTATACTTATTATTAATTTATAAAATTAAAAAATTCATCTATTTATATAGGTTGGTTCTAAAACATTATTATCTTATTATTTTAATTAATTTGCTCCTTTTTTACACCGGCCCAAGTCGGGACATAAAAAATTATTAATTTATACTAGATTATTAATTTACCGAGTATTAAATTATAGAGGTTTTACTGTATGTTGGAAAATGGTACTCTGCCCCCCCCCCCCCCCTCTACTTTGCCAAGTTAACAAACAGCCTCTTCCATCCAAATTTTCGTTAATGACGACTCACCAATATGACTCCTCCATAATTAATAACAGTTCATTGCCACATCATTTCATAGTATAGAGGGTTGTTTGTTAACTTGGCAAAATACTCTTTTCCCTATTATGTTATGGGAATTCCTAATATGAGGACTCCCCTTAGTGTCCTTATATGAGGACACTAATCTAGACCTTACATTTTTTTAATAAAGATCTAATGGTTAAAATTAAATGGGTATTAGAGTAATTTACTTTTCATTAACTCTTACTAATTTATTATTATAATTAATTTATGACAGTTATTGTTGATTAAAAATCTTTCTAATTAATTTTATCATAATTAATTAGTTGGAGTTTTTTTTGTTATCACATATTATAGGATTTTGGATCATAGTACCAGTTGTTAATCTGGTTCCAAATAAAATCTCCTAGAACCCCCATTGAAACTGATTACAATGGCTTCTTGCACCATGTTTCAAATTCACAACAATGAAATCTCATTCAGATCAATTAAACAACTGAATAACACTTGGTTCCAAATCCACAAAATAGGAACTCCAATCAAATTAATAAAACGATGATATATTAATCACTAGGGTACAAAGACGCAAAGAGTTTACAGAAATAAAAACAAAGGAATTACAAGAATGGGTATCCCCAAATATTTTGAAACCAAAAGGGGTTCACAATCCCACCCCCGCCATACTCGCAATCCTCTTCCTTTTCGCAATGTTAACAGTAGCTGCCACAGAGGCACAAAGGTTCTTTGGACATTTGAAATAAACATGTGATCTTGTAGTGGCTGGACTTTAATCGTATTGAAGCGGCCAAAACTAAGTGTGTTGCTTCTGCAACTTTATGAAGAGAGAAGATCTCGTCGGGGAAGAAAATATTAACGCCGGGTACCATAGATGAGGTTCCCCAACCAGCTAGAGAGACAATTGTAAACTGCAAAGAACGAATCATACGACAAAGAATCAACATTGGATACCAAATACGAAACCAGGTACCAAAATCGGCAAACAGAACATCAATGACAAATTTGATCAATCAAATTCAAAAAACCAAGTACCAAAACCAATAAATTAGAACATCAATGACAAATTGATTTAATCAAATTCGTAACTTTGTACCAAAACCGGAGAACTGGAACAAAAATTTGATCTTAATTTATTAAATTAAAGCAGAACTTGATCCAAGTTCTCTCCAATGAGAACCTCATTTTGACTTGACTTCATGGTTTCATAAATCACAAAATTAGTTCCAGTTCCAGTTCCAGTTCCATCAAACTGGAACAACAATTCTGCATAATCCAAAACCTGGTATGAAAATTGGATCATGCAATTAACCTTAATTTTGTATTCAAAACTAGTATGAAAATTGGGAAAATGGAACCCCAAGTCCAGCACATAATCTAGTTTACGAGTCCTAAATTTATGCCCAAGACCTCACAACTTGGTTCCAAAATAACAAATCTGAATACTCGTTGACAAAAAATCAACAACACCAACCTAGTCCGAACTCCAAAATCTCAAATTAGAAAACAATGAATTAGGAAAAAGTCATGGTTCCAATCAAGCTGAAGAAGAAATCGATTTAAAAAAAAAAAAACTAATCTAGTAGCAAACGATAAACCCGACTAACCTCAGATGAATACCTTGTATCATGTCTTCACCTCAAGTTTTTCTCCAGCCGCTCTAGTTCAACGACGGTTAGAGGGGCGACTCACCTCTGCTTGTCTCCACCAGTCGATTTTGTAAGGAGGTTCCTCCCATGGTCATATTGAGCGGGTCTGGATTCTTCAAAATCATACTCATCATTTGAGAGAGTGTCCGCGTTTGGTCGGTTGAGAGAGAGTCGATGTCGGCTGGTGAAACGACGTTGGGGTGAGGCGGGGTGCCGAGATCTGAGACGTCATTGACGAATGAGGTTGAGAGAAAAACTGTCGTCGGGGCTATTAGGGTTTTGGAGTCTTTTTTTTTGTTTGGGGCTAATGAATGATCAAAAACCCTAATCACTTAAATAGGTACCCAAATGACTAATTTGTCCTAACCTTGTTCCCCACCGTCAGATTAGGATTATCATCCAACGGCCGAAAGTAGTGTCCTCATATAAGGACACTTAATGGGGTCCTTACAATAGTAGATCCCGTAATTAACAATTCATGATGGGTACTTATTAGTATTTTCATAATTATCGGAGAAAATGACAAATGCCTAAAATGCTTATCTCCTATAATATATTTTTCTAATTTTACTCTTAGGTATACAACAAATCTAACTTAAGATTCACATGGATTGGTTTCCTTAGCATTAGGGTTTTCCCTATTTTTAGGGTTTTTTTTGTTGTTATCGCTGCTCTTTTAACTCATGGTAGGTGACGATTCAGTCTTTACGGGTGTGTGCATGGTGAACGAAGGTGGGTTGTGGACCTTCGGTAAAAGTTTGTTGGTGTTGCACCATGTGAGGATTTACAGAGCTCTCCTACATATTGTGGAATTTTGGGTCCATGTTTGTGGCTTAATGGCCGAGTTTTACTCGAAGATTGTGGGACGTGCAGTTGGAGCTTTTCTTGGGGAATTCGTCGCCTATGATGAGTGGAATGTTTTCTCGATCACATGAGTATCTAGGTTCGTATGGATGTTAGGAAAATCCCTGAAAACGCGAGAAACCTATCCGGAAACCCGGCAAGGAAATACTGGCAACCTTCCAGTATGAAAAGTTACCAAATTTCTGCTATATTTGCGGTTGGATGGGTCATATTGACCGTTCCTGTGAAGTGAGGTTTCAGAGGCAGAAATCATTAGACTGCGTGATGAAACCCTGCGAGGACCTCGAATGATGCCCCCTAATGACTGCCTCTAGCCACTGGTTAGTTCCCTCGAGGAAGAGAGGAGGCGTAGTGAACTGAATAGAAATCGGTTGGGAACGAGGGGTGGTCACTGGCAAGCAGAAGTGGGGATACCAAGAAGAGCAGCAAACTTACGGGCATTGTCAGCCAATTTTGGTGCTTGTGTTGAGACTAGAGAGAAGATATTAGGATGGAACTGCAGACAAGAAAGGTTGAAGCACACACGTTGATAATAGGGGACGACATGAAGAGACGTAGACTCTCGAGAGTTGCAATAGAAGTGGATGGAGTGGAGTAAATAAGGAGAATACTTACGAAGGCCAAGTTTCAGGAAATTTGGTGTAGGCAGGCTCGAGTTTCGGGTCCTGCCGATCGCAATGATTTACTTAAGTTGGAACTGACGGGCCTCAACAACCCCCAAGCAGTTCGTGCTCTAAGTGATCTCATGCGAGATCACTAACCAGATGTCATGATGTTAATTGGAACTTTTGTTAGTAAATAGAAAATGGAAGAAATACGTATGCAGTTCAAATTGGTGGCTGCTTTGCAGTTGATGCTAGAGGACACAATGGAGGTTTGGTTGTGTTATGGAAAGAGGGCTTACAAGTCACTTTGGCACCTTATAATGATAAGTTTATTAACTTTACAGTGCTAGATGGAATGCGTCAAGAGTGGCTGTTTCTATGGCTTCCCTGAGGGTATTAGAAGAAGAGCATCCCGAGAGCTGCTTCGTTCTCTTGTACGGGGGATTTCAATGATATCCTTTCCAAGATTTCAGATATGATCTTCAGTGCAAATTTGATATCGCAATCGACGATGGAATGCTTTCTCGTCATTGAATAAAAAACTCTATGCTTGACCCATATAAAATTAAAGAACAAGGAACAACGTAGATTGCTCCTAGTTCAATTTCGTCGAAGTTGACCCGACATAGTAAGAAAAAACACTCAATAAAATGTTGTATATTCATCCACTAGGGGCAAAGTTCTTACAATACATTCAAAGAGTTTACAATATGCATCAAATTGTAAGGGAGGACGTTCTTACGAGCTGACCTAATAATCCAATCCGCCATCTTGTTCAGTCTTCTGGGGACAAAGGTAAGGGAGATCCTGCCATGGGAGAGGAGGATCTCCCTCAATTGGAGTAGCCAAGCAAAGCATTACCTCATTAACCACTCTTTCCTTTCCAATACATTTTTTCATATCTTCATTACTACCTTCTTCAAACTCAAATCCAGTACCAGCGAGATATCGAGAAGGGGGCGATAAGGAAGAGAGGCATTATTGAGGAGTGATGCAGAGGGTCAAAGGGAGAGGAGTATGCGACAGAGATCCGATTGGAGGCAAAATGGAGCACAATGGATGGAGGGAAGGATGTCATTGAGGATGTAAGGGGGAAAGAGAGTTCAATTAAAATCTTTATTTTTATTTTCAGTAATTTTCTTATTTTCTATAATTTTTTTATAGGTCAAATATCTAAGTAGTCCCAAAACTTTGGAACGAGTTACAAACTCGTCCCGAAACTTCATTTTATTACAGACTCGTCTCATTAGTATAAACTCTGTTACGAAGTAGTACTATTTGTCACGTCATCTTGTCCACGTCTAATTAAATAATAGACCCGACCCAAATTGACCTAATCCATCCAATCGAACCGGTTAATTGAACTCAAAACTGAAAATCAATTCGGTTTATCCAACAATATTGACGCCTGCCTGTCGGGAAAGGAACCGCCGCTACAGTCGTCGCAGTGTTTGTCGAGGAGGAGGTAGAAGACGACGAAGGTCTCGGAGTCGGAGAAATCTGATTCTGGATATTCCCGTTCTCGTTAGGGCTGGACGAAGGAGTGATGAGATTCTGAATCATCTCAGACCACTCGCTGTTCGTGTCGGTGATAACAGATTCGACATCGGATTTTCCTTCCTCCTCTGCCTACTCATCGTCGTCCAGAAGCTGTTTCTCCAGCTCCTGAAGATTGATTCATCATCTTCTTCTCCGATTCCTGACCCGACCAGACAGCTCTGATAAGATATTATTATTACTAAAATTACCGGAGAAAGCACCGCCGTAAACACTCGGTGAAAGCGGAGAAGCAACAAATTCAACGCCGGATTTATCCCCTTGAAACCCGAGAGGCTCGTTTCCCCCATGTAGCTGCTCACCGGAGACTGCTGTTGTTGAAACTGGTAGTTGTTCCTGTGAGCGATCTGAGAAGGAGTGTCGAGGAAGATTTTCGTTGGGGTTCATCGATCTGCCGGCGAAGAATCACCACCACCAGTGTCTCCGACACCGGGGAATCCATATGCCATATATTTTCGAGGATTTGGCGTTTGGGAGAAGGTTACAAAGAAGAAAGAGTTAGTGAATGACAGACAGGCTGGTTTCAAGGTCGCCGGCGGCGGGATTACCGACCAAGTTCTGTAATTCTCCGTCGCCCAATTTCAGGGCTTTCACGTTCCTCAAGCTAGGTGGAGGACTGGAGCTTTTCTTCCGCTGAAACGGAGCAAATCAAGAAACGATCTTCATTTCAAATTCAGCGCCAAATCAGTTACTAATTCAGAACCCTAGAAATAAAAACAAAAATCTACCTACAGATGAGATGAGGGGAGTAATCAGAATCCTGGAGTCTCGATCACCGCAAACGCTACAGCTCCTCGGAAAGTTCGAAGCGGAAGAAGACGGCGGCGCAGCACAGCACTTCCTTAACAACGGACTCTCCGTCATTTTCGACAGCATTCCTCCACCCATCGACATCGGAACCCTCATCCTCCTCCTCCGCCGCCGCCGTCTTTGCAATTCGACCTCCTCAAGAATACATGTTTCTTCACAGAGCTAACCCTCTGTTTCGCCGGAGTAAATGAAGAAAGGGAATAAGATCCGAAACAGAGGAAGCAATTTCTTTCTTTCTTTCTCTGTAAATGAAGTTGAATTGATTCTAATGAATTTAAGAATTGGAGCCAACGTTGGAGATTCAAGCAGTCGACTTGATCCATTGTTGGATGAAACCAAATCGATTTTTTTTTCAGTTGACCGGTTCGATTGGATGGATTAGGTCTATTTTAGTCGGCTCTATTATTTAATTAGTATTTAACTGACGTGGCTGGATGATGTGGCAAATTGTACTACATCGTAATAAAGTCCATACTAACGGGACGAGTCTACAACAAAACGAAGTTTCGAGACGAGTTTGTTACACACCCCAAAATTTCGGGACTACTCAAGTATTTGACCCATTTTTTTATTAATTTATGATATCATAATATTATGTGTCAGTTGTGATAGTCCGCATAAACTTCATCAACCATATCACTAACGGGTCAAATGCTCAAAAGGTCCCGAAACTATAGCGTGGGTTACAAACTCGTGCTAAAACTTTAATTCGTTACTGAGTGGTCCTATTACTATGAAACAGGTTACAAAGTAGTCCTAATGACGTCATAAGTCTACTTTTTCAGCCATTTTGCCATGTCACCATTGACATGTCATCGAAAATAATAATTTAAAATTCATCTTAAATTGATTCAAATCTAGAATTATATCAATATAACTCACTAGATTTAGTTTTGAACCAAAATTTATCAGGTAGATGAGTTAAGATTTAGATTTGGATCATATTGTTGAACTTTGAATCATCTTTTAGATGACATGTCAACAGTGACATGGCGAAATGGCTGAAAAAGTACACTTATGACGTCACTAGGACTACTCTGTAACCTGTTTCATAGTAATAGGATCACTCTGTAACCGATTAAAGTTTTAGGACGAGTTTGTAATCCGCCCTATACTTTCGGGACTTTTTAAGTATTTGACCTAACGAACGGTATTAAATATTTAATACTCAAATAAGTCAACTGGTTAGAATAATCATTTTCAAGTGAAAATTCAGGATAGACATCGTAATAATACCCAAAGTTGGAACTAAATTTATCAAACAATCAGCGAAAAGTTGAGCTACAAAAATGTAGTTGGGCTATATATCTTATTAGTTTCTCAACAAGAACCCTAATAATAAGATGACAAGAATTCAAGGTATAATTGTTATGTGATGAGTATTTCCTTGAACACAATGCTTACACTAAATCAGAGTATTCGATTTGCTTCGTTTATTCTGGTCGCTCAATTGGATTGCATTCCCAGTTGTGTATAATTATGTTTCCTCTCTTCTCCCGTCATACACTTCCTCTTGTCTACCTCTGCCTAACTGATGCCACAAATTAAGGAACATAGGACACGAAAACACCACCTCACAATTCGTCCTTCTCATCGTTGCTGCTGCTGCTTTCCTTCACGACGTTGGAGCTCTTCTCTGTCTCGGATGCTGGCTTCGGTGTTGGTGAAGAAGCTGGCTTCTGAAGCTTGAAGGGGATCGATGCATGTTTCTTGATGAACTTGTAGAATGCCACCACAGTTCTGTCTGTGTCTACAGTCACCTGTCATAAAACAACATACACCATTCTCTCACGTTCGCATTCATAGTCGCTGTATTCTCGCAGAACTAAGAACGAAGCTTTAATAATCTCAGGTCACTTACTGGGTCGAAGCTCTTGTTTCCAGCAGGGAAGAAAAGAAGCGTGGGAACCCATCAGACTGCAAAGGAACAAAGATTACTACTTCTTCACCATTTGTTTATCACTCGTGATGTTTACGACAGCCAACATCAACTACTACGAATTTGAAGTACCTTTGCCCTGGGATGTTCATTTGTCGTGCCGTCCATCTTGGCAATGACAATTGAGTCAATGCCCTTCAAATGTTTAGCAAGCTTATTGTAAATTGGTTCCAATGACTGGCAATGCCCACACCAAGGTGCATATATCTGGGATCATGATTGTAGGTATGCATCACAAGTGAGTCTACACATATTATTACGAAAAGTAATACGAGAACTGGCACTATGTACACGTAGGTACAATTTAATACCTCGAGGAGAACATCTTTTGACTCGTCCAAAACAATATCGTCGAAATTGTCCCCAACCACTATTTTGACATCTCCATCATTCTACAACAATTTTTGTGCAAAAGTTACATTTATTAGTTAAAATTCAACTGAAAGGAAATACGCATCTAAAATTAATAACATACAGTTTCCGGAATTGGGTCAGACTTGTAGAATGGTTTGAGAATGTCATCAATAAAGTTTTGCCCAAAATCCTGAGTATAGAAACATTCACGTTAAGTTTTTGCACTGCAACATCAAATGGACGTGTACTATACAGGAAGAGCAACAAAACGAGAAATGGTAATCCCCATGTATTATTTAATATAAAGATAAATGTTCGTACCTTAACATTATCTACGGTAACATCTTTGTCGAGTACAAATTTCTTTGTATCTTCATTTCCAGTGTATCCAATTACCTGTACCAAAATAAATGGAAATGCAGTTGCTCTAAGCAAACATTCAGGACTCAAAAATTGACACGCAATGCCAGCTTTGCATCGGCAATAGAATAGGATGTACTACCTTAGGGGAAGTTGTGATACCAAAGTAGTCCGAGACAGGCTTTCCAACATCTTCATTGTCCATATCCACAAATACACAGACGAGCTGCAAAATGAACATATAAGCAACCCTCAAACTTCTTAAAGAACTTGGGAAAGGTACAAAACTGCACGTGCTTGGAATACAAGACAGATAACATGTTAACGCAATAGATGGTGAGAAATGAGAACATGCACATCCCTCAGTAGCTACAAAGTAAATCTGGATGATCTAAACATACCTTCCCCTTAAACAGTTTAGCAGCTTCTTGGAATAGTGGAAGAACTTTCCCCGAGTCATTCTTACCAGCAAACAAAATTAGCTGGGGACAACAAATTTTCGATCTATCAGTAATACACTAAGATGTCGATAGAAAACTGATTAAATTGAAAGGCTCCAAATACCTGCTTCTTAATTTCACTCTCAAAAACTGATGGAGCATTTTCCCTGGTGAAAATGGTAACCAGGGGAAGCTTGTTGGCAAATACAAACTCTGCTATAGCAGAAATGGAGAAGTTCCCATCTGGAGAAAGGAAACGATGTTAGATAAGAAATTATTGCCGCCACTGCAGTCCTATATCAAATAATAGACAACCGACATACCAAAATAACTCAATTTCTCATCCTCCTTCTTGATCATGACCAAAGTAGGACGTTTAGCTTCAGGGTCGAGATGGAAAAGCTTGGCGACATCAGGGTTAACAGTTTGATAGAAGTCAACATCATCTTCAAGCCTTGAAGCAGCAGCAAGCTCTTGACTCTCAGGGCCCTGTAATTGAATTCACATACACTAGTCAAGAAAGCACAACCCTGAAATGTTTAACAACAAAATTTCCCCATTATATAGTCTAAATAAAAAGGGCTGCAAATGAATTTCAAGAACGAAATAGCATCAGAAGAATCCTAGTGCTTATCATATTCACAAAAGCACACTTATGCCAAGGCTAGAAGTCAAGGGTCAGCTCGCATCTATAGAAAGTGTAAATGAAAAACTCACCACCAAGGAGTTAAGGTAAGCCAAAGCGACTTTGGTGTCGGAAGTCAAAATCCGCTGTGCATCATCCAATGTGGTAATGTTGGAGATTCCAGGTCCAGTCTTCTTCTTAATCCACGCAACGATAGCATCTCTACGAATCAGGATTCAAACAACTCAACTCCAGTAAGCAAATTAAACAACTAATGCTGTAACAAGTACAAACAGACAACAAAATGGAGAGCAGGGGTGCAAGGGTGCAGAAGAAGTGGACTAGTAGTACTACTCACTTGGTCCTCTGGCCAGAGTAAGGCTTGTGAACACCATCGGCGAAGAAAACTAGAGTAGGAAAACCCTGCACATCATACTCCTGAGACAGCTCACTCTCCTCCGTGGCATCAACTTTAGCCAAAGCCACGTCATCTCCTTTCAACTCCGTCGCAGCCGCCGCATACTCTGGAGCAAGCGACTGGCAGTGACCGCACCAGGGCGCGTAGAACTCAACCAGCACGAACTTGTGGTCCTTGACGAAGTCGCTGAAATTGCCCTCGTTCAGCACTACCACGTCCGTCTCGTCGAACTCGGGCGGCTTGTAGGAATCGGAATCTTCGGAGTCGTCGAAATCGGAGAAGTTGTCGAAATCATCGGCTTCACCGCTGAAGTCGGCGTCATCGCCTTGGTCGGCGAAGTGATCGGAATCTGGGTGCTGAAGTGAGGAGGAGGCAGGGCCGGTGTGATCGGTGTCGTCATCGAGGAAGCTCAGGTCCTCGTCGTCGTCGTCGGCAGCAGCCTTGCTGTCTGGATTGGAGAGTGAAGGAGAGGCGAGGAGGAAGGCGGTGAGGGCGAGAAGGAGGAGGAGGCGGGTCGACATTGCTAGTTGGTTTGACTTGGGAGAGAATTGAAATAAGATCTGACTGACTGAATCAGATCTAACTGAGGATATTCTATAGAAAAATGAAACTAGGTTGGTCACGAAATTGAGAGGGGAGACTCTAAACGGTGTCGTCTACGCTTTCCAGTTTGCTCTAGTCCATAACAGTGACAGGGAGAAAATTGACCGTTGATATTGGGTGAGATTATGTATGGTGAGAAATTTTTATATAAGAAATGGTTATAATATTATTGATCGTTAAATTGTATCATTCATTTATTTTATGAACGATATAATTTAATAATGAATGATATCACACACAATAATATTGTGATTATACCACCTATAAAATATTCAAAGACAATAATTTTTATTAATAAAAATAATAACACAATCTTTATTAATATATGACGAACAAGAATGATAGATTCTCAATGTATATTGTAATTATATCATTGTCGTTAAATTGTACCATTCATAAAAATATATGAATGGTATAATTTTACAATGAATGATACCATTACATGATATACAAAAGTACAATATACGATGCATGATACAATTAATGTTTAAGAAAGCATCTGACGATAGGTGGGCGGTGAGCTTTTGCCTAGCAATCTCCGCTGCAAAATTAGCTTCGCGGTAAATGTGTGGCGGACAGAGACCTGCCACTCACGGGAAGACAGCTTAGTAAACTGTCTGAGAAGAGAAGCATGATGATTATTACCACCGAAGGGTTTGGTCAACATCTCGACCGCTGCTTTGGAATCAGATTGGATCCGAAGCTTCCGAATACCTCTATCCCAATCAAGTTTCGTCCCTTCAATAATGCCTCTCAGTTCAGCTCTCATAATCGAACACGTACCAAGATTAGCTGCAAAAGCAGAGAAAATCTACCATTATCGTCCCAGATAACTCCACCCACAGAAGAATGGATTTATGGTTTTGGGCACATCACTAAAGGCTACAAAAGAATGTTCATCATATGAGGACATTTTTTTTCATCTTCGTCATTTATTGAAGATTATTTTTTAATTTTTATTTGCTCACTTAAACTAATACTCTGAATTTAAACATCATTGACCGCCAATTAATTGAACATTTCTTACGATTCATTTTTCATTTTGGGGGTAATTTCTGCAATTACGTTCCAACTCCAACTTGTTTCATGCATTTTCAACAGATTCTGTTCTTCAAAATGTTCTTACTTTTATTAAAACCAAAATTACAACAATTAATGTAACAATGTTTCACGATTTCTACTTTGTTTGTATGAGTAGTGAGAGATTTAACGACTTTACTTTTTATAGGTTTTAATGACATCAAATTGATAGTTTTTTGTTTACATTAGACTAGACCTAATAGAGGTACTAATATTTTTAATTCAGCCTGAAAGATCCGGTGTTCAATCTTAATAACACTGGTTTCAATCTAATTTATCAATTCCCCGAAATTAGAAAAAAAATAAATGTACACATTTTGCAGTGGTAACAAAGAAGAAAATTGATGAAAGAAATCAAAAGGGCAATGTAATGGAGATTGATACAGCTGCTCAACTTTGTTGACTGGACGACCCATCAATCACAGATTCATTCCAGATCCTATACGGGTACCAAGTCCCTTTATGGTCAATTAAACCAATTGCACCACACCTTTAGATTTTAGGTCTAATGGTTCTAATAAGGTCAATATATAGATACTAAAACCCTACATTTAACTCATTCTACAAACTAGTCACCACTTTCAGAAGAAAAAAAAAAACCGCCTAGCCGCTACGCCATTGTCGCCGCCCGACCATCTCTCCAGTCGTCTCCTCACTGTTGCTCGTCTTCTTAGTCGCCTCCTGTCTTCTCCACTACCCAACCATCCACACAATCTAACATTCTGCCTCGTTAGATCTGACTCCATATACACGCCCCCGATCTTACGATCCAACTCCGCAACGCCGACCTTGACTCCCTACGACCACAATCTGATGCTCGTGGTCGATCTCGACTCTCCCTACTACTTGCGCAGTCGCATCCACATCGGACGACCAGCCTCCATCTTTGTTTTCTAGGTCTATATTTTCTTCTTATACTAGTGCAATTGAAAACGACATTGTATTGCATCTAATGTTAGTCATTTTGTCCACTAATCCTCAAACTCGGATTTCCTTTATCCCTCGGTAGCTAAATCAGTTGGCCGATAGAATTGCAAAAGCAGCGGCTAATGGCTCCGACGTGGAGGATTGGGTTACAATAGGACAGCTCTCAATTTTTTTATGATTGTTTAAATCATTGTAACCGATCTTCCCACTAAAGTGATGAATAGAAAGCAAGTTTTCTTTGTCAAAAAAAAGGAAAGATTGATTGCACTAGTACAACAAAAAAATAAGGTAATTATTATTCTCCAAGCAATTTATTAATTTGTAATGACTAATTAAAATGATTTTGGTAATTAAATTATTGATAATTAATTAAAAATAATTTTGGTAACTACTCCTTCTTATTTTAGTGAGATAATTACTCTTTTCTAATAATTATATAATAATTAAGTATGTAATTAAATACTGAATATTTAATTAGATTATTTGGATTAAATGAAGGGTTGAGATGGATTTGATTTAATAGACCAGATTCATAAGCCAACGAAATGCATGTCTTGTGTTGTCCATTCCAAACTCTTCTATATATATATATATCTTCTCCATCGCTTCTAATTTCTCATTCTTCACCATCACCATTACCAACTATGGCTTCAATTTCTTCAGCAGCTCAACTCTTCTTTAACTTCTCCCTTACTCTGTTTCTGGTTCTGTTCTCTTCATTCTCCTCTGCTCTAAGTACCTTCTTCTCACCAAACCAATTAGGATTATCAACAGAGAAGATCCCAGCAGCAAAAGGGCAAGCAGAAAGGCTAATCAGGTCCCTCAATCTGTTCCCCAAACACGACGCTAACATCGTCCTCAACGACCAGTCAGCCAAAGATGCTCCGGCAATCAACGAGAGGCAATTCAGTTTGAATGTCACCGGCGCCGCTCCCGGTCCATCAATCCAGCAATTCGGTCATTACGCTGGATACTATTCCCTCCCAAACACCAAAGGAGCCAAGATGTTCTACTTCTTCTTCGAGTCAAGGGTCAACAAGACCGATGCTCCAGTTGTGATTTGGCTGACTGGAGGACCAGGTTGCGCCAGTGAATTGGCCTTGTTCTATGAGAACGGCCCTTTTCAGATTAAAGAGGACATGTCACTTGTCTGGAATGACTTTGGTTGGGACCAGGTATATATCAATCAACCAAATTCAATTCAATTAAACCGTTTAATTCATTCTTTTTATTCATTCTGATTTGTGGTGTACAGGCATCCAACATACTGTACGTTGACCAGCCCACCGGAACAGGGTTCAGTTACACGACCGACGACAGTGACATCCGACACGACGAAGTTGGAGTTAGTAATGATATGTATAACTTCCTTCAGGAATTCTTCAAAGGTCACCCTAAATACGCCGCCAATGATTTCTTCATAACCGGAGAATCATACGCCGGCCATTACATTCCTGCTCTGGCTTCCAGGATCTACAAAGGAAACACCAACAACGAAGGGATTCACGTTAACTTGAAGGTGATTCCACATTTCCACATATTTCAAACTCTGTTCTTTCTGCTCTGTTTCTTATATCTTATGAATTGATGAATCTGAACTATTATGAACAATACAGGGATTTGCGATCGGAAATGGGCTTACTGATCCTGCTTACCAATACAAAGCATACCCAGAATACGCTCTGGCTACAAAACTAATCTCCAAATCTGACCACGACTCAATCGTCACCGAACTTGTTCCACCTTGCGAATCCGCCATTTCAGCTTGTAAGTTGATAATTTTAATAAGGAAAAAAACCCAATTCTGCCTTTATGCTGTTGTTACTTGCTATTGACGGCACAATGATCATTTCATTTTGCAGGTTCCCAAGGCCAAGGCAATTGCATCGAAGCATTCACCACTTGCAACCAGGTCTTCAATTCAATTTTAAACATAGCCGGATCCATAAATGTACGGAACATTGTTTAATCAGTTCACTCTACAGTGTTATAGTCAACAATCAATCAATCATTAACGAGAATATTCTATGGCCAACTTGCAGTACTACGACATCCGAAAGCAATGCGAAGGATCCCTATGCTACGACTTCTCTAGGATGGAGACGTTCCTCAGCGACGACAAGGTGAAATCAGCACTAGGGGTTAAAAACATCGACTTTGTGTCGTGCAGCAGTCAAGTGTACGATGCAATGATGGGAGACTGGGTGCGGGATTACGAAGTCGGGATCCCAGCATTGCTCGAGAGCGGGATCAAGGTGCTAATCTATGCTGGAGAGTATGACTTGATATGCAATTGGGTTGGGAACTCGAATTGGGTGAATGGGATGAAATGGTCGGGGCAGAAGAAGTTCCAGTCAGCTCAGACAGTTCCATTTGTGGCTGGGAACACCAAATCAGGAGAACTGAAAAGCTACGGACCACTTGCATTCTTGAAGGTGTACAATGCAGGGCATATGGTCCCAATGGATCAGCCCAAAGCAGCTTTGCAGATGTTGGAAGGTTGGATGCAGGGGAAGCTTGGTTTGATGACCACTGGTTCTACTAAGCAAAAGATTTCTCTTGTTTAATATGTGTATTTACAAAATAGAATTTGCATTTGTGAAGTTGTGCATTTCAGAAATATACATAATTAATGAAAAGGTACACATAATTTGGTTATTGTTAAGGGAATTTTTATTTTTATGTTATATTTAGGTTTCGTATTAACAATATAATCAATCACACAAGTATCATTCTCCCTCAATTTAAGGATCCACATCCTCTAACAACATATTGACGAATTCTATTTCATTTCACGGTATCTATCTTAAAATAATGGAGAAAGCAAGCTCTTTGAAATGTTGAGTACAAATAGATATTTGTATTGTATTTGTCATTCATCTCTCATATGTGTCTATTGATTTGCAATGTATTCATGCTAGTAAATCGGATTATTATCATGCCAAAATTAGTTGCAACACCGTTATTTTAAGTCTTGAACATTCGTTCACATTCTAATATTTGAAAATGATACCAAATTTTTTTGATAATGTCTTTTTCACTTCCTAACAAAATCATAGATAAAAACAACTTACCTTGTTTTGGAACCATCCAAAATTTTATTTTATGGACAACTTTGTTGACTTGACATATCTACCACTCGTGAACTTTTTACTCTCAGTTTTGTAAGATATTTTGATACATTAAATATCTATTTTTATGTAGCCTGAATAACTTAACATAATTTGGTTAGAAAACACCTGAAAAGAGTCTTTTCTTTTATGAGTTTGGAATAGAAGTTGATCATAATTAATATCTCAAATATTCATGGACGGTTGAGAATAAAAAACCATTAGAGTTTGGTTGCTCTCTTTGCATATAAATATAACTCTTATTCTATTATAATGATAGTCGCATTAAATCACAACAAAGGTTTATAGGAGAGAAAACAAGACCCTTCAAGTTCAATCCTTCTCTTACAAGGTTTCAAGTGGATCATCGTTATTTTTTTTTTCTGCTCATCAACCTCAGTTGATCTCTGTATCTATGAGTACGTCGTTCTAAAATCATGTAACTGGATCATATGATTATAGATATCTATTTACGCAATTCACACTCTCTACATAGTCATATTAGAGTGTTAGAGACATTGATAAAAATTTACTAAAATGGTCCATCAGTAATTGATCACTTATCGTCTTACTTGAAAATGATTGAGAATAGGGGATTGAGAATTAGGGGAAATATGAAAATAGGAGAATGGTGGAAAAGTGTTTGTTAAAAGTTGGAAGATGTTAAATTACATTGTTTGGTATGTATATTTGGTAAAGAAAATAGGAGAGGAAGATAGTGGGTCCCATTATTCTATTTGGGGGAAGTCAGAAATTTTGATAAAAGTAGAAATTGTCAGAATACACATTCTGGAGACAATAAGAAACTCTGGGTATCTGAAATACAAGACCCCAACTCCATTAGACAGTAAACAAACAAGGATATCTCAGAATACAGAGTTTCCAAGAAACACAGGTGGATTTCCCCTATAACAAACGACCCCTCAAATATCAAACAGGGGTGAGAATGTAATAATCCATTACCGAGTTATACATGTTTTGGTCACGCAATACGATAAACATACTATTTAAATTGTTAGATATATAATTCAATATTTAACTAATACCTGTCTAAGATAATAAATTTACGTTGGGAAGGGATCAAGCTACTACTCTTTCCAGGGTTAGAAGTCTTCCAACCTTTTCTCAGTAATTAGATCACCATTTGACTCTTTGACCAATCCAATAGTCTATATTGTTAGGGGCATTTAGGACTTTACGCACATAATTTAATTATTATATTTAAATTAAATAATTAATATTTTCTAGGGGGACTGCCGGTGATTCCGGCGACCGGCCACCGTCTCTGGCGACTTTTTTTTTGAAAATTTTTTTTTGCTTAAAAAAAATTAGTTAACACTTTTTTTAACTGATAACAAGTTAACATGGTTTTTACCTGATAACTAGTTAACATCGTTTTTTGTTTGATAACTAGTTAACATCATGATTTAGATAACTAGTTAACAAAAAATTTAGTTGATTAATAGTTATCAAAATTAGTTAACTAGTTAACACTTTTTTTTTGCTGTTAACTAGTTAACAGTGTTTTTTTAACTGATAACTAATTAACATGGTTTTTAACTGATAACTAGTTAACATCGTTTTTTGTTTGATAACTTGTTACCAGATTTTAACCTGATAACTAGTTAACAATGTTTTTTATTGATAACTAGTTAACAATGTTTTTTATTGATAACTAGTTAACATGATTTTTAAACTGATAACTAGTTAACAATGTTTTTATTGATAATTAGATAACACCTTTTTTAAAAATTAGTTAACTAGATAACACATTTTCAAAAATTAGTTAACTAGTTAACACCTTTTTTGTTGTTAACTAGTTAACAATCCGAGTTAACTAGTTATCACGATTCACCGTCGGCCACCATGGCGGCAGTCATACACGACGTGTACCCCATTTTGAGTTGTTTCGGTTTAAATCATGGTTGAGTCGATGGTTTTGATTTTGTTCGGTTTGGTTTTGGGTTAACCACCACCCACTTAACAAAATAAAATAGGACAGGATGATAATTAAAATCAAAGTCACCCAGCCACCTCACCCACTCACCCACCCAACCCGAACCGACCATCCATCCCACCTGACCCAACCCCCCCCCCCTTTATCCTCTTCTTCGTTCCTCTGTACAGACCCACCGCCGATCAACGTCGCCAGCCGCCGCATCCCAGCCAACCCACCGCCGACCCCTCTCTACAACTTCCGCCGCCGACCTCTCGCTCTGACTTCCCAGCCGATTCAGATCCTCCCCTTCACCGTCCCTAATCTCCACTCCAGGCACCGCCGTTCCGCCGCCACTGCCAAACGACACCCGCTGCCGACTGCTTCCCCGATGGTGCTACGATACTTTCTTCAATCACCGAAGCTCGCCGGTCCAATCGGAATCTCAACCTAATTTCATTCGCGCCGCTGCTCCGACCTCGTCACTGCTCTGACCCACCAGTCTCTGACCCAGCCGATGCTCCAACCCGACGGTGCTCCGATGCTCCGATGCTCTCTTCGGTCGCCGAAGCTCCCCGGTCGAATCAGAATCTCGATTTGGCTAGCTTTTTCGGAAGAACGATGATGCATCTTCATTATTTATTCCTGATATTGCTAGTCTGGCCGGCGACGAGAGGGAGGAGGCGGCATGAAGCTTGCTTCGGCGAGGCAGAGAAAGAGAATGAGAGAAGCGGCTGTGATAGGGATAGGTATTTAACTTTTATAAAATGCCGAAAATACCCCTCCGGTTTTTGGTTGGAAACTGGTCCAACCTTAAAAGGTTGGGTCCGGATCATCTGCCAATTTATGTTGACCCCTACAATATTAATTTATAGAGAGTTTGGTGTATTTTGAAAAGAAAGAGTATCGAAAAGACTAGTGACTAAATTAGTAAATTAAGATTCAAAAAATGAAGTACGAACCAATGATCCGGCGAAAATAAAAGAAGATGAATAAATGAAAGCATCTAAACGTGTAGTGCAAAAATGGGCAATTTTTTCGGTGACAAAACCGGGCAAAAGTATGGTGACATAATTTTGATTATGTCATCCATACATAATTAATTGTAGCCATTGGATTCATAGGATTGCATTTACACCCTAAAATCCGCATTTACACCCTAATTAATTGGCATTAATATGTTTAGTGTAATAATTAGGGGTATATATTATATTTATTCTATACAATCAATTTTGATCACACTTACCAAATATTTCCTTAGTCATAGCCGAATAAAATCAGTCTTGTGCATGCAACGAGTTTGAAATTTTTCATTTGATCCTTTCAATTTTTTCCAGGAAATTTGAGCCTCATGGAGCCTTCTGAAGTTATTGAGAAAGCCAACAATCCTCCATTGAACGGTGATTTTGATCTTAATCTCATTCCTGATGATCCAATCGAGGAAAATCAACCCGAGCCAATCGAGAAAGCTAATAATCTTAAGAAAACTAACTCCGCTAAGTAGATATTCAAATGACCCGAGCAATATTTTTCAACCAAATACTATTATCCAATTACACATATTATCCAACTATAGAAAACTAACTCCGCCATAAATATTCAAAGTCACCGAGCAATATTTTTCAGCCAAATACTATTATCCAATTACACACACTATTCAAAGGGAACACAAAATCAAACCAAATTCCAAACTACTAATCAATCAGCAAAACCATTCGCATTTTTAAATGATCCATAATAATGCTACTTTCTGAATAATAGTATTTATCAATAAGACATCTGGGCCAGAAATAACAAAAGAGGAATCTCCGAATCAACCACAGAAAACTAACTCCGTCATAATATTCAAAGTCACCGAGCAATATTTTCCAGCCAAATACTATTATCCAATTACACATACTAGAATTACCCGCAAGATGTTGCGGAAGTTTTTGAGGAAAAAACGAAATTTGAGAAGAATGAATAATCAAATATGATTACCAGACATGGCTGAGTGTGAAAACAATATGAGTTGAGATGATTAATTGGGTATCTCATCTCCAACCATGATTTTATGTATATGTTGTAGTGTACACTCATTGCTCTCTTAATCTTCTCATTGTTCATCTCCTTGTTCATTGTTGGGGTGTAGCTTCAAGAACATTATCAATACTCACTGAAATGTACCCAACTTCTACATGACATTGACCAATTTCTGGTACTCGTCGTATAGTTTGGTAATATAATGCTTATGCCGCTACCCGCTGGCTCATGCCAGAGACATCCATCCAACATGCATGAGGGTGAAATTTGTGGAGATAAAAGAAGTGAAGAAGTTTAATATTTATCAAACAATGGAAGCAAGATATTAAGTAACCACACATGCATGATGAAAGCATGATGAAAGTCGATCGGGACATACGTGTCTGGTCTTCTCCCACAAAAAATCAACCTTCACCAAGTTAAAAGGCCTGAAGAATAAAGAAGTCCAACATCAATTGAAGAGGCGGGAATGATTCAAGGTTGTGTAAATGGAAGCTACCAAAAGTCCAAAATCTCATAAGCCCATATAAGTCCATTGCTAAATCCACAAAGAAAAATAAGGGAAGGGAGCTCATTATGGAATTGCTTCTAGGGAGCAAAACACTATTGATTCAATAGTAACTCCCCTTCTCCCTTTATATATAAAACTAGAATTCCCCGCGCGATGCAGCGGAAAGTTTTGGAGGACAAGTAATATTAGTTTTGAGACAGTAATGTCAAATATCGAGATGGTAGTGAAACGGGCAACCGAAAAGAACCAAAAGAAATAGAAGAGTGTTGATTAGCATATAGCGAGATGGTTGTGAAATGGGCAGCCGAAAAAAAACCCAAAGAAATAGAAGAGTGTTGATTGACTAATTGACATAATGCGTATCACACAAGAAAAAAATTCGTGGAACAATGACAGGAGGGGCGAGACCGTTCTTGCAACATCAATTGTGGAGATGAGAATGCTACAAGCCAATAAACTTACTCTCACAACTCACAAGCCCACCCAACAAGATGACCCACAAAAGACCACCCTTCAAAGCCTTTAATAGAGGGAAGCAAACACTATTCATTCAATAGTAACTCCCATTCTCCCTCTATATATAGAAAGAACTATTCAAAGGTAATACAAAATCCAACCAAATTCCAAATGGTCAAATACTTAAATAGTCCCAAAACTTTGGGACGAGTTACAAATTAGTCTTGAAACTTCATTTTGTTGTAGTTTCGTCCCGTTAGTTTGGACTTTGTTACGAAGTGGTACTATTTGCCACGTCAACCGTCCACATCATCTAAAATATAATAAAATAGTAGAGTCGGCCTGAATCGAAATAAAACTTCTAATCAAACCAGTCAACTTAACCTAAAACCTAAAATGTTGAATCTCCAATCAATTTCATCCTAACCTAATCAGAAACTGAAAGCGCTTCATCCAGGAGGACTGCTAGTGTTTTGATTGACTGGCATCGGACTTCAGATTCACCATTTGCAGCAGGTTGGATGGATATTATTCGACCCATATGTCATTCCCCTTCGTAGCAAAGCAAAGTGACATTGGAAAATCATTTCCCAATTCCCACCGTCAGTTTCCAGCTATGCCATGAAACTTCTAGCTTCCACCCTCCGCCAAACCCTAACCAAAGCCACCGCTTCCTCCACTGCTCACCGCGGCAGCTTCTCCGCCTCCGCAACTGCAACCGCTTCTTCGCCGGCCGCTGAGGTGTATGACGATCCGACCGGAGAGGTGAGGATGAAAGGCGTGAAAATCTCTAGTCGGCCATGTATCTCGATATGCAAGCGACTTAGTCGGTGGATCCTCGCGTCCTCGATCGCGATGATGCTTAATATTTGACCCATTTAGTTAATAACTCTTAAACCCTAATAGATTCAATTTAAGTTCAATGATCTTATTCCAAATTAGATAGCGATCAACTATTGATGACAAAGTAGAGTAGCTGCGAAATCACGATATGTGCAAAAATACAGAGGAGATTGAATTTGGAACTGAGAGTAGGCGAACATGGGGAGATCTCTGTTTGGATTTGTTGGACTCAATCTACTACAAACTCCAAAATTCCGGTTGCAATGACTGCGCTCCTTGCTTAGGGTTCAGATTAATTAGTATGCTGGAACTCGCATCAATTTCATGCCGACAAGCCTAAGGTCATCATTCCCAATCCCCAACCGCCTGGAACTACTTGCATTGACGATTACGTATTCAGAGTTAGAAACAAGCTCGATCCGAAAATAATAGATCTCGTATGGTGCGGCAAAATGCCATGGAAGATAAGACGAAACTTGGAATCCACAAAGATTGCTTATATATGGGACATCGGCTCGTGGCTTCTGCCAATCGTCAATCTGAAGTCGATGCCAGTCAATCGAAACACTGGCGGTCATACTGGACAGCGCCACTCTCCAGTTTCAATTTCCGATTAGGTTAGGATAAAATTGATTACAATTCAAGATTTTAGGTTTTAGGTTAAGTTGATCGGTTTGATTTAGAGGTTTTAATTTGATTTGGGCTGATACTATTATTTTATTATATTTTAAATGACATGGACCGGCTGACATGGCAAACAGTACCACTTCGTAACAAAGTCCAAACTAACGGGACGAGATTGTAACAAAATGAAGTTTTAGAACTGGTTTGTACCCCGTCCCAAAGTTTCGGGACTATTTAAGTATTTGGCCCAATTCCAAACTACTAATCAACCAGGCCAAGTAGAAATGTTGCTAATTAAACAAAAAAGTTTCTTGAAATCCGCCATTGTTCAATAACCCATATACGAACTAAAATTCAATTTAGCGCGGAGTTGGAAGTTGAGATGGATTAACCGTGTAGTGCACCATCCCTGTTTCGAGTCCCGCCTTCGATCTCTTGTTCATGGGATTTGCAAACATCTCAAGGAAGACGATTTTTCTGAGAGCTTGAATTTTTGCAGCATTCTTCCACTACTCATCCATCCACGAACGAACCTTTCCATCCCATTTTTCAAACTTCTGCATGAGGTAGTCTCCGCAAAAAGAACTCCCATGTCGTTGTCTAATCCCCTTTATCATCTCCCACTTGTTTCCCTTAATCCGTTTCTCACGTTTCCCAGTTGGAGAATTAGTCATCCTACACACAAAATACTATTATCAGCAAAATCAGAGTATATAAACAAGGAGACTTGAAGATCCAAATCAGCAGAATCAATAATATTATTCATCAAATACTATTATCAACAATGTTGATAGACCACAAGAAACCAAATCATAGTGTAAACTACCCAAATCAAGACTAGAAAACAAAAAACATAGAAAATCAGTAGTACTATGCCTACAAAACTATCATCAGCAGATCCACACAATTATTTGACAACTAAATGGCCCAATTCAAGCTTATTTCCAGCAACTATAGAAAAGTAATAGTATTGATACAATACTATTATCAGCAAAATGGGGATCTTACACCATATATATACAGTTCTTACAAAACCAAACAATAATGATAGTATTATGCGAATAACATTATCTTGTAATTTTAGATCCCTTAGAATAACTCAGATCAGACCACAATAACCTAAAATATAGATGCAGGACAATTCACAAAAACGATTCACAATAAAATCGACCCACAAAATCTAGTTCTTTAGCACATGCAATCCCAGAAAATGAAATCTAAGTGAAGTTCTTTCAAACCTGAATGAATGTCCGCCGAGATTGCAACCGGGAATGCCGAGATTGAAACTAGAGATGGCGTCGAAACCCTTTTGCCTGAAGTCAGCTTCGCCGTCGTTTATTCAGCAACCGGAGATGGCGCCGAAATCGGCAGTTACGGCAACTGGGTGTAGAAAAACCTTGACGACAACAAAGAATCGAGAGAAAGGTTGGTTTCTCCTTTTCAACGGTTAAAAGAGGAAATAAATTGGAAATGGTAAGCTAAAGGATGTAATATTTGAGTAATAAATATATTAAATATGGGGTAATAAATCATCGGATTAGGAGTGGTGACAAAAGTTGGATTATGTCTATTAGACATAATCCATAAGGACCATTAGATCTGCATATAATAGATTCAATGGTGGATGAATTAAATTAATATAATAATGAGATCCCACTATTTATTGACCCATATTAATTAAATTTATTACCCATAATTGCATAATATATACTTACCTTTACCAATTAACTTCCATTTTTAACCGTTGCCACAAAAGAAAACTTCTTTCCTGATTCTTCTCTCCGTCTTCAGTCACTTCCTTTCTGCTCTCAATCGCCGAATCATCCAGTAACCGCCGTCGCCGGAAGCGCCGACTGATTTTCTTCCTTAAGGTAAGCAGTATCGAACGCATTCCCACTGCCGATTCATCACTACTCATTTCGATTTCTGATTCTTTTTCCGTTGTTTGGTGCAGCCGCCGTCGCTCGAGTCAATCAACAAGAACACATAACCAGGTTTGGTTTTCTAGCTATGCATGTGCAATCAGACGTTTTTGGGGTTTCGATTGTGTTGGGAATTAGGTTTCTTTACTATTATTAGGTTAATATTAGTATCTCATTAGGTTAATACTAGTATCTCATTTGGGGTTGATTTTGTTGGGGATTAGTTATGTGCACCAACATTCATATCTTTTATAGGTGTTTCTGCTCTAATTTGGGGTTTGAACGAATACTGTTATTAGGCTAATACTATTATTTGTTCTGACTTGTGTTTCGTGCATATGATTGTTGCTGGTAATTATAGTATATTAGCAGTTTCATTCAAAGTAAAGGGAAATTGCATATGTAGTTTTATTCTGGGGAGTAAACACTACCCTAAACCCTAAAACCCCTAAACCCTAAACCTTAAACCCTAAAACCTTTTTGATTTGTGTTTCTGGTGTGTGATTTGTTCCTGCTAATAGGATTGAATATGACTGAATTTGAACATATACTTGTCATTGAACACAAAAAAATGTGCAGATAATAGTATTTTGGCAATACTAATACTGAGTTATGTAATTCATTTGTTGATTCTGTTGTTAGTTTATGTACAAATGCTCTTGCCTCATGTTAATTCGTTTGTTGATTTTGTTAACAGGATTGAATTTGCTCAGGATCACACATCAGAGCCGTGGTAAAAGGATGAAGTTGGTTGGATCTTATTTTGATCTCAAATCCGAGACTATGAGCATAGTCTCAGTAAAATGATTCGGCATCCTTGACAGTTTTGAACGCCAACGCCTCCCAATGAAAATCTACCTCGGACACATCTAGAAAATTAATGTTAAATAATAGTATTTTATGTAAAACACATATAAAACACACTAAAAATAGATAACTATCAGTACTGTACGAATACCGAAACAGCAGAATTCATAAAATGGTTAAATAAATGCATGTAGTAAAATACTATTATTAGCTAGATAACAGTATCGGTTATTTATAACAGTATCAGTTATTTATAATGAAAAAAAGGAAGTAAGAGAGAGGTTTTATCTCGGATTTGAATCAGAATAATATTAGTAATAATTTGGTAACTGATATAAATGATTGATTGCAAAGAATAAGTATAATATCCTAATATAAATGCCACCCCTAATAAATCAAATATAATCAATGCAATTAATTCATTCTTTCCATAATTAATCAGACCAAGAGTTATACCTGAATCCCATCCTATGGCTGTGAATGATTATTGTTGATCTGACATAATTTCAATTATGTCACCATCCTTTGGCCCATAAATCATGGGATTACATTATTTTATTATTAAAAGCTCCCCAACATTAGATGTGTTATAAGAAGATCTAATGGTGCTTATGAGTGGGATCTACTACCATTAGGAGTGTCCTCATATTAGGACACCCCTTAGAACTGTAGGATTAAGGGACAGATTTGATGGCTTTATGGAGTTATGGGCAATCTTGGAAAAAGTGGAACCAAATAATTGAGGAAAGAAATCAAAAATAAATTCAGAATAAAAAAGGGAAGTTATGGAGTCTTAAATGAGTCCAATCTCTACGCTGAAGAGAGAGAAAGGCAAAACAATTAATTAATTATCACGGTGAATGAGTGATTTTCTTCCCATCTTCAAATACGATTCTCCTTCTTTCACTCTCGCCGCCACCAGCCTCGCCGCCGCCATCATCAACCGCCAGCCTCGCCGCCGCCATCATCAACCGCCAGCCTCTCGCCGCTCGCCCATCATCAAACCGCTAGCCTCGTCGTCGCAAGCTCGCCATCTACATCTCTGCTGCCTCAAACCGCTAGCCTTCGTTCGGAGATCCGCTATCTAGATTGGGGAGAAAAGAAGGGAAGACGCGCCACTGCATCAGATCCGCCGTTGCGCTCCAGCCCCTTAAGGATCAGATCCACCGCCGCATCATCAATCTGCGTCCACGCCGCCACTTCTTCATTTTTCCTCCCTTGTTTGTGTGGACAGTGTGTCTTGCATGGGTCCTGCATATTCATAGTCCTAATGTTAAAAGACTTCATTATTTTATTAGTTTTAGAGATAGATTCGGATTAGAACTTTAGGGCTTCATAGCCGCAAGTCTCACCTTTATATGGGAGGGTTCATTCACTTGTATTCTTCAACATTGGCTCATTGATAAATTATTTTTAACATTCAATTACTTCTTTTGATTTCTTCTTTCTTTGCCGTGTTGTTGCTTAGCTTGAGAGGCCGGGTTTATCGAGCTTAGGTTATCACCCCTAAGTCCGTGGCACAATTCACCTTGATACTTATGGTTCATAACTCTTTAACTATATGCATGCGTCCTATTCCATCCAAGTTCTGTTTTTTTTTTCACGATTCTTTGATCACTGAATAGTAGGTGCTGGCTTTTGGCTCTTTCATAGCTTTGGCTCACATCAAACAGCTAAATCTGTACGGTTCTCGGTCACCTCAGCTGACTGTGTCTGATTTGAATTCAACCACGGTTGACCCAATTCAAATTGGTTGCGATTACAGTTCATGTATTTCACTCAATTCGAAATCAATCGACAAGGCCGGCCCTGAGGGTGTGCTGGTCAGCCCTACGACACAGGGCCTCAAAATTTCCAGGTCCTCAAAAGTTTCGGGTTAACTAGAAACACCTAAGACAAATATTATAAATAAAATCTGTAAAAAATAAACATAAATGTAGTGATGGTCTAGTTGTTTAACTCTTTATTTTGTTCTAGGTGGTCAAGGTTCAATCCCCATCTTTGACAAAATCAAACTAATTTTTTTGTTCTAATCAATATTGTTTTTTTGAAGTAGTCTTTCTATTCTTATTATCATCTTATTTTTTTCTAAATCTGTTATTAAATATACAAATTTGATATGATATTAAGTTATAATTCATATATTATTTTACTTTTCATATTTTTTTAATTTTTAATAAATTTCGTGTAGTTTAGGAATGACAATGGGTCAAGGTCAAAGTGGGCACATCAATATCGAAAACTCACTGCATGGAAGTTAGGCGCTATGAGAGTATTTTTGTATTGATCAAAGGGTCGGACGTGTATACCATCGCAAATGAGTATTATTATTGTCAAAACCAATAAGCATATATTCGCCTCAAACAAGTTAAATTAGGTTAACTCAAATACACCAAATTTAAATTATTCATTTTAACGGGGCCAAATAATAAATTTAGAACTGGGCCTCCGAAATCTCAGGGACGACCCTGTCAATCGTCGCCCGAATTTCTACCGGTTTGACCAAACTGACCGAATTTCCAGCCCTAGTAGCTATAGTAGAATGAAAAAATTTGAGCTTTTTAAAATATAGTGACCATCTAGTAACTTAATAAAACAAACAAATTTATGTATATTAGGCCTAACGTACAACTCTGTTGATCCGCTGAATCTCAATAAATGGGCAAATAAATGTATGGACAAACCAGGGGCCAACTATCTTCAATCCTTGAAGCTCATTTTTGCGGGACTGGGGTGGGTGACAATATGAGAGTTTCGTCCCCTAGACAAAAGTTAATATAGATCCTTATATTAACTCTTTCTAATCCAATGGATCATAACTAGTAAATATAAAATAATATTTTTGCCATATTTAATTACCATTTTTTCAAAACCCACATCTAGGTTTTACCGAGTCATTTTTCACAGCTCCAAAAAATTACACAGCCGCCGACATGCAATAGGAGAGGATTGTCGGCGATATCAATCCTCTATCGCCCGATTTGACCGATTTCGCCGCCATTCTAGGGTTTATTCGCCTCCGCCGGTGCTCTTTTCCGATCCAATAGATGTCGCCACTCTGACTGAATCGCCTGATAGCCCATCAATTCGAGACCATCGTTCTAGGGTTCAATTGACGCTACCGCTGCTCTTTCCGGTTCAATCACCGCCGCCACTCTGTTTGATTTGCTCTGTAGCGCCCCCGTTCGCAACAACCATTCTAGGTTTCATTCGCCGCCACCGATCGCGATTTAATAAGTTCCCCGGGAAGCACTCGTATTTTTTGCTCTATTTCTCGTCTTTTGCTCTGTTTCTAAATTGTATTGATCCCCAATATGTTGTTCCCATTAAAACAGTCTATATAAACCCTCAGATCCTAGTATATTGGGTTATTATGTTATTGTTTCCATGAAATAGTTCCATACTAACTGTAATACTAGTATGGAATTAGGATTTTTGTGTTTTAATTGTAATTTGGGTTTGTTCAATTTCATGAAATTGAGATTTGTTCAATTTCCTATTTGAATTGGTGTAATTTTAGGTTAGTTGATTATACTAACTTTAATACTAGTATTTAGGTTACTTTATAACTAACTGTAATACTAGTATAGAATTATGATTGGGTGTTTTAATTTTACTTTGGATTTGTTCAATTTCATGAGTTTGTGGTTTTTTAAACATGTGATTTGTTCGATTTTCGGCTTAACTGTATTACTAGTATTTAGGTTATTTGATTACTAACTGTAATACTAGGATTTAAGGGATACACTAGGAGTTAATACTAGTTTGTTGGTTACTGTAATACTAGTATTTATGTTCTCTGAATAAGACGTATGATGCTATGGAATCCTTAGTATAAAATATATAAAATAGGATTTTTAAGGTGAGTTATATGGAAGTTAATATGTACATTAATTGTAAAATAAAAAATTAACGTAGATAAGATAATGAAGGCACAAAATATGAAAGGATAATCAAAACAATAATTAAAATAATATTTAAGCAATAAATAGAGATTAGATGGATGGCTAGAATTCAGTTTTGTCTAAGTGACAAAACTTGGGTTTTGTCCGAATTTGGAATGGTGACATAATTTGGATTATGTCTATAAGACATAACTCATAAGGGTAAAATCTACCATTAGGACACCCCAAAGTGTCCTCATATGAGGACACCTCTTAGGGCCGTAGGATTTAATCTTACAAATCTGAAGGCCAATATTAATTGGACATAAGGGTAATTTCAATATTTTTTTTATTGCAGATTTTTTATTATTATTTTATTAATTTTCGGATTCGCAGTTGCATTGCTGATTGTTTATTCCTTTTCTGCTCCTTTTTTTGCTCCATTTAATTTATGATTAAATTGATTATCTTTTTTTAATTACTTCTTCTCTATGCTCGGCGGTTTTTGTTGTGTATCTCCGGTGGTTTGTATTTGAGATTAGTTTCTAACATTTTTTTGTGGAAATTGTTTCGAATTAGTTCATCTTTTATTGTTTCGGAACAGTTTCTCTTTTATTATTTCGAAACAGTGATCCATTTTAAAAGTAATGGAACGTGTTGAAAATCGAATTTGTTCCTTATTACCAATTCGAAACACAAGAAATCATAAAACATTGAATCAAATTGAAAATGAAACAATAATATCAAATATCTGTTCCATAATTAACTATATGGAACAATACAAACATGTTCCTAAATTGTCAAAATGGAACAACGTGGTAAGAGGGGGAAGTTGCACAGAAACAAGCAGGCCCGGCCATTACCCTGTGTTGGCCTGACCCACAGCACAGGGCCTCCAATTGGAGGGGCCTCATTTTAAGCCCAGTTGTATATTATGAGCTATTTTATTAAAAAAAAAATTAATAAAATCCAAACTGCAGTACAAATCAGATTATGTATTTAATATACCTGCACACGCCATTACCACTTTTTTTGCACGCCAGTCTCTTCCAATTCCCAACTTCCCATATTCCTTGAATCAAGAAATTGATTTATCATTATTAAATTAATTAATTCTCCACCGATATTCAAGAGTAGGCTTCGTTATTCAGCCAACGTTCTGAAAATCCCATCAATGTATCAACGGTAATCTTTTTTATCTGATTAAATACCACTATGATGTTTTGTTTCTCTTCACTCTTCATCTACGATTCTGCCTCAAACTTCCAGTCTTCAATCACGATTTTGTTCCTCTGATTAAATTCTTGTTCTATTTTCTTGAAGCCAAGTTCTGTTCTTTGTTCCTGGATTAGCCATTACGGTTTGCTGGTTTGGACGATAGGTTTTCTTTGGTTGTTTGTGTCGGCGGACAGCAGTAAACGGTAGGAAGCACAAAAGCCCACAGCCCCACACGAAGCTGAATCTGATCTGATGCTAATTTCCACTTCGGTAAGACACTAACTCATAGAATAATAGAAATTGATGAGTATTTTGTCAGGTTGTGTGGTTCACTGATTTGGTCAATTCATATATTAATATTAATTAAGTTTCTAACTTTTCCCTGTTTTGTTTTGTGGCAGGTCCAACATTGGAATTCCAATTTTGCTGCGTTTATCAATTATTATTATTAATTTGATTTTTTATAATGAATTTATGAATTTATATTTTGAATATGATAAAAAAATTTGGGTATAAAAAATTGGGGCCACAATTTTTTTTTGGAACAGGGCCTCCAAGAATGATTGGACGGCCCTGATTAGGGCCACAATTTTTTTTTGGAACAGGGCCTCCAAAAATGATTGGACGGCCCTGTCCACACATGTGGGAGGAACCAAACGCTAGGGGCCACAAACGTTCGCCACCGTGGAAGGCCGAATGAGATACTTAGAGTACAGTTATGAACAACTTCCCCATAAAGGAATCCCCAAAACATAGTTTCTTCAAGAGGGAACTCACAAAACACAACGTTTCGTTAAGCAAAGGTCAGGTGCATAGACGCCCGAGAGACCAGATCAAGGACAAGGGGCATGGACGCTCAAGGAAACACAACGAGAAGGCGCTGATGATAACTTTGAGTACCGGAGAATGACACTCAATGTAGTCCCCCACACGATACTCGGGGAAATTGATGGGGTCTAGGCCCACCTACCAAAAGAACCAGGGCTCCCAGGCCCAGACCCGTCTCGCCAAAAGCCAAAGGCCCACGACAGCTAGGGATTCGGCAAGACAAAGGGCCCGAGCCGCCACTAGGAGAGTCAAAGGCAAATACGACATTGCCCCACCAATTAGTTGGTGGCACGTGGCGACCCCGCTCGACTACCGAAAAGCTATAAATAGTCCTTGACCTCAACAATAACAGGGACACGACACACACATCATCATACCTACACAAGCCTTGGTCGTACGCTCTATGCTCATATGCCCAAAGACTCCCCAAATGCCTACGGTCACACCCTGGTACTTCTCTGTCTCCCATATCACTCATCACGTAAGTTTACCCCTACTATATCATCCTCTTACTACTATCTATTTGACGCTCTACGAGCCAGGAGCTAGATGTGCTCATCCATCAACCCTCCACTCAAACCAACTCATTAAACCAACCCGAACTATCTGAGACGTACCACCTACCTACCTACTTGTGTTTGCTATCTATAGTCTCCTTCAAAGTGGTAAAAAAATAATATTGATTTTATACTCAGACCCTACAATACCTTACTCTTTGCCAAGTAGGCGTGGAACATAAACCAATAAAAACGTGAGATATATATGATGAGTTGGTCCAAATTGTCAGGAAAGGGTTCCGATACAACGAAAATGATTCATATATTGAATAGAGTAGACCACCACATACAATACAATCAAACAGATTAACAAGTAACAACAAGCCTTCTTGCTAATTAATTATTCAACCATAACATTTTGTGCGACACATATTTACAAGTTACAACCAACGAAATATGCCTAAATGAACCAATACAATACTCTTCTAGGATGGTAAAAGCAGGCTGCGTTTATTTCTTCCACCTGACCAAAATTGAATTCACAAAACAGCATCCAACATACACAGCCTTCATTTCAGCAAATAACGAAAAGATTCATTGCCCAGATGGCGTCTTCCTCATCTTTGTAGATCCTCCTCAATCATTCAACTTCACAAATGGACACAACTTGACTAAATGAGCAGCACCTGCATCTGGTCTCTCTCAAGCACCCAATGGCCACTCCAACTATCAGCCAACACTAGCCCGTTCTCCTTGTCGAAGCCACGAGGTTAACTAACCTTCCTGCTTTAGACATGGTCTCTATCTTTGCAACCAAATATGAAGCCACAATCTAACTTCTTTTACCGATTTTGGGGTAAATGTATCAACCACTTCTCACAGTTCATTCAAGTAGCCGATCAATCAGACCTGTTTGCTGTAAATGATGACAGAAGACCTGCAGCCTGGGCTGGTAAAATGTCGCCGAATGTTGACATGGCAGCAGCGGATCTGTCTTTGAATATACCAACCTGTCCATCTGTCAACATGGAACCCAACTTCATGGTGCTTTCCCCAAACCTACTTCCAACCTGAGTATTACAAGGCAAGTCGATCATTTATCATTATGCACAACCTTGGGAAGTTGAAGACATAAACTTGCATGAATCAGTTTCATATGGCTTTCAGCTATGCACAAACAAAAGGCAGTATAGATTCCCATCGTGATAGCAAGAATAATAGTTGCATAGTCTTTAACAAAACAATATTGGATCTACATACAGTCTCCAATCCCTTTTTCGTCTGAGTGATGCACACAAAAGCGCAGCACAGATAAATTTCATACACAACCAAAACATGATGATATCAAGCAATGTAGCAAGACAAGAAGCAATGTGAATCATGGCAATGATTGACCTTAAACACCATATCCATCACAAACATCAATTAACATTCAAAATTTTTTGCAACTTTTCATTTCCCCATTTGTTACGAAAATCTCGCCTTCCCTCTAGGCTTCTGTATTCACCGTGCTACTCATTTTCATCAGGTGAGAGACTTTGTAAAAAAAGTTAATAAAAAAAGCAGACCATACCTGCATGAAAGACTTGAAAATTGGTGCTGCTACACCAAAACTTGAATTGTCATCAAAATCAATCTTCGAAGGATGTTCACTGTTGGCATAAGCTTTCCACATATTTCTTGAAGATGCATCATCCATGGATGCTCGGAAGGATGACTTTGTTGTGCCTCGGGAAGACAATGCTGGTGCACTGAAAGATCAACGAGAATACCAACTTAGACCATACATGTTAATACCCAGTATTGTAAACTCAACACAGGTACAAATAATTCAACAGTAAGGAATTTCTAGACGGTAGAGCATGGAACAGTAGAGCATCACATGATATTTGAAGTGTGGAACATACCTGATTGGCAAGTATTTGAAGCGTGGAACAGTAGAGCATCGCATGATATTTGATTCAGGATTAGACGGTAGCTTGTGCACAGTATCTGTGTACATGCGATTTAGTTGCACAAAGAATCCAAAGAGAACAGCATGTCGTAGATATGATTGTCTTGCATTCTCCCATAGGTATGCCTCATACCTTCATCAAGCGAAATAGGGTGCCAAATGTTAAAACCAAACTATACTTCAATTCTCAATCACGTAATTGATGCAGTAACGTGGGACAAGGACGAAAGTAATAAATAGTTATTTGGGAGACCCAAACAAATAATCACTTTTAACCATTGTTCCAAGTGGACAAAGTTGCTACCAGTTTCTAATTGAGCCAAGTACAGAGCAAATGAAATACTTACGTTTGCCAGTCAATTGGATCCAATCTTTGTGAATAAGATCGAATTAGCCCATTAATTCGTTCTCTGAAGACTGCCTTTATCTGGCTCTGATCCTTCTTCATTCTCAAAGAAGCTTTCACTCTAGGATTTTTAGATAACTCCTGAGCAATGCCGGAATCAGCTCCCGAAAGTACATCAGCTGCAAATCTGAGATCCAACAGAATCTGTAGTACACCTTTCTCTGATACTGGTGATCCTTGAGACTCCCTTGAAGAAAGGAAGGCCTCGTAAATTTCAGAAACCTGCATGGAAATGGTTAATCATACACCTAATCTTCATTATCTTTGAAACAAAAATAAAACATATTGCATCAAGACTGAATTATGTATCCTGGCCAATCACGCTGGGATCAGAAAAAGACAGATTAAGATAAGCATAAAATGCTTTAAAAATCATAGCAACAAAGACCTAACTGCTGACTGGAGCTGTCTCATTCGAAGCTAGAATGGCATATGCATTGAATCAGACTTTACACCATTTTGAGCAACTCTAATTAGAAACGCACTTTAAGATGCATACATATTGGACATGATCCCCACAGCCACTCTGAGATTCTAGGTTTTTACAAGGTGATCTTCTTGCCGACTCTCACAAGTCTCAAGTAAATGAGCAACAAAAGGAGAAGAATATGAAAGCCAGAGATTTGAGAGTAAAAATACAGGGATGAAGGAACAAAAACTACCTCAACATGAGATAGAAACAACAGAAAAAATAATGTGTACCTTTTCCAATAGCCTTGAGGCAAACTTTTGCATGATTGCTTTGTCAAGTACATGACCTCCAATTCGGTGAACCTCTTCACATGCACGAAACAGAAATGAGATAACATAGAGAGAAGGCATGGAAGGGAGTGAAATCTTCATTTCCGATGGGCTGTCATCAGAATGCTCTTGCCTAACTACTGTCTCATCCCAACCCTGGCAAACATACGAGAAAAAAAACTCAATCCTTGCTAAATGACATGCAAGTTCCAATTGATTTAGTCTTGATTGAGAATCGGAACAACTTAATAATGAACAACTATCAACTCCTATAATCATATTCTTGGTAGTAGGCAAAGTATAATTAACTCTATATCACAGGTCAAACCCAGTACAGGTAAAAACATAAAAACATGTAAAAACGGATGAGAATACGAGTAAAACATTCGCTCTCATTTAGGATCTACCAGCAGGCACAATCAACAACTTCAACTTATTAAGATCCAGGATTCCAAAAACATATTAAGTTTAATACGAATTAAGTTTCAGGTCCTTCCAATTTTGTCAACACATTTACAGCAATAACAACACAACACCGCTTACCTTTAATGCAGTTGTTGTTGATAATCCATCATCGTTCCCAAGATCACGCACAAGAATTGAAGAAAGTTCATCAGACAGCCAGGATATCCACAATCCATAAGCTCTAATGCAAAGATCTCTGATCATTTCAATCAGCTCTTCAAGTTTGTGGTTGCCACTCTCACTAGCTCCAATTAGAGCAGCAGTCGCAGAAGAGTTCTTTTTTTTAGATCCGGTGTGCAACTGCTGCCCAGGACTATCAAGAGAATCAGCAGTGATCCTATATTGCTTCAAAGCAGATACTGGTTTCTCATAACCTGGAGATGTAGTACCTTTCACCCAGAACCTTGGAGGTCCCAGAATTAGAGGGACATGCTTGGAGTGGTTCTGGATTGCAAATAGAAGTCTTCCGACAAATATAGATCTCTCAACCACTACAGCAGGAGGCATTGCCTGAACTTCCCCGTCTGCTTTTCCCATGGAAGAATATAGATGGTCAAGCTCAGTCTTAATTTCTGTCAGAATGAAAGACATGCATGTGTAGCACTTATCTTGTAGAAAAGGAACCAACACCTTTAGTCTAGGAGCTGCATTAGGAGATTCTAAGAAACTCAAAACATCCTCAAGCACAACTTGACAACGATTATCGACTGCATCTCTGATACGACCAACCTCGGGACCAAAGTAGGCACTAAGACAACTCCAGAAGTCCTGCCCTTCAGGTGATGCTTTATATCCTAAACCTACACCCGACTTCTTCATATTTGGTTCAATAAACCAGACTCCACCGCCAGTGGACGGTCTGTTTAAGTATGCTTGGAAATCAATACATTCAGCAGGATCTCCTCCAACAGCACCAATGGAGCTCTCAAAATTGATGTCTCTTACAAGATCCTTAAATCCAGAGTCGATGACGACTTTCATCCTCTGAACAAAAGCATCTTCGAATACCTCATCCCAGAGATCAGAGTCATCTTCTAGAACTAGCTCCCGGATCCTACTCCAAGGCAACTCGATTTCAGATCCGAATACGCTTTTCAGCCATTCCAAACTTCCTGCTAACACTTGCTTGCTATCCATAGTTTCTCTAATTAGCTTCTCGGCTAAAACAAGTTCTCCACCAGAAGTAATAGTATCAATCAAGCATCTGCCACTGATTTCGCTAACAGCGTCTCTTCCACATTGCCTCAACCAAGTCATACATGTCCTGGCGATGTAATGCTTGTCAAGTGTGACCATTGTGGACTCAAGCTTTTCCCTAAACAATTTCCACAGTCTGACCTCGGAATCCGGACAGGGGATCCCACCAAATAACTGAGAAGCGGGAGGAGATCCAAGAATGATCTTGTAGAACATAGGCATATCACTCAAAACCTGCAGAAACATCTCGCCCACTTGTCCTACAGTGATCTGCATAATCTTCAACACTTCACAAAACACAGAGACCACAAGCTCACAAGCATTGTTCTCACTACTAGCATTCCCTCCAAAAACAGCTAACTTCGGGGAAACCCATGACTTCCTGGTGTCGAGAAATAAAGCAAGTACCTTTTGTGGATCCAATTCGTCGATAACGGCGACAGCAGCCAACGCATCGGCATAAGCACCAATGGCAAGCCCTTGATCCAGCAGCCTCTCCCGACTCCGCTGGGAAATCTGAGATTTAAAGCTCTCAACGATCTGCCACTGGTGCTGGAGAAGAGGGAAATTAGAGAGGATCTTGGTGTCATCCCCTTCAGAAGCGCCATCAAGGAGCTGGGAATGGACGTGCTTAGCCCTGATGTACCTCGCGGCGGCCTCAAGGAACATAGACTCGTCGAGGCAGCCCCAGATGTTCTCGGGGGTGTCGACCAGATACTTAACCCGGCAAGCGATTCCATAAATACGGAAGCGAGCAGGACTGTGAATTGTAGAATTAGGGGTTTGGGAATCGGAGGAAGAAGAAAGAGAGAGGAGATTGGAGTGGATGGAAGAGATGTTGGAGGAGATGGAGTGGCAGGAGGACTTCATGAGAACGATGGAGTCGGCGGAGTCGATGAGATCACGGTAACGGTTGCCAACCAAGAGGCGGAGCTCTTCCTTCTTGTCCTGGATCTGCTTCCTAGTAGAGGACTCCACATTGCGGATTTCGATAATGGGCTTGGATCGGAAGAGAGATTCTGCATCGCGGTGGCCAACGCCGGGAGCGGAGACCGGGCGGTCGGTGGATGCCGACGATTGCCTCATGGTGTATCCGCCAATTAAACCACGCTTGTTTGAGATCAGAGGAAGAAGAAGAAGAAGGGAGTGAAGATTGGAGAGGTGTTTTTCGGGTGAAGAAGAAGAAGAACAAATCGAAAGAAACTTTTTTCTCAATCAACAGCACTGCGTTTCGAACTCGCCGTGGAAGTTAACGTGTTTAGTGTCACCACATTTTGTGACTAATCTTTGTCACGGTTTAGTTGAAAACCGTGACAAAGGTTAGTGACCAAATTGTAAACTCCAATTTTTCAGTCACTGAATTTATAATTTTCTCAAATTATAGTATCAAATCCTCAACTTATTTCGTTACGCAAACTAATCAGTAACATATTAGAAAAAATGGGCATAAAAATACAAATAACACTTTAAACAATTAAAATAAATTAATAATATTGATAAAAATACTGGTGGAAAATTATAAATGTTGAAATTAAATTAGTGATTAATAAAAGTTATTATTGATGAAAAATTATAAATGTTTAAATAAATTAATAATAATGATGAAAAATTATATACGTCTAATTTTTTTATGAAAAATTAAAAAAATTCAAATAAATTAATAATAATGATTAAAAATCATATACTTCTTAAAATTAATAATTCGAGAGAAATTATTGCTAAGAAATTATGTAATTAAAAATGGATTGCGTTAGTAAAAGATGGACTGAGTTCGTAAAAATGGATTGCGTTAGTAAAAAATGGACTGCGTTAGTAAAAACGGACTGCGTTAGTAAAAAACGGACTGCATTAGTAAAAACGGACTGCGTTTTGTAAAAATGGACTGCGTATGTAAATACGGACTAAAAGGGTATAATTGTCCATTTATGTTAAAAATATGGACTGCGTTAGTAAAACGCGGACTGCAAATAGCAGCACCCTATTTTATTAGTAACTAGTTAACATCATGATTTAGATAACTAGTTAACAAATTTTTAGTTGATAACTAGTTATCAAATTTAGTTAACTAGTTATTTTGTTATTAACTAGTTAACTTATCGAGTTAACTAGTTAACTTATCGAAAAGTTAACTAGTTAATATCATGATTGGGTAATTAGTTAACAAATTTTTAGTTGATATATAACTAGTTATCAAATTTAGTTAACTAGTTATTTTGTTATTAACTAGTTAACTTATCGAGTTAACATCATGATTGGGTAACTAGTTAACGAGATTATTAGATAACTAGTTAAAGAGAGTATTTGATAACTAGATAACATCATGATTAGACAGCTAGTTAACTAGTTATCAAGTTGTTAACTAGTTAACTTATCGAGTTCACTAGTTATTTAATCGAGTTACCTAGTTAACCAATCGAGATAACTAGTTATCTAATCGATTTAACTAGTTAACCAATTGAGTTAACTAATTATCTTATTGAGTTAACTAGTTATCCAATTTAGCTAACATGTTATTTCAATGATTAGATTGTACAATATTATCGGGTTGGTTACCTAAATCATCACTGAACTTTGAGCAAATAACCCGCCAGTCACTGAACTCAGAAAAATATCCTAGCCATCACTAGACTTCAACCTATTATCCTAGCAGTCACTGCCGTCTACGGACATCCAAAATTCCATCCATCCGCCTACGTGGAGCTTCCACATAGGTTGCCACGTCATCTAAAAGCCACATAAGCAACCCAAACCTAAACCCAAACCCAAACCCAACCAATTACCCAACCCAATTTCCCACCTTCTCTCAATTTTCTAGAAACATCTCACCTCCTCTCTTCTCTCAAACCTGAAACAAAATTCCCCTCTTAACAAAACTACCGCCGCCGGCCATCCCCACCGGACCGCCGCCGACCATCCCCACCGGACCGCCGCCGACCATCCCCACCGGACCGTCGTCGGCCATCCCCACCAGACCACCGCCGGCCTCGCTAGCTGTATTTTTCGGAGCAGAGAGGAAGGAGCCGTCGCTAGCTGTATTTCTCGGATCTGAGTTTTGGATCCAGATCTACTATCGTCGATTCCCTCCTCCATCACCTGGCGCGACGGCCGTCGACGACGGTCAGCTGGAGGACGGAGCTGTCTTTGCTGAACTGAACCCACTCGACCTTAGCGCCATTGGTTGCCGTCGGGGATGTCGGGGGGCGATTCGGGCTTGGGAGCTGTGAGGAAAATGAAGGCAAGCAGCAGCAGTTTCACCGATGGGGGTGATTCAGGCTTGGCAGCAGCAGCAGGTTCAATTCTCTGCTCTGCTCCACCGATGGGGGAAGGTGGGCGCCCGAGAGTGGAGGTTAGAGGGTGGAGGAGAAGGAGGAGAGAAGGAGAGAAAGTGAGATTGGTTTGGTTGGTTTTGGTAATTGGGTTTGGGTATTTTGGTTTGGGTTTGGTTATATGGGTTTAGTTGATTGGGCAAAAATTTGCCACCTAGGCTGATTTGTGTGACGTGGAATTCTAGTTGGCATGTCCACATAAGCTGACTAACGGAATTTTGGATGTCCATAGACGGCAGTGACTGTTAGGGATAATAGGTTGAAGTCTAGTGATGGCTAGGATATTTTTCTGAGTTCAGTGACTGGTGGGTTATTTGCTCAAAGTTCAGTGATGATTTAGGTAACCAACCCCAATATTATCCCATTACAAAATAGTTTTCCCTGAAAATCTCGGCCATCATTCTCATTACTTTGTTCGTTACAACAAAGAATTAAACAACTAATCAAAAGAATTTCAGAGTGAAGGACAATCGAGAAACCTGTAACATCACAACCTTTTCTGACAAGATATTGTCCGATTTGGGTCTAAACCCTCATGGATTTGTTTTTGGGGTGTTGGTGGGATTGGAACCCATGACCTCCTCCTCTCAAGATCAAACCTCCACCACTACGCCCCAAAACGCATCATGTCAGTTAAGGTTGAACTATTCATAGCCCATGGATCTCCCTCGTGCTTTGTCGATGTGGGATTTGCCTAGATGTCACAAAGTTAACCCAATCCAACTGTTGCTCCTACTGCTGAATCTCTCGTAGGAAAACTTGCTAGCCAAGGATCCCCATTGTCGCTCCCTGTAACGTTTCACCATCCTACCCACCGCCCTTGATGCTCCCGATTCCCCCCTGATCTATTCACCACCAAATATACATACAGAACCTGCTCGCAACTCATGAGTAAGATTCATCTCAATCCTCTTCTCACCAAACACTACCAAATTAGGATTAGAACAAATTAATATGAATCCAATGCCAGAGCCAAATGGAAATTATCACAAATTGAACTAGTGCATTACAAGAAAAAATCCGATTTCAAAAGAAACTAGAGAGAAGAAGAAGAAAGAAAACAAACTAGGAGTAGTGCTGAATTTTTTGTTGAATCCGGGAAACGAAAGAGAGCTCTTCTCCAAGAAGCAGAAGAAGCCGCAACAACAGTCCTCTTCACCGCCAGAGCCTACTCAAGAGTCCGTACTCTCGGCCTACCACTCTTCCTCCTCAGGGATCCACCAGAGCAGCCGATGGCCCCACAGAGTAAGGGTACACCATAATGGTAACCTGCACCAATAGATTCGATACCTCCGTTTGGAGTAGGTAGGACACGATTGTTCTAGAACTATTACAGGTCCTCTGCCGTGACAGAGAAAGAGGACGATCCCTATTGGAGATAGAGGACAGTAGTGTGAACAGTAGATCTATTGTCAGGTTTCGGATTGCGGAAGAGGAGGAAGGAAAGAGACAAGAGGAAGAGAGAGATTGTATTTATTCAGAAAGAAGAAAATACTTTAAGTTAGAACGTTCCAAATCCGGAGGGATTTCGACGCAGATCTGAAGCCAACTCAATAACAATCCAGATTTAAAATATGGATTGGTTCATGTTTATTGTTAATATATATATTTCACACCCATGTATCACAATCACTCAAGTTGCTAAAGAGCTTTCTGATTCTCTAAATTTTATTTGATACAAAAATAAAATAAAAACAATTATTGCCCGACTTACAACATTATTTGGTTTTGTTGAGAATAAAAATTGGTCAACAAAATCAGCCGGCCACCGTAAATATCAAAGACCGTTGCGTTCAAAACCCAAAATCCCATCGAAGTCGGCGGGCCGGCGGCAGCATACAGTGATGGTACCTTGACTTCGGAACCCATACTCGTCGGCGGCTTGCTCCAGTAGCTTCACAAACTCAGGATTCCTCAAACAACGAAGTGGGACTACAGCCCTCCTTGTCAGTTGATCGCCGGCGCCGCTACGCACAACAACCGCGAAATGTCCTTTCTTAACGTCATCCGGCACACCTCTTCGCCGGCGGATGGTTGAGGAGCGCTTCTGGCGGCGGGGCAGTAGCTTCTTAATGTTAGTTAATGCTCTACATGACTTGAGCCTCCACATTATTGAGAACTAATTAGAGATAAGTGGTGTTGAATGTTGATTATGAATCTATGATTTTTATATATATGGGAAGAATAGCAGACTGCAGAGTATAGGAAAGGGAGGTAATAGCGCGGCAAACCTGTATTTTATTTCCCGCGTAATAATTGAAGACATTACATTTGTTGTGTAGCCTAAATTGGATTAACACATTTTTAATTTATAAGAAATTGAAAAATTAAAATTCTTGATTGAGCAAACGAAATGAAATAGGTGTCAATTTTCCAGCCAATAATTGTTTACTATAAACTCTTGAATCGATTAAATGAACAACTGAAATTAAGTCAAACGCCTCTTATAAACTGGATCCAAGCCTATTAATTTTATATTTCGGTCAGTGGTGAATTCCGGGATTTTTTGGACCCAAATAATTAAAATATATATATTTTTTTATAAAAAATATATTTGGTCATATTTTATGTATAGGGCACAGGCTTTTCTAAAATTTTAATTTCACATTGGTTGCCAAATCATCATATATAATCTCAAATCCTAAATCTTCATAGCTAGGGGTGTTCATGAACCAAGCCAAGCTTGGCTCGTTTTTTAGACGAGCTCGAGCTTGAACTCGAGCTAGAATTTTTAAGTTTGTGACAAGCTCGAGCCTACTCGAGCCTGGCTCGTTAACTACATGTGACGAGCCAAACTCGAGTTCAAGTCCAACTTAGGTCATTAAAACCACTTGATGCATCCAATTTTAACTCAATTTGAAGTTTGTGCGACAAAAAACATCAACGAATCAAGCTAAAAAACAAGTTATCCTAAAATTTTAGAAGTTTTTAGTGTATATGACAAATTACATGTTTCATTACGGGAATTGGAATTTTGTAGCACAATTTTAAAAAATATGTACCGTCAGTAGCCAAACACGTAAAAATGTCCAGAAATAGCACAATCTGACTGGCAGCCAGCGCTGCGCCACCCAGCCAGCGCAGCGCTGGCTGCACAGTCAGATTATTTCCGTTGCAGCGCTGCGCCATGTGGCACACTAGCCGTTACAAACTATCCGTTAACTAACGGTAGTATTGATTCCAGGCAGCGCTGCGCAGGCTGGGTGGCGCAGCGCTACCTGGGATCAATATTACCGTTTTTTTTTTGTATAAATACCCCCTCCCCCCATACCATCTTCACACCTCCTCTCATACTCTCTCAAATACAATTGTCTCTAAGGTATTTTTTATGATAGTTTCTGTTCGTCATAAGTTTCTAGTTAGGATTATTGTACGCTAATGACGTTTTTTATTTGTAGGTTCGTAGCAATTGGCCGTCGAGGAAATTTCGTTTGAAGAAAGCCTAAACCCTCCCTGAAAAGGTATAATGATATAAGTTATATCCAAATGAATTATGTTTTACCAATTTATATGTACTTAACATTGCTTGTGAATATTAAATTGTAGATGGATTACATGTTTGGAGAGGTGCCGGTTGGGGTACGAAGTGGTAGTCCCGAGGACCCGTCGATTTTATGGGGTGATGCTGACCGACATCGAGCGGCGGGAATTTTTGAAGCTCAGGTTGGTACATTTGAAATGTTATTTATTTTTACAAGGTATTTATGTTTGAATGTTGCATTTATTTTAATAATATTCATAATTTAATTACTTATATTGTAATATTAGGATCAAATTTGAGCGAACATTAATTAGTATTAATTAGTATAATATTATATTGTACTATTAGGATCAAATACAAATTAGGAGCAAATTTGAATATTATATTGTAATATTAGGTTCAAATACAAATTAACTACTAGTTGACTACTAATATTAATTAGTAGCGAACATTATGTACCTTAAAAATTTACTAATAATAGTAATTAGTAACGAATATTAGTTCCGAATATTAGTAACGAATATTAGTTACGTTAAAAAAGTTAAAAAGTAACAAATAATAGTAATTATATTAAAAAATTTAAATAGAATTAGTAATTCACTACTAATGATAATTAGTAGTACCTAATATTAATAATTATAATACTAATTGATATAATTACAAATAATGTAAGTCCTAATTCATATTACTATATAGTAATAATTGAAATGTTACTTCAATTTGAAATGTTAGTTATGTATAAATGTTTGTTATATGTAAATGTTAGTTATATTTGAATGTTAATTATATTTGAATGTTAATTACATTTAAATGTTTAGGGTGCACTCAGAAATTGAGTACTAGTTATTAATTTTGTTACATCTTCTTCCCCCAACTATTAGGACCCACATATGACGCTTAATTGTCGCTTCTCTAAGAAGATCGTGAAGTACGATCCTAGGTTCGAGGCATACCTTGCCCCCATAGGTCTAGGTCAGTTGCGTGACTGCTTGGATTTTACCCCTGATTCTGAGCTGATCACCGCATTGGTCGAGAGATGGCGTCCCGAGACGAGCACTTTTCACTTGTACCACGGTGAGGCAACCATAACACTCGAGGACATGTACTTTCTCACTAGTCTGAGCATCGATGGTGTGCTTGTGGAGTCGCAGAGGCGCATTCCGACTGTGGATTCTGATCTGCAGATTTACGTTGAGCAGCTTCTGGGGAAGAAACCATCTACCGCTGACCTGTCTGCTAGCAGAGTGAAGATGTCGTGGTTGCGTAACCACTTTGGCACCATCAGGGATGACGCCGACCAGGAGACTATCGAGCAGCACTGTCGCGCATACATTCTGGACTTCTTCGGCAGCTGCATCTTTGCTGATCGGTCAGGATCACACACCTCACTCTTCTTCCTTCCACTGCTCGAGGACATGAGCCAGATAGGCGAGTACGCTTGGGGGGCTGCCGCACTTTCATGGCTATATAGGGAGCTTGGCCGGTGTGCTTTCCGCATAGAGAGCAACCCGTCCCACGACCACGTAGGTGACATTGGAGGTTGGATGGCACTGGTTCAGGCGTGGGCCCTGGAGAGATTTTTAATGACGTTACTGGGTTAGAGGTTATCTACAACATCATGAACCCAATCGGACTACCGAGTGGCAGAGCTATACTTTGAGTTCGACCACCGTGGGACGCCAGGCCAGAGAGACTCTATATTCATGGGCGATGGAGCGAGTGCCTGTTATAGTGGTCAGAGCAGTCAGAGCAATCACACACAATTACGTGGCGATAACAGGCAAGAAAGTACGGTAGCGCACTTAGGAAATGAGATAGAAGGAGACTCATCAGAAAGCGACATCAACTCGGAGCAGGACGCAGCACATGTCTCTGAGCCAGACATTGAAACTCAACCTTTGTGAATGCGCAACCACCGAGAGAATACACCCCCCCAAGCCATTTCACACATTTACCAGACGATATCGGTGACCTAATGACTACAAACAACAACGAGTACGGCGTTCATAATGTTCCACGGTGGCACATTGATGGGCAGGGTTTGGGGTTGGGCAACAATTCGAAAGCAAGCTTGTGGCTCAAACTAGTCTGAAGCAATATGCACTCAGGAATAACCGCATGTTATGCACGACACGGTATAGCAAATGGTTGCTTGAGCAACGATGTCATGGATATCAACGCAATGGATGCCCGTGGAGATAAGGCTAACTACAGATGAGAGCGATGTGTGGACGGTAAAACAAATCAATCCGGCCCATACGTGTTTGGGCAGTCAGAACAACATCAGTCCGACCCAGCTGGACGTTGATGTCATAGCCGATGCAGTCACGCCCTTTGTCCAGGCACGCCCCCATATTCGTATCAAACTTCTTCAGACAGAGATACATACTATGTACGGACGACAAATTTCGTACAAAAAGGCATGGAACGGCAAACAGCGCGCCATGGAGCGGATATATGGTAATTGGGAGGAATCATACAACGAGTTACCTACCCTAATGAAGGCAATACAAGATCGGAACTATGGGACGGAAGTTGAATTCGTCACGAAAGAATGGACAACGGTTGATGGAGATACAATCATCCAATTCGACCGTGTGTTTTGGAGTTTTGCCCCGTCCATTGAAGGTTTCAAACATTGTCCTCCTGTGCTCATCGTCGACGGTACCTTCATGACCAGAAAATACAAGCACACACTACTCATGGCTAGTTCGTTCGATGGTAATAAGAACATCTTCACTGTGGCTTTCGCAATCGTGGATGTTAGAGCAAGGAGACTTGGGAATGGTTCTTTGATTGCATACAACGACGAGTGACACAGAGACGCGGAGTATGTGTCATATCCGACCGACATGTGGGCATCGTGAGTGCAATGGAGAAAATCCAATTTGGATGGCATTGGCGATGGTGCGCCAGACACTATGTAAGCAATTACAACAAAGCCGCCAAGAACCCAAAAATGAAAAACCGCCTTATGAATTTAGGTCAGTATCATGACACTCCACCAAGTACTTAACAATTTCAGCGTATATCATTTGTAATCCATTCTTTTTTACCTGCAGCTAAACGCCGGTCCTTCAGAAAGTTCACAAAGGGGGCAACAAGATTCGCAAGGGACGACCCCGTAAATAAAAAATGGGCGCTTGAAGATCAATTATATTGGTCAAGAGCCGTAGACGCTCAACACGACGGGGCACGATGGAACCAATTGACATCAAACATGGCGGAGAGCGTGAATGGGGCATTCAAGTCAATCGGGCTCTCCCTGTTGCAGCTTTGGTGGAATCCACTTTCTACAGGCTGCAAACGTATTTTGAAGATCGACGAAAGAGGGTTCGAGAAGAACAGGCGGCCGGTGAAATCTGGACGAAGAAGTGTCTTAAGCGCCTGCAGAAAAGAGTGAATAAAGCCACTTCCCACACAGTGAGGCAATTCGATTACGATGCTGGGATATTCGAAATACAGACGGCGATAAATCGCAAGCAACGGGAAGGGAAACAATAGGCAAGAAGTTCGCTTGGACTACGAGGAGGGGGACGGTCATTGCTCTGCGGCAAGTTCCAACAGTGGAAGATGCCTTGTTCACATGCTGTGGCCGCATGTAACGCCGCCAATCAAGATCCCTTATACTACGCCAACGACCATTACAGGCTGGAAACAGTAAAACAAATATACGGACGGAGTTTCCTCCCTATCGGCTCGAAAGACGACTGGGTGCCTCATGGAGGGCCTAAGTTGATGCCTGACCCAGGAAGGGTCAGGGAGATGGGGCACCACGACATTCTCGCATACGCAACGAGATGGATTGGGTTGAAGATATTGAGCCTCAACTGCAGTTACTGCCATCAAGAAGGGCACAATAGGAGGACGTGCCGACGTGCGAGGCGAAGCAGCAGAAATCCAAACCCTACAAGGAACGTTAATTGCACTATGAAATATTTTAGTATTATGGGTTTGGTAGTTTGTGTTTGGTAATCTGTATTTCAAATGTGTGGTTGTCAATTTCATGTTTCAGTTTCAATGTAACCTAATGTTTTGTAGTTGTACTATGAAGTTACTTTTATTATTCAATCCTTCAACTGAGAAAGACTGCAACTATGTCATAACAACAAATGAAATTTGACAACACAATGAAGAAAGGCTGCAACTACAAATCAGTCATTTTATTAACTTTTATAATGACGCGAACAACGACAACAACAACAACGACGACAACAACAGCAACAACAACAACACAACAACACAAGCAACAACAACAACAGAAATAACAAACACACTAGGCCCAACATGGATGTCAATTGTAAGGACAAGGTCCGGTGGTGGTGGGGGAGGCCCTTCCCTGAGCAACCTATTGATTGAAACGTGCAACCATGAAATTTCTTCCCTCAGTTCTCGAATAATGTTGTCCTTCTCCTCAACGATGTCATCCTTCTCCCTATTCGCTCGAACAAGTAGTTCGTCCTTCGCCCGAATGATTTGGTCCTTCTCCTTAATAGCAGCATCCACGGCCTCCCGCACCTCCAGTTTTTCATAATAACCACACCCCTTCTCCTACAGATCAGAAATCAAACGTAGAGGGTTTTGATAACTAGGAAAATGAATAAAATTAAATTCGAACCCTTTTTTTTACCTCTCTCTCACGAGGGCAGCCAAAAAAGCGTTCCAGATCACTCGGTCGAACGGATCTAGTCGCCCTTAAGTCACACCAGCAGTTAACCACACTGGCCTCATAAACGAACAAGTCCTCCTCCACCGGCTTCTTCAACTTGTGCATTACCCTCTCAGTATCTGTCACTACAGAACAACAGTACACAAGATTAATTCGTTAAACGCAAAAATGAGATAAGTACAAAGCACCCAAACGAATTTCACTTACGCTTACTCTTCCGAGACCTAGAGCCAGAGTTGAAGAACGACATATTCTAAGCTTGGTGACGGCTGCCTACTTCAAATTCTAAGTTTAGGGCAAGGGAGGTGAGTGGTCCAAAACTGCATCATAGAGGGGGTATTTATACTGAAAATTGAGGCCTTAGGGTTTCTTCAGTCCCAGGCAGCGCTGCGCACCTAGCCAGCGCATTGCTGGCTGGGTTTGAGGAAACCCTAACGGAGATTTGACGGTATCTAATCTGATTAGGCAGCCAGCGCTGCGCCTGCTGGGTAGCGCTGCGCTGGCTGGGTGGCGCAGCGCTATCTAGCTGGCGCAGCGCTGGCTGCCAGTCAGATTGTGCTATTTCTGGACATTTTTACGCATTTGGCTACTGACGGTACATATTTTTTTATATTGTGCTACAAAATTCCAATTCCCTTTCATTACTGAGCTTATAACAAGTCATATAGTGGAGCTAGTATTCTAGTTGGCTCTCGAGCTCGAGTTCGAGCCAACTCGTGAGCCTATCGAGTCAAATATACCCTAGCTCAAGCTTGGCTCGTTTAAAATCGAGTCGAGTCACAAATGAGCTTTTCTCAAACCAAATATCGAGCCGATCGCAAGCGACTTGGTTCGTCAACAACCCTAACCGTAACTAAGGATTGGTTATCGTATTCACACTATCAGAACACGAGTTTGTAGAATTCTGGGCGTTTGTAGAATTGTTGCCAACCCTAGACACTAGGCTAGACAGAGTTGTCAGACTAAATAAAATATATATAAGTTGATTGGTATTTTGGTTCTTCCGAAAACGAAAACATTTTTTGTTGTTTTCTTCATATTACAAACTTACCCTAATCCTAACCAAACACATTTGGTTGCCCTCAGCCCTCAATAACTAGAACAAACTACCAAAATAAGTAGGGTGCTGCTATTTGTAGTCCACATTTTACTAACACAATTCGTATTTTTAACATAAATGGACAATTATGTCTTTGCAGTTCATATTTCCTAATGCAGAAGTTCTAACATAGTCTAGCAAACAAACATGATTCTTATTACATAATTACTGATAATCCTCGCTCCCTGAATAGGCAAGGGATCCCCATCCAACCCTTTCCAAGGGTTGGAAATTCCAACCTTCATCTTTAACCATTAGATCACCTTTGACTCTTTGACCAATCCAATGGTCTAGATTGTTAGGGTTATTTTAGACTTTACACATATAATTTAATTATTATATATAAATAAATTAATTAATTTTTCCAGCGACCAGCAGCTCACCTCCGGCGACTTTTCCGGCGAGTTTTTTTTTTTTTTTTTTTGCTTTCAAAAAAAACTAGGTACCACCTTTTTTCTGTTAACTAGTTAACAATGTTTTTTTAACTGATAACTAGTTAACATGATTTTTAACTGATAACTAGTTAACATCGTTTTTTGTTTGATAACTTGTTACCAGATTTTAACCTGATAACTAGTTAATAAGATTTTTTATTGATAACTAGTTAACATGGTTTTTAAACTAATAACTAGTTAACAATGTTTTTTTAGTTAACCAGATAACATCTTTTTTAAAATTAGTTAACTAGTAAACACCTTTATTTTGTTGTTACCTAGTTAACAGTGATTTTAAAATGATAACTAGTTAACATCATGATTTAGATAACTAGTTAACAAGATTTTTAGTTGAAAACTAGTTATTAAAATTAGTTAATTTATCGAGTTAACTAGTTAACATTATAACTAGATAACTAGTTAACAAGATTTTTAGTTGATAACTAAAAATTAGTTATCAAAATTAGTTAATTAGATAACTTATCGAGTTAACTAGTTAACATCATAATTAAGATTTAAGCTAATTAGTTAACATTTTTTGAAGACGTTAACTAGTTAACATCATCATCAAATAACTAATTAAATTTAAAAAATTGATAACTAATTAACATGTTATAGAAAACCAGTTAACTAGTTAACAGTGTTTTTTTAACTGATAACTAGTTAACATGGTTTTTAACTGATAACTAGTTAACATCGTTTTTTGTTTGATAACTAGTTAACAAAAAATTTAGTTGATTACTAGTTATCAAAATTAGTTAACTAGTTAACACATTTTTTTGCTGTTAACTAGTTAACGGTATTTTTTTAACTAATAACTAGTTAACATGGTTTTTATCTGATAACTAGTTAACAACGTTTTTTTTGTTTGATAACTTGTTATCAACATTAGTTAACTTGTTATCGAAATTTGTTAACTAGTTAACAAATAATTTTGTTAATTAACTAGTTAACTTATCGAGTTAACTAGTTAACGTAATAATCATATAACTAGTTAACAGAGTTTTTTGTTTGATAACTAGTTAACATGATTTTTACCTGATAACTAGTTAACAACGTTTTTTGTTTGATAACTAGTTAACATGGTTTTTATCTGATAACTAGTTAACAACGTTTTTTTTATAACTTGTTAACAGATTTAGTTAACTAGTTAACATCATGTTTTTGTAACTAGTTAACAAGATTATTAGATAACTAATTAACGAGATTATTTGATAACTAGATAACGTGATTATTTGATAACTAGATAACACCATGATTAGATAACTAGTTAACAATGTTTTTAGTTGATAACTAGTTAACACGACGAACCCGGACAAAGGCGGGCACATGCCTTCCGATTTGCAACTCGAATGTGGACTTCAGTTTCGTTTCAAATTTGCCATTAACAAGCTTATCTTGATAATCATATTGTGCTTGGTTCGATAACTTTAATGAGCTCAACTCGATAATCAATCACTCTCTGTTGCTACTAGAACACTTTCCGACATTCGAACGTATACTTTCTTCTCGATTAGATGTCACTCCTCGCTCATTGTTGATGCACACAAATTACCAGGAACCCTAAATCTAATCTTGTAAGCTCGAATGATACGATCTCTCTGTCACCCCATAATGAACGGGACAATCTCGTGGTTCTTGGTCCATACCCGTCGTACATTTGATGACGAACAGTGCAAACCAATCACCAGATCGAAGAGTGACATGTCTGATCATATGTCTCGACCATAAAAAAACAGACGAATTCAGGTTCGAGTTCTGCCGAAAAACTGTGTATTTACACCATTTTATAACTTCAAAGTGAACAAAGAAACTGAAATATGATACATTGAAAATTACAGGACCAAAAGAATCTCCTGGGGAAAAAATTGATCTTTATTATCTGCAACTGTCTACTTGCACCCTGCTTCAGGAACTTCTTCCTTTATAGTCATCTCTACCATATCTACTGCAACAAAATCACCACCCTCTTCTGTACAAATCCTCGACTCCGAATCCAGCCCCGACCCGGCCTGAATCTCCATCAACAACATCAACACTAGAATCTTCCCACTGCAAATTTAAAGAAAAAACAGCATTAGTCTTTTACATCTAACTCCAAGTTGCACAGATAGCTCCAATGATGCAAAACAAGCATTGTATCCGGAACACATGTAGCTTTTACGAAACGAAGTAAAGCTCCATTCCAAAGATAGAAATCGAAAGCATCAAATCGTAATCGTATGTTCAGATTTGAAGTTAGTGTAGCTCCATTTCAATCATCTAAATCAAGCATCATTTCCTAATCATATGTAGCTTGTGCAGATTCAAAGTGAGCATCCCCACAAGGTACATAAACAGTGTGAAAGATGGATAGTAAATGGACAGCATATGCATCGAAAGAACCCTAGAACACTAACCATTATGGAAGAAATACAGACGAGACCATAGCTACTTACTAAGGAAAAACAGACTTAATTAACCCTATCGATATCCAAGTATTGCTGCAGAGAATGTGGGACACCCAGTTTGATCTGCAGCTTCATTTGCTCCATTGAAACCCCAGGAATCGACCCTACACCAAATGGCATCATCGCATCTGAAGCAATTCTGAGATTAATGCCTACAAACTGAAGCAAAAACAAAACAAAGTCATACCTCTACGGAAAGCAGGAATCGAATTCGAAGTGATGGCATCTACACGCACGCATCACCGCAACATTAATAACCTGCTGCGATCAAAACCCTAAATTTCAATCATCTCCATTAACAAAGCCCCTGAAACTCCAATCTTAGAGTAGTTGAGATTCAGTAGTTACCCATGCTGGTCATATCCGACTCCCATCTCCACGAACAAGAGCTTCATCGGTCCATCGGGATTGACGACCGCGCTTCCGCTTTGCTCAGCAGCCATCCCAGTCGCCGCTGCCGCCGCTTTCAGCCGATTATTTGGTTTCGAGAAAGTACCTGGGTCAGGGAGTGCTTTCTGGAAGTTACCGAGATCCTCTCCAGGTCAGGGATTAGGTGCTGCTAAACTTGGAGGGAAGATCTCTGAACTTGGCCACCAGGTCTTCCTCCTCTTCGTCGATCTAGCTCGAGGGGATTTGGGCTTCTTGGCTCCTCCGGAGACGGTGGATTTTGTAGCGGCGACGAGCACCGTTTCGGATTCTACTTCGAAGACAGCGACAGAGATGACGAGGGCGAAGAGATGAGAGCGAAATCGACGTGAGCCGATGAGAGGCGGAGAAGAGATTTGGCGGCCGTGTTTGGGAAAGGAAAGGAGACAGCTAGGGTTAATCTAATTTTTCAAATTCCTAAATTGCCCTTCCGGTCTCCTGGGTTGGACCGGTCCAACCTTTAAAGGTTGGGTCCGGATCCAGAGCCCCCTGAATAAATCTCAGTTAATTTATAGTTTCTATCGAGATATATCACTAAAAAAACATAACAAAGACAAACAGTCGTTTTTAACAAGATCCTGGGACGTGAAATCAGCAAAACAAACAGGAAAGTGGTTGTGTGAAAAGCATTCATATAGCGAAATTTATATTAATAAATTACACCAAATTTACAGGAGATAAAAATGTTACACCAAATGATAAGTAAAATCATGTGAGAAATGAATATAGTAACCAACACCTCTATACTGTGATTTCATCAGATTGCTTCAACCATCACCCACCTCAACTCAAATTACCATCATTAGTTAGCTCCCACGCACTAACGAAGTTGACGATTTACTAAAGCAAGTTATGTCATCTGCAATCTTGGTCAGAAGTTGTTCCGGTTTTCGGTATCGTATATCTTCTGTTAGCTCTACCCTTTTCACCGCTGTCACCAGTCAGACATCTCTATCAGCGAGCTCTATACTATCATCAACATTGGGGAGGCAGTCTCAAAATTTGTTCTCATGATTAATGTGGTATGTGTGTTTCACAAGCAGAGGAGGCTGTAGAAAACCAGAGGTATGAAAGCATTGTCCAGCTGTGCCGTGTAGGCCTCCAGTAACCCACTTAACGTAACCGCAACAAGCAGAGAGAGCCATTGCTGCATAAATGAGGATCGTCAACGGTGTAATCAATCTCGATGGAAGTTCTTGAAACATCTAATGCTCTCTCAACAGTCTATCCAAAATTTGAGCAAGAATAATTCGCTTGACTTGGCAACATCCGTATGTATATTGAGTCGCTTGTAAAAGCTAACCATGTCACAGAAACTAATTCATATTCTTCAAGTAACACAGAGCGAGAGAGGAAATGAAAGAAACCTGAGTAAAGATGAACCCAGCAGATGCTAGAACTGGTAGCAACACTGAGCACGCAACCAGAACTGAAGTTATCCCAGCTGCTGTCCCTTCAATTGTTTTCTCTAGAGAGCACAAAGTAAGAGTTAGCAAAGTTATACTCATAACAATATCGGGCCTAGGGCTTTATTTCCCCTTTTGAACAAAGAGTGTACTTACTTCCAGTTTTGCTCCACCTCAAGACACCATACTTGTGGCCAACCATGGATGCCTGAAACAAAGTAGGAAAGCAGATGGTCGGATGGATGCATTAACACACAGAGAGTAGCGACAATAACAAGCAGCGGTTTTCCAAATGATTTAATCCCAATATTTAACATGTACCAAAAACAGTTTTGTTAGACCAGAGTTCTACTATGATACCTCATGCTAACTAAAACAAGTCTATCTTTTTATGAAACAATGTCAAAACTTAGTAGTACGTACTCACCATTGTATCCCCAATTCCCAAGCTCAAAATTCCAGCAAAGGGAGCAAGCGGTCGATCATTGTACCCAAATGATAACCAAATTGGAAGCGCACAGCCCAACAACAGTGAAAAGTGGCTGATGTATTCAAGGGTGTTAGAGAAGGATCAAATAACTCAATTTCTTGCAAAATACTGGACAGACAACCTGAAGAAAAACTAAAAAAAGTGGACTTGCCTGACAATGAGGAGATCAGAATCACGATGGTCGGTGAATGCATTCATAAACTGGTGAACGAGCTGCCCCAGTGGCCAAATTCTCCAGACCTGGCTACCAAAACAGATATGAATTCACAAACAATTCAAAGATGACTTAAAATTGAAAAAACTAGCCATGTATAACATCAGTACAAGGGTCTCGACATTCACAAAAAAACGCATTTTCCTCAAGCTAAACTAAGATAGGCCCTTCAGCACCAAAGTTGTTACCAATTCCCTTTACCCTCTTAAAAATGACTATTTCCAGAGGACAACCAATTAATCTAGCAGATATTCCCAAAAGTCCACTAAAATCAGCTTAAGAAAGGAATAGCAAAAAAATTCAACTCACTCGGATAATCTCCAATGTCAAGAAGATGGCCAAGGCTGCCCCGAAAGCTAGATCGAGAAATTTTGGCTGAAAAAAATTGCGAAATAAGTGAAGTATCTAAGCATGAACTGGTAGACATGAGGACGACCCGTGGTTGAAAAGGCCAACCAGAAGGTCAATAAACTCTTTATTGTTCAATTACCTGGAAGATAGCGGCAGGGACAAACATCGAAACAGCCATCAGATGGTAGTACTTCCGCAGAAGAATCCTCTCAGTCTTACTATTCTTTGAAATGAAGTAGAATCGACGAACAGAGACATATATCAAGAACACCCAGTAGAGACATAGGGATAATCTTTTAGCTGGCTCAGAGAAAACAAATGTGACCACCCTGTTTAGAACCACAAGATTAAGAGTTATTCACTCAATTTTTTTTTTTATGTGAGTTATTCACTCAATTATTGAGGGTACGCATACAAAGAATTGGCATCTGAAAAGTGCGTTCTTGAACTATGAAATTCAATATAAGGACACAAACAAGATGGCATGCACCAAAATAATCGTCCACTTTCAAACTCCAGCATTAACATTGTCAAGACAAACTTGCAGATAAAAGCCACGTGAAGAAACAGGAAATAGAGCAAAATATAGCAATGAAAAAAACGCAGTTAGACGAATTTGATTACTACAAATTTCCCAATTCTTATTGGTTGTTGCATATTAGATAAAAGAAACCACAAATAATTTAACAAAAAAATAACCAATAAGGCAATACTGTAAATGTTGAGGAACAATACCATAAAAACGGGTGTGTCTGAAAATCCCAAACAAATTGCATCCATGATGGCATGACAACAATCATGACAAATCCAAGCGAAGCAAAGAAAATGAGAGATCTTCTTCTCCCATTATGCATCACTGTCCCGGAGCTTGAAATTCTTGGAAGGGAGTCTATTGCATGAAGCAGAAATTTAAAAGCAACAGGAAACAGAAGAAGCCCAAGAAGCAGTCCCTGCATGAACAAAGTTTTCAGAACTGAAGTTATACGTTTGATATAATGACAACAGAGTGTTATTTTTCAACTCACTATCATCAATTATTATTACCAAAACCCTACCTGAATGACAATACTAATCTCATCTCTTTTAATCCCATATTGCACAAAGGCCAGCCCCGGAGAGCTCCAGTATCCGAGAAGCTGTTCAAATAATACCAATACCAATATGACATTGAAGTTGTGGCTTATTTTAGGAAGACCAATAAACTATCTTGTGCAAAAAGCACTAGCCTTAGCGATGGTGCACGCCAATACATCACCAAAGTAAAGAACAAGTCCCGCAGTCACCAGAAGAGTCTCCCCTGAAATGACAATACATGAATATATCGAACAGAAGACTTAGTATCAATAACCGCAAGGTATTCACTTCAGAAACCTAATGGAAGACTACTTGGTACAGGTATGTACTCACTACAGGAACAGATATGATGCTCGCATCTTGGATTAAAAAAAAAGAGTGCCAAGAATAGCAGTAGATTTACCCATAGAGGCGCATGATGGAAATGTCTTGAGCACATGCTGCATTAGACTCACAGTTGCAATGCCATGAAACAGAACCCACAACAATTTTGAAGTTGTTTGCATGCCTAAGGATAACAAGGATAATAACAGGCATTAACAGCATAGTAATCAGAGAAAAGACTAGACATGGGTGATAGCTTCATGTAAGGAGAAGCCAAACTGCAAAAACAGAATCTAGTCTCTCTCGCAAGAAGAAAATGGGTAACAAACGAGAGGGATTGAAAGTTCATGTAACCTAAAAACTGGCAGAAAGAAAAACTAACCGGTAGTGAAGATATTGCAAAATGCCGCATATAAAACAATGCATCCCAAGACTAATTTAGCAGCCAGTACTCTACGATAGGAGTGTGAGCTTTTTGGCACAGCCCATGTGACAAAGGAGAGGAAGATCAGCACAGAGAAACAGCTAAAAGAGGTGGCCCAGTATTGCATCAGTAGATAATCAACTTCTGCACAGTAAGTTGAGCTCATCATCACATACACTAACTGTAGCCACCAAACAGGGGCATAAAGTGAATGCAAAGTTGATACTTGATACCGTAACATCCCTAGGTTAGGTATATTTTCAAAACAATAAACTATCAATGGTTCGTGATAAACCGTAATTCTTAAGAGATAAACTTTCAGTTGAAACCAGATTTTGAAATGGTACAATCAGCAGAGTTTGATAAGTATCCGTTAAAACGGAGGATATCCAAAGATAAAATTCCTAACGTGCTAGAAGGTGAAAGAGTGAGGCAGCAAGTTACCTCGAAGTTCAATCTCATGCAATGCCAATGCTCGTGAAAGCTGTATCAGCTTTGATAGCATAAGTGCAGGCAATGTAACTGCACCCAGGAATATCCCTGATGAAGCACCGGGTCTTGAAATCCAAAAGGAAACATAAAAGAGTTTTTAGAGAACGAATTTTGCTGCAGAATAAGAACAACTGGGAGATCTTACATTTCCAGCAAGTTCATAAATTCAGAAGCGTCAACAAACCCCAAACCCTAGAATACTATCAATTAGATGTGGTATCAATTCTGTCGAGTGTGAAGATCAGGACAGCAACATATCAAAAATCATACAATTCATCCTTAATTGGAAATACAAACCAGGCATTGTTGTACAAAACCAAAGCTCAATTCAAAATCAGAAGGCATCAGAAACGAACAAGCAAACAAAACCCTAAGGAATTGGGCAAAGTGGATAGTTCACCTGGTCTTGAAATGAGAGAGGGAACCAGAGCTCTCAGAGCGGATCTCAACGACGATTGCAAATAGGGAAATAAATGATAGAAAGATGGCGGGATAGAGAAGCGAGTGAGGGAGGGAGTACAACAGGCAGCCAATGAACATCACAACCACGGCCCTCTCGCCGGTGAACAGCGGCAGTGGGGTGGAGACGCTTGCCATTGCGTGTGGAGAAGAAGTTCCGGAGCAAACAGAGAAAGAAGGATAGCTGTAGCCTGACGGTAACACAGAAGACATGAAGGAGATCACGGAAATTTGTTCAGAAAGGGAAGGTGGAATGGTGAAGCGGGAAGGTAGAAGATGACGGATTTGGCGCGGTTGGCGAGTTTACTGTATGGCACGCGAATCAAAGTTGAAACTTCTCTCCATCAGACCTTTCCGCGTGGGGTAACAAGCACGGAAACACCCGCCCTGGCCGTTAGATTAGGTGGCCGGCGATATCGACCGGCGGCCCCACGAGGACACGTACTTTGAGCAATAAGAAGCTACCACATCAGCACAAGTCTTAAATATAAAAATTAGTTTTTTTTTTTATAGAAAATAATAATTTATAATAATTTTAGTTGAACGATCTTCTTTAGTTCTTTTTCATGGATACGAGCTGTTGTACCCGGTTTGTTTGCCCACGGGAATTTTTTTTTTAAGTCTCCTTGATTTTTATAGGTAGGGTATCAGTGTCCAAACATAATGTTTCAAAAGTTCCAAACCATTTCCAACCATTAGATCTAGTTTGACTCTTGACTAATCTAATAATCCAGATTTGTTAGGGGTATTTAAGACTTTATACAAATAATTTAATTATTATATTTAATTATTATAGTTTATTATTATTATTTATGTTTTCGGTTGACAATCGGCAAAACTCTGCCGCCGCCAACCACAACCGTCGACTGGTGACTTTTTCGGCGGCCGGCGTCGTTGATTTTTCCGACGATCGGCGTCGGTGACTTTTCCAGCGATCGGTGCCGGTGACTTTTCCGGCGGCCGACGAGATTCCTACGACTTTTCCGGCGATCGTCTCCGCCGAGATTCAGACAACTTTTTCGGCAACCAACAAACTCTGGTGACTTTTTCGGCGACGTCTAGTTAACTAGTTAACCTGGTTTTTAACTGATAACTAGTTAACAGGATATAAGCAGATAACTAGTCAACATCATGATTAATCGAGTTGACATGTATTTTTGCTAATAACTAGTTCACGCATGATTAGTTAACATGTTATTTCGATGATAACTAGTTATCTAGTTGAGTTAACTAGTTAACCAATCAAACTAACTATCTAATTCGAGTTAACAAGTTAACCAATCAAGTTAACTATCTAATCAAGTTCACTAGTTATCAAGTTGTTAACTAGCTATCTGATCGAGTTAACTAGTTAATTAATCAGTTAACTAGTTATCAAGTTGTTAACTAGCTATCTGATCGAGTTAACTAGTTAATTAATCAGTTAACTAGTTATCAAGTTGTTAACTAGTTAACCAATCAAGTTAACTAGTTATCAAATCGAGTTAACTAGTTACTTATACTAGTTAACTTATCGATTAACTAGTTATTTACTTGAGTTAACTAATTAACTTATCAAGTTAACTAGTTAATCAATCGGTTAACTATTTAGGTCCTTAAAACAAATATGAACTTCTTAACTCTTAACTCAAATTATTCCGACATAATTGTACACGCAATCCATGGTCTCATATTAAGCTTGAAGCATAATCACTTGCATTACATATTTTAGAATCAGCATTGCAAAGGATGATAGATTAAGATTCATTGTTTGTTAGGAAGGTAAACATCAAAGAAAGACTTCAACCCATCAATCTGTAATTCACTAAGCATTTCAGAGATGGATTCCATGACTTTTGACTCATCATCCACAGCCACATTATTATGGGATGTGATTGTAAACAAACAAAAAGATAGGAACTTTTCTGTTAATTGAATAATAAAAGAATATCAAACTGTAAACAAGAAAACTGTAAAATGTTGAACTATCATCTTCATCCCAAATTCCAATTTCCAATTTCCCTGCCGTACGTTTTCCCGGAGAAGCGACAGTGACGGCAAGTAGGACACGAACATCCAAAACTAGAAGAAGAAATACAAAACCACTGTTGAATGCTATGAAATCCATGGCCGCAATTCCCCAAAACCTCAATCTCCTCCCCTGTCTCGAACTCCGACGTCGACCTGTCAACCAGGGAGAACTTCGGTTGAATCTCCGGCCAGTCTGCGCCGGGAAAGACAGTTCCCCCTTCTAAGCCCCAACAGCCTCGCCGCCCTGACTGACAGTCCTTCGTTATCGAGAATTGCAGCCAGGGGAATCCAATCGACGGCAGAGCGGCGGCAGCAAGGAATTCCGACGTAGTAGCTCAATTTCCTTGGATCGGAAATCGGATCCGCCTGATCTTCAGCCGAACGTCGGAAGGGGAGGGGAAATAACGGAAGATGAAAGAGAATCGTGAAGCAGCTGTTGAGGGAGAGGTAACAGGAGAGGCGGCCGAGCGGCGTGGAGGAGGGAGAGTGATTAGGATTGCTGTTTAGATTAAATATATTTTTGAAATACCAATACTACCCCTCCTGTCAAATGGTTTGGAAAGTTCCAAACTATGAAGTTTGGACGAGAATCTGAAGCCACTTTTATAATATAGTGAATTTTTTTTAATAATCATTATTAATTTTTTTAATAATCTTTAGTGCCAGCAGGTCAACAAAGGTTCATGCAACTAATCCAGAGGTATCACCCCCAACAGCAGGTGAAGGGAAAGAACATGATTGTCTACCTAACTCGTGGACAACCATATTTCCGCTCCTCCTAACATAAACAACAGAAAAATCATCATGCAGATCAACAATGTCCTTGCAATGACTAATCACCTCACCAAACTCCGTATTATCCATCTCGTCCTCTCACATTCGGTTAAAAACTTACTTCGCGTCTCATCTGATTGCTTCGAGCAAAGCAAAGCCTTCAGCTTCTCTCGCTGTAACTACTCCTCGCCTGTGTGTCATCTTGAAGCGTTGAATCTCTCATCGACTGTCCCGTAAGCACATCCCAGCATAGTGGATCCTGGGCTTGTGAAAATAGCAACATCCAAGTTGATCTTCAATACTCCGGTTGGTGGCGGATGCCATTTAGTGCACCCATGGGTCCGAGTTGCTCCCACCCTTCCTCTACATCTTTCATGGGCATGGCACCATTCATCCACTACCTTCTTAGCCTACGCCACCACCATCTTTGCTGGCCTCGCCTATTGTCTCCACACCCGCACTTTTCGTCCCTCCAAATAGCCTAAATCAACGCTGTAATTTCGGAGAGCACCGCCTCCTCCCTCCCTTTAAGAATCGTTGTTGTCCACTAAAAAAAAAAAAGAATCATTGATGTCTCGGTACCCGTCAATAATATCTTCATACCCATGCTCTTTCTAGTAATCCCTCTTAAAGTCACAATCAACAAAAAGATGCCAAGTATTCTCCAGATTAGGAAGGTTGGGTTACTGCAAAGATTGGAGAGTGTGAGGAGTGTGACGACTTTTAGTGATCGGTTGGAGGATTTTCACCGTCTGTGGGGAGAAGTGTAAGGGAGCAATGTGCTTTGGAGTATATGGGGCGCAAGGAACCTAAGGGTATGGCAGAATGAATCTCGAACATCCTGTTTGATTGCGGAAGGGGGGACACGCTGCTGAAGGAATGGCGGACAGCTCTAGCTTCTAAGGTCCAACAACTGGTCAGCGGAGCGAGAATCTACCACCTGTCAGCTGTGACATCCACCAGTGGAACCACGATTTAAAGTGAATATGGATGCGGCTTTTAGAGCACTTGATCGGCAATGGGGCTGGGGGATGGCGATTCGTAACCACGCATGAGCTCTCGTGAGTTATCGAACGAGTTGCCTGAGGGGTACGCCAGAAGTGCGAGAAGGTGAAGCCATGACACTATTTGACTCTCTGTTATGGACTCATGTGCCCGGTTTGGAGAATGTGGGTTTCATAACAGATTTGGCGGAATTGGCAGCTGCTGTGATGGGCCACATCGTTGATAACACTGAGTTTGGAAGAGTTATTGGGCATTGCCGATGCAGCCAGTTTTGTGGTTAAAGGAATTAGGAGGAATAGGAACCAAGTAGCGCATAAGTTAGCTCAACACTCCTGTTCTTTCGAATTGCTTTCTGTTGGGCATGCTTCTCCAATTTGGCTCCATAGTGCACAAACATTGATATTTTTTTAGGAATAAAATGAGCAATGACATTTAAAAAAAAAATATATCGAGGAATATGCCACTCATATTCCTATGAAGAAAAGTGAACGATAAGATAATATAATATTCATTTTCTTAAGAAAGATAATATAATATTGCATGGTAATTGTTACTTTGAGTGTGTTTCACGTTTTTCTTATTTTAATTTCCTTCCTTTCTTTCTGAGTTAAGAATTCTGGTTTGTGTTATCTCATATTCTCATGCAATCTTAATTTCACTTTGATGTAGTTTCTTATATTTGATTATAAAAAAATGAGGTCAACTGCCCATCCTAACTCCTAACAGCACTTTGTCTTACAACATCACCTACTTCCTAACAGAACAAAAGACCAATGCTGAGTGCTCAGGTGAAAATGCTATTGCTTTCTTTCATTTCAGCAACCATGATTGATTATAACGACTTCTGCTTTTATCTGGAGTTGCTGCTGCTGTTGCTGTTCTTATCAGGTTTAAACCTGCAAAACCTTAGTACAGAACCATTCTTCCCCACACCAAAATGGAGCACAAAGAACACCACAACCCTGTATGCAATCGCCATGAAGAGCAATACCAACAAGTTCTCCCACTTAGCACTGCTGTCCAACGATATATCATACGCGCTTCGAAGGGCCTGATACCCTGATATGCTCCTTACTTGACCTACCGCAAACGTTGTCACTAGGTACTCATTCTCCAGAATGCCCTGCAGAAACCTTAACTGCTTTAGAGGTCTGTTCAGTTTAGCAGAGAAGAAATCATCACCGAGTTATGAAAAAAGGCTTAGCTTGACTTGCCTGAATGCAATAAGTATGGAAAGCGACGTATGATATAGGATAAGTCCAGAATGGCCCAGGCAAGGCATTCCGGACTCTGAAGTATCCAGCAGAGAGCATCATGACCACCTGAAAGTTTATCCATGGGGATCAAATGCGTGAAATAGTTGAATGTGTACGAGTATCATGTTATGAAAGAAGAACATGTATGGTCTCACTTACATGGATGGATACCAATGTCAGGACACTCCAAAAGAGATGTCGCCAGAGGGAAACGACAAGGAGCATAAGCCCTTCGTTCACAAGGAGACACATGAAGAAGTTGAGGACGAAGTACATTAACAAGCTGAATTCATCTGTTAAGCCGATTAGGAAGTAGAAGACGAGGCTTGATGAGATGGAGATGAGGAACAAGAAAGGTATGCTGGAGAGGAACTGGCCTAGTAAAAAGACTAGTGCCCCTGAATGCAGATTCGATTCTTCACTCGCGTATATCTGCAGGGAATATATATAGAGGTATTGACACCGTATACACATTTGATCTCATCCAGGCAGTTCAAATAATGATAAACGGAAGTTAAAGCTGTGAATAGAAAGTACCTCGACTTCTTTAACAAGTGCAGGTACTCCAGCAATGCTTAGAAGTGAAGTAAATGACACAAAAACAAATACAGCTGCAACTCTTGTCTGCAAGATATAAGAAACAACTAACTTATCATAATATGATTCAAATCACAGCTGAGAGCTCAAGGATACTGATGAATAATTTTAAACAGCATCTCCTCAGCAGGAGCATTAGTCAATAACCAACAAGCCATATTGAATGAAGAAAAGAAGTTGATTTGGAAGGGACTCACCACAACAGAGGAAAGGGAATGTCCCAATCCAGAAAACACAGTGCCAATACATAGTGCAAGAGCCATATAGAGAATGAGGCGAAGCCAGTAGTATTTCCATTCTCTTGACATAATGAGCAACGATCTCCAAGTCAACACTGCGATTCTTGTCCCAAACCCAGCTCTTCCCTTGGTTTTAAGCAGTGGACCTTCCTAAAGGAGCCAGAGCAGTCAACATTAGTCCAGGATGTTGAGCCAAAGGAACAGGTTAATCATTAGAAATATGTATACAAGACATGGCTGATAAATACTGGCGTGACTAAACTATAGCCATATTAACAAGACTCTTAGATGAGAAATAAAAGGTTCTTCTAATTGTAGCAACAACAGGGGGTGTAGCTCATATGGTAGAGCGCTCGCTTCGCATGCGAGAGGCACGGGGTTCGATTCCCTGCACCTCCAATGCTTTATTTTTATTATCATTCAAAAATTAACTAAATCAGAAGATTTTTGTACGGACCATATTCATACCCTTTCGGTGAGTTTGAAGATCATAGTTTCAACTGCAGCAGAATCTGCTGATTGTTTAAAGGTTGCTTCCAGTGTACGTATGGCAACGGCAGTATCCATATTCACTGAAGAAAAATCTCCACCGTCATCCTGCCACCATGACATGCTTGCACATTATCAGTATCATAATATACTCATTGCTCATCTTTTTAAGAGTAATGTAAAGTTTATGAAATAGAATCTCGAGCAAAGTAACTCACCTGCCAGTTTTTGCACATAGCAATGATCCTGTCAAATTCAGTGTTTATCGCACGCAAGAAGTGATCCGACGGGCTTTGCATTATAGGGCAAGGAAATCCCGCATTCGAGAAGTGCTACACAAACATGAGAATTATTTGATCAGTTTATCAACTGCCCATGGCATAATAATATAAGTGCAAGAATAATACAAAAGAATAGCATCTCACCTGCAAGCAAGCTAGTGTTTCTCCAAAGAATAACGTATTTCCATTCGAAAGCAGACAGATTCGATCAAAGAGACCAAACACCTCAGTGCTACTTTGATATAGAGTAAAAATAAGTGTACATCCAGTGCTAGCTAGTTTCTTTAAGGTAACCATCATCAGAAGAGCAGACACACTGACACAAGAAGAAAGTGACTTTGTTAGTATTAGACCATATATGGTAATTACTTGCTAGATATGTGTTTATCTAAATCATGAATAGAACGAAGCTATCACATATGTGCATAACCTTATTACCTTGCCAAAAGAGGTATCTAACTAAATATTCAACCAACACTTGCACGTTCTAATTCGCCAACAAAGGAAATACCAGCAAACAAACACAGGAATGCATGCACAATAAGATGAACATGGTCCAATAAGTTCTCTCTGGGCAACTAATTTAGGAGGGGGGGGGGGGGGGGGGGGGGAACAATGGCTAGCTGCTTCAATTGCAGACCTGATATAAACATTGGTAACCATGGTGGAAAGATAAACCAGAATTGTATACCATGTATAATGAATATACCCAATACCAAATAAGATGCCTGAAAATGTGAACACAAACAGAGTTATACATAAAACGTAATGCTACAAACCTGTCAAGATGATAGAGGGGCTCATCTATGAACAAGACGTGTGGCCTCATCACTAGCTCTCTAGCAATACTTAAACGCCTTCTCTCACCCCTCGAAAGGCCTTTCATATAACAGTGACCTCCAATCAACTTGTTTGCATAGTCAGTCAGTGACATAGCATGGATGGCATCCTCAACCACACTCTTCTTCTGGCAGAAAAAACCAGGAAGTTGAAGCAATGCAGCGTAGTACAGGTACTCACGGACTGTAAGGGAGCCAATTAGTGTAGTTTCTCTCTCAACAAAACCCTGCAAGTTAGAAAAGGGAGAAATCAAAACCCTATTACACAACCAGCTATATAGCTATCCCAAATAAGCAATACACAGTTTTCCATAGACTTACATATGAGCCATAAGGCAATGGAGACTTTGATCCATTTACAAAGACTTCACCATACATTTTAGCCGAGTGATGCAATCTTCCTATGGTATAAAAAGAATACTTCTTTCAGTTGCAGTTTCCAACAGGAATGATTGTCAAAGTTTACTGATCACATGAAAGATGCAACTATACCTGCAATGGCCCTTAACAATGTGGATTTACCAGACCTTGCAGGGCCCATAATTACAGTCATTGTACCAGGCAATGCATACCCTCTTGAGCTCTTGATAACCTTATCAGAATACTTCCTCTTCCCCTTGATTGTGACAGTCAAGTCTCTCCACACAACACAAGCCCCTGCAATCTTTCTGACAGCAGCAACACTCTCAGGTATAGGTGGAGATGGCAATGAGCAACTATTGAGCTTGGAAAGAGATGGGGAAGCAGGTGTCATTGCCATGTTTATGGAGTCATGGTCTCCTCCTTCCTCCATCCTAACATCCAAATCCGTATCCTCCCACTCCGGGGAATCCTCGAAAGAAATGGGTTGCCTAACAGCACCAGGCTTCCTCATATAGAAGAAGTTACTTGAAGGAACCCTACTTGCAGGACTGCTTGCTGACGATGAAGAAGACCTATAGTTATCTGATTGAGACTGTATCTCTTCCATCTTGTTCCTTGTTCCTTCTCTCTAAATAGGAGATAACACATCCCAAACCCCAAACCTGCCTCAAACCTTCTTGGTCTCCCTGGATCAATCATAACCAAGAAAAGAAATTTACTAAAAAACAAAATCTTTGAACAAGAACAGACACGATTTCAGAAACTTGAGCACCAAATTTACATAAGATTGAGCTACAAAACTAAAAAGTACTTAACAAAAGAGAGAAGGGTATAAACTATAAACAGTAAAACCTAGCCACATTCTTTCATCCATTTTTTTTAGCAGTAAAGTCCAGTCCTTTTCCACATAAGTGGAAACCCTTTATCCTCTGCTTGGCAGCGAAGAGAATGAAAGAATATAGAAGGGAGTGTAGATAGAAGAACACCAAAGATGAGAAGTTTATGTTTATGAACATCCCAAACTATGTCGTCAATCCAGAAACTTGGACCATTTATTGACTTTATTAGCAGCATGGAGATTTCAACTTCTTTTCCCTCCCAAAAGCCATTAACCATTTCCAGACAATGGAAAACAGGAAACAACACTAGTACTGAAACAGAATGGAGAACAGAACTGAAGAAGAGGAGAAAAGATTACCAAGGCGGGAATCCTGGACCTGAGGAATGAAGAACAGTAGTGAGAGAGTGAAGGAAATGGGAATGGAGTTGAAGAAGAAGCTATTGAAGTGAGTCTATTACTTGGCTTTGGGAAGTGGGGAGCTATTGAAGTGCGTCTATTACTGGAAATGGAAGCTTTGGCAGTTCTCGGGTTTGAGTATGAACGACCCGGACGAGCGTATCCAACCCGGATCCGGGATCTATTTTCATTTATTTTTCAGAGTTATTGGTGTCGCTGCTAGATTTCGGCAAGGCATCAACTTGCTGTCTCCTCGGCTACTGTCTGTCATCAACCTTTGCTTTTTTCGATTTTATTTCTTTTAATTTTTAAATTAATTATTGGGATTGTCTCTTGTTCGTTTTACTTTTCTTTATGGCTTTCAATTTTGGTAGTCACTTTTATTATGCGTTAATTAGGGTATTATTATTATTCTCATATATTCTTCAAGGGATTTGTCTTTGGGTGGGGACAGGTTCAACTCCGGAGCGCGGTGGGTGACAAAGGCTGGGTTTTGTCCCCCATACAAAGTTAATTCCCAACCATTAGATCTATGTGATTTTAATCTAACGGTCCCAGATACTTGTATTTAAAAGGGTTTTTATTAATTCTCTTTCCTCAATTCCCTTAAGCACTGCATTAATTAATTGGTTTTCTGAATTTAATGGTAATTGATTATTTTAATATTTTATAATTATCTCACTTCCTTAAAATGAGGCTCTGTAATATTCTCTTCCCCCTAATTCCCTCCCATAGTCATCTTCTTGCTGGAGTTAAAAAGCGACCACCACCATTGTTAAGGGAAACATGATTTTAAGTTTTTTTTTTAAGTAATGGACGCACCCGGTTCGAGTTTCCGAGTCAACGATCCTTCTTCCCCCATTCAGCGCCGGTGCAGCCTACCGCACCCTCCGCAGCCGTCGCCGTTCTTCTGGTTCGCTCCACCCGCGCCGCCGTAGCTGTTTCCCAGTGGTATTCGCGTTCTCCGCCAGTAACCCATTAACTCTTCCCTCGTCCAATTGTATCATTGCCGCAACCAAATTCACCCGCCGACGAAGAAACTCAACTAAATTCAAGAAATTCTGATTATATAGCACAGCTCTTGCCATTGGTTAGGCACTTTTTTTCATGGATTGTGATGTTTTACTGTTCTTTAGTTAGATTATGGATGGATTGGGATGCTATTGAAACATGAATCAAATACTTGTATATATTCATACTTGTATGCTCGAATACTTGTATGCTTTTTACAGAAATTCATGTTCGATCCCTAGTACTAGTATGTTTGAGTATGTATATGGTTGCAATCATTGTGAATTGTGGTAGAATAGGTTCAGGTTCTGGGGCTTTGTCGGTTCTGTCAAGTTTCGGTCTTTCTTGCTTCTTGTTTCTGATTGATGGAGGCTCGTTGAATTAGATGGTATGATTGGTACGTGGTTCGGTGTATACTGTGATTGATTTAGTATTTGTTATATTGTGTAATACCAGTGAGATGGATCAATTTTTGAAATGGGGCAAATTTGATATGACTATGATGAATTCCATTCACACTTGAATCGGTAGCGTGATATGTGTTTGTATAAATCAAGCAATACTTGTATGTATTCAATACTTGTATGCTCGTAGTACTAGTATATTTTTTTACACAAATGCATGTTTGATCCCTAAAACTAGTTTGTTTGTGGTTGCAAACATCGTGAACTGGGGTAGAAAATGGATGTTAAAAATAACTAGTAATGGCGGCTGTGTGGTTTGGTTATGCAAGCGAACAATAAAGAAGAAGAAGTCGAACGTGTAAATTAAATAGGGGAAGAGGATTGAGAAAATATTTTGTTACCGCATTTTAAGGGAGGGATAATTAAAATATTTTATTAAATTAATAATTTAAATAAATTGAAATCATTCATTTGCTATAACCGCCGGATACACTTTAATTTATTATTAATTTATATTCATTTATTTAATAGGGAAGATGGGATGAGATCAAGGGTGAGAATTCAACTTTGTGTAGGAGACAAAGTTTCTCCTTTGTCACCGAAAAAAATCCCGGTTCAGGTGTGTACCGGTTTATGACCAACGGTTCTTAATCGGACAGATTCGATTTAGGCTTGGCAATGGGTAGGGTAGGGTCAGGGTATGGGGTCAACCGTACCCTTACCCTCAGGATATAACTTTGGAAAATATCCGATCATTTACCCTACGGGTTCTCAACTATCCTAACCTTACCCTACAAATACCCATAGGATTCATGGGTACCCTATATATTTTAATATATTCTTATAACACGATTTTATCACTAATGATTATACCAAAACACATCATTCTCAACCACATAAATAAAATGAAAAATATTATATAAGCACTAGATATATATAAATTAGTCAATAAAGTAATGGGTTGGTTACTAAAAAGATCACTAAACTTTGGACAAATAACCCGACGATCACTGATGTTCAAAAAATTTCCTAACACTCACAAAACTTTGGCCGATTATCCTAGCAGTCACTACCGTCTACGGACATCCAATTTTCCATTCATCTGCATACGTGGCGATGCCATCAAAGCAGCCACATCATCTAAATTGCCACATCATCTAAACCAAATCCCAAACCCAAACCTGAACACCCACCCTAATTACCAAACCAAATCAACCTAAATCAACCCAAATTAACCCAAATCAACCGCCCTCACTCCCTACCACCGCCGCCTCGCTGCCGCCGCCGCCGCCACCATCTCTCCTTGGCTTATTGTTGCAGATCTCTCGAAGGAGGGAAGAGGAAGCACGAAGGAGGGAAGAGGAAGCAGATCTGCAGATCTGCAACCCCTCTCGAACAACGAGCAAGAGGAACAACAGATCTGTCGAAAGGTTCCCCTATCTACCCAGCCGTCGTACTCAAGACTCGGCGGCGCCGCCGCCATGCTCTGTCCAAGAAGGTGGTTATTCCGGGGAAAGAGTGAGCGCTGATTCGAATGCTCTGCAAGGCAGAACGAGCGGCTGAGGAGGAAGAAAGCCGGAGGCGGCGAGGATGATTTCGTCCAGACTCCGTACAGGCGGCGCGACTCCATCTTTTACGGCAGGTTCCTTCATCGTCTACCAGGCTCCCGTTCAAGGTTCGGCGGCATCCGCGGCATAGTTGTTGTGTCGTCGATGTGGATTGAGATTGGGGACAGACAGCAGAAGCGGAAATAGAGTGAAAGGAAGGTGTCGGCGATTGAGAAGGAGAAAGGAAGGTGTCGGCGATTGAGAAAGGAAGGTGACAACAAATTGCGGGATTATTGGATCTTGGCTTGCTGCAAAATTGCAGCTTTGAGGGAAGGGATTGTTGGATCTTGGCTTTGGGCAGGGCTGGGTAATTAGAGAAGAAAGAGAACAGAGGCGACGATGAAGTGGCTGGAGGGGAAGTTGATGAGGTCGTCGTCGGCGGCGGCAGGAAGTGAACGGTCAGCCTAGGTTTTCCTAGGTTGGGTTTAATTCGGGTTGGGTGAACGGTCAGACTTGGGTTAGGAAATAGGTGACATGGCGGACTTCACTGACGTGGCATCTGAAGTGGCTTGTCCACGTAGGCAGACAGACGGCAAAATGGATGTCTGTAGCTAACAATGACTGTTTCGTTAAATCTTGAAAGTTTCATGAGTGCTAGGAAATTTTTTGAACATCAGTGATCGTCGGGTTATTTGTCCAAAGTTTAGTGATCTTTTTAGTAACCAACCCATAAAGTAATGTTATACAAATATTACGATCAATTTCTACTATCATCATCATTATACATTCTAAATCAAAACTTGAATCATGTGTAACTGAATAGTTAATGGTTATAATGTGCTTTTATTGTGAATAAATCTAGATGATGTGGTGCATCTCGGCTGATAGCATATGGTGTGAGTAATTCAATTTTCTTTTAGAACAATGGTGAGTAATTCAATTAATTAGTAAAAAAAAGTAATTTAGTTTCAGCTATTAGATTTTCATAATTAAGGTCAAAGTGAATTCGCAAGGGTTTAGGGTACCCGAAATCTGTTCGAATCCAAATTTGGAATCGAAATTATGGATTAGGGTACTCGTAACCCGAACTACCCATCTCAAGATCCAAACAAAAAAAACTTATAACTAAAACTCAAACACTCACTACTACTCATGTAATTGAAATACAACAAATGTTGCTGCAAATCAAGTGTTGCACTTGAAATGCATCAACAATTGTTGTATTAGACATTTAGTCCTTAGAAGTGCAGGAGTAGCTATGCAAATTAATTAGTAGCCAAAAATTCTCATGTGGTTATTTTCCAAAACTGATTTTTTCTTCTTCCAATTCCAACATCTAGTTGAGATCGGGTATAGGGCACCCGAACCCGTTTAGAATTAGGGTACCCGCAAACGTGATGGGATTCGGATTTGAGATGAGTTTTGAGCATTAAGGTAATCATAACCAGTGATAGGTAGAATTAGGGTACCCGAGCCCATCCGTTCTCCAGCTCTATTCATAATTAAAAATAACGACTACATTTTTTCACTTCTTAAACAAGGATAATTACATTTACATTGTATAATAAATTTGGCAAATTTAGCCCCACAGCTGTGGTTCATTGACTGTTTTTTCCCTCGAAATTGAAGTCAGATAAATCGATAAAAAAAGTCGGCAGGAGAAAAGTTGGCGGAACTCTAGTTGCCGGTGAGTTTCGGTGGCCAAAGGTAATAGACCATTAAATTTAGGATCATAATGAAAATTATTTTTTGATGAGATAAAATAAATTTTAATCCTTGATTCGCAGTTGGGCTCTTCTATAAACCAGGAGCAGAACCAAGGGGAGCTGGACTGAGTTCCAACTCACTCCTACTTTCAGTCCGGAGTGTTAAATCTGAGTGTAAATATATAACTTTTTTTTTTAATTCGGCTCAGTGCAAATTTTATACACGGCTCAATGTTATATTAATTTGGCTCACTTCATTTGCATTAATTCTAAACACAAAAAAATAATATATTTTAAAACCTTTGTCTTTTTAAGAAAACCTAATGTAGTTAATATACTCAACTGTATTAACCTTAACATTCTCTAATAATCATATTCCGTCAACATGTGTAGATGGTGGGTAAGCCCAATACTATTTTTGACATATGAACGAGTAAGAATACAATATTTTATAATAAATGATTCAAATTAATAAAAAAATCGCTGATGGCACATTCCCATTTTCATTTGGTTAAGAGTAATACTAATAATCTTGAACAAATATATCAACGCACAATGAATTAGTGGCAAAGTAAAAAATACATATAACGTGGGCACGTGGTATATATATTCTTGCAGTAATTATACTACACTATTATTAAACTCACATTGAAATTTTATAAAAAAATTAGTTCCATTTCGTTTTAGTTCATCATTAATCATGGTTCCGCCCTGCTATAAACACCACTAGCTTTTGTACCTACAGCCCTATTGGCGGTGCTGTTTCACCCGTTTGTTTGATCATAATAAAAACAAAAAAAATTCAAATATAATTAATTACTATTATTTACTCTTAAATTTCTAGTCATTGTATTATTACTCACAATTTCAATATAAAATATTGTATTATTAGTCATAATTTCAACATAAAATTTCAATGAGTATTTTTTTACCATATTTAAAAAAATATTTTAAATCATGTATTGATTTAGAGATTATTTTGACTATGATTACTTTATTATGTATGTTTATATTAAAATAATATGTTTATATTCCCAAATTTGTAATCAAAGGTCAAAGGTATTTATCAATATTTTCTCTTACACTTTGGAAACATATATTTTAACCGCTTATTTTTTAAAAATAATATTAAATTTTATCAACCAAATATTTAATTGAATAAAATAAAGTAATTTCAAAAACCAATTTAACATTATCCACATTTCATTTATTTAGCTAGTTTATCATCTAACTCAATATTTTCATAAACTTCATTCATATCCTAAAGGTTGGTGAGAGGTAAGTTGGTGATGAAAATCCTAAAACGCTAAGTTCGAAACAATAACATATTTAGAAATACGTCATTTAAATATAGGAAATGTAATCTTTGAGGATGGAAAATTTCATTATAAATAGAAAGCTCATATGTAGCCCGCAAAACGTCTTGACAACAAATAATTATGATCGTACTTTCGTCACTTACTGGTATAGTGCGCGTCACCAAATAATATTGCTACAAAAGACCTAGTTGATACTCATTAATATATATTGACAAATTTATGTATAAAAATATTTTATTGTTAAGTTTAGTTAAACGGATTTTTAAAAGAATAAATGGGTGATATATAAAATATACCATAACATTTTATATAGACAATATATATGAACTATAAATGAGATATTATAAAGTTCACAAATAACCATATATCACGATACCATCAATGCATCCATAAAAACATTATCATCTTCGCCCTCTAGTCTTCTCAAATATTACAACTCACTTATTTCTGTCATAACAAAAACTCTTCCTTATGAATTTCCAAACTTAGTCTGTAAGGTGTTCATATACCATTCGAATTGTCATAACAACGATGAAGGAGGTGAAATTATTGTTCATGAAGCTGCTAAAGTTGTTAGTGGATCTTTGAATTGTTGGTACTCTTGATTTATATGGTTATCCATGAAGATTTTTTTTTGACAATTCCATGGAGATTGATCAATGAACCCATCCACCAATTACTGCAAACCCAATGAAGTCATTGTTGCTATCTTGGACGCCATGGCCGAAACAAAATCTCGAATATGAATGATGGACATAAAGGCTCGATCTCTCTCGTTGCAGAAATTTGAGTCGCCAAATTTTGACTCGTCATAGATTGTGATGGTTGGAGATGGGAGAATGGTAAACATATTGCTTTACATATTAAACTCGAGAAGGAATAGAGCCTACTAAAGATGTTATAGATGAAGGAGATAGAGGGAAAAAAATCTTCTGTCATGCTAAAAGGGGTTTATGGTTAGATCCAAAATGAGTTGGATCTAATGACTAAGTGTTTGATGGCATGAAATTTTAAAATTATTATTTTAGTTGACATGGTCGCCCGTAAGATTTTGGATGGAAAAATGAACAAAAGTGGACGAAATATCGATCTCTTCTTAAATCAAATTTGAGTCATTGATGTGTTAAAAATGAAAATTTAAGTGACCAATATGATAAGATTGCCTTAACTTGAATGACCAGAAATGTTATTAATCAAATTATTAATTAGTTCTTAATGTGAGAGATCAGAATAGCATTGTCCTATGTGACAAAAAGAATGTGATCATCTCTTATAGATTATTTTATGATGATGATGATGGTTGCATTGAATAAAAATTTATCCTTGGAAAAATTGTTAAATGAAGACTGAAGCTGAAGGTTTAAAATCTTTGAAATAATAGTAGTTGGGCTCATAGGAGGTGCATCTACAAACATATATAAGCATTTTAGACTTTTTCTAATTGCCACCTAGGATTCTCCATGCTTCTCCATAATTGTAGGAAGGTAGCCAATCAATGAATTTTAATTTAATTTATTTTGAATAAAAATTTTTATTTATTATAAAAGTGATAAATCTTAAGCAACTATAAGACTTGAACCCACAACCTCAAGGTTCAAAGTATCGTGATTTACCAGCTAAGCTACACAAACTAATTTATAATTATATTGAAACATTAAAACATATTGCTCCTCGACATTTTGTTGTACAAATTGAAGCACATTTCACCCTTAATGATTTGCAAATTCATTGATTTTATGATAACCAACAGTTTATTGTAGAAATACACTAACAAGTTAAATAAAGAGTATAGTGAAAAAATTGGTAATAATTCATTCATATAGTTTGTTGACATATGACGATGCTTTTGTTTAAATCGGGCTTTGTGTTGATATTTAATTAAGTTGAGACTAAAATAAAATAATTTATTTTCTGCCACATATAATATCTTACATTATATACTCAAATAATTTACTTACCACACTATGTATGCATATATAGCACTAACATGTTTACACACGTGACGATAATTGTGAGAATGAGACATATAAACTTGATATTGATCGAATCATTCATACATGTTTGTAGATGTATTTGCTCACATGAATTCTTGAAAGACATTGAAGGTAACTGCGAGTCGTAGATTACTTAAAAAATTAAAGCACATCATATATATGTGTTAAAGACATTCAAGCTAACTAAGTTATTGATTAATTTGGTCAAACATCAAGTTGGAGAAATATTTTTCAGATAAATATATCTATTGAGCTAGAGAAAATTGGAGAAATAAGGTTGTACCTTAATAAGGGTAATGATAACTAAGGTCAAGAGTGTGTAATAATCCGAGTCATGAGATCTTAACTAAATGAGGTTATAAGTCATTTACTATTAACAAATTCAGAGTGTTAATCGAGTTGAGTCGATTTGAATTGAGCATATTTGTTAAACCTAAATATATTCATAAAATGATCTTTACCATAGTCAACTAAGATTTAACAAACCAATTTTATGATTTCATTTCTCAAAATTATTATTTTTGGATAGTGTTGGTTTTTTGTAGTTTCGACTTTATTTGTTTGCAAATATTTCAAGAGAATTACAATTTTCGTTTTCTATTTTCCTTAAATTATGAATATTTAAAAGAAGTATTTGTCAATTAATATATCTATTCAGCCAGAGAAAATTGGAGAAATAAGATTGTATCTTAATGAGAGCAATGACCAATGAGGTCACGAGTGTGTAATAGTATTAGTTATGGAAAATACTTATTTTAAGTTTTAACGGGTCAATTGAGGTTTCATTTCTCAAAATAATTTTTATATACAGTTTTGGATTTTTAGTCTCCACTTTATCTGTTTGCAAATTTTTTGAGAGAGTTGCAATTTCGTTTTCTTTTTGTCTCGAGGTTACTTTTGTTGGCAAATCAAATATTTTGTTATAGTTTTTTGAAGTTATATTGTTTAGGCCGAATACACAAATCTGGCCAAACCTTTCACGTTTATGTCAATTCTGTCCACTTCTATCGGAAAACCCAAATTAGCCATTTTAATAATTTATGTTTACATTTCCATCCAAACTAACGGGAAGTTAAATTTAATATATGACGTGTCAGTTTAGGTGGCAAGTTCATAGGAAACTTTAACACATCATCACTCATTTATAAATAATTAACAAAAGAAATATACATATTACAAAATACCATAAAAAAAAGTAATTGAAAAATTAAATAAACCAAACAAAATCCTCATCTACCAAAATGCCTACCCACTCCGTTCACCAGTATCCTTCACCACCGCCTCCACTGTCGTCTTTCTCTTCCTCTTTCCGTGAACATAAATCTGATGATAATAACCCATATCCAACAAACACTACTCCTTGGTGAACGATTTTGGGTTTCATATTTCGTGTGAGAGGTAGGGAAGGCGATAGAGAAGAAGTGGTTGGACCGATCAGGGACTGTGGGAGCGGAGGAAGGACTTCGACGGAGCTACAAGCGGCGGAGATATGCAGAGCAGTTGAGGCGAGGATTGCGGCGTCGATGTCCTGCGAGGCATCTCGGCATCTCCGTCTCCATCGAACTTGGCATCTCCATCCCCATCGAGCTTGGCATCTCCGTCCCCATCGAACCCATTCCTCCTCTTGCATTATCCTTGTGGTCGCGAATCCTTCCCCTGAATCAGATTCCTACCCATTCCTTTTGCAATTTCGTGAGTGTTGAGAATCCTTCCCCCGAATCATCCATGGATTTGGATTTTGACAGTGAGCCGTCTTCTGAAGCTTCCTCTAAAGCTTCCATGAGCTCGTTTTCTTGGATTTTACGGAGAGCTGATGGGTTTTTGCTGGTTTCGAGATCAGAATCTTCTTATGCTTGACCATGTTTTTATATGCGTTTCTTGTCAAGGATTAGAGATGAACAGTGGGAAATCGGCTTCCGTAGTGAAAGATGCATTTCTTCAAAACCCTTCTTTTACAGTATAAGAACCGAAACCCATTCTAGGAAGAAGCTCCAAACCCAGAAACACAAACTTGAGAAGAAAACCCTAGAACAGAGAAACAACCCTAGAACAGAAAAAAGCTCCACAGTTTGTTCGCAGATGAGCTCAGATCCGCTGCAACGATGACTGTGCTTTGCTCTACGACTCCTCTGACGCTCAAGCACATGCTTCCGTCGACCGATTAAGGGGGTTACATCGTGTACTCGACTGCTAGTGCTACTACTTTTTGTCGGCGTAGCTACATCGGCGTCGAATATGAAGCGGTGGGGAAGAAGAAAGCAGACGGCAGAGGAGACATGGATACAGTGGAGAGAGAGGGTGGGAGGGAGTGAAATTTTATTTTTTAATTAATTATTTTCAATTATTTTCAATTAAACTTTTTTCCATAAATACATCCAACGTGGACCCAATGGCTTGCGTCAGCTGGGTGATGTGATTAAGGTTTGGCCTAATTTGTGTCACTAAAATAGAAATGGACAGAATTGTCATAAAAATGAAAGATTTGACCAGATTTGTGTATTCGGCCTATTATTTAAGAAGACATCATTAATTTAAAAAGTTTGTTTAAAAGAAGTATGGACTAAAAAATTTAGTTGCATAAATTTAAAAAATTATGAATATTTAAGAGAAGTATTTGTCAATTAATATATCTATTGAGCTAGAGAAATTGGAGAAATAAGAATATACGTTAATAAGAGCAATGACCCGTGAGGTCACGAGTGTGTAATAGTATTAGTCATGGAAAAGTGGGTTACAAGTCAATTACTATTAACAAATTCATAGTATTGATCGGGTTGAGTAAGGTTGAATTGAGCATATTTCATCAAACCTAAATATATCCATGTAACATGATTCTTATTTTCATATTCTTTTCAGTTTTAACGGGTCAGTTGATGTTTCATTACTCAAATAATTTGTTTATACAATGTTGGGTATTTAGTCTCCTCTACTTTTTTGTTTGCAAATGTTTTAAGAGAGTTGCAATTTTATTTTCTATTTGTACTTTTGTTGGTAAATCAAATATTTTGTTAAATTTTTAAGTTATATTCATTTTGAAGACATCATTAATTTGAAAAGTTTGTATAAAAAAGTATAAATTAAAAAAAAATTAGTTGCATAAATTTAAAAAATTATGAATATTTAAGAGAGGTATTTGCTAATTAATATATGATATATCTATTGAGCTAGAGATTTTTTTATGAATTATTGAGCTAGAGAAAATTGGAGAACTAAGATTGTACTTTAGTAAGAGCAGACCAGTGAGGTCATGAGTGTGTGATCGTAAGTGTGAGTTACCAATCATTTACTATTTAATAATTTAGAGTATTGATCGAATTGAGTCAAATTTAATTAGGCATATTTCATCAAACCTAAATATATTAAAAATGATACTTATTTTCATATTATTCTAAGTTCTAACGGGCCAATTGAGGTTCCATTTCTCAAAATAATTTTTTTATTGATAGTATTGAGTTTTTTAGTCTCTACTTTATTTGTTTGCAAATGCTTCGACGGAGATGCAGTTACATTTTCTATTTGTCTCGAACTTACTTTTGTTGATAAATCAAATATTTTATTACAAATATTTTGAAGTACTATTGGTTTAGAAGACATCATTCATTTGAAAAGTTTGTTATAAGTTTTTATATTTTTTCTCCTTTGCAATGATCATAAATGGACGTACTTCATTTTAGTATGTAATTTAACTTCATTAATCTTAAAATATTCTAAAATTAATCACAATATTACATTTAAATATTATGTGTATTTCTATACTATATAAATCATTATCTAGATATTTTTATATTTTTTACTTTAAACTATTTAACTTCTCAATTAAGTAGAAGTTAATTATTTTGATTCATTGGGTTTTAGTTTAATTTCAATCCCAATATTTCAAAATTTTAGCTGGTTTATAGTTTTCTAAACATAATTTAAAATCTCTCAATATACAAGATTGTTCTTCATTTACTAATTATATTAAATAAATAACCAAAATATCACATATCGGCCAACGTGCCAAAAAAAATGCTAGCATGCTTTAATGCGTATTGATATTGATATATATTCTGGGTTTACTTCTACTCTGGCAATTTGTCATTTTGATAGAATTCCCGCCGCTGTAATGCCTACTGCTTTTTGGACTTTCTGGGCAGCACAGTGGCTAGGTGGCGTTTCCAAACAGATTCCTTCGCCATCGGTAAACAAGCACCCAGACTCGTGTCTCTCCCTCTCTCTCTATTTACTATTTCTTTTTCATTATTTATAAATGCCGCTCTATCAACCACCGTCATCGACGACAGACTTCATCCGAATCGTCTCCTCTGCTCTGTGCTCTGCGTCTACTATAATTTTTACTTTCCAACTGTCTGAACACGATAACCATGGCGGACACCGTTGGAACTTCCCAAGTGTGAGCTATTCAGACCCCGCAGTTACCTAGCTTCTTCCATACCATATGCTCTCTGATTATATGCTATTCTGTGTTTTGCATGATTGCTCAGGAAACCGGGGAAGAAGGACTTCTCCACCGCGATTTTGGAGCGGAAGAAGTCTCCTAATCGCCTTGTTGTTGACGAGGCTGTCAACGATGATAATTCCGTCGTCTCCTTGCACCCTGACACCATGGAGAAGCTCCAGCTCTTCCGCGGCGATACTATTCTCATCAAGGTATTTCTACTACTACTTCTTTAATTTCCTCTCACAACAACAGCTATGTTTGATCAGATCAAAATTGCGAGTTGCTTATATTTGTACATGCTGTAAACAAAATCCGTCGTGATTTTTTTCTTCAACTATGTCTCCTGGATGTTGCAGTAGCTTCTGGTTCTACAGTTGCGTATTTCAATGTTTGTTTTGACGATAATTTGGTGTACAGGGAAAGAAAAGGAAGGATACTATAGCAATTGTTCTTGCTGATGAGACTTGTGAGCCGGCGAAGATTAGAATGAACAAGGTGGTTAGGTCAAACTTGAGGGTGCGTCTTACCGATCTTGTTTCTGTGCACCAATGCCCAGATGTTAAATACGGGAAGCGTGTTCATATACTCCCAATTGATGACACAATTGAAGGCCTCACTGGCAATCTCTTTGATGCATTTCTGAAGCGTCAGTTTCTCAACTTCTCTTTATTTGGTCGCTTTTTTTTTACAGTTTGAAGTCTGACCTAGTGATTTTCTGCAGCTTATTTCCTAGAGGCATATCGTCCTGTGAGGAAATCAGATCTCTTCCTTGTTAGAGGTGGCATGAGGAGTGTGGAGTTCAAGGTCATTGAAACTGACCCAGGGGACTACTGTGTGGTTGCTCCGGATACTGAAATATTCTGTGAGGGTGAACCAGTTCGAAGGGAGGATGAAGAGAGGTTGGATGAAGTAGGTTATGATGATGTTGGTGGAGTTCGTAAGCAGATGGCGCAGATCCGTGAGTTGGTAGAGCTGCCACTAAGGCATCCACAGCTCTTTAAGTCAATTGGTGTGAAGCCACCAAAAGGTATATTGCTCTATGGACCTCCTGGTTCAGGAAAGACCTTGATAGCAAGAGCTGTGGCCAATGAAACTGGTGCATTCTTCTTCTGTATCAATGGGCCTGAAATCATGTCGAAACTGGCTGGGGAGAGTGAGAGTAATCTGAGGAAGGCTTTTGAAGAGGCTGAGAAGAATGCTCCTTCTATCATCTTCATTGATGAGCTTGATTCCATTGCACCTAAGAGGGAAAAGACGCATGGGGAAGTTGAAAGGCGTATTGTCTCGCAATTCTTGACTCTTATGGATGGACTTAAATCCCGTGCCCATGTGATTGTTATAGGTGCTACGAATCGACCAAACAGCATTGACCCTGCTCTGAGACGGTTTGGAAGGTTTGATCGGGAGATAGATATTGGTGTTCCAGATGAAATTGGACGGCTTGAAGTTTTACGCATCCATACCAAGAATATGAAGCTCTCTGATGATGTACTTGACTCCCTTTTCCATTGTGCTGAATACAAGACTCATGATCATTATAACATGTTGACTATGCTGATTGTTTATTGTTTGGTATTACATGTGTAGGTTGACCTGGAAAGGATATCTAAAGACACTCATGGGTTTGTTGGTGCTGATCTTGCTGCTCTATGCACTGAAGCTGCACTTCAGTGCATAAGAGAAAAGATGGATGTTATTGATCTGGAGGATGAAACCATTGATGCCGAGATATTAAATTCGATGGCTGTTACCAATGAGCACTTCCAAACTGCTCTGGGAACAAGCAATCCATCTGCTTTACGAGAAACTGTTAGTCATTTTCTTCCAAGGATTCTCCTTATCTCCCCCCTTTTACTCTGTAGGAAGTCTATGTAGCTATGCTTGAGTGCATGTTCTTATTGCTTCATAATATGCTTCTAAAAACAGGTGGTTGAAGTACCAAATGTTAACTGGGAGGATATTGGTGGACTTGAGAACGTTAAGCGGGAACTTCAGGAGGTATCTTTCACACCTCTCCAATTTCAACCTGCAATTTTCTTCCTATATGCTGATTCGTGTAGTGGGTTCTTATTTCTTTGTACGTCTTACTGGTATTGTTTGCTTGACAGACTGTTCAATATCCTGTGGAGCATCCTGAGAAGTTTGAGAAGTTTGGTATGTCACCTTCAAAGGGAGTTCTGTTTTTTGGGCCTCCCGGGTGTGGGAAGACTCTGTTAGCCAAAGCAATTGCCAATGAATGCCAAGCAAACTTCATTAGTGTCAAAGGTCCAGAGCTCCTCACGATGTGGTTTGGTGAGAGTGAAGCTAATGTTCGGGAAATTTTCGACAAGGCTAGACAGTCTGCACCATGTGTCCTTTTCTTTGATGAGCTCGACTCTATTGCGACTCAGGCAAGTTTCATTGCTTCTGCCTTGTGTGTAACTTGTTGGTTCTGTGGGATCTCATCCATAATTTTGCATATTGCAGAGAGGAAGCAGTGTTGGTGATGCTGGTGGTGCGGCTGATCGTGTATTGAACCAACTTCTGACTGAAATGGATGGCATGTCAGCAAAGAAGACCGTTTTCATAATCGGTGCAACAAACAGACCCGACATTATCGATCCAGCACTCTTGAGGCCCGGCCGTCTTGACCAGTTGATCTATATCCCTCTTCCAGACGAGGATTCACGTCACAACATCTTCAAAGCCTGCTTGAGGAAATCACCGGTGTCAAAGGATGTGGACTTGAGAGCAATGGCCAAATACACGCAAGGATTCAGTGGTGCTGATATAACTGAAATATGCCAGCGAGCTTGCAAGTATGCCATAAGGGAGAACATAGAGAAGGTGATATATCATGTATTATCATCCTTAACTTTTGTTGTCCATAACTCTGACGATTGACATTCGTAACTTCAATTTTAGTTGATGAATCTGAATTTCGAGTCATTCTGCAGGACATAGAAAGGGAGAGGAGGAGGATGAACGACCCGGAAGCGATGGAGGAGGACATGGATGAGGAGGTAGCAGAGATCAAAGCTGCACATTTCGAAGAGTCGATGAAGTATGCTAGAAGGAGTGTGAGCGATGCAGATATCCGCAAGTACCAGACGTTTGCTCAGACATTGCAGCAGTCTAGGGGTGTAGGATCAGAGTTTAGGTTTGCAGAATCTCGAACAGGGGTTGCTGGAGGAGGAGCTGCTTCTGCTGATCCGTTCTCAACTTCAGGTGGTGGAGCTGATGAAGATGATTTGTATAGTTAGGGCTATATGAAAAGAAGATCCACAGAGATGTATGATAGATAGATTAGATGGTACTGTTTTGTTCATTTCTACGGGTTTGATGTGTAATTATTAGGAAATGAATGGCATCTGATAATAAGAATACCGGTTCACAATACTTGAAAGATATAACTGATAAGTAAACTGTGAAGTGTGAGACGTGAAAAACTGGAAATAATGAATCAAAAAAAAACGTGGTCGGCAGGATTCGAACCTGCGCGGGCAAAGCCCACATGATTTCTAGTCATGCCCGATAACCACTCCGGCACGACCACTTGATGTTTTAGCTCTCACTGATTGTTATAATATTCACAAAACATGGAAGTGCAGTGCACGGAACTTTGCCTAGCCAATTGAGAAAAGGGATTTTACATCAACAAGATATGTAGAAGAAATCTCTAAAGCCAAATTCTCAGTTTCTCAACCAATATGGATATGGATATAAGGTCCCGCATGCAAGAAAATAAATCTGAGGAAACAAGATAAGCCAAACTTCAGCCACGGGCTGCAATCTGCATTGCCTCAAGAGGTAGTTCGTTGTTTCTGTTACCGACTCAAACCCACGCATCTGCCTTTAGCTCTGCTCTTCAATGGAGCTCCCACTAACGAATTTATGCTCATTTCCCACCTTCACCAGAAGTAAGTTCAGAACTTAGCTACCCTCATCTTATTCTTTTCTGCAGTTTCAGCTGATTGTGTAGTTACCCAGTAAAGAAGTCGATGTAGAGTAAAGTTCACAGCTTTGTTAAGTTCGGGTGCGGTAGTTGTTTGTTGTTTCACCAATTTTCTGATGCACAGCATATGGGTTTCATTTGGTCTGGGAAATTTAGGGTTTGCTCTAATGTAGGAAGGTGTTTGATACGCAGACAAATTGATGGTTTAGAGTTTGCTAATTTGACACAACAAGTGCTTCAACATGGTTTGGTGTTAGGAGATGAATTTTCTGTTGACAAACCATAATTCAATCATATCTGAACATCTGGAGTTGTGATGATCTTCTGTTTATGGAGGGATTCTTTATACACCTCTTGCCTAGCATTGCTCTGGATACTGATTCATTATGCTAGGCACTTGTCATACATCTTACTTGTACAGCTGTGAAGCAAGTAGGGATTTCAAGTGTAGAGTTTGGAGTGCACTGGATCTACCTGCTGCCACTTTCTCCTCCTCAAGTAACGTGAACATATTGAATCAGAGCAGAAGAAAACCAATCGTGGTGCCCCATGGTCTTGTTGAAACGGCTGCTTCTATTGCAATTGCTGCTACGGTTGTAGGCGGGGCAGCTACCCTGCTTGTCAATAGAACCAAAGCTACTGAAGCAAATGATCAGGTTCTGTGATTATCCCTTGATGGAATATTTTGATAGCCATGCCCCTAAGTCTGACTTGTTATCATCCTTGGTAGAGCTGCAGATTCAATTGAAAACATGTGAAGAATGTGGTGGTTCTGGGATATGTTCAGAATGCAAAGGTGAGGGCTTTGTACTGAAGAGGCTATCAGATGAAAGTGCTGATAAAGCAAGGAAGAGTGCAAAGAATATGGCCACCAGATATACAGCAGGGTACATTTATATGCTTCACTATCTCTGTTCATATGATAGCTTACCAGATATGCCTTGCTCCTCTTGATCATGACAAATGAACCAAAACTGTTGCAGGCTTCCCAAGAAATGGAGCTATTGTACCAAGTGTTCTTCCTCCAGATCATGTATCACCTGTAATGGACGTGGAAAATTGAGCTACTAATTTAATTCTTTCTGTCAAATTATGTCCTTGAGATTAAGATGGACAATCCACGTTATATGGCAGTACATAGTTAAGGCACAATTTTACATGGTTTTGTTAAGTGCATATGCTTGCGTTGATGTGGTAATTGCACTCTTCTTTCTCGTGATATCTATAACACCATGTTAATACGCTGCTTGCTTGTAATTGTGAATATAGTACGAAACACCATGTTATCAACCTCCTCTCGAGCCATTATCGAGGCAAAGTTGCACATCTACCTCAAAGATGACCATCTATGTACTGGAAATCCTCCAATAGTGCTAGTAAGGACCACGGGTGTGAAACAAATTGTCAAATAATGAACTCAAAACTGTGAAGAAAGTAAACAAATAGAAATCGTGGTCGGCAGGATTCGAACCTGCGCGGGCAAAGCCCACATGATTTCTAGTCATGCCCGATAACCACTCCGGCACGACCACTTTCATGTCTTTGCGTTCACTTATTTCTATCATAACTCAGCCTAACCAATTGAGAAAAGGGAACAAGATATGTAGTGGAATTCTCTGCAACTAAATTCAGTTTCCCCGCCCATAGGTGTGGAATCAACATGTATACGATATACGTTTAACCGCCGATATGGCCTATGGATATGGTCGCTGGGCAGGAATGACTAGTGAGTCTCGTAGAATTTTTGTTCCAAGTCAGTACGAGGAAACGATTTATTTCTGAAGTAGCTAAATTTGCTGCTGTGTTTTGTCTTTCGGAACCTCTGTTACCTGTAGTTTCAGTTGAGTTTTAAGTTTTGTTGGGCGAGGGGATCTTCACTCTTTAAGTGCTTGTGTGGAGATGGGATGATGTTTTTGAAGGATTTATGTTTCATCGATCCAAATCTGCATAGAAATTAGTTAAGTGTTTCTCAGAGAAAACCCTAGCAGCCATAACCCTAAAAGTCGTTCTTCGACCAGAAGTTCTAGCAAGCTTTGGCGAGGAAGATCCGGATCCCAGCTAGCGTGGACTAAGTAGAGGAGCTACATTTGAAGCTCTCTGGATCGATCTGAAGGCTACGGGAGCTACATGAGGTATTAGTTTTCGAGCTAATATCACGCTTGAAGAATGTAAGTTACGATAACCTTTGTTATTGATTTATATGCAATCGGGATGATCTAGGTTGTTAGATGTTTGATTCGTATTTCCGCTGCGATTCTGGTTTGTGCATCTAACGTTTTCCTACAGTGGTATCAGAGCCCCTCGTTTTGCGTATTTTTCATAACAAAACAAATTGCGTTCTTAATAAAATTATTCAATTAAAGAATGAAATTATGTCTGTTAATATTTTCGTTGAAAATTGTGTTTTCAAAGCGTTCATGGATATTTGAGAGTTTATTAAATAAACTATTGATTTCGACTAACTTTTAATTATTTAATTAATAAATAGGCTGGCGGCGGTGGGGTATGAAACCCTTCAAATTTGTCCGCACTGCCAAACTATTTGTTTTTAAAGAATTGGGCTTACTGAAGCAAAATATTTTTGTTTTGTTTTCTTTTGTTTAAACCCATTATTTCTGCTTAATAAACTGGGCTTACTGTAGCCTTATTTCTGCCCTATGTTATTAAACTTTGGCCCGTCCTAATCTGGGTTTGACCCATGATTATGGGCCGGCCAAAACTTGGCCCGAAAATGCTGATTTACAAAGTGGAAGCAAGCAGCTCTTTAAGCAGCTGGTTTGAATCGATCAAATGTGAACTATGAGACGCTTGCATTAGCCTAAAACTTGCTGGCTAGGCCAGCTTGTTTGGCCCAAGGTCCTGGTTGGACCAGATTGGGTTTGGCCCATCAGTTTTATTTGGACTGTCTGGTTGGACCAGACTTGGTTAGATCAATTAGGTTGATTGGTTTTGGGTCAAACCACTTTGGTCTGACCGATTCGGTTGGAAATATTTTTTTTTAATTTTCGGTTTGGATCAGGTTTGACCTGAGTTGACCAGCTTTGACTTTGGTTTGACCAAGTCATTTGGCCATCAAACGTAATCGTTTTCGAACCGACGTTTTGGGCAATTTTCAATTTTAATCATAGGTTTGATTAAGTATTGAAAATATTTAAATTCATAATTAATTTCCTATTTATTTTTAATAAAGAGTTATTAAATTGAGTGAAAGTTTTAATTAATGAATTTAAGGACAAGTTTTCGAAATATATATCCATGAAACGTTTAAATATTAACGATAATTCCTATGATTGAATGAATTTTATTGTTGAAGCAATTATAATAAAGGAGTTTATTATTAGGGTTTAATTAGAATAAAATTTTTTTATTCATAATTAATTACCACCTTAATTAAAATTGGTTAATTAGGGTTAAATCTATCAAGCATGCTAGATTTAAGGTCATTCACTCATGCGGTAGTGAATGGATGGATGTTATATACATGTGTTATTGTGCGTTTTGTGGCAAAGCTTGCAGGTTCTTGGTGATCGGATAAAAGGCCCCACCCCACCCCAATTTAATTTTAATATTATTTTATTTTGGGAAATACGGTCTGCGTACCGTTTATTTTGTTGTAATTTTATTATTTGTAAATTAATAAGATATAATAGGAATCTTGTAATTATATTACAAAGCTATATAATTACAACAAAAGAGGGATGGACGCTAGTCAAAGACTCAAGGATAGGAGATCCTTCGATGATGAACATGAAGCGTTTTTTCCAAGATTAAAGGGGGCCAAGATCCGATCACCTACAAGCGTTTATTGTCTGAATGCTTAGAACCATATTTTAGGTTGTTGTGTATGTCTCTTGCGCGATTAGTTCACTAGCAAACGTAGATAAAAACACATCACCTAAAATGTCCCCAAAGTAAAATAGAGGCAATGCTTTACCATAACGAGACCTGTGATGCCTTTACAAGAACTAGGTCTTTTCTGCCAAAGTAGACTATGGACCTATTATTGCACTGGATAGCAAGGGTGGATCTTAGGGGTCCATAAGTTCGTTTTGGTCGTACTCAACGAATATAAAAGACAAAGTTTTGGTTCGAAGCATAGTCGATTTTGTGATTGTCACATAATCAACCAAGAGTCACAAAATTTGTGATTGACCAATGGGTTGGTCTACCTAAATTACAAAATTTTAGTGGCAGTGCCAAAGTACGGCTAACTTTTTGATGGATTTAGTATCTTGGGAAGTATTTCATTCAAGGGGACACACTTTTGTGTGAATGAAGTACACATATGCTCTTAATTTTAGAGAAAATTGTTGAGCTATGTATATTTGAAACAATAATAGTTTTTGCACTTTATTTTCGTAGAATTATGGTTAGTCAACTCGTTTATCCTATCACCAAATGAATTTATCCTTATGAAGGAGAAATTCAAAGCATTATGAATGCTAAAGGCTTTTGAAGCCCTCACCACACATAGAACAAAATAGTGTTCTTAAGGAAATGTCCTTGAAATCCATACTTTAAAATTCAAATAGTCACCTCATATGAGGAAGAGAAGACTATAAGTGAATTTTAAAAGATAATAGTTGATTGTCATGTGCCACGTGTTGTCATTCATAGAACCACTTGGAGTGAACTTTATGAATGCATACTCTATCCTTGGTACCCCAAACGACCAAATCTCTCCCAAAATTCATACAATGACTGCATGAATAAAGTGGGAGGAGAACAAGAAGCAATGGTTGCCTCTCGTCCGTAGTTGGCTGGTTTATACACATTCTTGTGAACCACTTCGGATATGGTGTTAAGGGTAGCCGCGTTTAAAGTGTTAAACAAAGGAATGAGAGGTGTAATACCCACAGAGCACTATACGAGCAAGAGATCGTAAATGAAAATGGATTTTCAGACATAATCATATTTATAACTTGGAAGAAGTTAGTGGTAGAATAAAAACTCCGCATTGACAATGATGCTAGGATGACATGCATTCCAGTGGGAGTTTTAGTTCTAATAACACCAAGAAGCAATAGACAAACTCATAATCCACAAACATTTGGCATTTAGACACATTAGTTTGCTACGCATGAAATAACTTTGGACAGTTGGTGTTTCAATCTCATTTTCTTGTGAGAGTTTTGATACATGCGAAGTTTTACCTAATGGGAAAGATGACTAGGTCGTCGTTCTTCTGCCAAGGTGAAAGAGCAAATGATCTTTTGGCCCTCATGTGTGTGGACCTATCAGTTCAATGACTCGTGGAGGGTTTAGATACTTCATCACTCTTACCGATGACTTAAGTAGGCATGAGTACATCTACTTAATGAATCAGAAGTTTGAATCTTATGAAATGTTCAGAGATTCCCAAAATGAAGTACAAACCAATTGGAAAGAAGATAGAAGCCTTTCGGTTTGACCGAGATGGTGAATATCTTAGCCAAGAGTTTTTCTGATCATCTTAGGAGTTGTGGAATCATTTCACAAACTCACTCCTCTCAGAATGCCATAGTTGAATGGTGTGTTGGAAAGGAGAAGTTGAACCTTGTTAGACATGGTTCAGTCTATGATGAGCTTCTCTAATCTTCCAAATATTTTTTCTTGGGACATGAAACTACTGCATTTACACTGAATAGAACTCTGTCTAAGTCTGTTGAAAAGACACCATATCACATATGGACTGGTATGGTACCAGTGATATCTTTTCTAAAAGTTTGGGGTCGTGAACTTTATGTTAAGCGTATGCTTTTCGATAAACTAGCACCAAAATCAGACAAAATGCCTATTTGTAGGTTATCCTAAAGAGACGAAGGGATATTACTTCTACAATCCTGAAGATAACAAAGTGTTTGTTGCTCGTGATGGTGTCTTCTTGGAAAATGAGTTCATTTTCAAGAAGACAAGTGGGAGAAATATTCATCTTGAAGAGACTCAAGATGATGAGCAACAATGGATACTGATCCACTTACATCTGAGAACCCGATTGAATAAGAAATTGTTCAAAACAGTGAAGATGTAGAGGAAACGCCAAAGGATCGGCGATATACTCAAGTTGTTGTCGTTCACTCCAAATTCGTTAGTCTAAATGGACTAGAATTCAATCTAAGAAGATTTGTAATCTTCATTATGAATGGAACTCTAGACATATTGCTTCTTGAAAGTCAAGAACCAATAACCTACAATCAAGCAATGACGAGTTCAGACTCCTAATCTTGGCAAGAGGCTATGATTTAATCCATTCGGATTATCCCATCGATTGCTGCATTTCATGATTATGAATATGGCAGTTGGATATCAAACCGTCTTCCTGAATGGATTTCTGGAAGAGGATGTGTACATGACACAACCAATAGGTTTTTAAGATACTAAAATCTTGGGAAGGTATGCAAACTTGAGAGATCCATGTATGGACTTAAGTAAGCATCAAGGAGTCGAAACCTCATACTTGATGAAGCTGTCAAGGAAATTGACTTCATCTTATGTATAGAGAAAACTTGTGTCTACAAGAAATTCAGTGGGACCAATGTAGTCTTTTGGTCTTGTATGTGGATGACATACTAGTCATTTGAAAATGTGTTTTCAATGAAAGACCTGGGTAAGGTAGAGTACATATTGGGCTTTAAGATCTATAGAGATAGACCAGGGAAGCTCTTTAGTCTATGTCAAGAGACTTATACTGATAAGGTCCTTGATAGGTTCGATATGAGGGAATCCAAGAGGAGATACCTTCTTATGAACCACGACATACATTTCAGCAAAGAATCGTGTCTTTAGACACAAGCTAAAAATGAGATATGATGAGTGTTCCACATGGTTTGACTATAAACTCATTATGTATGTCATGACATGTACTCGATGAGATGTTGCATCATGTGCAACAGATTCCAGTCGAATCCAGGATATTTTTGACTGGATTGTTGAGAGCATCCTTAAGTATCTTGCTAAAAACTTAGGATGATTCTCCAGTGATTGGAGGTGAAAAAGAAGTTGACTATTGAATGGTATTGTGATGCCAACCATTTGACTAATCGTGATGGCACGTAGTCATAATCCAAATACGTCTTCATGGAGATGAAGGAGTAGTATGTTGGAAGAGCACCAAATGGATTTTGGTGGCTCAATCTGCTACGAAATCATAGTACATAGTTGCAGTAGAAGCGACAATGTAAGCTATGTGGATCAATAAGTTTCTGATAGAGCTTGATGTGGTTCCTTCACGTTAAAAGGAAGTAGGTCTTCATTGTGACAACAATGAAGCCACTTCTCGTTTGAAGGAACCAAGCCCCAAAGGCTAGGTCAAGCCACATTGATATGAAGTAATGTCTACTTCAAGGCTATGTGAAGAAACACTTGATCAGATTGTGCAAAGCTTCAACAGATGACAAGTTGGTCGATCTGTTGACTAAGCCTCTAAGCGGTGCTAAGCATAAGTAGCACAACTTGGCAAAAGGACTCGGACAAGTTGTTGGAGATTGTCTTGGAAGACCTTGTTTAGATTTGATGTATACATTATGTAATAGAGTTTATTACATGAGATGTATGACACTGGAGTTATTGTTTCAACAAAAGGAAATAGTTTTCCTTCTCATTTGATTTTGGCTTAGAATCGAATGAAATGTTCAATAGTTGAGTAGCGTTCAATGGGATCATCACCACAAGTCGCTGATGCATGAAACCCCATAAGTGAACTGAACCTCTCAAGCTATGTTTTGCCCCTAGTCTGGAGTTGTTAAACTGAACATAAACGAACTCCCATAAAGGACTAGTTTGTATGATGGTTGTGACAGTCGCGAGTTTCACGGGCTATAGAGACAAAGTGTTGTCCTGCCATATACATGGGTATGTATAAGTGTTGCATACTGGACATGACCTACTTTGGAAAGTAACCCAAGACTTTCTAAAGTTATACACTTCTAGTGGATTCCTCCGACATGAGTATGGTATGACCTTATTCAATGAGTGACTCACCTTTGATTCTGTCAAACGCTCACCTGAATAAGGGAGTTATAAAGGCATTGTTTTCGGGGTAGTCATGATTTGAGTGGGAGCATGATCGATACAAGACTGGAGATGTCTCTCTTGCTGCAAAGTAGGATACAGTGACCCAGACCCCTTGTAGAGTGAGAACTGTGGAAATGCATGCCATGCTCAAATGGATTGTTGTTACAATCATTTGTTTATTTAAAACAGTTCAAGAATCTCAGTGAAAAGAAGAAAGATTTTGAGCTATAAGTGAGTAACCGCTCCATGTTATCACGTTCTCAAAATGGTCGCCAGGAGACACAGGAAATCTTAACGTGCGGACTTGTCCCTCGGCCAAGTGGGAGACTGAAGGATTTATGTCCATCGGTCCAAATCTGCATAGGAACTAGTTAAGTGTTGGACCTGATTAATAGATTTAATTCGGGTCGGTTAGGGATTAATATGTCTTGCTAGAGAGCAATATTAATCAGTGGTTTGGGCCACGGCTAATCGGACCGGGTCCTACAAGGTCACACGCCTATAGTATGGACCAGGTCATTAATAGGCCCAATCCATGGTGGATTGGGACTACTGGGCTGGCAGCCCATTAGGGTTAGGAAGGGATTAGGGTTTCGGCCCTAATCCTATAAATAAGACTGCTAGGGTAACAGTCAATCCTAAGCCGAATACACTTTCTCTCTGGAGAAAACCCTAGCCGCCATAACCCTAAAAGCCGTTCTTCGACCAGAAGTTCTAGCAAGCTTTGGCGAGGAAGATCTGGATCCCAGCTAGCGTGGACTAAGTAGAGGAGCTACATTTGAAGCTCTCTGGATCGATCTGAAGGCTACGGGAGCTACGTGAGGTATTAGTTTTCGAGCTAATATCACGCTTGAAGAATGTAAGTTACGATAACCTTTGTTATTGATTTATATGCAATCGGATGATCTAGGTTGTTAGATGTTTGATTCGTATTTCCGCTGCGATTCTAGTTTGTGCATCTAACGTTTCCTACAGTTTTGGCGATGGATCAATTGATCAATTTAAGTGTGTAGATTGCTAAGAGTAGTTAGGATATCTTCTAAAAAAAGTAGTTAGATATTAAGAAATAATTTTTATTTATTTTAATCTCTCCTGTGGGAGGGGATCAGATCAGCGTCCAAGAGAATGATGGTTTTGAAAGTTCCAAACCCATTCTCAACCATTAGATCTAGTTTGACCCTTTGACCAATCTAATGATCCAGATTCATTAGGGTATTTAGGACTTTACACAAATAATTGAATTATTATATTTAATTTAACTATTTTATTATTATATTATATAAATATTTAAATATATTCTGACAACTGCCGAGCCTTCTTCACCGGCGACGCATTGTCGCTGGTGACCAGCGCCGGTGACTTTTCCGGTGACCGACGCCGGCGACTTTTCCGATAACTTTTTTTGTGATTTTTTCGCTGATTTTCCGGTGATTTTTTCGGTGACTTTTCGACGAGAACAAGTTAACTAGTTAACCTGATTTTTACTATTAACTTGTTAGCATGATTTTTTTTATTGATAACTAGTTAACTAGTTAACTTGGGTTTTTATAGTTAACTAGTTAGTTAACATGTTTCTGACGACTTTTCCGATCAGGCTTCGGAGACCGACCAAACTCCGGTGACTTTTCCGGCGTGAACTAATAACTTGTTAAGAAGATTTTTTTATTGAGAACTAGTTAACTAGTCAACCTGAGTTTTTACAGTTAACTAGTTATCAACAGATAACTAGTTAACATGTTATCTAATCAAGTTAACTAGTTAACCAGTTGAGTTAATTATTTATCAAGTTGTTAACTAGTTAACAAGATTTTTAGTTGATAACTAGTTATCAAAATTAGTTAACTAGTTAACATCATGATTTAGATAACGAGTTAACTAGTTAACTAGTTATCTAATCGAGTTAACTAGTTATCTAACCGATTTAACATCATGCTTTTAGATAACTAGTTAACATGTGTTTTTTAACTGATAACTAGTTATTGTTTGATAACTTGTTAATAGATTTAAACCGGATAACTAGTTAACAAGATTTTTTGTTAACATGTTATTTTTAACTAGTTAACATCATGATTTAGATAACTAGTTTACAAGATTTTTAGTTGATAACTAGTTATCAAAATTAGTTAACTAGATAACTTATCGAGTTAACGTCATGACGAAGATAACTAGTTAACATTTTTTAAGAGGATAACTAGTTATTAAAATTGGTTAACTAGTTAACCAATCGAGTTAACTAGTTACCCAATCGTGTTAACTAGTTATCCAATCGTGTTAACTAGTTATCCAATCGTGTTAACTAGTTATCAAATCGTGTTAACTAATTAACCAATCGAGTTAACTAATCGCATCATATGTGCTATACAGAACAAACCATATATAGCAGATGACCCTTCAAGATAGAAGAAACAGTAACCAGGTTTTGATCCATACTTTGGAGATAGTACACAATGAGCTTTGTTCTTGAGCTTTATCAGATCATATACTATACAGACCCTGTCAAAACTCAGAACAAAATAGTCTCATACTGAATTCAACAATGGAACATAACAGAGGATCAAGCATACTGTTGAGCATCTGGGGAAGAAGAAGACTGCAATTCAATTCACATATCATATTTACAATGTGCTTGTTTGTTGTTTCAGTATATGCTAATAACAATGGTTCTCACTCATTATGAACCCTTAATTCTACAGAAGAAGAAACCCTCAAATCAGAACCTATGAATTGCAGTTTGTCAGTTCATAAAGAAATTGAAGCAAGAAGCAACTCCCTGTTTCAGCTACATCCCTAATTCCTTCAACCACCGTAGCTGCCAATTCCTTCACCTCATTTCTCACCTTCTCGCCGCCGATCCTCGTCAGATTCAGCAACGCTCCGACGGCGTTCTCCTTAATCCGATTGCTCGATCGAGCAAATCAACCAAAACCCTAATTCCAGACACTCTGTGAAATTCCGCCTCACTCTCCTCACATCCGGCGATCTGAGCAATCACCGCCGTCGTATCCTCCACAATCCCTACTCTCCCGTCCTTCACCACCAGCGAAAAGAACGGAGCCACCGCTCCGAGATCGACGACGGTGGATCGATTCGACGGGTGAAGCGAGATCCCAAACAGAGCCATCAACGCGTCCTTAATCGACCGCATCGGGGACTTAGGGCTTCTGAGGATCTCAATTAGCTAGTAGACGATGTCACGTTTTGATCCGATCACTGGGCGGCGGTGGCGGTGGGTGGAGGAGGGTAGAAGTCATCGTCGGAGTACTCGTCGGTGGCCGATTTGGAGCTGGATCTCAGCTAGGGGAGGATTTGGAGTAGGGGACGAGTTGGTGCAGAGATCTCCTCATTTTCCCTTGCCGGCTGATGCCCAATCCCATCGTCTGCGGCGGGGGCGGCTGCAATGGAGAACTGGCGTCTGCAATGGAGAAAGGACAGCTGGGTAGAATTAGGGTTGAGTGTTAAATAAAATTTTCTGATATTCCAAAAATGCCCCTCCTGTCAAATGGTTTGGAACATTCCAAACTCAGAAGTTTATACGTGGATCCTTTGCCCTGTGGGAGGGTTCGACAAATTTTTTAATATTTATTTTAAAAAGTCAATCCATCCGACGATCGGTTGTCAGTCATCCGTTCCTAACCTTAATGGGCCGCCAACCCAGTAGTCCCAAACCACTATGAATCGGTCTATTAAATGATCTGATCCATACTATATGCGTGTGACCTTGTAGGGATCGGTCCTATTAGTCGTGACTCATTCCTAACCGGCCTTAATTAACTAGTTCCTGTGCGGATTTGAAATCGACGAACATAAATCATTTCAGATATTTCCAAAATTAGTTTAAATATGATATTAAATGATAAGTTTATTATTTCATCAATATTAGTAATTATTGTAAATATGTTCATTTTGGACTTAATTACTCCATATACCACTAAACTTTCATTTTCATTCATACTCACCACTCAACTATTTATCTTACATTAAATACCATCAAACTATACTTTAGTTTCACCGATTACCACTTCATCCATTTTTTTACCGGAATGATGACGTGGCTTTGACAAAGCATGTCTAGTCAGCTGAATAAAACTGAGTCAAACCAACTAAGATTAAAAAAAATTTAAAATGCTGCGTTTTATTTGATTAAAAAGCTCTAAGTTTTTTTCTGTCTTTTTTATATCCTCTTTTGCAACTCTCATTCACTCACTCCTCCAGATTGCTCCACATTCCTTCTCCATATCTTAGTTGGCATCTGACTCGGGGTTATTCAGCTACCTAGACATGCTTTTTCAAAGTCATGTCGTCATTCCATAAAAAAAATGGACGAAGTGGTAATCGGTGATACAAAATGTATAGTTTGATGGTATTTAATGTAAGAAAAATAGTTGAGTGATTAGTATGAATGAAAATGAAAGTTTAGTTGTATTTGGTGTAATTAAGTCTTCATTTTGCAGTAGTGAAATCACTTATATATGAAGTAGAAGTATTTTTTTGGTCATAGATAGCTCCGCTAGGAGACAACTTAGATAGCAGAAGAGATAGAAAATATAGTAAACTTCTACCCAGGGAAACAAGACTACTGACAAGTTCCCTGGAAGAAAATCGAGAGCCAAGCGTGCCACAGAATAGGCGGCTCCATTACCAGACCTACGAACCAAGCTGAAACGGACAAAGGGAACTTGACGGTGAAGGTGGCATAGAAAAATGAGAAAACTCTACTTTAGCATCTCCCGCAAAGACAACCTACAAGACAAAGACACCATGAATATGCATCCTGAATTGCTAATAATTTCAAGACAAGAGAATTAGAAATATCTGAATAAAGAGTCCCAACTAATTTGAAAGCGATCCCGATGAATCCCGCAAAACTCACCCTGTCCCCCGTCGCCTCTGCACGCATAACTCCATCCACACTTATTTTTAATCGGGTATCGGGATAGAAGCATTACTAATTTCATATGTGATTCTGTTGTTATTCATTGATATAGTAGCATACATATAGTTTTAATGGCGAATGAATCTCACTAAGATTGGTGAAACATTGTTGTCATCATGGAATCCTCTTGTTTTTTTTTTCCGAGGCAACTCCCCATGGGGAGAACCTATAGATAGCGAGCCAACCTAGAAGATACGAAAAGAAAAAAAAAGAGTGAAAAGGGAGGAGAGGGAGGGTTAGAAACGAAAAAAGACCAACACGAATAACGAGTATTCACGAATTACCAAAAAAAAGCTCAACAAATATGTAGAGATGCAAAAAGAGTAAGATTTATTAGAATAAAAATTTTTGGAAGTAAAATTAAATCAAATACGTACCTCTGTATTGTTACCAATTAAGATTTGGTAATAAATTTCAAATACACTATAAGACAAAAAAAAAAACCATCCCATAACAATCTCTCTAAATTAACAACCACCATTAATACTAAAATAATGAGGTCAAAATATTAATGAAAAAGAATTAAATTAACCGCACAATTAACGAAAACACAAAGATGAAATTGTCTTATACTCATTTAAATGCCATCAATTTTCCTTTTCACCTTAACAAATTAAAATCAAGGAAAGAAAAAAAAATTAATAAAAAATCATTCTAGAATGGCAAGAAAGTGTAATCATCTTTAATTACACTAAAAATCAATTAATTAATACAAATGATTTCATTAAAAGTATCAATAATTATTTCATCCAAATTAGTGTCCAAAAAAATTTATCAAACAATTATTACACCCAAATTAGTGTCCACGAAAATTGTGAAAACTTTACTAGAGTTAACATGAATTACCAAACAAAGCTCAGCAATTAATAAATCTTTGCTCCACACGAGGGTCCCATTTGGTTGATAACATTGATGGAGGACTTGCTTATTTTGTTCGCTATGACCTTATGGGAATTTCGGAACCCCGACTGATTATTTAATTGCTTGACGTTAGTCGTTCTTTTACAAAAAAAAAAAAAAAAATTGACGAGGAATCGACTTGAAAGAAACAAGGAAAGTCAGCATTCAAAAACCAAAACTTTCCAAAAGGAAAATTAATAATAATAAATGCCAAGCCATAGATATTATTACCGCTTAAATCATTCTCATACCTTCTGTATCAATTAGTGATATCAAAACCCCTATTTACTACTTTCCTGAAATTCATGAAGCCTTTTGCAAGAGTGAGATTAAAATCAACATCCCAATCCTTGATTGGATAAAACGGGCGCAGATCCGGCTCCAACCCTTTCCAAGGTTGGAAGCTTCCAACCTTCATCTCAACGATTAGATCACTTTTGACTCTTTGACCAATCCAATGATCTAGATTGTTAGGGGTATTTAGGACTTTACACAAATAATTTATTTTTAATACTTAAATTAAATAAATAATATTATTCTTTATATTTAAATTAAAGAAATATAATTTCCAGGAACCCCAGCATCGGCGACCTGCCGTCGTCTCTGGCGACTTTTCCGGCGACGGCGCCGTCGCCGGCGACTTTTCCGACGCGACATTTTTCTGAATTTTTTTAATTTTTTTTTGAAATTTTTTTTCAATAATTTTTTTTTACTAAAAAAAATACTAGTTAACACTTTTTTGTTGTTAACTAGTTAACAGTGTTTTTTTAACTGATAACTAGTTAACATCGTTTTTTGTTTGATAACTTGTTAACAGATTTTTTACTAACAGGTTAACCAACGAGTAACTTTAACAATTTTAGTTAACATAATTTGTTGTGTTAACTAGTTAACATTATAGTTTTGTTAACTAGTTAACTAACGTGTTAACTAGTTAACTAATGTTAACTAATTAACTTGTTAACTAATCAGTTAATCATGTTACTGTTAACTATTTAACTGTATATTTATCGTATATGTTAATAATTTTTTGTTAGATAACTTGTTAACAGATTTAGGTGATAACTTGTTATCAACATTAGTTAACTAGTCATCAAATTAACATAATTAGTTAACTAGATAACTTATCGAGTTAACTAGTTAACATCATGACTAAGATAACTAGTTAACATTTTTTTTTAATATGATAACTAGTTAACCAATCGAGTTAACTAGTTAACCAATTAATGTTAACTTGTTAACCAATCATGTTAACCTGTTAACCAATCATGTTAACCTGTTAACATATTCTTAACTTTAACTGTTAACAAAATCATGTTAACTTGTTAACAGAATTTAACCTGATAACCAATCATGCTGGCGACATTTTAATGAGATTTTTTGTTAACATTTTAACGAGATTTTTTGTTAACAAGTTATCTAACTTGTTATATTATTTTTACCTAGTTAACTAGTTAACATTTTAGGGTGATAATTTGTTATCAACATTAGTTAACTAGTTATCAAAATTAGTTAACAGGTTTTTTCCGATGTTAACGAATCAGCATAATTAGTTAACTAGTTAACGACTTACCATGATTACCATATCGAGTTAACTAGTTAACATTATGATTTAGATAACTAGTTAACATTTTTTTTAAGATGATAACTAGTTATCAAATCAGTGTAATTAGTTATTTTGTTAGTAATTAGTTAACTAGTTATCTTACATTGCTAATTAGTTAACGTCATTACCAAATAACTAGTTAACCGGAAATCTTTAACTCATAACTAGTTAACATTTATAATTAGTTAACTAGTTAACATGTTATTCAACGACCACATTATTAAGTTACAAAGTTAATTTCTAACAATGTTCACATACAAAATTTTTCAAAATGGCCCAAAAATTGCTAAATTGTTAATAACAAAAAGTAAGTGACCTAACTAAAATAGATTAAACTCAAGTGACTAAACTGTAAATAACTAAAATTCTACATCTTCTTCTTCAATTTTTTCCCGACCAGTAGATATTATTTTCCGGCGATGGATTCCGCAGCTCCGACTCCGGTTCCAATTCGGCGACAAGGACCCAGAAAAATCGGGGAGAGATGAACGTCGACACCGTGTGTATGTCGTTGACCGTTTCCTCTTCCGTCGTCGTTGCCGATACACCGACCGAAGCTCAAGATCGAATCTCGTCCCGGGACCCGCCGTACCAAGCAAACCTAGCGTTGGAATCGCCCCCTCTCTCCGCCACCGCCTTCTAGTGGATCCGCCACCGCCTTCCGACCGAGCCTTCCTCATCTCACTTGATCATCGCCGCCGGAGACCGCCATGGCAGGATTTCTAGTCGATTTCCGCCACAGATCGGTGTTCCTCTGGCTCGATTCCGATTTGGGCTCCAGATTTGGACGATTGAGAAACGGGAGGGAGACGAAGAAGGACGGCAGCACTGTTTGGAAGGGAGACGAAGAAGGACGGCGGCACTGTTTGGAACGACTAATAAAAGCTTCGATTGAGGTCTCGAATAGCAGCCGCCGACTGCCGATGTGACGAGGATTGGGGATGAGGATGGTGCTTTCTTTTTTCAGTTTTGTAATTTGTTGATTTGGAAAGTAATAGAAAAGTGGGATAGCGGCGGTGAAGAAGATGAACAGGGGGAGGATAGGGTTATTTTTTCAAAATACCGAAATTACCCCTCCGGTATTGGGGTTGGACCGGTCCAACCTTTAGAGGTTGGGTCCGGATCTTTTGCCGGATAAAACCTCCCTATATTATTGTTTTCCATAAAAATAACAGCGCTTACACTGGAAATAACAGTTGATAGTGCTGCAATCATGAGTGTAACAACTACTGTTCGAATACGAATCCAAAAAGACAAGCCATCCACGCAATCAAGCAGCCAAAATTCAACACATGCTCCGCCGCAGATCGAAATCCCATTGTCCAAGAACGAGTTTTAAACGGAATACCAACCCCAAGAAACCGGGTTTCATGAACTATACAGCTTAGCTTAGAAAGAAAACAAAAGAGCCATTTGAAACTGGACAATAACACTTTGTGAACCAAGGAATTTTCCTCCTCTTGATCTGAATTTCAACCATTTTGACATCAATACCCAGATGAGTAGAGATCAACAGAATCACAAAGTGATCTTTACACCTCCGAAATGAGGGAATGCATCAGACTGATTCCGACAATAATACGGATCATATCCGAAAATGGTTAATGGACAAAGTCACATTAAAAAAAGTGGATTACTTCGTATTAAGTTGTCCCGCCGAGAAAATAATCTCGGAAAACAAATCAATCTCCGTGACCGCAAGATAAGAAACGTTGAGAACTCTTGGAGACATTCGAAAGTTAATTTTTTTGTTGATTAAGTCTGAGAGAAAGGAAAACGAAAGGAAGAAGAAAAAGAAAAGAAAAGAAAACATTCACACGTTAAGGAATAAAAAAACAACTCAAAACCCAACAGAGAGAAGCTGCTTCAACAGATCGGCGTTGTAGATACGAACCCGTTGTCGAGTCCCGCGACGAAGCATCCGTAATCTTGGTTGAATGAGAGGTGGTATACGGAAGGTAACTGCGCTGCGGCGGAGGCGGACGAGTCGTCTTCGACCGCGGTAGAGAAGGAATCATTGGAGGGAATCCTCTTGTTTAGTTTGGTTGGCATGTCATTGAATCTGTTTATCATACTCTTATCACAGACGTCTAAAATCTAAACACAATCAGACGTTAGATTGATTAGATTTAGTTGTGGGCTAAACTAAAAGGGTTAAAAGGGAGGACACCGGAGAGGGTAGGGCCGACCGAGGAAGCCCACGGTCACGTGGGAAGAGGGTTCGTCCGTACAAGGCACACGGTGTTAGCAATGATGGGCAGTGTTGGGCTCCCACGTGAGACCACCACCACGCCCACCCGCCGCCCACTTTCCCTTTTCTTTTTATTAATTAATATTTAAGTGGTGGTGACTGGGAGGGTAGAATGAGTAGCTCGGGTAGTATATGTATTAATCTATACGGGTTACTGGTACCCTAATTCACAATTTTGATTCCAAATCACAATCTCGAACAATTAAGGAATCCCATACGGGGCATTTGTTTACACCTTAATTTATCTTTAGCCAATACCATATTGAAGAAATTAAGGAATTAAATGGCTTTATTAGGTCATTAATTGCCTTAGTAATTAAATAACATAAATTGGGCCATGACGTCATCTTTTGGCCTATTTTTCGTGTTAATTCTGTCCAGAGTAGTATTTTGGCCATAACTTCTTCATACGAATTCTGATTGATGTGAAATCAGTGGCGATGGAAAGATAACGAAATTATATTTCCATCCATATATAGATGACAACTCAGTTCCACCGGACCAGTGAGATATGGCCTCTGCAAGATGACGACCAAAAATACCACATTGCTTGTTTGTGGAGTTTTGAATGGCTTTATTAACCTTTAATCATTCTATTAAGTTAAATTGATTAAACGAGGCATGGATTTATTATTTTATCCTCACGGAGCCTCCCCATAAAGATGAAAACCCTAAGGAGGAAGCCATCTCATCAAGATGGAAACCCTAAGGCCGACTCACTTTGATTGATTGATGTCATGATGACGACCTCCTCATCAAGATGGAAAACCCTAAAGGAGGGAAGCCATCTCATCAAGATGGAAACCTAATGAAAAAGGAAGCCATCTCATCAAGGATGGAACCTAAGGCCTGACTCCATTGATGATGATGTCATGATGACGACCTCCTCGTCAAGATGGAAACCCTAAGGAGGGAAGCCATCTCATCAAGATGGAAACCCTAAGGAGGGAAGCCATCTTATCAAGATGGAAACCCTAAGGAGGGAAGCCATCTCATCAAGATGGAAACCTAAGGCCGACTCCATGATGATGATGTCATGATGACGACCTCCTCATCAAGATGGAAACCCTAAGGAGGGAAGCCATCTCATCAAGATGGAAACCTAAGGCCGACTCCATGATGATGATGTCATGATGACGATCTCCCATCAAGATGGAAACCCTAAGGAGGGAAGCCATCTCATCAAGATGGAAACCCTAAGGCCGACTCCTTGATGATGATGTCATGATGACGACCTCCTCGTCAAGATGGAAACCCTAAGGAGGGAAGCCATCTCATCAAGATGGAAACCCTAAGGAGGGAAGCCATCTCATGAAGATGGAAACCTAAGGCCGACTCCATGATGATGATGTCATGATGACGACCCCCTCATCAAGATGGAAACCCTAAGGAGGGAAGCCATCTCATCAAGATGGAAACCCTAAGGAGGGAAGCCATCTTATCAAGATGGAAACCCTTAGGAGGAAAGCCATCTCATCAAGATGGAAACCTAAGGCCGACTCCATGATGATGATGTTATGATGATGACCTCCTCATCAAGATGGAAACCCTAAGGAGGGAAGCCATCTCATCAAGATGGAAACCAAGGCCGACTCCATGATGATGATGTCATTGATGACGATCTCCTCATCAAGATGGAAACCCTAAGGAGGGAAGCCATCTCATCAAGATGGAAACCATAAGGCCGACTCCATTGAAGTCAAGATCTCATGTTGATCCATCGAAGTCAAGATCTCATGTCGATCCATCGAAGTGAGGATCTCATGTCCATCCATCGAAGTGAAGACTTCATGTCAACCTATCGAAGTCAGGATCTCATGTCGATCCATCGAAGGGAAGCCATCATTATGTCGACCGTCCTCATCAAGAGTGAAAGAGGGAAGCAAGGAGGAAGCCATCATCATGTCTATTTCCTCGTCAAGAGAGAAGGAGGGAAGCAAGGAGGATAGTCTCCTCATCAAGAAGGGAACCCTAAGGCCAACTTCAAGAGACGGTGTCATCTCCTCATCAAGAGTGAAACCCTAAGAGATGATGTGATCATATCAAACCCTATCCCAGAATACAAGATTCTTCCACCAACGTCACTACTCCTCCAAAGCAGTTGAAGAGAAGAAACCGCCACCACCACGATGATAGCCACGTTTCAAGAGAGAGGAAGTAACCTCCATGGAAGTTACTACCTCCATCTGCAGTTACCACTCACATTTGTCTATAAATATGAGAGGTATTCGACTGAGCCAAAAAAGCGCAATCACACAAGCAGACACTCTGCCCAAATTTCTACTTTTCTCTGCAAGTTTAGTTTCAGTAGCCATAGCCGTCTTTTCATTTGGAGCTCTCTCAGAACCTCCATAGGAGTAGCAGTAGACATAGCCATAAAAACATCAAACACCCTTGTTCGAACTTTGTTTGGAGAGGTGTGAACTGTGTAATTAATCCTTGTTCTAATAAGTTAAGCGCATTTATTGTGTTCAAACACAAAAGTTTCTACCACCAGAAACAAATTGGCACGCTCGGTGGGACCTTGTGTTTGATATCATGGCTCCAAGGCGAAAGAACCCAGAGGGTGAACTTCAATCCGGATCTGTGGAGGAGCAGGTGGCCAACATTGAACATGGCCAAACAGTTGAAGATGTTGCCGGAATTCATGGCGGCGACAGGAGGCTAGGCCACAGCCCGTGGCGCCAAGTGCTGATCTAGGCGAAGCAATCATGTCACTCCGCCAGACAATGGTGGAAGCACCGCCAACTCATGGAGGCTTCAATGGCAGGGAATGCCCGCCAGGTGAATTCTCAAATTGAGTCTTTAAGTTCTCATGTTGAAAAACGTTTGATTCAAGTATTTGATGTGGTTAACAAAAATCAAACTGATTTTCAGGAGTTCAGGAAAATTTTAACGACGCCTTTAGTTCAGTCTAGAGCCTTAACACCCGATGGTCTAGGATCGATGAGCAATGGCGTTGGGAATGTAAGTCCTCATCCTGCTAGTCGGAATGGCCAACCATGGCAGGACAATCTCTCACCTCCAGTGGCAAGTCAACCACCTTCCCATCAACATGGGAATGGCGAAAATCTTGCCACCACATCCAACACCCATGTTGAGCAAATACCTACCATAGTTTTTGTCGACAACATATTCCAGAGGCTAGGCCATATGTGGCCCCTGACCGTCCATTCAATATGGATCAAGTACCACCACGTCCTAATGTGGAGGTACCCCCACGTGCGTATCCACCACCACCAATACCACCCCAAGTCAATCGACATGGAATGGATCCAACAGGATTCATGCCACCACCCGGGGGGCAACCACCAGGGGTACATGATAATAATAATTTAACGGAACAGGTGGCACAGTTGCTCAATGAGCATCTTGGCCTTGGAGGGAGGCCAACCATGCCTCCTGTGTATCGAAAGCCTTATCCAGAGTGGGTGGATAGACACCATCCTTCCCTAGAGGCTTTAGGGTACCCGAGTTTACCACCTTCACGAGGACCGGAGATCAGTCTACCGTGGAGCAGGTTGGACGATTCACTGTCCAATGTGGTGACGTAGGTGACTTCGTCAAACTTAGGTTGTTTGGAAACTCGTTCACAGGACCAGCCTTCGCTTGGTACGTCAACTTGCCTTCCAATCCATACAGAGTTGGCAACAGATGGAGCAGATCTTCCATGCCCAATTCTATAGATCTGAGCCAGAGGTTTCCATGGCAGACTTGGCACGTATGCGCCAGCAGCCAGGAGTGTCAGTTGAGAGTTTCTTGACTAGTTTCAAGAATGCTCGAAACCGTTGCTTTGTTAACCTAACAGAAAGAGAGTTTGTCAAGCTGGCTCAAGGAGGATTGAACTTCGAAATTAGGAAGAAATTCCAAGATCGAGAGTTCTCTGACTTGTTCCAACTCATGTCATGTGCTGTTAGGTATGAATCTCTCCTCCATGAGGAAGAGAGTAGGAGGAGTGCCTCAAGGGGGCAATACCTCCCAAATTTTGATTATGCCATCCACCACATCGATGGTGGGGTTGGTGAGGTTGAGGTCGACTTGGCAGAGATAGTGCCAGGGAAACCCTATGTGTGTAGTTCACTGTCTAAAGTTGATGTTGGGCCACAAGAGGGGAGACCTAATCGTGCGCCCATCCAACCAAGGAAGTATTCATTCGTTGTGACGAAGGCAGACTTGATATTTGACCAACTTTACAAGGATGGTCAAGTCAAGCTCTCAGGGGGGCACAACCTCCCATCGCTTGATAAGTTGAAAGGAAGACGATATTGTAAGTGGCATAATAGCATGTCTCACTCTACTGACTCATGCGTGGTTTTTCAAAATATTTTACAGGATGCCATTGAGAAGGGACGCATCAAGTTTCCTGAGGCAAGGAAAGATGCATGTTGGTGGATACAGATCCTTTCCCCGCCACAGTTGGCGTGAACATGGTTAACCCTGATTTCTCCAAGATTGAGTTGCCCCGGTTCAAGCTGGTGTTGGACACAACGCCGCCTCAAGAGGGCAGTTCATCTTCGAATGTGTAATCCACTCCTCCCTCACTTAGTAGGCAAGATGAGGAGAAGTTGTGTGTTCAGTGCAAGAGGAGTCTTCAACTTCGATGAGGTGAAGCCAAGCAAGCCCGCTCATCAGAGGCTTGGCCCTCATCCCAATAGACCAAGGTATCCACCATATCAGAGAATGGTGGAGGGAGTGCGACAACCAGTCGGATGGCAGCCAAGGCAATGGTTGGCTCCTGGCCATCCCATGAAAAGGACTTTTCGAATTCCTAACGTGCCACATGGTGGTTGGCATACCTATGATATCCGACGTCAACAACCAGTGGCATTGGCTGACTTGACGAGGACTCAGAAGAGAAGGTTCCTTCGCAAGAATGCTCAAAGTTGTAGAGGCCAACATGAGATGGCCCACCATGAGATTGGAAGGATGCAACAGCCCAGAGCAGAGGATGCCCTTCAAGCTGATATCAAGGTGGACAACTCCATGTCCTCTGGTCTCAAAGTCACTGTGTTGGGAAAGGGTAAGCGTGTCCAAGCCCCAAGGGTTGAAGAGGTGAATGAGAAGGTGGAAGATAACCTTCAGACAGATGATGGACTTGGATTGTATGACGCAGGGTATGATGCTGACATTGATGACGACTTTGATGATGTGATGATCGATGTGGATCATCCAAACCCTAGGTTTGAGAGGAAGGATAAGGAGGATGATGGTGATGACCAAGGCCCTCCTGTAACTATCAAGTTTGGAAGCTTGCCACCCACAGTGGCTACTAACTACATACTCCCAAGGATTTTCCAATCGAAAAGAGGAAGATCAACAGGTACATGTGGAAAGTGGAGAAGTCGATGAAGAAGTGACGGAGGATCAATCTGTGGCACATTTAGTCGAGGAGTTCAATCACCTCGATATGGATGACGAGCCATGGAGTGTGAAGATGGTTCGGTTGGGGTGTAGGGTCGAATTGGCCACAGAGGCCAAGAGGCAATACAAAAGTTCACAACGATTGTTGAAGGAGCTATATGAAGCAGGCCACAAGCATGTGGGTTTGCTTGGTGAAGATGGAGGGCGTTATCCTTTCTATGTGTTGTACCAAGTACCAGAGGAGACAACATCTCTTCCAGTGGAAAACCCTACATGGGGCCCAGAATTCGATGAACCTGAGAGTTCATTGACTAAGGAGGATAGCTTGCCCAATGAGGAGGCTGTCATGTCAGTGATGGCTTCGAAAGGGAAGGGTATAATGGAAGAGGAGTTAAGTGATGTACCTAACCACCTTGTGGTATTCAAGGAGCCAGAGCCAAACATGTTAAGGCATCTAAGGCCCCTCTATATTAAGGCAAGATTGGATGAAGTGCCAGTGTCAAGGGTCTTGGTTGACAATGGCGCAGCTGTGAACGTGATGCCAACAAGGATGTTGAAGAAGCTTGGTAAGAACACAGGTGACTTGATTCCTACTGAGGTGTTCGTCACCAGCTTCAATGGAGGATCCACTTCGGCGAAAGGGATTTTGCCAGTGGTAGTAGGAGTTGGAAGCCAGGAGAAGATGAGTGCCTTCTTCGTTGTGGATGGTGTCGTCAGTTACAATGCCCTATTGGGGAGAGACTGGATCCATGCAAGTAAATGTGTTCCATCATCATTACATCAATGCATGATGTTGTGGAACAAGGAAGGAATGGTTGAGGTCATTCAAGCTGACACAATGCCATTTGCAGTAGGAGCCAACTGTGCTGAAGCCCCTCTATACCATGGTGATTTTGGCCCATTGGAAGTTAGAGGTATGGATGGAGGACCATGTACGTTGGTCATCTCGAGTGCCAAAGTTTTGAGCAAGGCATGCATTGATCCGTTGACAGAGATAGTGAGACCATCCATGTTCTCTTTGGATGGTCCACCTGACGCCACCAAAGTTGTTGATGATGAATAGACCACCTCAAGACAAGGTGGCGAGGGAGGCCGAAGTCACGACCTTGAGAGAAAGGTTGGCCATCTACCAATGTGAGCAGAGGCTAGTATGTGATGAGCCTGTGTTAATGGCTGATTGTGTTCCAGATGATGATTTGCCTGGACAAGGCGAAGAGATAGGATTTAATGAAGATGACGACAAACACATTGCCGCATGTGATGTTTTAGAGGAGATCAACCTTGGCACTGAGGACGATCAACGTCCTACCTTCATCAGTGCCACCATGCCTGAGGCTGACAGTTATGATCTTATCAATCTACTAAATGAGTTTAAGGATTGTTTTGCATGAGATTATCATGAGATGCCAGACTTAGATAGGAAATTGGTAGAACATAAGCTGCCAATTAAATCAGGATTTAAGCCCTTCAAACAACCTCCTAGGCGTTTTGCGTATGAGGTATTGCCTGAGATAAAGAAGGAAATTGAATGCCTGTTAAAGGCTAAATTTATAAGAACGGCTAGGTATGTAGAGTGGTTGTCTAATGTGGTGCCAGTTAAGAAGAAAAATGGAAAGCTTCGTGTTTGTGTAGATTTTAGAAATTTAAATACAGCCACTCCTAAGGATGAGTATCCCATGCCAGTTGCTGACATGTTGCTTGATGCAGTTACTAGGCATGAAGTCTTCTATTTCATGGATTGCTATTCGGGCTATAATCAGATTTACATAGCCGATGAGGATATCCACAAGACAGCTTTTCGTTGTCCAGGTGCCATTGGATGCTATGAATGGGTGGTCATGCCCTTTGGTTTGAAGAATGCTGGGGCGACCTATCAACGAGCTATGAACACCATCTTTCATGACTTGATTGGTGAATTTGTGGAGGTATACGTAGACGACATAGTCGTCAAGTCAAAGGTAAGGCGTTGCCACCTTGATAATTTACGTATGGCTTTCCTACGCATGAGAAGTCATGGTTTGAAATTAAATCCTCTTAAATGTGCTTTTGGGGTGAGTGCAGGCAACTTCCTTGGTTTCCTTGTAAACCAACGTGGCATTGAGGTCGATAAAAACCAGACCAAAGCCATCATCGAGGCCATGCCACCTCGTGATAAGAAAGAGTTGCAGAGGTTCCTTGGCCAAGTCAACTATATTCGGCGCTTCATCTCAAACTGTGCTGGCCGGACCCAAGTGTTCTCATCTTTGTTGAAGTTGAGGAAGGAAGAAGAGTTTGCATGGCGCGAAGAGCACCAACAAGCTTTTGATGACATCAAGAGGTATTTGGCGAACTTGCCAGTACTCAACTCACCCATCCCACATCAACCTCTGAAGTTGTATCTTTCAACCACTAACACGTCAGTAGCATGTTTGTTAGCCCAGGATAATGACTTGGGAAATGAACAAGCCCTGTATTATTTAAGTAGGCTTTTAAATGAAGCGGAGAGGAAGTACTCTTCCATAGAAAGGTTATGTCTAGCTTTGTTCTTTGCTTGTATGAAGTTAAGGTATTACTTGATGCCTGTTCAAGTACAGCTCATTTGTAAGACTGACCTTATCAAATATATGTTATCACGGCCAATCATCCATGGGAGGATTGGCAAGTGGACCCTTGCCCTATCTGAATTTAATTTACAATATGTTCCGCAAAAAGCCGTTAAAGGGCAAGCTCTCGCTGACTTCTTGGCAGACCACCCATGTGTGGACGTGCTAGGCGAAGCAGTAGAGATTGGGATGATAGGAGAGGTTCCTTGGTCTTTGTTCTTTGATGGTTCAAAGACACGTTATGGGGCAGGAGCTGGAGTGGTACTAACTTCGCCAGTGGGTCACTCCATGCACTTTGCCTTCACCCTTGACTTCCCTTGTACCAACAACCAAGCTGAATATGAGGCTTTGGTGGTTGGCATGGAGATCCTTGTTGAATTAAAGGCAAAGAACGTAGATATCAATGGAGATTCACAATTAGTAGTCCACCAAGTACTTGGTGACTTCCGATGTGTCAACTATGTCATCCTCTCCAATGGGGTGATCTTCAAATACAGTGTTCATATCATCTTCTACAACATTTTCTACTTCATTACCAATAACAATATCTTCAGAGGCTTGTATTGTACTAATGACCTCCTCTGGAATAACACCAAAAGCATCATTAACCAGATCTCGAAATGCTCTAGTATGCTCATAGTTTTGCACTACTGCATTTGCACTCTGAGAAGATTCAGCAATAAGGGGCTCTCCATGTCGATACCAAACAGTGTATGTTGTGGGAAATGGCTTGCGAAGCAAGTGTTCGTATACATCATCCCTATACAGCCATTTCTTGAATCCACATTTTGGACACGGACAAATTATTTGCTCTCCTTCATGATTATGCGCGAAAGCGAAATTCAAAAAGATTTCTAAACCATCCCTATACTCCTGTGACAACCGATGCTTGGTTATCCAAGACTTATCCATTTGGAAGATGCCTGATTTAGTGTAGGTGATGGAATTAATTAGAAAGTTAAATCGTAATATCTATCAGTTAACTATATAGCTATATTATATTAGGTAACAATGAGACATACAATATAATTATAATTATGTTGATTCATAATAAAGTAACAATTAGTTAATAACATAGCAAATTACATAGAAAAAACTAACTCATACAATAGCACTTTAATTGCAAGATTAATAACATAGCAATTTAATAACATATCATTTTAATTGCAAGATTAATAACATAACAATTTAATACCAATTTAACATACCAATTTAACATAGTAATTTCAAATAACAAATTGACATAGCAATTTAACATATATAGCAATTCCAAATAACAAATTAACATAGCAATTAGCTAATAACATAGGTAAAAGAATGCATACCGTACACCTGGGATGAGACGCGAAACAAAGAGATAGGAGGATAGAAGGAAGACGGTCACTGATAAATGTACGACACAATTAGTAATCAGTAAGCATAATGATCCTCAAAACAAAAAAATACAATGAGACGACACAATTGCAAAATTAATATATACATACCTACAACCAAAGAAGAGAAAACAACGATGAGACAGCGTCACCGCTGCTCCTAGCTCAAATAGAATTACACCTACCAAGATAACCACAAAATTTAAATCATTAACTAATAATGCACACTAATTCTTAAATAAATTATTTGACTAACTAGCTAATAATATCAAAACCCTACTTTATTAGTTCACAACCTAACAAACTAACTAACTACTAACCCTAAAACCCTATAACTAACTAATTCACTAACTAAATACAACACAATATGAAATAAGAAAATACATACCTTAGGAGAGTTGAGAGAGTTGAGAGAGTTGAGAGGAGTTTGCAAATGCACAAATGATTTCTGCTGTCCGGTCAGAGTTTATATACCCTGGGAGTTTAGCGTCGGTCGATGACCGACGCTAAATTGGGCACGAAACCGACGCCAAATTCCCGTTAATTTAGCGTCGGTCATAACCGACGCTAAACTTTTCCTCCAAACCGACCCAAAAAAAGGTCGGGTTACGCCCTTGGGTTGATCCGGTTTCGATTTTAGCGTCGCTTGTTGGGCAAAATTTAGCGTCGGTCGACAAGTGACCGACGCTAAATCCTTGGTCAAACGCGAGTCAAGGGTTTGGCGTCGGTCATTCGTCGACCGACGCTAAATTCCTTCTCAACAAGCGACGCGAAAGCCTTCTTTTTTTGTAGTGAGAGACATACCTCAACCATGTCCAAGATTTAATCTCCCACTTTCATAACGTGTCAATTAAATTCATTCCTCGCCAAGACAATGGAGAAGCTAACTACTTGGCACAGTTGGCTTCTGGTTTTAGAGAGTTTTCGCATGAGGGAGGAGGACAAATCTTTGTGAAATCCCTCCTTCCATTACGAGACCGTTTAGAACAAGTAGCAGAGGTATACATGATTGAAGAGGATTCTAATGATTGGCGAGTCCCATTGCTAACATATCTAAAGAACCCAAATGGGGAAACTGACCATACTACCAAATTCAAAGCAAGAAATTATGTAGTGATAGACGAGACCTTATTCAAGAAGAGGGCAGATGGTTTACTACTAAAGTGCTTGGGAGGCAAAGAGGCTCTACAAGCCATGGCTGAAGTTCATGAAGGAATATGCGGAGCCCACCAAGCTGACCCTTCAATGAGGTGGATACTTCATAGGTATGGCTACTATTGGCCTACCATTGGAGAAGATTGTGCATCCTATGCCAAAGGTTGTGAAGCTTGCCAACGCCATGGTCCAGTGCAAAGAGCTCCTGCTGTCGACCTAAAGTCCATCATCAAGCCTCGCCCTTTCTTTGGGTGGGCAATGGACTTGATAGGGAAGATCTACCCCCCATCCTCTAAACAACACACTTTTGTTATTCTAGCGACAGACTACTTCACCAAGTGGGTGGAAGCTAAGCCAATGAAAGTGGTAAACCAAGGGGAAGTGATTACTTTCATTAAGGAAAACATGGTCCATAGGTTTGGTCTTCCTGCTACTATAACAGCAGATCAAGGGACCGTGTTCACGGGGGAGCAAGTGATGGCATTTGCCAATGAATTAGGCATCAATATTATTCATTCCACGCCATAGTATGCTCAGGCCAATGGACAAGCCGAGGCTTCTAACAAGGTGGTGAAAGGAATACTGTCTAAAATGATCGAAGACAATCCAAGGGAATGGCATATGTTGTTATCAGAAGCCTTATGGGCATACAGGATGTCACCACGAAGTAGCACCAAGGTGACTGATGAGACTTTATTTAGTGCATTTTGAGCTTATGATTGACCTATGAAATGCCCGTGTTTGTTCATGAAATGCCATGACTTATATGCTTTTATTGAAGTTTTGTGCAAAGTGTCCATTTGTTGTCCGGTTGCCACTTTGGAGCCAAATTCGTGGTCTATTGGAGTTGCCTCTGTGCATTTTCAGGTTATGTCATCGAATTACGGATGACAAGGAGCACATAGGAGCAAACGGGAGGTCATTTGGAGTCCGGACGAGGGAGATATGAGCATTACAAGATCGAGTTTTATGCAGAGTGCAGGGGTGCACACCGTGCAGTGGTGCACGCCGTGCACTTCCCCCTGCACTATAAATACCCGCGTTTTTGGCCATTTTGGGGCATTCTTTCATCTCCCTTGAACCCCAAACACATACCCACGAACCCTCAAACCCTAGAACACATTTTTGGAGCAATTTGAAGCCATTGGAGCTAGGATTGAAGCCAACAAACCTTGGGAGAAGTGCTTACAAGTGGAGAAGTGAAGATCATCTCAAGGATTCATCCATGGTGTTCTTGGTGACCATTCTTCCTTCTTTTCTCTTTACTCCCTTGGCCATGTGTGGCTGAGTTTCTAGGGTTCATCTTGGATGGGTAGATTAGTTGTGCTATGATAGAGGGATGATTGTATAGAACTTGCCATGATTGATCTTGGTTGTATGAGGATGATTCCTAGACTTGTTCTTAATGCCATTTTATGCCATGTTTGCTTGATTTGGTCCATTCAATGTGATTTGATGCATGAGAGTGCTTGGATTTCATAGATTGTAGGTCTAGGGATTGAAGTGAGTGTGTTCTAAGAGATTAGATCATCTTGTTTCAACCATTTTCACTTGATTTCTCTCTTGGGCATTTTATCGAACACTTGGTGTGCATGTGGATTTTCATTCAATTGAGTTTGAAAAGGCTTTTTGGTGAATCTCTTAGTGTTAGGGCATTGATATGAGAGTGTTGTGCCTAGCCTTGTGGTCATAGAGTCTTAAGAGAGTATCTTGTGTCTTGGCATTTCATCAAACACTTAGAATGCATCCTTATTCACTTAGCTTGAGAGCGAGAGCCTAAGTTGAGTGGTATTTGGATAGGGATTAGGTGCTACGAGAGTGCATTGAGTCTATAGAAGTGAAATGCATGGTCATCCGAATGCAAACTCGATCTTAATTGGCTTGTTTGTTAATTAGTCCTCTTGAGCATGATGAAACTACCCACCAAGAGAACTCCTTTATCTTTGTTTTGCACCATTTTGTTTCGCTTTCTTGTTTAGTTTCCTTTATGTTTTTGTTTCCTTTTCAAATTAAAACTCGTTTTAAATGAATAGACCGTCCATGAACCGTGTGAGTATTAACTTTTGAGAGAGCCCTCGTGGAATACGACCTTGATTGTTGTGAGTTAAATCTTGCACATCAGTGACACCCTTTGCTTTAACATATGGCCATGAGGCATTCCTACCAGTTGAAGTGACTGTGAAGTCATTACGGTATCTACGTCAACATGAGATGACTCCCTCAGAATATTATGAGTCTATGATGTTGGAACTATCTGACATGGATGAAGTACAACTCAAGGGTTGGACAACATACGAGTACAAAAAGAAAGGGTTGCTCGTGCCTACAACAAGAAAGTCAAACATAAGTCATTTGAAGAGGGAGAGTTAGTCTGGAAAGTTCATTTGCCTATTGGTGATAAGGATCCTAAGTTTGGTAAATGGTCACCGAATTGGCGAGGGCCTTTTATCATCCATGCTACTCGACCAACAGAGCATATCTATTGAAGGACCTCGATGGGGTGTTACATGACCATCTTATCAATGGAAAGTATTTGAAGCCTTACGTCCCCTCTTTGTGGGACGTTAAAGGGTTTCAATTTTGAAACCAAAGGTGATGCACCATGCCATGGCTCACTTATGATGGTATTGGCGTGGGGACTCAATGGTCCTAATGAATGGGTCATTATGAGCGAAGGAACTTCATATTCTACTCCTTAAAGAATGGCATGATGTATCAAGTAATGAGAGTTAAAAAAAAACCTCCATTAACTTGGTATCAACAACTTAATACACAATTCTTGTGTACTAAGTTGTTGGGGGGCATTTGTTTACACCTTAATTTATCTTGAGCCAATACCAAATTGAAGAAATTAAGGAATTAAATGGCTTTATTAGGCCATTAATTGCCTTAGTAATTAAATAACATAAATTGGGCCATGACGTCATCTTTTGGCCTATTTTTCGTGTTAATTATGGCCAGAGTAGTATTTTGGCCATAACTTCTTCATACGAATTCTGATTGATGTGAAATCAGTGGCGATCGAAAGATAACGAAATTATATTTCCATCCATATAAAGATGACAACCCAGTTCCACCGGACCAGTGAGATATGCCTCTGCAAGATGACGACCAAAAATACCACATTGCTTGTTTGTGGAGTTTTGAATGGCTTTATTAACCTTTAATCATTCTATTAAGTTAAATTGATTAAACGAGGCCATGGATTTATTATTTTATCCTCACGGAGCCTCCCTATCAAGATGAAAACCCTAAGGAGGGAAGCCATCTCATCAAGATGGAAACCTAAGGCCGACTCCTTGATGATGATGTCATGATGACGACCTCCTCGTCAAGATGGAAACCCTAAAGAGGGAAGCCATCTCATCAAGATGGAAACCCTAAGGAGGGAAGCCATCTCATCAAGATGGAAACCTAAGGTCGACTCCATGATGATGATGTCATGATGACGACCTCCTCGTCAAGATGGAAACCCTAAGGAGGGAAGCCATCTCATCAAGATGGAAACCATAAGGAGGGAAGCCATCTTATCAAGATGGAAACCCTAAGGAGGGAAGCCATCTCATCAAGATGGAAACCTAAGGCCGACTCCATGATGATGATGTCATGATGACGACCTCCTCATCAAGATGGAAACCCTAAGGAGGGAAGCCATCTCATCAAGATGGAAACCTAAGGCCGACTCCATGATGATGATGTCATGATGACGATCTCCTCATCAAGATGGAAACCCTAAGGAGGGAAGCCATCTCATCAAGATGGAAACCCTAACGAGGGAAGCCATCTCATCAAGATGGAAACCATAAGGCCGACTCCATTGAAGTCAAGATCTCATGTTGATCCATCGAAGTCAAGATCTCATGTCGATCCATCGAAGTGAGGATCTCATGTCCATCCATCGAAGTGAAGACTTCATGTCAACCTATCGAAGTCAGGATCTCATGTCGATCCATCGAAGGGAAGCATCATTATGTCGACCTCCTCGTCAAGAGTGAAAGAGGGAAGCAAGGAGGAAGCCATCATCATGTCTATTTCCTCGTCAAGAGAGAAGGAAGGAAGCAAGGAGGATAGCCTCCTCATCAAGAAGGGAACCCTAAGGCCAACTTCAAGAGACGGTGTCATCTCCTCATCAAGAGTGAAACCCTAAGGGATGATGTGATCATATCAAACCCTGTCCCAGAATACAAGCTTCTTCCACCAACGTCACTACTCCTCCAAAGCAGTTGAAGAGAAGAAACCGCCACCACCACGATGATAGCCACGTTCAAGAGAGAGGAAGTAACCTCCATGGCAGTTACTACCTCCATCTGCAGTTACCACTCACATTTGTCTATAAATATGAGAGGTATTCGACAGAGCCAAAAAAGCGCAATCACACAAGCATACACTCTGCCCAAATTTCTACTTTTCTCTGCAAGTTTAGTTTCAGTAGCCATAGCCGTCTTTTCTTTTGGAGCTCTCTCAGAACCTCCATAGGAGTAGCAGTAGTGGTAGCAGTAGACATAGCCATAAAAAACATCAAACACCCTTGTTCGAACTTTGTTTGGAGAGGTGTGAACTGTGTAATTAATCCTTGTTCTAAGAAGTCAAGCGCATTTATTGTGTTCAAACACAAAAGTTTCTACCACCAGAAACACCTGTATATATACATTATATTAGTTGTCTTGTACAACCAACAACATGACGGTTGTCCAAATGTTCACCCTCCTGAAAATAAACTTTGACCCCAATTTCTTTACGGCTAACCACCCAGAATTATCGTAAATACGCATGCCGTCCCATCAATTTTGGAAGCCCTGTAATATAATTGAGATGTGGTCTATTATTACATATTTTGACAAAATATTTTTATAGTATATCTAAATAAAAATTCACATTTTTATATTTCAATAAATATTATTATATTTTATAAAACTATAACCTTGTTAGTTAAGAGATATATGAGTATTTAATTTAATTTTATGCAAAAGATAACACTCAATAACCATAAATAATCTACTTATTTATTCTCAAATTTATTTTCTTATAAATTATAATTGGGTATATTTTTGTAAAACTGATATATTTAATTATAAATTTAAAGTTCTATTCAATTAGAAATTGATATCCAAATGATTCAAAATATGTTCTTATAAAAATCCTAATAATATTGATGTAAAAAGATTAAAAAAAAGATCCCATACTTATTTAACAAAAATAAAGGGCGCGTGCATTGATAAACGAAGGAGATGAATTATTTAATAAATGCCATGAGATAAAAGAGAAAAATAACATCTGCATGAGTTGAACTTGTTACCTAATAATCATAAAGAAACCTTTTCCCACATTATAACAACTACACCACATACTCAATAGTGATTAGATTTCAGTTTCAGATTTATTTATTAATAGTTATTTATCTGATATTTTTCACCCGATTTTTGAGGCCCTGTGCCAGAAACAGGCCGGCACACCCCTCTGGCCGACCCTGTAAGTACGTTCTTCAATCGTTTGAGGTTAATTTTTGTTAATAACCTATAACCTACAAAATAAATTGATAAAAGGTTAAATCCGAGTCAATCGAATTCACAATGTATCTTTAAGGATTTTAATTTCCCTCTATGACACCCAAGGTTAATGAGCTTATTCTCCCAAGATAAAACTGATTACCTCACTAGTAGTGGTGCTTCAAACATAGGTGAACAACGAACTCAACGAACGGAGCAAGATCACAAGACTTGATTTATGTTTCTTTGAAAAAATGAGTTCAAAATCCTTTTGTGTGGATTTTGGTATGTAGAGAGGGAAAATATTAGTGAAGGAAAGTGCAGAGTCTAATATTTATATATAGCAAATGAAGGTGTGTAATCTAAACAGACACAACTGCTCGGTTGGAAGTTGAGCAGTTGGGCAGTTAGACCGAACCGAAAAGACACTTCGGTTCAGACTTGAACCAGTTTACAAAAGAGTCTGGTTTGGATTTTAACCGTCGATTCTAGATGACTTTAAGATCAAACCAAATCAGCCGAGTTGCAAAAGAATTTAATAAAATCAAATCTATTCAACTATAGTCGTAGCCGTAGCCATAGGCGAGGCGAGCGACGACGGCGGCTTGAGGGCTCATCTCCACCTCAACCCTATTACCAACCTTAGTGGACTTGAACACTTATATCTAGATTCACAAGCTCATTTATTAGCTATGTAGTATTTAATACCTTAGCTCATTCCTTCACTCATACCTTATATCCCCAACAATCCCCCATATGAATGGAGAGTGCTAACTTTTGAAAACTATACAAAAACATGTGATTGCTACAAGAATTAGCTTCATCAAAATAAGTATATTTTACTTTGAACTTCATATTGATCATATATAGAGTATTCTCGTCTATCGGTAGAAGTGATATCTTTGAACCGTAAAACTTTCGTGTATACTAAGATAACATATGTCACAGAACTAATCCTTAACCGTTCATTGGTTCTCACTGTTGTGTTCGTTTCAGCCATGAACATCACCTGGTCTCACGAGTGCTTAGGGAACTTGGCCTACGTTACTTCTCACTCACATATATGATTTCTAAATGTGCATTCCATAAATACACCATTTAAGCAACTCTATGTTAAACTTTAGAAATCATTAAAAGTCTTTCTCATATGCTTACCCTCAATTATTAAACATTGCCTCATCATGAGAATGGATGTAAGATTTATTGACAATGTTGGACCATCATTCACAATTTTGTTTTCTCTTTGAACCTAGATCTTGGGATCTCCAATCTACTAGGTAGAGTTTCTGTCAAGTCAATTTTCCCTAGGCCATAATCCCATTCCCTCAATGACTTCTCAACTAAATCTCTAGATATGCCTTTTGTAAGTGGATTTGACACATATTGTCTTTTGATTTTACATAATCAATTGAGATAACATCACTAGAGATTAGTTGTCTAATTATGTTATGTCGCCGACGAATGTGATGAAATTTACCATTGTACATAACATTCACTACCCTTCCAATCGCCGTTTGACTATCACAAGGTACGTATCCTTATTGGTGATAATGGCTTGACCAAAAAAAGAATATCTTCCAAGAAATTCCTAAGCAATTCATCATTCTCACTAGCTTTGTCTAATGCAAGTTTGCTTGGAGGATTTCCAAGACACAGCTCCCCCACCCACCGTAAACACATATCCACTCGTGGGCTTGCTTTTGGTTGAGCATGTGATCCAATTAGCATCACAACCAATGTTCAAGAAGGCGGTAGGCGCTAGGGCGTGAGCCTTTTCGTAGGCGTTTTACCAAAATAGCCATGAAATGAACAACCTCAATCAACAGAGCATAGGTGTCAACAAGTAGTGAGCTTTGTGTGTTTGACCAAGAACACAAAGAAAACAACAAACCCCAAACAACAACATATCATATATCTTGTATCCATGTAAAAAACAACAACAAATCACAAATCACATATTATATTAAAATAATCATTAATCGGCGATGGACAACCAAATAGGACATATCTGGTGGACAACAAACCAACACAAAGTTTGAGTTGACCAGAGGAAAACGACCGTAAAAGTGGAAGGGCGAAGGACGCAACGGAGTAACAAACCAAGAATACTCATAGAGCAGCAGCGAGGTCGGATTGGGACTCTCGAAAAGTTCTAAGGAAGAGCAGCGACATCAATGGAGCAAAGAACGATGGGAAGAGAATCAAGAGACAACGATGGTTAGGGTTCATGGTTTTTTGGAACCCACTTTGTGAGAGCTAAAGTTTTGGACAGGAATTAAAACACGTGTTTTGGTTTGAATTTTTTTTTGGGACCGCCTCTTCCGTCTTGTCCCTTTAAGCGACCGCCTACTCTTCAAACCACCTAACTAGTCGCTGTAACACCCGTCCCAAACCGACCCGGGTTTACCCGTGGTCGAACCGTTTGAGTGCTACTCGAAGATACAACATTTAAATAAAGGAGTAAAACGCAGCGGAAACAGAAACAACTCTCCATTAAAAAGTTCAAAATCAACTGAAGGCCTTCATTACATAAAATCTGAAATCCGAAACCAAATCTCAAAACGATTACAAAATTCCCAACCAAAGGTGTCAACTGAAATCTAAAATTAAAACAGTGGTCACTCCACAATAGCTTCCTAATCTTCACTTCACAACTCCAACCTGCAACTCCTCCGAACTCAACCGAACACCTGAAAAGAGAAACTGGGGGGGATCAGCTTCCTAATGAAACTGAGCGAACCCACTGGGTTTAACTATGCGCCGAACCTAGCCTAAGAGCGATCCCAACTCCGCACACAAACAACAATGGAATCTGACACAACCATCCTCATTTTAATTCCTAACATGATACTAGGTGATCACATAAGCTCAAATCTCAATTAACATCCACAAGAGTTTAACATGCATAAGCTCAACATTACACCGCATCCAACTCCACATTATGCAACAGAGAAAACCACATGCACAAACATAACCAAAATCATGTAACCACTCGTCCCCCAATTCAATCAATACTCATACATTCACCTTCACACGCATACATTTACTCTCCATTTCTCCTTCATATTTTCTAGGTGATCACACAGGTGCACTACTCAGTCCATTGCCCACAACTAACAGTCTCAACAATGTAACCCAAGTCATCCATTCACAAGTACACGATATAGCCAACTCATGTAGCGCACAGTTCAACATTACATCACAATACAACTCACTATCACTAACAACACTTCACTCACACATCAACCACAACACCCACACATTAACCACAACACCCACATTACCCAAATTCATACTTATCATCATCATCAATCCTAGACCATTCAACTCCTATCTCACATCTCATCACAACAACATAATTCACAACACAACACTAGGCACTTCACTAACACCTCCAATACACATACCATACACGAATCACACATGCATCTTATTCCACACACACTCACAAACACGCATACACCACCGCACATAACCAAGCATTCTCATCACTAACACATACCACACATTCATTGATCTAGGTGAGTTCATTAGGCGCCATAAGGAGTTATTCCCCCGCTACCCCGCCGGCCTCGTGCTCCCCTACCGCATGGGGAACACGTCACATATCCACAATTCCATAATTCCACAATTCCACAATTCCACTCCCGTCGGGAGACTAATCTACCAGTCCGTCGGTAGGCCCTAACCACCAGTCCGTCGGTGGGTGAAACACATTTGGGGTAACGTTGGCTCCTTCCAGTTCTATCATTTAAATTCCATTTACCCAATTCCATTTGATTAATTCCACTTTACAAACCCACTTCCCAATTCCACTTTACAAATCCACTACACAAATTACACATCACAATGCCACATCACAATACCACAACACAAACCCACATCACAAATCCACACCATGATTCCACCACACAATTCCACGTTCTAGTTCCAAACACCAATTCTATGTTCCAATTCTAGGACATAATTCTAGTCTAACCACAACCGGCAATAATAGATACAATCATAGAATTCATCGCATCCAACCCCATCTCATCTCACATTTCTAGATCAAATACATTAGCTATCATCTTATATCCCAATCCCCACATCACACATAGATCAGCACAATCATCATACGTTAATCACAAGACAGTTATTCAGTTTTACTCTCATAGGTTCATGCAAGACCTAATTCTGTTCTAAGTCTATTAAACTCCGCACTCCCATTTCTAGCCACCTAGTCAACTATACACTCACACAAGTCAACCATACAATCACACCAGTCACCCAACACCACATAACAGTAACAATCACGACAGCATCAATTTACCATTTCAACTCTCCTATTGAGCACTACTAGATTAAACCACATAATCTATCTAGTTCACATAATTCATCTAACACGATTCCTAGCCACAATTCGACCAATTCTGACATCCTCATTCTTCTCTACCATTTACCAATCCACATTCAAGACTCCAACCTTACTACGATAACCAAAAGACACACTATCAATCACCATCACACACACATCAATTTCATTCAAATCAATCATACGACCCCAGTTCAACTAGTTCATGCAATCACACCACCCAATTCCATTACTCAATTCCATTTACCAATTCCCTTAACCAATTCCATAAGTCAATTCCACAGTACCGATTCTATTGTCCAATTCCATACCTACATTCCCTACCGATTCCAGTAGCCAGTTCTAAGTCATAGTCTACCACCCTAAACACATTAACAACCACCTTCACACGCATCATCAATTCTACCAAAAAGGCACGTTGCATAATTCATACATCAACACCTAGCATCATCTCAATCCCAACATCATGTAAACCCACACAATCCAAATCATTCAATAATCCCACATCACACATAACCACACATCACAAGACATTCAACGCCTCCCACGGCACAAACAGTTTAAGGGTAAACGGCTAGCTCACCGGCCACCCCCACCTGCAAGTACAGGGGAAGCCATGTCATGAGTCGTAGGGTTACCCTCCTGTACGTCCTTCATTGGATGACCACACATTGGTGGAGCCATCCACCTGTTCATCAATTAAGGGCGACCCCACATTGGCAGGACCACCCTCCTGCAACCACAGACTGACAATAGCATAATATACACAATTCTCATGTTCACATACCCGTCCCTCCTATCACTCTTTACTAGTTCCGATCAATTTATCATCCATGTTAATCAATTTCTCCAATAAAACTCATCACAAACAGCCATCAATCATCAACCAATCCATCAATTAACAAATATCCAACAATCATCAAAACAGCATATTTCACAGAACAATCAATTGCAGAACAATTTTCCCCTTTTACTCTCTTTCCATTTCATGCAAGGCCCTACATTTTTCTAAGTCTGAATTGTAACTCTCACACCGACAAGACTACCTATCGTACGCTAAACCCTCACCTGACAAGAAGACGAGGCTCTAAACTCTTCAAGAAACCCGAACAACCAAACTCTCAGACACCAAAAACGTAGCTATCCTCCTCTTCACCGACAGCAGCTTACTCCGAAATATCCAGAACTTCTGGGTGCGATCTCTTCCTCTCATCACAACGAACTCATAGCAAGAAACGGATCGCCAATCGGATCTCTACAACTCTCAGAATCGAGGTTTGAAGTTTTGGAGATTTCTGGCTGAGACACAAAAACGTAGCTCTTCCTTCTTCCACGGACAGCAGCCTGCTCCGACCCAGCCAGAACCACGACTAGCGATCTCTTCCTCTCACCGCCACGAACGTGTAGCAAGAAACAGGATCGTCAATCGGAGCTCTACAACTCCCGGAATCAAGGATTGACCCAAATGGGTTTTTTTGGTTCTTCAAACACGGGTTTGGGGGAAGATGGAGAAAATGAAAAAGTGAAGAAACTCCTAAAATCTGAATTTTAACACTCAATGCATGAAACACGGCCCACGTATCATCAAATGCACCCCCAAGGTGTTTTAACTCGACCCAACTCAAATTCGAACGTCCCGAACTTCGATGGGACCTCAAGAATATTGTTTCCAATGTCTAAACCATCCAAACTCGAGTTCCAATCCGTTTGGTTGGGCGGGGATGTTACAGTCGCCTAGGGTAAAAGTGAGGCGATCGACTGACTCCTAGTTCCGCCTTTTGGAACACTGATCACAACATTCTTTAAGCACGGTTGAATACTTCGTGTTATGTAAAACAAAGTTTTGGGTATGCTTTAAATACCTTAAAACAAGGCACATGACCATCAAATGAGTTGCATTCAGATTGCTCGTGTACCAACTTAACTTTCTTATTGCACATGCAATATCTGGTCCAGTACAATTCATAATGTATATGAAACAACCTAACACTTAACCATAATCCGTTTGTGATTCACTTACACCCTTGTTCTTGGCAAGAGCAAGGTTCAAGTTTATGGATGTCTTCAGTTCTTTGAAATTTAAATACTTAAATTTATCAAGTATCTTTTTAATATAGTGTGACTAAGATAATATCAACAATATCTTAACTAATTATCAACATGTCATGTACATACAGACAACAATGACTTCATGTTAGGAGTGTTATGTCATATAATACAAACAAACAATGACTTCATGTTAGAGTGTTTATGTCATATACATACAAACAAACAATGACTTCATGTTAGGTGTGTTCTTATGTATACACATTTTCTAATAAAAGTGTATCACAACTCAAATAATATGTAGAAATAATATAAATTGTAAGATTGTTATCCATGTATAATGTCAACGATGAATGAGAATATGGAAACAACAAAAGTTAAAAATAGAGATCCAAGGAGCAGGGGATCGCAACCTTTCGATTCCCCTGCACATGCTAAATGTCACCCAGAGCAGTAAAACATTCTTTGGAGACCAGGATGAAGACCCTAACACGCATATCCAATTTTTATGTTTGGTGAATTCCATTTCGAACCAGGGGTAAACCACACCATCATCAAGCTACACTTGTTTCCCTTTTAGTAGCTTAAAGAGCAAGCACAAGATTGGCTACATGAGCGCCCCATCGATCAATTTTCCATATGGAATGCATTGTCTAAGGCATTTATCGAGGATTTTTTCTCCACATCCAAAACTAGAACTCTTAAGGGAAGGGTATATGTTTTTCGAGGTGATCCCAATGAGACTTTCTATGATGTTTGGCAGAGGTTTCAAGGGATTCTATTCTCATGCCTCTTCATAATCTTGATGACTACTCTAAGTATACTATCTTCATGATAGGCTTGGATTTCAAGAAGTGAAAAGACTTCAACATGTACGCAACTGGAGAAACAGATGACTTAACCCCTACACAAGCTTTGGCATCCTGAAAGGCCTTTGCTTAGAATATTAGAACCATCACCCGTGATAATCATGAGGGTGTAAATCAATCAGTATAGGAAACTTGTTCAAATATTGAATAGGGACGCGAAGTAGGAGGTACTTCATATTGGGGTCAGTCGAGATGTAGATAATACTGCTTTGAACGAGCAGATATGCTACTGATAATGAAGCTTGAGGTCTTAGACATGCTACATCCAATGCATAAACTTATAACTTTATGCGGAGGTACATATCACAATGTGGATAATTGCAGTGGAGCTATGAGACTGATCCTAGCATGCACCAAGAACAAGTTAATTTTGTGGGTGGCGATAATCAAGGAAACTAATAGGGCTAGAACAACAACTTCAAGATTCAAGGGAATTATTAGGGCCAAGGTAGATATCAAGGCCATCAACAACAGAATTTGGAAACCATTTCTCCAACTATCCTCCTCAACGAAACCATAGTGATCCATCTTTGACCCGCAACCAAGGGGGATACTAGAGTAACCAAAGGAATCACTAGTTCCAAGGGAATAACTAGTGGCTCCAGGAAAACCCAAACCCTCAATGGAAGGATAGAGGGAACTAGGGTAATAACCATCAGCAAAACCAGAATAGGCAAGGTTATGGTAATCAAGGAAATGGGAACGAAGAAAAAATCAGGTACCAACCGAGTTTCCACCACATCAACATAAGTATGCTACATGTCTCATATTGGAGAAGATTATCGCAGATAATATATCTCCAGATGCCTCAGTAAAAAAGCTAGAGTTGCAGTTGGGAGAAATGGCTAAGATGTTGACAGAGATGGGATTGGGTGCTTTGCTGAGCATGACGCTTCCATATCCTAATCGAGATGAGACTTTGGAAGTGACAGAGACTCATAGTGGGAAGAAGCTGCAAGACTCGTCCATGAAGTAGGTACACCTCTTTTGGTCCCTCCACCTTTCATTGATGCAGAGGATGTCAAAGAAGAAGAAGCTAGTTAGGTGCTCCGACTAGAAGCAGAAAAGAAGAAATTGTTGGTTACATTATCCACCCCAAAACCAATGGTGAAACCTTATAAGACAAAAGCACCATATCCTGCACGCCTTGATAAAGATTTGTGCAATGCTCAATTTAAGCACTTTATGAAGTGTTGGACATTGTGCACATGGATATGCCTCTCGTAAAGGTGGTGACCATTATTCCTAGGTATGCCAAGTTCATGAAAGATCTTCTCACTAATAAGAAGAAGTTGTTGGAGATTCTTGCTGTTACAAAGGACTATGAGAAGGTGCCCAACCTACTAGAGAAAGTGTAGTTGAATGAGGATTTATCTATATACATCCTCAACAAACTTCCTATCAAGCTTCGACATCCAAGTTCTTTTACTCTTCTTCGTCGCATTGGTAATTTTTTCACTTGGACATGGTTTAGTTGATCTTAGTGCTAGCATAAATTTTATGTCTTATCATAGAGCTTCTTACCCATGGACACTTGATTTCAAACCAACTTGTATGAATATTAGTATTGATGATAAATAGTTCACTGTGTATAGGGGTATCTTAGAGGATCAATGCCATGCTAACTATTGGTCCTTGTCATTGATACACATGCTGAAATGTCTTTGATTCTTGGTTTCTATTCTTGAAAACCGCTATGTCTATCATAAATGTTAGTAATGGCACCATCACCGTTAGAGTAGGTTAGAAAAGTAACCTTCAATTAAGAAGATTATACTCGCCGCCCCCATACCTTGGATGAATTGTGTTCATGTGATGAACTTGTTGCCATGATATCTACTCGTGGTTTCACTAACATAGTGGGGGAAGACCCACTATAGAAGTTTATTATTTCTAGTGTGCATGATGTTGATGTAGTTTTGGTACAAGTGCATAAATTGTAGCTTTGATGACCTTTGAGGAAGTGAAATTTTAGGACATGGTGCATGATGACACTCGATTTAACGTGATTATTAGCCTCATTTAAGCGACATTTCGTGATGATTTTATCTCGTTTGGGTCATTTTAAGTGAGTTTATTCTCCTTTCGGCCTTAGGGCCATTTTACGTTGTTTTGCACGTTTTTATGTATTTTAGTTAATAACCGATGTTGGAGAATCAAACCGGGAGTGGAGCATTGAGTGACATGTGATTCTAGGCCCATTGGAGTGATCCGGGTCGAAGAAAGAAGGCCAAACCACAAGGAACGGACCGGATTTGAAGAAAAACTCAAAGTGCTGCGTTTTAGAGCTTACACGCCGTGTAAGCTAGCTTACACCCCGTGTAAGCTCCCTAGATGGGAAATGTTAGCCTTTTCCAACAAGGAAAGGGTTTTGGGGGGTGTTAATAGACTTTTTGAAACCAGATTAAGGGAGATTCGATTCTGAGAGATCAGCCACGACTTAAAGAGTTAGAGAGAGAGTTCGAAGAGCCGGGAAGAGATCGTGACACCATCCTTCCATCTCGGAGAACTCAGAGCTAGGAGTTAAAGATTCAGGAGATTGAAGCTTCACGGAGTCGTCAAATTAGATTTTACAGTTCTTTTCTGTTCTTCCTACCTGAGATGTATTCTTTGTTTGTCTTCGATTCTCTTGTATTGAATATGAGTAGCTAAACTCGTAGAGCTTTAGATTAGATGAACCCTAAGTGACCCAGGGCTTTAAAATGGTCACGGATTGGCGGTAATTAGATTCGAGTTCAGACAGTTTCTCTTGCGTGGTTGTTTTGTGCTTAATTGTTTCCTGCGTTTCTTGTCTACTTGACGCCTGATGGGCCCCTAGTGTGGATCCGCCCTCCCTCGTGCCAGGGCGGTCCTTTACTACAGGGCGGTCCATCATCCGCCCCAACCAAAGGGTCACCTGTCACATTGACGGGACAGGAAAGCGGCCACCGCCCATTACTGTTGACAGTGACTCGCTGCGGCCCACTCAGAGCAGGACACGTGGACCCTGCCAGTCCAATGGGACCTATAAATAAAAGGGTCCCCCATTCAAAAGACGACACGACAGACCCGGGACCATACGCCTGATACTACAAGCTTTCACGCTGTACGCTAAAGGCTATCGGTTCCGCCCACACCAAAGGGCTCTCGCCCGGTACTTCTCTGTAACCCATTCTCCCTACATTATCCACATACCTGCCACCCTTCATATACTAACCCCTTGCACGTCCGCCCTGCAAGGTACCGTCCGCCGAGACAATCAGAGGAGGATTCATTGCCAAAGCCTCCAAAGAACCACAATATTGATCCACCGGTCCAACTGGGTGGATCAATTGGCGCGCCAGATAGGGGATAGCTAAAAACGTCTGATTCCCGAAAGACAAACAACATGCAGAATTTGGAGGACAATCCCACGAGCGGTACCCCCTCGGGAACGCTCATCACCCCGGCCAAACAAGTCGTATCGGCGGGCGTCCCCCGAGACCCTCGCCCTCACATAGACACACCCTTGGGAACGGCTACGCAAACACACCGTCCAATCCGCCCTCTTGGGCTGGGGTTACTTGAGGGGGAGTCTTGCATCCCCCTCCATTAGAAGACAGATTGGCAGCTAATCCCGCTGCGGGGGACCTGGCGGCACAGGTGGCTGATCTACAAAGGCAGAACGCTGAAATGGCGGCGATGATGAAGTTCCTGGTGGCCAAGGCGACCCCAGGAAGTCACGCCGAAGGCTCATCGGCGGACTGGCTACCGGCATGGCGGACTCGGACGAAATGTACCGACTGTTCCTCCCTCGCCACCAGTCTGGCCCAAAACAGCTCGCTATGAGGCAGCCTCTTGACAAGAGTCTCCTCAGCGTTCCTCCCCACAAGGATTCGTACCGCCAGCAATTAAAGCTTACGATGGAACTGGGGATCCCGACCAACATCTGTTAACGTTCACCATCGCCATGCAGATGTTCACGGCCCCGGACGCCACCTACTGCCGTACGTTCCCCGGAACGTTAACCGGAGCTGCACTAACTTGGTATGGAGGTTTGGCAGAAGGAATAATAAAAAATTGGGAAGATTTCTGCCAACTCTTTCTACACAAGTTCTCAAACCAAAAGGAGGCGGGTCGCAACTTATCCGCTTTCTGGAACTTGAAGCAGAACCGGTCGGAGACTCTTTGGCAGTATTATGAAAAGTGGGCCAAGGCTATAACGCGGTGCCCAATCTCGCGCTGGACATTGTGCTCCACCACATCCAGACCACCACGCTCAGCACCGAGCTCGTAAAGGACTTGGTCCGAAAGAAGCCGAAGACTCACACGAGTTAGAGACGTGTATCCTCCAATGTGCTGAAGTAGAAGAAAATGTCGCATGATACAGGGCGGATATGGGCCCCAAGCAATCAAAGCAAAGACAGGTGTACCAAGGGCGCAAGGAGAAACGCCCTGACGACAGAAGAGACAACCGCCCTCACGGCGAGGGAAGGTCGGAAGAAGGGTACACCCCCTGTCAGAATCAAGGCGGAGGCTAATGTACGTTCTCCAGGAAAAGAAAGGAGGGTTGCGGTGGCCAGCCCCGTTACCCAAAGCGGCGGTGAAAAGAGGAAACCCAAACGAGTATTGCGAGTTTCATGAGCAGAAGGGACACGATACGGAGGACTGCCGGGAACTTCGCAGTGAGATTGAGCGAGCCATAAGGAATGGTGATCCTTAAGGAATTCATATTGAGTAACAGAAGAAGAAGGGAGCGAGAACGCTCAGAGTCGCCACGACGTAAAGAAAGGTCAGAGACACCCCCTCCAAAGGCGGACAGACACACTCCCCCCAGAAAGGCGAGTGTCTTCGACAGAATAACATACAAAAAGGAGGAACGTCCGGATACCCAGAAGGAGGACGAGAGGCCCAGATACAAGAAAACATGCAGTATGATCTTGGGGGGAGAGGAGGATACGCCCAAGAACAAAATGAGAGTCGTTGGAGAATGTTCCATGGTCAGGCGGTCAGATGAAGAGCCGCCATTGACGTTCACATCGGCCAATTTGCGTGGGGGAAGTCCCAGCACCCAAGCAATGGTGATCCGTGTCATTGTTGAAGACACTTTGGTAGAGCGGGTGCTAGTGGACGAAGGCAGTTCGGCGGATATACTTTCAGCTGATGCTTTCAGCAGGATGGGATTAGACCCCGCCCAACTCAAACGCTCTAAGATTATGCTGACGGTTTCGCAGGAAATGACGTGCCTGTACTGGGCGTAATCACCTTACCCATCACATTGGGGGACGACGATCACCAGGAGACAAAGCACATCAAATTTTACGTCACAAATTGCAATTCGGCGTATAATATGATAATGGGGCGACCCAGTTTGGCCGCTTTCGAGGCAGTTTCCTCTACAGTCCATCAGGTAATGAAGTTCCCTACCACAAAAGGGGTAGGGGTAGCATGGGGAGACACTCCGTTGGCACGAAAGTGCTATAAAGTGGCTCTCAAGAAAGAGGAGGCATGTTTCTCAGTAGATACTAGAGACGACGCGTTTGTCCGCCCGGAATCAGCAGAGGCGGACTTGGAAGTCCCATTATTCCCTGGTGATCCTGAGAGAGTAGTGAGACTGTCCGCTCATATGCCGGTCCCAGACAGAGAGCGTACGGTGACGCTCCTAAGAGAATATGCTGACTTGTTCGCGTGGAAACCCCAGGATATGCCTGGGCTGGACCCCGCGATCATGCAGCACCATCTAGCGGTCAGAGCAGACGCTCGCCCTGTGTCACAAAAGAAACGGACGGTAAACTGGACAAGGAAACAAGCGGTCCAAGAGGAGATCACGAAACTACTAGAGGCAGGCTTCATCAGGGAAGTCCAATACCCCACATGGTTGTCCAATGTAGTGATGGTGGGCAAGGCGGATGGAAGCTGGCGGATGTGCATAGATTTTACCAACCTCAACGACGCATGTCCCAAGGACCCGTATCCGCTGCCTAACATTGATCAGCTGGTGGACGCCACGACCAACCATGAGACGTTGTCTTTCCTAGACATGTTCTCGGGATATCACCAGATCCCTTTGGCAAAGGCGGATCAAGAAAAAACGTCATTCTCAACGCCCTTTGGCAATTACTGCTACAATGTGATGCCATTTGGCTTGAAGAACGCCGGAGCGACGTACCAGAGGATGATTGACAGAGTTTTTCAAGATCAGCTAGGTCATCACATGGAAGCATATGTAGATGACCTGCTGGTTAAAACCAAGGCGGGTGATGACCACCTGGTAGACCTCCGAAAAACTTTCGACACCTTGAAGGCGTTCCAACTTCGCTTGAATCCGAAGAAGTGTGTCTTCGGCGCCTCTTCAGGAAAGTTTTTGGGATTCATAATCACCAGACGGGGGATCGAGGCGAACCCAAAAAAGATAGAAGCTATCATGAAGACACCACCTCCCAAGTCTGTCAGGGATGTCAAAACATTGACAGGGCGGCTAGCAGCAATGAACAGGTTCATTCCGAAGTCCGCCGAGAGGCAGGCGCCATTCTTTGCCATTCTGAAGGCAGCAGCCAAGTTCTCGTGGACGGAAGAATGCTCCAAGGCTTTTGAGGAACTCAAGGCATTCCTCACCACTCCGCCGACGCTGGCGGCCCCGATTCCGGGAGATGAGCTATACCTGTACGTCGCCATCGCGGCTACAGCTGTCAGCTCATTTCTCGTGAAGCGGACAGACAAGGAAGAGTGCCCGGTTTTCTACACAAGCAAGTCATTGGTAGACGCCGAAACCAGGTATTCTCCGTTGGAGAAGTCAGCCTATGCAGTAATCATCGCTTCCAGAAAGCTGCGCCCATACTTCCATGCTCACACAATTCATGTTGTGACGAACTTGCCGCTCAAGGCAGCACTCAGATCCATGGGAGTGGCAGGGCGTATGTCCAAATGGGCAGTAGAGCTCAGCGAGTACGACGTACACTTTCAACCACGGACAACCATCAAAGCGCAGGCTCTGGCTGATTTCGTGGTCGAAGGACGCCCAGATGATTACTGGGAGCTTTACGTAGACGGGGCGTCGAGCAAGAACGGAGCAGGAGCGGGCATAGTGCTAAAAAGCCCCCAGGGTGTCCTACACGAAACCGCCCTCCGCTTCAGCAAGTCACGGACTAACAATGCCGCGGAGTACGGGGCGCTCATTGCGGGGCTCAGAATGGCTAAAGCCATGGGAGTATCACATCTCAAGGTTTTCTCCGACTCCGCCATTGTGGTCAATCAACTCAGCGGGGTGTACGAGGTCCGGGAGGAAACTCTGGCCCCGTACAATGACCAAGCCAAGATCGCCCTTAAAGGTTTTGAAACAACAGAGATCCACCAGGTGGCAAGGGAAGATAACACCCACGCCGACGCCCTCTCCAAGCTCGCAACTGCTCTCAGCTTCGAAGATGATAGAATGATCACCGTGGAGAAAGAAAGAGAAGAGGGCGAGTGTATGGTTGTCAATGACCAAACAAGGGTAACACCACCGACTGTGCCACTCACAGACTGGCGCATGCCTATACGAACTTTCATTGAAACAGACGCTCTCCCGGCGGACAAAGCGCTAGCCACCAAGGTCCGTAGGCGAGCGGCAAGGTGTGTTTTGCTAGACGGAGAAATGTATCGCAAGTCCTCGGCAGGCCCATACTTGCGATGCTTAAGTAATGAAGAGGCGTCTTTCACATTGAGAGAAATCCATCAAGGCGTATGTGGGATGCATATAGGCGCCAAAAGCCTTGAAAAGAATGTGCTATTGCAAGGCTACTATTGGCCCACAATCCACCGGGATTCTGAAGAGCTGGTCAAACGGTGCCACAAGTGTCAGCTGTTTGCTAACACACATCACCTGCCCTCCACCGCCCTCCAGCCAATAGTTTCACCCTGGCCGTTCGCCTTCTGGGGAATGGATTTGTTGGGACCATTCCCAGAGGCGGTGGGCAAGAGAAAGTACATCATCGTGGCGGTGGATTACTTCACCAAGTGGGTTGAAGCCGAAGCTCTCGCCTCTATCACGGCGTACCAGGTACAGAAGTTCATTTTGAAGAACATCATCACTCGTTTCAGCCTTCCTATGGGTTTCGTCTGCGATCATGGCACTCAGTTTGATTGTACGGCGTTCCTTGACTTTTGTGAGGAATTCAAGATACTGGTTCGCTTGGAGTCCGTGGCATACCCTCAGGCAAACGGACAGGCAGAAGCCATTAACAAACTCATTTTGCAAGGATTGAAGAAAAGAGTGGATGCGGCGAAAGGCAAATGGGTCGATGAGTTGCCCAACATCCTATGGGCGCATAGGACGTCATATAAAACGGCCACAGATGAAACTCCTACACTCTGGTGTATGGAACTGAGGCAGTCTTACCCGTAGAAGTTAATCTGCCTAGCCTAAGTATTCAGCATTTTAATCACGACGGTAATGAGGCAGCTCTACATCATAATCTGGACATGATAGAAGAACGACGGGAGGATGCAGCTATCCGCCTTGTAGCTGGAAAGGAACAGCTGGCTAGGCGGTACAATGCTCATCTTCGTCCTCATCAACTGGAAGAAGGGGACTGGGTAGTTCGAAAGGTTTTTCGGCCGATCCCCCAACAGGGCAAGCTAAACGCCAATTGGGAGGGACCATACAAGGTCCGTGAAGTGATTGGTCCAAGCACCTTTAAACTCGAACACCCTACTGGCGAACCCATACACAAGACATGGAACGCCATGCACTTACGGAAGTACAATGCCAACGGAGAAGAGGTCTAGCTTACCGCGCCATTCCCCGTGTCTTCTTTGTTTTGTTTTTTTAAAAGCGACCTGCTAAGGGCGTATATGTATGGAAGGGAAGCCACTGTCGCTTATATATATATATATTGATATTATATATTAGTAGGCGAAGTACCCCAACGTACCTATGAGTTCGGATTCCTCGAGATGGAAATCAACTCATCATCATTCGGGTTCCCCAAGGCGGAACCCAATATCATTCGAGTTCCCCAAGGCGGAATTCAACGTGCTTAGGAGCTCGGATTCCTCGTGATGGAAACCAGTTCGTCATCATTCAAATTCCCAAGGCGAAATCTACCTCAGTGATCAGGGGTTCGGATTCCTCGAGATGGAAATCAACTCATCATCATTCGGGTTCCCCAAGGCGGAACCCGATATCATTCGAGTTCCCCAAGGCGGAACTCAACGTGCTTAGGAGCTCGGATTCCTCGTGATGGAAACTAGTTCGTCATCATTCAAATCTCCCCAAGGCGAAATCTACCTCAGTGATCATGGGAAGTTCACAAAAAAAATAAAAAAAAAAGACAAACAGAGGGGATAACAACTGGATAGCAATGACATTTCTTTTCGTTCCGACTTGGCGGATTGCTACGTTTGATACAAAGGACAGGGAAACGAAAGGAAGAGCAAAAATTACAAGATGGAATTACTGGCGCCCGCCTGATGATCTCGTTTTGTCGCCCGGGACCTCTCGGCCCGGGCTTCTTTTTTAGCTCCTTGTGACGAGATTCACCTCGGCGTACGCCTCGGACAACAGCTCCTTGTGACGGTCCGAAGAGAGCACTTGAGAGTCGGCGGGCTCCTCCTTGAACTCCTGCGCCATCAGCCTCCGAGACGCAGAGCGAAACATCTGCTCCTGGTTCCAGGAGCAGTCGATGTTCCCCCGTCAGAGTTCATGGCGGACGACAGTGAGGGTGTTGTCAAGAGCGCCCGCACCCGGTCGCCTAACTCCGCCTCAGTCTTCTCGGCGACCGCCTTCTCAACGTCCGCCTTCAGCGCCTGAAGGGTCTCCTCCGTTTCCTTCAAAACAAGGTCGCGGCTTTCCAAGTCTTTTATCGTGGCCCCCAGGTCCTTGGCCATGTCCGCCTTGTCGGTCTCTAGGAGGACCACTTGCTCTTTCAGGGCTTTCATATCCGCCTCCGCCTGGGACAAGGCTGTCTCCATCTTGTAACGCTTCTCCTGCTCCGCCTGTAAGTCCAACATGTGTTCAGTGGCTTGGTTAGCATGCGCAACACGGAGCAAATCCAATTGATAAGAGGTAGTTACCAGAAGCCGGCCGCCTCCTCGTCCATTTCCTTTTTGGCCTTGGAGTATTTAGCCTTCCATTGTTGAGAGGCGGCCCGGGCCTCCCTCAACTCAACCTCCACTCCTCTCAACGCCTTGAGGCTGCTCTGCCCTGTGCGCCTGATCTGCTGACAGCAGTGCCCCGGCGGTACCTAGGAGCTGCAACAAAAGTAATAACCAAACCGACGGGCGGATCAAATTGCGAAACGGAACGTGGTCGACGAGTACGCAACGCCAGTCTTCCGTACAAAGAAATCTTACCAAGGCCCCGATTGCCATTTGCTCCATCGCCAAGCGGCGGACCCCGTCCTCGAGCGAGGGTGGTCGATATCCCAGTCGGCCGCCAGTTGGAGGGCGGCCCGTGTGAGAATCTCACTGCCACAGAGCGTTGGCTGCATGGCGGGGAGACGGGGTGCTGAACTCCCCTGACGAGGTCTCTGGCCTAGATCCGCCCCCGGTTTTCTTCTTGCCAGAGTCCTTCCTCATGGTCATCTTTCGGCGTTTTGGACGCTCCAAGTTCTGTACTGGTGGGCTCGTCTGGTGAGACCGTTTGTTCTCAGGGCGTTCTTTTTCCGCCTTTTCTTTATCTGGGCGCGTCTGGTCCGCGTTTTTCTGTTGCTGATGTTGCTCGGCTGTCGAACCTTCGGGTTGAGGCTGAGTGTCACCAGACGCTCCCCGGGTCTTGGCGTTCAGCAACGTCGCGAAGATGGAACTCTCTGCGACAAAGCAATAGCAAGACAAGCAGACAGGTTAAGCATCAGCACGACAATATATATATATATATATATACTAAACGGCGCACAACAATAGACGCATCGCCCTCAGTGGTTGTCCGCTCACCACCGCCTTTTAGCCAGGCCTTCAGAGCGTTTAGGCCCCGCTTCTTAAGGTTGTAGTTCCAGGTATTCACCCAGTCTACAATGTCAGCGTCATTCCCCTGAAGGCGGCGGGGTCGGTTGAACTCCTCGATTGCACCATACGACCATGTAGGTCGAAGGCGCTCCGCCTAGAATGCATCCTCCGGCGATTCAGCTCTTATGAAGAAGAAGCTGTGAAACCACACGGAGTCCGCCTTGATGGCGCCGTAGACTCCGCTCCTAGAGTACGTTCTCCTCTTTGAGAACGTAATGCCGTTCTGCCCAATTTTGGCGTAGTAGAGGTGGCGGAATACTCTGGCGCTTGGAGCAACATGCCTTTTGACACATGACACTTTGAAGGCGGTCATGATTGCCCAAGCATGAGGTTGGAGCGCTCCCAAGGACGCTCCCAGCAGATCCAGAACATCCACCTCCCAGGAGTCCAAAGGGAAGCGGAGGTCGTACCTGAGCGCCTCAACCCACACGCCTACCCAACCAGGTGGACAGTTTCCGATTGAGCAGAGTCGAGCGGGGGCGGCGTATGAGAAACGCTGAGGCATGTCGCACTCATTCAACATCCTCACTAGGGCGTTCGTCTTGACATAGGGGAAGTACCCCGGACCATACACCTCTCGGCAGTCCGCAGGCGCGCCCTCCCACATCTGCTCCCAGGATAAGACTTTATACCCATACTTCTCCACAGCCTCGGTCTGCATCTCAAAACCCCAAGATTCCTTGGTGAACCCGACTTGCCACGACGCGAACCGCTGACCGCTGTTTGAGGTGGGTCCGCCCTTGAACCTGGCCTCTGCCTGCTGGTGGAACTGCTCCGCCGAAGGAGTAGGCAGCGGTTCGGCATCCTCAGTAAACACGTACTCCACGTCGAAGTCCGCGTACGGATTGAAGTCAATGTCGGTATCCTCCGGATAGGGCATCTGCCCTTTTTGTTTGGGATCTGCTGCATCTGATCCCTCGTCATCGATTTCTTCTTCCTTAGAAGGCTCGGGAGTCAGGGGGACTCAGTTGTAGAGACGGGGTTGACGACGTAGATGCTTCGGAGGACGTATCCGCCCCGATCCTCTCCTCCCTTCATCATAACCTCCTACAACAGAAGGATAAGGGGCGCAAATCAGAAGAGGAGGAGGAATGAACGCCAGAGGGCGGGCAGACACAGGAGCAGTTTTCATCCCCGCCTCTTGAGAAGGGCGGGCGGTAGACCGCCGTCGTCCTCGCATGCCCCTCAACACACTCTCTAAATGGTCATAATCTAAGGATGAGGACGACCCACTAGAAGACATCTCACACTAACAAGGGAAGGAAATGGAAAATACGAGGCACGCAAGGCATGCAAAAGAAAGAAAGTTAAAACACAGGAAAGTTTCAAGAACACCTACTTGCTTCGGCGGACGAAGACGATTCAGCGTCAGAAGTCATCCTCGACAGTGTTTTGAAAGGTGGCGGAAAAAACTAAGAGTGGAGCAAGAAGCAAAAGGCGGATGAACTCAAAGAAACTTGGTAATAGGAAAGGGCGGAAGCTCTCAAGAATTTAGTTGACAAGCTGAGGTGCCGAAAGGAAGGGGAGAACCTCTATTTATACTGGTGACGTAGGTAAGCGAAACGTCGCCAAATATAATCGAGCCACGTGCCCCCCATGCAGTGGGCGAATAGGCTAGTAGCCTGCAAAAAGGAAAGAAAGCGTGCAAAAAGGGTGGGACGCGTGCGAGTTCACCTCAAAAGAAGAGCTCCACCCGTTTCGGTCACCAGTAACAGCATCGACAACAAGTTAAACCCGCCCACCACCTTTTACCAGGGCGGTCCTTCACTCCAGGACGTTTCAATAGTATCGCCTCGAGCCTCTCGTGGCCTCAAGACCATACTGGGGGGCAATTGATGGGCCCTTGCATGAATCCGCCCTCGCCTCCCATGGCCAGGGCGGTCCTTCACTCCAAGGCGTTCGAAGCAGTTCCATAGTATCGCCTCGAGCCTCTCACGGCCTCAAGACCATACTGGGGGCAATTGATGGGCCCCTAGTGTGGATCCGCCCTCCCTCGTGGCCAGGGCGGTCCTTTACTACAGGGCGGTCCGTCATCCGCCCCAACCAAAGGGTCACCTGTCACATCGACGGGACAGGAAAGCGGCCACCGCCCATTACTGTTGACAGTGACTCGCTGCGGCCCACTCAGAGCAGGACACGTGGACCCTGCCAGTCAATGGGACCTATAAATAAAAGGGTCCCCCATTCAGAAGACGACACGACAGACCCGGGACCATACGCCTGATACTACAAGCTTCCACGCTGTACGCTAAAGGCTATCGGTTCCGCCCACACCAAAGGGCTCTCGCCCGGTACTTCTCTGTAACCCATTCTCCCTACATTATCCACATACCTGCCACCCTTCATATACTAACCCCTTGCACGTCCGCCCTGCAAGGTACCGTCCGCCGAGACAATCAGAGGACGGATTCATTGCCAAAGCCTCCAAAGAACCACAATATTGATCCACCGGTCCAACTGGGCGGATCAACGCCTAGATTAGATTCGTTGTTTATGTTTCTTTTCTGGTTGATCGTCTAGATTAGGTTTGTGTTAAGTTAGGGTTAGTCGCCAGACAGCTTCCTTGCTTTAAAACATTAAACTTGTCTTTATTGATCACCTAGATTAGGCTCTTGTTAAGATAAGGATAGAGCGAACGTTCGCCTTACTTTAGAACATCAATTCAACCAATTAACCTATTCATTAGAGTGTGCCTTTCGTAGGAACCAGTTAGGATTAATCCGCTTCAAGAGTAACTCACCAAACTTAATCAATTGCACCAGTTAGTTCTCCGTTGTAGAAGTGAACGCACGGACGGTTAATTAATCTGGTAGTTAGATCGGATAGAGCGAACGTTCGCCAGTCTTAAACCTAAGGGTAAGGAGTTATGGTGGCGTGTTTGAGAACTGAATGAATTAGTATTGAAAATCGCTGCTCTTGTGATTGCCAATGCTCTGGTGATCTTAGGGGGATTCGAGTCTAAGCTTGTCTATTTTCTTGTTAGTCAACCTTTTAATCTTTCTGTCTTTTATTCTATCCTGCTTTATTAGATTAGAAGTCGTGAAACTCACACCACGCACAATGTGTTAAACCAAATAGATTGCCAACTTCTTTGAGTAGTCAATTTGAAGAAACCTTGAGAGATTCGATCTAGTCTACTTCTGTAGATTAGTTATTTGACACACACGCTAAAAATGTGTCACAGTGCATCAAGTTGTGATTGCACCAGTGATTCATTTGAAAAATTTATGTGAGACTGAGTTGAAAGAACTCCCATATTATTTGGAGTATGCATTTCTATAAGAGGGTTTTAGTATTCTCGCTATGATAAGCTCATCCCTCACTCCACCTCAGAAGGATGACCTTGTTTATTTACTATGGAAACATGTACATGCCGTAGCTTGGAAGGTTATAGATATTAAAGAGATCATGCCCACCTTTTTCATGCATAAGATCTTTCTGGGAGGCCCAAAAATCAGTAAGACAACCACATCGTCAACTCAACCCAAATATGATGGAATTCTGAAGAAAAAAGTTACCAAATTGATGGGATGCCTCAACATGTGTCAATTTTGGTAGATATATTTGACGTGAGGGGAATTGACTTCATGGTTACATTACCTACCTCTTATGCCCCACTAACGATGCTTGAGTCATTGGAAAGTTCCTTAAAAAACTGTTTGCTAGATTTGTTGCATCTTGAACTATAATTACTGACTATGGAACTCATTTATAGGGTAAATTTGATCAGGTGTTCCAAAAGTTTGGTGTGACTTATCGTTTGTCCATGACTTACCACCCTCAGACGAGTGATAAAGTTGAGGTGACAATCTGAAAATTATAATGGATCCTTGAGAAAACCATCGATCAATCTCAGAAGGTTTGGTCCACCAAAATTGATGATGCATTATAGGCATCTAGGATAGCGAATAAACACTACAACAGAACAAAATTCTAGTCGCAGTGAAATACGGGCATTGTCGCAGGCCAAAGCACGCGCTTAGTCGCAGGCAGAGCCTGCGAGAAAGCCCGGGTGGGCCTGCGACTAAAGCTGCCGCGACAAAGCCCAGCATGTCGCAGGCGCCGTCTGCGACTAAGTTAAATATTAGGCACTTCCGTCAAAAATCTCAGTTACAGTTAACACCTTCGGCGGATCCCTTTTGTCGAATTTTCCATTGAATTTGGTCTTCTGGGATCGAAACCGATGTTTTCTTGGCAAAAACCTTCTACTACTCATGAAACATGGTTTATTCCTCGAAGCTTTTAATCAGACAACTTCATCATCATACATACAAGTTGGGCACGAAAGTGCAGTGTGTGTATTCCATCACAACAAGTTGCAAAGTCCAGGATAATCACTAATCATCCAGATTAATGCTGCTCGCAAAGTGAACATTTCTTTCTTTACCGCATCGTAAGCTTCAACACCGACCCACAAAGTTTTTAACTCCTCGATTAGTGGCTGCAAAAAGACGTCAATGTCATTTCCCGACATCTTTAGACCCAGAACAATGTTGGATAATATAAGACCTGTCTGCTTCATACACAACCACGATGGAGTGTTATCGGGAATTATCACAAACAGATTAAGCTGAATTATCGATGTCCCACCCTTAGCCATATCCTTTTCGTTGGTGATGCCCTAGTCTTCGTTAAAGCCACCGCTAGGGAGGCAGCCCAAATCAAGATCATCTTCTAGAGATACAGTTGTATTTCTGTGTGGACTATCAATGAGGACAAATCTTCCCTTTTCTTCTCCAAGAACACTCATGACACAGTGAAAAATGGGATCTCCTCAATCCTTAATGTTGCACATTAGAATCAATTAGGAAAATACATCGGAATGCTCGCAGAATGGGGGTCCTCAAAATTCTACACCTTTTCTTTTCTCCTAGAGAGACTCCATACGAAGGTTTAGTCTTGGACCAGCCTCCTGCTCCCTCACGGTGGACGTGAAACTATCTACAAATATGTCCTTGAAGTCATAACATCCTACATATTCTCATGCTTCATGCTTCCGAACAAGTTACTAAAAAAAATGGACAATCTTGTTCAAAGATATTGGTGGTCGGGTGATCTTAAGCGCCGAGTAATTCACTATTGATGCTAGCAAAATGAATACCTCAAAATCAGTGGGAGGGCTAGGTTTTCGAAGATTTAAGGAGTTCAATATAGCCTTCCTTCCAAAAGTTCACTAGAACATCATCTGTAACTCCCGCTCCTAGTTTCCATGGTCTAACCCATGAGTGAAACAGAAGTGGGTACTTACTAACGAATTGAGCAATTAAACGAAACAACCAACAAATTAAATAAACTGAAAATTCTCAATAAACTAAAATTTTAGCCAACTGTTCAGTCCAAGCTCCGACTATCACTTTGTACTTCTAAACCATGATGCTCAACTAACTGAAAGAGAAGATGGGGTTGGGGGGATCAGTTTCCTATTGAAACTGAGCGAACACAATGGGCTTGACTATGTGCCGAATCTACCTAGGGATAATCCCAGACTCCCCATTGTCATACAACATTGGGACCCATACCTATCTATTCCATTTTAACAACCTATTGCAAAGTTCGAGGTGATCAATCAACTCCCTCTACCCTTACTCCCAGCATGCAACACCCCAAACATCATCATCACTAACATACCATCAAATCCACATGCAACATTACTAATATCCACAACACCAATCCACATACCATATATTCCAATACACAAGTTCACAACACACACACACACAGACATTCACACAATCAAGTTCAGTAGTTCATGACTCGGTGATTCAATTAGGCGCCATAAGGAGTTGTTCCCCCGCTACCCCGCCAGCCACCACTACCCTCTCGTCTATAGAGAGTGTGAAGATGCGCTTCCTATCACTGGAAAGCCTCTGATGCATCTCGTAGGTCCCTGAGACACCCCTACCCGTCGGTAGGCCTCAACACCATTCCAATTACATAATTTCATTTTAGGGGGTAACACTGGCTCCTTCGATTCTATCATTTCAATCCAAGACATAACCATAGAAATTTCCACACATCAACCATACCATTCCCATTTCTATCCACCCTAATACACCACCAGTGTATTCCACATGCCAAACACTTATTACGGGCGGATTGCTAGCCTCACCGACCACCCCACCTGTAAAAGCAAAGTGGAAGGGGTGATCTTGTCGCAAGGTCTAGGTCCACCCTCATGTTCATCATTTTTAGGATGATCCTTCGTCATTGGGATCATCCTCCTTCATCCACCATACAATAGTACAAACTTTAGACCCACAATTCAATCACATAAAAGGTTAATTTTATCCCTCAATCTATCCACCTAGTCAACTATTCATTCAAGCAAGTCAACTCAAGCATTACATACCAACAACCAATCACATAACCACACAATTAACCATTTCAATTCTCAAATTTGTACATTCCTACATTTATCTAGGTATGATTATAATTCCTCACATCAGCTACGATCGACGCTAAGCCCTCACATTGGTAAATCGAGCTTTCTTTCCCCCTTTTTTGTTCGAGTCTCCCAACTTTTTCTTGAAAACCATCGAAGAACCCCAATCCTTGCACAAACCTCTAATAACAAACTCACAACTACTAATCAGACCTAGGTAGAAGAACTCAACAATTGGAACAAACCTTACCTTGAATCAAAGAATGATAAAAACCTGAGAGATCGCTTTCGGCCGTTCTCCTTGCTCCCTCAAGATGTTCCTTCGATTCCAAGGCCTTAGGTTCGTAAAACCCCTCTCCTATCGCCTCTGGAGCTTTGGGGAGGAAGAAAACCTGAATTAAAATGTTTTTTATGCGATTTTAACAATGCATAATTTTTGTACTAACGGTAGCAACGGCCGTTGCCCCTTCGCAATGGTCGTTTCCCCTTCACAACGGCCGTTTCCCTTCAGAAAAGTGTTCCCCTTCTTATTCTGATTCAATAGGTTCTGACGGTTCGTCATTTGGACTTCAAACGAGCGAGTTATGACCAATTTACTGACTGCCACATGCGGTTCCAGAACCACACTGACAGAAACTTACGAGTTCCACCCAACTCACTCAGTCTCAATTTAACTCAAAATTTTCAAGTAACGACAACCGGTAATGGGTCGTTACATCATCTAACAGCCTAATGCTCTATGGTTCAGATTGCTGTAAGCTCACTATTTCCCGCGCCATGATTTTTTATAGTGCCCCGGAGCATCATCGACCCTCTTGGATCTGGATCAATATCCTTAAAGGAAGAACTACCCTTCTCCTCGACCTTCGAGAAATATCGAGAATGGTACCGACACATTAACAACTCATTTGAGGCTTTCAGACACACCAGCTTTCATGGTTAAGCCCTCTTCTATCTACTACATCATATGCTCTATTCTACAACCTCAAAACGTTTGGAACAAGGCTAATCTTGATTCTCTCTTCCCAAATGAGGTGGTAAGACAAATCCTTACCATCCCTATCAGACCTAAGAGTCACATTAACAACTTAAAGAGCCATTTGACGTTTTCCCCCACTCAATGAAGGAATGGATGTGGCTTTTGACTGTGCCTCGGAACTTTAAGTTCTTCATGTGGCGTGTCTGGAATAATGCCCTTGCAAACCTTACTAACTTTGCCACCAGAAATTGCTTCCCCTTTGTTATTTTCCCTTATTGCAGACTTCAGTCGAAGACTCTCATGCATCTTCTGTTCTCTCGTAGTAGCACAAAGGACATGTGGACTTTAGCTATTGAGTCCCTTCCCCTTCCTCGTCCCAATGACTCGACTCAGCACTAGTTCCTCACCCTAAACTCTGCAGATCAGCTCCTGCCTCTCCGAGTTGCTGTTTATGCTTGGACTATAGGGAAGACTGGAAATGAGAAGGTGTATCGAGACTCATCCCTCCCTTGAGGGGCTTAAAATAAAGTTCTCCTACTACTTTTATGATCTTTGGAGCATGCTGGAGAACCGATCTTCCCCAAGAATCAACTAGCGCCACGAGTTATCCAAGTACCAACCGCCATGTAGTGATCAAAGAACACAACTGTGTGATGGTTCCTTTCACGGAACAACCCAAAAGGTAGGTTCTTGCGAGACCTTCTTTTGCACAGATGGTAAGGTGATGGATGGTAGGCTGATTCTTTTTTCGTGAAAAACACTTACCTATGCCAAAGCTACAACTCTTTATCATGCTGGCAACCTGCAACGTTGTATCCATACCCGACTGTCATTCTCTCTAACTACCATATTGTGGTTGATGCTTTTAATTAGGCTCTTCATCGCAGTGGCCGTGGGAATGTGAAGCGACATTGGCAAACATCATTAACACCCTCGACGCAGCTCCTTGGATGGAGATAAGACATTGCAAACGACAATTCGTTAGAAAGTGGACCAAGTACGTAGCTAGACTTAGTCGAGATAACCTCCTCCCTCCCAACTAGATGGAGTCTCTCTTTTAATTTCGGCCTATGTAGTTCCTCTTCTTTGGTTATTCTCGTGTTTATTTATGTCATACCTGCTCCCTGTATATGTTCTTTAAACATTATGTTCTCTTTGATTCCAATATCAATGCCCTCTTTACCAAAAACAAGTGATTGTTGGTGTCAAGCGCCCCTAATAGGAGTGAGCTCGCCGAGGGAGCTGCCTCCTTTTGGGCGTATAAAAGGAGGTAGACTTCACCTTCCAAAGACACATCTTTCATCCTAACAAGTTTCCAAAACCAATTTTCTGAAACAAAATCTATTTTCCAAACACCACCATCCCTCGATCATCACCATGAGTAACGTAATTTTGATGTGTTTCTATCGTAGGCCAGCGAAGCTCCACCTCATGACGATGTCTCTTGGAACCCACCATTTAGGCAATACTTTGTTTCCCTCGGGATAGGAACCATTGCTCGGACTACATGTGGGTGGAGCTTGCTAGAGGTAAGGAGGAAGATGAATTGTGCACCTACGGCGAGTAGCCCTCATCAACTTTGAACTTGTTAAGGAGGCACGCCAGCTACGACTCCACGTTTTCCACCTCAGTATGCTTTTTTGCGTGCTCGAGAATCGAGGCACTTGAGTGGAAATGTTATCAAAATCATCCATCTTGTATGTTATAAAATTGTAATGCCTAATGAATGAAAAATGATGTTTGACATTAATCAGTTTGGAAAATAACTCCAAACCCATGCATGTGAACCCTAACCAGTAACCCCAACTAGAACTAAACCCAAAAACTAACCATAACAACCCTACACCTGAAAGGCTGAAACCCCTCCTAATTCACCCATATTTGGGGCAAGCTTACCCAGGATTTTGCCAATCTGAGCGAGCTCATCTCTTGGGTAGACAAATTGTGGTACTTTGGTGGGTAGTTCCAAAACTATGGTAAAAGAGTAATTACATTTTTTTTAAATTAATATAAATTTAAAATATTAAATCCCAATTCAGGTAAACTATTCTGATACCATTGGTCATAATAATATATACAGTAAAACCAACTGAAATCCAAATAACATACAAATAATAATAATAATAATATTTCCATGTAGAAAACAAAAAATAAAATGAAAGGGACACATCAGATGCAGGGAATTGGAATTTTGTAGCCTAATTTAAAATTTTATGTACCGTCAGTAGCCAATTGCGTAACTATGTCCAAAACTAGCACAATCTGACTGGCAGCCAGCGCGTAGCCAGCCAGCCAGCGTACATACCAATTCAACAGCAGTCAATTCATTTGTTATTTGAAATCAAATATGGTAACATTGCAATTTGGTCACTTATTTTTGTCTATTTTACAAATGGATTATTATTATTATTAATTTGATAATATAAGCCGGTCTTGATAAAATAATAATATATAAGCTATAATTAATTAAAGAAAATTATATTAGCCGTCACAATCTCTTGAGTTACGGATCCCGAGGTCACGTTTGTTGGAGGCACAACAATTCAAAGTTAAAACAACGACAAACGACAAACATGACATTGGGATTCGTAATTCAAAGTTAAAACAAACGTGACTCGAGGTCACGTCCCGCTGGTCTGGCTATGCGTTGCGCTGGTTATATACTGATTGATTCAAAGTTAAAACTATTATTGGAAGTCGTTGTCTCCTTCATCGTTGTGCTTCCAACAAACGTGACCTCGGGATCCGTAACTCAAGAGATTGTGACGGCTAATATAATTTTTTTAATTAATTATAGCTTATATATTATTATTTTATCAAGACCGACTTATATTATCAAATTAATAATAATAATAATCCAATTGTAAAATATACAAAAATAAGTGACCAAATTGCAATGTTACCATATTTGATTTCAAATAACAAATGAATTGACTGTTGTTGAATTGGTATGTACGTTGGCTGGCCAGCTATGCGCTGGCTGGCTGGCTACGCACTGGCTGCCAGTCAGATTGTGCTAGTTTTGGAGATAGTTACGCAATTGGCTACTGACGGTACATAAAATTTTAAATTAGGCTACAAAATTCCAATTCCCTCAGATGCATTAGTTAGTTTTGATAGTATAAATACCTAACCCCCTAGCGGCCAACCCCCATAGTTTTCTTTCTTCATTATCTCTATCTCTATTTCTCCTTCTTCTTCTTCTTCTTCTTGAACCTCTCCTTCTAAACCCACTTGAATTTCATGTTTTTTCTTCGTTAATTGGCTTATTCTTCGTGTTTTGATTTTGGATGAATTTGTATCTTGTTCTGAAGAATTAACTTTTGCCAATTTTTTTTTTTACTTATGATACCGTATAATTGACCATTTGAATCTGTTGATTCATATTTGGAGAGGTGTGTGTGTGTTGATTTGAGTTACAGGGTAGGAGTGTAGTCTGTAGGAGTAGTAGGTGGTGTGCAAAGAAGAGTCGTTGTTTGCTGGCGTAGCATCATCAAGATTCACATGCAGTTCCGTTTTATGATTAGTACTAAGTGATGGTTGATGAGAATCTTGATGATGCTGCATCGGCAATGGACGACTAACTAAGATTAGAGAGAAGAAGAAAGGGTACACCGGCAGTTGCAGCTGAAAGAATGGAAACTTGAAAAGGTATGTCCACGTCTAGCATATATTATTATTTGGGAAATTACCATTTTGTGTGAAACTAAAAAGGAATATATATGGTTAGCCTAGCAGGAATATTATTTGAGTTTATTATGAATGAATGAATGAAATATTCATGATATCATCAGCTAAAATAGCATTGTAGTATTTGGATGGTCATCGTTCGTACCCTCCATAAAACCAATGTATGACATGCAACCCACCCTCACCCTTTATTTTTGTCCTTATCTAGCCCCCACAACAACAACTGCCTAGCTACCTAGCTTGTATTGTATTTAATTATTTATGTTACTTGCTCTTGACCTTTTCAACTTCAGTATATATATATATATATATACCCATTATATATACATGTTAAATTAGATACAAATACACACCCAACATTGAATATTGAGAAGACAGTACTAGTGTTGTACCAAGTGGGGTTTCAACTTGGACCATTATTAATATATATGCTACAATCTCATCTATCTTACAACTTATAATGCAGTGGTCACAAGTATTACTTACTGCCTTTTATTTGCATCCTTTAACTCTAATATCCAGCTTGGCTGCTTTCACAGTCTGTCTGCCCTCTCTGTCTTCTACCACCCTTCCTTTAATTTGCTGCTCTTTCACTTACCCTATTGTCCCACTTTTTCAATTTTGTACCATCTCCATTTTTCACTTCTTGCCATATCCAATTACCAAAATTTTTACTAACTGACTTACCTCCTTTCCACAAATAGCTAACTAAGCTATAGTGTAGCTACAACTTACCAGACTTTGAGAATGGTTGATCAAACATATAGTTACACTAAATTTTAAAAAAAATACAAATATGTTACCTATTTGAGTGCAGGGGAGCCTTGACATGAGCCCAATGGAGTACTAGGGGAGTCACGGCTCCCCCTTTCTCAGTACCGAGCATAAAATCGTAGCTAAATTTTGGTATTTTCGAAATTGGCACCGGGTATTTGAAGTCACCTTCCTCATTACTTGTTTCGGTGAAATGTTGTCTTAAATTCACTTAATAGTTACTCATAAACAACTTATAATATGTAATAATTATAATATTTGATCATAAATTATCAAATATTTGAAGAATTTTGTTTGGTGGCACATATAATTCTTTTTTACTAATTAAGCAACCTATAATAACAAACTATCTCGTTTATTTTTATTTAGTATTAGATTCATGAAAATTTTCTATTATTATTCACATTTGGAAATAAAAAATTCTCGGTGACACCTCTTATCGATTTAAATTTAACTCCATCCGTATACTAATCCTGGTTACGCCATTGCAAGAGCCCATTGTAACCTTCCCGACTCCAACACTGAGTCAGATACAATCGACCAAACATATATTTACACTAAATTATATAAAAAAAATACACATATTAGCCTATTGAGTGCAGGGGAGCCTTGACACGGGCCAAATGTAGTCTCCCCTAACTCCACCACAAAGTTGGAGGTTAGCAAAAGTATATGTACTGCAGGTTAGATTACTCTCACCAGAAACAATTCTAAGTTTTTTCAAGTGATAGATAGAATATTTTTGGAGGTGAATTTGATCATTTTCTTATGTGTGAAAGTATTCTCTTTTCTTAACCAAAAAAAAAAAAAAACTACTTTTGAATGATTTAAAATGAAATTGACTAATAATACTTTTTAGGCCAGTTTAAATGGTAATCATCTCAATCATTTTCAACTTTAAGTATTTTTTTATCAGAAAACTTAACTTTTAAGTATCTGATTAAAACCTTAATCATTCTAAAGATGACCCAATAATATATATATTTGACAGTGCCGCCATCATCAGCATCATCATCATCCCATGTATCTGATCACTTCTTCTTTGCAAGTTGATGATTACAATCCTTTGAATTACATAATTAATTACATTATTCACCCATTTATTTGATTAACAATTTGAAGATGATCATAATGAAGAATTTTTAGTGATGATTGATTCCGTTGAAAAACTATTTGTTGGAAAACTGATAGCTAGCTTCGGTATTGAGTCGGTGTCGCATTTGTTTTTATCTTATTCTTTCTCCTCGCAGGTGTGGTGTTCTTTTAGTTCCAAATTTACCATTTGGGGAGCGGATCCTTGTGATATTAGCGATTTCATTAGGGCATGGCAGTCTAGGAACTTTCAGAGTATTGTTTTAGTAGTTTTATGAAGAGATTATTGCACGTTGTTTTGTGGTTTATAATTTGGCTCGAAAGGAACAATAGGGATTTTTAAAGGTCTGAGATGACAACTGATATGGTGAGGAGGTAGGTGTCCATCACGATCGGGAGATGGATGCTTGTAGCAGGTATCATTTCAAAGGTTGAGTGTCGAGTCTGGCTCTCTTTATTGCTTAGTGACCACGACCCGAGTTGAGGGGTAATAGATGACGTTTCAAGGATTTTTTTTTTTGTGTGTGATGAAAGGAGGAGGATTTTTTTTTCTATATACGTGGACTCTTGCACATTAGTTTTTAGCAATGAAAATCACCATTCATAACAAAAAAGAAAACCAGTTGTAGCTTCCATCACAATCCAAAGAAATCTATTGGCTGCACATACAATTTTTACCTTATGCTTTGGCTCTGCCTTACAACTTTTAGTTAGGGGGCAGCTGATGATCACATGCCTGCATCCACAACATTCACTTTCAACCCCAGCAGCTAGCTAGCAAGCCCATTGTTTTGGCTTCTTCCATAGTCGTGAAATGTGAACTCGACACTGATTCAGATCTTCAGCCTATGGGGAATATGCCTTGTTTTCAATTTTGTTTTGGAAAATATATAACATCAATTAGTAAAATGTTTATAATAAGTTAGATAAGTTGGTTTCAGAGTTTTAATGTATGGATTCTTATGGTGGTCGACTTTCAAGATTGTGTCTGTACTATTTGTCTGGGAGTTATTACAATGGGACAAATTAGTTAAGGAGGGGGGTATGGCCTAGTCTTTTAATTATTGTGTGTACTTCTCCAGCTCCCTATATGTCGCAATTGATAATCGATGAACAATCACAACAAATAATAGAAAGTCACGAGAATTAATGTGGTTCTCCAATAGTATGTTGAGTGCGTGTACTTCTCCGGCTCCCTATATGTCGCAATGTGGTATCTGTTTTATAAAGGTGAAACCTAACACCATACTTAATCCATTTTAGACTCGGGGTTTTGATTCCTATTCAAAGGGTCTTTAAGATTTCAAGAGTGAATATGAGCTCTTTAATCAAAACCTTTAATTAAGGTCAATGGTTCAATGAAATCAATAATTTTAGTATTTTAGAAAAATTTGTAACTCTCTTATCCTATATCTAATTTTATACCTCCACAATCACAACAACTCTCGTCAGATATGAGACCACCACTATCACTTGCGAGTTGACAACTATCACAGATGATTTCTCTCTCTTTTTATCTTTTTTTGTGTGTTCATACTCTCTCCTTTGATAGTCTCTTTCTTGTACATCTGATGACCTCTCTACGCTCTTCAGTAACTTGTCCTTCTTTTTGCTCCTCTAGTGACCTCTCTCACTTCTTTGTTCAATTTGACGGTCACCATTCTGTCTAAATCTGTTACTGTTCAACATCCTAAGTCCCCAAAAAATATACATTTCTTTGATTTAGAATCAAACTTTGATATCTGATCATCACCTAAAACTAACTAGTGCATAAAGTGGACATCCAAATACTTTAAGTACATAGTAGGTACATATTTTCCCGGTCATGCCTCTTGTGCACACTTGTTCTCTCATTCTTGAAGGTGAGCTATTAAGAGTGTAACAATTAGTGTTTACCACTTTTGCTTAGAGCTTCCAAGGTAACTTAGCTTTGATAGCACTTATTATGATCACACCTCCACCAATAGTTCAACAATAGTATGATAATGTTTTCTTAGGGCAAATCCTGCATGAATTTGTTTTTTGGGTTCCTTCTAAAAGAACGCATTCTAGTGTAATTGGTGGACCTTTTTTACACTAGGTAAATCTGCCCCAATTTATCAATGTGGTACTTGGGTTGTAATCCCAACAATTCCTCTCTCAAACCAAGAAACCCCCTAATTTGGTGTCATTTTCCCCAACAATACACTTTTTATAAACATTTTGGACCGTCGTTACCAACAATGGGACATGTTGTCTAACCTCGACCCGCTAAGAACACTTTTGATACAAAGGACCACACCCAAAACCCTATCGTTAGCATCTTGAGGGTCTTATACATGTCCAACTTCCTCCTCTATGATTCGTCTCCTACTTGCCAATTACCAGACTCTGATACAACTTAGCTTGTTAGTATAACGCAAAAGAAATTTTGGGTTTTCGATTACACTTTAGAGATGAATGGAAAGGAGTAGAACGATAAAATGAATAATTGAGGCAAGACATGAGATTTATGTGGTTTGATCAAATGGATCTAATTCACGAGATTATTGAGGTCTTATTACTAGAAGGTATTATATTTTGTGTGTGCTTTGTACAAAGGAAAGAGTGCCCATTTTATAGGCTTATATAGGTTTTAACAAAAACCACTAGGAATACTAATTAGGTTAAAATTAGTGTTTCTCTCCTTCTACGAAAAAGATTCCTACCCAAAACAAGATTATGAACCACTTACCAACAAAAACTACAAGGGGTTGTCTTAAGCCCCTACAGTTTTAGCTAAAAATCAATTAGTAGATGGTGACAATTTTTTGGTCATTGTCTCCTTTGTCACTACTTCAAACAATCTCTTCTTGTGTTTGCACTCTGTTTGTGTTTGTATTTTGGCACATATTAGGGCATATATCAACACAATGATTTTGTTATACGCTTTTTGTTTGGGACTGAACGAATTGTTTGTTGCTGCTCGTGGTAGTGTGATGCTCACGGAGCCTTTACCTTTTGTCAATCGGGATTTCTCAATGATGATCTAAAAAGAATGCCAATAGATTTTTATGTTTTTACCTTCTTCTTCAAGTGGTGAGACTATGGCTTTCTTTGCTAGGGATGGTCTGGATCTTGGTTGATGTGATCCTGGCCACCAAGACCGACGTGGCCACGACTCCACGGGCACCAGGCCCGAAGCCCCCCATGTTAACATGGGATGGTGGAACAGGTGACAAGAGCGAGAGAGGATTTCCCTTGAAATCCCCCATACTCGGAGCCCCAGCATCAAGCCCCAAGGCTGATGCCGAACATGCCCCAACACTGATGTCGGGTCGAGAGCACACCGACACTAGGCCTACACCAGCACCACCCCTGAAGCCTAGAAGAGCCCAAGCCCCGGAGCCAAAAGACGCCCCTAGGAGGATGCTGATCCCCACCCAACACTGATGTCAGTCCCCTGCTCCAGCCAAAGTAAGATTCATGACCCACCAGGAGCTGATGCTGATGCCGAGCCCCGACCCGGACCCCGGGCCGAGCCTAGTCCCTGAACTAGGCCCCATGCCAAATGCCACGAGCTCTGGACCGACACCAGGCCCTAGAGACATCCCTAAGGTACCCTGGGAAGAAGGCTCAAAGAAGAACTCAAAAGGCTTGGACAGATTTGAGAAGGCCCCAAGCTAAGCCTGCCACAGGCACATGGCCCATGCCAGCGCCCGTAAGAGGAGCACTTTTGGCCCAGCCAACAATTGACCCGTGCCTTTTGGAAATTTTCAAAGGCATGGAATCCTTATGGCCCCAGGATTACTCTCCAACAAACGAAGCTGAATTTGGAGAAGTATCGAAGGAGATAGAGCTAGGCCAAGTCCTAGTAGAGCATGGATGGAGCACCAAAGAGCACCCCTCGGATGCTGACCCGAGGAAGCCCATGCTAGGAGCTGTGATCAGGCCACCACCTGAGCCTGATCCAGGAGGAGAGTCCAGCCAAGAAGATGAGCCAAGGGGTCAGCCCATGACCGAGCAGCCACGGGCCAAAGCTGGACTAATACTAAGCAAAGCTGGATTTCTGAACAGATTTGTAGCCTGACAAAGATTGACGAATATGGGCTACCTGGAGACAGAATTTGGGCTGATGTCCAACATGAAAGTTGTAGCCCATGGAGTCTACGAGTGATCTGCAAATGATCAGAATTTTACGAATTTGGTTGGCTATTATTTCCAGAACCCGTTTAGGCAGTTTTTTGGGAAACTTGGCTCCCAAGTTTGGAAGTTCTTGTTTAGGAAGGTTTTTCCCTTGTATGAATTTTACTTCCTTTTTAGCTTAGATTAGGATTAGTTTAAGTCCTTTTTAGTATTCTAATTAGTACTATTTTTATTATTACTTTATTAGATTAGGAAGTTGCTAATTAGGAGGAATAGGAGAGCTTCTTCCCTACTCCTCCACAACTATAAATAGAGGCCTAGCCTCCCTTGTAAAATAAAAACCCCCTTGATTAATACAAATATATTTCAGAACTTATGTTCTTTTCCCTTCGAGTTAATGTGAGGAGCATTGCTTAAGGTTAGGCTTATCGTCAAGAGCATCCATCTCTTGAAGTGGCACCATCGACTTGATACTTCTGGTTCCTAGCTCAGCTGAAGCTAGTGGGTCAAAGTCCTCTTCCGCCCCGGTTCCATAGGTTCTCTCGTTGCCTTTGAAGATCAGCTTGCGGTGGTTAGGGTCACGAAGCATAGTCGGCCGTGGTTCACATCATTGGTCCCCGTTCTAGACCCTCAAGGGAAAAAAGCAAGAAGTCGGTTTGTAGTTTTTATGGGTACGTGGGCATACAGTGGAGGGTTGTTACAAGATGCACGATTATTCGCCTGGATACAAGCCTTGACCTTGCACAGTTCAACAAAAGGGTCCCTTACTATATTTTTCGTGGGCCCTATTGTCGGTGATCGGCTTATAAATAGTTTCACCCTACAAGTGATATAATTTATGTTTGCTCATGTAATTTATCTTGATGTGATATTATTGCTCGTGTTTTAGACCGATGATTGATCTACGAATCTCCCGTTTTTTATCTTTAAATGCCATGGCTTGTGTGCTTTTAGAGTTGTTTTGCCCAAACTATAGTCCGAAAGCCACTTTTGGACCCAATTTGTTGTCTATCGGAGTTGTCTTTGTGCATTTTCAGGCCTTGGCATGGTAGTACTGATGACAAGGAGCCCATAAGAGGAAACGGGAGCTCAATCAGAGCTAGGACGGAGGAGTTAAGGGCAATGCAAATTCGAGATCTCTGTACCTATTTCTACTAGAGTTATCGGCAAGAACTTTCAGAGTTCTCGCTGAGGAGTATTGAGGAATTGAAGGTTATTGCTGACGAGAATTTCCAGTGGAGTTTCATAGAAGTTCTCGGTGAGAAATTACAATGTTCTCGCCGAGAACATGTGAAGGAAGTTAAGGCTTACTTTGTAAAGATAAGTTCTCGCCGAGAACTTTGATCTTTTCCAGCCATATATAAGTCGTGGCTCGTACAGGGAACATGGAGGAAAACACTTTGACATTCATTCAATCACCGATGATCGCCACTCCACACTCCACTATCCATCAACCCTTGTAGATAATTATGGTGCAAATCAAAGTCACTAGAGCTTGGATTGAAGTCTACCAACCTTGGGAGAGGTGCTTACAAGTGGAGAATTGAAGATCAAGGATCCAAAAATGGTGTTCTTGGTGACCAATCTTCATTCTCTTTTCTTTACTCTCTTGGCCATTGATGACGTTAGATTTATCACGTTCATCTCGCCACATTTGAACGAAATTTCTCTTGTTTGACTCTGAATTGTGATGATTTCAAGTGGTTTTTATGAAAAATGTGTTTTACCCCCCGTTGGCCCTCTTTTGGGCAATTTGATGTTGTTTCGAGTTGTTTTTATTGAGATTTCAGGTTACCACATTGTGGAGGACCTTTCTACGAGCTCGACGCTTCAAACGGGATCAATTCGGAGCACAAATGAGGTGGAAATTACCGAAAGAAGTTCGGAGCTGGATTCAGCTCCAAAAGTGCGCCTTTTGAAGGAAAAAGTGCGCCTGCGCACTTTTTGACCCCCTTCCCGCACTTTTTGCTTTGATTCCGGATTTTGACGAAAATTGGGTTTTTAACCCAATTTCGAGGAGAGAGGAAACATACATCATTTTCTGCAATTCTCTACTTTTTCTCTGACGAACCAGACACTCTCGGAGGTGAAGACGGAGCTTTGGAGACGCGATTGAGCGAGGATTAGCGAGGATTAACTCAGGAGTTTCAAGGATTAATCGAGATTAGGTCTACTCGGAGTAAGATGTCTTCTTCTCCAGTTTTCTTCTTCTTTGTTTCTGAGATTTCTTCTGTAACGATGTCTGGCTAAACCTTTAGGGTTGTTTAGATTAGATGAAGCGTTAGATAGGATTTTGTATGGATGATTTCGGGTTTCTAACCCGTTTTTGTTAATCGATGATATTTCAGACTTAGATGCGATTTCTCCTAAACCCTAATTTAAACAGTTTGACTCTGCCAACTTGATCAATTGTTAGTTTCTGAGTTTATCTGTGAATTGCGGGTCTGACCATGAACGCAATTCATTCTAGAGTTTAGGAGGTCGTTAGGTTCTCCAATAGCTTGACCATAGGATTGTCAGAACCTAATCTCTTTGCATGATTTTGGGCATTTCACTGTTCTTGATCGTTCTTGAATTCTTGCAAGTTAGCTTGACCATAGGAGCTTGTAGGTTTGATAGAATTGAATCTCTACGGCCTGACCATGGAGTAGAGATTACAAAAGGATTTGCCGAGTCGTCTAGTCTGTTGAATTTCGTCGATTGCATAGTTTCATCCATCTTAACCGAACTAGCGTGGATTCGAGTCTGAACAACCGCCTTAGTCTATCTCTGAAACCCCAATCTGCTTTATTTGCTTTACTTGTTCTTATTGCATTCTTAGATAATTAGTTCACAAACCCAATTCAAACCAACGACAAAAACCCCGAATAGCTTATCTCACAATCGTTGAGTAATAGAAACAGAAAGACCCTTGGGATTAACGATATCGCTAGAGCGATCTAGCGAGTAAAACTTTGTGTGCATTAATTTGCGCATCAGCCATGTGTGGCTAGATTTCTAGGGTTCATCTTGGATGGATAGAGTAGTTGTGCTACGATAGAGGCTTGATTGTATAAGACTTGCCATGATTGATCTTGGTTGTATGAAGGATGATTCCTAGACTTGTTCTTATAGCCATTTTATGCCATGTTTGCTTGAATTGGTTCATTCATTGTGATTTGATGCATGAGAGTGCTTGGATTGCATGGATTGTAGGTCTAGGGATTGAAGTGAGTGTGTTCTAAGAGATTAGATCATCTTAATTCAACCATTGTCACATGATTTCTCTCTTGGATATTTTATTGAACACTTGGTGTGCATGTGGATTTCCATTCATTTAAGTATCGAAAGGCTATTAGGTGAATCTCCTAGTGCTATGGCATTAATATGAGAGTGTTGTGCCTAGCCTTGTGGTCATAGAATTCTAAGAGAGGGTTTTGTGTTTTAGGCATTTCATCAAACACCTAGAATGCATCCTTTTGCACTTAGCTTGAGAGCGAGAGCCTAAGTTGAGTGGTATTAGGATAGGGATTTGATGCTACTAAAGTGTATCGAGTCTATAGAAGTGAAGTGCGTGGTCATTCAAATGCAACTTGATCGTGATTGTTGTGTTTGTTCAATTAGCCCTCTTGAGCATGATCAAACTATCCTCCAAGTGAACTCCCTTTGTCTTTGATTGAACCGTTTTTCCTTTCTTGCTTAGTTTTGTTTATGCCTTTGAATCTTCTTATCAAACCAAAACTTGTTTTAAATGTTTAGACCATCTACGAGAAGTGTGAGTATTAGTCTTTGAGATAGCCCTCGTGGAATATGACCTTGAGTGTTCCTAATCGTACCTTTTGTGGTTGATTATTGGCACGTCAAGTTTTTGGCGCCATTGTCGGGGACTTTCTCAATATTAAGAAAGCGTTTAGTAGTGGACCGATCTATTCACTTCCTTCCAATTTAGTTTTTGCTTCCTTGTTACTTGTTTGCTTGATTTTGTTATTCCACATTGTCGAATTACTTTGGTGTTCTTGTTGTGCTTATGTGTAGGTACCTAATGGGATGAACTCATGGCATGGAAATCATGGTTATGGTACCTATCAAGGTTGGAATCCTTCTCCCAACCCTTACTATGATCATCATACTTCATCCAACTACTACCAAGAGACTTTGAGGGAGATCGCCAATGGTGGGGCCAAGATGAATGAACTCCTACACCAAGTTGGAATGAGCCACACTCCCCACCTTTTCCATGATAGAGGAGATCTTGAAAATTGTGGAAGACAATACGGCTTGGGTTAATCGCATAGCTCATAGTGTGAGTCTCATGAAGGAAGCTCTAGAAAGTGAGAGTCATCCCGATAATTTGGAGCATGTATATGGTGCTGAGGATGATACTTGTGAGTAGAAAGAGCTTAATATGGAAGAATGTTCGGTAGTGGAGGAGATTGAAGAACATATTCTTCCTAAGGACACACCAAATGACTATGGTGCACAGGTAGAAGAATCAATGAGGCTTGAAGTTGATGATCCTTTAGAGGTGGTGAGTTATGATGTGAAGACTCTTCAAGAAGAGGTTGCACCAAGAGTAGAGCACTTGAGTATACAACATCACCCTATGATTGTGGTGCCACCAACCAAGACTAAGAGTACTCTTCAAACTTCTTGCTTAATCATGAAGTACTTGTGCCAAGAGACTAAGGACACATGCTTCTCGACCCTCCTAAAGTAGTCATGAGAGTGGAGCCACATCTACTTGACCCGAAGGACTCCTTGAGTGGCATTTCCGACTTGGAATAATGGAGACCAATGGCGATGCCCAACCGTACTACCTCCTCCTTCATCAAGCTTCTAAATTCAAGGGTAGGAAGCCATTTCAAGGTAACAAATGGTATTCAAGCATTGTTCATTTGCTAGTTTACCATTCACTCAAGGTGTTACTTGGAGCTCGATTTTCATCCTGGAAGAAACTAATGGACTTCAATGAGGTGCTAAGTTGGATACCATAACATAGGTATCGTCTAGCTATAGACGTTAAAGTAGCCTTCAAGGGAGGCACCTATGTTATCTTTAATTTATCGCTTTTATGTTCTCTTTTAGTTTTTGTGTTCTTTTAGCTTTTTGAATAAGGTTTGGCAAGCACTTGAGAATCACTCTTCACCAATGATCTTCATGGGACTCTCTCACCACTCTTGCTTCCTATGCTCTACCTCTCCACGCGGTATTCTCATTCTAACTTACTCTCTCTCTCCTCTCTTGACCATTGAGGGCAATGCTCATTCTAGTCGTAGGGGGAATTTGAGGTTTGGTATGATTATTTGCCTGTAGAAGTAGAATAATATGCTTTGATAAGTGGATGTCTTGTGCTAGGTAGCATGCTTAATTGTGTCTCTTTTCATCTACCTTAACATGTTGTTTTCGTGAATGCATCCAAATCCATCTAGCATAGAATTGCTCAATCTTGACTTTTGGTGTTAAGTTGACTTCAATGTTTTACAATGATGTTTAGATTGCTTAACTTAGAACCTGATGTGAACATTGTAGTCGGCTGTCCTTAACCCGCTCACCTCTTGGATGAGGAACCTCGGCTCGGCTGCTACGAAGACCCTAACCACCGTTAGTCTTGAGAATCGGCTCTATGCTCACCTATGGATCCTTGGCGGATGAGTACTTGGACCCGTCGGTTGTAAATAACCAGGAACCCTAAGTGTCCGGTCGAATGGCTCCACGACAAAAGATGATAGCTTCTGTTGATAACACCGTTCCTTAAACTATGCATGAAGAGCAAAACTTAAAAGGATTTTAGAACAAAAGTTCTGATTTATAATTGATTTCAAAAAGGTTGATTACAATGAGAGGCCGGAGCCTCTTATTTATACTAAGGAAATCGTGAACAGGCTCGACGATTCCTACTAGGAAAATAACTCCTAAATATTAAAGAAATAAACTAGAGTCCTAAATAGACTACTAAAAGGATTAAAATATCCCTAAACAACTGAAAACTAAAAGGAATTCCGAGTCCAACACTAAAAAGGGAATATAAATAACAAACGTGCTCAAAACCCTAAACCGGCGGATCCGGTCGGATAGGTGATTCACGCGCGGTCCGGATTAGGAAATCCGGCGCCGCCTTTTGTGTCGGGCTTGGAAATAATGGCGACGTCGAGCGCTAAGGCTAGGTAATGCACGGGGCTCAAAATGCTGGGCACCGTGGGGTCTGATGCTGATCCTGCTCGGGCTCCGGGGTTCTTGCTCGATCGGCCCGATCGGTCCTCCTCTTCCAGCCTTTTCATTTCCTCCCACTTCCCCTCATTTCCTGGGGTGGCGGCTGCTAGGCTATACTCCTGGCATCCTATGGAGCCTAGCGCCGGTGGTAAACCTCACAAGGCTCGAGCCTTTTGTTGGCTCAGTGCTAAGGTCCGATCTGGGTCCTCCGGGGCCGGTGCCGGCGCCCGTAGGGAGTCTTTCTCCGGGCCTTTCCGTCCTTGCTTAGTCCAACTATCAAAGAACATTTTCAGAGGTTCTCCCAGTGTGGAATCCCGCTCCTTAAGCTCCTGAAGGCCTAGCCTCAGTGCTAGGCCCGTCGTGGCGCCCGAGGTAGGGCCGGCTGGGTTTACCATAGCCTGGCTCTCAGCTCTCTTCTTCCGACGTTCTTCCAGGAAGGCATCCAGAGGGTCCCAGGGTTGTATAGCCCCTCCTGATCCCTTAGGGATTGCTCCCGAGCCTTGAGTCGAGTTCGACCTTAGGGTTGCTTCGGTCATTGGTGCCCAAGTTAGGGTTAGTTGGGACCGGATGCTTATCCGAGCTTGCTGTGCCCGGGGCGGCGGGCAGTACTTGAATCTGACCACGTGCTTAGGCTTTACTAACCTCTGCATGGCCTGGTTCGGTGTGCCCCAGAGTTCTAGTCGTTTCTTGTACGACCCCAAGGTTCTTCCTCTCGTAAGTGATCCCGGCGGAGTGTAGGAATAGGCATTCTCAGCCGGCCGGTTGATCGGGATCACTTCATTTTCCTCTTCTTGTAAGGGATTCGTCCTCGAATCCCACTTCCTTCCAGTCCGAACACTGAGTAGATGCCTTCCCAAGTCGGTGGTGATGTCGGGGGCATCATCTAAATTGGTCCGAGGGCTGGGGTACTCATTGGAGTCCGTGTCTGACCAAGGCTCCGGGTCTTCTAAACTTGCACCGTCGGTGCTCATGTTGTCTCCTGACGATGGGCTGCTCACCAGGATGTCTAGGCTCGTGGAAGACATGGGGGAGTACGTATCTTCCTAGTTAGATCATTCCTTCTTGCTCAGGTTCTCCTTTTCTGCCGCTGGCTTTGTATGTTTGCTGACTCGGACCGGTGCCAGCCTTAGGATTCGGTGAGACACCTCTTCTGTGTGCATCTCTCGGAGAGCCTCTATGTTTCTTGGGGGCCTAGGCGTGTCTGGATGCTTGTCCATCACAAGAATAGGGCTGGCCATTGGGTGCTCCTGTGTTGGCCAGTGGGGTGCCTGATGTCGGCTCGAGGTTGACTCGATGCTGGCTTGGTACTGCTCCAGGGCCGGTCCGACGCCGGGGATGTACTGCTCAGGCTCGGGCAGGGCTTCCTGGTCGGCCTTAGGGCTTAGGGCTAGATCTTTGACGAACAACCCTGTGAACTTCTCTAGGCCTTTAGCCTCAACTTCTTCTCCGCTCTTGGAATCCTTCTCTTCTTCTTCCATCTCTTCTCCTTCATCATCGGTTACGACTTCCCATTCTCTGAGCACCATGACTCTCTGGTTGGGGCAGTCTCTAGCCACGTGCCCTCGTCCCTGACATTTAAAACACACGATGCCGCTTGGCCTAGGGTTAGAATTTGGCAAAGTAGATGCAGTGGTTGACGTTACCCGGTTGGTGGCGGTGCTCGTGTTTGGCCTCCCTCATTGGGCTCGGTTGGGGCCTGATCTCCATGGGGGCTGGCTGGCGCTGGCGGCGCCTCTCCAGGTACTGGTGGCTGGTGGCGTGGGCCTTTTTCCGAAGCCATTCTTGATCTCTCTCTACTCAATCGCTAAGGCCACTAGGTCATCATAGTCAACATAGTGAAGGATGTTGACTTGATGCATGATATCCTTCTATATGCCGTTGGTAAATCTGGCGATTCTGGCTTCCTCATCCTCCTTAAGATCGAGCCTTGTCACCAGCATCTCGATCTCCTTGTTGTACTCTTCTACAGACAGACTGCTTTGCCTTAGGGTTTGTAACTTGGTATGCAAGTCTCGTGTGTAGGCCGCCGGTACGACCCTCTTCCTCATTCTTCTCTTCAACTCTCTCCAAGTTCCAATGGGTTCTTCTTCATCCCTCTGAACTTGCCGTCGGAACTGACTCCACCACAAGGTAGCATAGTCGGTGAACTCAATAGTGGCCACCGTGACTTTCTTCCTTCCAGAGTAGTTGTGGCACTCCAGAAAGTCCTCCATTCTCCTCTCCCAATCTAGGTATTCGTCGGCATTAGTTTTCCCGGAGAATTTAGGTACTGTGAGCTTGAGGCTGCTCACATCATCATCGATTTCTAGTCTCCTAGCCCGTTGGTTGAGGTCGTCGTGAGGACCTTCTCTCTCAGCCTCTTGGTCAGCCGCTCTTCTCTCCATTCTAGCTAAGGCTTCTTGTAATGCAGCTAGAGTTTAAGTGATGTTGTGGACGTTGGCCTCCATGTTGTGGATTCTTTCATCTGCCATGTTAGCTAGATACAACGAAAGCAAAGATATCTACCCCTCTTCTTAAGATCAACCTATAATGAACGGATACTAGGGCAAGGTGGCCTTTCTTTTGTTTTCTTTTGATTTTTGTCTCTTCTTTATATATTTTTCTAGATGACTTGTTGGCCACCGATTTTTTCTTGCCTTACAAATAACTCGAACAAGAAAGAAATGGATGAAGTTTTTCTAGCAAATTTTCTAAGCAACAAAGATAGGGTTTTCTCACTAGTTTTCAAAAACTAAAGGTAAAGGGATATGAATTCAGGGTTTCAAACCTGAAGACTGGGATAGATTGGCGGTCCTAGTGTTGAACCTAGGCTCTGATACCAAAACTGATGTGAACCTTGTAGTCGGCTGTCCTTAACCCGCTCACCTCTTGGACGAGGAACCTCGGCTCGGCTGCTGCGAAGACCCTAACCACCGTTAGTCTTGAGAATTGGCTCTATGCTCACCTATGGATCCTTGGCGGGAAAGTACTTGGACCCGTCGGTTGTAAATAACCTGGAACCCTAAGTGTCCAGTCGAATGGCTCCACGACAGAAGATGATAACTTCTGTTGATAACACTGTTCCTTAAGCTATGCACGAAGAGCAAAACTTAAAAGGATTTGAGAACAAAAGTTCTGATTTATAATTGATTTCGAAAAAGGTTGATTACAATGAGAGGCGGAGCCTCTTATTTATACTAAGGAAATCGTGAACAGGCTCGACGATTCCTACTAGGAAAATAACTCCTAAATATTAAAGAAATAAACTAGAGTCCTAAATAGACTACTAAAAGGATTAAAATATCCCTAAACAACCGAAAACTAAAAGGGAATTCTGAGTCCAACACTAAAAAGGGAATAAAAATAACAAACGTGCTCAAAACCCTAAACCGGTGGATCCGGTCGGATAGGTGATTCACGCGCGGTCCGGATTAGGAAAGCCGGTGCCGCCTTTTGTGTCGGGCTTGGAAATAACGACGGCGTCTGGCGCTAAGGCTGGGAAATGCACGGGGCTCTAAATGCTGGGCACCGTGGGGTTTGATGCTGATCCTGCTCGGGCTCCGGGGTTCTTGCTTGATCGGCCCGATCGGTCCTCCTCTTCCAGCCTTTTCATTTCCTCCCACTTCCCCTCATTTCCTGGGGTGGCGGCTGCTAGGCTATACTCCTGGCATCCTATGGAGCCTAGCACCGGTGGTAAACCTCCCAAGGCTCGAGCCTTTTGTTGGCTCGGTGCTAAGGTTCGATCGGGGTCCTCCGGGGCCGGGGCCGGCGCCCGTAGGGAGTCTTTCTCCGGGCCTTCTTCATTTTTATCCGGGCCTTTCCGTCCTTGCTTAGCCCAGCTGTCGAGGAACGTTTTCAAAGGTTCTCCCAGTGTGGAATCCCGCTCCTTAAGCTCCTGAAGGCCTAGCCTCGGTGCTAGGCCCGTCGTGGCGCCCGGGGTAGGGCCGGCTGGGTTTACCCTAGCCTGGCTCTCAGCTCTCTTCTTCCGACGTTCTTCCAGGAAGGCATCCAGAGGGTCTCATGGTTTTATAGCACCTCCTGATCCCTTAGGGATTGCTCCCGAGCCTTGAGTCGAGTCCGGCCTTAGGGTTGCTTCGGTCATTGGTGCCCAGGTTAGGGCCGGTTGGGAACGGATGCTTATTCGAGCTTGTTGTGCCCGGGGCGGCGGGCTGTACTTGAATCTGACCACGTGCTTAGGCTTTACTAACCTCTACATGGCCTGGTTGGGTGTGCCCCAGATTTCTAGTCGTTTCTTGTACGGCCCCAAGGTTCTTCCTCTCATAGGTGATCCCGGCGGAGTGTAGGAATAGGCATTCTCAGCCGGTCGGTCGATCGGGATCACTTCAGAATCTGTAACCTGCATGCATGCTTTGATGTTTTATAACCTGGTCGGACAGAAATTTAAATCACATTTGTAGTGTCGCCTTGAAATGCATGAAAATGATCGAATTCGACTAACAACCACTTGTAAGCTTTTGATCCATTGCACGTAACTTGCAATTTCAATTCTTTTTTAGTAGCTTTCTCGTATCTTGAATGAGTTAGAATTTACATGAGACCTACTCGAGACCACACGATGAAACGAGTTCTAGGATGATTTAGGCACTTAGAGTTTGCTACTTAAGCCAAAAGCCGTCCCAATGTTAAATCCTCTAGGTGTAAACCTTTGTGTCTGGCCTTTCTTTCGGTTCGTTATACATTACAGCCATTTCCCATGTTTTTCATCACCCCGTTGATCCCGTGTGGTAGTAGCCTAAGATTAGCCTACCGGAAGTCGGTCTGTGCTAATATGTCCAAACGAGTAAATCCCTCTAGAAACTTGAAAAATCAGCAGTAAAGAAAAAATTTAGAAAAACAGAAAATTCAAAGAAAAAGCCAAGAAAAAGGCTCAAAGTCAAAGTAGTTCTTATAAGTTCAAAATGTTCTTCTCCTTACAAATGGAAGAACGAAAGCAAAGTAAATATAAAAGAAAAAAGAAAGCAAAAAGCAGAAAAATTCAAAAGGAAAAAATGAATAAAAGTGCTAGGTTACTTGAGGGTATCGTAGGACGAGCGTATACTATTCCACCCGTGTCTGGTTAGACGGTAGGAAGCCATAGGTCCTGATTCGAGGAAAGTTGGTCAATTTCTACGCCGCACCAAAGCCTTCATCATCATACATCCCTTCATCCATTCATTATAAACCTTGTAGTGTAGGATCGTTAGAGTCCCGCGCAAAGTCCTTTTGACTAGAGTCTCGTGTTGTCACAGTAGTGGAGATGTGGTTGAAATGCAAACTTATGACATAGTTCGGTCGAGAAAATGATTGAGAGGTTAAACATGTCCCTAAACACAGAGTGCGAGAGTTTTTCCTTGTACTTAAAATTTTCTGTGTGAGGAAGTCTAGTCGGTTAGATCGGATTTGTGCATGATGGGTGATTACTCCTTGTTTGTGTGCAGAGAACCAGTGAGACCAGGTTGTTTGGCTGATTTGTATGTATGTTAGGTTTAATATTCTAGGTGTGTCAGTTTAATAATCATTGTGAAAACTTGAATCTCAATTTGATCGATCTTATCATTTGTGAACCTGAGTGTATTCTAGTTCATTTGCTTGAGGATAAGCAAAAGCTTAGTCGTAGGAGAGTTTGATGTGATATTATTGCTCGTGTTAGACCTATGATTGATCTACGAATCTCCCGTTTTTTAATCTCTAAATGCCATGGCTTGTGTGCTTTTAGAGTTGTTTTGCACAAAGTACACCTTTGTTGTCCGGAAGCCACTTTTGGACCCAATTTGTTGTCTATCGGAGTTGTCTTTGTGCATTTTCAGACCTTGACATGGTAGTACGGGTGACAAGGAGCCATAGGAGCAAACGGGAGCTCAATCGGAGCTAGGACGGAGGAGTTAAGGGCAATGCAAATTCGAGATCTCTGCACCTATTTCTACTAGAGTTTTCGGCAAGAACTTTCAGAGTTCTCGCCGAGGAAGTATTAAGGAATTGAAGGCTATTGCTGACAAGACTTTCCAGTGGATTTTCATAGAAGTTCTCAGTGAGAAATCACAATGTTCTCGCCGAGAACATGTGAAGGAAGTCAAGGCTTACTTTGTAAAGATGTTCTCGGCGAGAACTTCATAGTTCTCGCCGAGAACTTTGATCTTTTCCAGCCATATATAAGTCACGGCTTGTACAAGGAACATGGAGGAAAACACTTCGACATTCATTCAATCACCAACTATCGCCACTCCACACTCCACTATCCATCAACCCTTGTAGATAATTCTGGTGCAAATCAAAGTCATTGGAGTTTGGATTGAAGTCAATCTTCTTTCTCTTTTCTTTACTCCCTTGGCCATTGTGGCTAGATTTCTAGGGTTCATCTTGGATGGATAGAGTATTTGTGTTATGATAGAGGCTTGATTGTATAAGACTTGCCATGATTGATCTTGGTTGTATGAGGATGATTCCTAGACTTGTTCTTATAGCCATTTTATGCCATGTTTGCTTGAATTGGTTCATTCATTGTGATTTGATGCATGAGAGTGCTTGGATTGCATGGATTGTAGGTCTAGGGATTGAAGTGAGTGTGTTCTAAGAGATTAGATCATCTTAATTCAACCATTGTCATATGATTTCTCTCTTGGATTATTTATCGAACACTTTGGTGTGCATGTGGATTTCCATTCATTTGAGTATCGAAAGGCTATTAGGTGAATCTCCTAGTGCTAGGGCATTGATATGAGAGTGTTGTGCCTAGCCTTGTGGTCATAGAATTCTAAGAGAAGGTTTTGTGTTTTAGGCATTTCATCAAACACCTAGAATGCATCCTTTTGCACTTAGCTTGAGAGCGAGAGCCTAAGTTGAGTGGTATTAGGATAGGGATTTGATGCTACGAAAGTGTATCCACTACAAAAAACTGAGCATTTAGCTTCAGTCGAAACCGCGCCTTAGCATCGGTCATCGACCGACGCTAAATTATTTAGCGTCGGTTAAAAAAATGACGCTATATCTTGCGACACTAAATTATAGCGTCGTTTCTTATTCGATCGACGCTAAATAAACAACGACCGACGCTAAAAATGGGTTGACCGAATGGGTGGCTGACCAACCCAATTTTTTGTCTTTTGTTTTCATTTTTTTATTTTTGTTTTTTTTTTCAGATCTGGGTTTTTTTTCCAGATCTCGTTTCCTTCTCCATCTCCGTCACAATCGCTTCCCCTTCCTCCTCCGCCGCCGTCTCCTCCAAATCTCCGAGCCTCTCACCGCCGCCATCGCCGCTTCATCGTCCATGGTTTGACGTTGATGTACGGCTTGAGGATCTCGGTGAGGATTTCGTCGACGAGGTGGAAGAGTAGCTTTTGGTCGGACGGTGGGATGACGTGGCCAGCGGATGGCGTCGGAGTGTGTGGTGGCGGCTGGGATGCGGCGGCCGGAGGAGGAATTGAAGGTGGCTGACGGCGGCTGTTGGCGTTGGGTGGCGGCAAGCAAAGAGGGTAAGGGTTGGATGGTCGATAGGGGGAAGGAGAGTTGAGAGGGAAAGAGTTGAGGGGGAATGAGAGTTGAGGGTGGTGGCTGAGAGGGGGGAGGAGAGTTTAGGGTTTTAGGTGAGAGAGGTCCGTCTAGGGGGTTTAAATAGGTTCGCTTTTTAGCGTCGGTCGTTGACCGACGCTAAAGCTGGTTTTGGGTAAGGGCTTCGTTTCTGGCCCAAAATTGGATTTAGCGTCGGTTTTTTTAGTGAATTTAGCGTTGGTTTATAGTCAACCGATGCTAAACGACGGTCAAATGCGAGTCAACATTTTTAGCGTCGGTTTTTAAACGACCGACGCTAAACTCTTCCCCTACAAGCGACGCTAAATCCCTTTGTTGTAGTGATTGAGTCGATAGAAGTGAAGTGTGTGGTCATTCAAATGCAACTTGATCTTGATTGGTGTGTTTGTTCAATTAGCCCTTTTGAGCATGATGAAACTATCCTCCAAGTGAACTCCCTTTGTCTTTGATTGAACCGTTTTTCCTTTCTTGCTTAGTTTTGTTTATGCCTTTGAATCTTCTTATCAAACCAAAACTTGTTTTAAATGTATAGACCATCTACGAGAAGTGAGTATTAGTCTTTGAGAGAGCCCTCATGGAATGCGACCTTGAGTGTTCGTAATCGTACCTTATAGGTTGATTATTACACGTTACATCACAAGTTGTATGCAAAATTTTGATGTTTGGCATTATCCCTTAGGCCATTTAAATCGGCAGAGAATGCAATACTTGCATACTGTACATCCTACTATCATCAATAACTAGGTTTTTGTCACGCAAGATGCTGCTTCTCATGTCAACTATGGGTTGATTATTGCAGAAAAGTGGATACGCGCACAATAGATGTATCATGCACAAGGTTCATGCAGATTATCATAGAAATATGTTATGATGCAGTAGAAGAATTAGCACACTATCTTAGCAACGCTGACAATAATCTGAAAGAGTGACCAGTTGCAGTGTACGAAAATGGTTGCAAGAGGTAATCATAAATCACACAAAACACATATTTTTATAGAACCTGTCACAACAGGCTGATATCGTTTGTCTTACAAAGCGGGCTCACTAAGTATTTGTTCCACCAGCACAATTTTGTGTGCGATGCAAATCTTCAAATATTTCATTGTAATAATATTGCGAGTAGTGTCTCGACCCAGAGATGTCATCATTTTCCACAATAATGTGAATGCCTTCTGCAGAGCGACTCGGTAAATAACGACATATAATTGCCCATGACTGAATACCAGAGTGGGCAAATACAGACCTACTTCTAGTGTTTGGCCTTGACTCTTGTTAATAGTCATGGAATAACAAAGTCGCATTGGTTACTGTCATCGATGTAGCGTGAAAGGCATATTTGGGTCATTGTAGTCGAGAACAATGCATGGTATGATAGCAATTGTGCCCTCAAATTGACTACGCAATACGTTATTGGCCAAGTGTGTCAACAAAATGCGAGTTTGATATGCAAATAACCAACCTAAAATGTGAGATTACCTACACACTCAAGGTCATATTCCTCGAGGCTCTCTCAAAAACTAATACTCACGCAATTGGTAGACGGTTTAAACATTTAGAAAGGGTTTTGTTTTGATCAAGTAGTTCAAAAGCATATGCAAAAATTAAGGAAGTAGGACAATAACTAAACAAGGAAGATTGAAGTTCAAATAAGAGGAGATGAGGTTAACTTAATGGGGGATTTCTTCATGCTCAAGAGAAATGAAAGTCAAGTTGAGTCAAAAGGATCAATGTGTATTCGATTGGCCATGCATAACACTTAGGTAGAACCAATAAGCTCTCTCAAGATTGATTCACTAATCTTAAACCACACATGATCTACACTCTCCCAATAGAACCAAAGGAATAGAGTGCCTTAATCAAGTACCTAATCTCCTAAATAACAGCTCCTAACACTAGGCAATGATGCAAGATACTTTCATATCAATCATAGAACATTAGAATAACAATTACAAGGTCTTTCAACCTCTAATTGAGCAAAAACTCTAATGCACACCAAGTGTTTGTGAAAATGCCAACAAAGAAAACCAAGTGGAAAATGGTAGTAAAAGAGTGACTCAATCTCTCAAATCATCAATCACAATCCTTAAACCTTAAACCAACATCATCCAATAATTTTCATACATTGAATGAAGTAAAATGTACCACAGAATATCAATCATAGCTCAACATGGCATACAAGCACAAGGTTTAAGAACCAATCTCTTACAACATTGACCTTGGAGGACTCAACCCATACAATCACCCATCTATTCTAGCATGAATCATCAACCCACTAAGTTAAACCCTAAAGCTTAGCCTAGCACAACCATGGAGAAGATATGAGGTGGAAATGAAGATATCACCATAACACCCATGGAGGAATCTTCACTCTTACACTTCAAGATGCCAATCCAAGGTATGAAGCTTCAATCCTTAGCTCCAATTTGGGTCTTCAAATGAGATCCTAGGGTTCTAGAGGTGTGAGGGACGAAGTGGGGTGTTCTTGGGTCGTGGCTATGTGTTTGGAGTTCAAGAGGAGTGAAAGAATGCTCAAAATCCATGAAAAAAGGTGAGTATTTATAGTGCAGGGGCCAGTGCACGGCGTGCACCCCTGCACTCCATAGAAAACTCAATCTTGCAACGGCCCTATCTTCCTCGTCTGAACTCAGATTAAGCTCTCGTTTGATCCTATAGATTCCTTTTTACCTCAATTATCACGTCCTGGTCTAAAAAATAACACAAAATTAACTATAAAGCACATCAAATGGGGCCACAAGTGACCCCCATGCAACAATAATGCAAACTGTGCAAAAGGACTCGAAAAGCACACAAACCAAGACATAGAGGGATTGAACACGGAGTAAACACAGGTAAACCATAGGTTAACAATGAATGCAATAAGGGCACATCAGAGTTCCATTACACAAGCCAACTATAGAATCCCGGTTGTGGAGCAACATAACAATTGCATATTGTTTGAAACGAAGTTGGTGTTCTAGCATCCCGTTAAAAGATAAACCGTTTAAAAATTCAATTGGATATTGGAGTTAAAAAGCAGCCTGATTTGGACTTGGCGTTGTCAGTGTATCTGAACTCAGGTGGACTATCTCAGCACCAAGTAGTTGTTGGAGCACATGATCATTAATGGCACTAACAACCTTATTTGTTGGCGCCACAATGGCCTGCGAGCGTATCTAGGCAATGTCGTGAAAAGAATTTGATAAATTTGGGAATACATGTGCAACAATAGCTATAATTGGATTAACTGTTTGTGCGGCCATGAAACTTATAGGAATTTGTATATCTAGTCTCGACTTTCCTAGCCGATTGGTCTAGTTCTGTGGAGAGTCTCATCGCCTACTGCAAGAACCCAATATGTGAATTGGCAACCATGGAAGTCTCGTGATGTATTTATTCATGAGTCATGAATGTGAATGTTCGAGTGCAGCTCCAAAATTGTACAATAATTCCAAAGGTACAAGCAGGATAAGCTTGCCCCAACATTGTCCTCGTGACGTCCATTTTTTATGATTGGTAGTGTTTGTCAAAAGGATTATATCCTAGCCCATTAGATGAGATATTCATTATATCACACAGGGTACGGTCAATAGCTTCTACGGATAAACGGTGCATCATAGGCGCCTCATCCCATACAATGAGAGAGGCTTATTGTATTAGGCTTGTGACAGTCATTCCTTTTTTAATGGCATACGTCGAGGTGTGGTCAACATCAATTGGGATTTTGAAGCGAGAATGTGCAGTCACTCCACCAAGCATGAAGTTTCCGCTATTCTCGAAGATGCAACAACCAACGCAATATTCCCTTGGCTATCATAATTGAAAGTGATGGCAACCCAAAGTGAGCTAGACTGGTTGAGTAGGTGTTGAGCAAACTCTCCAACGTGTGAAGAACTTGGTTTCGCAATGATTCTGATGGTTCTTAGACATCCGTTCAAGTCTACGTTTGAAATCATCTGCCATAGGTGGCCACCACTGGTCAAACAATGAGGTTGGAGATGTAGCATGGAAAAATAATAGCAAATACACAAAGGTGCTTCCAATCAGTGGGATCATTCTCCATCGAGAAACTTCAACCATGATGTCATTCCATTCATCATTTGTGGAGAGCAAGCCAAGTGCCTGGAACGCGTCCTATAATTTATATCGACAACACCACTGACAGTGCGAATGTGAGTGAAACTAAGGGCACTTGGTATTTTGGTTAAGAGAATACTTAGGTAGAAGACATCACCAGATCGAGGTGGCACTGAGCAACACGACCAAAAGTTTTGCTCATGACGTCACATAGCAAGTATATAGAAGGGGTGTGGAAAATATTGCATGCATCGAATAAGAACATGGGGTAATTGTAAATGGAAATTTTCTAGCGAAAAAAAGGTATCAAAGATTGGTAAGTGTGCTAGCCAGAGAAAGTGGAAGATTTCGAGCGAGATCACACACTTGTGATTCAACCGATAGATATAGTCGATGATTCCTTGAGCAAAAAATCCACGATAAATTCATCTTAGTCGAGTGGGGAATGGTGAGAGTGGTAATCATAATATGAACAAAGACATAAGACTAAATTGATGCCGAAAGAAGGTGGGTAGCGGGACGACAACGATACTAAACACCATATACACACATCAGTGAGGGGGAATTGGAATTTTGTAGCACAATTTTAAAAAATATGTACCGTCAGTAGCCAAGCACGTAAAAATGTCCAGAAATAGCACAATCTGACTGGCAACCAGCGCTGCGCCACCAGATGGCGCTGCCACCCAGCCAGCGCAGCGCCACCCAGCTGGCGCAGCTCTGGCTGCCAGTCAGAAAATGTTACCGTCATAGCACCGTTAGGGTTTCCTCAATCCCAGCCAGCTATGCGCTAGCTAGGAGGTGCAGCGCTGGCTGGGACTGAAAAACCCCTAAGCCGTCAATTTTTAGTATAAATACCCTCCTCTATGATGCAGTTTTGCACCACACACCTCCCTTGAAGCCCTAAACTTAGAATTTGTAGTAGGCAGCCGTAACCAAGCTTAGAATATGTCGTTCTTCAACTATGGCTCTAGGTCTCGCAAGAGCAAGCGTAAGTGAACTTCGTTTGGGTGCTTTCTACTTATCTTATTTATGCATTTAACGAATTCGTCTTGTGTACTAAGTACTGTTGTTCTGTAGTGACAGATACTGAGAGGGTAATGCACAAGTTGAAGAAGCCGGTGGAGGAGGACTTGTTCGTTTATGAGGCAAGTGTGGTGAACTGCTGGTGTGACTTAAGGGCGACTAGATCCGTTCGACCAAGTGATCTGGAACGCTATTTTGGCTGCCCTCGTGAGAGAGAGGTAAAAAAAAGGGTCTGAATTTAATTATTTGCATTTTCGTAGTTCTCAAAACCCTCTACGTTTGCCTTATGATCTGTAGGAGAAGGGGTGTGGTTATTATGAAAAACTGGAGGTGCGGGAGGCCGTGGATGCTACGATTAAGGAGAAGGACCAAATCATTCGGGCGAAGGACGAACAACTTGTTCGAGCGAATAGGGAGAAGGATGAAATCGTCGAGGAGAAGGACAACATTATTCGAGATCTGAGGGAAGAAATTTCATGGTTGCACGTTTCAATCAATAGGTTGCTGAGGGAAGGGCCTCCCTCTCCACCACCCGGACATCGTCCTTACAATTGACATCCATGTTAGGCTGTTTGTTGTTGTTTGTTGTGTGTTGTTGTTGTTGTTGTTGTTGTTGTTGTGTCGTTGTTGGCGTCATTATTGAAGTTAATAAAATGACTGGTCTGTAGTTGCAGTCACTTCTGAAGGATGGACTAATAAAAGTAACTTCACAGCACAACTTGAAACCAAACATTACATTGAAAATGAAACATGAAATTGACAACCAAACATTTCAAATACAGATTACCAAACATTTAATAGTTCAATTAACCGTTCCTTGTAGGGTTTGGATTCCTGCTGCTTCGCCTCGCACGTCGGCACGTCCTCCTATTGTGCCCTTCTTGCTGGCAGTAACTGCAGTGCGGCTCAATATCTTCAACCCAGTCCATCTCGTTGCGTATGCGAGAATGTCGTGGTCGCCCCATCTCCCTGACCCTTCCTGGGTCCGGCATCAACTTAGGCCCTCCATGAGGCTCCCAGTCCTCTTTCGAGCCGATAGGGAGGAAACTCCGTCCATATATCTGTCGTACTGTTTCCAGCCTGTAATGGGCGTTGGCGTAGTATAACGGATCTTGATTGGCGGCGTTACATGCGGCCACGACATGTGAACAAGGCATCTTCCACTGTTGGAACTTCCCGCAGGAGCAATGACCGTCCCCCTCCTCGTAGTCCAAGCGAACTTCTTGCCTATTGTTTCCCTTCCCGTTGCTGCGATTTATCGCCGTCTGTATTTCGAATATCCCAGCATCATAATCGAATTGCCTCACTGTGTGGGAAGTGGCCGTATTCACTCTTTTTTCCAGGCGCTTAAGATACTTCTTCGTCCAGATTGCACAGGCCGCCTGTTCTTCTCGAACCCTCTTCCGTCGATCTTCAAAATACATTTGCAGCCTGTAGAAAGTGGATTCCACCAAGGCTGCAACAGGGAGAGCCCAGATTGACTTGAATGCCCCATTCACGCTCTCCGCCATGTTTAATGTCAATTGGTTCCATCGTGCCCCGTCGTGCTGAGCGTCTACGGCTCTTGACCAATATAATTGATCTTCAAGCGCCCACTTTTGATTCACGGGGTCGTCCCTCGCGAATCTTGTTGCCCCCTTTGTGAACTTTCTCAAGGACCATCGTTTAGCTTCAGGTAAGGGAGAATGGATTACAATGATATACGCTGAAATTGTTAAGTACTTGGTGGAGTGTCATGATACTTACCTAAATTCATAAGGCGGCTTTTCATTCTTGGGTTCTTGGCGGCTTTGTTGTAATTGCTTACATAGTGTCTGGCGCACCACCGCCAATGCCATCCAAATTGGATTTTCTCCATTGCACTCACGATGCCCACATGTCGGTCGGATATGACACATACTCCACGTCTCTGTGTCACTCGCCGTTGTATGCAATCAAAGAACCATTCCCAAGTCGCGAGGCTTTGAACGTCCACAATTGCGAAAGCCACAGTGAAGATGTTCTTATTACCATCGAACGAACTAGCCATGAGTAGTGTGTGCTTGTATTTTCCTGTCATGAAGGTACCGTCGACGACGAGCACAGGAGGACAATGTTTGAAACCTTCGATGGACGGAGCGAAACTCCAAAACACACGGTCGAATTGGGTGATTGTATCTCCATCATCCGTTGTGATTTCTTTCGTGACGAATTCAACTTCCGTCCCATAGTTCCGATCTTGTATTTCCTTCATTAGGGTAGGTAACTCATTGTATGATTCCTCCCAATTACCATATATGCGTTCCATGGCGCGCTGTTTGCCGTTCCATGCCTTCTTGTACGAAATTTGTCGTCCGTACATAGTATGTATCTCTGTCTGAAGAAGTTTGATCCGAATATGGGGGCGTGCTTGGACAAAGGGCGTGACTGCATCAGCTATGACATTGACGTCCAGCTGGGTCGGACTGATGTTGTTCTGACTTCCCAAACACGTATGGGCCGGATTGAATTGTTTTACTGTCCACACATCGCTCTCATCTGTAGTGAGCCTTATCCTCCACATGCATCCATTGCTTTGATATCCATGACATCGTTGCTCCAGCAACCATTTGCTAGATCGTGTCGTGCATAACATGTGGTTATTCTTGAGTGCATATTGCTTCAGACTAGTTTGAGCCACAAGTTTGCTTTCGAATTGTTGCCCAACCCCAAACCCTGGCCCGTCAATGTGCCACCGTGGAACGTTATGAACCCCGTACTCGTTGTTGCTTGCAGTCATCAGGTCACCGATATCTTCTGGTAAATGTGTGAAATGGCTTGGGGGGTGTATTCTCTCGGTGGTTGTGCATTCACAAAGGGTTGCGTTTCAATGTCTGGCTCAGATACATTTGCTGCGTCCTGCTCCGAGTTAACGTCGCTTTCTGATGAGTCTCCTTCGATCTCATTTCCCAAGTGCGCTACCGTACTTTCTTGCCTGCTATCGCCACGAAATTGTCCCGGCTGTGTTTGATTGCTCTGACTGCTTTCACCACTATAACAGGCACTCGTTCCACTGCCCATGAATATAGATTCTCCATGGACCGGCGTCCCACGTTGGTCGAACTCAAAGTATAGCTCTGCCACTCGGTAGTCCGACTGGGTTGCCATGATGTTGTAGATAACCTCCAACCCAGTAACGTCATTAAGAATGAGTGGGTAGTGTGCCACAATTTGGTCATTCGCAAAGACTGGACATCGATACATGACAGTCCTCAAAACCGCCGAACATCCTACCCCCATCTTTCGCAAGAAAACTGGACATGCCTGTTGTAGTGAAGGTTGCCTCGTCATTTTGAGGCGACATAGTTTACCCCCACTGTAGCACACCCCACCGTGTTGTCCGTGGACTATTTCGCCATCCCATCGGAGCCAAAACGCGAAATTCATGTCCGTGGAATATTCAGCTTGGAAGAGTTGAGGAATGTGATTGTGGACTCACGCCTCAATATAATGTGTGTGAATTAGTGGTTGCAACAATTATACCTATCTAAATGTTAGCTGTTGACTTAATGAGGAGCTCCATCTTTTATCACGTGTATTGTCAAATCAGAGCTTGCATCAATTATACCTATCTAAGTGGTAGCTGTTGACTTCATAAGGAGCTCCATCTTTTATCACGTGTATTGTCAAATCATAGGTTGCAAAAATTATACCTATCTATGTGAACAGATGCAGTCTTTCACAAATGTGTTCTCAATTTTAGGTTGCATTTCTAGGGTGTTCTGAACTCATAACATACAATGAAATATAAAGTTAAATACCATGAAACAAACGTGCACTGTTTAATATGAAATACAATGACAGAAACAAACACAATCATCACTACTCACGACCCCTCCCATCACGACCCCTCCCCTCTCGGCCCCTACGCCGACCCTGCCCCCTCCAATGTGCCCCCAGCTCATGGCCTCCGGTACCGCACATCCTCTGTGCAGGCTCTCGCCTCAGTCCATATCGATGCTGCCCGTCGCCGGCTGGAGCTTCATCCTCATCCCACGCTGCCTCATATGTCACTACGGGTGGTGTGACGTACTGAGACCCAGATGGAGCTGCGTGAGATGCGGATGGAGCCCACTGAGACCCAGATGGAGCTGCGTAAGATGCTGATGGAGCCCACTGAGACCCAGATGGAGCGGTGTAAGGCTGTGTAGGAGTGCTATATGGCTGGGTCGGACCTGAAGGATGCGTGTAATCCTGATGTTGTGTGTAATCCTCCGGCTGAGTGTAGTCCTGACTCCCCATGTAATCGAAAGTCGCATCACCTGTAGTGTCGAAAGGATAGTGCTCGGAGTATCGAGCTTGCTGTTGTTGTGGATCCCACTGTGGTAATGCCGGCTCCCACAACCGGGGGACAGGGGGCACATCTACATGCTGTCGGACTCTACGTGTAGAAGGAATCCTGGCAGCTGGCGGGTCAGGTACTGGGTACTCAGCATGTCGTGGATGGGTGGCCTGCCGGGGTGCCCTCCTAGACTCAACCGTCCTATGGATCCCGCCTGAAGCATGCATCATTGACCTCAATGTAGCATGCATCTCCTGCTGCTCCTGAGGCGTGATATGTGACTGACCAGTAGTCACGTATAGCCTCTCCATGCCATCAAGCTACAACACATAATAAGAATGGTTAAACATGTAATTAGAATTAGTTGTAATAATTATGACGAAGCCTACGTACCAAAGACTGGTCCACGGCTCCTCGGCGAGAAACTGTACGTCTAGTGACTCCATGATACCACTGGTTGATCTCGTCATGGAAGTGATAGGACTCTCTCTCCTCGCTCCGCAGCCACGGGCCTGAGGCGATGTGGTCAAGACGAGTGGACCAAAGGTCCCGATATCCAGCAAATCTAGCTACCACATCACTAAGATGCCATCCACGCTGTGTCAGCTCCAGGTTACTGATGACCTCACCTACTGGCTGATCGTACGTAGGGACATGCTGGTCCATCCCAAACTGACGTAGCACTCTATCAGGTCTATGCCACATAGCGCTGAACAAGCAGATGAGAGGTGCGACGACGTGATGGTTGGGGAAAGTCCCTGGACTGTAATGCTCACGGTCCGCCGAGTACGGACACCACTATATGAAACAAATGTGACAATTAGACAACTATGAAACCTGAACTATAAGGGAAAATGACATTGCCTTTATAAGAATACAATACCACGAATGGAGTCCCATCGTCAAACAGCTGACGGTACCCCCCAACAAGGATGTATCTGGTCTTCGCGTGATACCATTCGGACCAGCTAAAAAAATGCAGAATGAACCATGTCATTCATACAACTTGATCAGATGGAATAAACTATGAAAATGGAAGAAAAAGTCGAAGCCCGAACCTAGTCATACGTGGAATGGGGGAGTGCGTCGGTGCAATCTGTCGACTCTTGTGGACTCGACGAGCAATGGACGTAAATCTCTCCAGGGCCTACGCCTGAACCAGTGCCATCCAACCTCCAATGTCACCTACGTGGTCGCGGGACGGGTTGCTCTCTATGCGGAAAGCACACCGGCCAAGCTCTCTATATAGCCATGAAAGTGCGGCAGCCCCCCAAGCGTACTCGCCTATCTGGCTCATGTCCTCGAGCAGTGGAAGGAAGAAGAGTGAGGCGTGTGATCCTGACCGATCAGCAAAGATGCAGCTGCCGAAGAAGTCCAGAATGTATGCGCGACAGTGCTGCTCGATAGTCTCCTGATCGGCGTCATCCCTGATGGTGCCAAAGTGGTTACGCAACCACGTCATCTTCACTCTGCCAGCAGACAGGTCGGCGGTAGATGGTTTCTTCCCAAGTAGCTGCTCAACGTAAATCTGCAGATCAGAATCCACAGTCGGAATGCGCCTCTGCGACTCCACAAGCACACCATCGATGCTCAGACCAGTGAGAAAGTGCATGTCCTCGAGTGTTATGGTTGCCTCACCGTGGTACAAGTGAAAAGTGCTCGTCTCGAGACGCCATCTCTCGACCAATGCGGTGATCAGCTCAGAATCAGGGGTAAAATCCAGGCAGTCACGCAACTTATCTAGACCTATGGGGGCAAGGTATGTCTCGAACCTAGGATCGTACTTCACAATCTTCTTAGAGAAGCGACAATTTAGCGTCATATGTGGGTCCTAATAGTTGGGGGAAGAAGATGTAACATAATTAATAACTAGTACTCAATTTCTGAGTGCACCCTAGACACTTAAATGTAATTAACATTCAAATATAATTAAACATTCAAATATAATTAACATTCAAATATAATTAACTTTAAAATATAACTAACATTTACATATAACAAACAGTTATATATAACTAACATTTCAAATATAAGTAACATTTGAATAATTACTATATACTAACATTCAAACATAAATACTATGTAAATTTAAATAACAAATAAATATAAATAACATTAAATTATAACTAACATTTCAAATGTACTAACCTGAGCTTCGAAAATTCCCGACGCTCGATGTCGGTCAGTATCACCCCATAAAATCGAAGGGTCCTCGGGACTACCACTTCGAACCCCAACCGGCACCTCTCCAAACATGTAATCCATCTACAATTTAATATCCACAACCAATGTTAAGTACATATAAATTGCTAAAACATAATTCATTTGGGTATAATTTATATCATTATACCTTTTCAGGGAGGGTTTAGGCTTTCTTCAAACGAAATTTCCTCGACGGCCAATTGCTACGAACCTACAAATAAAAAACGTCATTAGCGTACAATAAAACTTATGACGAACAGAAACTATCATAAATAATACCTTAGAGACAATTGTATTTGAGAGAGTATGAGAGTATGAGAGGAGGTGTGAAGATGGTATGGGGGGAGGGGTATTTATACAAAAAAAAAACGGTAATATTGATCCCAGGTAGCGCTGCGCCACCCAGCCAGCGCAGCGCTGCCTGGGATCAATACTACCGTTAGTTAACGGATAGTTTGTAACGGCTAGTTGTAACGGCTAGTGTGCCACATGGCGCAGCGCTGCAACGGAAATAATCTGACTGTGCAGCCAGCGCTGCGCTGGCTGGGTGGCCAGCGCCATCTGGCTGGCGCAGCGCTGGCTACCAGTCAGATTGTGCTATTTCTGGACATTTTTACGTGCTTGGCTACTGACGGTACATATTTTTTAAAATTGTGCTACAAAATTCCAATTCCCTCGGTGAGGCCTACGACCCATTCACAAACACAACCTTTTTTATGATTAAAAATAGCCTGCCTAGCCACGAATATAGACTAACAATGGTAGAAGGCCGCCTCCCAAATTAAATAGGCAAGTTCAAAATAGATTGATGCCAGTATGATTTATTCTTGACCAAAAGTTTGTTCATGCAAAATTGGATTCGGTCTCACACCAAGGATTAGGTGGGAAACTTGATAGAAAGTGAATGAGAAATAGTTTAGAGACAAATAAGTTGCATGTTTATTAATAAGAGATGAGAGTGTAATAAAGTTTATTAATACAAGGTTGAAAGGCGGGGTGGAGATGAAAAAGGTTTGAATACATGTGGGGAGTGGGAAGCCATTTGCCCATTTACATTAGCGAAAGAAGAGGGCCGGCCAAAGGATGGTGACATAATAAAAAATTATGTCAGATCAACATAATCAACCACAACCTTAGGATTAGTAGATGTGATCTTATGCAGATTGTATATTGCAATTAATGTAATTAATTCGAATTTATTATATTTGATTTATTAAGGGTAATATTTTATAGTAGGATCTTATATTTTATTCTATGCAATCAATCATTTATATCACTTACCAAATCATGTCTAATATTATTCTGATTCAAATCCGAAATAAAAACCTCTCTCTTACTTCTTTTTTTCATTTTTCAGTCCATATCATTTTCCCAACCTCTTTGCTTGTCTCATGGAGCCTCATGATCTATGAAGCCAGCCAACATCCTATAAGCGGAGGTTTTGATCTTAATCTCATACCCGATGATCCAATCGAAGAAAATCATTCAGCAACGAATGAGAATACTGCACCATCTTCTGCCAATCTCGGAATTTGCAAGGCCATTATATATAAATACTAATTTCAAAACATGTCATTCTTAATAATCCCAGAATAATAGTATTTTCTGAATAATAGTATATCCGAATATTTCTATTTCCAGAACTTAACTTATTAGGAATAATAATACTGACAAAACAAGACAGTATCTTCCAAAAGTATTTTGATCTTAATCTCATTCTAGATAATATTTTCAACTAATACTAGTATTTTCATAATAATAGTATGGACTTTAGTGTTGCGATATTATAATATTCAATAATTGTGACAATATGGTATCGTTTTGTATTATGATAACGGTTTAAAGTTGTGTTGTAGACTATGCTGGTGTTCTAGTCGATTGGTTCAGTATTAAAGTTGTGTTCAATCCCATTTCGAATATCGCCTTGAATTTTGGTTCTTGACTCTTGAACTTCGTTTAGATCCATGACTCTTGACCGGTTGAGTCCTTCTATTCTTGATTGACTTTTCTTCTTCAGTTCCCCACGTGTTTCTGTTTCGTTAGTCATCCTGAATACAGTTATACATATCAGTATTATTAATCAAAATCGATAATCAAATCAAGATCAAAATTAATACTAGTAAGTTGTTCATACTAGTATTCTGAATATAATAGTATAATGACAAACAGTGCAAATGATCAGAGTAGCAGATCTCACTGATAAGGACTCATTTCAAGAATACTAATATCAAAACCTATAACATGAATGCCCATAATCAAAGCTCCTGATTTCATAAACACAAAACACAAAATGGACATGAACTGGAACAAAAAACAGCAGCCAAATAGCAACAAATAAGACAGATCAAAACAGAGAACAACCAAAAATCGAAGCTTTTCATGATTAGTAGTCGCAAAAATCGAAGAATAATAGTATTAACCTAATACGAGTATTGTTTCCAACCCCAAATCAGAGCAGAAACACATATACCAGAGATGAATGTTGTTCCACAAAACTAATTCCCAACAAAATCGACAATAAAACTAGATCTGATCGCACATGCAAAGTCATAAATCCAAACCTGATTATAGGTCCGACGAGATTCAAGACAGCGGCGACGGCGGAAACCAAATCGGAAACTCCAAGCGACTACTGACGAACCAGTAGTGGTTAACTGAATGTAGTTCGCCGTCAGCAGCCCCCAAAAATGGCATCAGAAACGGCGGTTACGGCGAGTGGGAGTAGAAAATAATTGGCGGCAGTGAAGAATGAGAGAAAGAAGGTGACGGTTCTTCCTTTTCAATGGTTAAAAGGGGAATGAAATTGAAATGGTAAGTTAAATGATGTAATTTTGGGGTAATTAATATATTTAATATGGGGTAATAAATCATGGGATCTCATTATTTTATTATTAAAATTCCTTTACCATTGGATGTGTTATAGGAAGATCTAATGGCGCTTATGGATTATGTCTTATAGACATAATCCAACTTTTGTCACCATTCTTAATCCGGAGATAACATTAATGAGAGATTTTAGAAAGCATATATGAAGGTGATGGTAGAAGATACCGAGCACAATTCTGGAGACAGCCATAATAATGCTGTCACCAATGCAGCATTAATCTCAGCCCTTCATTTAATCTAATGGTCAATATTTTTTACTTGTTCTTTTTAAGCTTTTCATCTCATATGAACGGATCTCATTTCGGCAAACTATTTTCTCGGTCGAATAACGAGTTGGCTGGAGAGATCTTAATTTTTGGGACATCATTTATGTATAAGGCCGTCAATGATGACACACTGAATTTTTTCGTCTCTACAGTCTGTACGAATTTTATACAGAGTGTATGTCATATACAAGTTGTAAAATGACATACAAAGTGTACGAATTTCATATAGAATATATATAATTTGTATGAACTATTTACAGTCCTAAAACAAACTGTACAAAAATAAATACAGAGTGTACCACTCTCATACAAAGTGTATACAGTTAGTATACAAATTGTACGAAAATAAATACATAATGTATAATTCACGTACAAAGTGTATACAGTTCCCCAACAGACTGTACAACAATAAATACAGAGTGTACAACTCTCGTACAAAGAGTATAAAGTTTGTATACAACTTATATAAATAACAATACGAAATGTATACAGTGTGTACAGCCGGCCAACAAGAAATTTGTCAAAGAAATTTTTTTTCAGAAAAATAATTTTTTCCCATAATTATAGATCTAATGACGACGATCACGTGGGTAGAAAAATTTTCGTCAACAGAGGCTCGTGTGATCGGGAAATTCGTCGAGAAATTTTTCGGTGATGCAAAATGGGAGGAAACTCCAACAAACTAAAATAACTTGGAAATATAAACATAGGATTGAGACCATATGATTAAACAACTCAAATCCAACGGTGGATGACAATTGTTGCATTGGATGCAACAAAATTGCACCATTGTCATGGGAATTGTAGTCAGAAGATACCAATCTTGGCAAGATGACTGATATGGAAGGGATCTGATAACGTGGTTAACTCATTTTAGTTAACATTTGCTAATTGCTAGATAATTTATGTACTCGTATCAGGAAATTGCTCTTAAGTAGTAAGACGTTTAATTTATCGAATTAATAAGACGACCCAAACATCTTAATAAGCTAGATGACGGCATTTGCAGAAGAAGCCCTATAAATCAATTTCCTCGAACGTGGTATCGTTAAGTGGAGAATCAGCCTACTACGGGTCGACAGCACATCAAGGAATGACACTGTTGGGTAAGTTTGAGCGAGTAAACAGACTATTTCTAGGGTACCAGGAGTAGTTAAGGCCTAGAGAACATATGCCTTCCAGGCCATTAGAAGTAGGTTTGACAACAGGTCGGTTGGGGTCCAAACACCTGATTTCGGTGCCCACCAATTTTGGTTCTATGTGTATCAGGTAGTGAATTGCATACCATACTCATACCTAATAGGTTTCGGCCATAATCGCAATAAGAAATCCTCGAAATTGAAGGCAAATATTTAACAAACTAAATCATTTTTCAAACATTTAAACTTTATATCTCCAAATTGAAGGCAAGATATATAGGGTAACTGAAATAGTTTCTCATCTGATACACAACGTTATATTAAAAATAACCATTATAATGAATATAACCATTAAGGATGAACATAACCATTAGATTAAAAATTATAACGTTTTACAAAACATAGCAGGGATAACCATCAATTACAACACACACAACTAGAGTACTAAAAGGAAAATTGTCGTTGCGTCAATAAGCGTGAGTGGCCGAAATACACAATATCCATATGCAGTGGTATGGGAACATCTTAATAAGTTTAAAAACGTGAAGCGACTAGATAGTAAACAAACATATAACAACCTGCAAGGGTGATGAACTCAAAAGTAGGCTGCAAGTGGGTGCCAAATATTTGTGATGACAACGCTGGCCAAGAGAGGAGAGCTCCACAAAAAAATAGCTTACCCTCTATGAGGTTCAGGAAGATCTCCTTTTCCATGGAGTCCAGTGAAGGATTTATGTCCATTGGTCAGAATCTGCATAGGAACTAGTTAAGTGTTGAACCTGATTAATAGAATTAATTCGGGCCGGTTAGGGATTAATATGTCTTGCTAGAGACCAATGTTAATTAGTGGTTTGGGTCACGGCTAATCGGACCGGGTCCTACAAGGTCACACGCCTATAGTATGGACCGGATCATTTAATAGGCCCAATCTATGGTGGATTGGGACTACTAGGCTGGCGGCCCATTAGGGTTAGGAAGGGATTAGGGTTTCTGTCATAATCCTATAAATAAGACTGTTAGGGTAGCAGTCAATCCTAAGCCTAACACACACTTTCTCTCGAAGAAAACCCTAGCCGCCATAACCCTAAAAGCCGTTCTTCGACCAGAAGTTCTAGCAAGCTTTGGCGAGGAAGATCTGGATCCCAGCTAGAGTGGACTAAGTAGAGGAGCTACATTTGAAGCTCTTTGGATCGATCTAAAGGCTACGAGAGCTACAGGAGGTATTAGTTTTCGAGCTAATATCACGCTTTAAGAATGTGAGTTACGATACCCCTTTTATTATTGATTTATATGCAAATCGGGCTTATCTAGGTTGTTTGATGTTTGATTCGTATTTCCGCTGCGATTCTGGTTTTGCATTTAACGGTTTCCTTCAGTGGTATCAGAGCCCCTTGTTTTGCATATTTTTTCATAACAAAACGAATTGCGTTTTAATAAAATTATTCAATTAAAGAAAGGATTATGTCGTGTTAATATTTTCGTTGAAAATTGTGTTTTCAAAGTGTTAATGGATATTTGAGTTTATGCGTAAACTAATAAAATAAAATAAAAAGTGTTTTATTTTACTATGCCGCTGCCGCCGACCGACGGGGCAGTAACTCTATAGAAAAAGGGGAGCAAGAGAGGGTTTGGGTTTGGAACTCAGCACAGCCCACTTTTTTCTTTCCTTTGTCCAAGCCTACTGATTTGGTCCAAGTGTTGGCCCAAAAAATCAGCCCAAACAAAAGTGTGCCCCAGCACAGAAGGAGGTCGAATGGGCTTGGGTTGTTGAACCCGCCCTTGCGGCCCGCTATTTTGTTTGAATATATATGCTATTGGGCTTGGCCCATGGCTTTATTTATTCTTGCTGAGATAACTGGGTCGGACCAGACTTGGTCAGATCAGTTCGGTTTGACCGAGTCTGGTTTAACCACTTAGGTCCGACCAGTTTCGGTAAAAAAATTAAATTAAATTTTCTTTTTGCCCAATTTGACTTGGGTTGACCAGCATTGACTAAGGTTTGACAAAGTCATTTGGCCATCAAACATAACTGTTATTGAACCGATTTTTGGGCAAGTATTCAATTTTAATCATAGGTTTGATTAAATATTGAAAAGTTTTAAATTCATAATTAATTTTCTATCTAATTTTAATAATGAGTTATTAAATTGAGTGGGAGTTTTAATTGATGGAATTTATGGGCAAGTTTTGAAACCTATATCCATGAAACTTTTAAATATTGGCGATAATCCCTATAATTGAATGAATTTTATTGTTGAAGCAATTATAATAAAGAAGTTTATTATTAGGGTTTAATTAGAATAAAAATGTTTTATTCATAATTAATTACCACCTTAATTAAAATTGGTTAATTAGGGTTAAATCTATCAAGCATGCTAGATTTAAGGTATTCACTCATGCGGTAGTGAATGAATGGATGTTATATACATGTGTTATTGTGTATATTATGCGTTTTGTGGCAAAGTGTGCAGGTTCTTGGTGATCGGATAAAAGGCTCCACCCCAATTTAATTTTACTATTATTTTATTTTGGGAAATACGGTTTGCGTACCGTTTATTTTGTTGTAATTTTATTATTTGTAAATTAATAAGATAGATTAGGAATCTTGTATTTAGTTTACAAAACTATGTAATTACAACAAAGGAGGGATGAACGCTAGTCAAAGACTCAAGGATAGGTGATCCTTCGATGATGAACATGAGACGCTTTTCCAAGATTAACGGGAGCCAAAATCCGATCACCTACAAGCGTTACTATCTGAATGCTTAGAACCATATTTTAGGTTGTTGTGTATGTCTCTTGCGCGATTAGTTCACTAGCAAACGTAGATAAAACACATCACCTAAAATGTCCCCAAAGTAAAATTGAGGCAATGCTTTACCATAATGAGACCTGTGATGCCTTTACAAGAACTAGGCCTTTTCTGCAAAGTAGACTATGGACCTATTATTGCACTGGATAGCAAGGGTGGATCTTATAGGGTCCATAAGTTCGTTTTTGGTCGTATGGTGGACGCTGTCGTTGTGATGCGTTCAACCAAATAAACTAACAAAGCTACAAAAGCTAGGGTAGATCGTATTCCACGGGCCTTCTATGATTGACTACTCCAAAAACTAGCAAAATACTCGAATGTAAGCACTTCGTGCGTGGTGTGAGTTCCACGACTTCTAATTCTAAGAAATGCAGAGAAAATTAAAAATTAAACTAAAGCAGATTGGAAATTAGGGTTGAAAACAAGGATGACAGACGAACTTAGACTTTGAATCCCCATTCGTTCCCCAGAGCATTGGTAATCAACAGATCAGCGGATTTCGATTCTCATTCAATCAATCACTAAGACACCACCATAACTCCTTACCCTTAGCTTTAAGACCTGCGAACGTTCGCTCTATCCGTTCTAACTACCAAGATTAATTAGCCGCCCGGGTACGGTCGCCTCTCGCAACGACTTAACTTAACTGGTGCAATTACTAACGATTTATGAGTTACTCTTGCAGTGGATTAACCCTAACCGGTTCCTACGAAAGGCACGCTCCAATTATAAGGTTAATTGTTCAATTTGATGTTCTAAAGTAAGGTGAGCGTTCGCTTCTATCCTTAGCTTAACAAGAATCTAATCTAGGTGATCAACCCAGACAAGAAACATGAACAATGAAGAACAAATCAAACATGAAAGAGAAACTGATTGAATTTCGAATCTAATCACCGCCGATCCGTGACCGCTTTAAAGCCCTGGGTCACTTAGGTTCATCTAGTCTAAGCTCTTAGGGCTGGCTAATGGCATAGTGGGTAATGGGTACCCGCGATCCCGGCCTGTACCCATTCGGGTAGTGGGTACCCATTACCCGAACGGGTTCGGGCTACGGGATGGCTTTGGAGGCTTATGGGTACCCACTACCCGAACGGGTAATACCCGTGGGTACCCATTAACCCCGTTTAGCCCGATTAAATAAATAATAATAAAATAAAATGTCAAACCTAATTACTTATCAATTTCATATTCGGTCATTCTCATTCTGAATTGCTAAATAATATTTTTTTAGTCATTCATTCATTCATTATCTCTCTCCTCCATTCACGACATCATCCCCTTTCCTATTTCCCTAAAATATTCATATTTACTATTTGTGCAATTAAATAAATTTTAATTATATATTATTTTTTGTTATTAGTGGGTTTAGTGGGTACCCCGGCCGATCCCATTATCATTAATGGGTACCCACTACCCGAACGGGTTTGGGCTACGGATGAGTTTCGAGTCTAATGGGTACCCACTACCCATTTCTTAATGGGTACGGGTACCCAAGCCCGTCCCATTATCCAGCCTTGTAAGCTCTAACGAGTTTACCTACTCATGTTTATCACAAAAGAATCTAAGACAAAGAAAGAGTTCATCATCCAAAGGAAGAACATAATAGAATCTGAAAAAAACCTAATTTAGACGACTCTGACAGACTTCGATCTTCAGTAAACCGGAGTCCTAGCTCCGAGTCTCCGAGGTGGAAGGGATGGTGTCACGATCTCTTTCCGGCTCTTCGAACTCTAACTCTTCGCTCCAAAACTTCAGAGAATTCTTCAAATTCTGATTACGAAAAGTATATTATGATGTCTCTCTGTTGTGGGCCGCCGATTAAGTATTTATACTTAACCCTAATTCAGCCGGATTTGCCTGATATTTTCGCCGAAAATACCAAGGTATTTTCGCCGAAAATCCTAGTGTAAATGGATGGCCCTTCGGTTGAATTCTCCTGTGATTTTCGTTTCGGTTCGAAAACTCAACGTTTCGCCGAAAACTCCTTCAGCCGGACATCAGTTGATTTGTGCTGATATTTTTGCCGAAAATACTAGGGTATTTTCGGCGAAAATTCCTTTGTAAATCGGGCAGGAATTTTCTGAACTTCATTGGCTCCTTTGATCGATTCCGGTGCAATCCCTCGAGGTTCCAACGCCTTAGACATGACCTTGGCTACTTTATTTGACGGCAAAAACCTGTGCTAACATAAAAACACTAGAAAACCATCAAATAGACCCGAAACGGGCCAAGGTAACACAAATGGCACGAGATAGGGCAATCGATTGAATATTCGTTATTCTACCCTAAAAACCATGTCTTAAGCAAAGAAATGTCGCTTAAATGAGGCTGATAATCACGTCAAATCGAGTGTCATCATCGTACTCAATGAATACAAAGGACAAAGTTTTGGTTCGAAGCATAGTCGATTTTGTGATTGTCACATAATCAACCAAGAGTCACAAAATGTTTGTGATTGACCAAAGGGTTGGTCTACCTAAATTACAAAAATTTAGTAGCAGTGCCAAAGTACGGCTAACTTTTTGATGGATTTAAGATCTTGGGATCTATTTCATTCAAGGGGACACACTTTTGTGTTAATGAAGTACATATATGCTCTTAATTTTAGAGAAAATTATTGAGCTATGTATATTTGAAACAATAATAGTTGTTGCACTTTATTTTCGTAGAATTATGGTTAGTCAACTCGTTTATCCTATCACCAAATGAATTTATCCTTATGAAGGAGAAATTCAAAGCATTGTGAATGTTAAAGGCTTTTGAAGCCCTCACCACACATAGAACAAAGTAGTGTTCTTAAGGAAATGTCCTTGAAATCCATACTTTAAAACTTCAAATAGTCACCTCATATGAGGAAGAGAAGACTATAAGTGAATTTTAAAAGACAATAGTTGATTGTCATGTGCCACGTGTTGTCATTCATAGAATCACTTGGAGTGAACTTTATGGATGCATACTCTATCTTTGGTACCCCAAACGACCAAATCTCTCCCAAAATTCATACAATGACTGCATGAATTAAGTGGGAGGAGAACTAGAAGCAATGATTGCTTCTCGTCCGTAGTTGGTTGGTTTATACACATTCTTGTGAACCACTTCGGATATGGTGTTAAGGGTAGCCGTGTTTAAAGTATTAAACAAAGGAATGAGAGGTGTGATGCCCACAAAGCACTATACAAGCAAGAGATCGTAAATGAAAATGGATTTCAGACAGAATCATATTTGTAACTTGGAAGAAGTTAGTGGTGGAATAAAACTCTGCATTGACAATGATGCTAGGTTGGCATTCATTCTAGTGGGAATTTTAGTTTCAATAACACCAAGAAGCAATAGAAAAACTCACAATCCACAAACATTTGGCATTTAGACACATTAGTTGGCTACGTATGAAACAACTTTAGACAGTTGGTGTTCAATCTCATTTTCTTGTGAGAGTTTTGATACATACGAAGCTTTAACTAATGGGAAAGATGACTAGGTCGTCATTCTTCTGCCAAAGTGAAAGAGCAAGTGATCTTTTGGCCCTCACACATACTGATGTGTATGGACCTATGAGTTCAATGGCTTGTGGAGGTTTAGAAACTTCATCACTCTTACTGATGACTTAAGTAGGTATGGGTACATCTACTTAATGAATCAAAAGTTTGAATCTTATGAAATGTTCAAAGATTCACAAAATGAAGTACAAAACCAATTGAAAGGAAGATAGAAGCCATTCGGTTTGACCGAGATGGTGAATATTGATAAAAACGATTTTACCAAGGTCGTATTCCACGGGGTCCTCTCATAGACCAATACTCACACTTCTCATAGACAGTCTAGACATTTGAAATTGGTTTGGTTTGATCGAGAAAATCATAAACAAAGGCAAAGAAATGCAATACTAACAAAGATTAAGCAAGAGAGAAAGGTGGCTCAAATCAAAGACAAATGGGGTTCTCTTGGTGGGTAGTGTCATCATGCTCAAGAGGACTAATTGAACAAACAAGCCATTCAAGATCGAGTTTGCATTTGGATGACCATGCATTTCACTTCTATAGACTCAATGCACTCTCGTAGCACCAAATCCCTATCCTAATACCACTCAACTTAGGCTCTCGCTCTCAAGCTAAGTGAAAAAGGATGCATTCTAAGTGTTTGATGAAATGCCAAGACTCAAGACCCTCTCTTAAGACTCTATAACCACAAGGCTAGGCACAACACTCTCATATCAATGCCCTAACACTAAGAGATTCACCAAAAAGCCTTTTCAAACTCAATTGAATGAAAATCCACATGCACACCAAGTGTTCGATAAAATGCCCAAGAGAGAAATCAGGTGAAAATGGTTGAAATAAGATGATCTAATCTCTTAGAACACACTCACTTCAATCCCTAGACCTATAATCTATGCAATCCAAGCACTCTCATGCATCAAATCACATTGAATGGACCAAATTAAGCAAACATGGCATAAAATGGCATTAAGAACAAGTCTAGGAATCATCCTCATACAACCAAGATCAATCATGGCAAGTTCTATACAATCATCCCTCTATCATAGCACAACTAATCTACCCATCCAAGATGAACCCTAGAAACTCAGCCACACATGGCCAAGGGAGTAAAGAGAAAAGAAGGAAAATGGTCACCAAGAACACCATGGATGAATCCTTGAGATGATCTTCACTTCTCCACTTGTAAGCACTTCTCCCAAGGTTTGTTGGCTTCAATCCTAGCTCCAATGGCTTCAAATTGCTCCAAAAATGTGTTCTAGGGTTTGAGGGTTCGTGGGTATGTGTTTCGGGTTCAAGAGGGGATCCAAGAATTCTCAAAATGGCCAAAAACAAGAGTATTTATAGTGCAGGGGGCAGTGCACGGCGTACACCCATGCACGGCGTGCACACCTGCACGGCGTGCCACACACCTGCACGGCGTGCAACCCATGCACGGCGTGCACACCTGCACTGCGCGTGTAAGCTCATATCTCCCTCGTCCGGACTCCAAATGACCTCCCGTTTGCTCCTACGCGCTCCTTGTCATCCGTACTTTGATGCCATAACCTGAAAATGCACAGAGGCAACTCCAATAGACCACGAATTTGGCTCCAAAGTGGCAACCGGACAACAAAATGACACTTTGCACAAAACTTCAATAAAAGCATATAAGTCATGTCATTTCACGAATAAAACGGGCATTTCAAAGGTCATTCATAAGCTTAAAATGCACTAATTAAAGTCACATCAAATTCCCCTACGACTAAGCTTTGCTTGTCCTCAAGCAAATGAATTAGAAAACATCCAAGTTCACAAATGACAAGTTCGGTCCATTGAGATTCAAGCAATCACAATTTAGCTTAAACTGTTCCACGAACAAACTAAACCTACACATGCAAGAACATCAACCAAACAAGTCTAAACCTCACTAATTTCTGCACACTTCAAGTAGTGGTTGATTGGGACACAGCAAAACCGACCACGACAACACCAACTCTAATCAAAAGGACTTGAAATCGGGACATGGATCGTAAGTGGTGAGTGATTATGATGTGGCTATCGACTCGACTTCATCCGCTTCTAGATCCGCACTTTACAAAACTCTGGCTAGGATCAAGGGCTACATTTGAGAACTCTTTTTCTTTCTTTTTTTTCTTACTGCATACTAGTGCTCGATTCAACACTTCACTTAGGTGTTGAACCTGCCTAGCTCACAGCCTTTGCCCTTTTGCTTAGTGCTCAACCCGACACTTCACTTAGGTGCCGAGCTTGCCTAGCTTTTCTTTTGAGCATTTTTTTTTCACAATTTAGCCACGTGATCCTTAGCCCCTTACAACTTCCACACAAGATTTTGAATTGGATTCCGTCAAATCTCAAGCCACAATCACGAAGGATCAAAAAGGGAAGAAAGACATGGAAAAGGGTGAAAATTCTGATTGCCTTCATCATCTTAGACCGGTGTTATCGAGCGGTACAAAAACACGTATCAAACCAATCAACCAACATGCAAGAGCGATAAAATCTCAGTTCTGGCCCAGACTCATTTGATATTAGTGCTAACATGCTGGTTATAGGTTCTAAGCAGGACAGTCTAAACGTCATTGTGAAAGCTTGAAGTCAATTAAACACCAAAAGTCAAGAACCGAATGATTCTACAATAGAGGAATTTGGAAACAATCAAGATCATGAAAATCAAGCAAAGCATAGCATTACATCTCTACCACAAATAATCACACCAAACCTCAAACTCCCCTACGACTAACATGAGCATTGCCCTCAATGATCAAGAGAGAGAGGGTAAGGAGGAACGAAGTTACCGCGTTGGTAGAGAGGAGCATAGGACGTAATAGTGGTGAAAGAGTTCCATGATGATCCTTGGTGAAGAGTGATCCAGAATGCTTGTCAAACCTTATTCAAAAAGCTAAAACAACACAAAAACCTCAAACAACAATTAAAAGCGAAAAATTAAAGATAACATGGGGTGCATAAACAAGTGCAATAAAGCCAAAAGAGAGCCTTGATTGATCAACACACAACCACAATCAAATAAAAATAAAACAAGGGTCTTGAGATAGAAGTGGGGCCCTGGAAATCTCACTGGGAAGGATCAACACAAAAATCACTAATCACGTATCCTTCAATTTCAAAATCCAAAACATGAAAGATCGGAGCAAAGATCAAACAATTTAACATCCACAGCTCAACGATCACATCAAAATGGAAATATCACCTAGCATGAATTAAGATCATCAGAGTCAAAAGCAACAACCTATGCTAGCAAAGATCAATTCATTAAGGACCACTCTAAGCATTAGGCATGTAAAACGGGCAATATTACTAATAGCAACATATGAGCACGAAATCACATAATGTAAGGAGGGATGTACAAAAATAGACCCATGCGTGGTGATCAAACACACCCCTCCTCACACAAAGAAGGTAAATCAGCCCCTGAATTCATCACCTGCAACACCCAACAAAATGACATACACCACCCTCAACCAACCATCCCAAAAGAATATACCATTCACCATGAACTCAAGCAAACCACAATTTGTTAAGCAATGAACTCAAGCAGCAAACCACAATTGAAGACGCCAATGGCACAACAATCATGACAACAATCAAACCACTTAGCCAAACTCAACAAGCCAATTTTCATGGGCAAAACGTCATGAAAAAATACCACAATAATACCAATGAAAAACCAAATCATAATCACCCCAATACCTCATTAACACCCCCCAAACGAATCAAACAGTGAAAAAAAAATTGTGGAAAAAAAATTGCAGGAGGGGTGCACGGCGTGCAGTGTGCACGGCGTGCATGGGTGCACGGCGTGCACCTTGGAGCTGAAAATTTTTTTGAATCCTCCTGGACAGCACGTGCACCAAACCGTGCACGTGCACGGCGTGCAGTGGTGCACGGCGTGCACCTCCTCAGCCTAAAATCAAATTTTTATCTCGACGAAAAATGACCAAAACACCGTCAAATCAACCCAAAACGGACCCCGAACTTCAGAATTTCAACACCTACGAGACCACAAAGGACACCACAACAACTCAAGGACCTTGAATACCACAAAAACACACAATCATGCAATCAAATCAAGAAGAAAAGACATGAAAAACACTCGGGTTGCCTCCCGAGAAGCGCTTGGTTAACGTCTTAAGCTCGACGAAGCACACGGACCAGCTAAGTAAAACCATCCCAACTCATTACCTCTTTGAAATCGAAGTCATTACCTTGGCATGGCACACGGAACTTGAATTGAACCTTACCGACTTCGGGAGGTGTGAGCTCGGATTTCCCGGATGATGAAGTGTGAGCAATGGAGAAGGGGCCAAACCACTTGGAGTGAATTCTCTCATCGGGTGGCTTCTTAGTCTTGATAGTCTCACCCATTGGTGCGGCTTCCTTGCCCTTCTCGGGTGGCTTCTCCACACCTTTCTTCTTAGCCTTAGGTGGAGTCTTTTGAAGCACGAAAGGTGGAGCCTCCTTTACTTCATCCTTTTTCTCCTGCGCATCACTAAGAGCAAACAACTCCGCAAGACTATGACGGACAAGGTTAGTGCTATTAGTAGCCGAAGTAAGCTCATGCGGATTCTTAGGATCATGGTGACTAGCATAAGACAAAGTAAACTCCATGCCATTTGAACGGTCAAAGATCATGCATTCATTATCGACCCTAAGTGTAAGTTTACCACCGTAGACATCAATCAAAGCACGAGAGGTTGCTAAGAAAGGTCGTCCTAGAATCAAAGGCACATCGGTACCACCCATAGCATCTAGAATAACAAAATCCACAAGGAATTCAAAAGCACCAACCTTAACCAACACATCTTCGACAATACCACGAGGGGATGTCACAGATTTATCCGCTAATTGAACATTCATTTGAGTTGGTTTTAGTTTCCCTAGGCCTAACTTCTTAAACATGCAATATGGCATAACATTGATACTAGCACCCAAATCGGCTAAGCCTCTACTTATTGCATGTTCACCAATAGTGCAAGGAATAGTAAAGCTACCTGGATCCTTAAGCTTTTCCGGTGGCCTCTTAGAGAGAATGGCGGAGCATTGTTCGTTGAGCTTTGCCGAAGTCACATCCGTAAGCTTGCGTTTGTTGGTGAAGATCTCTTTCATGAACTTTGCATATTGAGGCATCTTTGTAATTGCTTCCCCAAAAGGCATTGTAAATTGCACCTTGTCAAGAATCTCAACAAACCTTTTGAAGTCCTTTTCCATGGAATCCGCCTTCAAGCGAGAAGGATAAGGTGGCTTAGGCTTGTACGGAGGTACAACCGGTGCGGGAGGAGAGACCGGAGTAGCACTCGCCGTAGCCTCTTGAGAACCAACCTTATTGGTCATCTTAGAAGCTTCTTTAGCCTTGGCTCCTCTATCTTTAACTTCAATCTTATTCGTGTCATCATCGGAGTCAACATCTTCAACTATAACCAAATCATCATCTTGAGCACTTACCACCTTAGGTATGGCATCTTGTACTTGCTTACCACTCCTCAAAGTTACCATCATAAGCTCCTCGGGAACCTTGGGGTTGACCTCGGTGTTGGAGGGTAAAGTACCCGAGGGTCGCTCCGAGAGTGTTTTAGCAATATGACCCATTTGATTCTCCAAATTTGCAATTGAAGCTTGTTGATTTTTTATAAGTTGAATCATTGCCGCGTTGGTATCCTCTTGAGATATTGGAGAACCGCCCTCTTTGTTGTGAGGTGGTTTGTTGAATCCGGGTGGTCCATCACCTCTATGGTTGTACATTCCCGGTGGGGTAGGACCTTGGGGACCTCGATTCGGATGTCCACTTTGATTCCATTGATTTCCCCCTTTGTTCCCTTGACCTTGGGTACCTCCTTGAGTCCATTGACTACCTTGGTTTTGGTTACTTCCTTGAGTCCATTGATTGCCTTGATACCCTCTATAACCTTGGAATCCACCTTGATTAGGCTTGTTGTAATTACCTCCTTGGTTCCAAGGACGGTTGTAGTTACCACCTTGGTAATTTCCTTGAGGGTTGAAGTTTCCATAGAACCCTTGGCCTTGCACAAAGCTTACTTCCTCAATGCTTTCACCTTGGTTAGGCTCGGAAGTAGTAGAAGGACAAACATTAGCATCATGGCCTTGGCCTCCACAACACTCACAACAAAGCACCGAGGCAACCGGTGGATTACCCAAATGAGATGATGAAGTCTTAGAGGGATGCTTAGGCATACTAAGATTACTTACTTGAGAGGCCATGGCATCAATCTTGGACATAAGGAGAGCAATCATGGGATCATCTTCATCTCGGTGCCCCGGTAACTTAGGCTTCTTCCCATAGCTAGACGAATCCTTTGGTGCATCAACACTTACAGCCCGAGAGTCATAGTGAGTGTCGCTTCCATACTTAGACTTAGGAGGTTGTTGTCGAGACCAACTCCTTGTCTTGTTGGCCATCTCCGCGAAGAGTTCTAGAGCATCTCCGGGAGTGAGCATCCTTAAATCACCTCCGGCGGCTTGGTTGATCATCCTTGTATTCTCAAAATCAAGGGACCTAGCAAAGATGTCCGCCAAGCTCCATTCGGGCAAAGTTGTGATGAGGACAAGACCGAAGAAGGGCTTGGAACCGATTCCAAGTCTCATGGAAGAGCTCTCCCTTGTGTTGTGTGAAGTGGTTGATGCGGTCTCGGATTGCATCCGTCATATAAGGAGGAAAGAACTCTTCAAGGAAAGCTTCGGCTAGGCCCTCCCATGTGGTGAAAGCTCTACTCGGTTGATTCTCCAACCATGACTTAGCTCTACCTTTGAGTGAGAAAGGAAAGAGCCGGAGTCTCACACAATCCGGGTGAACTTGGTCATTCTTAACCGTGTCACATATCTCCAAGAAGTCCTTGAGATGCCTAGATGGACATTCACCATCAATGCCATTGAACACCACTCCATTTTGAACCATTTGGATCATATTAGGCTTGAGCTCAAAGTTCCTAGCATTGACGGGTCTTCGAACAATGCTAGAGCTGCCCCTTCAAGAGTAGGACGAGCATAATCCGCCAAGGTACGTCTTGCACCCCTTTGTGAGTGATCATCATCATTGGTATGGTGAGAATGCTCCGAAAGGTTGTCTTCATCTTCATGGTGAGACATGTTGTTGCGTGTGGAGCTATGAACCAAATGAGAGGGAGAGAAGGTTGGTGGCTCAATCACTTGCGCAAGACCTTGAAGTCGTGCTTGAAGACGAGTGAGTCACCTCATGCACTAGTACAAGATACCTACAAACAAGCACAACAAATACACCCAAGTAATACGACAATGCGGAATAACAAAACCAAACAACAAGTAAAAGGAAGCAAAAACTAAATTGGAAGGAAGTGAATAGATCGGTCTACTACTAAATGCTTTCAAAGGAATGAGAGAGTCCCCGGCAACGGCGCCAAAAACTTGATAAAAGCGATTTTACCAAGGTCGTATTCCACGGGGTCCTCTCATAAACCAATACTCACACTTCTCATAGACGGTCTAGACATTTGAAATTGGTTTGGTTTGATCGAGAAAATCAGAAACAAAGGCAAAGAAATGCAATACTAACAAAGATTAAGCAAGAGAGAAAGGTGGCTCAAATCAAAGACAAAGGGGTTCTCTTGGTGGGTGGTTTCATCATGCTCAAGATGACTAATTGAACAAACAAGCTAATCAAGATCGAGTTTGCATTCGGATGACCATGCATTTCACTTCTATAGACTCAATGCACTCTCGTAGCACCAAATCCCTATCCTAATACCACTCAACTTAGGCTCTCGCTCTCAAGCTAAGTGAAAAAGGATGCATTCTTAGTGTTTGATGAAATGCCAAGACACAAGACCCTCTCTTAAGACTCTATGACCACAAGGCTAGGCACAACACTCTCATATCAATGCTCTAACACTAAGAGATTCACCAAAAAGCCTTGTCAAACTCAATTGAATGAAAATCCACATGCACACCAAGTGTTCGATAAAACGCCCAAGAGAGAAATCAAGTGAAAATGGTTGAAATAAGATGATCTAATCTCTTAGAACACACTCACTTCAATCCCTAGACCTACAATCTATGCAATCCAAGCACTCTCATGCATCAAATCACATTGAATGGACCAAATCAAGCAAACATGGCATAAAATGGCATTAAGAACAAGTCTAGGAATCATCCTCATACAACCAAGATCAATCATGGCAAGTTCTATACAATCATCCCTCTATCATAGCACAACTAATCTACCCATCCAAGATGAACCCTAGAAACTCAGCCACACATGGCCAAGGGAGTAAAGAGAAAAGAAGGAAGAATGGTCACCAAGAACACCATGGATGAATCCTTGAGATGATCTTCACTTCTCCACTTGTAAGCACTTCTCCCAAGGTTTGTTGGCTTCAATCCTAGCTCCATTGGCTTCAAATTGCTCCAAAAATGTGTTCTAGGGTTTGAGGGTTCGTGGGTATGTGTTTCGGGTTCAAGAGAGATCCAAGAATTCTCAAAATGGCCAAAAACAAGAGTATTTATAGTGCAGGGGGCAGTGCACGGCGTGCACCCATGCACGGCGTGCACACCTGCACGGCGTGCACCCATGCACGGCGTGCACACCTGCACGGCGTGCACCCCTGCACTCTGCAGAAAACTCGATCTTGTAATGCTCATATCTCCCTCGTCCGGACTCCAAATGACCTCCCGTTTGCTCCTACGCGCTCCTTGTCATCCGTAATTTGATGTCATAACCTGAAAATGCACAGAGGCAACTCCAATAGACCACGAATTTGGCTCCAAAGTGGCAACCGGACAACAAAATGACACTTTGCACAAAACTTCAATAAAAGCATATAAGTCATGTCATTTCACGAATAAACACGGGCATTTCAAAGGTCATTCATAAGCTTAAAATGCACTAATTAAAGTCACATCAAATATCTTAGCCAAGAGTTTATCTTATCATCTTAAGAGTTATGGAATCATTTCACAAAACTCACTCCTCTTGGAATGTCATAGTTGAATGGCGTGTTTGAAAGGAGAAATTGAACCTTGTTAGACATGGTTCAGTCTATGATGAGCTTACTAATCTTCCAAATATTTTTTGGGGACATGAAACTACTGCGTTTACTCTGAATAGAACTCCGTCTAAGTCTGTTGAAAGACACCATATCACATATGGACTGGTATGGTACCAGTGATATCTTTTCTAAAAGTTTGGGGTCGCGAACTTTATGTTAAGCGTATGCTTTTCGATAAACAAGCACCAAAATCAGACAAAGTGCCTATTTGTAGGTTATCCTAAAGAGACAAAGGGATATATTACTTCTACAACCCTCAAGAGAACAAAGTGTTTGTTGCTCGTGATGGTGTCTTCTTGAAAAATGAGTTCATTTTCAAGAAAACAAGTGGGAGAAATATTCATCTTGAAGAAACTCAAGATGATGAGCAACAAATGGATACTGGTCCAATTACATTTGAGAACCCGATTGAATAAGAAATTGTTCAAGACAATGAAGATGTAGAGGAAAAGCCAAAGGATGGGCGATATACTCAAGTTGTTGTTGTTCACCCAAATTCGTTAGTCTAAATGGATTAGAATTCCATCCAAGAAGATTTGTAATCTTTGTTATGATTGGAACTCTAGACATCTTGCTTCTTGAAAGTCAAGAACCAATAACCTACAATCGAGCAATGACGAGTTCAGACTCCTGATCTTGGCAAGAGGCTATGATTTGATCCATTCAGATTATCCCATCGATTGCTGCATTTCATGATTATGAATATGGCAGTTGGATATCAAAACTGTCTTCCTGAATGGATTTCTGGAAGAGGATGTGTACATGACACAACCAATAGGTTTTGAAGATCCTAAAAGCTTGGGAAGATATGCAAACTTGAGAGATCCATGTATGGACTTAAGTAAGCATCAATGAGTCAAAACCTCATACTTGATGAAGTTGTCAAGGAAATTGACTTCATCTTATGTATAGAGAAAACTTGTGTCTACAAGAAATTCAGTGGGAGCAATGTAGTCTTGTATGTAGATGACATACTAGTCATTGGAAAATGTGTTTCAATGAAAGACCTGGGTGAGGTAGAGTACATATTGGGCTTTAAGATCTATAGAGATAGATCAGGAAAGCTCATTGGTCTATGTCAAGAGGCTTATACTGATAAGGTCCTTGATAGGTTCGATATGAGGGAATCCAAGAGGAGATACCTTCTTATGAACCACGACATACATTTCAGCAAAGAATTGTATCTTTAGACACAAGCTGAAAATGAGATATGATGAGTGTTCCACATGGTTTGGCTATAAACTCATCATGTATGTCATGACATGTACTCGAAGAGATGTTGCATCACGTGCAACAGATTCCAATCAAATCCAAGTGATTTTTCATTGGATTGTCGAGAGTATCCTTAAGTATCTTGCTAAAGACTTAGGATTATTCTCCAGTGATTGGAGGTGAAAAGGAAGTTGACTATTAAATGGTATTGTGACGCCAACCATTTGACTAATCGTGATGGCACGTAGTCATAATCCAGATACATCTTCATGGAGATGAAGGAGTAGTATGCTAGAAGAGCACCAAATGGATTTTGGTGGCTCAATCTGCTACGAAATCATAGTACATTGTTGCAGTAGAAGCGACAATGTAAGCTATGTGGATCAATAAGTTTCTGACAGAGCTTGAGGTGGTTCCTTCACGCCAAAATAAAGTAGGTCTTCATTGTGACAACAATGGAGCCATTTCCTAGTTTAAGGAACCAAGCCCCAAGGCCAGGTCAAGCCACACTGATACAAAGTAATATCTACTTTAAGACCATGTGGAGAAACACTTGATCAGATTGTGCAAAGCTTCAACAGATGACAAGTTAGTTGATTTGTTGACTAAGCCTCTAAGCGGTGCTAAGCATAAGTAGCACAACTTGGCAAAAGGACTCAGACAAGTTCTTGGAGATTTTCTTGGAAGACCTTGCTTAGATTTTATGTATACATTATGTAATAGAGTTTATTACATGAGATGTATGACATTGGAGTTATTGTTTCAACAAAAGGAAATAGGTTTCCTTCTCATTTGATTTTGGCTTAGAATCGAATGAAATATTCAATAGTTGAGTAGCGTTCAATGGGATCATCACCACAAGTCGCTGATGCATGAAACCCCATAAGTGAACTGAACCTCTCAAGCTATGTTTTGTCCCTAGTCTGAAGTTGTTAAACTGAACATAAACGAACTCCCATAAAGGACTAGTTTGTATGATGGTTGTGATAGTCGCGAGTTTCACGGACTATAGAGACAAAGTGTTGTCCTGCCATATACATGGGTATGTATAAGTGTTGCATACTGGACATGACCTGCTTTGGAAAGTACCCCATGACTTTCTCAAGTTATACACTTCTAGTCGATTCCTCCGACATGAGTATGGTATGACCTCATTCAATGAGTGACTCACCTTTGATTCTGTCAAACGCTCACCTGAATAAGGGAGTTAAAAAGGCATTGTTTTTAGGGTAGTCATGATTTGAGTGGGAGCATGATCGATACAAGACTGGAGATGTCTCTCCTACTGCAAAGCAGGATACGGTGACCCGGGCCCCTTGTAGAGTGAGAACTGTGGAAATGCATGGCCATGCTCAAATGGATTGTTGTTACAGTCATTTGTTTTTTTAACAGTTCAAGAATCTCAGTGACAAGTAGAAAAGTTTTGAGCTATAAGTGAGTAACCACTGCATGTTATCACGTTCTCAAAATGGTCGACCAGGAGACACAAGAAATCTTAACGTGCGGACTTGTCCCTCGGCCAAGTGGGAGACTAAAGGATTTATGTCCATCGGTCCAAATCTGCATAGGAACTAGTTAAGTGTTGGACCTGATTAATAGAATTAATTCGGGCCGGTTAGGGATTAATATGTCTTGCTAGAGACCAATGTTAATTAGTGGTTTGGGTCACGGCTAATCGGACCGGGTCCTATAAGGTCACACGCCTATAGTATGGACCGATCATTTAATAGGCCCAATCTATGGTGGATTAGGAAGGGATTAGGATTTCTGCCCTAATCCTATAAATAAGACTATTAGGGTAGCAGTCTATCCTAAGCCTAACACACACTTTCTCTCAGAGAAAACCCTAGCAGCCATAACCCTAAAAGTCGTTCTTCGACCAGAAGTTCTAGCAAGCTTTGGCGAGGAAGATCCGGATCCCAGCTAGCGTGGACTAAGTAGAGGAGCTACATTTGAAGTCTCTGGATCGATCTAAAGGCTACGGGAGCTACGGGAGGTATTAGTTTTCGAGCTAATATCACGCTTCAAGAATGTGAGTTACGATACCCCTTTTGTTATTGATTTATATGCATATCGGGCTGATCTAGGTTGTTAGATGTTTGATTCGTATTTCCGCTGCGATTCTAGTTTTGCATTTAACGGTTTCCTTCATCCAGAACAGAATTTTCATATGCCTTCATTTTGAAAAGCAAAGAGACCGAAGTGGTAGTGAAAAGGACATCAATTATTGAAGAAGCATTAGCGCAGCGAGCAACGACATTGTACCTGCGAGGAAAGGATGTTAGTAGCAGAGAGGTCAACCAACACATAATACAAACAATCTTGGTGGAGGTGGGCTAACCTGGGAAATCCATTTTCGTAAATAACTTTGACCATGTCACGATATATTAGGAGAATTTGAACCAAACACCAAGTAAATTGGGCTTATTTAAGGCAAAGTGGCATTGCGGCATGACAAGAGAAGCAGAGGGTGAAATGGTAATAATGCAATGGAGATGTAAGTAACTCATAACTTCAATCGGTGGCATCAGCGGGGGTTCTATGAGGAACCTTGAGAGAGCTAATTTGTGTGGTAGCTCGCCTGAAATATACTCCACCAGCAAAGGGTGACCAAGAGTGAGCAAGATTCCCAGAAGATGCACATGAGAGAACCTACAAATTTGGCAAAAGAACACGTGAAGAAAGGAAGAGGCTCGACTGAGAAGTGTTGCACACAGTAAAGAGTACCTATCAAAGAAAATCTTAAAATTCTGTAGTAAGGAAGCGAAAAAGGATTCTGGAAGCAGTTGTGTTGCACAGAATCCGCCCGTTATGGAGGCCTACAGATGACGGTAAAGTCAACTATCGCGAGGATGATCCATTGGAGGAAGAAAAACAACCACAAATAGCATGTACAAAACACGAACCTTGACGATGGGATACAAATAGAGCTGTGAAAATGTATATGACAGGTCTGCGAGTTTCATCATTCGTAATTTCTGCCACGATGAAGTTTGGGGAGTGGAATTTGGTGTGGACAATAGTGATCTGTGAGGAGCTGTTTATAAAGCAGGTTTCGGGAGAGGGAAATGGCAGCAATCAAAAAGAGACAAGACGAAAGCAAGATCATGTATGTGGGTCAAAGGCAGAGAACAAACCGAAGATCCTCAACAACAACTGTAAAACTGTTTGGCTTGGACTCAGCAGTGAGAGACTCGGTGATAGCCAAGAGGTGTCCAGAAAAGTCTAGCGAGGAAACATAACCAACATGAGGACCGATCGAGCAAATGAGGACAATGAAGGCATCTAGACATTGGAAAATGATTAAATTTTTACGCACCTGAGTATATTGTTTCAGACCTAATGACATTGGGAAAACAATCGACGATGGTTATATCAAAGGAATCATGTGGAAAATGGTTCCATCAAATCATAAAGGTGTTTCAACAAATTTGTAAGATGCACCGCTACTGAAAAGGGCCAGGGGCAGGTTTGCTGAGAAAGATAGACGAACGTATATTGAAACTTGTACACGATTCCTGGAAGAAGAAGCGCTGCAACGGCCGGCAGGAGCATGAGTATGACACGTATAGCCCTCTAAACGATTTGCCTTGAAAAAAAAGTGAACAATTACATGATGTTTCGAAACCAGTTTAAGAATTCTATCATAAATAGTTTCATACCGCGATGTCAATCCACTGCGTGTATAGAGACTGAGGGACATGATGCAACGCATATAACGGCTCACGCCATGTGTGGATCAACTAAAACAGAAATACCTTTGCATTAAATCCGAGGTGCAAATTAGTGATGGAATCAGTGTATTGGACCAACTCTAGAAAGGATAAAACAAACTTGTTAGGCATGTGATGGCAACATGTGTTATTGCACAAAAGAGTGAAGGATGCAAACCTTGTGGAGTGTTGTCTGGATCATACGACATGTGCATTGTTGTGTAAAAACTAAAGGCACAAGGTTTAAAATGTATATCAGAGAATCATAGAAAGACTGAGAAATCCAGAACTCAACTGTAGTGGTAAGGACGTTGGTATAGTGTAACAAAAGAGATTACATTTTTCTATTTGTTTAATTAAGAACTAGCTTGTGCCCGCGCTTTGCAGCGGACAAAATATTTTTCTAGGAAGAATGAAAATTAATTACATGAAAATTAATCGAGTCTCTGACTCTCTCATAAGGTTATACTGCTCCTAGTATTTAATTATGTTATCCGAACGCTTTATTATGTGTGTTCCCAAGTCAGCTCCATGACCCTTATTCACCCGTGCGTCCTCAAAGTGGTTCGCCTCTCTATTGATGTGTTTTAAAGTAACCTTCCAGTTCCTATACAACAGTCTTCTATACTGACAAACGATTGTTGCATGTTGGTGGTCCATGTACGTGGTCGTTAATAAGAGTTTAACTATACATATGAAGTCGATTTGCAATTCAAGGTCTCTCACCCCAACATTTCAAGCTCTCTCTATGCTTATAACAATGCTTTGTGAGTTCTACACAGGTTATTGAACATGTTCCAAGATTGGTCATGAAGGCATCTATAGTCTGTGCCTTATAGTCTCTTAGAACTCCTTCCAATGTCACCACTTTCGTTTGTTGCCACTAACACGTCCGACCTGTGGCCATGTGTAGATAGTTAATAGTAACCTCAATAGCTAAAACCTCATAAAATACTATTAAAAATGAGACATTATTAAAGATCGAGTATAATAGAGAATGATTAAGGATGAAAAACTTAAATGAAAAAAAGAGTCTAAAATTAAACTAAATGTAAGTAAATCTTACTGCATATTAAAAAATTGTATAATGAATTAATTAAAGATGGTAGGAAATAATTTTTCTATTATTTTTATTTTTTATTTTTAATGCATTTTTTCATTTTATCCAATGAGAATTTTTATGTAAATTATTTGAATGGTTTATGATTGGTAATGGATCTCAATATTTTAGTGTTTGTAAGTAATGACTATAGTTGGAGTTGTACCTTTTGATTTTTGTGTATGGTTGTGTGTAGTACTTGTTTATGTACTTGGATTTGATTTGATGTTTGTAGTTTGACAATTCCTATATTGTTGACATATATTTTCTAATTGTTTTCTATTTTTTACATTGATTTTTAGATCATTATTTTTTTCATTTTTTATTTAATTATTAACATATCATGAACTTCTAAGTAACAATTGTTATAAAAAAATTCAAATATAATTTTTTTATAAAGTATAGTTACTATAATAATTTTTTATCCAGATAATTATTGTTAATGTAAACTTGATCAATACTCCTGTTTAATTAAAATCATGTGGACCGTATAAAATTAATAAAAATATAGAAATGATGATTACATTCATAATGAACATGATGAGAAATGTAGTTTGAAAAAAGATAGTTTATTACTATAATTTTATGTTCATTTTTGGAATGATTATATATAAAAGGTTGGTATGTCCAAATAGGAAATGGGAACATAATATTTATGATTTTTTATTTATTTGAATATACGTGTGTATTAAAAGGAAATAAGCCAAGTCCACACTATACAAACACACAGAATCAAGAAACACTCCCAATCTAGTGACCGAAAGAAAAGGAGAACATAATATTTATGATAAAACCTGTAATAAAAAAATTATTTCATGAGAAAGACAAACCAAAAACTTATCTACTCACTCGATTGTGTGGAGTTCTCTCTCCTGGTGAGTTTTTAGGTCAGCCGCTAGCAGGCTGCGTTTTTCGTGCGGCGGCCGTCGGCCGGTTGCTATGGTTTCCCTTTCTGCTCAAGTTGATGGTTCGTCTGCAGCATCCTGGGCATCGATTGTTGCTGGTGAGAAATCGGATCTACGCTTTGTTGAAGCCTCAAAAAGTTTCGTTGTTGATGGAGTGCTGAAACTTCCTAAGGAAGTTCTGGAAGTCGGAGTGAAGAAATTGAAGGCAGCTGTCGTAGCACAGTTCTTGGGCAATGCTCCGCCGATTAGGGTCATTAGAAGTATGATAAACTGCCTTTGGGGCTACGAGGGAGAGGTGGTGCTCTCTGTTCTGTCGGAGAACTTCTTCCTTTTCGAGTTCAATTCAGAGGCTCTCTGTAACTGGGTTTTAGCTCGCTCATGGCATATCCATCATTCAGCTATGGTCCTCCGTCGGTGGGTGAAAGGTATCTCCCCTATTGATTTTTCTCCTAAGGAGCTACCTGTATGGATTGTATTAAAGCATGTTCCGCCGATTCTAATTAACCCTGAGGGGATTAGTTGGTTAGCGAGTCAACTTGGTAGACCTATCAATAAATTTGGTAGGGATGGACTTGATATTAAGATCTGTGTAGTGAAAGATATCCTGGAAGAAATGAAAACTGAGATTGTGGTTGAATTGGATGAAGATGAGTGTGCTGTTATTGCTCTTGATGTGCCAGAATCAAGAACTTACAAGGAAACAAGGGCCAAAAAGTGGGTTGTTAGGGATATGGTTCCAGTAGTTGCGGCCAGCTCTTCAGGTTTTGTCCCTGAATCTGGTTCTCATATACCAGTTGGAGGCGAGGGAGATGATACTAAAGCTCCTGAGGGAGTGGAGAAGCCACCCTTTCAAAGGAATGGTAGTGCTCCAACTGGAAATAGTGCTCCAAGCCCTGCCAAATCAATTGTAGATGGAGATGGAGTGATTGTAAGTGAGGATGAACAGAACAGTGATGGAGTTGGAGATGAAAAACCAGAGGTTGGTGTAGGTATTCGTCTTGGCAATGCTACTTTCGGGGATTTTTTCAGCTCTGCTAAGTTTGCTTCTCCCAAAGGAATTGTAACCAGGCAGCAGAAGAATAGAAGAAGATGAATTGCTTATATATGTGGCTCTCCTCTGATTGCTTATGGTGTTTGGATTGTTTATTAGGCGTACAGTTTTGGAACAACCAAAGTTTGGAAGGTTATTCTGTTTGGGCAGAAGGTGGAAACTTTGCTGATCTAATGATAGTTTGGCAGGTGGTTTCTTAGACTTTGTTGGTTTGTTAACAAGGGTGCAAAACGGAAAATGGGGTTAAGTTTGGTAGATATATCTCAAGTGGTTTGAACTTTTATTGTTTTTAGATATCTTTTTAGTGGTAGGCTATAGAGAAACAAGTCTTGACATGTAAGCTTCTTGGTTAACTAGTCTTTGAGATTTAGTTTGTACTTCATGATAGTTTTGATGATATGAAACCCTTTATTCATCAAAAAAAAAAAAAAAAAAAAACTTATCTACTCCATTGAATATTTTATGAATAAAAAAACTCATTTTGTGTTAGCAAAATAAATTTTATTTGTCTAAATTGGAGAAGAAAATAAAATATCATGAAAACCAATAGATAATTATCATATGGATTATTTTAATGAAATGTGAAAAATAAGCTCATTACGAAATTGGAGAATGTTGATTGTGTTTATCTATGTTGGTGGATGTTGGTTCTTCGTTATTCATCATGTCTTGATAGATTAGTTATTCATTCATTATGCTCAACAAACTCTAAACACGTGATGCATAATTTGGATTCTCGGACCCTTATATGTTGTTGTGTGTGATGCATTTGAACCAAACCCTTATTTATATTTTCTAATGGTCAGTCTCCAATTATTTATCCTAATGATCAACTCATTTTAATTAATTGTGATGAAATAAAAAAACGATAGATGACTCAATAAATTATTTCATAAATTTTTGGCTCGTAACTTCTCAAGAGAATAAGAAATTTTATAAATTTGGGAGAGAGAAAATCTTGTTGTGGGCTAGAGAGTTCTGAAAGTGAAATTATAATAATTTTGTCATTTTGCCTGTAATACGTAAAAAAGATTGTAAATGAACATTTCAATTTCATATGAAAGGAAAAATTATGAAAGAATGTCAAATCAATTTTTTTGTTAAAAGGCTAATTTTAAATTGTTTTAAAGTATAAATTAAGGAAAGAATGAATACAAATTAATCAATAAACATATATTATTAATGGGATTTTATTTTAAACTCGATAAATATTAATGAAAAAATTATGTTATAAAAAATTAAAGGAACAGTGTAATAAAAAGAATTTAAAAAGAAACTAAAGTAAATAAACGTGGGTACCATCCCGAAAAAATGTGGGAGTTTAATGAAAAGAGAATATCGTTTTACTTATTATTTATTTGTAGCTGGTATTGTTGTGATTGGCTAATAGGAATTTTCTTTTATGGTTCATTCCGCACTTGTGAGATCCGGGCAGTCCGAGAGGGACCACCATGCTCTTCTCGAGAATCTATATAGCCCTTATCAATGTACGGAGTAGAAGTTCTTATAGGGATTTTTGTAGAATCGACAAACATTGAGCACAAGATTTATTAATTAATTAATTAATCTCCCTTTATATAAAATAAAAAATACTAAAACAAAGAAAATGTGGATAGCATCACAAACAATGTGAGAAGATCAATTTATTTTTTATTTAAAATGTATTTAAAAAGTGAATAATTGATGTGAGAAAATTATGATTGGTTACTTAGTTAGAGAAAGGATAAAAATGGTCTTTTGAATTTACGTATATAATAAAATATAAATAAATTTTTAATTTATTTAAACTTAACGATAAGAATTAGTTATACTTTATTTGTATCATTATTCTAATAATTAGGGCGGGAATCTTTTTTCCTAATAATTATGAGTCTCATTTGAATTATGGAAGCGTAGGAAGATGATGGAAATGAAAAAATGATTTTTTTTGGTAGTGCAAATGAAAAAATGATAGCAATGGACGATTAGGAAAAGTAGCCCCTTTATGATTTTTTTAAATTTTATTTTTGATTAAATAATTAAGTATTGCACAATATCTATAAACTTGGAAGAGTGGATAGTTTTAACAAAAAAAATCCGGTAGATTTGTTATTTTGAAGCAACAAATATCTTAATCAAAATATATTGAAAAATAATAAAAAGTTTTAATTGGTGAAATTCTTACACTCAAAAGATGGAGAATAAAAGGGGGCTTGATTATATTTGCTTAATAATAATAATATATAGATATTAGATTTATTTCAGAATCAATTTGTTTATTAATTAGTTAAATTGATTTACTACTGAATTTACTCCTGGCGTGAAATGCATTTTAATCCTTTTACAGGGCATTTGGTATGGGGTGATTCTTCCCCATGATTATAAAAATCTAGGAATTGTTAAAATCAACCGTTTCTAGTGGAACATTTTGTTGGAAGAAATGCATGTATTCAACCCCATGTGTATTGATGACACTCGATTTGACGTGATTATCAGCCTCATTTAAGCGACATTTCCTTGCTTAAGACATGGTTTTTAGGGTAGAATAGTGAATATTCAATCAATTGCTCTATCTCGTGCCATTTGTGTTACTTTGGCTCGTTTCGGGTCTATTTGATGGTTTTCTAGTGTTTCTATGATAGCACAGGTTTTTGCCGTCAAATAAGTAGCCAAGGACGTGTCTAAGGTGTTGGAACCTCGAGGAATCGCACCGGAATCGATCCAAGGAGTCAATCAAGTCGAACCAAATTCCTGCTCCATTTACACTGAAGTTCTCGCCGAAAATCCCTTGGAGTTTTCGGCGAAAACTCAAGCACAAATCGGCAGTGCTGACAAGAAGAAGTTTTCGGCGAAAACTCCAAGTTTTCGCCGAGAACCCCGGCGTCTGAAAATCACAGGAGAATTCAGCCGGCGATCAGTCATTTTACAAAGGAATTTTTGGCGAAAACTTCAGCACATTTTCGGCGAAAATTCAAGGCAAAATCCGGCGGAATTAGGGTTAAGTATAAATACTTAACCGGCGGCCCAAAAGGGATAGACCTCATAATATCAATCATAATTTCCAGACCTAGAAGTTCGAGAGAGAGTTTAGAGAGTTCAAAGAATCGTGGATAGATCGTGACGCAATCCCTTCACCTCGGAGACTCGGAGCTAGGATTGAAGATTACCGGAGATCGAAGCTTCGCCGGAGTCGTCTTAATTAGGTTTTTCAGATCTTTTTCTGTTCTTCCTCTGTTTAAGATGAACTCTGTCTTTGTCTTTGATTCTTTTGTTATGAACATGAGTAGATAAACTCGTAGAGCTTAGATTAGAAGAACCCTAAGTGACCCAGGGCTTTAAAGCGGTCACGGATCGGCGGTAATTAGATTCGAAGTTCAATCAGTTTCTCTTTGCATGGTTGTTTTGTTCGTCATTGTTTATGTTTCTCTTCTGGTTGGTCGCCTAGATTAGGTTTATGCAAGCTAGGGTTAGTCTCCAGACAGCTTCCCTGCTTTGGCGCATAAACTTGTCTTCCTTGATCACCTAGTTTAGATTCTTGTTAAGCTGAGGATAGAAGCGAACACTCGCCTCTCCTTAAAACATCAATTCAACCAGTTAACCTTATAATTGGAGTGTGCCTTTCGTAGGAACCGATTAGGATTAATTCACTGCAAGAGTAACTCATTAATCGTTAGTAATTGCACCAGTTAATTAAGTCGTTGCGAGAGGCAACCGTACCTGGGTGGCTAGTTAATCTTGGTAGTTAGAGCGGATAGAGCGAACGTTCGCCGGTCTTAAACCTAAGGGTCAGGAGTTATGGTGGTGTTTATAAATTGATTGAATGAGAATTGAAAACCGTTGGTCTTGTGATTGCTGCTGCCTTGGTGATCTAAGCGGGATTCGAAATCTAAGCTTGTCTGTCGTCTGTCTGAACCAACCAATCATTCTGTCTTTTAATTTCATTTTAAATTTTCCTGCATATTAGTATAGAAGTCGTGGAACTCACACCACGCACAACGTGTTCAAACTTGAATAAATTGTCAGCTTCTTTGAGTAGTCAATTGGAAGAAACCCTGTGGAATACGATCTACCCTAGCTTCACTACAAAAAAATCACCTTTTGCCAACGGGAAAAACCGTTGGCAAAGGTCAAAAAAACCGTCGATGAAAGTTTAGGCGACGATTTTTTGGCGTCGGCTTGTATCGTCGGCAATACGGCGTCAGCGAATGTATCAGGCGACGATTTTTCAAAATCGTCGGCAAAAGAAGACCTTTGCCAACGGTTTTGATCGTCGGAAAAAGAAGGCCTTTGCCAACGGTTTTCACCATCGGGCAAAAGGAGGCTTTTGCCAACGATTTATTTCGTCGGCAGAATGTGGCTTTCACCAACGGTTTATTCCCATACCAAAAGTGAAATGCAGTGGATAGATCTTGTATTGTGTTACCATACCTTTTTCTCTATACTTAGAATGATGTAGTACTCATATGGATCCAATGTAACCATTTATATATATGGAATAGTAGCTAAAACTAATTTCGTACATAATAATTTGTTTATACACGACTTCTTAACACCGACAAGTTCACTCCTACATGTCAAAACTATAAGCTCAATTCTTAACTTACAAGTCATAAGAACAATGTTAGTTCCCTCCTACATCTAAAGTGCCCAAAATGACAGTTCTTGACAACTTTGTGTTCACTTCATCATATTCTTCCACTCATATGTACCTACAACAAAAGCAAAGAAACCTAACAGTCAAATAGTTTTTTCAACACAAATATGAAAACCTATTTTGCTAAAAAAAAGACATTGAAATCATCTACTGGTGGCTAATATGATCAGATTTTGTAGTGTCTAGATCCCACTATTTGAGATGAATCCTAATGCAACATCAACAACAATTCAGACGACTGCAGTGAGGTTTCTGAAGAAAAAGAGTGCGATCACAAGCAAATGAACTACAAAATTCGAATCAAACTCAGCAAGCAACAACACAAACAGAAATCAGAAGCAAAAAAAAGGAAAGGATAGAGACGAGAAAGATCACACAAAATGCCCCCTACTTTTTATCTTCTGTCCTTAGAAGCTTAAGCTCTGTTTTCATTCAAAGAAAATAGTTCAACCCAACTCGCTAGAGGAATTTTTTAGTAAATAATGTTTAAAATCTTAGTGTTGAAACACAAACCGAGAATCTTAGTGGTGATATGTATGTTGATTCACAAGAAAATGCAGAAAGACAAGATGCATATGACCTACTGTAGATGACATTAGTGTTAAGGAACAAGAAAATATAACCACGCCAACTGTTGTTCATAATGTTAAACAAGATAATAATTCTAGTAAACATTCTGAGCAAAACTTTAAACAACTATTCTTAAAAGGCGTGGAAATTAGAGAGCAAGTTCTTCTTAAAAAATGCATCACTAGTCTTCAAAACAACAGAGAAATTAAGAAATGCACAAAACAAACCCATGCCCAACTTCAAACTAATCCCTAGATTTAAGAAAAACACTCAACGTTCAAAGATATAAGCAACTCACCTGTATCCATCTAACTCGGAAAAGCTTGAGATGGGTTACCACAAAGAAGAGTTGGCCTTACTTCTGGTCCCTTTAGCAACCTGTAAATCGACACTAAATCAAGTGGACAACCAACAACCCTAAACTAAACCAAGTCTGCAACCTGAAAATCGAAAGTAAATCAACCAAGCAGGCCAAGAACAATAAACTAAACCAAGCCAACAACCTGCAAATCGAAAGTAAATCAAGCAAGCAACCTGCAAACCTAAACTAAGCGAGAAAATGAAATATAATTCTTAAGCAACTTCATAATGATCATCAGCTGATTCTGTAGATATTACACGAATCTTTCGTTTACCTGATTCCATTTCCTGGCTTCTTGATACCATCTCATCACTCTGTAACCAGAAGAACAAAACTCTTTCAACGATCTGATCATTTAAGGGAGAAAACAATGATCGATTACTGACCCGTTAAGAGTGACGCGACTTGTAAGATCGAATATGATTAGGATCACCACTAAGTCCTTGCAGGACACCGAAATCTGCTCCCGCAGCTGCTCTCCTCCTGTCCCCCGTCAGCTCCGCCGTTAATCAATTTTTCCTCCGATCGTCAGGAAAACTGGAAGAATTTAACAACTGAGAAGAAGAACACACACAGAAGCGAAAGATAATCAAGATTTTAGCTTATTAGCTTTGACGAAGCCCTATTAAATCGTCAGGGGAAATGACTTAGCCATACCTGTGAAAGAAGAAGATCTATTAAATCGTCAATACTGAGCAATGACAAATAGGTGAAATCCAAATCAAACCCTAAGCCTTACCATCGAAGAAGTTTGTCCCTCCGCCGTCGGCGTTACTACTTTCGGAAAATTGGATGGGCGTCCAATTGGTTAGGAGGAAGAAGAAGAGGAGGAGGAGGAAGAAGAAGAATTGGCGATTGGTGAGGTTTAAGGTAAGCTTGATTAGGGTTCATGGAGAAATTCGGACCTGGGTTTTTTTTTTCCCAGAGAAAGGCTCCTGTTTGAAGAATAGAGGTTCCCGACTTCGTGTGTTGACGATTAAAAACCTATGATATGGATTTTAGCGTAATATATTATATACATAACTAACAGTGCAATCGCTTAACAAATTGGATCAGGTGTGCTAGTGGTTAGACAGTTAGTTTCAATATTGAGGTCTCAGGTTCGAAGCTTTCAACTTACTACTATTATTTTACATCCTTTAACTTTATGCAGTGGTTTATAAAAAATCGTTGCCAAAAGATTCGCCTTCTCCAACGAATTTAAAATCGTTGGCAAAAATTTTACTTTTACCAACGATTTTAAAAAAATTGTTGCCAAAAGATTCGTCTTCACCAACGAATTTAAAATCGTTGGCGAAAGTCTTACTTTTACCAACGAATTTAAAATCGTTGGCGAAAGTCTTACTTTTGCCAACGATTTTAAATTCGTCAGCAGAAAACCGTTGGCAAATCTTCTGTTTTTTGTAGTGCTTCTAGCTTGGTAGTATTTGATCACTGTTCTGCAGCTCATCAAATTGGCACCGTTGCCGGGGACTCTTCTATATTGTTTGAAAGAAGAGTTGGCATTTTATTCTTCTACTTTCCATCTTTCATTTTCCATCACACTTCGATTTTACACCGGTTGTGCTTGTTTTTGTCTTTTGCAGGTTAAGAAAATTCAGAAGCAAATCACTTCCGATCCACCTTCCACTACCGCAATGGCTGCTCAAAAGAGTCTTGCGGATTACTATAAACCGAGTGCGGCTAATTTTCGGTCTAGCATCGCTGTGCCGCACAACGATGACGATCCTGACTATGAGATAACGATCCCCTTCCTGGAAATGATCTCTAGGGACGTTCAGTTCGAAGGGAAGCCACAAGATAACCCATGTACACATTTGGCGAACTTCCTAGCCATGTGCGAGACGTTCAAGAGTGGGAATCTCGGTAAGAACACATTATGCTTACGAGTCTTCCCATTCTCCCTTAGAGGCGCCGCCAAGAGATGGCTCAGTTACAAGCCACCTGGCCACTACACCGATTGGGATAGTCTAGCTCAAGACTTCATAGAGGAATACTTTCCTCCTTCAAGAACTACATTTTATAAGGACAGCATTGCCAGATTTGTTCAGAAGAGAGGAGTAAGCCTATATGATGCTTGGAACGAATTCCAAGAACTCCTCTACGATTGCCCTCATCGTGGATTCGAGCAGAGACAGCTAGCTGAGATCTTTGCCCGAGGGATGAACGAAGAATCAGCTGAATGGGTTAACTTCTTAGCTGATGGTGACTACACCACACTCGCACCAGAAGCTGCTCCCCTTCACTTTGCAAACTGCGCATCTAAATCCAGGAATTGGGAGAGACAGTTTGAAGCAGCTAAAAGCCGACCAATCCTGAAGATGAGATCAAGATCGAAGTATAGAAACATATGAAGAAGATTTTCGGTAACTGGTCTACAGAGGAAGTGAACTTTATTGATCAAGGCTTCACCAACAATCAAAGAGGCTACCCCGACTATCGTTAGTTCAGACAACCTCCTCAACAACAAGGAAGCTTCCAAGAGCATCCTCCTCACAACTTCTGATTCAACCAGAGTCAAAATCAGTACTTGAGCAATAGTTATCAAGATCAACCTCAGAGATCTACATCAGGGAACACAAGGGATATTGAGGTAGACAAGAAGCTCGACCTGATCATGGCAAGGCTCGATAACTATGAGGAGAAATTCAAGCTTCAAGCCGACATAAATCAAGAACATGAAGCTCGAGGTCAACAAATGGAGAGCATGGTGAATAACATGTTTAGCTTGCTAACTAGTAGCCCCCTCCTTAATCAATCATCGGTTCAAGTTGACTCTACCATTAGGAAGGAGCACGTCAAGGCCATCTCCACAAGAAGTGGCAAGCAATTAGCCGATCCTGCAGCTCCTGAACCAGCCATAATTCCTGAAGCTATAGCCATTGACAAGCCAGAGATCGGGGAGGAGGATAGAGAAAAAGAAGAGGAGGCGACTGCCCCGCCTTCCCTGACAAAGACAGAACCTGCGACACCTCTCCCTCCATATCAACCTCGGATTCCGTTTCCTAAGGCCGCGCAATCAAAGGATAAAGATCATGATACCCGGTACAGAAAGTGGTATGGATACTTGAAGAATACAGATATCAAGACACCAATTACTGATGCTATCCAGGTGATACCGGAGGCTGACAAAATCGCAAAGGATCCTGCGAAGAACAAGAAGAAGGAAGAGTTGTCTTCCGTCTCCCTCGAGGAAGAATGCTCCGCCATCCAAAGCCAGGCGACACCCATACCTCCCCCAGCTAAGTGTCGAGATCCCGGTGTTTTTACTTTGCCTTGCACTATTAATGATGTGAAGATTGATCGTAGTGTAATTGATCTAGGTGCTTCTATTAATGTTATGCCTACTTGCCTGTTTGAGAAATTGAACCTAGGAGAGTTGAAACCAATTAGCATGCATTTAGTGTTTGCCGACAGATCTGTTAAACTACATAGGGGAATAATAGAAAATGTGGCTGTCAGTTGTGGTCCTTTTACTATTCTGGTTGATTTTGTTGTTATGGATACCCGAGGGGAAGATGTCACTCTTCTCCTAGGCCGACCGTTTATGGCGACAGCCGGCATTACCATTAATGTCCCAAATGGCTCGTTGACATTAAGGGTCGGCAAGGACACCATGACATTCCGCCTCAAGGACGGTATGCAAGTCCCAATCAAAGAAGAGATGCATTGTTTATCTGTTGAAGCTGTGGAGTTGACTTCGGTAAACTCTAGTTCTAATGAAAAATCTGGAGTTTCTTTAGAAATTTGCTTGCCAGGTATCGGACAGGTCCCTAATCTGAAGAATGAGCTGCCGGCACTAAAGCCGAGAAAGAAGGAGGATCCGACGGCGTCCCCTCATGAATCGCCAAACATTAAAGATCCTGGCGAGATAAAGAAGGAGAAGAAAGAGAAGACGAATGCGGTTTTGAAGCCGATCGCTCAGCCCCCGTCTACCGAGCCACCGGGGAAGAATAATCCTCTGAAGGACGCTTCTTCGAAAGAACTGGTCGGGCCATTCGAAATTTCTGGTCACCTTCCCGATGGACGAACCAAGCTAATTCACGCACACGGGAAGAAGTTCACACTTGCCGGAGGATCCCCAAGGCCATATTTCATGATCTCCTGAATTTTTTAGTCAGTCTTTTTCGTCGTTCGAATCAGGTTCGGGGAGCCAAAGTGTCAGTTTAATTTCCTTTCATTTTGATTTGTTTTCGGTTGGGTTTTGAAAAAAAAAAGTGTTTTAAAATGGGTTTTCGGCGAGAATTAAAATTACTCGCCGAAAACACTTTGCAAAAATCAAACAGTGGCTTTTCCATTATTTTTGCCAATTTTCGAAGATGTTTTCACCAAAAACTTGTGTTGTTTTGAAAATCAGTTTCCTTTTTTTCGGTCCGATTTCAACGCATACTTGATCGTCCAAATCGGAGCTCTGTAGCTCCGGTTATCCCCGAAACAAGTTTTTCACGTTTTTGGCCAACTTCGTCGCTTTCCGTCCATTTTCTTGAGTCGTGTCTAAAAGGTTAGTTATTGGGTTTTCAATTTCGAATCTTTTAACATGCTGATTATTGAATTTTGACGAGTTTAAATTCGGTCTACCTCGTTTTGCGTGTCTGCTGTTTCGGTGTGATTTTTTTCTGAACTGCTTGAGCTTAGATCTTCTAGATTGCTCTAGGAGTGTCGTGCCGTGAATTTGAAAAAAAAAAGAGTCAAAATATTTTCAAAATTCCCCTAAACCTTCTTTGTTCGACTTTTATTCAGTGTGGATCCGGGACCCTTGTCCCGGTATCCTTTTGACCTTTTTGTTGTTTTTGTTTTGTAGGAACTCGAGTAGCTACTCCGCTCCGCTCGGGCTATCCGTGCTCATCCCTACACCGACCATCTCATTCCAGGTTCTTCGTATCTCTCTACTCTAGTTTAGTCCTGTGAGGACACAGAACGATTTAAGTGTGGGGTAGGATGCTAGAGAACCTTGCATGAACTTGATTGCCCTTAATTGTGTGTTGTGTGTTTCTCGGTGCCTTTCCAGTTTCTCTAGCATTAGAATTGCTCGGTTCTTGATGTTAAGTTGTTGTTCAATCTGTCATAATGATGCTTAGACTGCTTCACCTAGAACCTGAAAACCAACGTGTATACTTTGATGCTAAATTGCCTGGTCAGAACAGATTTTTAAAAATCACACTTGTAGTTTGTAGCCTTGATTGCATGAAAATGACCGAATCCGACTAGCAAACCAAATGTGAGCTTTTGATCCATTGCACGTAACTTACAATTTCAATTCTTTTTGAGTGGTTTTCTGTTTGCTTGAATGAGTTAGAATTTGCATGAGACCTACTCGAGACCACACGATGACACGAGTTCTAGAATGATAGGGGCACCTAGATTCAGTTACTAAGCCAGATAGTCTACCCAACGTTAAATCCATTAGGTTTAAACCCTTGAGTTTGGCATGTTCTTTCGGTTCGATATACATTACAGCCATTCCCCATTCTTTCATTCCCCGTTGATCCCTTGTGGTTGTAGTTCTAGATTGACCTACCGGAAGTCGGTTTGTGGTAACCTGCCTATAGCCATTAAACAGGTGGTCTTAGAAATTATGTTCAAACGTGTAAACCGCTCTAGCAACTAAAAGAAAGAATCGGCACAAAAGAAAAAAATAAAATAAAGAAGAAAAAAGCAAATTTCGAAAAAAGTAAGAAAAAAAAAAGAAAAATCAGAAAAGCCAAAAAGTTTCAAGTTCAATAAACATTCTTCTCCCTACATATGGAAGAACGAAGTCAAAAGAAAAGAAAAGAAAAGAAATGTGTAAAGAAAATAAAGTGCTAGGTTGCTTGAGGGTATCATAGGACGAGCGTTCACTATTCTACCCGTGTCTGGTTAGACGGTAGGAAGCCATAGGCTTGATTCGAGGGAAGTTAGTCGAAAGCTACACCACACCAAAGCCATCATCATACATTCCCATCATCCATCTCATCATAAACCCTTGTAGTGTAGAATTCGTTACAGTCCTAGCAGGGAAGTCCTTCTTGACTAGTTACTCGTGTTGTCACAGTGGTGGAGATGTGGTCGAATTACAAACTTATGACATAATTCAGTAACATAAAATGATTGAGAGCAGAAACACGTCCTTAGACACAGAGAGTGAGAGTTCCCCCATTTACTATATATTTCCTGTGTGAGGAGTCTGGTCGGTCAGGTCAAATTCGTGTATAATTGGTTGCTACTACTTGTCGTGTGCAGTTTTAAGTGAGACCAGGTTGTTTGGCTGATCAGTATGCATGTTAGGTTTCTTGTTCTAGGAATTATCTGTCTAATAATCCATTGTGTTTAATTGAACTCCAATTTAATAGATCTTGTCATTTGTGAACATGAGCGTTTCTATTCAGTTTGCTTGAGGACAAGCAAAAGCTTAAGTGTGGGGTATTTTGATGACACTCGATTTGACGTGATTATCAGCCTCATTTAAGCGACATTTCCTTGCTTAAGACATGGTTTTTAGGGTAGAATAGCGAATATTCAATCAATTGCTCTATCTCGTGCCATTTGTGTTACTTTGGCCCGTTTCGGGTCTATTTGATGGTTTTCTAGTGTTTCTATGATAGCACAGGTTTTTGCCGTCAAATAAGTAACCAAGGACGTGTCTAAGGCGTTGGAACCTTGAGGAATCGCACCGGAATCGAGCCAATTAGTCAATCAAGTCGAACCAAATTCCTACTCCATTTACACTGAAGTTTTTGCCGAAAACCCCTTGGAGTTTTCGGCGAAAACTCAAGCACAAATCGGCAGTGCTGACAAGAAGAAGTTTTCGGCGAAAACTCCAAGTTTTCGCCGAGAACCCCGGCGTCCGAAAATCACAGGAGAATTCAGCCGGCGATCAGTCATTTTACAAAGGAATTTTTGGCGAAAACTTCAGCACATTTTCGGTGAAAATTCAAGGCAAAATCCGGCGGAATTAGGGTTAAGTATAAATACTTAACCGGCGGCCCAAAAGGGATAGACCTCATAATATCAATCATAATTTCCAGACCTAGAAGTTTGAGAGAGAGTTTAGAGAGTTCAAAGAATCGTGGAGAGATCGTGACGCCATCCCTTCACCTCGGAGACTCGGAGCTAGGATTAAAGATTACCAGAGATCGAAGCTTCGCCGGAGTCGTCTTAATTAGGTTTTTCAGATCTTTTTCTGTTCTTCCTCTGTTTAAGATGAACTCTGTCTTTGTCTTTGATTCTTTTGTTATGAACATGAGTAGCTAAACTCGTAGAGCTTAGATTAGATGAACCCTAAGTGACCCAGGGCTTTAAAGCGGTCACGGATCGGTGGTAGTTAGATTCGAAGTTCAATCAGTTTCTCTTTGCATGGTTGTTTTGTTCGTCATTGTTTATGTTTCTCTTCTGGTTGGTCGCCTAGATTAGGTTTATGCAAGCTAGGGTTAGTCGCCAGATAGCTTCCCTGCTTTGGCGCATAAACTTGTCTTCCTTGATCACCTATTTAGATTCTTGTTAAGCTGAGGATAGAAGCGAACGCTCGCCTTTCTTTAAAACATCAATTCAACCAGTTAACCTTATAATTGGAGTGTGCCTTTCGTAGGAACCGATTAGGATTAATTCACTGCAAGAGTAACTCATAAATCGTTAGTAATTGCACCAGTTAATTATGTCGTTGCGAGAGGCGACCGTACCCGGGCGGCTAGTTAATCTTGGTAGTTAGAGCGGATAGAGCGAACGTTCGCCGGTCTTAAACCTAAGGGTCAGAAGTTATGGTGGTGTTTAGAAATTGATTGAATGAGAATTGAAAACCGCTGGTCTTGTGATTGCTGCTTCCTTGGTGATCTAAGGGGGATTCGAAATCTAAGCTTGTCTGTCGTCTGTCTGAACCAACCAATCATTCTGTCTTTTAATTTCATTTTAAATTTTCCTGCATATTAGTCTAGAAGTCGTGGAACTCACACCACGCACAACATGTTCAAACTTGAATAAATTGCCAGCTTCTTTGAGTAGTCAATTGGAAGAAACCCTGTGGAATACGATCTACCCTAGCTTCTAGCTTGGTAGTATTTGATCACTGTTTTGCAGCTCATCAAACTGCAAACGACGTAGTAGTCACACATTTTCGTATCCAGGCGATCCATAACTCATTGAAACCCATCATTCTCATCATAGTAAAAAGGAAAGGCCACTCAGTTCTGTCATAAGCCTTCTCCATATCAAGCTTCAGGGCCATGTATTTAACTTGGCTGGAGGTCCTGCCCGCCATAAAATGCATAATTTCTTGGGCAATAAGGATGTTATCAGCAATAGCTCGACCCTGAACGAAACCATTCTGGGTAGGACTAATAATAAACGGTAGGATTTGACCAAGTCTTCTTGTGACGATTTTACTTATGATTTTGTAAGAGACATTGCAAAGACCAATTGGACGGACTTCCTTCATAGTTCTAACCTCATGTACTTTAGGCTACAACGCAATCCAAGTGTGATTAAGACCCGGAAGGAGGTCCACAGATTCGAAGAAGTCTATGATAGCTTTAGTTAAATCCAGGGCGATCAGGTCCCAAAACTCATGGAAGAAGGATGCAGGAAAACCATCCGGGCCTGGGGCCTGGTGCGCACCGATGGCAAAAACTGCTTCTTTGATTTCTAAAGGAGTGACCGGAGAAGTAAGTTTCGCATTCATTTCGTCTGAAATGCGACAATTGGCATCAATAGGTGGTACTAATGACATAAAATTGTTCAGGGGGTTGTCCGTGGAAAATAAATCCTTATAGAAAGACACGACAATTCGACTCATATTGTCCAGATCTGTAAATGCCCGACCTTGAGGATCCTCATGGGACATGATTGAATTTTTACGACGTTTTTGTTTAATAGCATTGTGAAAGAACGACGAGTTTTGATCGCCAAGCCTGGCCCACCGAGCTGCCGCCTTATGCTTCCAGTACAGTTCTTCTCTATGCGCTGCCTCTGCTAATTCTGACTGAAGAGAGTAAACCAAGTCCCACTCAATAGTTGTTTCTAATTTAGCCCTCCTGATTTCCTCTTCTAATTCCTTCATTTGTCTTGCAGAATTAGAGGAGCCATTTCTAGCCCATTTAAATAGCACATGCCTTAACCGTTTCAGCTTGTCATGCAATCTAAATTGTGGTGACCCAGACATAGGCCGTTGCCATTCACGAAACACCATTAGACGGACCTCTGGGTTTCGGGCCCATCGTATATCGAACTTAAACTGTCGTTTAAATGGCGAAGAGGGGGGGGGTTTGCCGGAGAATAATTGGCAGATGATCAGATCTCAGACAATCAACATAGGTAACCATCGATTCCGGCCAAATTGAAGCCAGTCCAGGTTAATTAAAAATCTATCCAACCGTTGTTTAATTAAAGTATTTTCAATTCTATTATGTTTTGACCACGTGAATTCAGGGCCCACGAAGCCTACATCAATCAACTGCAAATCATTAATCATCAATCAACTGTTTAATTAAAGCTAATGACCTCGGAATTGGGTCATTGCCTCCTTGCCTTTCGGTATTGAGAGCGATCGCATTAAAGTCTCCACCAATTGCGCACGGACCGGACAACCCAAGAATGGCGGACCGAAGCTAAGTTAATTGAGTGGCACAAATCGAAATAATCGTTGACAGATAGACGCCAATATAATAAATAGAAGTATTATTCATAGGAGAAAGCCATCTAATACAAATGGCAAAGGAAAATGAAAATACACGTTGACATAATAGGTTGGGAAGCCAAGCAACAACCAAACCACCCCTAGTTCCTACACCCGCTACATGCTCAAAATCTAGAAATCCCAAAAGCGCAAGCTTTAATCTAAGTCTATCTGAATCCATGCGAGTTTCACTTAAAAATAAAAATTGAGGACTAATTTGATGAACAAGTTCCAACAGCTTATGATTTGTCAAGGGAGTCCCCAGCCCTCGATAATTCCATGAGAGGCAACTCATTTGGCGATTGGGGGCCGATCTAGGTTGGCTACCTCCACCTCTTGATTAGTATCGTCCTTATCCGACTCGAGTTCTTCATCATCCTCAGACCCAGAAACAAAAAGGGCATTCGTATCAAAATTAGCTCCCTGACTTGGAGCAGATCCATCAGCTGACTGCTTTACCCCTAGAGCCGAATCCTCTGAATAAATAGATGAAAAATCTGACACAATGATAGATTTTAAAATTTTTGAACCAAAATTTGACCCATACGGGCTGGGTGGAAAGTGGGGTTGGGCTGCCTCACCATCTTCGAATTCAGCTTCCAGTTTGCGTTTAATGGCTCCAGAAGGGGGAGCATCTTCCAAAGGAGCAAGCCCAGACATGTGAACCTGTAGAGGCCCAGTCGGCGGCTCTAGGCAGAAATTCGGAGAGGGGACTGCCCCTTGACCCACGCCAGCCGGGCCAGAGCCCAAAGAAGGAGACCCAGCAGCCGACGGACGCGGGCCAGAGGAATTCCGGACGACGCTTGGGCCAGCAGCTCCGGCGAACAGCTTCAATCCGGTGGGCCGCGGCCCTGGATCGGCCCACATTCCATCTCCAGCTTCGAATGCCAAGGCCTGCACAAAATTAAAATTAGAAAAATTAAAACAAGTTGGGCCCACGTCCATTATACAGGGAAATTGAAAAAGAAACACATCAGAATAATCGGGCCTAAAGTGTGGTGTAAGGAAATGAACCTGGGGGTTAAAAGATGGGTCTGTGAGAGTTAGAGCAGGGGGCGGCCCTTCAACCACATGACCGATACTTCGAGCTCGTCCTCCTAGTTGACGAGTTTGGGACCACTGTTGATGCAGGCTAGAAGACAACCCAGCTGCAACGGAAGGAGGAAGGCCTCCTCTACCCCTTTGGTACATTGAAATACATGGTTTTATGAATCTCGGATACCAAACGGGGTGTTAATTGTTTCTTCCATAGTGGGCCACGTTTGAACCCTTTCCAACAATGTGAATTAAATTGGTTGTGTTTAATATTGTTTTTAAATTTAATTAAAATTAGTTAATGGTAATTGGTTGGTTTCCTACAATTAAGGAGAGAAGGAATAAAAGGGGTGTGCTTTTATATTTGCTTATATATATATAATAGATCTGGATTCCTTTATAACTTCCATCTCTGGTAAAAAAAATTACCATTGTAGATGACCAAACCAGAACTACATGGGTACTTTTATTGACTACGAAATCAGAAGTATGACCCCTTTTAATTTCCTTCTGTGAAATGTTTCATACTTAATTTCCAACAAGTGTAAAGATTATGTGCACTGATATTGGAAAAGAATTCATGATCCCTTATTATTTTTCTTCTAAGGGTATCATTCATCAAACCAGTTGTGTCAATACCTCAAAAAAATGGGATTGTTGAGCGGAAACATCAACATATACTAAACGTCACTAAAGCACTATTATTTTAGTTTTTCTTACCACTTACCTTTTGGAGTTATGTTGTCCAATATTCAGTTCATATGATAAATAGAACTCTCACACTCACTTCATTATTGGACACAATAAAACACCTTTTGAAATGTTATACAATTATGCACTTGAATACTCCATTCTTAAAGTTTTTTTTTATCCACTTGCTATGCAACTTATGTTGGTCCTCACTAATCTAAGCTTGCTCTGAGGGCTATTCCTTCAATTTATCTAGGTAAATACGCTTCCTACAAAGGGTTATAAATATTTACAACTTAACTACTAAAGTTGTTTTCACATCAAGAGATGTGATTTTTCATTAATTCATTTTTCCTTTCTATAAATATAAATCATATACCGTTTTGGTTGTTTGTCTTTTACCAGCTTCTATGGGAAAATCCCTTCCAGATTTAAGTGTTCATCATTCTAATATTGCATAGGAAATGGAAACCAACCATTATTCTCAAGACCTTGGTAGTTACTGCTAATAATTTTCAAAGTTTAAAAGGTTGTGGTTTTGGGGTGGGATAAAATGAATCCCGAGTTAGAGTTAGAGATGAATTTGGAACCGTTGATGGTGTATGTGGGGATTGTTGAGGTATGTGAGAGGTAATGGACTAGAAGGACTATCGACATTGTGCTAATGTCTTTGGCTAATAGGTTTTGTGTGATAAATGGATATATACTTTGAATTATTTTGATCACATTGGGATGATGAAGTGATTGTGAAGTGAGGGGTTGGGTTGGGTTCGGGTTGATTTGTGCGGATTTCATACTTGGTGGTGGAGTTGGATAATCAAATTCATAGGTTTGGTTACTTGAGGGGAAGAGGTATGTATGTAGGGATTATTTTGCCCTATAATAATGGTAGGATGAAGTCAATGTACGGGGTTGTATTATATAGGATAGGGAATAGAGATATGAACTATTACCTATTTTCTCCATAACTTCACTTCATGAGCAACTTGGGGGGTATTTCTATTGCCTTTCATTTCATGCAATCATTTATCTTTATTTCTATGTTTTACTTTGCATCTTGTCTTCAATATAATTTCCATATTTTATAGGATTACTACAGAAATATTTCACAACCAACTTTACAATTTGAAATGCCATGCCCATCTTACCACAATAATCACAAAGTCAGAGATTATTTCAGAATTTTTTAGTTTTGTAGTTAAAATTACGCAATAATGTATCTTCAATGGCACAGTGTTCACCAATGTCCAAATCTAGGCAAATATGACGACACGACGCCAACTGTTGTATATCTAACGTATTTTGACAATTGTGCAGTGGGTGGACATAATAATAAGGACGCCACATTCCAGATGGCCATCATGTGTGAACATGGCATCTTGCGTTGTTGTAACTTGTCGCACGATCAATGCATGTTCGCCTCATCGTAAAACATTTACACCGTGTGCATGTTGTTCCCCTTTCCAGTGCATGGGTTTATCATTATGACCACGTCAAATACCCAGAATCGTGGTTGAAGATCCTCACGAAGTGGGTGTTCGACTTATCCAGTACTTCCTCCATTTTGTCGTGACACCTCTTGGTCTAGAATTCACCGTTCGTCATTTCAGCGGCAACGCGCTTGTGACGATCGTCGAAATGTCCGAGAAGTCTGTAGAATGTGGCTTCAACCAGAGTAGCAATTGGAACTGCTCGGATACCCTTGAACGCCACCATTGTTGTCATGTCAAACCTTGCACCATCTTGGAAAGAATCCATAACCTTTTCCCAATGGATTTGATTTTCGGTCTCCCACTCGGGGTGGCCAATGGAAAGTCTTGTGTCGGCATTCGTGAATTCTCTCACGCGCCCTTTCGTGAATTTTCTCATGGATCTTTTGGCAGTTGCACATAATAGTAGTTTAAAAAGTTGGGGTTAGTACACAGCATTGTATTCTAATCACGATTGGTTTTTGGAGCATGATTTGACATACCTAACCACTTCAGATGACTCTTCCTGCCTGGGTTCTTGATGTGGTTGTTGTAGTTGTTGATATAGTGGCGTGTGCACCAATGACATTGCCATGCTCTTCCAGTAGTGGCATTGTACGATTCTTCCCACATCCCGTAAAGTTTCTCCATGGCTCGATGCTTCTCGTTCCATGCCTCATTGTACAAAAAAAAAAATTGTGGTACCGGCTCACGATCTTGGCTTGTATAAGCTTGATTCGGACATGAGACCAAATTTGAACAAGATGCTTAATATCATTGGCTACGACATCGACGTGGATTTGCTTTGAACTGATGTTATGGAGGCTACCCAAACACATGTGTGCTAGGTTCAGCTGCTTCACTGTCCAAAGGTTGATGTCGTTGGTAATGAGTCTGGTCCTCCATTGACAGTCATTGTATTTGAATCTCAAATACCTATGCTCCAGTTCTCATGATTTGGAACGCGTCATTGTTAGCATTCGCTTGTGCGTCAGTGCATGATGTTTTAAGGCCATTTGTGCGTCCACCTTCGTCTCAAATTGTTGCCCAATCATGAACCCAGGGTCGTCTTAGTAAAATGCATTCTTCACACCATATTCGTCGTTGTTGGTCATCATCTACTCCCCAATGTCAGCTGGCATATTCGTGAAATGAATAGGGGGTGTATGCAGGTAGTGGTCGTGTAGACGATGATGGAATACCTTTAGCACCTGGAAGCATAATATCTTTTTCAGATTCTTCTCCGTCGTCATCCATCTCTTCCACATTCGAGTTGACGTCACTCTCTGACGAGCCTCCAACATCGATATCGTCGAGATGAGCAACAGGTGTTTTTTCTACCTCACTCTGATATGGTTGTTATGATTACTCTGGATTTAGTCGTACAAGGTGGCATGCAGCTGGCAAGATGCTCTCCATTATTGGATGCACATGACTTTCTACAGCTTTTGACCATTGAGCGGTCCAAAATGATCATAACTTTTCACATCTTTTGAGTAGTGACAGCTGGTAAGATGCTCTCCATTATTACAAGTGCATGGCTCTCCAGCTTCTGTCACATGGAATTGTCAAAAGCGATCCTAGGGAAGAGTGAGCAGGTGGGTTAGGTGACAGCTGGCAAGCGAGGCCAGCTAGTAGTCACCTAACCCAATGCTCTCTTCACGCCCGTTAGGCCTGACCACTAACAATGACAAGACAGGTGGTGTGGTGCGGGCTGGTTGGCGCCGCTCGAACTGCCTATCACATTTACTTAAATTTAGATATTGGTGAACATTGTGTCACCAACAGTAAATTGTTACATAATTTTATATACAAAACACGATAATTTCATACGAGAAGTACCAAGTCGACTTTTCTCAAAACCTTCGGTATCTAAAGAATATTGGAAGCATGTTGGCAATGCTTTATCAATGTGTAATTCCATCTACACTGACATAACTCATCAGTTCCTTCTCCACTGTTATTGAGTATCAGTCTCCACAATGTTCTAAAACATCCTCGTAATAGCCTGAATATTGCGTTCACTTGGAATATTTGAGAAAAGACCTTTGATTTTGATCCAGACCCTGGTTGAATCGCTTATGACTTCTTCGTGATTTTGCTCTTCTACCAAGGGATGCAAGCTTCATTCTTCAACGTGCTCTTGATTTGGTGCCTACAAAGGGAGTTTAATATGCTATAAAGACGAGAGAAATTTAGGTATACGGACAATAGAATCTTGATCGATTTCATTAACTTATTATTACACAAAATCTTGCCTAAAACATCGTTTCTCTTGATACAACTTCTCCTTGAAGAACTACCCCAACCTCAAGAAAACCGGCCCAGTTATCCCCACATATCATCCCCACAGTTTTCCTCAGTCAAACCTCACAGCAGGAAAAGCACTCAGACATCATCATCTGTTAAAATTCCTAACTAATTGGTACAACTTTCCTTTGTGAATGCAGGGTTCTCTGACTTAAACGGTCATGCCCTGTGGAGCAGCAGCAACTGGTGCTTTGGGTTTAGGCTTCTCAACAACAATGGCCTGCGTTGTCAACACCATTCCTGCAACTGATGCTGCATTCTGCAGAGCACATCTCGTCACCTTAGCTGGGTCAATCACTCCAGCCTCTACCAGGTTCTCGTACGTGTCTGTCATAGCATTGTATCCAACCTCCCATTCACTGTTCATTACCTTCTCCACCACCACTTCACCTTCTACTCCTGCGTTCTGGGCTATCAATGACGCTGGGGATACCAAAGCCTGCAATGAAAAACACATCAGGCACAGGTCACCTTACCATTCATCACGCATCTATTTCAATTAAAGATTAAAGGGGAGCCATAGAGCATGTTATGTTACCTTCTGTACGATATCAGCACCTAGCCGCTCATCTGCATCTTCAATCTTCTCCTTGATTGCAGGGACAAGGGTTGATAGGTGAACCAGTGCAGCTCCACCTCCAGGAACAATGCCTTCCTCTATGGCAGCAAAAGTTGCGTTCTTAGCATCTTCAATGCGAAGCTTTCGGTCCTCAAGTTCAGTCTCAGTTGCAGCTCCCACTTTAATGACAGCAACTCCACCGGACAATTTGGCTATCCTCTCGGCCAGTTTCTCAGAGTCATAGACGGAATCAGTCTCAGCCAATTCCTTCTTCAACTGCGCAACTCTAGCCTGTAGCTCATCCTTGGATGCAGCATCAGCAATTATGGTTGTCGAGTCCTTGGTGATGGTCACCTTCCTTGCCAAACCCAGCTGCTCAACAGTTGTATTCTCTACGAGCAATCCAAGATCACTAGCTTGAAACTCAGCCCCTGAGTCAGAGAAACAGGAGAAAATCAGTAGCAGCAAACTTGCAAGAACAAAGGCTTCTATCACCACTTCTGATTGCTAAGGCACGATCCTAAAGAAACCCTCATATCCTACAAAATATCAGACAACTAGTGTAGCAGCTTCCAGCATTCAAGATAGCTATATTAAGAAACCCCTAACGCATAATCTTCAAATCAAAACTACCAAGTTGCTATCTACTATTTACATTCCAATAGCAGCGCCAAAACAAGCTCATTTTGCACATTAAAACATTGATGATACCTGTCAAGATGGCAATATCTTGAAGCAAGGCCTTCCTCCTCTCACCAAAACCTGGTGCTTTGATTGCAGCAACGTTAAGGATACCTCTGAGCTTGTTAACAACTAAGGTCGCCAAAGCCTCCCCAGAGACATCCTCAGCAATGATGAGCAATGGAGCTCTGAGTTGAGTCGTCTTCTCGAGTAAAGGAATTATGTCCTTGATTGCTGATATCTTTTGGTCAGTGATCAAAACCCTTGCATTCTCAAATTCACAAACCAATTTCTCTAGGTTTGTCACAAACTGAGGGGAGATGTAACCTCTGTCTATCTGTAATCAAAGCAAGGCAATACCAAAAACGTCATGGATTAACCCTGAATAGTTCAAAGGAAAAAAATGCATAATCAGGGAGAAAGAGAGATGAATACCTCCATTCCTTCTTCAACTTCTACGGTAGTCTCAAATGAGGATGATGACTCAATTGACAAGACACCATCCGGGCCAACCTTGTCAATTGCATCAGCAATCATTGTCCCAATGAGCTCATCATTTCCCGCAGAAATGGAAGCAACAGCTGCAAATGTTAAGGGGCACCGAAAGAAGTTATGAAACGGTAGATAGGACGAATAAAAAACAGAAGAAGAAGAAAAAGAAGAAACAAGTTAATGATACCTTTGATATCATCACGACCCTTGACAGGCCTAGACTTCTGCTCTAGCTCGTATATCAAACCCTGCACAGTCTTGTCAATTCCCTTCTTAATTGAAACTGGATTTGCACCAGAGGTAACGGACAAGAGCCCAAGTTTAATAATTTCCCTTGCGAGGACTGATGCGGTTGTTGTTCCATCACCAGCTGAGTCATTAGTTTTGCTAGCAACCTACATCAAAACCAGAACAAGCCAATCAAGCCAGGAAAAGATACTTCCAGATTAAGATCATAATTAAATGCAGGCTGTGTCCGAATCAACTCACGTAATTGATGCAAAACACTAAGATTAAGATAAGTTCTTACTTCTCTAATGAGAGCTGCCCCAGCATTCTCCATTGGATCAGGCAAATCAATAGCTCGTGCAATTGTTACACCATCGTTAACCACCTTGGGGCTACCATACTCGTCCAGGACAACATTCCTCCCTACAAGTAAGTAGACAAATCGCTGTTGGGATCCAAGTAGCAATGCGGACACACTAACAATAATCACAGTATGAACTCTAATTTAACAAACCATTTATGAGAATAATTATCCAGATACTAAGTTATGAAGAAAGTAATGAAGAAAGCCGTTACCCCTGGGTCCGAGGGTGAGCCCTACAGCGTCAGCAAGCTTATCGATGCCAGCCTGCATAGCCTTCCGTGAGTGTTGGTCAAATGCAATATCTTTAGCATTTGCTCTCACAGAGAACCTCCTGGTGGAGTTCCCAAAGTTGAGTCTCTGATTCTGGCGCTGGTTCCTCCTCAAGGATGCCTATGTTATAAGACAGAAAATCATATCTCCAGTATTCACAATTCAAATTACTGGTAAGGAACGATATAAAGTCTCCGCCTTGGGGTGTTTATCAAATGCAAACTGCAGGTTTCTAGCCAAACGAACTACTGATAGTCTGATATACACACCCTAATCCGGAAACACGAAAGAACCCACAATCCATTTGACTTCACACCACTAATTTACATACCCAATCCGAAAGAACCCACCAATCGACAACTGTTTTCACCGGAAAAAGGAACCAGAAAGCAAGGATAAGAGAGGCAGTACCTGGGAGGGAGAGCTGAAAATGGAGGCAGTGGAGAGAGCATTAGATGTCGCCATTTCGAAAGCAATTTGTTTCTGGATGACTCCTTTGGGCAGGAGCAGGCTAAGGGAGTAGATAAGGAAACGAGGCAGCTGTGTAGAGTGAGGTTTGTTTAGGGTTTAGAGACGTTTAGTTATATTGCGAGTTTAGGGGAGTGGGGGGTTCCAGAATATTCTTTCAATTGGTAGAAACATTGTGAGCTACTCCTACTAATGTGGTTCCCACCACAATGGACACAAGGTTATGGGAGTCGTCCGTCTTGGCACTTGGCTATTTACCAATGTTATCAATGTCGAATTGGTTTAACCGATCCTACCAGTTTTATCATGAGCCGGTCACTATCTCGAAAAATGGCAGGTGGCTTTTGGGTGCATAGTTAAATTGGACACTGAACCACAAAAATCAACCAGTTGAACAAAAACTTTATGCAATCGGTCAAATCATTTGTTGAAGCAAAACGTCGTTCAACCCAATTAACCTCTCATTTTGATTAGGGGTGGAAATTGGGAGGGAATTGGGAGTCCATTCTCATATTTCCAAAATCCCAATTCCAATTCCCAAATTAGGAATCTCATTCCCAATCCCGAATTTAATTTGAGAATTTTTATTCGGGAACGGGAATTCTAATCTGGGAATCGGGATCCCAAATTCCCGAATTCTTTATTTTATTTCATTATAATTGTGTATTTGTTATATAAAAAACGTGATATTAAATTAAATCAGTGTTGAATCAGTGTGCTCCTAATCAAATCGATCTGTAAGGAAGCTAGCTGCTAATCGGGTGTTTAGCTTACTGAAATATATTATGAAATGCCATTCAAGAATAGTTCATAAAGCATCAACAGCAACAATCAATTTCCAGGTTCTGCATCACGATTTTGTTCGACTTTACAATAAGAAAATTCATCTAGACCAGTTGATTCAGAGCTCGAAATGATCATCAACCACTTGGACAACACCGACATTGATTGAACTGATCAATCAGCATACTCTAAATCAATCGCTCTGCAAGTAAGCTAGCTGCTAATCGGGAGTTCAAAGTACTGAAATTCATCAACAAATAAATCAAAAACCCTAAAATTTTCTCACCTGATATAATAGTATCTTAACCCTTTCTTCAAACCCTTCATCACAACATCATGAACCCACCCAGGATCCCTCCACCCGACGGAGCTATTCGCCGGCGAATAGCACATATCCTCCCTCTCATACCTCCCCACACGCGCCGCCGCCACGTCATCCCACTCCGCGCCTTCCGTCTCCCGCCACCTCACCTTCCTCTCCTCCCCATCACCAGCCACGAACATAACCCTCATCTCATCCTCCAAATCCGTAAACGCCAAGTGGATCTGCTCTGGCATCCCCGACCCGACCGGACTTCGCGAGCAGGTGCTTCGACACCGGGATCGGGTTCTGATCATGGTCGTGCCGCTTCGGGTTGATCTCGTCCTTCGTCCATCTGAAGATCCGGAACAAGAAGTTGGATCTGAGATTCGTTAACGGAATCGTGAGCGAGCCCGACCCGGACTCCCAACCCGGGGAGGAGGAGAGGAATTCGTACCCGATGAAATGGTCCTTACGGAAGTCTGGCGGCGAGTAGATTCCGAGCCAGTCGAGGCTTGACGGCGAGGGGACGTTGGACCAGGTGACGGTGACGGCGTCGCCGGAGTGATTGAGGAGGGTGGGGGTCACGGTGAGGGTTGGTTTGGAGAGGGCGACGTCGAAGGAGAGATTGTTGAGGAATCACGAGTAAACCTATTTTCCAATATTTTGGTATTTGGGCTTTCCCATACCCAAACCCAAATTCCCATTCCCATTTTGATAAACCCAAACCCAATTTTATATTTTAAATTTGGGATATGGGTTCCCAATTCCCTAAATAATTTGGGAATGGGAATTCCCAAATCCCATACCCAAACTTCCACCCATAATTTTGATTCAATGCCTTTGTTATTACCAATTACTTTTGTCACATCCTTTCTCAATATGTGTATTGTTGTGTTATTAACTGTGCTATTAACTGAATTCGAGTTGTATGTATGGTGTGCTATTAGTTGTATTTTTTTTAAAGCGAAACACTTCTTCACTAAAACCGGGGAAGCGTACAATAGTGGAAGGAGCACAACATTCAACCAATCATATGGTAGAGTCCCCAACCTAGCGTGTTTTGCTAACCAATCTGCTTGAGAATTAAACCTTCTGCGAATAAATTGAAAGGAAATGGTCGGGGACGATCTGAGGAGTCTGGAAATGCTTCCCAGAGTTCCAAAATATTCTCACGGTCATAGTCTTTCCGGTCCATGAAGGCAGTCAATGAGGGCTTTGCAATCAGAGAGGATAACACAATTGATAGGGGACCTCACTGCATAGCTGGTGGCTTCCAAATTGGCACGGGCCTCAGAGGCAATGGGAGAAACGCTTAGGAAACGCCAGATCGACCGTCGCAAATTTGTCCGTCAGAGTTGATGACAATAACACCGAAAGCCACCGCTTGTGTTCCATTCTGGAAAGAACCATCACAGTAAACCCTAAGAGGGGCTCTTGGCGAGGGATAAATTTGGGGTGGGGTGGGAGATCTGGGCCAGAACGGGATAAGTGATCGGGCCAGTGGTCAAAAGTGTTTGCTAAAATTTTTGTGATGAGGGCTGCAAGTATGTGTTGAGGTACATGAGGTAGGAGATATGCAGCAACATCAACCTGACAACTGGAAGTGGCAGCTGTAAGAGCCAGGCAAAGCTCCATGTCCCGACAACCCTTATTTACAAACCACTACACAACCTGCATACACCCTTTCTCTGCTGCTCTCATCAATGGTCCCAAGAATGTTATGCATTCCCCTCTTCCACCAAGCACTCCATTGTGTCAATTTTACCATAGTGGGCAGCAAACCCAAGTGCCAGATCCACATCAACATCCAAGTTGTTCCTCCTTGTTTTCGTGTGTTTTCTACTTACCATGGCAGATAAGAGGTTGGCCAAGCTAGAAGCAACAGTAGCAAGCGTCTCCCACATCTTGAGCCAAGTCCATGCCATGTTGGACCGAATGGAGAGAGATGCCAGAACATTACCGGAGCAGCGCCAAGCCCAGCCCGGGCTAGCACTCAGCCCAGCCCCGGGCCAGCACGTGCTCAGCCCCGGACCAGCGCCCCACTCAGCCCCAGTTCAACATCAGCATAGCAGCTGAATTTTCGAATTTTTTTTGCATTTCAGTACTTTGATTTTCTAGTTCTGATTTCTGAATCTGATACTTTTCAGTATTATTAGTTTATCTCAGTGGCACTTTTTATTGGTAGTTCAAAATTATTGTTTCATACCATCTACAAGACTACAACTGTCCAAAAAATTTCAGGTCTTTTGTGTTTTTTACCATCTCGGGTATTACCTGGTGAACCCATTCGCCCGAGGCAGGGTGGGGATGGTTGGGATTTCTAACCCGATTAGCATAGTCGGGTGGGCACGGATAAAACCCGCCAAGGCAATGGGTGGGGATTGGATACACCAAACTCGTCCCCGACCCACTCGTTTGCCAAGTCTACGGTAACCATGCATTTTACCCCACGTTCCAACATTCAAGAAAAAGCTGAAATTTTAATTTTGTAAGACAAGGTATTTTGGGTTCTACTTATATTTTTTATTAAATAATTTTTTTATGAATAATTAGCAATTTTATTCATCAGCTCAACTATTAGGGTGAATCCCCTAATAAAAAGTACATAACAACTGAAAAAGAGGAAAACTCAAAATAACAAGCCAAATCAACCACCAAAACCAACATATAACTAACTTCAGAATAGCTTCTCCCTTGAAATAAGGTGACAACATCAACCTGAGCCAGCTATATGTCAGTTAACAGCAAAACAGGTGGTAAAAACAACTCATCGAAGAATGAAATCACAGTAAGAAATAATGCTTTCTGCCAGCTTCTTCGGGGACCTGTGACAAACTCCAGCATTCCGGTTGCATCTTTCATACCAGATACTAGTAACCAGGGCTCTCCATCCCAGTCTTCTAAGTTTTGCTTTCTTTGAATCACCTGTAGTGATGGCGGCAATGAACTTAATGTCCTCTTCCCATCTGCACTTTGGAACAACAGAGATATGTCTTCTTACTTTAACCGTATAAGGGCAACTTATCATTATATGGTTTATAACATCAATTCCAGTGTCACAAAGGAGGCAAGATATATCAGTTGTAATCCCCAAGTGCGAGATATCTTCTTTTGTAACAAGTCTCGCCTTCACTGCAAGCCAACTAATCATATTATGCTTAGAGATGCATGTGAGCGCCATATAAGCTCACTCCAATACACAGGCCCACTAGAGGGACGTAGAGCTTCCCATATAAAAGTAACCAAGTATCTGGCCAAAGACTTACCATTCCAGAGGATAGCACCATTACTCCCTTTAGAGAGCAGCAAACTTCCTCATTTCAAGGATAGACCGCCAGTAACATGAATGATACGGCCTACCCTTGAAGCTCCACACATCTACCTTCTTAAGTCGATGAAGTCGAATCCAAGCCACCCATATAGAATCCACCGTCATAAGTATATTCCAAAGATGCCTAATAACACAATTCTTGTTCCATCCTATCAAATATCGAATGCCAAGACCTTCCTCAATCTTAGGCAGGGCCACCTTTTCCCAGGCTACTTTAGCTTTTTTATGCTCCCCTTCTTTGACATTGCAGAGAAAATTGCTACAGAGACGCTTAACCTCCTTAATAATGGATTTCGGCAAAAGAAAGACCGATATCCAATATTGCCCCATCAAAACCAACACAGAAAGAACTAGTTGAAGACAAGCAGCATAGGATAAGGTATTCACTCTCCAGCCCTTTATTTTTGCTGTAATTTTATCAATCAAAACCGCACATTTCTTAGCATTGATCTTTCCTGAAACTAAAGGAACACCCAAATACCGGAAGGTAGTTCCCTCGCAGTGAAACCTGTAGTGCTACAAATCTTGTCCCTAGTTCTAAGAGGTACATATTTACTAAAGAACACCTCAGTTTTGTTAGGGTTTAACTGCAACCCAAATATATATGATAGAACTGTTGTAAGACAGTATGTAGTACCATAACCCCTTCAGTCGTGCCATTTGTAAAAACCATTAAGTCATCAGCGAAGCAGAGTTCCATTGCAATGAGGATGATACAGAATGTGACCTGCATCAGCTGCCTTCACAAACAAGCAATGCAAGATCTCCATTGCTATGACAAAGGGTGAAGGTGATAAAAGATCACCTTGACGTAAACCTTTCTTCCCCTTAAAATATCCAACAGATCCCCCATTCAAACCAACACTCAACATTACACTATTAAGGCAGCCACTGATCCAGCAAAGGAATTGAACAGGGAACCCCATAGCTTTCATAACAGTGAGCAAATATCGAATATCAACTGAATCAAAAGCTTTTCGAAGATCAATTTTCAACGCACATCTAGGAGTAACATGTTTTAGATGATAACCATTCACTAACTCATGTGCCATCAAGATATTATCTCTTATTCCTCTACCTTTCACAAAAGCAGATTGAGTGTTGCTTATAACAGAGGGGAGACAAGTTGCAAGCCTACCAACCAGGTTTTTCGTAATGCATTTATAAAGGACATTGCAACATGTTATAGGTCTATAATCTATGATGTTTGATGCATTAACTTTCTTAGGAACAAGTGAGAGAAGAGTAGAATTTACCGACCTATGTAGTTTTCCAGTGTTAAAGAAGGAGTGAACAGCAGAACACACATCTTGGCCAACCACTTTCCAAAAACATTTGAAAAAAACTGAGGTAAAACCATCTGGACCTGGGCTTTTATCCTCTCAAGCAAACATGGCCTTCCGAATTTCATCATCAGTAATGGGACAACAGAGAGCACGAGCTGATTGATCCTCTAGTTTCTTGCACAAAAGGCCCTTAATTTCTTCTAAAGAAGAAGCTCTAACCTTAGGATTACAGGCACCCAAGAGCTTTTCATAATAACCAACAATTTCTTTCGTGATATCAGAGATATCGTTTGATCTACGACCATCATCCAAATCCAAACAGCTAATATGTTTCCTCTTCTGTCTTATCTGAATGGATTTATGAAAAAGTGAGGAATTAGAGTCCCCCAGCTGAAGCTAGGTTTCCCTTGCTTTCTGTCGAAGGAAAGCCTCATCAGCTGACTTGAGAGAAAGCCAGTCAGCTTGATATTTCTTAACAACAGCCATATTAGTAAAGGAAGGATCAGACAAAGTAGAAAGCTGAGCTCCCTTCATTATATTTTTGGCTACTTCCACTCTCTTGCCAATATCTGAAAATGATCTTTGTTCAACTTCTTAAGTACAGTCTTTGTTAATTATATTAAGCCCATGGGCTGTCAGCGGGTATGTTTCCCTAAGCTAGGGTTACGGTTGATTAGCCCTAGTCTATGGGTATATATATCCCTCTTAACCTTGTAATAGATAGATCATCTTCTCACATCATAATAAGACTCTCACCCTCTCTTTCTCCGCAGATTAGCTAACGTTACGTTATTGAACCACGTTAACTCTCGTCTTCATCGTCCTGGCCTCTTCTCTCTCGATTCAATCATATCAATGTCTAACATGGTATCAGAGCCTCACGCTACTCAATCCTACTTTGATGGGGTCATTGTCCGATTCAATGGACATAACTATACCTTATGGGAGTTCTCCTTCCGAACTTTCATCGAGGGCAAGGGACTCATATCGTATCTCAACGGTACCCAAGCCCTACCAACTTTATCATCTTCTACGGCAACATCTATTTTGTCTACATCAACAACCTCCGATCTGACCTCAACGCCCATCACAACTTCTGTCGAATCCAAAGCTCAAACTCCTGAAGAAATTGTTACTGCTGCTGCTACCTGGCGTATGAATAACGCTAGGACTCTCTCGTATATCCTCGGTTCGGTGGATTCCTCAATTGCTTTGTCTCTGTGATCTTTTTCGTCGGCTGCCGCGGCATGATCTCATCTCAATTCTATGTATTCAGACATGAATAACTCACGTCTTTTTGATCTTGAGTTCGCGCTAGCGAACCTGTCTCAAGGAGAGCTCGATGTTAATGCCTATTCTCTTGCTGCCACCAATTTGTGGACATAAATTGATTTGTTGTCCTCCTCCATGCTTTCAACGGTGGCCAATCAAGAAATTCAAGCCGAGCGTCGACGTGCTCGCTCATTCCAATTCCTCATGCGCCAGCATCCGGAGTTTGAGCAAATTCGCTCTCAACTCATCTGGGAAATAAAACTGATATGAATGAAATAGTAGGTGAGCTTGTGCGTGCTGAGATACGTCTTCGTACACAAGCTCAGCTCGACTCGACAAATCCAAACTCGGCTCCTAGCAATGTTTTCGCGGCTGGAAAACATTGACCACAATTTTTCAGTTCATCACCATCTCAATCTCGACATGTTACTTCGACTTCGAATACATTCGAGGTACGTTGTCGTCATTGCCAAGAGTTGGGCCATTATCAAAATTTATGTCGCAAGCGCAATTTTTGTACTTATTGCAAAAACCCAGGCCACATAATTACTGATTGTTGTCTCCGAGCTCGTAACAATGCTCACACGGGAAGGGGAAACACTAATTCTAGCTACTTGGTCCAAGATTCAACTACTGGTTCTAGAGATGAAGCTTCTAATGTGGGATCTATCTCTCCTTCCACAATCACCAATGACAACTCCATTGATAATATGGTACAAGCTGCTCTCCAACGCATCCTTCCTACCGCTCTAAACTTGGCTTTTTTGTCCCTTGGAATTTCAGGTACAAGTAAACGTTGGCTCCTTGACTATGCTTCATTTAATCATATGACGTGTGATTAGGATCTTTTTCGTGATTATAAACCTATTCAAGGTCAACAAGTCGAATTTGCGAATGGTCAATGTCTCTCGATTAAGGGAACTGACACTATATCTACTTCTCATCTCACTCTCCCTAATACACTTCATGTCACTGCTTTAGTTCCGAACTTGGTATTTGTCGGTCAACTAACCGAAGGTGGTTGTGTTATTTCCTTTGGTGCAGATGGTTGTGTTGTGCAGGATCGTCAGACCAAGAGGACGATAGGAACGGAAAGTAAGAGAGGGTATAACTATACGTTGGATAAGCTAGTATCGCATCTGATGATGCTGCAGAATAGCGGTCAATCAAATAACTACCAAGTTGTGAAGCTAGGGTAGATCGTATTCCACGGGCCTTCTAATGATTGACTACTCAAATAAGCTAGCAATTTACTCAGATTAAACACTTCGTGCGTGGTGTGAGTTCCACGACTTCTAATTCTAAGAAATGCAGAAAAATTAAAAATTGAAACTAAAACAGATTGGAAATTAGGGTTGAAAACAGAGATGACAGACAAACTTAGACTTCGAATCCCCCTTCGTTCACTAGAGCATAAGCAATCAACAGATCAGCGGATTTCAATTCTCATTCAATCAGTTCTAAGACACCACCATAACTCCTAACCCTTAGGTTTAAGACCGGCGAACGTTCGCTCTATCCGTTCTAGCTACCAAGATTAATTAGCCGCCCGGGTACGGTCGCCTCTCGCAACGACTTAACTTAACTGGTGGAATTACTAACGATTCATGAGTTACTCTTGTAGTGGATTAACCCTAACCGGTTCCTACGAAAGGCACACTCCAATTATAAGGTTAATTGTTCAGTTTGATGTTTTAAAGTAAGGCGAGCGTTCGCTTCTATCCTTAGCTTAACCAGAATCTAATCTAGGTGATCAATCCAGACAAGAAACATAAACAATGAAGAACAAACCAAACATGAAAGAGAAATTGATTGAACTTTGAATCTAATCACCGCCGATCCGTGACCGCTTTAAAGCCCTGGGTCACTTAGGGTTCATCTAGTCTAAGCTCTAAGAGTTTAGCTACTCATATTCATTACAAAAGAATCAAAGATAAAGAAAGAGTTCATCATACAGAGGAAGAACAAAAAAGTATCTGAAAAACCTAATTAAGACGACTCCGACAGAACTTCGATCTTCCGGTAGACTACAATCCTAGCTCCGAGTCCTCGAGATGGAAGGGATGTCGTCACGATCTCTTTCCGGCTCTTCGAACTCTAAACTCTCCTTCAGAACTCTCAGAGAATCCTCGAAATTCTGATTGTGAAAAGTGTATTATGATTGGTATGAAAAAGTCTTGATTTTGGGCCGCTAGTTAAGTATTTATACTTAACCCTAAACCGCCGGATTTTAACTAGGATTTTCGGCGAAAATATGAAGGAATTTTCGCCGAAAATTCCTTTGCAAAAGTGGACGGCCACCGGCTGATTTCTCTGTGATTTTCGGTCCAACACTTCTCGGCGAAAACTTAGTGTTTTCACCGAAAATATCCTTCAGTTGACATCAGTGATTTTGTTCTTGCATTTTCGCCGAAAATACTAAGGGATTTTTGGCGAAAACTCCTTTGTAAACCGGGGCAGAAATTTGGTTGATTTGGTTGGCTCCTTGGATCGATTTCGGTATTCCTCGAGGTTCCAACGCCTTAGACACGTCCTTGGCTACTTTATTTGACGGCAAAAACCTGTGCTATCATAAAAACACTAGAAAACCATCAAATAGACCCGAAACGGGCCAAGGTAACACAAATGGCACGAGATAGGGCAATTGATTGAATATTCGTCATTCTACCCTAAAAACCATGTCTTAAGCAAGGAAATGTCGCTTAAATGAGGCTGATAATCACGTCAAATCGAGTGTCATCAGCATCCTCGGCTGGACGTAGGGATCGGCGTTGAACCTTCGGTGAGAGATGCAGTTGGTTCCTCTATATTTTCGTATTCTGTTTCTAGTAGTTTGGATAGATATGGCGGTTATGGAACTCTCGGTTAGGCCACCGCGTTCGGCCAGGATTTTGAATATGTTAAAGAAAAACAAGTTATCAGTTAGCTTTAATGCGAAGGATTTCGTTCTAGCACTACAGTGGTTAATGAGATGTTTGATTTGGTTCATACAGATTTATGGGGTCCTTGCTCTACTACTTCTCGCCTTGGGTTTCACTATTTTGCCTTATTCATTGACCATAAATCACATTTTGCGTGTGTTTATTTCTTGATGCTGAAATCAGAACTTCCTACAATCTTACAAGAGTTTGTTGCCATGGTACAAACTCAATTTCAGAAAACAGTTAAGCAAGTTCGCTCGGACCCAAGGGGGGGATTAACCTCCAAGGTTCTACACGACTTCTATCGACAACATGGCATTCTATTTCAGCAATCATGCCCTGGGGTTTCAGAGCAAAATGGTTTGGTTGAGCGAAGACATCGACATATTTTTGATTTAACTCGTGCTATTCTTCTCCAATCTCGGGTTCCTGCACAGTTTTGGGTTGAAGCTATTCGTACAGTTCTTTATCTAGTTAATTGGCAGCCTACGCCCATCTTGGATAATATGTCACCCTTTGAGATAGTGTACTCGAAGCCACCAGACTACTCACGTCTCTGGGTCTTCGGTTGTACCTGCTTTGTCCTTCTTCCTAAGAAGGATCGTACCAAACTTTCCGCCAAGACAGTTCGGTGTGTCTTCTTGGGCTATACGGATCACCACAAGGGATATCTATGCTATGATCCGGGTCAACGTCGTATATACACGGCATATCATGTTGTGTTTCTCGAGACTTCCTTTCACTATCATAATCAGCCGCCTACTGTGACCATTCACCAACAACCTCTTCACCTACCTTCCTTCGATGATAACCCTATCCCACCTTCTGCTCACATTTCCTCTACTCCTATTCCTCCCATTATACTCTCTACACCCCAAGTTCATCCTCCTACGTCCCCCTCATATCTCCATACTTCACCTGCTTCCCATGCAACCAACTCCACTCCCCATGCAAACGCCCACACGACCCCCACTTTACCTCCTACTATTTTATCATCTTCACCCACTCCTTCACTTACTCAACAACCACCTCAAATCATGATCATCCACATGTACCTCCTCAACGCCGATCGACCCAAGGCCTTCCTCCACCAAAATATACAGACTACCTCACCTATGCCACAACCGGAATTCATATACCCTCAACTTATAGACAGGCCAAAGATGACCCCCAATGGCAACATGCAATGAGTGTAGAGCTCGATTATCTAGTGAAAATCATACATGGGATTTAGTACCACATCCACCAAATGCTCCGGTCATTGGATCTCGGTGGGTGTATACGACAAAGTTTCATCCTGATGGTTCCCTCGACCGTTACAAAGCTCGTCTTATGGCTCAGGGCTTCCGTCAAGAGTATGGGATTTATTATGATGAAACGTTTGCACTAGTTGCCAAGATGCAAACCGTTTGTGTTCTTCTTGCTCAAGCTGCGCAAGCTGATTGGCCTCTCTATCAACTCGACGTCAAGAATGCATTCCTTCATGGTAATTTGAAGGAAACAATGTATATGGAGTGTCCTCCCGGGTATGACTCTCCTCCTAATACTGTGTGTCTCCTTCGTCGCTCTCTCTATGGACTGAAACAAGCCCCTCGAGCTTGGTTTGATACTTTTCAGACTCTTATTATTAGCTCTGGGTTCATTCAAAGTCGCAATGACCCATCTCTCTTTCTTAAGCACACATGGTCAGGAATTACTGCATTACTTATCTACGTTGATGATATGATCCTTGCTGGGAGCGATATAGTTGGAATCGAGGAGATTCGCAAGGTTATGAGTACGCACTTCCAACTGAAGGAACTTGGTAATCTATCTTATTTTCTCGGCATCCAAGTGTTCCGATCTCCTTCTGGCATATTTATAAATCAAGAAAAGTATATTGTGGATTTACTAGAGACGGGCAAGATGAGTGACTGTCGGCCATGTTCCACACCTGTGGAATCTAATTTGAAACTTCGGAGGGATGGGGGTGACGTAGTGTCAGATCCTACATTTTATCGGAAGATTGTGGGTAGTTTTATCTACTTGGCGGCTACTCGACCAGACATTGCCTATGTTGTATATGTCGTGAGCCATTTTATGTCGAGTCCTCGGATTTCTCATCAGGATGTTGTGCTTCGTATTATTTGCTATTTAAATAGTACACGCTCTACAGGTATGTACTTTCCTCGTACAGGATCCCAACGACTATCAGATTACGATGATGCCCACTACACAGGTTGTGTTGATACACGACGATCTACGTCAGGATGGTGTGTTAAATTTGGTGATGCTTTCATTTATTGGAGGTGTAAGAAACAAGATAAAGTATCTAAATCATCTACAGAAGCTGAGTATCGGTCGATGTCTTAAGTTTGCTCTGAAGTTGTTTGGATACAACGACTTCTTCTTGATCTTGGCGTTGTGGTTCCCTTCCCGGTTCACTTATTTTGTGATAACACTAGTGCTATCCAGATTGCCACTAATCCGGTGCTTCATGACCGTACGAAACACATCGAGACACATGTCCATTATATCCGGTATTTGGTCAACTCCGATGATGTCCGTCTATTCTACTTGTCTTCTGAGGATCAAATAGCCGACTTGCTCACTAAGGCGGTACCCACAAGTTGTCATTGGTTTCTATCGGGCAAATTAATGATGCGTACCCATCATCAATTTGAGGGGGATGTTAATTATATTAAGCCCATGGGCTGTCAGCGGGTATGTTTCCCTAAGCTAGGGTTACGGTTGGTTAGCCCTAGTCTATGGGTATATATATCCCTCTTAACCTTGTAATAGATAGATCATCTTCTCACATCATAATAAGACTCTCACCCTCGCTTTCTCCGTGGATTAGCTAACGTTACGTTAGTGAACCACGTTAACTCTCATGTTCATCGTCTTTGCCTCTTCTCTCTCGATTCAATCATACCAATGTCATACACAACAAGAAATTGCTTGTTTAACAGCGGCAAATATGACGTTTAACAGCGGCCGTGGCCGCTGTTAAATTAATTTAACAGCGGCCATGAGCCGCTGTTAAATGGCCAATGCTAAAGTTATTTAACAGCGGATAATAGTGGCCGCGGTTAAGTGGACTAGCCGCTGTTAAATTATAACAGTTTAACAGCGGCCATAAACAATTTAACAGCGGCCATAAGCCGCTGTTAAATTGTTTCATCGGGAAAAAGTAATGGCTGGAGCTCCGGCGATTGAGCCAGAACTCCGGCGATTGAGCCGGAACTCCGGCGACAGTCCAGATCCCAAGAACTCCGGAACGCGGCGAGCTCCTCCTCCTTCCGTCGCTGCTTCTTCTTCCTCCTCCCTCCGTCACTGCTTCTTCTTCCTCTTCCTTTTGTTCCGACGAGCTCCGGCGATTTTTGCTTGTTCTTCTTCCTCCCCCGGATGAAACAAGTGACGATGACGGCTATGGGGGAGGAACCCCTTCGATTGTCGAAGTCCCACACCCAAGTCCCTTCCTCAGCTTCCCTCGTTCCAGAATCCCTAGCTTCCTCAGCTTCCCTTCGATTGTCGAAGTCTTTTTGCTTGTTCCAGCTTCCCGCGAAGACAGAAGACGAAGAAGAAAGAAAGAAGAAGATCGGGGACGAAGAAGAAGAAGAAGAAGAAGAAGATCGGGGACGAAGAAGAAGAGGACGAAGAAGAAGAAGAATGAAGGAAGAAGATCGGACGAAGAGAAGAAGAAGAAGATCGGGGACGAAGAAGAAGAGGACGTTCGGCGAGGAAGATGAAGAGATGAGGATCGGCGAAGAGTTGTGGAACCTCCGGCGGCGGCGGCTCCGAAATAGAAGAGGAGGAGGAGGAGGAGGAGGATTAGGGTTTATTAAATCGACGGCTGAGATTGATTACGATTAAATGAACGGATGAGATTAGATTTAGGGTTATCCGCGTCTACCGGTTTCAACCAATCACAACGTTTTATTTTAACAGCGGCCACGGTCTGCTGTTAAATTAGAGGCGGCCGCTGTTAACCTGCCTAATTTAACAGCGGCTAAGCGGCCGCTGTTAAATTACACGAATTTAGTAATTTAACAGCGACCAAAAAATGGCCGTTGTTAAACTGTCGCTGTTAAACTAACATTTTCTTGTAGTGATAGATCATCTTCTCACATCATAATAAGACTCTCACCCTCACTTTCTCCGTGGATTAGCTAACGTTACGTTAGTGAACCACGTTAACTCTCGTGTTCATTGTCTTTACCTCTTCTCTTTCGATTCAATCATACCAATGTCTAGCAGTCTTAACATCTCTTAACTTCATATTCACTCTATAAAAACCATTTTTCTTGTCCTGCACATCAGACCTCCTCCAAGCTTCCTCCACTATGGCATCATAATCCTTATAGGTAGTCCAGAAGTTGAAAAACTTAAAAGCGTTAGGAAGGGAAGTGATTTTTACCTCATTTTCCAGCACAATCCCACAATGGTCAACAAAATAATAAAATTCAAAGTTAGAGAATAAATAAATATTGTGGTTAAAAACAAACTGTTGTTTCAGTTTTCACGTTTATTATTTTGTTTGCAAATAAATTTCCACATATTATTATGTTTATTTTGGAGTAAAATAATGGGATAGATTTCACGAATGCATACCATAAAAAATAACAAGAATTGATAAAAATTATAAAAATATGATTATTATTTTTGTAAAATTTGGGAGCTGGATCCGGCTCCAAAGTGTTCCAACCTTTTCTCAACCATTAGATCACCTTTTGATCTTTTGACCAATCGAATGGTCTAGATTGTTAGGAGTATTTAGGGTCTCGTTTTCCTGCTTAATAGCCAAATTTCGCCACAATTATATAAATCCGGGGGAACTGGAATTCACACAAATCCGAATCTCAATTCCTTGTTTTCCTACAAAATTGACACATTGGAATTGAAATTTAAGCCCACTTAAATTACTAAAATATCCCTGACTCTAATCCTTTAAAAAAAAGGGAGAAGTACACTTGTTGTAATTCAAACGGAATTAGTCAATTCCCTTCATTTTCAAATGAAATTACAGAGGTGGAATTGAGCCATGAATCGGAATTAAATTCCACTGCTAATTGGAAGAGGAAAACAAGGAATTTAAACTTTCCGCCGGAATCAATGGATTCCAGCGCTTAATTTCTTGCAGGAAAACGATGCCTAGAACTTTACACACATAATTTATTTTTTATATTTAAATTAAATAATTAATATTCTCAGGTGTCCGGCCGGTGACTCTCCGACGACTTTTCGAGTGAGCGGCCGCCGTCGCCAGCGACTTTTCCGGCGAGACTCCAACGACTTTTTTGGCGAAGGCATGTTATTAGTTAACACCTTTTTTGCTGTTAACTAGTTAACAGTATGTTTTTAACTGATAACTAGTTAATATGATTTTTAAACTGATAACTAGTTAATATGGTTTTTAAACCTATAACTAGTTAACAACGTTTTTGTTGATAACTTGTTAACAAATTTTAACCTGATAACTAGTTAACGAATAATCATATAATCAAAATTTTACCGAGATTTTTTGTTAACATGTTATCTGACTAGTTATGTTATTTTTACCTAGTTAACTAGTTAACAATTTTAGGTGATAACTTGTTATCAACATTAGTTAACTAGTTATCAAGATGAGTTAACAGGTTATTCTGATGTTAACTAGTTATTTTATTAGTAACTAGTTAACTAATCGAGTTAACTCGTTAACAATTTTTTTACTTGATAACAGTTATTTTTGTTAACTAGTTAACCAACCGCTGTAACTAGTTATCAAGTTGTAACTAGTTATCCAACCGAGTTAACTAGTTAACCAACCGAGTTAACTAGTTAACTTATCAAGTTGTTAACTAGTTAACAAAAAATTTACTTGATAACAGTTGTTTTTGTTAACTAGTTAACTGATGGGCCCTAACATTGGATCCGCCCTAGGGACTCGCACAAGCGGTCCGCCCTCTATGATCGGGCATCGGACCGCCATACCTTACGAAGAGGACCGCCCTTCCAACTGATGGGGATAGGAAAGTGGCCACCACATCTACTGTTGATGGTGACCCGTGGCGGCCCACTTGGAACACGACACGTGGACTTAGCCAGACCCTATAAATAAAGGGGTCCCCCATTCATAAGAGGACAACACACACACTTGGGACCATACGCCTGATACTATAAGCTGCTACGTTGTACGCTAAGGGCTATCGGTTCCGCCCTCACCAAAGGGCTCTCGCCCGGTACTTCTCTGTAACCCACTCTTCTATACCCACAACATTCACACCATCTCTCATATACTAACCTCCTTGTATATCCTCCCTGCAAGGTACAACCCTCCCGGGGTCCAAGGCATACCAAGGACGTAATCGCTACCCACAACCTCTAGAGAACCATAGTATTGATCCACCGGTCCAACTGGGCGGATCATTAACTAACCGAGTTAACTAGTTATCAAGTTGTTAACTAGTTAACCAACCGAGTTAACTAGTTAACTTATCAAGCAAACTATAAACCATGAGTCATGAGTCGGCAAAAACCCCAACAAGAAACGGAAAAAAACCTTACTACAACATTACCAAAAGCAAGAACAGAGCCAACATTGAACCCAAACAAATGACGCAGCCAAAAAGATTGAACATAACCGACACCTCCACGTAATTGACCACGATTAAGGCCCGCTATGGAAGAGATATTGATTATGGAACCTCCCAACTTCGCATCACGCATCCGTATCCCAACCGACTTAGAAACCAACCAAGTTCCAGTCAAATTTGTCTTGATCACATGATTCCATTCTTCTTCAGACAAATCCAATGGACTCTTCACACTACCTGCACTGCCAACCATCCACCCACCACACCAGTAACAGAAAAATCGGAGCTAGAACACATCTGAATAACAAATTACCTCTAATGCCAGCATTGTTGATCAATGCATCTATCCTTCCAAACACTTCTCAAGCCTTCTGTACATCCTTATCGATCGCAGCACCATCTGCTGACACATCCAGCTCCACAACCACAACACGTGGACCACTAGACAAGGATGCACTGGAGAGTATCTCGCCGTGAACCCGTACCATGTGCTATGAATCCGTGTATGTTGCCTTTGTGATCTTCACTTCTTCCAACTTTGTAAAACCTGGTCAATTGAAGTGATAATGCTAAATAATTAATGAAGCATAATTGAAGAGAAGTGAAAGCAAAATGGATAAAGAGCCAACCGGGAAGGTGAAGGCGTAAAACGAAGGAAGAGTTATGGTGAGGCTCTTCAATTTTCTGCTTGGGTTCAAACACTTGGACGGTGGGCGGTGGCGGTGGAGGAGGGGGAGGAGCAGCGACAAGAGGACGGAATGGGCGAGGGTGAGGAAGTTGGCGTTGCGGCCGCCTGTAACTGGTAAATCCTCCTCGACCACCGATACCCGATCTTTGTCTCATAGCCATTCCTTGATTGTTTCCTGACCTGAAAACCCTTAAACCGGTGAAAAGGTTCACATCGTTGGAGGGCTTTAGATCCACATCCTTTGCTTGCTACAGAAAAGCGACGGTGGTTGAAACAGAATCGGAGCTCTGTCTCCGGGTGGGATTTGTCCTTGAGTTTCAGGCGAGACCGGCGTCGGAGATTGGAATCAGGAGATGGGGTGTAGTGGTGTCGGGGAAGGGAAGGGGAAAGAGAGACAGGGAGCTTTTTAGGGTTAATTAAAAAAAAATTCATTTTTGCCCCTTCGGTTTTTGGTTGGAATCGGTCCAATCTTTAAAGGTTGGGTCCGAATCCTTTGCCTAAAATTTGTGAAGCTAATCATATATTTTATCATCCCCAATAAATTTAATTGGCCAATGGGCCGTTTTACCCTCTCCTATTTTGACCACTTTATCGTTTGGGTCTTTCCGTCCAACTTTTATCTTCGTAATGTTAAACATGGACACAATCGCACCCGACGAAAAGAGATATCGAAGGTAGGAGATGAAGAGTTGGCCAGAGAGGTAAATTGAGGGTATCATGAAGAGTATGGTGAAATACGAAGGATTTCAAAATCACACATTTTATTCTATTTAATTTATATATATTATTTTCTCACTTGGAAAACAGTTAGTAAGCTAATACATGACTATTGGAGCTAACATGGTGTACAAGTGCTCATCAATTAACGTTACAAAGACGAAAGTTTGAATGGAGAAATTGAATGGAGGGACCCAACATCAAAGTGGTCTATAAGGGCTACCTGTTATGTTGGCAAAATGCTATTTTCCCTATTAATAAAAAGGAAATCCTGCCCCCACACAGCCGCAATCAGTCGCTGCCGTCAACGGAAAACCCTAATCGATCGGGTCCCCCTAATTGCTTCTCTCTCGGCGATGGTTTCCGAATCAATCTCTGTGGACCCACCTCCTCCTCCTCCTCTTCTTCTCCACCCCCCAACTACTACTACTACCGCTACTCAACAATTCCTCATTCCGGCGGCCGCTACCTCTTCGCCGACGACCCATCAGCGGCAGCTCATCTCCCTCTCGAACAACAAGTCCCGCTCCCGCGACCGTCACAGGAAGGTTGACGGCCGGGGCACCCGAGTCCGGCTCCCAGCCCTCTGCGCCGCCCGTATTTTCCAATTAACCCGGGAGCTCGGCCACCGCACCGATGGCCAGACCATCGAGTGGCTCCTTCATCACGTCCCTCATTCCCACTTCTCCTCTCCGTCCGATCAACCCTCCTCCTCTTTTGTCGCCAACAGCCTTGGGACTGGGGTTGCTTCTTCGTCCTCCAGGGCAAAAATGAGACCCAGGAAAAAAGCCACTCCTTCAACTTTGGGCAATGAGGCTGATTCCGGATCTTCTTCTTCTTGTTCTGCTCCTCCTCCTAGTGCTCTGTCGCTGTCCACTATTCTGCCTGAATCAAGCTCCCCAAGTATCCCGCCGGTTGCCACTGCACCAGCTGCCGTAGTTCCTCTACCGCAGCCGCCGATGACTGCCCAAGAGCCCAAGTCTGCTCGGCCGAGTGAATTTGAGCTATTCCCGGGGACGGACGTGGGATTAGGGAATTTGTCATTTACATCTTTGTTGATGCAGTGGGATAAGGACTAGACACTAGAGAAGAGAACTGCTGGTCTAGTTTTGGGTTTTGTACAGGTTTCCCTTCTTCTTGTCTACCAGGTAGGGAGATGTAAAAGACCTACCCCAGGCCACATGCCATTGTTGTATCATACTCTGTAGACGAAATGTTCGATTGAGTTATGAAATTTAGATAGACCTTTGAGGTTCTTTTCCTCCTCCTTGTTGTTGCTGCTTCCTCTGACTGTATATGTTTCGGTGGTATCTTGAGCAGGCTTGGATTGTGGGTAAGCATAAACTGTAATGAACTTTTGCTAAAACTGAGGAAGGAATCCAAGATTCTTGGTATCTGAAGCTCTCATCTCTGTTATCTTCAATATGAAAACAATCAAACATAATGGATTTGCAGCATTGTTATCTTTCATAAACTGTGATGCATATCACCAATAATCTCTACAAGAACAAACTCCATCCTTGAAGTGATGAAATCGGACTCTATCCCTCACAATTATGCTTCTATTGAATGCCTTGGACACAAACTTTGTAAACGAGTGACAATCTCTGCATACTCTCAAATTCTTAACTATTCGAAGACTCGTACCTTCAGGAGAGTTTGCTAAACCGTAAGCAATTGCAAGCTTCTCACTGTGGCAGGACTCCGAACACCCTCCTTCAGACCAAGCTCCAGGTAGGTTCAGAATTACACCCTCTTCTTTCACATAACCGACTGATGCCGCTCGATTTGTTACTTCCTCGAGTTTCTGGTAGACCTGTGCGATATCAGGATGTAACTTGTCATCAACGACGAATTTGTGAACTTGGTTAGAGACCTCAATCCAGCTCCATCCAGGGCTGGTCTTGACGCCAAGGGTCTTTATCAGTTTCCTCATTTGGGCAACTCCTGGGGTGTAGTTTGCTCCAGCGTATATCGTTGAAAGCAGGACACAGTCACCTGCAGTTACTGCCTTGAGCCTGATCAAATTCCTCATTGATTTCTCTCCACATGCCACATTCTTATGGATCTTACTAGAGCCTAGCAGGATTCGCCACAAGACTGGATCATCCCGAGATGGGGATGTTTCTATGGTCTCGAGTGCTTTATCAAGCTTACCAGCTCGTCCATATAGATCCACCAAGCAGCCGTAGTGTTTGATATCAGGTGTCAGGTTGAATTTAGATCTCATTTGGTGGAAGTAATCGACACCCTCTTCTACTAGCCCTTGGTGGCTGCAACCACACAGCAAACCCAGAAAGGTGATGGAATTAGGCCGGATTCCAGCTACCAACATCTGCTGAAAGAAAGATATGGCATCATTTCCAAGGCCATGCACTCCGAACCCATGTATCATTGAGTTCCAGGTGAACACATCTTTCCTTCTCATCTTACGGAAGACAGAGAGAGCATCGTCCAAGCTGCCACATTTAGCATACATATCAATAAGAGCGTTCCCCACGAACAGATTCCCAAACAACCCTCTATCCGAAGCAATCCTGTGCAACTCAATTCCCATCCCCAAAGCACCCACATGAGCACAAGAAGAAAGCAACCCAACAAGAGAGAAGCCATCGACACCAACATTCTCATTCCTCATTATACCGTAAACCTCCATCACTTGTTCATGGTGTCCAGTCTGCGAGTAGCACGAAATCATTGCGTTCCACGCCACCAAATCCCTGTCAGGCATATCATCGAACACAGAGCGTGCATCTACAACAGCCCCATTCCTAGAGTAGCACCTGAGTAGACCAGTGCACACCACAGTATCGCTTTGATAACCACTTCTGACTATCACCCCGTGAATCTCTCTGCACTTGGGTAAAGCTTGAAGTCTGTCGCACGCTTTGAGAGCGAAAGTGAAGGTGAAAGTGTCGAGGCGAGATAGAAGAGAATGAGAGAGTAGGCGGTTGTAGTAAGAGAGAGCTAGAAAAGGAGAAGGGCTGTTGGAAAAGCCTCTTATGATGGAATTCCAAGCCTGAGTAGGCGGGTCAGGCATTTTATCGAACAGGAGTTGGGCGTAAGGCAATGAGCCCGAAACGGAGACCGCACAGAAGTTGATAAGCTGTGTGGAGATGGAGGGGTGGCAGACGAGGCCATTGACGATGACATGGGCGTGGATTTTGCGAAGCCGAGTGAAGCTGTTGCATCCTTGCAACAGCTTGAGAATCGCATTTGCCTTTGCACAGTCGGACATTCGTTGAATTCGAGTTATTGAGGCCAGCAGTTTTCGGCTCACAGAGTTTCTGGGTTTTGTTGATCCATCTTGAATTACCCTCTACAAATGCTGATGAATGAAAGAGTAGAAACGTTAGCTGAGTCTGGGGATGCAGATTCTGATTGCAGTGAAGTTCACCTCATGTTTGATTTCATAATGTGCACGGGCTGATCCCGCGGCTGGGTAAATAGCATCAAATGTGACTAGACTATTAGGGTCGTTTGGTATAGGGGAAATTCAGCTGTGTTTCTTGGAAACTCTGTATTCTGAGATATCATTGTTTGTTTACTGTCTAATGGAGCTAGGGTTTTGTATTTCAGATACCCAGAGTTTCTTATTGTCTCCAGAATGTGTATTCTGACAATTTCTACTTTTATCAGAAATTCTGACTTCCTCCAAATAGAATAATGAGACCCACTGTCTTCCCCTCCTATTTTCTTTACCAAATATACATACCAAACAATGTAATTTAACATCCTCCAACTTTTAACAAACACTTTTCCACCATTCCCCTATTTTCATATTTCTCCTAATTCTCAATCCCCTATACCAAACGACCCCTATTAGCATTGTTGCATATGAATCACTTGACTCTTTTAATTGCACTGCATAATAACTTACTCTACTATTCATTGCACTATCGAAAATTCCGTCCATTTTATGGATGGACATCCAAATCTCATTGCCAACTCATCAAGTTTGATGACTCATATGCATTTTTTTTTGGACAGAATCAGCTTTGTATTAAAAACTTTACTAAGGCACATAACCATACAAAAACAATTTGCTGACAGGCACAAGATGAGATAGTTAGGGGTGGAAGTTTGGGTATGGGATATGGGAATTCCTATTCCCAAATTCAAATTCCCAAATTAATTAGGGAATTGGGAGCCCATATACCAAAATGTAAACTAAAAATTGGGTTTGGGTTTGTGAAATGGGAATGAGAATTTTAATTTGGGTATGGGAAAGCCAAATACCAAAATATGAAATTTAGGTCCGTCTGAGTTTTTGTCTGAGTGAACTCTGCTTGCTGAGTTGCTGTCGCGACGAGCCGACGAAGGACTCCGATGCTGTGATGCCTCCAGCTTCAATCCCGGGTTATCTCCTCCTCCTCCTCCTGACCTAAGTTACCACCGGCCACCACATCGATCCTCCTGGCCTAAGTTGCCGGCCTCATTCGTTTCAAGTCGTAATCCTCCTGACCTAACCACCGGCGAACTTCGATCCTCCTCCTCCTTCTCCTCTCAGCTTGCTGCTCTCCAATGGGTTTTCTTCTCTCATCGTAATGTGTAAAGCTAAACTTAGATTCCGAAGCTCTCCAATGGGTTTACTAATGGCTTTTTTTTTCTTCTGTTTCAGTTACAGGAATGGTGAAAGGATAAGATCTGACTAGGCTGAAGTTGAGACTTGGAACAATCAGCACATTCTCCGAAACCAACAACCTGGGCAGCAGTGTTTTGGTTCCCAGCATCACCATGGCAGAGAGTGGCAGAGAAGAAGAGAAGCAACAATGAAGAGGCACACAAGTGCCCCTCGAAAATAGGTAAGCATCTTCATTTTGGTTTGTGGCTGAATTGGAATACTGAGATGCATAGCACTTGCTTATTTTTATACTACTGTGTCAATGAAGAGCAGCAATGGAATTCAGTTAATGGCTGGCCGACACTCAATTAAGGCCCTCACATGTGGTTCAACCTTACGTTTTGCACTCTCATAATTACTTGGTTTTTCTTCTTTTTAACTTCAAATGAATAGATTATCTCATTATCCTTGCTGTCAATTTTCATTGATTCAAATGAATAGTAACCTAATGTAATGATATATGTGAATAAATGCGCCTCTTTTGTTGATATGAATCTCTCAATTGTACCTAAGAAAACAAATCACAATTTAGAGTATCAAAAGAGGTGCTGTGCTGTGTCCTATTTTGGTGTCCACATTAAAACAGTACTACCTACTCACCAACTATAAAATGGTTGCACACAACCCATGTGTCTGAGTAAGTGACTGAATTTTGATACAGCTTCATGTGATGATAACAAATCACAATTTTGATACACTTGACAGTAGCAGTTTGGATAGATATTAGCTGTGGTTTCTGTCTTCTGATTATTAATTATTCATAAAATAAAGGGTGTGGGTGGCCTGTGTATAAGAAGAAGGTTCCCATTTGCAGTGTGGGTTAGCTCAGTAAGCTGACTGAAATGTAGAAGAGAGGGAAGCAAGCAAGCAGTTGTCAATACTTTAGCTTTATGGTCATAGCTTTATGCTCAAGTTGGTGAAGAGGATGATTGTATCAACTCAGGAGGTATCTGTTTTCAAGTTTAATGGTGGTTTTTTTACATGACAGTGAATCTATTTGGCAAAGATTAGTTTATGATGCCAAATCTCGCAGCTAATATTTCCCTCCGCCAATGGATTCGAGGGCTTCGTTAATCTTGGTAGACATTTTCTAGAGTGTTGATCTGTATATTAAGCAATGAACTATACACTGAAGTTTTCTTTCAAGATGATATAAAGCAAAATGTGTTGATTCCCTTTGCTATCACCATTGTTGCTATCTGGTCCCTCCTAGTAAGAAAGTTCTGTTTGCTGTAGCAAGTAATAAAGATACGAGATAATTTGTTTAGCTTTGGCAGCTAATATTGTTTCTCTTTTGTTGCTTCAGGTGAGTACATACACTCTGCCTGCTGAGGATGTTGTGACTGTGGATGAAGATGCAACATCTCGAATCCAAAGGTACTGAAACTGAAACTGCTGTGAAATCAAAGGGTTTGAAGCAGGACATGATCAGCAAGATCCTGATGAACTACGCTCATGTTTCCCTTCAGGAGATTGCTGCAGTTGGACTACGAATGCTGAGTACTCATATTGAAAGAGTAATGGAATTTGATTTGCAGAATAATAAGAAGAAGCAAGGTAATATGTGGAAACCATAGTTGGACTACGGATGCTTAGGAAGATGAAGAATATGCAGACACTGAAACTGCAGAACTCTGTTAATGTCATTTTTGAGTTTTATTGTTGTTTTGATATCATTTTTGAGTTTTGATTATGGAGGATTATGAACAATTGTTATGGTTTATTGTTGTTTATTATTTTTTTGGTTTTAATTTGGGAATTTGGGATCCCGATTCCCAAATTAGAATTCCCGTTCCCGAATAAAAATTCCCAAATTAAATATGGGGCTGGGAATGAGATTCCTAATTTGGGAATTGGGAATTGAGATTTTGAAAATATGGGAATGGGCTCCCAATTTCCACCCCTATAGATAGTGTTTACTGTTTAATGTTGGTTAACATGTTTTCTTAACTAAGGTTGCAGCCCTACAAACAAGTCACAATAGCAAGTAAAAGTGAATTAAGTACTATGGCTCTTTCAAGACTGTGGAGTAGATAGGATATGTAGCATATCGACTAAAGTTACTTGTTACAAGCTTAATCCATCTAGTTTTTCATGTACCCGTTTGAACCGTTCATCAAACAAAACAATGTTGTAACCCAAGTCTTTGTACACTGGGCACACCAGGCTGAAAGAGATGCTAGCTGGGAAGATTGGACCAAGTTCAAACAAGATTTTCCAGATTTTAAGGCTTGCCAGAGGGTAATGTCACGAGTACTTGCAAACAAAAACAAATTAAACACAAGCATCATGAAACCTCTAATTGGTTACCAGTTCTCAACTTTACTTAACCCAACGGATTTGCCCAGTTAAGAGCATACATCTACAAAAAGACTAGGCATGCGCTAAAGAAGCAAATTACACAAATTGTGCAACATTCTGGAGAAGATGAGAGAAGAGGCCTACAGAATGAGAGCACATAACCAACACAAGTAATTTAACAACTCGTAAGGATTTCTTAAAGCTCTAAGACTGAGTGATATGATATGGGCGACGGAGGACATAGCAGTAGCTGGAATGAAATACCATCCACTTTCTCTGCAGTCCAAGCATCGTCATTGGTGTTCATCAGATGGTTCCAGATTTTTGTTCCGAGCCGTCCGCCACTTCTTCTTCCTCTTAGTCTCGTATGCAGGGATGTCTGCAGCACGAAACAAGTAACTATATGATTGTATTTATGTTAGCTGTGCAATCACATGACAAGATTGTGGAATATTGGTACCGTGTGGGAATATGGAGTTGTAATGCACTTCTGCCCAAAAGCTCAGAAGAATAACTGCACAACAAAGAACACATATCAGATTGGAACCGATTGATCCGCATAGCATGAGGCTGAGATAAAAACAATTAGACAAATCAATCATATGTTATAACACATTCGAATTCTCTTACTACTTGTCCTTGATGGAAAATCAAAATTGAACAAAAGAAAAAGATATAAGCAGAATCTCTAGGCTTACTGTTGCAAAAAGACAATTACTATACTGTTTCACTCATTGTCTACAGCACAGTACATCAACAACGTACCTCGTTCTGATCTCTGAAAATTTGGGAGAATCTCAATATAGCAGGTGTCCTTGAAGGATGTAATGACAATTATTTTAACACCGTACTGCAACAATTACAACAATACACAGAAAACCCCCCCACTTGAAATATCAGAAAGCTTCCTTCATTTAGCATTTATAGTTCAATCAACTAGAAAACGAGAACACAGAATTCCAAAGAAATCATAAAGCATACCATGTCTGCAGCAGCTTGTAAAGTGACATGATCACCCCACTCACCGTTCCTATTTCATCCACATTATGGCAAAATTAAGGTCACGCCGTAGATGCATTCAAAAATAGATTCAGCCAAAACAGATGAGAGGCATACTTGGACATCTTCTCTATATATTCTTCATAGGCCATCGGAACATATCCCTCATACATCTCAGGACAAGACTTCAGCTGACAGCTCATTCCAACAAAAGGACATCAGAACCATAGCACACAAATTCTAACAAAATATATCTATGGCTTGAACACGGAGAGTAAAGCGTATTCAGAAAGACGAACCTGCTTTACAACTTGTTGTCTCACGAATTCATGGTGCTCAAGAGTTCGGTAAAACTGATCTGACAGAGCCCGAAACTGAAAAGTTGTTAAATTAAAGTGAAAAATCAGCTACTAAGAATAGTGAAGCTGTGTAACTGGGAAGAGATGTCAAGACAGGAATACAATATTACAGTGTTGATGGTGCCAAATGATTTATCTTTTGGTAAGAAGTTGCAAATGAGATTTAATGGAATTAATCCGATGAACAATAACTCAGCACAGATTGCGACTTATTTTACAACAACCAATGAAACTCACTGTTCCACCATGGACAAACAAGAAAACAAGTTCTACGTATCATCACCTATCCCAGACCAGGGAATGCATGAATCTACTATAAGAGACAAGATAATGCATGCTGACACAGTAACAGAAACATAGTTGACAGAGCAGTACTCTCATCTACAATAGTTCAGCCACATGAATTAAGCACTTTTGAAGAGCAACAATAGATACAAGTCTCATTATACTAATCAAGAAAAGCTTCTTTTGAACCTAAGCTTTGTTCTAGCTTTTAACAAAATCTATTAAATTGAATGGTGGTGCCACAATCTTCTTGTAGATGGAAAAGGTAAAAAGTAAATATAGTTTGAAGAAGATAGTTAATAATGGCAAACAAGCAAGAACAAGCCAAGTCTTAGACTCCAGAACAGAATTCCAACCAGCAGTCTATTATACAGATGGCATACAATGGTGAGAATGAAAAAATCAATGTCTAACCATATTTGCTCCCTGCTAAAGAACCAACTTTCACCGAAAAGAAAAAAAAATTACTTTAACCAATGTAGAATTATAGATGCAACTATTGGCAAACTTCAGTTTTGCAGTTGTTATCTAATGCAGCTGCAACATGAACATTCATGGACTCCATGGCCTGAGCAGAAAGAGTCTAACCTGACAATTTCCATCTCCTTGCACTTTACGCTCTACTAAATCATACATCTGCAGCCTGATCAGAAGGGAGGAAAAAACTCACGCCCCAACCAGTTTTAAATACAAACGCACTGAGAGCACAAGTTAAAATGCTTACCAATTGCAAAATAGCTTAGCAAACTAAATATGGGTCATGGATTATGATCCAAGATTACCTGTCCAATAGCCTTTGGTGATCCAATGTTGCGTCATCAATGGAGGGTATCTCCCCATTAATCTTAGGTACATGCTGCACAATGCAGAAAATGAAAAACTTCAGAACTTGTAGAAAATAAAATAAAAAACAAGTTCTGACAACCAGCAGAAGTTCCGTAATCTGAGAGTATCTCAACAGGCAGTTGCAGGAAATTATAGAACCTTTGTAACCCGGAACCTTTGTATTTATTTAAGCTGTAACCTTAAATATTGAGCTGAAACTTCAAAAAAGGAAAATGAAGCATGTTCTTTTCATTCTAGAGAAATGGTGGAAGTTTAAGAACAAGAAGAAAGAAAACAAAGGTCGTTTACAGATACGTCTTGAACCAGACTACCGGTGGGACTTCATCCTTTTATACAAAAGGAAGTTAGTATATAAAGATACTATCACGCAGCAATAACATGGATAATTATGCATGAAGCATTCTGTAAAATGAACATCTCAATTCGAACTGATTCAAAGCAAGAGTTAAATGAAACATTTCAAGTGAATCTGATATACAAACATGTAACAGGATAGATCAAGGGAAAAGCAGCGAATACAAAAGCGCAAGGTAATGGCAATTCAAGGCATAAAATGACATCACTCAGATTTCCACTTACTGGTATTGGGACCATTTCATTCAACCACTTCCCCACCTCGCCATCAAAAGCATATACATCAGTCATGTCCGCTGAGTAAGACCAATCCTCCCTGCAGTACTGGTTTTCCTGGGGACTTGAACATGAACTAGAAGGTTCCATATTATCTGTCTGTTCTTGGCCACCCTCTTGCCCTACAGATCATTGTCCGTTTAAGCTTTAAGATAATGAAAGCCAATGAACCAAAAAAGAAGTGATTGGATTCAGCGTCCGTAGTTCTAATATCTACCAGCATATTCCACCATGGTTGACCAAACCAATTGGGTGGGTAATTAGGCACTTGTGAATCTGGATCCTCCTCGCTTGGAGATTCAGGTGGCTCAGCAACCGAAAGCTGCGATAAATCTTCTTGCAGAGCATGAGCAATTAGGTCATGCCTCTCCACATTACAACATTCTGGATCGTAATATTCTCCCTTAAAATGCCGTCCATCGTAGTAGTCCAAATCTCTCTGCAATGGGGTTTGACAATACCCATAACTAGAGTATGGATCGCTCTCAAACAGCTGCAAACCCCACCGTACAACATCATCTTCCTCGTAGGTAATCATTTCGCCAATCCACAAGATTCTTTCACTCCAATTCACCACAAATGAGAGAAGCAAACCCAGTCCTCCTCCAATCTGGATGCTATTATCTTCAGCCTGATCCCACAGAATGAAATTTCAGTGCCAAAAGATCACACAACTAATAGGATCAAACAAGACACACGACAATGGCCACTGTATAAGAAGCAGATGAAGACGGAGAGTTACTTAATACACAGATCTCGCAGTTAGAGAACCCACATTGGCCATTTTTCCAGCAGCAATCACTCAATCAAAAGGTACAGCCAATCAAATGAACGGCCAAAACGACAAAAGAGAAGGGAGAAAGAAAGAAAGCATACCAAATGATAAACAAGGAAAACCCCCTCAGATGTAACTGAAACATGCAACGGCGAGTACAATGCTATATCTCGTTTTTGCAGCGTTTTCTCAGCGACCAAACGGCCGTGCAACTAGGAGAGCTTGAACTCCGGGCAAAAAAAATTCACAGGGCAATCAACATTTAGAGAGAAAAAGAATCTGAAAAGTAGTAATTAGAAAATAGTGAGAAACAGACAAATTAAGAAACATAAAAAATAAATAAATAAAGGGAAGAAAAGAGGACTGTCTCACAGTGACATTGACAGAGGCTCGCACCACGGCGAAAGGGAATCTCTTCTCGTTCTCGCCACTTTCGGCTGTCACTCACGGGACAATTTGCAATTTAGGAAAGTAATATTTCCCTCCCTCCTCTAATAAATCTTAATAGTTAATATCATCATCTTTGTTTCTTTTATTTTATTTTTCTCTCTTTTATTTTTACTTTTTAACAATCAAATCAGAAAGCACTGTTGTTATTGTTTACTGTTTAGTCGCTGAAAAATAATATAAGAAGAATGAATCGATTGACAGCAACTGGCAAGGGGAGTGGGGAACGGAGTCAAGACGCCACAGACGGAGGAATGAATATTGGAGAAACATGCGGAGAATATAAAATACCACTACTTCGCCAACTTAACAAATAGCCTCCTATACTATAAATTACTCGTTTTACCTCCTCCTATTTTGACTACTTTTTCGTTTTGGTCCTTCCGTTTCAACTTTCATCTTCTTAACATTAAATTTGGACACATCCACACACCGACAAAGAGAGATATCATAAGTAGGAGATGAAAAGTTGGTTAGAGAGGTATCACGAAGAGTATGGTGAAATACGAAAAATTTTAAAATCACATTTTATTCGTCGATTTCATTCCCAATTAAAAATTCTTAGTAAGCTAATACATGACTATTGGAGCTAACATGGTGTACTGAATGACATCAATTAACGTTGCGAAGATGAAAGTTGAAATAGAAGGACCCAAATGGCAAAGTGGTCAAAGTAGAAGGGGTAAAATGAGCGATTTATAGTATAGGGGGCTATTTGTTAAGTTGACAAAGTAGAGAGGGCCAAAATGCTATTTTTTCTTATTTTTCTTATTTTTTATTTTATGAAACTTATTTTTTTTATACAAGGACAATTTCATCAAAGCAAAATTGTATTTTGCTTTAATGCCAGATGCCGGTTTTTTTGGAAAGATGGGATTTTCTCTGAAATTTCCCTGATCGAAGTTTACTGTTTCATTGCCGATCCGAGTTTTTTTCCGTCGTCATCCCCTTGGGGAGGCTGCTCTCATGGCCTCTACTTCTACTGATAGCAAATTTTGGGCTCAGATAGCTTCGAGTAAGGAAGAATCGGGATTGAGATTTATTAAACCTCTGGACTGCAAATTCCTCAAGAGGTGATTGATCTTGGAATCCGGCGTCTGGAGTTTGCGGTGGTAGCTCAGTTTGTTGGTGCGATGCCGCCGATCAAGGTAATTTCCTCACTGCTGAACCGACTTTGGGGTTTTGGGGAGGTTGTTCAGGTCTCCTTACTTTCGCCGAAGTTTATTTTGATCGAATTGCCTTCGATGGAGACTTGCGAGTGGGTGTTGGCTCGATCTTGGCATGTCCTGCATCACCCGATGCTTATCCGGAGATGGAGGCTAGGTATTACGCCGATAGACTTATCGCCGAGGGATATGCCTTCGTGGGTTACTTTTTGCAAGGTACCCCCTACTCTGCTTTCGGAGGAGGGGATAAGCTGGATGGCTAGTCAGTATGGGCGGCCAATTCATAAGCATGTGAGAGAGGGACTGAATGTCAAGGTTTGCATTCTGAGAGGAGAATCAAGCAATAAGAGTCCTATGCTGAAAGTTCATCTAGGCAAGGGAGAGGTTGTTTCTATTGAGGTGAAATTCCAGAATGCTAAACCGTTAGGGAAGCCTGAAAAGGTCTATGTACCAGTTGCCCAACCTACTATTACCAATGATGAGGTGCCAAAGGATTCCCGAACTAAGGCTTCTATAGAAGTGGAGGTGGAGGAATCTGGAGACACTTCTGATTTGGAGGTTGGAGGGGGGTCAGGTTCTGAGCCTAAGACTTCTGTGGAAGTGGAGGGTTCTCCTGACCAAATGAGAGCTGTTGAAGCTCCTTCTGGAGTGGAGGTATGTGATTCTCAAAGCCCTATTACTGGTAACTCTAATGTGGAAGAGGTAGGGGATTTTAGGAGCACTGTAGCTGGTATACAAACACATAATTCTGCTTTTGAAGTGCTAGTTGAGGACTGTGTTGAATCCATGGCTGATGCTGTTTGTTCAGAAGGGGAAAGGGCGAATGAAAATGTTGATCAGTATATTAAGTTGCCTGAGAAACCTTGTTTTGGTGAGTTCTTGCAAAATGGAGCTCACTTTTCCACTCGTAGGAGGGGTAAGGGTCGAGGTGGAGTTAAGACTCGTCAACAGAATAAGAAATGATTTGTTTCTGGATCTGGAATATAAGGGGTTTTAATAAGAGTAGTAAGGTTGATACCTTGAGAGATTATATCAAAAATGAAAAGGTGGATGTGGTTGCTGTGCTGGAACCTAGAATAAGGAGAAGTAAGACTTTGGAGCTGTTTGCTGCCCGATTCCCGGGGTGGTTAGCTGATTTTTGTTTTGAAAATGATCTAGGAAAAGTCTGGTTGCTTTGGAAGAGTGATGTTCCTATTACTATTCTTCATAAAATTTCCCAGTTCATTCATATTTCTGTGAATATGCCTGCCCCATACTTGGCTACCATTGTCTATGCCTCGAATGACAATGCTAAGAGGAATATCCTGTATAATGACATTCTTTCTTTAGTGCCATCTGGGATCCCTTGGTTTGTTGCTGGGGACTTTAATGCTATCCTGGATGTTTCAGAAGCTTCGAATTCTCCTTCCTCTTTCACTGGTATGGATGACTTCCAGAGGTTTATAGGGACTGCAAACCTTACTGAGCACTCCTCTCAAGGCCTCTTTTATACCTGGACTAACAATCAAGATATTGCTCCCATTGCTAGAAAGTTGGACCGTGTCTTGGTTAATGCTGATTGGTTGCAGAATATAAAGAGTAGAGTTAGGATATGTCCTGCTACTGACTCTGATCATTGTGCTCTTCTCCTTCATGCTGGCCTTAGTGATACATCATACCCTAAGCCGTTCAAGTTCTACTCATGCTGGATTGAGCACTCTGCCTTCCAGCGTATATTGCAGAATGCATGGAGGAGGAGGGTAACTGGCAAACCTTTCTTTGTTCTGTATGAGAAGCTTCGAAAGTTGAAAGCTGGATTGAGAGCCCTTAATAATGAACATTTTTCTGATATTCAGCAGAGAGTTAAGGATAAAAAATGTGAAGTTGAGAATCTAAAGAAAGTAGTTTTTGGTAACCCTACTTAGAATGCTATTAGCAATATGAAGGAAATGGAGGCTGAGCTGGCTGCCCTTTTGTCAGCTGAAGAAAGTATCCTTAGATTAAAAGCAAGGACCCTATGGATTAAACATGGTGATAGTAACACTAGGTTTTTTGCTAGCTATGTGGCCTCCAGAAATGCAAGAAACACTATCCGTCAGCTTCAAGGAGAGGATGGGATAATGTATGATAATATGAAGGATATGGCAAATATTGCAATAGACTTCTATGTTAAACGGCTGGGAACTTCAAAGCATGTTCAAAGTTCCTCTGTGCAAGCCCTTGTCACTAACAAGCTTGATTCTGATCAGATTGTAATGTTGGAACAGGATGTATCAAGAAGAGAAATGAAGGTTGCGCTCTTTGAGATGGCCACAGAAAAGGCTCCAGGACCTGATGGATATCCTGTAGCTTTCTATAAGCAATGTTGGAATGAGGTAGGTGAGGATGTTTTGGATGTCATGAGTGACTTCTTCAGTTCAGGTGAGCTCCACCCCTCTGTTAACTCTACGATAATTACCCTAATTCCTAAAAAACCTAATGCTACTAGTATGAAAGATTACAGGCCTATTTCCTGCTGCAACACAATCTATAAAGCTCTATCTAAGGTCTTGGCAAATAGAATGTGTGCTGTCCTTCCTTCTCTTGTTGGTTACTCCCAATCAACATTCATAAAAGGGAGGATGATTAGTGATAATGTAATTCTTGCTCATGAGCTACTTTCAAGGTACAATCAGAAGAACATTCCCCTAGGTGTGCCTTAAAAATTGACCTAATGAAAGCTTTCGATTCTGTGGAATGGGCCTATGTTGGGGATATGTTAGCTGCTATGGGATTCCCAAGTAGATACATCAGATGGATTATGAAGTGTTTTACCTCTACCAGATTTTCTGTGAACTTGAATGGCTCATTGTTTGGTTACTTCCCAGCAAAGAGGGGGCTTAGGCAGGGTGACCCCATTTCGCCCTACTTGTTTGTCATAGCTATGCAGGGTCTGGATTATCTGTTTGCTGAAGCTGCTGCTAAAAGTCTGTTCCAGTATCATCTGCAATGTAAAAACATAAAGCTCACTCATTTGTGCTTCGCTGATGATCTTCTAGTCTTCACTAAGGCAAGTGTTGAAGGTGTTGCTCAAGTAAGGGAAATCATGGATCATTTCCACCTCATTTCTGGTCTGCAATTCAATCCAGACAAAAGTGACCTGTATGTGGTTGGAGTAGATAGAAATGTTGCAGGGCAGATTGTTGCAGTTGCAGGTTTCAGAGAGGGTCAGCTGCCTATGAGATACCTTGGCATCCCTATATCTGCTGGTAAGTTGTCCAAGGCAGATTGTAGAGGGCTGGTGGATAAAATTACTAGCAGAGTGAAGGACTGGAAAGCTAAGTTTCTCAATTATGCTGGTAGATTGGAACTTATAAAGTCAGTTGTTCAGGGGATACTACAGTATTGGCTATCAATGTTCATGCTTCCAAAAGCTGTTCTGAAGTAGATTGAGACTATTTGTGCTAGCTTTCTATGGGGAAAAAAAGAAGGACAGAGGATTAAAATCTCTTGGTATCACATGGCTTTCCCTCTTAGTGAATGAGGCCTTGGACTTAAGGACTTAAACAGCTGGAATGAAGCTAACATTGTGAGACATTTATGGAACCTGATTACTCGTGGAGGATCTTTTTGGGTAGCATGGATTATGAAGTACAGGCTGAAAAGTGGTGATATATGGACCCTAACAACAGCCACAGGTTCATGGCATTGGAGAAGTATTTTGAAACTGAGGGAGATAATTGCCCCATTTATTTCAGTGGATGATGAAGGTGAGCATCTGTGGAATGGAGGTTATATGCAGAAGTTTAAGGTTAGTAAGGTCTGGGAAAATATAAGGCCCAGGAGAGGAAATGAAGCCTGGTCAAGGTACTTGTGGAAAGGGTACAGGATTATGAAGAACAGTTTACTGACCTGGTTGATATTAAGAGATAAAATCAATACCTTGGATAAGGTTGCTAAATGGAATAATGCTGTGGTAAATACTTGTTCACTCTGCAGTGTTGCTTCTGAATCAAGGGACCATTTGTTTGCTGAATGCAGCTACTTCAGAAGATGCACCAGCAGACTGTTCCCTTCTGCACAGTTTAGCACTTGGAGTGATCAAATTGAGTATGTCCTGATTAATTGGAGTGTGGATTCTATTGAGAACAAGGTTAGAAGAATCAGGTGGTGTGCTATCTTGAGCTCAATATGGAGGGAAAGATGCAAGAGAGTTTATGGTACTGGTATTAAGCCGTCGGATGTAGTGAGCAATGACATTAAGCTGGATCTTACTTTGTACTTCTCAGGGCATCGAGATGAGTCGCTAGCACTTCTTAGTCTGAGCTATTAGTCCCTTCATGATTTAAGGAATTTGGATGTGGATGTAGGTGAACAAATCATCTCTTGTATAAGAGGGAGTTTGGGATCCGAAATCTCATCTTTTTTCTAGGGATTTTTAGTGTTGGTTGTAGTCTTTGTTTTAGTGATTGTGAGAGCTATCTTGTATTGTCCTTCAAGCTTTTTTGATGATAAATAAAATCAGTAATTATTCATCAAAAAAAAATTGTATTTTTTCTTAAGGGTCAAATACCTTAGTAGTTCCGAAACTTTAGGCTAGGTTACAAATCAGTCTTGAAACTTTAATTTGTTACAGACTCGTCCCGTTAATATGCACTCTGTTACGACATGGTACTATTCAAGCCAACAAGGACCTTTTCCTACAGTTTTGCCACGTAAGCCGGTCCACGTCACTTAAAATATAATTAAATAATAGAATTAGCCTGTTTCGAATTAACTCCGAACCAACCGATCAATTTTGACCCAAATATCTTGAAACCCCTTCCTAACCTAACCCAAAAATGTTGACTCCGAAGTCCGAAGTCCGAAGTCCATCCCTGCAAACCAACCCCCTGCGACTGCACCCCTGCAACTCCTACCCCTCCGATCAGCAAGCTCAATTTCCCCTAACTCCACCCACTGCAACTCTACCCCCTTCCGACCAGCAAGCTCGATCTTCAGATTTAAATCTGTAAGAAAGGATAAGCATGAGAATTTTCTTTTAAAAGGATAAGCAAGTAATCCGAAAAGGACGAGAGCAATCCCAGGAAATTGGATTGCATATAAGTAAGAAGACAAGTTTACTGCAACAGTTGAACTGGAAATTGTATTGAATGGGTCAACGAGAATCAATAGAGGAAAGGGTGGGAGGGAATTGAATTGGGGCTTTGAGAGAACCCTAAATAGAAGAATCAATTATCAAGAGAAAGAAGAAGAAGAAGAGTCGCTCTAAGTTGTGAGAATAAGGACATCCATCCAATTAGGGTTAAAGCACCTGGAAACTTGAAAAGGAGAGGATAACCTAAAAAAGGATGTAGATAATAGAAGAGGAAGGAAACTCACTGAACTCCATGAGCAGCAGGAGAATCAGAATCAGGTGGGTAACATAGAGAGCAGGCGGATCCGAAGAATCGACAAATGGAGAATCGGGGAACAGCGAATATAGAGGGAAAGTGGAAATGGGGGGAAGATAGAGAGAGGGAGGCGGAGAAACCTTTGCGGAAGTAGCAGAATAGAGATTAGAGAGAGATAGATACGATATAGAGATACCTCCGCAAACTGCAAAATGATTTGTTGGGCGGAAGGGGTATAGTTACAGGGGGTGTGGATTTGTAGGGGTGGACTTCAGAGTTGGATTTAGGGAAAATTGAGGTTGCTGGTCGGAGGAGTGGAGTTGCGGGGGTTGCTGGTCGGAGGAGTGGAGTTCCGGGGGTTGCTGGTCGGAGGGGGTGGAGCTTCAGTTTCATATTAGGTTAGGTTAGGAAGGAAGGGGATGAGGTTAAAATTTTTGGATCAAAATCAAATTGATCAGTTGGTTCGAGGATAATTCGAAACGGACTAATTCTATTATTTAATTGTATTTTAAGTGACATGAACTGGCTGACGTGGCAAAACCGCCAGAAAAAGTCTTTGTTGGCTTGAATAGTACCATGTCGTAACGGAATCCATACTAACGGGACGAGTCTGCAACAAATTGAAGTTTCAGGACTGATTTGTAACCCGGATCAAAGTTTCGGGACTACTAAGGTATTTGACCCTTTTTCTTAAAAAATATTCTCATGTACTATATGAAAAATCCAGTTCACCTATTGATGAACCTTTGTCGTTGTGCTGGTTCAAACAAATAACTAACAAAGCTAACAAAAGCTAGGGTAGATTGTATTCCACGGGCCTTCTGATGATCGACTACTCAAATAAGCTGGCAAATTACTCGATTTAAACACTTCGTGCGTGGTGTGAGTTCCACGACTTCTAATTCTAAGAAATGCAGAGAAATTAAAAATTGAAACTAAAAGCAGATTGGAAATTAGGGTTGAAAATAGAGATGACAGACGAACTTAGGCTTCGAATCCCCCTTCGTTCACCAGAGCATAGGCAATCAACAGATCAGCGGATTTCAATTCTCATTCAATCAATTCTAAGACACCACCATAACTCCTAACCCTTAGGTTTAAGACCGGCGAACGTTCGCTCTATCCGTTCTAGCTACCAAGATTAATTAGCCACCCAGGTACGGTCGCCTCTCGCAACGACTTAACTTAACTGGTGGAATTACTAACGATTTATGAGTTACTCTTGCAGCGGATTAACCCTAATCGGTTCCTACGAAAGGCACACTCCAATTATAAGGTTAATTGTTCAGTTTTATGTTTTAAAGTAAGGCGAGCGTTCGCTTCTATCCTTAGCTTAACAAGAATCTAATCTAGGTGATCAATCCAGACAAGAAACATGAACAATGAAGAACAAATCAAACATGAAAGAGAAGCTGATTGAACTTTGAATCTAATCACCGCCGATCCGTGACCGCTTTAAAGCCCTGGGTCACTTAGGGTTCATCTAGTCTAAGCTCTAAGAGTTTAGCTACTCATGTTCATCACAAAAGAATCAAAGACAAAGATAGAGTTCATCATACAAAGGAAGAACAGAAAAGTATCTGAAAAACCTAATTAAGACGACTCCGGCAGAACTTCGATCTTCCGGTAGACTGCAATCCTAGATCCGAGTCTTCGAGATGGAAGGGATGGCGTCACGATCTCTTTCCGGCTCTTCGAACTCTAAACTCTCCTTCAGAACTCTTGAGAATCCTTGAAGTATTTGGTATTAGTTGGAAATTATGATTATGAAAAGTATATCTTGATTTGGGCCGCCGGTTAAGTATTTATACTTAACCCTAATACCGCCGGATTTTAACTGAGATTTTCGGCAAAAATATGAAGGAATTTTTGCCGAAAATTCCTTTACAAAATGGGTTGTCCGCCGGCTGAATTCTCCTGTGTTTTTTGGACCGATGGTTCTCGGCGAAAACTTGATATTTTCGCCGAAAACTTCCTTGGTTGAGCTCCAGTGGATTTGTTCATGTATTTTCGCCGAAAACCCTAGGTGTTTTCGCCGAAAATTCCTTTGTAAAACGGGGCAGGATTTGGTTGGCTCCTTGGATCGATTCCGGTGTGATTCCTCGATGTTCCAACGCCTTAGACACGTCCTTGGCTACTTATTTGACGGCAAAAACATGTGCTAACATAGAAACACTAGAAAACCATTAAATAGACCCGAAACGGGCCAAGGTAACACAAATGGCACGAGATAGGGCAATTGATTGAATATTCGTTATTCTACCCTAAAAACCATGTCTTTAGCAAGGAAATGTCGCTTAAATGAGGCTGATAATCACGTCAAATCGAGTGTCATCACCTATTTTTTACAGTCGTGTTATAACTAGTTTAACAATTGAGCTCTTTCATTAACTTTTTCGTTATCTTTCTATTTGAAAATACTCAATCAACACAACCTTCTCTTTCTTGAGAAACCCCCCACAACCACTGCAAAACCCTCCAAACCACCAACCACGACTACTGATTAGACCTAGGGTTACACCCAATCGAGAAGAATTCGTTAATCGGGAAGACCCTTACCTTGTATCGGAGACCGAGAGATGCTCGAGAGATTGCTTATGACATTTATCCTTGATTTCTTGATCCCTCCCTTCGATTATTGGCTTTATGGTTCGTAAAGGCCCTTGAATTGCCTCAGTAACTTTAGAGTCAACAGAAATGATTTAAATGGTGTTGATGTGCGTTTTTCCTAACTACAAAATTTTTATACTACAGGTTTCAACGGCCGTTTCCCCCTTCACAACGTCCATTTCCCACTGTGCAGACTCTGCATTCTGACTGAAAGCATCCCCTTCATTGTTATGATTCCATAGGTTCTGATAGGTGTTAACTTTTTTGATACCTTACGTTTGATCGAAATCTCATTTTGGTACACTACGTTACAAAAGTTACAATTCAGTCCCGATCGTTTCACAAAATTTCAAAATGGTATTTTCGTCCAACTCCATCCAAATTTTCCGTTAAATGCTTACATGGATGCTGAGTCACACATCTCACTCCCTCTCCCCACCTCCGGCCGTCCTCGCTCCTCCCCTAAACCTCCGACCGTCCTCGCTCCTCCCCTAAACCTCCGACCGTCCTCCCTCCTCCCCTCCACTTTCCGTCGTCCTCCCTCCTCCCACCTCCCACCTCCCTCCTCCTTCTCCCCTCCACCTCCTCTTCCTCCCCTCCCCTCCTCCTATTCCTCATTGAAACAGAAAATATTGAAACATTTAGATCTATAACAAAAAGTACCAAAATGAAAAAGTTGCAAAACGTTTAGTACTGAAATGTTTAGATCTATATTTTCGATTGAGGATTTTCGAGGAGGAAGAAGACAAATGAGAAGGAAGGAGGAGGAGAAGAGGGAGGGAGGAGGGAGAAGGATGACAGACAAGAGGCGAAGGAAAAGGAGGGAGGAGAAGGGAGAAGGAAGGAGGGAGGAGGAAGAAGGGGGAGAAGGAGGAGGTGGAGCGGTGAAGGAGGAGAGAGGACGACCGAAGTTAGAGGGGGAAAGAGGAGGGAGGACGGTCAGAGTTGAGGGAGGAGGGAAGACGGTCGGAGGTGGGGGGAGGAGGAACAGTCGGAGGTGGATGGGAGGAGGTGGTGGTGGTGGTGGGGAGGAGGAGGGAGGAGAGAGAGGGGTTTAAAAAATATATATTTTTTAAAAATTAATTATAATATTAAATTAATAAAATTATTATTTTATTAATATTTTAGCTGATTGGGATGTGTGACTCAGCTACCACGTCAGCATTTAACGAAAAATTTGGATGGAGTTGGACGGAAATACCATTTTGAAATTTCCTGAAACGATCAGGACTGAATTATAACTTTTGTAACGTAGTGTACCAAAATGATTTCGGCCAAACTTAAGGTACCAAAAAAGTTAACACCTCATAGGTTCGATGGTTCATCGTTTGGACTTCAAACAAGAAAGTTATGACCAATTTACTCATTGCCACCTGCGGTTCCAGAACCTCTCTGGCAGAAACTTACAGGTTCTACCCAACTCACTTAATCTCGATATAACTTGAAATTTTCAAATAAACGACAACCGAGAAAGAGTTGTTACACTCTTTCAATTTCTATGTTAATCTCCATGAAATTTTACAAACTATGTTCTCATAAGAGAATAATAATTTTAGTCTTTAGAATATATTTTTCATTTATGGAAGATTTTCTATTTGTTGAACTTTTTTATGATGAATGGTTGCTTTTTTTAAGTATCTGTTTACCTTAAAATTGAACTCTCCTATCCAATATATTACTTATTTGACCATAAATAAATTTCATTGTACTAAAGTAGGTGAGTGAGTCATTTCTCTAATTTAAACATGGTATTAGAGCTACCCTAACCATCTAATTTGATCATTTTTTTCCTCTCTCACCTATCGAACCTTCTCTGCCAAAACCCTAACCGATTCTCCATACCATGTCGACCACACAACCACATCTTCCGTTCTAGCCACTTCATCCCTGCCCAATGCTCCAATCCATGCCTCCATCAAGCTAACACTTGATAACTACTTGTAACGACCCGTTTCCGGTAGGTCGACATGATTGTTGGAAATGGTTAAATTAAAGTCGGTGTTAGGACTTATGATTTCCAGACAGATTATTTTGTGAGTACATGTTATAATGAGCGTTGCACAATGTGCAACCATAGAGACTTGAAGGACAACAAACGTTATGTTGTGGCAACGACTGTTGCTTCTCACGAGAGCAACATGCGTTATCCATATAACACGACGGTTGCCACTGAAGTTGCAATGACCATTGCGACCTGCATGATAAAAACCTGAAATAAGGGGAAACGCACACCAACATTCTAATTTCTTTTCTTCTGGATTCTGAAGCCTCTAGAGTGACTGGATATCATTCTTGATGAACCAAAGACCTAGGAACCAATGATAAAGGTCAAAAGCGATCTCTCGAGCATTCTTGGTCTTCAATTCAAGGTAAGGACTTTCCTATTGATGAGTTCTTCAATTGAGTGTAACCCTTGGTCTGATCAGAAGTCATGACTTGTGTTTTTTGGCGTTTTTGTAGTGGTTGTGGGTTTTGCTCGAGGAAGGCAAGTTCTATCTCGGGGATTGGTTTACCCAAATGAGGGATTAGCATTGATAGATAGTTGATGTGAGGAAGTTACAATCTGACTTAGTAAATTTAGGTTGCATGAAACGTGGAATTGGTTAATTAAATTGTTGCGCTTAGTTGGTCAATTGCCGTGCAATGTTATGTGACTTGTTTGGAATTACGTTGACTAGGTGGCTAGAATGAGCGTGATCTTTATGTATTGTGATATGTATATATTGTTGCAATTATTAGAGTTGTAGTATGTTGAATATAGGAGGATGATCCCAATGAAGGATCATCCTATGAAGGACGAACAAGAGGACAACCCCGTACCTCATTACATGACTACCCCTGTTCATTCTTTGTATAGGTGGGGTGGTCGGTGAGGCTGACCGTTTGTCCTTAGTGATTGAGGTGTATGGGTGTGAAGTGATGAAAGTGAAGTGAGGTGTTAATTGGGAAGCGATACGATGGAATTCAGTGGAAATGTCAGGTTTGGAATGGAACTTGTTGAAATGTTGTACTTGTGTGTGGAATAATTTAAAAATAGAAAATGGAAGGAGCCAATCTTACACCAATGTTGAGACGTGGATTAGTTTTTGGTATACTGACGGGTAGATACCTCCCACGGGGAAGGATCCTAAAGGATGTGTCAGGGACTTCTCACAGAACAGAAGTATGTCTTGCGGGCCGGCGTGGTAGCGGGGAACAACTCTTTTGGCGCCTAAATGAAAATCACCTATAATTACTTGTGATGTGTTTGATGGACGTTTGCATATCAAAATCAAAATAAAAAACATATATAAGCATTTTGGACAAAAACCTATTGCCACATCAGCCTTTGGCCTCTTCTCCTTCATTTTAGATTTCTCTCTCCTCACATCCTCTCTCTTCCCCACGCACTAAACAACTATTACCTCACTAATTTTTTTTTTAATTTTCCAAGCTCTCTTCTCCCCTATTTCTATTTCTTTTCCCTTTTAATTAGTTTTCTTTACGTAACATTTTATCGGCTACTCCAAAATATTGTTTCCTTCACAAATATTGTTCGTTTTAATTTTTAGAATCCAACGAAACCAATCTTAATATAATTTAGTAAAAATTAATATAATATTAACGACTATGTGCACGATAATCAAACCGCGCATTAAGCATTACTTGCACCTACACATTACACCACAAAATTTTCAAGTATATTCAGTCATATTGTTTACTTAAAACGTAAACAAGCCTTTTATGTTGTTTACTCAAAACCTTGATCGTTATAAAAAATATATATAAAGACATCTTAAATCGATCTAATATATGGTTCAAGTGACACAATAAATGGCCCATAAATACTTAAACGATTCAACTCTCATCCGCATTTTGATTAACTTGAAATCTAGAATACATTAAAATTTTTCAAGCACATTCAGTCATATATTTTATTGACAACATTAATGGAACGAATACATAATTCATTCAAAATCTTAAATTGTTATACACAATTAAATACATCATAAATTAGTATAATATACAGCTAAAATAACATACTAAATGATACTAAAAAACTTTAGCCAATAGTCACACTTTGATAATTTTACAATCTACTATAAACATTCAATAAATTTGTCTCTAACATCATCAATGGCCTGATATACGATTCATTCAACATATTAAATCAATAAAATTGTAAAACATTAAAATCATCATAAATCGATATAATATATGGTACTTTATCTAAAATTTTCAATCGTCCAAAAAATTTAACTAATATTTTCACTTTGATGAATAAATTTTATTTTGGATATATATTTGAAATTTAAATAATATTTGTAAATAAATTATTTTATATGCGAGTGTTATAATCCTATAGTATAAAATAATTAATATAAAAATAATATGATCAAGATGGTAATCAATCAACTAAGAGGGTCATTAACATTATAAACTGGAATTCTCATATTAAAATAATATGATCAAGATTGTACAGTAGACTTTAAAGTATATAATACATAAAAATAAAATCCATTTAGAATGTTGTATTTCCAGCTTTCTCATGTTAAGGTATACATATACATCAGAATTTGAAGTAAACAATATTGTCCCTTTCAAATATAAAATTCAATTAGAATGATTAATTTTCCTAGATTTTTTTTTAAGTTAAATTTTTAAAGATACATCAGGCTTTTAAAATATGTATTGCTCCATAACTTATAGTGGATTTTGTTAATGAAATAGGCTGAAATATATTTTGAACATTCCTCTAACTTTAGACATGTAGAAAGATTTTAAGAATTAAGTAAGTTCATGTGCGTCAAAATCATAAGAGTAATTTTAATTTGGTTGTCATATATAATTAAAAATACATGATATTTAGATATATAAATCAACTTTGTAAAATATCTATAACATTTTTACAAGTCATTTACTATTAAAAAATTCAAAGTATTGATCAAGTTCAGTGAGTTTGAATTTGGAATATTCATTAAACCTAGATATATTCATATAACATGATCTTTATTTCCATATTTCTTCTAAGTTTAAACGGGCCAGTTGAGGTTTCATTCCTCAAAAATATTTTTTGGACAGTTTTGTTTAGAATCTCGACTTTATTTGTTTGAAAATATTTTGAGAGAGTTGCAATTTCTTGTTCCATTTGTCTTAAATTTACTTTTGTTGGTAAATTATTTCAATTCACATTGCTTTAGTGGACTTCACTCATTTGAAAAGTTTTTTTGAAAAACAATATAATTGTTTATATATTTTCTTCTTCGCAATGATCATAAATGGACCTATATAAAATTCATTTTCTATAAAAATGATAACTTTTCAGCAACTACAAGACTCGATCCCATAACCTCAAGGATAAAATTATTGTGAATTTACGAGCTAAACTAGATAAGCTAATTTATATTATATAAAATATAAAGAACATTGCTCCTCGACATTTTATTGCACAAATTAAAGCATATTTCACCCTTAATGATTTTGCACATTCATTTATTTTATGATAACCAACAGTTTGTTGTAGAAAATGGAAGTGACAAATTGAATAGAGAGTAGAGTGAATGAAAATATGATAATAATTCATTCATATAGTTTATTGTGAGATAATGATACTTTTGTTTCAATCGAGCTCTGTGTTGATATTTAATTAATTTGAGATTAAAATGAATAATTTATTTATTTTCCACATATAATCTCTTGCATCATATACTCGAACACTTTACTTATCGCTCAAGGAATGTATATATAAGACTAATATGTTTACACGCGTGATGATAATTGTGGGAATGAGACATATTATAAACATGATATTGATTGAATCTTAGCAAAAAAATATATTGATGGAATCATGATATTTTATAGAATAATTAAAGCACATTATTTATATGTATTGAAGACATTCAAGCTAACTAAGTTATGGATATTTAAAACAAGCTTTTGTTAGTTAATATATCCATTGAGCTAGAGAAAATTAGAGAGATAAGGTTGTGCCTTAACAAAAGCAATGATCAGTGAGGTCATGAGTGTGTAATAGTATGAGTCATGAGATCGTAAGTAAATTAGGTTTCAAGTCATTTACTATTAACAAATCCTGAGTATTAATCGGGTTGAGTCAGATTCTATTGAGCATACTCATCAAACCTAAATATATTCATATAACATGATCATTATTTTCATATTCTTCTAAGTCGTTTTTTTTATGATTCATATTCTTCCAAGTCTTAAGGGACCAATTAAGATTTCATTCCTCAAAATAAATTTTTTTACAGTGTTGATTTTTTTAGCCTAAATTTTACTTATTTGCAAATGTTTCGAGAGAGTTGCAATCGTTTTGAGTTTATCTTGAACTAACTTTTGTTGGTAAATCAAATATTTTGTTATGAATTTTTTGAAGTCATATTAGTTTAGAAGAAATCACTCATTTGATAAGATTGTTTAAGAGATGTATAAATCAAAAACAAATTTGAGCCGCATAAATTTAAAAAATTATGAATATTTAAGAGAAGTATTTGTCAATTAATATATTCATTGAGCTAGAGAAAATTGGAGAAATAAGATGGTACCTTAGTAAGAGCAATGACCAGTGAGGTCACAAGTGTGTAATAGCATGAGTCACACTACAAGAAAACACAAATTTAGTCACAGTTTTTTTGGCCCTTTAGTCACGGTTTTAACCGTGACTAAAAAAATTTGTCACGGTTTCCTAAACCGTGACTATATTGCCCCATTTTTGTCACGGTTTTTAAAGAAACCGTGACAAAGTTTAGTCACGATTTTCACCAAAACCGTGACTAACCTTTGTCACGGTTTCTTTACAAACCGTGACAAAGTTTAGTCACGGTTTTAACCAAAACCGTGACTAATCTTTGTCACGGTTTTAAAAGAAACTGTGACAAAGGTTATATATTACTGGCCCTATATTACTGATCAAATTATAAGGGGAAAACGTTTCAGTGACCAGATTGTCATTTTGTTGAATTATAGGACCAGACCCTCAATTCCTTCCATTATGCAAAATGATCCATAAAATTATAATGTCAACAAAATGTCCCAATTAATTACAAATTAGTCCTTAATTTATTTATTGTGTCAAAAATTACAATTTGCAATTTACAATTTATTAGTCACTTAATGAAAAAAACTACCGCCGCCGCCGACTGTTGCCAACCTTCTTCCTCCCACCATCTTCCTCAAAATCCAAATCCATTGCTTCCCAGAACCCAAAGCTTCCGACCAAATCCATTACTGCCCAGAACCCTAGCAGATATGGATTGCGAAGAAGAGAGGAGAGTGCTGAGCCACTGTCGTTGACGTCCACCATAGCGGCGCTGCGGCTGGCAGTGGTGGTGGGTTTAGGGAGGAAGAGTCGGAGGGGCGGCTGGCAGTGGTGGTAGGTTTAGGGTGACGAGTTCGAATCGGAGAGGCAGAGGTGTGACAGGGGCAGTTTGAATTGGAGGAGACGAGAGAGGGGGCTCGGTTGACGAGTGCTTGCGGTAAGAAGAAAAGGGAGAAGAAGACGGTTGGGCGGAGAGGCAGAGGTGTGGGGGCGTTTGAATCGGAGGAGAGGAGAGGGGGGCCGGATCTGGGGTGCGTTTGAATCGGAGGAGAGGATTATCTAGGGATAAGATTAGATCGCCGGTTATAAGAAGAGAAGGGAGAAGAAGCAAGGGAGCAGGGAGAAGAAGATGGAAGTAACAGAATGAATCAGCGGATCGCCAGCGTGGACAAAAATAATTTGTCACGGTTTATAGTTTAAACCGTGACAAATTAGTCACGGTTCAGCAAAACCGTGACTAACTTGTCACGGTTTAGTTTAAACCGTGACAAATTAGTCACGGTTCAGCAAAACCGTGACTAACTTGTCACGGTTTAAATGTAAACCGTGACAAATTAGTCACGGTTCAGCAAAACCGTGACTAACTTGTTACGGTTTACAAAACCGTGACTAAGAAACCGTGACTAATCCTATATTTTCTTGTAGTGTCATGAGACCGTATGTAAAGCAGGTTCAAGTCATTTACTATTAACAAATTCAAAGTATTGATCGGGTTGAGATTGAATTGAGCATATTCATCAAACCTATATAAGTAAAGCGAGTTATAAGTTATGACAGGCCATTTGAAGTTTTATTCCTCAAAATGTTTTGTTTAGCGTTGATTTTGTCTCGACTTTATTTGTTTGCAAATGTTTTGATGAAGTTTTAATTTTGTTTTCTGATTTTCTTGAACTTACTTTTGTTGATAAATCAATTTTTTTGTTACAAATTTTTTGAAGTCATATTGATTTAGAAGACATCACTTATTTGAAAAGTTTATTTGAACAAAAATTAATTGTTTATTTTCTTTCTTCTTTGGAATGATCATAAATGGACCTATTTTATTTTAGTATGTAATTTGAACTTAATTAATTCTCAAAATATTCTAAAATTAATCATAATACTCAGTTTAAATATTATGTGTATTTGGTACTATATAAACAATTATCTAGCTATGTTTATATTTTCTACTTTAAAATACTTAAGTTCTCAATTAAGTGACATGTTAATTATTTTGACCTATGAAGTTTAATCCTTCAATTCAAAATTTTAGTTGGTTTATAATTTTAAAATATAATCTTAATCTATCGTTATACAACAAGATAGTTACTCATTTACTAATTATACTAAATAAACAATGAAAATATCACATATTGGCCAACGGGCCGAAAAAATGCTAGTTGTGTGTATTATGAATTTAAGTCGTTTTAATGGTTTACGGTGATGTATTGTTTATGGTGATGTATTGTGATTATTTTAGTATTGTGGATGATGATGATATTGTTTGGGTAATGCATGATCAGGTAATGGTAGAGGGAGAAATGTTTGATCACCTAGATTACTTTATTAGGTTGTTAAAATGAATTAGATGTAAGAATGGGTCCCTTTGTTGTATTACAGTTTGAGAGTTTGGGATACTCCCTAAGTAGTTCGATGCGTAGTTAAGAGCTGTGGCATCACTCACTTTCAATAGAAAACTGACCCCCCCAGTTATTTCCCCCCTTTCAGATCGCTTTGAGTAGTCAATGCAGTTGGATCATAGTAGTCGTTCAACAACTGTTTGATGATGAGGTACTGAAGCGGTTCCTACTGGGTTGGATTCGTCTTTTTCTATTTATTTTGTTTAGTTGACTTTTTGTATTTTGGAATGTTTTATGATGTATTTCTGTATTTATGATGATTTAGTTTGACCAGTTGTGGTTTATTTTAGGGTTATTATTTCTAAAATACTCGAACTTTGGCGATTTATTTTGTAAATGCACTAAGTTAAAAAAACCACAAATCTATCCCAGACTTAACGCCGTTAGTCCTTTTTTGTAAAATTTTAAACATTCTGAACCAAGTGGCTAACGGAAATAACTTTCAAGTTTTCTGTCTTCTAAAAGTAGTAACCCAAGTTTGCCCAAATTGCATTTTGGAACCTGTTAAATTTAATCCTTTTAAATCCTCCCAAAATAATCGTCTCTTTCTTCTCCGATCATCTTTCTCTCAAGCCTCCAGCCCCATCGCCGCCGCCATGTCAACTCCACCATATCAACTCCACCATGATCGGCTTCCCATAGCAAATCGGAAGCTTCAATAGAAAAAGATTCCAACTCCTTCCTCCGTTGCTTCTCTCCAACGCCATCATTTCTTTTATAAGTTTATAAATTATAACCTTATTCTTTCGCCATTAAAAACTCCTCTTTCCTCCCTCTGTTCTTAGAAATCCCAATCTCCTTTCTAATGGCTTCTTTCTCCTACATTCTACCCCTCTTGATGTCACTGTTTATCTCCGCGGAAGCAATTCTCAACCCAATCGATTTCTTAGCTCTCAAATCGCTTCGCAAATCCCTAGACGACATGCCCGGATCCAACTTCTTCACCTACTGCGACGTCGACCGAGTCGTCGCTCTCAACTTCTCCAGCGATCAAGGAGACGTGCTTTGTGGAGGTCATTCGAGAAGGCGCGCTGGACCTGTTTGGCTTTCCGGAATATGTAGTCAAGGGAAAGAAAACTCTGGAGAAAAATGTTCCGTACTCTGGATGTCTACGAAGCGATCTCAGATCTATGGCCCGAAATAGAATCGATCTTCGATTTTGAATCCACCGCCGCGGTTCGAACTCTGGCGGTCAACTCTCTGGTCAAGTTTGGCGACGCCGTGAGAGCAATGCTAACAGATCTGGAAACTTCAATTACCGAGGATAATTCGTCGGCGGTGCCCGGCGGCAGAGTTCATCCTCTGACTCGTTTACGTGATGAACTACATCTCCTTTCTCAGTGACTACACAATATCTCTCTTCGATATACTCGCCGATTTTCTAGTGGAGACATGTTCTATGTCGGAGGCATACTTCGGCAGCCTCGGCACCGACGACGACGTTACCTCCCCCGTTTCCTTTTCCTGGGCAGATTGTTATAGACTTGTGGTGGCTGGTCAAATTTAGTTTCAGGTTGAATTAGATGGAAGCTCGAACTTGGTTAACGGAAGCTCGAACTTGGTTAAAATTTAGTTTTAGGTTGAATCAGGTTGTGGTGTTGGACATGGCGGCGGCGGTGATGAGGACAAAGTGGAGATGATCGGAGAAGAAGGAGAAGATTATTTTGGGAGGATTTAAAAGGGATTAAATTTAACAGGCTCCAAAATGCAATTTGGGCAAACTTGGGTTACTACTTTTAGAAGACAGAAAACTTGAAAGTTATTTCCGTTAGCTACTTGGTTCAGAATGTTTAAAATTGTACAAAAAAGGACTAACGGCGTTAAGTCTGGGATAGATTTGGAGTTTTTTAAACTTAGTGCACTTACAAAATAAATCGCCAAAGTTCGAGTATTTTAGAAATAATAACCCTTTATTTTACTTTGATCTTCGGATCACTTTTTTTATATTCAGTTTGAGAAGGATTTTCGATTTATTCGTTTTGATGGTTTGTCCTTTAAATTTGATCGAATCATTTGTAATTACCCATTTCTGATTCACTCATGAGTTCGACCATGGAAACTGGAGATGGGTGATACACTACCTACTTTGAAAATTACAGCTGGAGCAGTTTCTCATCAATTATGAGTTAATTAGTCAATCAACGACAATAACCTTGCACTTGCCAGCCTTTCTTGACGACATGGCAACCAATCCTTTCTACAATCTGTGGCATCACAATGATAAGCTTCTTCTAGGTTGGATAGTCAATTCACTATCCAACACATGTCATTCATACTCTTGTTGGGATCAACACGATGTTTCAGGCATAGAGTGCCATCCAGGCCGTCCTGTAAATTTCGGAGGCCCTGTTCTAAATTTATTAAGTGATCCTATTACAAATAATAATTTAAATTCGATTTGTTTGGGTTAACCTAATTTTATTTGTTTGGGGCGGGTATAACCATTGGTTTGGGATAATAATAATACCCCTTCATGATGGTATGCATGTCTGACCCTATGCCCCGTAAAAATACCCTTCTCTAACCCGATCTTCCATGAAGTGGGGTTTAAGGTACCCACTGTGACCTAGATCCATAATCATTCCTAGACTATATGGAATTTATTAACAATTAAAAAATATGAAAAGTAAAAATAATATATAAAATATAACTTAATTTCATATCATATTTGTATATTTAATAATAAATTTAGATAAAACAAGATAATAATAAAAATAGAAAGACTACTTTAAGATTAGAACAAAAAACTTATTAGTTTGATTTTGTCAAAGATGGAGATTGAACCCTTCACCACCTAGAACAAAACAAAGAGTTAAGTCATTAGATCACCACTACATTTATGTTCATCTTTTGCATATTGTATTTATAATATATGTCTTAGCGGACCAGCACACCCTCAGGGCTGGCCTTGGTGTCATCACAATATCTTATGACACTGGACCATATTCTTAGATAAGGTCACTGAAAACCTAACTTCGTAATTTAACGAGTACAGGTGAAATTATGATTGACTATTGACAATGGGCAAAAAATCTCAGTAATGTTATGAATAATATTGTAGTGAATGTCCATGATTAACATAGGATGCTACCTTTACATAAGATGCTACCTAGGATGCTTCCTTAAACATTGATCATAAGAATCAATGTCTTCCATGACCCATTCTTCTCCCCATTCATATGTAATTATATGAGCCCATTCATGACTCATTATTCTCTCTATTCATGTGTAATTACATTAGCCTATAGGAGTTATGTATTATGTGCCTATAAATAAAGCACATCATTGTATCTATTGGTATGAATAAGAAGAAGCAATTCTCTCCTCTTTCTCTCTTGTGTTTTCTCTCTACTTCATAGTTCATAGTTCTCCATCATTTTCATAACACGTTATCAGCACGAAGCTCTGCCCACTTGGAGATTCACGAAGCCTTACTCCTTGGAGAACATGATCGTCATCATAAGGTATGAACTCTGTATTATGAAATTTCAATTAGTTATTGTTCATATGCGTTATTATTTTATTGTTTCTATTCGTGAAAGCTATTCGTTATTATGATTTGGAAACAATGATGGTTGGATGTTGGAATTTATTTGAATATCATCTCTCAAAGAGAATGTATCCAACACATATGCTACAACATTTCTTCAATTCAAAGTAGCAAAACATGATTATGATTCATGTGAGAAAGATGGGTATTTGAACCAATGCTTTGGAATATACATTTGCATTCCATGAGAATATATAAGTGTACCAAGATACACATGTTTTCCAAAGGAAGTCTCAAATGTTGATGATTCATGAGACATAATATCATTCCTTGATATGAATGGTTATAATCATATGTCTATAAAGTGACAATATCTATGTTTCCACAAGTGAACAAAAGAAGACATTCATCTATGATTGTAATGGTCATAAGAATGAAATTTCAAGTGTCTTTCACAAACTTGAAAGAGAGAATGAATATGATCACATAATGGTAATAAAACTATCAAGTTTGTTTGGATGATCATAGTCCGAATGACACTATTACGATTTCCTATATTGGGTAATGGATGATATATATAATTGTGTGTCAATGATCCATAATATAGTATCACATTCCAGGAAGTGAATGTATAAGCTACTATTACATTCCATGATGTGAATGTATTAAGAGACAATTATCTATATTCCAAAGGAATACATCAAAGTGATGAAATTTAACATCTAATAGGGAGTGTGCAATGTTTCTAGTGAAATAAGAATTGTTCATACCTCGTATCAGTTGTAGAATTACAAAAAATAATGGTGGATCAAATTACTATCAGTTATTCACAAGTATATCATCTTTATCGATTGTGAAGGAAACAATGATCACCTAATTTGTGATATCAATAATTGAAAGATGAAACAAGAGAATTGTGATATTTTATTTATCAATTTAAATAAGATGTTTTACAAGCACTATCAATATCAAGTAATGCCGATGTACATTATCGATGATGTATCGACATATACCATCAATAAAAGATGTGTAATACTTTTTTTATAATATGGCAAAAAAGAGTCAAAACTAATACTAGAAAGAGCTCATGTATTATTCAATGGATGAAAATTTTCCATATTGATGAAATTTATAATCTATTACATCCTCAAAAGTTGTTACATAGAGGAAAGAGATTCCTTATTGATGGTGCATTATATTCTACAAAATTGTGTATGAATATATTAAGTTATAAAGATATCACATTAATGGATATCATATTGTGAAAACAAAGACAAGATAATGAATGTATGTTCATCATATTCACATATATAGATTATGATGACAAAAATATTGGAAGTATTATAATTTATCATCACATTGAAGCTCTCACAAATGTAAACTAAAAGTTTACTTCTCCTGGCAAAATTATTTGGCATAACCGGTTAGATCATCCCGGTTCTACAATTATGCGAATTGATAATATATGTGGTTAATTTTGAAACATTCCACACACATCAATCTAAGTTGATTATTGGATAACTATTGACAAAAATAAGCAATGAATTGCTTACCTAAAGAATTAAGGGTGATATTTGGATCCATAAGATACATCCAACATATGATCGATCTAGATATTTTAATTGATGCATCAACTAGATATTCACATGTGTCTAGAGTATATACTCGCAACATCCAATTTGCGAGATTATTAGCTCAATCATCTTGATTATGAGCATATTTTCATGATTATCCAATGAGTGAAATACGTCACTGAGAATATTATCATATGTGCATGTATCTTTAGATGAAGAACATGAATTCGCATCATGCCAAAGAGTTATAATGAGTTCCCCCCGTTATAATTGGTTTTGGGTCAAAACATCATATTTCCCATATAAGAATATTTAGATGTGATATATACATCTCAATTGCTCCACCACAATTCATTAAGATAAGTCTCAATAATAGAGATGGGAAAATTATATATGTTGGGTACGAGTCTTCGTTGTTAGTAAAATATTTACACTATTGTCGGGAGATTTATAGATGACTCGTTTAGATGAACACATCATTTTGTGATTCAAATTTCCCAATATTAGGGGGAGAAAATGAAAGGTTGGACAAAGAGATTCGTTGGAATGAATTATCATTATCTCATTTTGATCCTCGCACTAAATAGTATGAACTTGAAGTTCATAAGTATAATTCATTAACAAAGTTGAGTTAATCAACTGCCAGATGTTTCAATGACCCGGATATAGTGACATAAAAAATCTCTTATGCCAACTACATTTGCTCAAACATAAGTGTTTTAGTATTGGTAAAAGCACAAATGAGTCTAAAGCACTCATGAAGTATGAAAAATCAATCGATTCCAAAGATATAAATCCTCAAAAGGTGAAAAGGAGCTTTAAATTAAGATGGTCAAAATTGAGGGTAAGATAAAGGATATCAAACAAATACATGTGCTCCTGAAGAGCATCAGGTACCTGATAATTATGAATGAAAGATATATCAATGTATTTGATGAAAAACTTTGGAATCATGATGAAGTCAACGTTGATGAAAAAAATTATTACAATGCAGCGCTAAATTTGATAAGCGAAAATGAGGATCATGAGCCAAATTCATTAATGCATGCAAAGAAAGAAATGATTGGCCAAAATGGAAAATATGATTGCGACAATATTATATTCCCTAGAAAAATGAAAAGTTTTTTATTATATATAAAAAGTCTCTACACATGAAGATGTAAGCAAACGAGACATATATATTTATCTCACTGCGATTATAATGAAAATCGTAAAGTTGTGGGTTATAAGACATCTTATTCTGAAAGGTTTTGTACAATGACAAAAACCTTATACTATTGGTTATGATGAAACATATTTTTATTTGGTGGATGCAACAACTTTTCATTATATGATTAGTCTGGCAGTTTGTGAAGGGAAATATTTGTCTTTGATGGATGTCATTACAACCTATATGTATAGTTTGTCTAATAATGACATATATGCGTATATGAAATTTCTGGAATGATTCATTTTTCTAAATGCGAACAATAAGTCAAGTTCACGTGAACAGTATTCAATAATATTATTGAATTGACGTCATACGAATTAAGAGATTGAGAAAGAATGATATATTTCGTATACAAAATATTTTCTATGTTTTATTTGTCAATATTTTATATTTAATACTTGATTTTTATTATTAAATATATTTGGTTTTGAAATTATATCGTATCGAAATTTCTATGACTTTCTTTTGTTTTGAAAATGCGTTTTCTTTATTTTCAAAGGTTAAGAAGTCATCATCTTATTATCTATTTGATTAGCTATTGAGACTCGTGAAGAGTTTCTCAAAGAAATTAGCTATTTGATTAAAGAGTTTGAGATGAAAGATATGAAACAAAATCATTGCAAATCACTTGCAGATTGAGCATCTCTCAAACATGATTGTTGTTTATCAACAAAGATACACTACCAAAATGTTGAAAATTTCGATATGGATATATATTGTCCATAACTACCTTGATGGTAGTAAGATCATTATATGTGAGTAGATGTCAATATACATCAGTAAAGTAAGAATCATTTTGTCCTGAAGTATCGTATCTTAGTGCAACAAGAGCACTCATGAATCTTGCTAGTCTTATAAGACTTTATTCATCTATCAATAGTTATTTTGGCAAGATTATACTCTACTCTCACTCAATGAGATGAAGATCAATTGAAGCATATACTATGTTATGTTCAAATAACATAAGATTTCAAGTTATTTTATTTGAGCATATTGAAAGACATGTCAATGAGTTACATGGTCTTTAAATATCGATACGATCTTTGCGTTGGTCAATTATAAATTGAGTTCACTTGGCAATATAACTATTTGGTGGTTTGTGAAACAAACTATAAAGCCACATCATCATTCACATGCATGATCATATATATCATGCATAATGTGTATATATATCCTCAAGTTGTAAGAGGATCGCATTAGAAAAGCTAAAAGAATATGTGTTTGACGAAATTATTTTTCCAACAGAATTTCTAGATACTAGTGGAATAACTAGTGAAAATTATGGTCAAGTGACAATCTAGCATATTTGTTCACAAAGTTACTTCATACATCAAGATCATTTGTATAAAATTGAAGTTCAAAGATTGAACGATTTTGAGTCATCCTATCATTAGGGGGAGTTAATACGCACTGCACTCTTTTTTCCTTAACTATGGTTTTTCCTGGTAAGGTTTTTAATGAGGTAGTATGTCATAGCGTATTATACGAACAATCTATTATTATTATTATGCAAATATAATCAAGCCCCCCTTTTATTCAATCTCTCCTTAACTCTAGCTATACAACCAATAGAAAATTACTTATTTATTTAATTTTCTTTAAAATTTCTATTTTCCTTAACATTCTCTTTCCCACGTTTTCAACTCATGTGAAAAAATAAACTACTTATTTAAACTTCTTTTATTCATTAATCACTTACTCTTAATTCTTATCACGTATTAGTTACTTTAGTAGTATTATTTATTATTGTAGGTTTACTATTAGTTTCTTTATTTTGATCTGGATGATCAATTAACAACCATGACAAGATTGTTCCATTACAATATGATAAACTATATTTTCCGGCAACTATTACCTTAAATATGTATCTAATCATTAATTAATTGATTACTTTTAATACTCTCTACAATAAGGACTAATCAAACTTTTTTTTTCGAGTATATGTAAAAAACATCTTCAACTAAGACTTCAACAATAATATTAAGAGTTTTCAAATTCATATATGACAAATGGTTTAATGTGTTAGATCATGAATCATTTATCAATGCAATTTTGATAAAATTATAGTTTAATCACGATTCGCCAAAAAATTATAGAAATTTGAGAGGTTGCACCAAAATTAGACTTACAGGTTTGATTGTCTGCTACGATTATGAAATCTGTCCATATATATTATTAAGCAAATATAACAAACACCCCTTTCCTGTTAAAATAATAAGTAATAAAAAATAATTACCTTTTATTCTCTTTCTATAGTTTCCCATGTTTTATGGGATGCTACACGTTTATTATTGTCAAAAAAATACTACCCACGTTTATATGTATTGAGTTTAGTTTAGAATTTCATTAAAATTTCAATTAACTTATAATAACTATTTATTGATTTTAATTTTTAATTAAGTATTTCCTTCATCTAGACTCTAATCCAATTAAAAGGTATGTTTTTAATAAATAAAATCGCATTTAACATTCTTGATAATTGTCTCTTTGATATGAAAGGTTCATTTTCAGTTTATTTTACGTATTATATATAAACTGGAAAAAAATTCTTAATTTTTCTTTCACAACTATCTGTCTTCCACAATAAAATTTTCCTCTCAAATTTATAAAATTTCTTATTCTCTTTTGAGAAGTTTTGAATCACAAATATATGAAATCTTTTATTGAGTCATATATTTTTCCTATTGCACCGACAATTAATTGAAATGAGTTAGTCACTAGGAAAAAGAAATTGAACTAGAATCATTATAAAAATATAAATGAAGTTTTAATTAACAAATGTGAAAAAATTATAACATTCATGTAACTTTAGTAGATTTGACCTCTTCTCGTAACTTTAGCGGATCAATCTATCAACTATTTTTATTTTATTTATTCTTTTAAAATTTAAATTTTCTATTGATTAATAATTTTTTTGACGATTAATAATAGACTTTATAATAATTTTTATGGATTTAAAATAATTAAGAAATTTATCCTAATTTCTTTCAATTTTAAAATAATACTCAACACAGTTCATTAGAAATAAAACAAATCTCACTCTATAATTATGCACAATTGCCTGACATCTACTCTAATGTATTTCGACTTGAGCTTTCAGTTATCCTTAAGTCCTAGACCCGGTGAATGGGTTGTAATCCATTTATTCAACATCCAATCCTCGACTACTACTCCAATTTACTCGACTCTCACCCCAACCTTCTTAGATTGCAATTCTACTCCCATTCAAGTAGAATTGGTCTTCCAATATAATTCCTCATTAGTGGTGGTTTTCAAACTTGACTTCTGCATCTTAAATTTTACTTTACTTTATCAAACATAATGAGGTGACCGCACACTATACAAACCCAAGTACATATACCCTTCTTTTAACCTCAATTTCACTTTCCTTTTTTAAAGAAAATTTATTTACCGCAATAGTTAGTGGTTTGAGTGCTAATAAAGTCATGAGTATGAAATTAATCTATTTATTTTAACTCTAATATTTGAAATGAGGATCAAAATGATATGAACTCCTTATAATGTCTTCCCATATGCAATGTAAGCTATTTTTTTGGTGTAAAATTCAAACTATTCAATGAGATATTGCAAATCTTAGCTAGAAGAATACATTTTTTTACTATATAATAATATTCCTACTACGAATAAACTCTTAAAGTCTACAAAATAGGTTATTCTACAAATTCATCAAAAACCTATTCTACAAAAAGGTTGCTCTCCAACTTTAAGTCTTTATGGACTTCATCAAACCTAACTACGTGTGGAGCTCTCAAACGGGCAGACGGGCTCATCAAGTTGGAGGTTTATCGGGTCATTTATTCATTATATCATGGGTAAATTGTATCACAATTTGCTTAGTTTGAAGATTTTTAAGATATTAAAATTGGGCTAGCTCTGAAATGTTGGCTTTAAGTCAATTTATTTATTTTGGTTAAATTGAATCAGGGTGTACAACTATACCCACTTATCTCCTACATGAATGCACAATAATCTCTACTATATATAAAGCAAATTAGGGTCAACCCTTTTGTCACAACAGCTTTCCTACCCCTCCCCTTAATTTGAGGAATCTAGCCAACCAAAGAATTTTTTTTACAAATAAAAATGCAAAAAACTACCTCACTTTTCTTCATTAATATATTATTTTCTTTATAATACCATTTCAAAATAAATTAATTCCTTAAAAATAGTTAGTGCAATAGAAATTCTATTATTATATTTAATAATATTTTAAATTCAATATATTAATTAATAAATAAATGTCAAATTCATATTATTAAATATTGTCATAATTCTTCATTATCTGTTGGACATCTTGGCAAATCGGCCATCATTTGATTGAGCTAGACGAGAAGATTAAAAAACTTTAAAGTAGTCACTTAATTTATGCAAAGACCCTCCTGAACTGTCTCTAAACTCTTAAAATTCGGCGGTTATATGAAACACTTGAACGGTTCTCTTAATGGATTTTAACAATTCGAACAATTTATTTTATGAATAGTTGGTTACCTTTGCAATTGGTTTAATTTGAATGTCTAGGTATACATGAGTGTTACTTGAAGTTAACACAATAATTTTCTATATTATGTGAATTTAACGAAGTAAGTGATATTGAATCAAAGTGGTATAGATTATGAATATGAGAGACCGTTTTATAATAAAAATATTGTTTTGCTCAAACCCGCCAACGGGCGGGCAAAAAAGCTAGTATATTATATCCCTATATATTATATCCCTATAGATGTATTGTCCTTGTATTGATTTTTCTCTTGTAAAGTTGTAAAGGGCATATCATTAACCATTGGACATTCAAGGGGGAGTGTTATGAATAATATTGTAGTGAATGTCCATGATTAACATAGGATGCTACCTTTACATAAGATGCTACCTAGGATGCTTCCTTAAACATTGATCATAAGAATCAATGTCTTCCATGACCCATTCTTCTCCCCATTCATATGTAATTATATGAGCCCATTCATGACTCATTATTCTCTCTATTCATGTGTAATTACATTAGCCTATAGGAGTTATGTATTATGTGCCTATAAATAATGCACATCATTGTATCTATTGGTATGAATAAGAAGAAGCAATTCTCTCCTCTTTCTCTCTTGTGTTTTCTCTCTACTTCATAGTTCATAGTTCTCCATCATTTTCATAACAAGTAATTGCTAGAGGTGATTTATTTCTAAGAACTTAAAACAGTTACATGTTTGACTATATGGTACCTCATAGATTTATATTAAATGACAACTATAATTTCTGATCCTTAACTATTAACATAAGAAACTTTAATGACATGATGTCAAAAAGTCATTTTTAAATTACCACTATTTTCTTGTTGCCTACAATTTTATCGACATTGGATATTACTTTATTTAAAACTAGCTTGTGGCCCGCGCTTTGCAGCGGGCAACATACTTTTTTTAGGAAGAATGAAAATTAATTGCATGAAAATTAATCGAATGTCTGACTCTCTCATAAGGGCATTACCGCTCCTAGTATTTAATTATGCTATTCGAACACTCTACTGTGTGTGTTCCCAGTCAGCTCCATGACCCTTATTCGCCAGTGCGTCCTCGAAGTGGTTCACCTCTCTATAGATGTGTTTTAAAGTAACCTTCCAGTTCCGCTCCAGCAGTCTTCTATATTGACAAATGATTGTTGCATGTTGGTGGTCCAGGTACGTGGTCGTTGATAATAGTTTAACTGTACATATAAAGTCGATTTGCACTTCTAGGACTCTCACCCCAACATTTCAAGCTCTCTCCATGCTTATGACAATGCTTGTGAGTTCTGCACATGTTATTGAACATGTCTCAATATTGGTCATGCAGGCATCTATAGTCTGTGCCTTATAGTCTCTTAGAACTCCTCTCAATGTCACCCCATTCATTTTTTGCCACTAAACCGTCCGACCAGTGGCCATGTGTAGATAGTTAATATTAACCTCAATAGCTAAAGCCTCATAAAATACTATTGAAAAATAAGACACGATTAAAGATCGAGTATAATAGAGAATGAATTAAGGATGAAAAACTTAAATGGAAAAGAGAGTCTAAGATTAAACTAAATGTAAGTGAATTTTACTACATATTCAAAAATGTTATAGATGAATTAATTAAACATAACAGGAAATAATATTTCTAGTATTTTTTTATTTTTAATGCATTTTTTAGTTTTAGCCCATGGGGTTTTTTATTTAAATTATTGGTAATGGATCTCAATATCTTAGTGTTTGTAAATATTGGCTATAGTTGGAGTTGCACCTTTTGATTTTTATGTAAGGTTGTGTGTAGTACTTGTTTATGTGTTTCTTTTGTGAACATGTTCCATACCAAATATAGCTTGAAATTTTTCGAGATCATGTACTTGGATTTGATTTGATGTTTGTAGACTGACATTTCCTATGTTGTTGACATATATTTTCTGTTTTTTTTCTAATTTTTCCATTGATTGTTAGATCATGATTTTTTTGTATTTTTATTTCATTATTAACGTATCATGAACTTCTAAGTAACAATTTTAAAAAAAATTCAAATATAGTTTTTTTCAATAAAGTAGAGTTACTGTAATAATTTTTTATCCAGGTAATTATTGTTAATGTAAACTCGATCAATATCATGTTTAATTAAAATCACGTGGACCATATAAAATTAAATAAAATATAGAAAATGATGATTACATTCGTAATGAACATGATGAGAAATGTAGCATGTAAAAAGATAGGTTATTACTATAAGTTTATGTTCATTTATGGAATGATTATATATAAAAGGTTGGTCTATCTAAATAGGAAATGTGAACATAATATTTACGATAAAACCTGTAATCATAAATTATTTCATGATAAAGACAAACCAAAAACTTATCTACTCCAGTGAATATTTTATGAATAAAAAAACTCATTTTGCGTTCGGAAAATAAATTCTATTTATATAAATTGGAGAAGAAAATAAAAATATCATGAAACCCAATAGATATTTATCATATGCATTATTTTAATGAAATGTGAAAAAAATAGCTCATTACGATATTGGAGAATGTTAATTGTCTTGATCTATGTTGGTAGATGCTGGTTCTTCGTTATTTATCATGTCTTGCTAGATTAGCTATTCATTTATTATGTTCAACGAACTCTAAACACGTGATGCAGAATTTGGATTCTCGGACCCTTATAATATTGTTGTGTGTGATGCATTTGAACCAAACCCTTATTTATATTTTCTAATGGCCGGTGTCCAATTGTTTATCCTAATGATCAACTCATTTTAATTAACTGTAGTGAAATAAAAAAAAAATAGATGACTGAATAAACTATTTCATAAATTTTTGGCTCGTAACTTCTCAAGAGAATAAGAAATTTATAAATTTGGGAGAGAGAAAATCTTGTTGTGGGCTAGAGAGTTGTGAAAGTGAAATTATAAATTTTTTGTCTATGATACATAAAATAGATTGAAAATGAACATTTCAATTTCATATGGAAGGGAAAATTATGAAATAATGTAAAATCATTTTTTTAAAAGGCTAATTTTCAATTCTTTTAAAGTCTAAAGTAAGGATAGAATGAATACAAATTAATCAGTAAATATATATTATAATTTTATTAATGGAATTTTATTTGAAACTCAATAAATATTTAAATTATTAATGTGAATATAAAAAAATAAAATTCATCCAAAAAAATATAAAAAATTAAATTTATGTTATAAAAAATAATTTTTTCAAAGGGACAATGAAAAAAAATGAATTAAAAAAATATAAAATAAATAAACTTGGTTACTATCCCAAAAAAAATGTGAAAGTTTAATGAAAAGAGTATATCGTTTTACTTATTATTTATTTGTAACGGGTATGGTTGTTATTCGTTAATAGGAATTTTATTTTATGGTTCATTCCGCACTCATGAGATCCAAGCGATCCCGGAGGGACCACCATGGTTCCTCTTGTTAGAAAATAGAAGTTTCCTAGTCCAAATAGGATAGGTTTATGTCTCCTAATCCAAAAGAGATAGGTTTTTTTGTAGAGGGGAGGAATACTAATCCTAGTTGGAATAGTATTCCTAGTAGTTTAGGATAGCCTTGTAATCCTATAAATAAGCACCCCCTCATTTGTACAAATCACACCAAACACAATAGCCTCAAATAATAAGAGCTCAACATCCCCGTGGAGTAGATCAATTTTGATCGAACCACGTAAATATCGCGTCTTGTCTCGATTACTAGTTTTTTTCCATTCTACTTCTTTCTACTTTTCTCCAAAGCGGTATCTAAACCCAAAGTTACTTCCGCGTTTTACAACAAGTGGTATCAGAGCTCCGATTTTGATATAGAGAATTCATCGTCGACGCTACAAGTTGGTTCAAGATGAGTGGGTTGGGGATACACGCAAAGTTTGACAAAAATGGGAACTTCTCATTGTGGCAGATGAGGGTGAGCGATTTGTTGACGAAAACAAAGGTTCACAAGGCGTTGAAAGGAGCAAAGCCCGAGAAGATGGAGGATGAAGACTGCAGGATATACAAGAGATCGCTGTCAGTACCATCTGGATGTGCTTGGCGGACTCGGTGATATACGACGTAATGAGCGAGAAGACTGCGAAAGGATTGTGGTTGAAGCTGGAGACTCTATACATGTCAAAGAATGTCACCAACAAATTGGTCATGAAGCGGGATCTGTTCTGGTTTCGAATGGAGGAAGGTGGAGACTTGGGGAACCACATAGCTCAATTCAACCAGAAGGTCAGTGATCTGCTTCAGGTGGACGTGAAGTTGGATGACGAGGACAAGGCTATTATGTTGATTTGTTCTTTACCGCCTTCGTTCAATCACCTTACTACAACATTGCTCTATGGGAAGGAGACGCTAGACTACGAGGAGGTTGTCACAGCTCTAAGGTCCCATATGTCAATGCAGAAGTTGGAGACAGGAAGCTCTCAGGCGGAGGGTTTGACTGTGAGCCAGGAACGAGGCAGGAACAAAGCAAGGGGTAAAGGACAAGAGAGAGGAAAGTCTAGAGGCAAATCTAAATCAAGGGAGATAGTTTGTTACAAGTGCGAGCAGAAGGGGCATATGAAGAGGGATTGTCCTCAACTGAAGAAACAGGGAGCTAGCAAGGAGGATGAAGCATCAAGCTCAGCCAGTGTGATCTCCGAAACTTCAGAAGATGAGGATCTCTTGGTTGTCTCAGCACCAGGTAATGACAGTTATACCGACACTTGGACTTTAGATTCGACATGTTCCTCACACTATACTGCTCAAAGAAGTTGGTTTCATAGCAATAAAGCGTGTGATGCTGGTAGTGTTACATTGGGTGATAACCATGCTTGTCCGGTTGTGGGGATTGGAACTGTTAGAATCAAGATGTTTGATGGGATAGTCAGAACATTAGAGGATGTCAAACATGTTCCAGAGTTGAAGAAGAACCTAATCTCGTTGGGATCCTTGGAGAAGAAGTTGTGTGGATTTTCTGCAGTTCCACGTTCTGGAATACTAAAGGTGTCGGTGGGAGCTATGACTGTGATGAAGGGAAGGAGAATGTGTAACAATTTGTACAGGCTCATTGGTAGTACAGTTGTGGATTCTGCATGTTCATCATCAGAAGATAGCTCAGACACAAGCAAACTTTGGCATATGCGATTAGGACACATCAGCGATCAAGGTTTGCAGGAACTTAGTAGGAGGAAGCTGCTAAAAGAAGAAACACAAGGTCGAGTAGGATTCTGCGAGTGCTGTGTTTTTGGGAAGCAAAAACGAGTTCAATTTCATTCATCTTCACAAAGGAGCAAACAAGTACTGGACTACGTTCATTCAGATGTATGGGGTCCAACAACAACTATAGCTAAAGGTGGAGCCAGATACTTCGTGACTTTTATTGATGACTTCTCTAGAAAAACTTGGGTATATTTCATGAGGCAAAAGGCGAGGTATTCTCAAAGTTCAAGGAGTGGAAAGCATCCGTTGAGAAGCAGCCAGGGAAGAGCTTGAAGTGCTTTCGGTCTGACAATGGCGGCGAGTACAAGGACAAGGAGTTCATTCAATTCTGCAAGGATGAAGGGATCGAGAGACACTACACGGTCAAGAAAACACCACAACAAAATGGTGTAGCAGAAAGGATGAACAGGACATTGCTAGAGAGGGCAAGGTCAATGAGAATACAAGCCAAGTTACCCAAGAAGTTCTGGGCAGAAGCGGTAAACACAGCTTGTTACATTGTTAACAGGTCACCTTCAAGGAAGCTAGAGAACAAGTGTGCACAAGAGGTATAGACAGGCAAAGAAGTAGACTACTCTGTACTCAAAGTTTTTGGATGTCCAGCTTATGCTCTAGTTCCCGGTGATGAGAGATCAAAGTTGGATTCTAAGTCGAAGAAGTGCATCTTTGTCGGGTATGTCAAAGGAGTCAAGGGATATCGACTTTGGGATCCAGAAGCTATGAAGGTGATAATTAGCAGGGACGTAGTATTTGATGAGAAGGCTATGCTGGACAAGCTGGGATCATCTCAAGAAGAATCGCCAGATTCAACACACAAGACTGGTGTGAAGCTCGAGTTGGAAAGTCACTCAGAAATATTCCAACCTGTAGCAGGTAGCGAAGATGATCAATAGAGTACAGAGGATGAACATCATCAACGAGAGCATAGTATTGCTATAGATAGACCAAGGCGCACGGTCAGACCTCCGACCAGGTACAGGACGAATGAAGAAACAGCTTCATTCGCATTGCTAACCGGTGATGGTGAACCAAGCAGTTTTCAGGAAGCAGTGTCTGTTCCTGAAAAGGAGAAATGGTTGGGAGCAATGGCAGAGGAGATGGAGTCGCTGCATAAGAATACAACTTGGGAGTTGGGAGAACTTCCACAAGGCAAGAAAGCAGTCGGGTACAAATGGGTCTACAGGAAGAAGGAAGGAGTTTCTGAGAAGGAAGATGTCAAGTACAAGGCAAGGCTGGTTGCAAAAGGGTACTCACAGAAGAAGGGGATTGACTACAATGAAGTTTTCTCGCCGGTTGTAAAACACACAACCATCAGGGTGCTACTGGCATTAACAGCTCAACAAGATCTGGAGTTGGAGCAGTTAGATGTCAAGACAGCATTTCTCCATGGTGAGTTGGAGGAAGAAATCTTCATGGAACAACCAGAGGGATTCAAGGAGCTTGGGAAAGAACACATGGTGTGCAAGCTAAAGAAGTCTCTCTATGGGTTGAAGAGGTTTGATTCATACATGTTGAAGATTGGCTTACTAGAAGTGAGTACGATAGTTGCCTTTACTTGAAATCTTTGAAAGATGGTTCTTTCATATATCTATTGATATATGTGGATGACATGTTGATCGCTGCAAGAGATAAGAAGGATGTGTGCAACCTAAAGTCTTTGCTAAGTAAGGAGTTCGACATGAAGGACTTGGGCGCTGCAAAGAAGATCCTAGGCATGGAGATACTCAGAGACAGGAAGAGTAGAAGACTGTGGCTCTCACAACACAAGTACATTGAAAGGGTTTTGGAGAGGTTTGAAATGGACAAGGCAAAGCCAGTAAGTATGCCACTTGCACAACACTTTAAGATGTCCATTCAACAGAGTCCAAAGACAGATGAAGAAGTTCAGTATATGTCAAAGGTTCCATACTCAAGTGCGGTAGGAAGTTTGATGTACGCTATGGTGTGTACAAGACCAGACTTGGCACAAGCAGTGAGTGAGATTAGTAGATTCATGGCTAATCCAGGAAAGGAGCATTGGCAGGCTGTCAAGTGGATTTTGCGCTACTTGAAAGGTACATCTGATTATGGGTTATGTTTTGGTACGAGTGATGCCGTTCATGTTACTGGTTATGTGGATTCAGACTATGCTGGAGATGTAGATGATAGAAAGTCCACGACGGGTTATGTTTTTACATTGGCAAGTGGTCCAATCAGTTGGAGGCCAACCTTGCAAAATGTAATTGCACTATCAACTACAGAAGCAGAGTACATGGCCATATCTGAAGCAGCAAAAGAGGCGTTATGGTTGAAAGGGCTAGTCTCAGAGGTAGGTTTTGAGCAGCATGCTCTTGGGATATACTGTGATAGCCAGAGTGCCATAGAACTGACCAAGAATCAGGTGTATCATGCAAGGACAAAGCACATTGATGTACGATATCACAAGATTAGAGAGTTGATTAATGCTGGTGAGATCCAGGTGTTGAAGGTGCACACATCAGAGAATGCAGCAGACATGTTAACAAAGGCACTACCACCGGAGAAGTTCAAACATTGTTTGGACTTACTCCAAGTTACAAACTAAGGAGTTGTGGTAGTGCTGAGCTCGAGGTGGAGGCTTAGGAGGTCTAACAAGTACTCAAGGGGTGATTAGTCGCCAAGGTGGAGTTTGTTAGAAAATAGAAGTTTCCTAGTCCAAATAGGATAGGTTTATGTCTCCTAATCCAAAAGAGAGAGGTTTTTTTTGGGGAGGAATACTAATCCTAGTTGGAATAGTATTCCTAGTAGTTTAGGATAGCCTTGTAATCCTATAAATAAGCACCCCCTCCTTTGTACAAATCACACCAAACACAATAGCCTCAAATAATAAGAGCTCATAATCCCCGTGGAGTAGATCAATTTTGATCGAACCACGTAAATATCGCGTCTTGTCTCGATTACTAGTTTTTTTCCATTCTACTTCTTTCTACTCTTCTCCAAAGCGGCATCTAAACCCGAAGTTACTTCCGCGTTTTACAACACCTTTCTTCTCGAGAATCCATATAGCCCTTATTAGTGTATGGAGAAGAACTTCTTATAGATTTTTTTCGTAGAATGGACAAACATTGAGCACAAGATTTAATTATAAATTAATTAATCCCCTTAATGTTTTAGAAATTATGCATAGAAAGGTAACATATAATAATAAAAAATACTAAAGCAAATAAAACAGGGAATAACATCACAAAAAATGTGAGAATAACAGTTTATTTTTTATTTAAAATGCATTTAAACAGTGATTAATTAATGTGATAAAATTATGATTGATTAATTAGCTAGAGAAAGGATAAAAATATTCTTCTAAATTTACTTATATAATATAAATCTACAAAGAGAGATATAAGAGGTCGTAGACAAAAAGCTGGTATGGGAGGCAAATTGGAGGAGGTATCGCGAATAATATGGTGAAAAATGTGAAGAGTTATATAACCACATGTTTTATCCGTCAATTTAATCATATGTAATTATATATATTTATATTCCCAATTAAAAATACTTAGTAGCTAATATGTGGTTATTGGAGCTGATTTGGTGTGCTGGATGTACGTTAATTAAGTGATAAGAAGGCGAAAGTTGGAACGAAATGACCCAAAAGGCAAAAACACTGAAATAGGAGGGGGTAAAAAAAGCAATTTATAGTATATGAGGCTATATGTTAAGTTGACAAAGAGAGGTGGTCAAAGTGCTATTTTCCCTAAAAATATTATAAAAAACATGGTAAAATATTCATGAATCTCCATAAATATATGATATACGTTTATTGAAATGTTAATAATATAGGGTAGCTAGTCATTACTTATTATTAGTTTACTCAATTTAATGAAATATTAAAAATAAATCAAATATATATTTACAATAAGCTAATTATTTATTAACTTTTAAATGAAAAAAGTACAAAAAAAGGTTTAAATGAAACGAAAAAGAAAACCCACCAAAGTGGGTGGTAAAAACGTGGGAGTGAATAAAAGTAAAAGTGGTTGACATAGATTATTTTATGTTATTATTTATTATTTAAAAATTTATCAAAATAAGAATTAATTAATAAGAAAATTGTGATTGGTTAATTCCCTACATTTAAGGAGAGAAGGAATAAAAGGGGGTGTTTTATATTTAAATATATATATACTTCTATATTTTGCGCCTCGCGGTCAAATCAATAATATATAATTTAAAATTAGAGAAATAGATTAATACACTTCTCTCCAAACCCCCATATATACAAATTTAACAAAGAACCTCAAATAATTACTACACTGAATTTACAAACCCCTTCTACTTTACAATTTCTAACAAATTTGTCTTTTTTAACTTCTCCATCAATCCCTGTTAAATTTGTTAACTGGATCGTAATCAAATTGCTATTTGCAACATGTGGTGATAGAATTTAAATTTGTTAACTGGTGTTCTAAGAAAAAAGAAGAAAAAAAAAAAATGGTAAAAATGTGTATTAACCAATTTTTTTTTAAATAAAAAACCCTTTATTTTTTTTAAGTGTTAGATTTTTAGATTTTTTTGCTTAACGTTTACAGGCAATATGGACAAATAGACTAATGTGACATGTACAGTCAACATAATAGACGAAAATGTTAATGAAATAATTACGTTTATTAAAAGTGTTAAGTAGAGGGGTTTAATTCGACTGAAAATTGTAGAGGGTTATATTTGTTAACTTTACATATGATGTGGGGAAAAAAATTATTAACCCGAGAAAATAATAAAAAATATGAGAAGAAAACATTATTATTATTATTAGATTAAATTACCTCAATCACCATAATTTAGAGCACCATCAAAGTCTCAATACTCTAAATTTTAAAGAATTAATTAGTATAATTAATATTGCCTTGTTGTTAGGTTATCAAACTTAGATTAATATCAAAATAAAAATTACATTAACATACCAAGGTACTTGTATGTAGTGGTCAATCTTTTGATTGATAATTTGTTATGTATTTATTTGAATTAGTGTGAACTATAAAGTTACTTAATCAAAACAATTTTATGTATGTATCTTCTATCTATTATTTTCCATATATGATGTATCTTCTATCTATTATTTTTCATATATGTTGAATAAAATAACCTAGATTGAGTATAGTTAATGATAATTTCCTATTAACCCGTAAGAGAGCTAATTAATTATAAACTTTATAGAAATAAATAAAATGTGAATGAATGTATTGACCACAAGTAGAAGTAGAACTACCATGTTTCAATGTTTGGAATCTTTACCAAATATGATGTATATATTCATGTTTGTTCTCAAATGCTGAAATTCATAGGAATATCATTATATCATGATAATTCATTAAAAAAATCACTACATCGTGATACTTTTATAATAACACATTATTTTTATTAAAATTAATGTAATATTATGAAGATCTCTAAACTAAGGAACTTAAAATATAGTCATTGAGGAACTGATGGATGACACGTAGCCTATAATTTTACATATTATATAGACTTCAAAAGTCTATTATAATATATATAGGAATATAAAAGAGACCCCCTTTTATTCATTATCTCCTTAAATGTAGCTATCCAACCAATTACAATTTTTCTTCCTTTTTTTTTCCTCACTTAACAATTAAGGTATTATTTGACTTAAAATAATAATTAAGGTATTAAATTACCATAGAAAGTGGGAAACCCACGTTCTTAAACAAGTTTTAAAGAAAACTTAGTTTTCATTTAATTATTTACAACGCCTGTAAAGAATAATATCAAAATTAAAAAAAGTTGTGGGTTTCATGAAATATTGAAATGCATTCCTGTAAATATTTATAATTAACAAGAGTATATTAAGTTTATTTATTTATCATAAACCACGTGAAATACTTTACAATTTTCTTTTACCACAATTTTTTTATCATATTGTTCCTAATATTTTTTATTTATAAATATTGAATTAGTTTCATCAACCAAAATTGATTCATTTAAGGAACATTTTAACGAGCTTAAATGTGAATTATTCAATCAATAGAATAATATATAAAAATAAGAGGATTAAATTTTACAATTATCTTCATCAATATCTTGGTTTAAAACCGATTATTTTTTTATTGAATAATATCATCTTTAGTTAGTTTGATAATGATTCTCTAAGAGTTAATTATTTTTCAGCTAACTTAATCCTAAATTTTAATTTGTAGTTGAATGAGAGTCCAAAAGAAGGTGTGTTAGGATATATTGAACAATAAAGAACATTACCCGCTCTATGTCCATTACAAGCTGTTAGCCATAAGCACCTAAAATAAATCAGGCAAAATTTTTTCAAGAAAGTCTGGGAAACATTTATGTAATTAATTGAATAATCTCTACGTCAATCATTTTTCTCCCGTTTTCACTCCATGTACGTAGAAACTACTTATAATTTCTCAATTATACTTCATCCATCATAAATTTTGGACCCAATATTATAAGAAATTTAATCATGTTCATTGTAAATTTTGTTAGTGTACTTTTATAATACATGTTATTATGAACTTTGTTAGACCTATTAAAAAATACAATCTTAGTCATTGAAATTTATTATTTTGGGTTTATGCATACTCTATATGAGTACACTAGGTATATTCTTACTACAAAATTTGGTCGTTAGTGTTTTATTTCATTCAATTTCTGTTGAAATTATCCCAAATACATTTTTTTTTGTTTGACTCTCTTACAGAAAATTTTAATGCTTATATTATTAAATATTATCATAATTAATTTTTTATTCTTAAAATCACATTATCTTAAGGATAAAAATTAAAATTATTTAATATAATCCTAAATAGATTAAAATATATTATTTCATAATATGATTTTGAAATATTAACTTAAGTAATATTAAAACATCAATTAAATATTATTAATAATTAAATTTCTATTAATATCTATATAAATTTCAGTCTTAGTTCTTGATTTTTTATTTAGAATATTGGGCTTAAGAGAAAAATTATCATAATTTATCAATTATAACAAGAATACACATTTATTAATTATAATTAAGTATCATATAATATATAAATTTATTTTATATTTGATATGTAAATAATTATAAAATTTAAATTAGTATTATTTTCTCATATTAGTAAATTCCGCTACGATCTGTCTGGTCGGCTTAGCAAATTAAAATCGATTTACTGATCCAGATTGAGAATTAAAAACTATAAATTGGTTAGCTAACTACTCTAAAAGTGGTTCATGATGGCTTTTAATAGTCCCACCTAGAACAACCTTCCAACTCTTGAATTTTAATAAAAAAGGCAATTTAGGATGACAATTATCCGAACCAAAAAATACAATAAGTGGGAAAGGGATATCAACTATTTGGATCCAAATCAAACCATTGTCAAATCTATTCATTTATGTGATTTTTTATGACAATTCTTTTTCATTCTTATGGATTTTTTATAATTGTTATCATTGTTATAGTTTTTGGATTGGTTATCAATGTTATTGTTAATTTCACAAACTAGCACATCAACTACGATGTATATTTATTAGAATTTTTATTATTATATACACATATGTGTAAGAAATGAAAAAATAATGTGGCGTCCGATCAAATTGAGATCAAAGAATTGAGATAAAAAAAAAATATTGAGATAAAAAAATGTTCACAAACAACACGTGCATGAATCTATTTTCAACATACTCGAATAGATACAATCAATACACCAATAACATCATATGGGGGCAAAATTGAAAATAGATGGGAGCAATGCCCCCTATTTAATTTAGCCAGGGGCCTTGCCCCATATTTTAAGTCTAGCAACCCACTAAAGTAACCCTAACAAACCTACATTTGTCGAGGGAAGAGGCATCTGACAAAATTTGTCGGGGGCCACGCTCCTAACAAACTTCCAACCGGTTTGGTTTAGGAGTTAACCAAACCGAAGAATAGTCTGGGGCATCGCCCCCAACTAATTTAGTTGGGGGCCATTTAGTCAGGGGCGGCGCACCTGACTAAATATTGTAGGGGGCGCTGCCCCTGTCTAAATGGTCCCCGATTATTTTGTGTTATTGTCTGGTGTCTAGCTCCCGACAAAATACCCCAGACTATATTTGTCAGAGGCTATTGACCCCCCACCATTATTGGTCAGCCCCCGACTATAGACTAATTTTGTTGTAGTGAATGTTTCCATACCACACGTGAAAGTCCATGTATGATAGTTATATTATGTATTAATGTCATCATCTTTGTTAGATAATTATACATTCATATTCATTAACGCTATGACATAAACTTTTATTGTAATGTTACATTACATAATAGAACATGATCGAGAATAATAATCTCATATAACACATTTGCAGTTATTGTCAAAATAGTAAATATATTATCTCATATTTGCAAAATATATTTCTTAATAACATTATTTTTTATTATAAATATTTTTCCTTTATTTTGATAATATTCTATTGATCTTCAAAAAAAATCATCTAAAACTAATCTCATAACAAAAAAATTCTTACAATTAATTTTATGAATAGTTGGTGACCTTTGCAATATGTTTAATTTGAATGACTAGGTATACATTAAGTATTACTCGGAGTTAACACAATAATTATGTGAATTTAACGAAGTAAGTGATACTGAAATCAAAGTGGTATAGATTATGAATAGAAGAGACCATTTTTTAATAAAATGTTGTTTTACTCAAGCCCGCCAACGGGCGGGCAAAAAAGCTACTTAGAAATATGTTAGAATAAATTAAATAGTTCAACCGATAAAGCAAGTATTGGCATGTAAAATAAATTATATGATGAAAGTACCAGCAAGTACCAAATAATATAATTTAGCAAGTCAAACAAAATTCATACCAACATATACGATAAAATATAAAACAAATTTTATATTGAATTTGAACATGAGAAAATACATATATAATGTTGAGCCCCAAAATTTATGATGAATTAAGAGTAAATAGAGTGAAAATTGGTTGGAGAAATGACCAAAATAGAAGAAGATAAATTAAGAATGACAACTTAGACTCAGTCCTCTTGGATCAATCTAGTTAGTCCTCTTGGTTACACCTCACTCGCAATGGACATGTTGTCGGCAAAGATCTTTCTTATATTTTAGTTTGCCCTAAATGATCTTGGTTTAGGCCCGTTCTATTGAAAATTTATAGTTATATTTTGAAATTTAAATCTTTTTTATATTATGCTAATAATAGTAACTTACCTTGAAATTAAAGTCTAAGAAAAAATCTCTTATCGTATCATTTCTCATAGACTTTCATATCTATTTATTTTACTAATACACATTTTTGCCTCCTACTATGCAAAGTTAACAAAGATACCTACTATTATTTCTTAAAGATACCCTTCATATCAAAATAAATTTAAAAGGATATTAAAACTTTAGGGATGATGAAAATAAATTATGATAATAATAACTTGTTCCAGCCTCGTCGCCTGGCCCAATAGTGAAAGCCCGAGCCTGTCGGTCTTCAGGGGGTGGAGTACCTCGTAAGCGATTGTGGGTGTAGTTAGTTCAAAGAAGAGTGAGGTGATCAGTTTAAGGAATGGGAAGGAGGGTGAGTTACGTACCGCAAAGCGTTTGTCCGCTGGGTAAAAGTGTTGTCCCCCGGTTTATGGAGTGTACGGGGGGTATTTATAGTACCCCTGTCTTGGTCGCCAAGGTTGAATCCTGGCCACTCGTTTGTAGTCTCCATAGGATGTCGACACGTGTCCGCTTTGTCTTGGAACCCTAAGAGCCGCCGCGTTAGGCCGTCGCCTTGGGCCTTCTTTTACTTCTTGGGCCTGTTCGTCCGATCTGCCCAAACTGTCGCCTAAGTCTGGCCTATCAGCAGCGATCACTGCGGGTGGGCCGCTGCCTGGGCTTCCAGGACGCTGACGGGTCGGGCCCATCAATTGCCCCCAAGCCCTTAGCCGAGCTTCGCTTGGGTGAGGGCTTACTCACAGTCCGAATCGCCTATCCCGTAATCGCCGTAAGAGGGTCCATCAATTGCCCCCAAGCCCTTAGCCAAGCTTCGCTTGGGTGGGGGCTTCTGATCGCTTACATCATGTCGCTTTGTCGCTTCTGTTCTTCTTCATCGCTTTGGCTTCTTGGTCTCCTTCTGACCTTTTATGCTTTCCCATTTTAACTCAGTCTATGAATCAAGTCGCCTTTGTTTTCACGCTTTATGTCGCCTAGAAGTACCCCCATAACGCGGAAAAGCCTGACGGCGCGCAGATGCTCCGCAGCGTCGACGTGACTCATACCTAGGATGGGTGGCTCGAGCCCTTATCGCCACCGCTGCCTGTACCTGACTTTCATTGCACGTGCGTCCCTTTATTCCCCAGGGTATCACGATCTTTTACTTTCTAACTTGCTGGAGAAGCTGGGGAAATCGGGGCATTTTGGTAATTGCCTAGGGGTCATCATTACTCTAGTCTTCCAAACGTCTCCTCAGCCGCGCGTGCCCCCAATCAGCTGTCGCGACGGTTCATTCCCCCACTCTTGCCGATACGTCTTCTCAACCACGCGCTCCGCCAATCAGCTGTCGCGACGGTTATCTTCCTCTCTTAAACCCTAGCCTTTATAAACCCCTCACTTACCGTCTCCTTCCTTTTTTTTACTCTTTCTCTGCTGCTCCACTTCTTCGTTTTACTGTCCCTTCGTTTCAACTGCTCCCTTTCTTCTTCCGACGATCGGAAAACCGACTTCCGTCCCCTTTTTCTCAACCTCCGATGTCTGAAGCTCCTTGCCGCCCTCTTGGTACGTGACTCTTCTCCTCTTTTTTGTTTCTGCTGTGAGCCTCTCTCCCTGCTATAGTCTTCTTGTTTTATTTTCTTGCCAAAACATGGATTCTCGAGATGATAGTCAGAACCGAAGCCATTCATACCCTTTAGGCTCCGACCCTTCCTCTTCCTCTTCCACCACTCATTCCTCTGTTGAACGGGTGCTACCGAAACCTCCCCACCTGGCCGAAACTTTTTCTGTCCAGACCTCAGATGTTATGGAGGATGGCCCTGATGACTCTCCCGCTCTTCCCTTCTGGGCCCTCACCAAGTTGGCTTTGAAAAAAGTCACCACGGTGTCGAGATTGACCCCGAGATGAGCAAGGTCATTGACTCCTACACCATCGACAACTGGCGATTGATGTGGCACGGGGCTCCCTGTGATGAACGCTCGGTCATCCGCCCTGGTTATTTCCCCTCAGGGACCGCTGAGAAAATTGCCCGCGTTCTTCCTTTCGCCATGCTGCCATCCTCTTGGAAATTCGCCGTGGCTTCGTGACTTTCCACCATTGGAAATTGCCCGCTCGGGTGGCACGACATTTGGACTGAGGCTTTCACCAATGGTCTTCGCCTTCCCCCGTCACCATTCGTCGTTGACTTGCTTCAATGCTTTGGCGCCTCTATCGGAGCTTTCAACGTCGGGTGCTGGGCCTCAGCCTCTGCTTTTGAGTGCACCTGTGCGGCCAAGGGAATCGCCCCCACCCTTCGGCTATTCCAGCTGATCCATTATGCCAAGGTTACCCAAAATGGCATAAGCTTCGTTCGCCGGCCCGATCTTTCTCCAAAGGGTACCTACTCTTCACCGAAACCTCGCCCAACCTGTATCACTCTTTTTTTACTTTTACCCAAGTGCCTCAGATCGCCAGTGGACCGCTTTGCTGCCCTCTACTTGGTCTACAGGCGATATACACCTTTTTAACACTGAGCTTGATCCTTCCCTTGAGGAATTGCTCTTGCGCCGCCGAGTACTTCTTGAGCCACATCACCTCTCCACTACGTCTGGTCTGAGAACTACCCAGGCGGGAATTCGCGGAGGTATTTCTGAATTCCGAGATCGCTGATGTCTCGGCCTTCCTTTAGATTGGGTTGCTTTATTCCGCATAGCTGATTTGCCGATGCTATATATTTCAGTGTATATATATATAATATATATATATATATATATATTTTCGCTTTGCGTCCGCTTCTTTCGCTTCTCTCCCTTCTTTTTCTAAACTCTTTACTTACCTTTTCTCAGGATCCGTAAGCCTCTCTAGATGCCTCCTCAGCACTACCGCACGAGGACCCGTTGGTGAGGTCCGTCCTGAGCTTTCTCGTGCTCCTATCACCGCCGTCCAACCTTCTGTCGAGAAGGCTAAAGGAAAAAGGAAGGCGGCTGAAGCAGAAGTAAGCCTTGCTTCCTCAAAGAAGAAGAAGAAAGCTGGGGCCTCCAAGCCCAAAAAGAAGATAGGCGAGTCTTCTAGCCGCCCGCTGCCTTCCCCTCATCACGTAGTGGAAGTTGAAGATGAGGACATCGAGCCTCCACTCCGCCGCTCACGACGTCAATCACCCAAGGCCGACGATGATCCGCCTACAAGGGAGCCCGTCATTCAGCCTGCTCAGGGGGATGAGGACCCCCTTGCATACGACGACTCTTATCTTCCCACTGAGCCTATTCCTTCCCCTCTAAATCCAGCTTATCCTGAGTCGGAACCTGCCGCGGAGCTTGGTCCTCGCCCCACCGAGCCTGCGCGCGACCACTCTCGACCGCCAGCGGTCAATATCGATCATGCTTGCCCAGCTGCCTGGACAGAGCGGGCTAATGCTGTATTTGATCGCCCGGCTCCTGCTGGTCGAGAGGGCGAGGGGCATTTTCGCCTGCCCTACTTTTCCGTTGTTCATCCAGTGGCGTCCCACATATCCCCCCGAATGGCCAGCGATATCACGGAAGAGTTTTCCCGTGGTATCTATGAGGGGGTGACCGCCCCTGGGGAAGGCTCGGAGATCCCAGACCTGCACCGGGCAACCTCTTGTCGACTCCTTCAGGTATCTTATTTCTTTCTTCTATCCGCTTGTTCTTTTCGTTCCGTCACTACAATTTTGTGTGCTGCTTCTTACCTTTCATTGTGTTTCTTCTGCCGTCTAGACCATTGCTGAGCTCGGCTATCTTTCTTTTGCATGCAAGCACATGCAAGAGGAGAATTTGAAACTGAAGGAGGAGGCGGAGAACCTTCGCTCCTTGCGCATGGATCTCACTCGTTATCATAACGAAGAGAAGGTATGCATTTGACCTTTTAGCTTTTTCCCGGCCTATCGCCTTGCGTCCATTGCTGAAATTATTCAACACCATTATAATATATATATATATATATATATATATATATATATATATATATATATATATATATTTTAGCGCCGAGCGGATGCGCGACCTCCACCGCTGAGTCCTTGAAGAGGAGTTTGGCTGAGTCGTCCAAGCGGGTTACTCAAATGGAGGGTGTTCAGGAAGAGTTGCAGGCTGCGAACGAGTGTATTGCCGCTCTTGAGGCCGAGCTGGAGGAGGCTCGTGACAAAGTCGCCACGGTGGAGGAGATAACTGCCGAGAGGGACAGCGCCAAAGAGATGCTCATTGATTCCCTGGCGGCACATTCAGCGGCAGATCGTGACCTCTTGGCCGCCAAGGCTCAATACGACGAGGCTGTGGCATACTACACTCATTCTCTTGGCGAGAGCATGTGTGTGGTAATGCGTAGCTGTCGTAATGAGTTTTACCATCTCTTCCCCACCAAAAGTTGGCTTGGACGGAAGATGGTTTGGGCCGTCCTCCGCGGTCTTAATCGCCACAGTCTTGGGGTTCCTGACCCAGTCGACTCCGAGGAAGAGGCTGCTTTTCAGGATGCTGATCGGTTGGAGTGTGAGGTGGTGGCAGCGGACGCTGAGTACGTAGCAGCTACCCGCCAAAGCCGCGGTTTACCCGACTTGAATCCTGATGGCTCGGAGGTTCAACCACCACCCCTGAATCCTTTCCTTCGTCCAGCGAAAAAGGACTCGGCTCCTCCTCTGATCTTTCCAAATCCGGCGGCAAAGACTCTGGCAACAAGGGCCAAGGAACTCGCTCCTAATTTCCTGTCTGCTCTTTTTGCTTTACTGCAGCTGTTAAACAATCCACCCAATGTCTATTGTTTCCTCGTATTTGAACATAACTTCTGTTTTTTTATCTTCGCTACTTAAACTTCTGCTCATGCATTTGGCCTTCATTTTATAGTTTTGATATTCCCATACTTTGCTTAGCGATCTGCGATGCTCATAGACACTTTATTGATGGTTTCGATGCCCTTAGGTCTTACATGATGATTTTGATGTCCGTAGGTCTTACACAGCGATTTTTAATGCCCGTAGGTTTTACACAACGATTTTTTAATGCCCGTAGGTCTTACATAATGGATTCAATGCCCTTAGGTCTTATATGATAATTTTGATGCCCATAGGTCTTACACAACGATTTTTTTAATGCCCGTAGGTCTTACATAACGGATTCAATGCCCTTAGGTCTTATATGATAATTTTGATGCCCGTAGGTCTTACACAATGATTTTTTAATGCCCGTAGGTCTTACATAACGGATTCAATGCCCTTAGGTCTTTTATGATAATTTTCATGCCCGTAGGTCTTACACAGCGATTTTTAATGCCCGTAGGTCTTACATAACAGATTCAATGCCCTTAGGTCTTATATGATAATTTTGATGCCCGTAGGTCTTACATAGCGATTTTTTAATGCCCGTAGGTCTTACATAACGGATTCAATGCCCTTAGGTCTTATATGATAATTTTGATGCCCGTACGTCTTACACAACAATTTTTTAATGCCCGTAGGTCTTACATAATGGATTCAATGCCCTTAGGTCTTATATGATAACTTTTTAACTGTACAAAGCACTTTGAGACTAAATATTTTGACACTTGGTCATTTCATTAAAATTAGCATCGCTTACAGAGCCTTTTTAATCATAATACCGCCTAAAATGCATGGAGTTCCATGTTTTGGGGATCTTTGTACCGTCTAACTCTGCTAGCTTGAAGGTATTGGCCCCCTTCACTCGCCGTACTCTATACGGTCCTTCCCAACCAGGATTGAGCTTGGCTGCCCCGATCGCTGGTCTGAAGATTTTTCGCAGCACTAAATCATTGAGCGTAATGTGATGCGGTCGGAGTTTCAAATTGTACCGCCTAGCTAGCTGTTCTTTTTCCGCGATCAGTCGCATCTGCGCCTTTTCTCTTCTTTCCTCAATCATATCCACATTGAGCATTAACTCTTGTTCATTTACCTCATCCCTGTACTCTTGAATTCGTATAGATGGGATTCAAATTTCCACCGGGAGGACCGCCTCGGTTCCATAAGTCAACGTATAGGGAGTTTCACCAGTCGCCGTTTTGTAAGCCGTTCGGTGAGCCCATAGTATGTGGTCAAGCTCTTCGACCCACACGCCTTTACATCCGTCTACTCTCTTCTTTAACCCTTGTAAGATAAGTTTGTTGGCCGCCTCTGCTTGTCCATTGGCTTGTGGGTAAGCAACCGAGGCGAAACCGTAAATTGATCTTTGATCGTCACAGAACTCCTTGAAGACCCGTGAGTCGAACTGAGTACCATGATCGCAGATGATACTTTTCGGTATTCCAAATCTGGTGACTATACTTTTGAACGCGAATTTTTGTATCTGCTTAGCAGTGATGCTCGCCACTGCCTCTGCTTCCACCCACTTGGTAAAGTAGTCCACTGCCACGATGAGGAACTTCCTTTTTCCTGAGGCTTCTGAAAATGGGCCCAGGATGTCCATTCCCCATCTTGCGAATGGCCATGGGCTGACGTTCGCTTGAAGCGCTGTTGCTGGCAACTTGTGGTAGCTTGCAAATTCCTGGCACTTGTGACACTTCTTCACCAAGTCGCCTGCTTCCTTTCTCATCGTTGGCCAATAGAAGCATTGGTATGTTAAGTTCCTTTCTAGACTTCTTGTCCCCAAGTGAGTGCCACACACCCCTGAATGTACCTCATCTAGAACCCAAACTGTATCTTTGATGAACATTGTGGAGCGGTCAATCAAATAACTACCAAGCTAGAAGCTAGGGCAGATCGTATTCCACGGGCCTCTTCTACTTGCTTACTCAAATATGTTGGCAATTTTATTCAGGTTTAAACAAGTTGTGCGTGGTGTGAGTTCCACGACTTCTATACTAAAATGCAAGGTGAAGTGAAATGAAAATTAAATGCGGAAAGATTGATTGTTTGACTTAGACAGACGACAAGAAAGTTTAGACTTCGAATCCCCCTTAGATCACCAGAGCTTTGGCAATCAACAGATCAACGATTTTCGATTCTAATTCATTCAGTTCACAGACACCACCATAACTCCTAACCCTTAGGTTTAAGACTGGCGAACGTTCGCTCTATCCGATCTAGCTACCAAGATTAATTAGTCATCCGGGTACGGTCGCCTCTCGCAACGGCTTAATTAACTGGTGGAATTACTAATGATTTATGAGTTACTCTTGCAGTGGATTAACCCTAACTGGTTCCTACGAAAGGCACACTCCAATGAATAGGTTAATTGTTCAATTTGGTGTTTTAAAGTAAGGCGAGCATTCGCTTCTATCCTTAGCTTAACAAGAATCTAATCTAGGTGGCCAAACCAGACAAGAAACACAGAGAACAAAGAACAAATCAAACATGAAAGAGAAACTGAATGAATTTCGAATCTAATCACCGCCGATCCGTGACCGCTTTAAAGCCCTGGGTCACTTAGGGTTCATCTAATCTAAGCTCTAAGAGTTTAGCTACTCATATTCAAAACAGGAGAATCGAAGACAAACAAAGAATACATCTCAGGTAGGAAGGACAGATAAGAACTGTAAAACCTAATTTCGACGAATCCCTGAAGCTTCAATCTGCTGGATCTTCAACTCATAGCACTGGTTCTCCGAGATGGATGGATGGCGTCACGATCCTTTTCTGGCTCCTCGAACTCTTTTCACTCTCTCTCTCTCTCTAATCTAAGTCTTGGAATTTTCATCCATAGTGTCAGTTATGAGATCCCCTTTTCAGCCGCCGGTTTTAGTATTTAAACCTAACCGCGGCCCGCTTGAATTCCACTTTAATTTTCGTAGAAACTCTGGGGAGTTTTCGGTGAAAACTCCCGTTGAAATGCTGGCTTGTTCCGTCTATTTCTTTTGGTTGACAAGGCTTGGAGTTTGCGGCGAAAACTTCCTCATGTGAAGGACTGCCGATTTCCTCTTGAGTTTTCAGCGAAAACTCAAGGACTTTTTCACCGAAAACATACGTGTAAATTGGAGCAGGATTGTGTTGACTTGATTGACTTCTCTGGTTGATTCAGGTGCGATTCTTCGGGGTTCCAATGCCTTAGACACGTCCTTGGCTACTGTATTTGATGGCAAAACCCTGTGCTAACATGAAAACACTAGAAAACCATCAAATAGACCCGAAACGGGTCTAGGTAACACAAATGGCACGAGATAGAGCAGTTGAGTGAATATTCACTATTCTACCCTAAAAACCATGTCTTAAGCACGGAAATGTCGCTTAAATGAGGTTGATAATCACGTTAAATCGAGTGTCATCAAAATACCCCACACTTAAGCTTTTGCTTGTCCTCAAGCAACTGAAATAGAAGACACTCAAATTCACAAATGACACGAGATCAAACTGAGATTCAATTTCTAACGATTTGGTTTAGACTGTTCCACGTAGAAAGAGTGACCTACACACGCAAGAACGTCAACCAAATAAGTTTTCGATCTTACTAATTTCTGCACACTTCAAGTAGTAGTTTCAGCAAAACTCGCTCCTTGGCAATACAATTAATCATAGTTAACCAACTTCGATAACACCAGTTCTAGTGAAAAAGACTTTAAGCCCTAGCCATGATGTGGATGCGGAGGTAGGAAAAATGATGCGGCTTTCGACTCGACTTCATCCGTTTCTAGATCTGTATGTTACATGTTCTAGCTAGGACCGATTTAAACAACAATTTCTTTCAAGATCAAAGTTTCTCCATTGATTTACTGCATACTAGTGCTCGATACCAAACACTTCACTTAGGTGTTGGACCTGCCTAGCTCACAGTATTTGTGCCTATGCTAGTGCTCAACCCGAACACTTCACTTAGGTGTCGGGCTTGCCTAGCTTTAATTTCAGCACTTGAAGAACTCGAAAATTGCTTTGAACAACCCATTTGCTTGATTTAACAATTTACCGCTTGATCCTAGCTAGTTATAACTTTTTACACAAGATTGTGAATTGGATTTCCGCCTAATCTCAAGCCACAATCACAGGTGAACAAATATGGAGTGTAAAACATGGGAGAAGCTAGCAGTTATCATCTTAGAATGGTGTTATCGAGCTTTGTCATTAACAAGTCAATTGATTCCAGTTTCAACTAAAGAAGTGATTTATGATCTGTTTTGACCTAGACTTGTTTGATATTAGTTCTGGCATGTTGGTTACAGGTTCTAAGTGGAACAGCCTAGACGTCATTGTTCAAAATTGAAGTCAATTTAACACCACAAGTCAAGAATTAAGCCATTCTATGCTAGAGAAATTCAAAATTGAACCACAGAATCACAGAAAATCAAGCAAGATCATGCATAATCCTAGACTCCTACCCCACACTTAAACGGTTCTGTGTCCTCACAGAACTAAAGAGAGGTCGAGAGACACGAAGAACCAGGAAGTGGATGGGCGGTGTAGTGGGTGAACGCGGAGAGCCGGGAGCGGAGTGGAGTAGCTGCTCAAGATCCTATAAAACACAAACAACAAAAAGATCAAAGGGATACCGGGACAAGTGCCCCGGATCCACACAGAAAAAGATGGATCGAAATTCGAAAAGAAGAAAGAAAAGAAAGTAAAAGGATAGAAACAACCTGATCACTGTTCCGCTGGTGGGGGTGGAGGCGGGGTCGGGATAGGTGAAATGCCAAGTTGCTGCTCCATCTGCTGTCGCCATGCGAGCTCATCCTTGTGTCTGGCAGCCTGGTCGGCCATGAACTGCTATAGAAGAGCCCAACGCGCATTCTGTATCTCCTCATGCGCCACTCGTTCCTTCTGCCATTGATGCGAACTAGCAGAGTAATCTAGCTGCCATTGCTCAATACGCGCCAGCCTCGCGTTAAACTCTGCGGCTATCAGCGGCTGCGGTGGTGGGCGTGCAACTGGCTGTGGGAGGCGGTGAGGAAGCGATCTGTAATTCTCGAAATCCAACGAAAGGTCGATGCCCCGTGCTACGGCGAGTTCGGCACCTATGTGCTCAATCGGGACACAAGGAATATCGGGGCCCCATTTGTCACCGAGCTGGAGATTGTCGATCAGACATGAAATGAAAGGTCCGCCCGGAAGCTCAGAAGGAAGTTTCTTGGTGGTAGTGCGTTTGTGGAAGAATCGTGCAAGCCACCATCCGGGATGGAGGTTGGCGTCCTCCTCTAAAGCACGGAACAGCACGAGCTCCTCCAAAGAAACATGGTGACGGCTCGTCCTGCTGCAATAATACAAAGACTGCACCCAAACATAATGTAAGAATTTAAGAATAGGGTTTGTGATATCACCCACCGTGGGGTTGATGATAAGTTCGATCTCGGTTAGGCCGGAGGCCCACTTCCACATGTCTGGATAAGGATCACGCGTGATGGAGTAGGTGTCCGCGAAACCAAGGGATGTATCCTGGAGATTGGCGTGCAGATCCAGCAGGCGGCCGAACTCATGGATGGACTTCTCGTGGAGAACACCACCGAGGTGAAAGGATACGAACTTCTGACCGCTTATGGGCTTCGGAGTGAGGCGCCAGAACGAACTCCAGAACTCTTGAAGGGCAACCAGAGGATAGGGCGAACCACGAGTGGTCAGAGCTCGCAAACCGGCTTGGTGAAGGGCGCGGTCGATGGTGGAGTGCCAAGCCGGATTGTGTTCCTCGAGACTGTCTAAAGAAAGAACTGCCACCTTAGCCGGGGGAATGTCTATGATCTTCTGATATACCTCCAGTTGGTGTGGCTCAAGGGCAGCGATGAAAGGATGGAGAGCCCCGCTGGCAGGTGGAAGAGCCCAGGATATAGGAATCACGGGGGCAGGCACAACCCGCGGGGCTACATTTACAGCCGCCGGTGTCAGTGAAGACGGTGCAGGTGGACGGGAGGATGGAGTCCTGGTCTGACGAGCCGAGGATCGCTGCGCTCTATCTGCACTGGTGGTCTTGAAGCGCTTTGGAGCCCTGTAAAACACAACTTATGGGAGACCAGAATCAGAAGACAAGAATCCTACCCCACACTTAGGTTGACAAGTGGGGGCAAGAAAATTAACCCAGAGATCACCGAACGGAACATAGCAGCAAAGGAACGGCCAACACGTAGGGCAGAAAACGGCATTCAATCAAGCAAGCATGAGAATTAACGCGGATCGACAATCACAGAGCACGAAAGAATTCATTAGCATGATCGCACAGACATCAATTCATGAGGCCAAAAAGATCAAAAGGAATTGCCAAAACCTAGCCAAATGACACCGAAACAGCAAACATGCAAATCAAGGAGAATCCAAAAAGTCAACCAAAGTCAACCATGCCGAAAGCTGACAGTCAAAAAGCCAAAAGATTCAAAATCAAGGGCTGAACAACTAACCGTGAAGACATGACTCGAGAAAACGATTGGAAATCCGGGAAATTGACGAAAAGCTCGAAAAACTTGTTCGGGTGGAACCAGAGCTTGGAGCTCCGATTCTAGGGCTGGAGCCGGAAAACAAGTAGGGAGAAGGGTGGCGTCGGTCGGTTATGCCCAGGTCGGCTGCGGGCAAGGGTTTAGGCGGCGGCGGTCTTGGGCGATCAAAAGAAGGAACGGCTCGGTGAAAATTAGTTCCAAGGGGGGGGGTCGCGAAAATAGAGTTTGAAATAAGGTTAAATTGTCGGTGAAAGAGCACCAGATTTTCGGCAAAAAAGGTGTTAATTTTTTGGCGAAAATTGCTTTAGAAATCACAAACTTTTCGGCGAGAAGGCTGGGTTTTCGGCGAGAACTGTTGGTGGCGAGAAACAGGAGGATCAGGTTGGTTTAAAACCCGAGTTTTCAGTGAAAACTGGTGAAGTTTTCGGTGAAAACTCGTTTGAAAATCGACTCGACAGTTTTTTTTTCAAACAAGGGTTTTAAAAGAAAAATGACTCGAAACGAAAACATACTGACTCCAGCCGTGGGTTGCCTCCCACGAAGTGCTCTTGTTTAACGTCCATGAGCTGGACGATACCTGGATTCGTGTCATGGTTCTGAGGTAAAGTAGTGCACGTCGATGAAAGAAACAGCTAATCCCTGCAGATACCTCTTGAGCCTATGACCGGTGACCATAAATGGCTCTTGATCATGCAATTTGATTAGGACGCTGCCCAAAGATGTTTGCCGCACCACGGTATAAGGGCCGGACCATCGGGATTTCAGTTTACCCGGGAAGAGTTTCAATCGAGAGTTATACAAGAGAACTTCATCTCCAGGGTAGGACTGCTTGATCGTCTTTAATTGAGAGTCATGAATTCTCTTCGTGCGCTCCTTATAAAGCTTCGTGCTCTCATATGCGTGGAGACGGTGTTCTTCAAGCTCAGCGATCTAGTCATGGCGGTTGTTACCTGCTACTGCATAGCTCATATATTCAACTCTTTATTAGCCCAAAATGCCTTGTGCTCAAGCTCAACTGGTAAGTGGCATGCCTTGCCATAAACCAGCTGATACGGTGAGGTACCGATGGGAGTCTTGTAGGCAGTTCGATAAGCCCATAAGGCATCATTGAGCTTAGATGACCAGTCCTTGCGAGACCGGCCAACTGTCCTATCAAGAATCCGCTTGAGCTCACGGTTCGTCACCTCTGCTTGACCATTAGCTTGAGGATGGTAAGCTGTGGACATTCGGTGGCTGACGCCAAAGCATTTGCACACCCGGTCGAAATGTCCATGGAAGTTGGTACCCCTATTGCTTATGATAAAGCGAGGTGAACCAAAATGCGTGAAAAGACGGGTAAGGAACCGACCCACCACTCTTAAATCGTTAGTGTGTAAAGCTTCAGCTTCAGCCCACTTAGAAACATAGTCAACGGCTACAAGAATGTACTTGTTACCGTTGGAGGGTGTGAACGGACCCATAAAATCAATTCCCCAAACATCAAAGATTTCAATAGTTAAAGAAACAATTTGGGGCATCTCATTACGGTTAGAGATGTTACCTGATCGCTGGCATGCATCACAATGACGAGCAAAAGCATCACAATCACTCAAGATTGAAGGCCAGTAAAAACCAGTTTCAAGTACCTTTCTTGCAGTGAGGTTGCCGCCGAAATGTCCTCCAAACTGGCCTTCATGGCACTTACGCATGATGTCAGCATCTTCGATGTAGGAGACACATCTTCGGATCATTCCGTCAATACTAATACGGTATAAGAACGGCTCATCCCAGAAGTATGACTTGGCTTCTTTGAAGAGCTTCTTATGTGCATTATAATCCAGCTCAGGGTGGTACGACACCGTGATAGAGATAGTTAGCCAGGGTGGCATACCAGGGTTCTTCTGAATCGGCTGCGTTACTCAGCTCTTGAGCGTGGGGGATTGCCTAGGGTTCAATAGCTATGCTATTGACCTGTTCATAGATTTCGACACGCAACAACTCATCAGGGAAAGAATCATTGATAGGGGTAGTAGTAGACTTACCTGTTTGTGATTCCTCTAGGCGAGAGAGATGATCGGCTGCCAGGTTCTCAGCTCCCTTCTAGTCTTTAATCTCTATGTCGAACTCTTGCAGAAGAAGGATCCACCGGATGAGACGTGGCTTCGAATCCTGCTTGGCTAACAGATGGCCAGAGCAGCATGATCTGTGTAGACGATGGTGTGTGAAAGAACCAGGTACTGTCTGAACTTGTCAAAGGAGAAGACGACAGCTAGAAGCTCTTTCTCTGTAGTAGTGTAGTTCTTTTGAGCATCGTTAAGCGTCTTGCTTGCAAAGTAGATAGGATGAAATCTCTTCTCCTTTCTCTGACCAAGAACCGCGCCAACAGCGAAGTCGCTAGCGTCGCACATGATTTCGAATGGAAGATTCCAATCTGATGCTGTAAGGATCGGTGCGGTGGTGAGTCTAGTCTTTAAAGTCTCAAAGGCCGCAAGACAGGCTTCATAAAAAATGAAAGGAACATCTTTCTCTAGAAGCTTTGTCATTGGAAGAGTGATCTTGGAGAAGTCCTTGATGAACCTCCGGTAGAATCCGACATGACCGAGGAAGCTTCGAACTATCTTGACCGAGGTCGGCGACGGCAAGCTGGCGATGGTTTTCAAGCTTGGCGCGATCAACTTCTATACCGAGCTTAGAGATCCTATGTCCAAGAACAATGCCTTCGGTAACCATAAAGTGACACTTCTCCCAACTAAGAGCCAGGTTGGTCTCCTCACAACGAGCTAGCACCTTGTCCAGATTTGCCAGGCATTTGGAAAATGAGTCTCCATAGACGGAGAAGTCGTCCATGAACACCTCCACCACATTCTCTACCAGATCTCCGAATATAGCTAGCATGCATCTCTGAAAAGTAGTGGGAGCGTTACATAAACCAAAAGGAATACGACGATAAGCAAACGTACCAAACGGGCAGGTGAAAGTCGTCTTCTCTTGATCGTCGAGCTCGATGGGGATCTGAAAGTAACCGGACATCCCATCCAAGAAGCAGTAGTAGTCATGACCAGCCAACCGTTCTAGCATCTGATCAATGAATGGCAGTGGGAAGTGATCCTTTTTGGTAGCGTCATTGAGTCGTCGATAATCGAAACAGACTCTCCATCTGGTAACTGTGCGAGTAGGAATGAGCTCACTAGGGCTGTTGACGAACCAAGTTGCTCGTGTTCGGCTCGGCATTCGGCTCGGAAATAGCTCGCCCGTGACTCGGCTCGAAACGAACCGAGCCAGCTCGCGAGCCGGCTCGTTTATAAACGAGCCGAGCTCGAGCTCATGCCTGCTCGGCTCGGCTGGCTCGCGAGCCAGCTCGGTTCGTTGGCTCGAACGATGTAGCTCGCGAGCTGGCTCGTTAGAGCTCGTTACACGGCTCGTCGAGCAGCTCGATAATGGCTCGTGAGCTGGCTCGATTAAGTAGCTCGCGAGCTAGCTCGATTTTGGAGCTCGCGAGCTAGCTCGATTTCGGAGTTCGCGAACTACTCGATTAGCTCGTGAAATGGCTCAGCTTTGGCTCATGCAATGATTCGATTTTGGCTCGAGTATTTTTAAAAATTATAGATCTTGTAAACAATTATATTCATTTTGATTTTTTAGTATGCCTATAAATTAATGATAAGTAATAATTCAGAAAAATTTATAAGTTAGTAATATAACATTGTTTATTATAGTATGCTTTAGTGAATTATACTTTATTACTTCATAATATAACATTGTTTATTATAGTATGATTTAGTGAATTATACTTTATAAGTTCGTAATGTAACATTGTTTATCATAGTATGCTTTAGTGAATTATACTTTATAAGAGATGAAATTGAATAAAGTAAATTTAATATATGCTAACTTAACAAAAGATTTGCAAGATTTACATAATTGAGTATTTGTAGGTTTAAATTTTAGAATATATAATTAATATTTTTTAATTACCACTGCTCATTCAGTGTTCGGTAATACCCTAATTGTTAAGTAAGAAGTAAGAACCAAGAACACAACACATTTATAATTTATAGTTTTAGTATTAGTATGCTTTAATGAATTATACTTTATATTTTACGGTCAAAACGTTTATCATATGACCAATTTTTTTGGGTTTAGGGTTTAGGATCGAGTGTTTAGGATTTAGGGTTTAGGGTTTAGGGTTTGGGGTTTAGGGTTTAGGGTTCAGGATTTAGGGTTTAGGGTTAAGGGTTTAGTGTACTTTTTTCTCTCTCCCTCTCTAAGATCAAACTACTATTCTAGTTCGATTCTGAGTATTAGCTCTAGAATTACTACGGTTATCCGAGTAGCAGCAGTACCATCTAACAAACTATAATTGACTTAATTAGCCATTCACAGTTTCACACTCTGAATTTATTCATTTCACGAGTCTAACAATTCCCATTATAATAGAAAATAACAAATACTCTAACAGGGCGTTTGGTATGGGGTGATTCTTCTGGTCTTCCCTAAGAATCTCGGATACCAAACGGGTTTAAATCTCTTAAACAAACAATTTCCCATCCAATGAAATAACCAATTTCAAAAAAAAAAAAAATCAAAACGCTGCGTACTACCACTTACTTACATTACCACTCTCTCTCACAAAAGTGAAAATCAAACCTAAAATCCCCAATTCTATCTCGGAGACCTAATTTCTACTTTACACCTTCTTCGACATCAGGCGGACGAAACCAGCAGGCTTAAGGACGAAGAGGCTCCAGCCGCCTGGCCTGGCCAACTCCTCTCATCAGCAGGCGGACGAAACCAGCCGGCGGCGACTTCCAGACGAACGACGGCCGGCGAGGAAGACTAGGAGACCCCATCAGCCGTCGTCGCCATTGCAACTGAGGTTATACTTCACCCCGCCGTTGTGAGTTACCTGGTTAGTTTTCTAATCGCTGGGGTATGTTTTCCGTAGTGTGTGAGTTCGATTCGAGCTCAAGCTCAATTTCGAGCTCGATTCGAGCTCAAGCTCGTTTAGGCTTGTTAACGAGCTAGTTTCGAACCGAGCCGAGCCGAGCTCGAGCCAAAAAAAATTTGGCCGAGCCGAGCTCGAGCTCGATTGATCGAGCTAGACTCGATCTCGAGCCGAGCTCGAGCCAGACTCCAAACCAAACGAGCCGAGCTCGAGCTGGGCGAAGCTCGGCTCGGCTCGGCTCATTAACACCCCTAGAGCTCACCCTTCAGATTAGGGATGACTGTGATTCCTCCCTTCTTTGGGATGACTTGAGTCGGACTGACCCAAAGACTGTCGACAATAGGGTAGATGATACCTGCATCTAAGAGCTTAAGGACTTCTTTCTTCACAACTTCCTACATCAGTGGGTTTAGTCGGCTTTGCGACTGTCTGACTGGTTTGAACTCTTCATCTACGACTATCCGATACTTGCAGAAGGTTTCAGAGATGCCTCGGATGTCGGCCAACTGCTAGGCAATGGCTCGGACATGCTTCTTGAGTAGCCTGATCAGTTGCTCTTTCTGCTCGGGAGATAGACTCGAATTGATGATGACTGGCAGCTGGCATTCCTTTCCTAGGAATGCATACTCTAGATGGTCAGGCAGCTCCTTTAGGGCGAGTTCTGGCGGATTCTCATATGAAGTAGTGATCCGACTCGAAGCTGGCTCGATGTGTGTAGGCGCAGTAATGGGTGTGAATGTCGCCGTCTGCTCGTCTAACTCACCTTGCCATAGGCGCTGCTCTGGATCTTCTAGTGCACTGTCAATTCCTGAAATCAAACACAACTCTAGTGGATCACTAGATAAGGCATTAGTGATGAAGTTGGCCGAGGCCAACTCCATAGAATCAACAGAATAACAGTTATCATCTTGAGCAACAGAGTATCTCATGCTATCCTTAATGCGGAATGCAACACTTTCCTGTCCTACACTTAAAGTTAACAGGCCCTGTTTGCAGTTGATATTTGCACCAGCAGTTGTTAGGAAGGGTCGACCTAAGATAAGCGTTACGTCTAACTCACGGGTATCTAGAACAACGAAATCTGCAATTATGGTAAAAGGGCCACAACAAACAGCTACGTCTTCTATTATACCCCTAGGCAGTTTGACAGACCTATCGGCTAGCATGAGATGCAAAGTAAGCGTTTTTAATTTCCCTAGGTTCAGCTTTTCATACAGATGAACAGGCATAACATTAATAGACGCACCAGAATCAGCCAGACTACGGTCAATTTTAATACCATTAATGATGCACGGTAATGTAAAAGGACCGGGATCAGAACACTTAATTGGCGGTGGTGGTGGCTGTCTAATGGGAGATGGAGTACCAAAGAGAGAAGCGCATTCGTTAGTAAGTGTGACAGAGTACGCCTCCCCGTTCTTCACCTTCTTCACGAGATCCTTAAAGAACTTCCCAAGTGGCGGTATGATCTCTACAACTTCTGTTACTGGTATCTTGATCTCTGCAGTCTTAAGAACATTGTACCACTTCTTGTACTGGGTGTCGTGATCTTTGGCCTTGCTCATTGCAACTTTAGGAAAGGGAATCCGAGGTTATATGGCGCCAACACAGGCTCAGGAGCTGTCTTGGGAGGAGGAGTAGGTGCTTCTTCTTCCTCTTCTGTGATATCTTCAACCTCTGGCATATCCATGGCAGCAGTGGTATCTGGTATCATGTCAGGTTCTGGAGCCTTTGGATCGGTTGTTTGCTTGTCGCTCCTGGTAGTGATAGCTTGAGCTTGTTCATTCTTCACACCGAGGTCTCCTTGAAATGTTGCTTGATTGAGGAAAAGATTGCTAGTGAGGAGTTTAGACATATTGTTTACTGCATCTTCTATCCTCTGGCTTTGAGCCTTCTGTCCTTGATTGAGTGCAGCTTGAGCTTTTAATTGGTTGTCATGGTCGTCGAGCCTGCTCATGATTTGACCGAACATTTTCTCATAGTCCGCATCTCTATTGTAATGCTGCTTTGCTCGCGACTGTTGCTGTCCTTCAACGAATCCAGGAGGTCCTTGGTATGAGTCCGAGAATTGGTTGACCTGATTCTGCGGTTGGTATTTCCTGTAATTGGCATAGCCTTTCTAGTTGCTGGAAAAGCCTTGACTGATGAAGTTCACTTCTTCTGTAGACCATTCATCCGTTTTACCAAAGTTGAGGCAGCTCCCACCGTTGTGAGCACAGGTTCCGCACCATCCACAGTCAGCCGAAAAGACGGTGGTTGATAGGGGATTGAAGGGGATGCCAGCTGCCTGTAGATGTTTCTGAACTTCTGCCTTGATTTGTTCTGCAACGCTAATCTGACTCTTGACAGTTTCTTTTCGTCTCTCCCAGTTTCTTGACTTTAAAGCACAACTAGCAAAATGAAGAAGAGCATCCTTAGGTGTGAGAGCGGTGCAATCTCCGCCAGCTAGGGAGTTGACCCACTTTGCAGATTCCTCACGCATACCACGGGCAAAGAATTCAGTCAGTTGCCTTTCTTCATACCCATGATGAGGGCAATTGAAGAGAAGGGATTGGAATTCATTCCACATGTCATACAAGCTTGCATATTCTGTCATACAAACCTGGAGATGCTGTCCTTGTAGGCAGTTGTCCTTGATGGAGGGAAATATTCCTCAACAAAATCTTGAGCTAAAGTTTTCCAATCGGTGTAATGATCGGGTGGTTTGCTTCCAAGCCATCTCTTAGCTGCACCTCTGAGAGAGAATGGAAAGGCTCGAAGGCGTAGGGCGTTCTTGTTGAGGTTTCCATTCTTGAAAGTTTCAGAGACAGCCAGAAAGTCAGCTAGATGTGTGTATGGGTTATCGTCCGGCTTTCCTTCAAATTGCACGTCCTTAGAGATTAGTGGGGAGTTTAGTGTTGCTTTTTTTTGTTTGAAAGTAGTTAGTGGGGAGTTTAAAAATGAGAAAATAAAAATAATTGTTAGAGGTGATAAATTAATTAATAATATTCTTAATTTATGATTGGTGGAATACCTAAAATTAAGGAGAGGACTCCAAATTGGGGAGGTCTTTTATTTTGCTTTATATATTAGTATAGATATGGATATAGATATATAATAGGATTTCAACTTTTTGCAATTGCCACCTAAGCCAATCCTCTTCATACCTTAATTTTAGGGAATCAACCAATTAAAATTAATCTCTTACATAATTAATAAAAAAATATTAAATCTCTAATGTTTGGTAACCACCCCACGTTTAACCTCTTCTTCTTTTTTTCTTCTTACATATGAATTTTGGCATTATTTGTTTCTATAATCAGAAATTATTTTTAAATTTTAATATTTAATATATTTATTCCAAAAATTAAAAATTAATTTTCATTTCTAAAATTTTATGTTAGTTAAATAATTAAAACTTATTATGAATTTAGTATTAATTTTTCTATTATTTCTTTGAACCTCTCACATCCTTTACATTCAGTCGTCTCTATAAATCTATTTATATATAATAGGATTTCAACTTTTTGCAATTGCCACCTAAGCCAATCCTCTTCATACCTTAATTTTAGGGAATCAACCAATTAAAATTAATCTCTTAAATAATTAATAAAAAATATTAAATCTCTAATGTTTGGTAACCATCCCACGTTTAACCCTTCTTCTTTTTTTCTCTTACATATGAATCTTGGCATTATTTGTTTCTATAATCAGAAATTATTTTTAGATTTTAATATTTAATATATTTATTTCAAAATTAAAAATTAATTTTCATTTCTAAAATTTTATGTTAGTTAAATAATTAAAACTTATTATGAATTTAGTATTTATTTTTCTATTTTTTTTAACCTCTCACATCCTTTACATTCAATCGTCTCTATAAACTATATTCAAAATATAATGGCTAATTTATCGGGCTTTAGAACATGTTATCCTAACTTCTAAAATGTTTCTTTTGTAAAAAAAAATGTAAGAAAAGTTTTTATCTTTTAAAATATAAATATTTTTTAATGAGAAATTAGTTCACATTATTTTAATAAGTAATCTATTAGTTACTTAAAATTAATACCTTCATGTGAAGTAATATATATTTATGTAGAGATTTTCAAAATTAAACTTTTTTAGGAGAACGTTTAGCCAACTTCACTTGACTACCACAACTAAAAGAAAAATATATACTATCTACGACTACTCTTTTATCATGTCATCTCTTGCATAGATATCCCCTCACTGATAACATAAATGTTTGTGTTTTTTTGTTGTGAGTTTGTTTCATTATCTCCGTCATAGGTTGACATATTTTCATTTAGTTTTTTTGTATAGTCTCTACCATGAACTCACTAGCAAAGTAGGACAATATGTTATCTTCTTTTCGATGACTACTCATTTATTCATTAATTGATTTGTTGGTTTTAGTATATTTCAACATCCTTATATATTCCTAACTAAAAAATATACAAAAATTACATGTATATATTTATAATTGTATAAATATGCCCGTCAACGGACGGGCAAATAAGCTAGTATATATAATAGATTTATATATATTCATAATTAGTGTTAAAATAATCATATTTGTCGGAGTTCACAAATATTATATATGTTTTATTTTACGCTCAGTCATTTCTTTATGAGCACAATTTCGGAGACAACAATAATAATGCTGTCTCCAACGCAGCATTAATCTCAGCCTTTCATTTAATCTAACGGTCAATATTTCTTACTTGTTCTTTTTAAGCTTTTCATCTCATATGAATAGGATCTTTTTTCGGCAAACTATTTTCTCGGTCTAATAACGAGTTGACCAGAGAGAGATCCTAATTTTTGGGACATCATTTATGTATGAAAGCATCAATGATGACACACTGAATTTTTTCATCTCTACAGTCTGTACGAATTTCATACAAAGTGTATGTCATATACAGGTCGTACAATGACATACAAAGTGTATGAATTTTATATAGAATGTATACAATTTGTATGAATTACTTACAATCCTAATGTACGAAAAAACAAATTGTACAAAAATAAATACAAAGTGTACCACTCTCGTACAAAGTGTATACAGTTGGTATACAAATTGTACACAAATAATCACATAGTGTATAATTCACGTAAGTGTATACAGCTCCCCTAAAGACTGTACAACAATAAATACAGATTGTACAACTCACGTACAAAGTGTATAAAATTTGTATACAACTTGTATAAATAGTAATACGAGATGTCTACAGTGTGTATAGACCGCATACAAACTTTACAGACCGGCCAACAAGAAATTTGTCAAGGAAAATATTTTTTTTTCAGAAAAATAAATTTTTTTCCAGAATCATAGATCTAATGACGATGATCACGTGGGTGGAAAAATTTTCGTCAACGGAGGCTCGTGTGATCGGGAAATTTGTCGAAAAACTTTTCGGTGATGAAAAATGAGAGGAAACTCCAACAACCTAAAATAACTTGTAGATATAAACATAGGATTGAGACCACCTGATTAAATACCTCAGATCTAATGGTGGATAATAATTGTTGCATTGGATGCAAAAAAATTACACCATTGTCATGGGAATTGTAATCATTTCTTTATATTGGTTTTTTAAATTTTATTTTAGTTGTAACATAATAACTCTTCTTCTATGTCTGTTTCAAGTCATACATTAACCACGACATTTTAATTCTAGATACATTTATAAATTATTGTTAGTGGATGTTACAAGACTGATATGCGTGTTTGTTCAATGAATTAGAGATATATGTATGTTATGTCATTCATTTAAATAGCTTTTTTTATAGAAAAATGTATTGTATTCATCCATTGAGGGAAAACCACCTTACAAGTTTACCACCACATTAACATTAATCAACCAATTGAAAGGGAGAGTGTCACATCGAGCTTGATTGGCAACCCAGTCTGCTGTTTGATTCAGTCGTCGTGGTATGAAGGAAAGTGAGATACGATCATGGGCCAAGATGATCTTCTCCATCAAGAGGAGCCAAGTGTAGCATTGCCATGGCCATGTATGTCTCCCCTCCTTTGAGGATTACACTTTAATGAGGCTACCAGGCTAGATATTACAATGAAAATTGGAACTCTGTGCCACTCTTAAAGCTTCTAAGATAGCTTTAGCTTCCGCCACAATCGCAGATGAACACGAGAGCCGGCCGACCCTACCATCGGTCACCTATCCATGTGGACTGACACAGACAACCCCATATCCCGCCTCAGAGGAACTCTATTCAAAGGACCCATCACAGAAGATTTCCTGGTGGTGCCTTTTAGAAGGCGGTGGCCTAGGTACCTGACTAGTAAGAGTGTGCAGGACTGGCATTCGGTAACCTTGGGTTCTGGAAATTGACTTCCACTCTTCGTGACATTTACGTGCCTGAAGTATAATTGAGTCAGTCAGAGCTTGGTGTCTGTTAAACACTTTCTCATTTGGGGCTTTCCATATGTGTCAGAGCAGGGCGATAACAGTTAATACCTTTTCTTCTTCTCCTTGAGTTTTTAACACCCATAGCCATTCTACAACTATTCCTCTCCCTGTCGGGATTGTTGTTCCGACATCATTTTCCTCCAAGTTTCTCTAGCCACCTCACACTGAAAGAGGCAATGGCATAAGTCTTCGTCTTCCATATTGCACACACTACAAGTTGGAAGAACTTCCTTCTCCAGAGGTTTGCTTTTGTGGTTAGCGCATTTCGGGAACCCCTCCATACAAAGAATCGAAGCTTTGGTGAGGTGGGGAGGCGCCATAACCACTTCTATGTAGGTTGGTTAATATAGGCAAAGTGGTCAACTTCTTGTGTACGGTTCACATTTCTCAAAGCATGGTAGGCGATCTGATGGAGAATTTACCCCGGTTATCAAAATGCCAAACCCATCTATCTTCCTCCTCCTCTGGACCGATGGATATCTTCACATTCTCATTAACCTCATCTAAAGAGCAAGTATATGATATAAGTTGTGTGTTCCATTCTCTTGTTTTGGGGTCGATCCATTGGTTGTCCTTGACGTCATCTCCAGTTGTTGCTCTTAGAGTGAAGCCGGGAATGGTAGGTATTCATGGATCCTTATATACTTGGATTGTCTTTCCATTTTCCACGTTTTTCCCAAGGCCCAAGGCTACACATTTTCTGGCATCACAAAGGCTGGCCCAGATCCAAGAAGCATTCTTACCCTTCGAGGCAGACATGAAATTCGAGTTCTTGAAATACAAGCCTTTGAGAAGGCAAGCCCACAATTGATATTGGTTGTGGACCAACCTCCATCCTTGCTTAGCCAAGAGCGCCAGGTTGAACAACTGGAAATTTTTGAAGCCTAGCCCCCCTTCCCCCTTCGGTTTAGTAAGGATGAATTTGGATGCCTAGTGGATCACATTTTTGTCCTCTGATCCTCCCCAGAAAAACCTACCAAGATGGGAATCCATTATGTTTGTTATGTCCTTTGGTAGGAGAAAACACGACATGATATACATTGGAATGCTCTGATAGACTACTTTCAGCATAGTCTCTTTCCCACCATGTGAGAGGGATATGCTTTTCCGGGATTGACCGAGGCCTTCTATTCGGTCTAGAAGATGCTTGAAAACTTATTTCTTGGCCCTACCCCACTCAGAAGGAACCCCTAGGTATTTCCCGAATTGAGGGGCGGTTTGGAACCCGAGGTGGTTGTGAATTAGCGCGGTTGACTTCGAATCATTTAAATAGCTTTGATTATAAATATATGATTTAAAATTAGAAGATTCGTATTTTTATGATAAATATTGATAGTTATAAAAATATTGAATTTAGAATTTTGCTCATGTGCTAACAAATAATCTAGTACTAATGAGTGGTTTAATTACACAGAAAAGAAATCTATTGGAGGCTATATCCCCTACTAGTCCGCCAACATTACTCCCCGCCATTTATTCCTCCCTAAATGGATTTTTTTTTTTTACAATTCCTCTTTCTTCTCCTTGTATTGCCTTTCCATTTCTCAAAACTATATCTATCTCCCTCCATCTCCCCATTCAATCAAACACTAATTTTATTCTTTCTTTGTTAATATCCTCTTATGTTACCCAACGTCAACCGAATCCAATCCATCCGGTGACAACTACGCTAGCTGAGACATGACCAGAGAGAAGGTCACCCATCGGTGTCGATGTTGTCCTCTTCTCTCTGCCTTTTCTGCCTCCTCCTCATCCTCGCAACAGTTGTTATTGGTGGCATTATTGTTATTTTCACTGGAAGTTTCTTGCCAACGCAGTGATGGCAACAATGATGCTGCGGATGAACTTTTATCGCAAGAAATTTACAAAAGCTTTTCTAATTTCACTGACGTCTTCAAGCAGGACATCAAGAAGCACTTTGGATTCTGCATTACGAACGTGTCTGTATTTCTTTTTCCAATTATTTCCTCACTTTTTTTCCTTTTTAGCTTGTGTCCACACACATTTGATTACAATTTTTTTTGTGATTATAGGGATGCAGATTGGAATGGCGCATTCAATTTCTCCAAAAATACAAAATTCCTAGCCAATTGCGCTAAGATAACCAAAGGTAAATAATATTATACAATTGGTTTTTCTTAGGTTGGATAGATAGCGAGATATGAAAATATGAATAACCAACTGGGAAATCTGGGTTCATCATGTCTGGGTTTGTTTGGCTTGGGTTCATTTAAATATAGGCTAAAAGTCATAAGTAATACACATCACTAGTTATCTTATCTTGCAAGAGAGAGATTGATTCAAATGGAGTTCCTTCCTTTTCTATATAGGATAGTTTTTGATGTTCAAATAATTCTGCTCTCATTTTTGGTGATTTCTTCCTTTCGTGGATCAGGGGACATGGGCCATCGTCTATGCACGGCAGCAGAAATAAAGTTTTACTTTAATAGTTTGTTTCAGAAGGGTTCACATAAATCTAATTATTTGCATCCCAATAGAAACTGTAATTTGACTTCATGGGTTTCTGGATGTGAGCCAGGATGGGCATGTAGTGTTGGAGGGGGAACCAAAGTTGACTTAAAAAACTCCAAAGACATGCCTGCAAGAAGTGCTGATTGTCATACTTGTTGTGAGGGGTTTTTCTGCCCTCGTGGTCTCACTTGCATGATACGTAAGTGTGAATGGTAATCAATACAAATGAAGAGCACCATATCATTGGTATCTCTTGGACTTTCCGTTGTATAAGTTGGTCAATGACATATTCAATGTCTTTCGTGAGAAATCCTTCTAATTTTGCACAAGTTTTGCTATCATTAACAACCTACTAATTTTCATAAAAAATGCATAATCTTCCCATACAACACGACCTTTTGGCTTATTACGTGAATATACATCACGTTTGCCGAATTCCAATATTGGCACGAACTACCTATGTCATTTACCAAAATAGCATGACGTCTGTTTTCGCACAAAATCATCCTACGTGGCATGACAGAGTTAGCTGTCTGTGTCTGAATTCCTACGTGGCGTGTGACATGGCTGCCACATCATGTTAATTAAATTTTATTTTTTAATTTCTAATTTCTAATTGATCCCCCCACCCCACTCTGTACATTTGTGTCTTATTGTTTTGGATATGTATCTTGGTCTGTGTTCAATACCAATGAAAAAGGTAGCAGGAGTTGGGAGAGGGGAGGAGGAGGAGGGAGAAAGAAAAGGGTAATTAGAAATTAAAAAATTTAATTTAATTAAGTGGCAGCCATGTCGTACGCCATGTAAGAATTTAGACACAGTCAGCTAACTGCGTCAGACCATGTAGGATGATTTTGTGCGAAAACTGACGGCATGCTATTTTGGTAAATGACATAGGTAGTTCGTGCCAATATTGAAATTCGGCAAACGTGATGTATATTCGCGTAATAAGCCAAAAGGTCGTGCTGTATGGGAAGATTAGGCCTAAAATAAACTATACATATATAGTAATTTTCATCTCCCCACACCTGATTGTCAAAATTGTATAATTTTGTATCACACTTGATGCCAACACTTAATATCAGAAATGCCTTTTTGTTTTGAATATTACTTTACTTTGGAGTTCTGCCCAACCATTCTTAAAAGGGATAATGAATTGATGCTCGATATAGAGTTTTTATGTGATATTTATTATTGAATTAGCCACTATATGGTAATATGATTTACTTAATTTATACTACTTCACTCGCTATATCAAAAGTTATTATTCCCAATATTGTTACACTTGTATGATACTACTATCATTGTTCTTAACCAATATACATTTGATTTATTACCTTTTCCCATTGTAGCTTGCCCATTGGGTGCTTATTGTCCACTTTCAAAACTCAACAGTTCTACAGGCGTATGTGAACCGTAAGTGCAGTATCTTTCTTTCTAGAACCGTAGTTTTTTTTTTTTTTTTTTTTTTTTTTTGCCTTCATCTTCATCATTAATTATTAGCAGAAAATTCGTCCAGATACCATTACCAACTCCCTCCTGGAAAGCCAAATCATACTTGTGGGGGAGCTGATATTTGGGCAGATATCGCGAGTACTCGCGAGATATTTTGTCCAGCAGGATCATATTGTCCATCTACTATCCAAGAACTTCCTTGCACCAAGGGGTATTAAAAATTATTGGAAATCTTTCAGCACTTAATAAGAAATCATTTCAATTCTCATTTTTATGATTATAATAATCATTGACAAAAGTATTGCAATTTTCTGGCTTTAGACATTACTGCAGGGGTGGGTCTACATCTCAATCAGGTGGGTTCCTTTTTCTTCCATGGTATAACCCTAGATAAAATAAGGTCTAATAGTTTGTAGCATAATTACTTTTTCCTTTATCTTGTAGGGTGTTTCAAGTTGGCTAAATGTGTTGCAAAATCAACAAATCAAAATATAAGCGCATATGGAATCTTGCTTTTCGTGAGTAATCATTAGCTTCATATTGATTATAGATTTGAGCAAAACTACTAACTGCTCATAGACTTTTGGTTTAACATTCATTTTAGCTTTAATTTTATTGGGAATATTCTTTTTGATTTGTTTCCCTAAGTGATATGCAACATTTTGGTTTGTTGTCGTTATCCATTGAGGAGAATTTGAAATATTTTATAACTGCGGATCCAGAATGGGGTAACATACATTGACAAATTTTATAAAACTTCATATGCAATGGACTACATACAAAAATTATGATAAATGAATTCTATGTATTATAAGAGCCCTAGACTTAGAGATGACCTGGTCGTGGCACATGAGAGGTTCCCCTAGATCCGCCACTACCTTTTTTACTCTCTTTGGATTAATAATTGGAGTAGAACAGTATGTATGCATAATTAAGTTGTTTGCACAACACTTGGAAATGCACATTTCATTAAGGGAAATCTTGTCATCATTGCTTCTAAATCTAATCAAAGTTTTAACCAATATAAATTGATTGCCAATTTGAAACCAAATTTTTATATAAACATCAAGTTTGACTCTTGGATTCTATCTGCAGGCTGGACTTGTTTTTCTCCTCATAATTATCTATAACTGTTCTGATCAAGTACTTGCGACTCGAGAGAAAAGACAAGCAAAAACCAGAGAGAAAGCAGTCCAAAGTGTAAGAGAAACCCAATCACATGAAAAGTGGAAGGATGTTGCTAAGAAACATGCAATTGATATCCAAAATCAGCTTTCCAGAACATTCTCTCGTGTAAAATCAAGAAAGGAAACACTAGTTCCGGAACAAAAGGAAAGAAGAAAGAGAAGGGAAACCTCACAGATATGTTGCATGAGATTGAGGCCAATCCTGATGGTCATGAAGGCTTCAACTTGGAGATTGGTGATAAAAATATCAAGAAACATGCACCCAAGGGTAAACAGTTACATACTCAGAGTCAAATGTTCAGATATGCATATGGCCAAATTGAGCGGGAAAAGGCTTTACATGAGCAAAATAAGAACTTGACGTTCTCTGGGGTAGTCTCGATAGCCAATGATATGGAAATTAGGAAAAGACCCACTATTGAGGTTGCTTTTAAGGATCTAACCCTCACTTTGAAAGGAAAAAACAAACACTTGTTGAGGTGTGTGACTGGAAAGTTATCACATTCACGAGTTTCTGCTGTTATGGGGCCATCTGGGGCTGGCAAAACAACTTTCTTTCTGCTTTGACTGGCAAAGCACCTGGCTGCAATGTGACAGGCATGGTTCTTGTAAATGGTAAAACAGATCCAATCCAAGGATACAAGAAAATAATTGGTTTTGTACCTCAAGATGACATTGTGCATGGCAACTTGTCAGTTGAAGAGAATCTTTGGTTTAGTGCAAGCTGCAGGTATGCTCCCATACATATTATTATGGTTCATGAAACCTACTAATTTGGACTAACTTGACCAATTATGTTGTTTTAACATGGACTCTGTGTTATCTTCTAATTTTTTTTTTTTTTTAATATGAGTTATTTTGAATGACGTACATGATGATCTAAAAAGAGTATGCTCCATTTCACATATTAGTATGTTACTATCTTCTCTAGTTGTAAAATGTTAATACGTATCCACTGGTTTTTATCACCTTAGGCTCTCTGCTAATTTACCAAAACAAGAAAAGGTTCTGGTAGTTGAGCGAGTTATTGAGTCCTTAGGTCTTCAGCCAGTGAGGGATTCTCTCGTGGGGACAGTGGAAAAGCGAGGAATTTCTGGAGGTCAAAGGAAACGAGTAAATGTGGGGCTCGAGATGGTAATGGAGCCTTCACTTCTTATATTAGATGAGCCAACATCTGGTTTGGACAGCTCTTCTTCCCAACTACTACTTAGGGCTCTTAAACGTGAAGCTCTTGAAGGAGTAAACATTTGCATGGTTGTGCATCAACCAAGGTAATATGATTGAAAATACATGTTCTCTTCAACCAACAACATACATGTTCATGCTCGTACTTCTCTATAATTCAATTATTTTGTAGCAATCGCTGTATGTAAAACATCTATGCTAGTGGTTGGAAGCTAATCATGATTATAATTACTTTTGTTATCTCATTTTTCCTCTTCTTCAGCTACTCGTTATTCAGGATGTTTGACGATTTGATACTTCTCGCAAAAGGTGGTTTGACAGCGTATCATGGACCCGTAAAGAAAGTTGAAGAGTACTTTGCTGGCCTAGGAATTGTTGTTCCTGACCGCGTGAATCCTCCAGATTACTATATCGACATCTTGGAGGGCATGCTAAAACCAAATGGAGGGGTACACTACAAACAACTTCCAGTTAGATGGATGCTTCATAATGGATACACAGTTCCAATGGATATGCTTCAGAGTAATGAAGGTCAGGAAGGATCTGAAGGGGAAGCTCCTAATCAAACAGAAGGATCTCCTAGTGAAACAGTGTCAGAAACTCAATCATTTGCTGGAGAATTTTGGCATGATATGACATCCAATGTTGAATTTAAGAAAGGCGGCATGAATCATAGTTTCTTCAATAAGGTTGACCTTTCTGGAAGAACAACACCTGGCGTCCTTCAACAGTACAAATACTTCCTCGGCAGGTGTTTCTCAAATACGATTTTTCCCAAGTTGTCAACAAATATGTTCACAACTTTTCATGTAACTTATTTGAAATGATTGACTTGATAGTGTTCCTCCTTTGGCTTCTTGATGATTATTTCAGGCTTGGTAAACAGCGATTACGTGAAGCAAGGACGCAAGCTGTTGACTATCTTATTTTGTTGCTAGCTGGTATTTGCTTAGGAACACTAGCTAAAGTTAGCGACGAAACATTTGGGTCGGTTGGTTACACATACACTGTCATTGCTGTTTGTAAGTTCTCTCAAAATATATTATTGTCAACTACTCTTATAATGATATCATATTTGGAAACATACCCACCCTTGGTACAAGAATAAATGTGCACACATGAAAAAGCAATATGACTTAAACTTCCTATATCATCACCTTGTCATTTTCATATTTATCTTCTAATCATACCTAAAAATTTGGATTGACTTTCAGCCCTCCTATGCAAGATCGCGGCTTTGAGATCATTTTCTTTGGATAAGTTACACTACTGGAGGGAAAGAGGGTCTGGGATGAGTAGCCTAGCTTACTTTCTTTCCAAGGACACAATCGACCATTTCAACACCATCATTAAGCCTGTTGTGTATCTGTCCATGTTCTACTTCTTCAACAATCCACGATCAAGCATTTACGATAATTACATTGTCTTGGTCTGCCTGGTGTATTGCGTGACTGGAATTGCTTATATATTGGCTATTTCCTTTGAAGCTAGTCCTGCACAGCTGGTGAGCTTGAACCTTATTCTCATAAGTGACAGGCTACATAAACAAAATATTGTTTGTGTCTATTTTATATTTATGCACTTTTTTTCTCATGTAGTGGTCAGTGCTACTTCCAGTTGTATTAACTCTAATTGCAACCCAGAATAATGGCGGCGTGGTTGGCCGCCTATCTGATTTATGCTACACGAAATGGACATTGGAAGCATTTGTTATTGCAAATGCCAAAAGGTTCATTCTTGTACTACTACTTGATTATCTTTTTTTCTTTTTTCGTGGCAATGTTTTGTTAGAATTAGCTTGCTTGAATATTGATTGATTAACTTTTTGTGCTTCCAGATACGATGGAGTGTGGCTGATAACACGTTGCGGTTCACTCATGGAAAATGGGTATGATCTCAATCACTGGAACCGTTGCTTAATACTCCTTGGCCTTACTGGCCTGGGTAGTCGTGTTGTTGCATTTATCGTGTTAGTTACCTGGCAAAAGAGGTGAAAAAATAGTGCAACCTTTCCATGTACATAGAAGACAACAAAGATGAAAGTATGAGTTGAACTAGGAACTTGTACATCAACTAAATAGACACACATAGAAATGACAAAAAAAGAGTATATGTTTGTATAAACTCTAATAGATACATGTGTGGTTCCAAACATTGTGGGCTCATGAAACTCATGGCTTGTCGAAGCATGCATGTTTGTATAGATTCTAACAGATACATGAGTGGTTTCAACTGAAGAGAGTAGCAATTTTTCTTGTAGTGCGACTTATGAAAATGTACTTAGGTATATAGGATACTTCAGTTGTAAATCTTAATTTTTTTTGACAGGATTCATTTATTGTTTTCTTTATTTTCTTCTTCTCTAGCTAGATGTGACATGAGAATGTACTGCAAACAAATTTATAGTTTAACCCCATCTTGAGTTCCCTTGTAATGAAGAGATGGTACATATACAATTCTTCATAGTTAAGTAAGTGCAATAGAAGTTAGAAGCACTTTGCAAGGGTTGGTTACTTAAATATCACTAAACTTTGACCAAATAACCCGGTGTTCACTGTTCTTCAAAAAATTTTCTAACACTCACACAACTTTGGCGATTATCCTAGCAGTCACTACCGTCTACGGACATCCAATTTTCCATCCATTTGCATACATGGCGATGCCATCAAGGCATCCACATCATCAAAATTGCCACATCATCTAAACCAAATCCCAAACCCAAACCTGAACACCCACCCTAATTACCAAACCAAATCAACCCAAAATCCCTCTTTCCTCCTCCTCCCTCTTCCTCTCTCCTCCATCACAACAACCTCCAAAATCCACCGCTCTCAATCCCTACCGCCACCACCACGCCGCGCCCTGCCGCCGCCGCCATGCCACCACCGCCGCCGCGCACCCACCTCGGACATCTCCACGAACAGATTATCCGGCGAGATTGGTTTCCTCTGGTGGTGCGTGAATCTAGCCTTCCTCAACGCCTCAAACAACGAACTCTCAACCCCGGCGGCGGCAGGAACGCTAAAGTTCCTCTCCCTCGCCGACAACCAATTCAACGGCGAGATTCCGGCGAGGCTCATCGGCGCTCTGTGTCCAGGTTTGGTGAATCTCGATCTCTCTTCAAAAAATCTCTCCGGTGCAATCCCTATAGAGCTATCGTCATGCTCGTCGTTGGAAGTCCCTATCGGTCAACAACTTCACCGGCGACCTTCCGATTCTCCTCAAAATGGAGCAGCTGAGGAAGATCGATATATCGTTCAACAACTTCGGTGGCGGGCTACCGGATTCCTTCTCCGAATTGGCGAATCTGGAGACGCTTGATTTAAGCTCCAATGTTCTGACTGGGAAAATCCCCAATTCTTTCCGCAAGAACCCTAATTTGAGATTAAATTTGAAGGAGCTGTATCTAGAACAATGTGTTCACAGGAGAAATCCATAAATTGCTAAGCAATTGCTCGCAGCTAACGTCTCTTCATCTGAGCTTCAATTATTTAACAGGAACAATTCCTTCGAGCTTCGAATTGCTCCACAATCTCCAGGATTCGAAGCTCTGGTTCGAGAGGAGGTGCTTGTTGTTTGTGCTCGTTGTTCGAGAGGGGTTGCAGCTCTGCAGATCTGCTTCCTCTTCCTCCTTCGTGCTCGTTGTTCGAGAGGGGGCGCGATTCCTCTTCCGCCGCTCAGCTTCGAGAGATCTGCAGGCGTCTACCAGGCTCCCGTCCTCTGGGTTCGGCGGTAGCGTCATAGCCATCCATCGAAACCACCACTTACCACCACCACCTGGTCAACACGGGCAGAGTACCGCAGCGGCGGTGAGGCGGCGCGCAGCGACGACGGTGAGGCGGCGGTGGAGTTGGTGGAGGAGAAGAGAAGGAAGAGAAAGGAGGAAAGAGTTTTGGTTTGGTAATTGTTTGGTTAATTTGGGTGGGTGTATGAGTTTGGGTTTGGATTTGGGTTTGGGGTTTGGTTTACATGATGTGGTAATTTAGATGATGTGGCTGCCTTGATGGCATCGCCACGTAGGCGGATGGATGGAAAATTGGATGTCCGTAGACGGTAGTGACTGCTAGGATAATCGTCTAAAGTTGTGTGAGTGCTAGGAAATTTTTTGAAGAACAATGATCACTGGGTTATTTGGTCAAAGCTTAGTGATCATTTAAGTAACCAACCCCACTTTGCAACAAACATTACAAGTATTTTAGCACTTCAAAAATATTTATTCATCATATTGGACCCACTATTATTTTTATAGTTTATCAAGCTCCAAAAAATTGAATCGAAATCACTATGAATCTAATGATATATGGTATCTATATGTTCTCATCTTAAAAGAAAAGTAAGATTCTTGCAAAAACATATTGCACTTTGACTATCACAATAAAGTACATATTTATCTTTTTTTGGATGAATTGTACATATTTATCTTGTTTATGGATTTTGAATAGAAAATATCAATGTTGTCAGGAACCGGACCGGTCATCAACTGGTCCAGCGAGAGGTTCGAGGGTTTAAGGGATTGCACCGTAAAAAATGGTGCAAAAACCCGGTGACACTTTAAAAAAATACATATTTATCAACAATTAAATAAACTTTAAGTTCCTAATTATAATTTATGTAAATGAAAAGTACCTAATTGTAAGGGCAGAAGATCCGGACCCAACCAATTTTGGTTGGACCATTTCCAACCATTTGACAGGAGGGGTATATCCGGAATTTAAAAAAAAACCCTAATCTAATGAATCCGCCGCTTCAACGAGATTTACAAAAAAAAAATCCCTAATCTAATGAATCGGCCGCCGCTTCAACGAGAGAAAAAGAGCTTGGCCGACGACGTTGATCGGAACACTCGAAATAGAGAAGGGGACGCTGAGCTTCGTGGCCGTCGGAAGGAAGGGATGCCGACGATGTTTGGTGACTGGAACAAAGGACGACGACCCCAACAGACGAAATCAGAGGGGGGGATGCCGGCAGAGCTCCGGCCAGGCTCGAACCGGACGAAAAAGGGGGAGGAAACACTCGCCGGAGGAGGTCGGACAGCGGGTGTCGTTTGGCAGTGGCGGCGGAACGGCGGTGGCTGGAGTCGAGATTGGGGACGGCGAAGGGAGGATCTGAATCGGCTGGGAAGTCGGAGAGAGAGGTCGGCGGCGGAGTTGGAGAGAGGGGTCGGCGGCGGGAGTTGGAGAGAGGGGTTGGCTGGGATGCGGCGGCTGGCGATGTTGATCGGCGGTGGGGGTCTGTACAGAGGAACGAAGAAGAGGATAAGGGGGTTGGGTCGGGTGGTTTGGGTGGGATGGGTGGTCGGTCCGGGTTGGGTGGGTGAGTGGGTGAGGTGGCTGGGTTAATTTGATTTTAATTATCCTGTCCTTTTTTTTGTTTTTTTTTTGTAAAGGCTATTTTATTTTGTTAAGTGGGTGGTGGTTAACCCAAAATCAAACCGAACAAAATAAAAACCATCGACTCAACCATGATTTAAACCGAAACAACTCAAAATGGGGCACACGTCGTGTATGACTGCCGCCATGGTGGCCGACGGTGAATCGTGATAACTAGTTAACTCGGATTGTTAACTAGTTAACAACTTGATAACATTGTTAACTAGTTAACAACAAAAAAGGTGTTAACTAGTTAACTAATTTTTAAAAACGTGTTATCTAGTTAACTAATTTTTAAAAAAGGTGTTATCTAATTATCAATAAAAACATTGTTAACTAGTTATCAGTTTCAAAATATGTTAACTAGTTATCAATAAAAAACATTGTTAACTAGTTATCAGGTTAAAATTTGGTAACAAGTTATCAAACAAAAAACGTTGTTAACTAGTTATCAGTTAAAAACCATGTTAACTAGTTATCAGTTAAAAAAACACTGTTAACTAGTTAACAGAAAAAATGTGTTAATTAGTTAACTAATTTTGATAATTAGTTACCAACTAAACTTTTTGTTAACTAGTTATCTAAATCATGATGTTAACTAGTTATCAAACAAAAAACGATGTTAACTATTATCAGGTAAAAATCATGTTAACTTATTATCAGTTAAAAAACACTGTTACTTTTGGTAGTGTTGTAGTAGGCGTTTTTTGCCATTTCTTGTTGGGGCTTTTGCCGACTCATGACTCATGGTTTATAGTTAGCTTGATAAGTTAACTAGTTAACTCGGTTGGTTATAGTTAACAACTTGATAACTAGTTAACAAAAATAACTATTATCAAGTAAAAAATTTGTTAACTAGTTAACGACTTGAAAAGTTAACTAGTTAACAACTTGATAACTAATTAACTTGGTTGGTTAACTAGTAGTTAGTCAAAATAACTGTTATCAATTAAAAAATTGTTAACTAGTTACTAATAAAATAACTAGTTAACATCATAAGAACCTGTTAACTAATATTGATAACAAGTTATTACCTAAAAATGTTAACTAGTTACTTAAGTAAAGATAACTAGTTAGATAACTTGTTAACAAAAAACTCATTAAAATTTTGATTATATAATTATTTGTTAACTAGTTATTAGGTAAAAATCTGTTAACAAGTTATTAAACAAAAAATGATGTTAACTAATTATCAGTCAAAAACCATGTTAACTAGTTATCAGTTAAAAAACACTGTTAACTAGTTAACAGAAAAAATGTGTTACCTAGTTTTTTTTAAAGACAAAAAAATCTGAAAGCAAAAAAAAAAAAATCACCGGAAGCGCCGGAAAAGTCGCCGGCGACGGCCGGCCGCCGGAAAAGTCGCCGGCGACGGTGGCAGGCCGCCGGAGTCACCGGCTGTTCCCTGGAAAAAATATGAATTATTTAATTTAAATATAATAATTAAATTATGTGTGTAAAGTCCTAAATACCCCTAACAATCTAGACCATTGGATTGGTCAAAAGGTCAAAGAGTGATCTAATGGTTGAAAAAGGGTTGGACCAGATTCCAACCCAAGAAAAGGTTGGACCTTGATCCAGACCCAATTGTAAGAAAACCTAGTGTTTATATAAGTTTTTTTGTAAGATTCCCTAAACTTTAACCCTAACGGTAGCTGCAACTCTTTCTTCTCTCTTTCTTTTATTTTCTTTTCTTTCTCTTTCTTCTCTCTTTGTTTTCTCCTTCAACGCTGAAGGGTTACACAACCACCACGAATCTCTTTCTTTTCTCCTTCATTGTTGAAGGGTCGAGTTTCTCATCCATTGAATAAAGACTGAGTTGCTTGGACGATATCATCGCCTCTATCACGATTAATGGCCTGCACCGAATCAGAGGAAAGTCGTCGTCCACCGTCGTTATGGCGGAGCAGACGTCGTCGATCTTCGTTGGGGAGAAGAAGGTTGGGATTCGGAGTGGTTCATGCCTGCTGCCGGTGGAACCGGAAAAATTTAACCTTATCCAGACTTCATTTATTCAGCTAGTTTGTTATCAAACTCAATATTTTCATAAACTTCATTCATATCCTAAAGGTTACTGAGAGGTAAGTTGGTGATGAAAATCCTAAACGCTAAGTTCGAAACAATAACTTATTCAGAAAAACGTCATTCAAATATAGGAAACGTAATCTTTGAGAATGGAAAATTTCATTATAAATAGAAAGCTCATATGTAGTCCGCAAAACTTCTTGACAACAAATAATTATGATCGCACTTTCGTCACTTACTGGTATAGTGCGTCACCGAAAAAATATTGTTACGAAAAACCTAGTTGATACTCATTAATATATATTGACAAATTTATGTATAAAAATATTTTATTGTTAAGTTCATGCGATTTTGAAAGAATAAATGGGTGATATATAAAATATAACATAACATTTTATATAGACAATATATATGAACTATAAATGAGATATTATAAAGTTCACAAAGAACCATATATCACGATACCATCAATGTATCCATAAAAATATTGTCATCTTCGTCCTCTAGTCATCTCAAATATTACACTCACTTATCTCTGTCATCACAAAAACTCTTCCTTATGAAGTTCCAAACTTAGTCTATAAGGTGTTCATATACACATCCAATTGTCATAACAACGACGAAGGAGGTGAAATCATTGGTCATGAAGCTGCTAAACTTGGTAGTGGATCTTTGAATTGTTGGTACTCTTGATTTAAATGGTTATCCATGGAGATTTTTTTGACAATTCCATGGAGCCAATTACTGCAAACCCAATGGAGTCATTGTTGCTGTCTTGGATGCCATGGCCAAAACAATCTTGAATATTAGTATTGAGTGATGTACATAATGGCTCGATCTCTCTCATTGCAGAGATTCGAGTCACCAAATTTTGACTCGTCATATATTGTGATGTTTGGAGATGGGAGAATGATAAACGTATTACTTTACATATTAAACTCGAGTAGGAATGGAGCCTACTAAAGATGAGGTATAGATGAAGGAGATAGAGGAAAAAAAATCTCCAGTCATGCTAAAAGGGGTTTATGGTTGGATGGAAATGAGTTGGATCTAATGACTGAGTGTTTGATGACATGGAATTTTAAAATTTATTATTTTAGTTGACGTGGTCGCCCGTAATATTTTGGATGGAAAATTGAACAACAGTGGACGAAATATCAATCTCTTCCTAAATCAAACTTGAGTCATTGATGTGTTAAAGATGAAAGTTTAAATGACCAATATGATAAGATTGCCTTAACTTGAATGATAAAAAAATATTATCAACCAAATTATTAATTAGCTCTTAATGTGAGAGCATTTATTAAGAGTTGATATTAATTTTATTTTTTATTTAAAATTTGTAGATGAGGTGGAAAATTGAGAGAATAACATTGTCCTATATCGCAAAAAGAATGTGATGATCTCCCATAGATTATTTTAAGATTAAGATTGTAACACCCGTCCTGAATCACCATGGTTAGACTGGGAAACTGTGCTACATTTTGACTTAAAACATAAATCAAACAATAAACAACTTAAATTACAATAAAATAACATAATTCAAAGACAAAGCGCTTCCATTCTTCAAATATCAAAATCCAATCAACAACTATAAATCCAAATCCAAATCCCAATATAAACAATGTCAAATCCTAAGAGTCAACTGAAAGAAAATAAAGCAAAATGGTTTGTAGGTCCTCAGTCACAGTCTTTGGCCATCTATCTCAAGTCCACTGCTATCATCCAACTGAACCACAACTCTGCTCAACAAAACTTTTAATTGAAGAATAAGAAGAGGGATGAGCTTCCTAATCAAACTGAGTGACGTAGTGTCCCACCTACGCGTCGAACTATCTACGGGTCTCCCACACCCCTCAACAACACAATCACAATGGGATTACATTTCCTACGTCTAACCAATTATCAACCTTAGTATTATTACTAGGTGATCACAAATAGGTCTCTACCCTATCATGCTCGTCATACCATCATAAACCCACATCAATAATTCCCAATCTATAATTACACAACAACATTAAATAGTCCTCCAATTCATAGTCATTAGCCCTAAAGTAGTCTAGGTGATCAAACAAGTACAGTTCTCTAAACTAACATTCTCATAATACATCAACATTAGTGTAATTCACCAAACACATATCACAATGATAACAATCATCATATATCACAAAGTCACAAACAATATCACATAGTGCAACCAATTCATCAAGTCACCATCATCAATTCACACCAATTCAACTACCATACATTACACTTACAACCACGTTACAACAAGTGTTAATTCTATGTGCTTAATTAGGCGCCAAAGAGTTCTCCTACAGCAGCACCGTCGGCCTCAAAACGCACGCCTCTCATGGGAGGTCCAAGACGCATCCTTAAACAAGGATCCATGGCCCAAATCATCATTATCACAATTTCCCATGTAGGGAAAGAAACTAATCCATGCCATTATTGCAGGGTTTTCCACCACCGTGGCACCATACTAGATCACAAACTAATTCTCGTTATCATATATAAGACCACCAACGTTGTACCTGCTTTTTTTGTAGTGTGTCTAGGATCACCCACATGTTCATCATATCTATGATGACCCCACATGCATCCACAAATATACAACAACATTTCATTATCATAACTAGAACTTGTATTCGTCAGCTCTCTCGTCCATCTAGAGTCTAACCACTTTTAATTATTCACAAGCACATAAAAGCTACAACTCATTAATTAGTCCATCAATCAATTAATCACCACAATTCAACAACAATCACATCAAGTCAAACAACGACACCCAAATTATTATTCCAATTCCATCTATATCCATTTCATGCAAATCATAAATTTTCATTCTAAGTTGAGTTATAATTCCTCACACGTAATTCTTGTAACATCCCCGCCCAACAAAACGATTTGGAACTCAAGTTTGGATGACTAAGACATTGAAAACGGTGTTCTTGAGGCCCATCGAAGTCCGGGACGTTCATAATTGAGTCAGGTTGAGGATAAAAGCGAGTACGTTGAAAATTCGTAGAGGTTGGCAGACTGAAACACACGGCCGTGTGTTATAGACACACGCCGTGTGTCATGATACATGTCGTGTTTTATAGACACACGCCGTGTGTCTTGTGTATGACTATTAAAGACGGGTTTTTGACGGAATTCTTCAGCTTCTCTCTCTCTCTGTCCTCCCGAAAACCCTTTTGACGAACCAAAAACTCCCAAACTTCAAACCTTGATTCCACGAGCTGTAGAGGCCCGATTGACAATTCGTTTTTGCCTGTACGTTTCGGCGATGAGAGGAAGAGATCGTATATCTCGGTTCAGGGTATTTCATATATAGGCGCTATCAGTGGAAGAAGCTACATTTTTGGAGCTGTAGAGCTTGGTTGTTCGAGTTTCTAGAAGTTGTTTAGAGCTTCGTCTTCTTGTAAGGTGAGGTTTTAGCATATGATAGGTAGTGCTGGTCGATGTGAGGAGTTGTAATCTGACCTAGATGAAATTAGGGATTGCATGAAATTGGAAGAGAGTAAAAGATGATAACTGTTCTGTGATTGATTGTTGATGATTGTCGATTGAGGAATTGATTGCTGAGTTGATTGTTGATTGATGTTCATTTAAAGTAATAATTTTCTGATAGGTCTGGGATAAATGATTAATATGTATGATTAATGGATTAGAATTAGAAGTGAGTGCTAGGAACGACGGGTTTGGGTAATCTTGTGAATTTATAGATATTCTTTGCTGTTGTCAGTTGTGGTTGCAGGAGGGTGGTCTTGCCAATGTGGAGTCTCCCTATTAATGATAAACAGGTGGATGGCCCTGCCAATGTGGGGTCGTCCTATGAAGGATGAACAAGAGGGTAACCATAAGACTCGCGACATGGCTATCCCTGTACTTGCAGGTGGGGGTGGCCGGTGAGCTAGTCGTTTACCCTTGAATTGATTGTGATGTATGAATTGTGATTGTAATTTATTGAAGTGCCAATGTGTGATTAGTTGAATTGGGTGAATGGATGTCATGTGTGATGGTGATTGATAATATGGAATGTGGTGATTGTAAAAAGGTTGTGACATTGAAAGTTGAACAGAAGGAATCTTGAATGTGAATTGAGAAATGATTGAGGAGGACGAGGATGTCGGAATTGGATGATTTGTGGCTGGAAATCGAGTTAAATGAAATATGTGGAAATAGATAGATTATTTAGTTAAATTTAGGAATGCACGAACTGGAGAGTTGAAATGGTGAATTGATGTGGTTGTGATTTTTGCCGATATGTGGTGTTGAGTTGACTTGTTTGAATGGATGATCGACTTGTCGGTATGTATGGTTGACTTGTGTGAATGTATGGTTGACTAGGTGGCTAGAAATGAGAGTTTATTTCTAAAGTGTGCATAAGTTAGGTGGCTGTGATTAGCTTTGCGTCGATAGGACACTATGAGTATCGTGAGGAGTTGGAACTTGACATAGAATGGAATTAGGTCTTGCATAAACCTATGAGGATAAAACTGAATAACTGTCTTGCGATTGTTGTATGATGATTGTGTTGATTGATGTGTGATGTGGGGATTGGGATGAAAGATGATGACTAATGAATTTGAATTAGAAATGTGAGATAGGATGGGATGGAATGTGAGGATTTCCTATAATTGTATCTATCGTTGCCAGTTGTGGGTTAGTGTAAAATTATAACATGGATTTGGTACATGGAATTGTGCATGGAATTGTGATGTAGAATTGTGTTGTGGAATTGTGCTGTGGAATTGGGAAGTGGAGTTGTAAAGTGGAATTGATTTGGTTGGTGTGTGTAATTGTTGCGATTGTATTAAATGAAATTAAATTGTTAGAACTGGAAGGAGCCAACGTTACCCCACCCAAAATACTGGTTGTGATTGAGTCTGATTCATTGGGGTGAATCCCTTGGTTGGGTTACCAAGGTCGGTTGTTGTTCTCCTTCGTGGAAGGATCTATATGGATGCGTCTGGATGATGTGATGGCAGGCGGGGTAGCGGGGGAACAACTCCTTATGGCGCCTAATTAACTCACCTAGTTAAATGAAGAGTGAACTGTTGTGTGTGTTGATGTGACTTTATTTAGTGCATTTTGAGCCTATGATTCACCTATGAAATGCCCGTGTTTGATCGTTAGATGCCATGCTCTATATGCTTTTATTGATATTTTGCGAAAAGTGTCCATTTGTTATCCGGTTGCCACTTTGGAGCCAAATTCGTGGTCTATTGGAGTTACTTCTGTGCATTTTCAGGTTATGGAATCGAAGTACGGATGACAAGGAGCACATAGGAGAAAACGGGAGGTCAATTGGAGTCCGGACGAGGGAGCTATGACCGTTGCAAGTTCGGGATTTATGTAGAGTGCAGGGGTGCACGCCGTGCATAGGTGCACGTCGTGCACTGCCCCCCTGCACTATAAATACCCACGTTTTTTACTATTTTGAGGCATTCTTTCATCTCCATTGAACCCCAAACACATACCCACAAACCCTCAAACCCTAGAACACATTTTTTGAGCAATTTGAAGCCATTGGAGCTAGGATTGAAGCCAACAAACCTTCGGAGAAGTGCTTCCAAGTGGAGAAGTGAAGATCATCACAAGGATTCATCCATGGAGTTCTTGGTGACCATTCTTCCTTCTCTTCTCTTTACTCCTTTGGCCATGTGTGGCTGAGTTTCTAGGGTTCATTCTTAGATGGGTAGATTAGTTGTGCCATGATAGAGGCATGATTGTATAGACTTGCCATGATTGATCTTAGTTGTATGAGGATGATTTCTAGACTTGTTCTTATTGCCAATTTATGTCATGTTTGCTTGATTTGGTCCATTCAATGTGATTTAATGCATGAGAGTGCTTGGATTGCATGGATTATAGGTCTAGGGATTGAAGGGAGTGTGTTCTAAGAGATTAGATCATCTCAATTCAACCATTGTTGCAAGATTTCTCTCTTAGGCATTTTATCGAACACTTGGTGTGCACTTAGTTTTTCACTCAATTGAACTTTGATTAGTCTTTTGATGATTCTCTTAGTGTTAGGACATTGACATGAGAGTGTGATGTCTAGTCTTGTGGTCATAGAGCTCTAGGAGAGGATTTTGTGACTTGGCATTTCATCAAACACCTTTAATGCATCCTTAGTCACTTAGCTTGAGAGCGAGAGCCTAAGTTGAGTGGTATTAGGATAGGGATTTGGTGCTACGAGAGTGCATTGAGTCTATAGAAGTGAAATGCATGGTCATCCGAATGCAAACTCGATCTTGATTGGCTTGTTTGTTCAATTAGTCCTCTTGAGCATGATGAAACTACCCACCAAGAGAACCCCCTTTGTCTTTGCTTTGCACCGCTTTGTTTTGCTTTGCTTGTTTAGTTTCCTTTATGCTTTTGATTCTTTCAAACCAAATCTCTTTTCAAATGAATAGACCGTCTACGAGGAATGTGAGTAGTGGCCATTGAGAGAACCCCGTGGAAATACGACCTTGAATGTTGTGAGTTGAAATTCACACGTCGTGTGTGTGTGTGGTGCTGGACGTTATTGTGAAATGCCTTGTGATGTACTGTGGACTTTGTTGGATTGATCTGTGAACTGAATTGAGTTTTTGTGCTGAGATGTGAGATTGATGTTGAATGATTTATGATCATGATGATGTTATGAATTGTGAATTGTTAATATGGAGGACGATGTTATGAATTGTGAATTGTTAGTATAGAGAACTGTACTTGGGTGATAATCTAGACTGCAAATGGATGCCTAATAACTCATTTAGTAATTGGAATAAGAAGTGTAGTGTATGTGAATGTGTGTGCGTGTGTGTATTGATGGTGATTGCGAGAGGAATTATGATGTGATGTTGAACTTATGCATGGTGTTTCTGATGTTGAACCGCATGTATGATGTTCTGAGGTTAAACTGTATGTATGACGTTTCCTTGTTATATATTGTTGTGGATTGAGAATGCTGAACTGGGAACTGCACCTATGTGATCATCTAGACTGTTTAGGAATTAAAATTGGTATGTTGTGTCTGGTTCCATGTTGGTGTGTGTGCGGAGTTCGGAATCGCTCTTTCAGGTTAGGTTTGGCGCTAGTTAAACCCTGTGGGTTCACTCAATTCAATAGGAAATTGATCTCCCCTCTTCCCCTTTCAAGTTTGCGTGGTTAGATTGATCTTTGAACTGAATTGAGTTGTTGTGCTGAGATGTGAGATTGATGTTGAATGTTTATGATCATGATGATGTATGAATGTGAATATGGATGACGATGTATGAATTGTGAATTGTTAGTATAGAGAACTGTACTTGGGTGATAATCTAGACTGCCTATGATGCCTAATGACTCATTTAATAATTGGAATAAGAAGTGTAGTGTATGTGAATGTGTGTGCGTGTGTGTATTGATGGTGATTGCGAGAGGAATTATGATGTGATGTTGAACTGTATGCATGGTGTTTCTGATGTTGAACCGCATGTATGATGTTTCTGAGGTTAAACTGTATGTATGACGTTTCCTTGTTATATATTGTTGTGGATTGAGAATGTTGAATTGGGAACTGCACTTATGTGATCACCTAGACTGTTTTAGGGATTTAAAATTTTGGTATGATTGTGTCTAGTTCCATTGTTGGTGTGTGTGCGGAGTTCGGATTGCTCTTTCAGGTTAGGTTTGGCGCATAGATAAACCCTGTGGGTTCACTCAATTTCAATAGGAAATTGATCTCCGCCTCTTCCCCTTCCAAGTTCGCGTGGTTAGAGTGAGTAGAGTTGAGGTTCAAGGTTGTGTTCAAGATTCGAGCAGTTGTTGGTTCGAGCTATGAGGTGAAGATTGGTGATCTACATTGGAGTTGATCATTTATTTTGGGTTTTATATTTCAGTTGACACCTTTGGTATGGGGATTTTGTAATTGCTTTGAGTTTTGGATTTCAGATTTGGTTTATCGGATTGTACTTAGATTTTATGTTTTTGGAAGCCTCCTTTCAGATGTTGATTTTTAGTAAGAACTTCAGTCTTTTCTTTAATGTCGCTTTTGCTCTTTTCGTTTAAAGATAGCTTTGAGTAATGCTCATTACCGGTTCAACCACGAGGTTACCAGGGTCGGTTCGGGATGGGTGTTACAATTCTAACCTATTGACACAGGGTCCTCACCTTATCCAAGTTTGAAGACTCTAAATTATTCCTAAGAACGCCCTCGTTGTTTCGATACCATAGGTTCTGACAGTGTTTTGTTTGGAGGTCGAACGAGTGAGTTATGCTAAAAAAAACATACTGTAACATCCTAGAAACTCTAGTGACCAAACTTCCATTTTTCCAAGGTCCTCACCTTATCCAAGTTTGAAGACTCTAAATTCTTCCTCATAACATCCCCCTTATTGTTCTGATTCCATAACATCTGACACTGCATTGTTTGAAGGTCGAATGAATGAGTTATGATCCAAAAACTAAACTATAAACATCATATAAACTCTATTGACCAAACTGCCATTTTCCAGACTTTAGAACCTAAATTACTGAAACAAATCCTCAACTCCTTCTGTTATACAAACGGATCCAAAACATAAGAAATTATCAAATCAAGCCCAATGTCCTCATCTGTCCAGTTAGCAGAGTTTAGGGATTAAAAGGAAATTTCATAGCAACTCCCAAACAAAACACGAGAGTTCTAGAAATTACTATATGTTAACCTAATTAACCTTCCAACATTTCTGTATGGTCCCCTTTCTTCTCCTAAGAGATTTTTCGGTGGCGGTGAGGCTTCGTTGGCGGTTCCCACATTTTGGAGCAGCGATTCCGACAGTCGCACCTCCAATCTTCGACCCTGACACCTCTGGGTTTTTTCCTCCGCCACTCGAACCCCTTCCGCCGTCACCCTCTCTCACCTTCGATGTGCTCCACTAAAAATGACTACCACTAGTCACGGTGCCGCCACCATTATTGCTTATTTCCTCAACTTCCCCTCTATCCCAACTCTCTGACACTCCACCTTCGAACTCCTGGTGGCCTGGCCAACATCGTCGCCGACAGAACCAAAGCCTTCACTGGCTTCCCAAACGCTGCCGCAACCACCTGGGTTCTGCTTCCCCTAAACCCTCCAGTGGCATGCCTGCCTCCTCCATTAAACAAACCCTAAGCCTCACTCCCTTCTTTCCCGTTCAACGAAGCAATAGGGGGCCTAATGACCATTTAGTTGGAATATTGGAGTTCAGCTGAGGTTGTTGCCTTACCAAGCCGAGCCCAACCTCCATTTGACTCTTTTAATGAGAAGAGACTTAGGCTAGGGCCTGAGTGGTTTTGCTCAGCTGGGCTGAGGTTATGAGTCGGAGATAAAAAATGGCCCATGCCCTCATAGTCTTTCGTTTCTGCATGATATGGCCTTATAATCTAGATTCTGCATTGGGTGCCCTTACAATACTGTTTCGCTGCAAGCGTACGATTTTTTCAGTTTCCTGAGATTCAACCAATTGCCTATCCTACGTGGTCTCTACATGTTTAAGTAGGTAAATTAATAAGTGGGACCGGGAAACAAAAAAAAGAAGAAAAAAAGAAATACTAAAGACGTAAAGTGAAATCCATTATCTTCATCCCTTCATCCTGAGAACGACGACTGCCCGAACGGGAACATAAATCTATTTTTTATTTTCACAGTGATAGAGGACGACGTTTACCGATCTATTCGAGGGAGAATATTGAGTTTAAGGTAATCCATTTCTCTAATCTATTTTGATGCTTCCAATTTGCTAATTGTGTGTGGTTACGAAGGGTAATCCGGATTCTAACCCTTTGTTCTGGTTCGAAGTATGGGAACAAATCGACCATTATGTGGGTGTGGTTAATAGCTATTATCCAAACTTCTTGGATGGAGAGCAATCTTGGACGACGTTTTTTTTTTGGTTGTGGCAAGTATGGGTAAGTAATGGAGTTTTGACGGACTAATGAGTTGTATATTGTTTTATCATTTGTCTTGCTAGGTTTGAAGTTAATACATGGTTGTGTTTTGTAGAGAGTTGGTGTGTGCAATTTTTTCCGGTGGGTAGATCCGGAACTTGACGAGCATGTCAAACATATTGTTGTCGGATTGCTTTGGAAGATTCATGTAATGAAGATAGCAAACTATCGTCCCAACTTTGGCGATTGATGCAAGAAGTTTGGTTGTTATGTATTGATTAGCATATGTATGTAACACCCCAACCTTTTCTGACAAGATATTGTCCGCTTTGGGCCCAGCCCTCACGGATTTTTTTTGGGTGTTGGTGGGATTCGAACCCATGACCTCCTCCTCTCAAGATCAAACCCCCACCACTATGCCCTAAAACGCGTTATGTCAGTTAAGGTTGAACTATTCCACATATCATGTGGATCTCCCCCGTGCTTTGTCAATTTGGATTTGCCTAGGATGTCATATACACCCCCCCTCAGGGACTCAACGTCCTCGTTGAGGTTTGCCCCACCAGCATTCAAGAGGGATGGGGAGAGGCTCTGATACCACTTTTAACACCCCAACCTTTTCTAATAAGATATTGTCCGCTTTGGGCCCAGCCCTCACGGATTTGTTTTTGGGTGTTGGTGGGATTAAACCCATGACCTCCTCCTCTCAAGATCAAACCCCCACCATTACGCCAAAAAATGTGTCATGTCAGTTAAGGTTGAACTATTCCACACAGCCCATGGATCTCCCCCGTGCTTTATCAATGTGGGATTTTCCTAGGATGTCATAATGTGTATTTCTAATTATAGTTATGCTTCATATGATGTAATGGTATTATCAGCTTTAGTATTTAGACTTAACATGTACCATTAGTATTTGAAGCTTGAATATGATGAAAATATCGACTATATCAAGGTTTCAATGTCTTTGAATTGTTAAAATTTTGTCAGGAGAATAAATCATTTTGGGTAACAGAATCCTGCAATTTGATCAAATTCATATCCAAACAAGAACAAACCTGTAAAACACAGAGATCAGACAGTTGGGCAAATACAATTAAGTTAGAATACATAAATTGTTGGGCATATACAACACCAACATCTGCTGTCAACATACTTATCTATGTTCTGCAATTCATCCCTTCATTAGTTGGATATGTAGAAACTGGATTTCAAGAATCAAACTGGATTACAAATTGGATATTCATCAGAAGCAACAAGAAAGCATCACGAAAAAAAAGCGACAGTCTGTCTTATGAATCCAACCCAATGGACATGAACAAGAAAGATTCATACATTCAATTTCAAGTGGTTTTATAGTCATGGATTACAAGAAAGACAACTAATATGAAGTTGTCTTAACCAAAAGTATCGTCTTTACAAAATTAATAACCATAAACAACCATTTCCACTTTGACAAAAGTAGCAACCTTTAGCACTACAAGAAAAATGCTGGAAAATCGCGGTTACTCTATTGGCAATTGTACAACCGCCAATATGTAATTATAATAGTGGCGGTTTCTTTATGGTGGTTTTAACCGCGAATATTATTACTACAATCGTGGAGGTTAAAATTGCCACAATCGTGAATATAAAAACTCCACCATCCTCCATTTCAGCCAGTCGCGACTCAGCTCCTCTCTCGTTTTCTTCCTCTCTATCGACTGAACTCCATCTGCCTCTCTGTTGACTGAACTCCATCGGCAAGGACTTAGCACAAGCTGTTGGCCAGCTCCGGCTATCGATTGAAATTAGTAGTATATTGAGATTAAATTATCAATTGGGGATCGTTTCAATATCGTTTTCCCCTTCAATTTTGCATTTCCGTAGACTTTTTCTACCAAAATTGCTCGAAAATGAGGATGTTTGCATATGGACAAATTTTGATGATTTGTTGCTTCGAGAATGCTCTCCTGATGTTTATGGATATGTTGGAATGCTTGCCCTTTAGTTAACTGCTTCAGTTATTGATCATTATGGTAAGTATGGTTTCTACCTTGATATGTGTTTACGATCATTTTCTTGACATTTAGGCGATTCATATAGGTACTTGAACGTGTTGTTTCTATAGTATTTAATGATTGTTTTCATTACTTGACTCTCCCTAATCATTCACATACTTTTTGTATGGTTGTTCGCTTTGTTCTATGGTTGAGTTTGTGCATTTCTTGATGAAATTATAGTTTGTGTTTGGTTGAAATTGGGAGGTTTTTGACATTCGATAAAGATATTTGGACATTCGATGATGCCTAAACGATTCGTTATTTGATTGTGTCGCAGGTTGGGTTGACTTTGATTGGGAATCACAAAGTTGGTTCAGTCCTTCGATCTTAGTGTTTGACATCAATCAGGTTGGTTTTTTTATCCTATTGGTCAATCAAAATTGTTCTTTCTTCGTGTTAATATTTAAATAATATATTAATGCTAGTTGTTTTTATATAGTTTCCTCATCAAGATTCAAGAAGGTTTTCAGGTTAATTCGACATTCAAGCGAACATTCCAAGTTATTGATTTTTTAAATTATTAGTACAATACTGAATATAATATTGAAATTTATGATCATTACTATATAATCGACTAAGCAATCAAAATTGTGTAGTATAACTGTTCGAAAAATGCATATTCAACCATATTCATATAATATACTAATTTGTATGTAAATTTGATTCAAATGTGTTATTCAGTGTCAAATAAAACTTTAATTGCATATCAAAACTCAATTAGACTAAATATCTTGTGATCTTGAACTTAATTAATAGGATTTGAATATGACTTGTATGCAAATATGTTGTGAACATGCTAATATATATATTAATATATATGTTTGAAATTATATATATAATATATATATATATATGCTTTGAACATGCTTGAACTTAATTAGAATAATATGCTCTAATAAGTAGAATAATAATTTAGCTAAGACTAATTAACTTCTGACATTGAATTCTAACTTCAATTTACCTTTACTAATATGGTTTCAATAGGTAGAGCTAGTAATTATGGACAAATCTTGGATTACACAACCTCGCTACACTCGAGATTATATTGTGGGAGTTGAACAATTTCTTGACTTTGATTTCAACAACTCTGTGGATGAGGAACATATCATTTGCCCTTGTTCAAAGTATGGAATGAGAAAGTTTGAAACGAGATAGATGTACGGTGTCATCTGTTAGCAAAACCATTTCCTGAAGGCTATACCATGTGGACTCGTCATGGAGAAACAGTGGAAGATGTAGGAATTCCTTTAGCGTTGGATGACATACACTACAACAAAAATAGTCTATAGTCGGGGCCAAATGCCCCCGACAATTATAGTCGGGGTATGGCCAAGAATGGTCGGGGGCGTATAGCCCCTAACAAATATAGTCGGGGGCCTGGCCCCTGACAAAGCCATGACATTGTCGGGGTCCTAGCCCCCGACAAAAATGCCCCCGACTAAATTTGGTTTATGGGTCAACCGACTAGCTAACCACTAATTTGGTTGGGGGCGTGGCCCCCGACAATAAGGGCCCAAACTAAAATAGTCGGGGGCCTTATTGTCGTGGGCCACGCCCCAACCAAATGAGTGGTTTAGTCGGGGGGCACGGCCCCCGACTAAATTTGGTTTATGGTAGGCTAGCCAACCACTCACAACACATTTTAGTAGGGGGCCAAGCCCCCGACTAAATGTGTGGTTTAGTCGGGGGCGCGACCCCCGACCACTTGGCTATTAATGAATGGCCGAAAATCCTTCTCTTTATACTCTCTCTTCTCTCTTTTCTCTCAACTCTTATCTTCTTTCTTCCTTCTTCTCTCACCCAAACCCAATACACAGAAGGAAAATAAATCTCTCTCTTTTTCTCTCAATTTTCTCCTCTCTACCTCTCTTTTTCTTCTATGAGCAAATGAGTTTTGTCGGAATCTGCAACATGACACGCACATTCAGACATTTTTTATCTAATCAAAATTTGCAGCACTTGATCGAATATTCTACTAGTGAATGGGTACTCAAAAGTGGGCATCAATCAAAATTAGAGAAGTTGGCAGTTACTTTCTGGTTTCGGTTCCTGTTCATAAACAATATGCGGCCACAACTTCATGCAAACAGTAAGCTTTCATTAAAAGAAAAGAACATAATTTTTGGGGCAACCAAATCTAGTAGCCTTGTGCAGCAGCTGCAATTAAATCAGCTTTTCTATAATGCCCGCTTTAGCCTTTAGCAAGTAGTTCCCTTCCATCTATGCTATTCAAACAAGAAACGATCTCTCTGTATCTTTAAATTGGTTTGGTTTCTATAATTGTACATGAAATTGCAAAGAGCAACCAACGGTTATTAATTAAACAAAGGATCACACACTTACCTAGAAAACATCTATAATTAAAGTTTAAGAAGGATAATGGATGAAAATTGGTACAGACAAAAAAACATACTTCTCTAACTTTTCCTGTACCTGAGAGAGACAAATTAATTAACTAATGAATAAATTAGTCGGGGGCCATATAGTCAGGGCAGCGACCCCGATAATATTTTGTCAAGGGTGCCACCCCTAACTAAATGGCCCTCAACTCATTTAGTCAGGGTCAGCACCCCCGACAATATTTTGTCAGGTGCGCCGCCCCTGACTAAACGAACCCTGACTAAATTTAGTCGGGGGCGTCGCCCCCCGACTATTCTTTGGTCTGGTTAACTCCTAAGCCAAATCTGATGGAAGTTTGGTCCCCGACAAATTTTTTCAGATGCCTCCGCGCCCGACAAATTTAGGCTTGTCAGGGATACTTTAGTGGGTGGCTACACTTAAAATAGGGGGCATTGCCCCCCTCTATTTTCATTTTTGCCCCCTATATAGTGTTATTGTTGTAGTGAGACCTCGTTTAGAAGAAAGAGAGGTCCCCAAGTGACACTAAGATTAACTCGATTCGCCATCTTGTTAGAGATGCTTTTGGTCAGGGTGGGGAACATGATGCTTCCGCTAGAGAGGGTTGAACTAGTAATGAATAGGAGATGGAACTCCCAACTCATGACGCAACAGCTGGACATAGTGTGGAGGCTAATGATGATTTGATCAAACTCATGAAAGTAGGAGGAGAACCATTGTATGAAGGTTGTCTGAATTTCTCTAGTTATCATTTTTGTTGCGCTTGTACCATATCAAGAACATGCATAAAATTAGCGACAACGCAATGGAGAAGATATTAGAGTTATTGAGAGGTGCTTTCGGGTTTGCAAAGTTGCCAAAATCTTGTTATGAGGTAAAGAAGGACATAAAGTTGTTGGGATTGAATTACATAAAGATTGACACATGTAAGAACGATTGTATGTTGTACATCGAAGTTAATGAAAATAAGTTGGAGTGTACAACGTGTAAGTTGCCTAGATACAAGAGTAGTAACGTTGTTACTGAGACCGGTTCAAAGAAGTGTAAGCCATATATAAGCAGAAAAGGTATTTCGATATTTTCCATTGATACCGCGTCTTTAACGGTTATTTGATTCTCCAAGCTCTGCAGAGAACATGGTTTGGTACACCACTACTCAAAGCTCTGATGGTATGATCAGACATCCGAGTTTGCTGAGGAGCTAAGAAATATACGTCTCAATCTCTCTACAAATGGATTCATTCATTTTGGGGTTCAAAGTATCAGTCACAGCATATGGACGGTTGTAGTAGTACCCTACAACTCTCCACCTTGATTGTGCATGAAGCAAACTAGTCTTATTCTCTCGAGTATAATTCCTGGGCTGAAACAACCTGTGAATGACATAGATGTTTACCTCCAACCACTTGTTGATGAGTTGAACATCTTGTGGGAAGGAGTTGAGACATATGATGTTGCAAGCAAAGAGACTTTCAAGATGAGAGCTTCACTAATGTGGACGATAAGTGATTTCTCTGGTTTATGTTTGTTGTCAGGATGGAACACATATTCTAGTAAAACATGTCCACATGTAATCTAGATACACTATTTCGACGACTTAAAAATGGAGGAAAGTTTTGTTTTCTTGGTATTCGCCGCTTCCTACCACAAGGTCACATATTGCGTTCAAAGGCAACACGGTTTGATGGCACGTTTGATTAACGTGAACTTTCAGTATATCCTTCCGGGACAGAGATTCTTGAGCAATTACTAGAAGTGCACGTTACATTTGGGAAACATGGACAACATCCTAAAAAGAAAGGCAAGAAGAGAGCACATGGTTACGACAATGATATTAGTGCATTTGGAAATGATGAGGAGTATTAGAACAAGAAGAGCATCTTCTTCCAACTTCCTTATTGGAGGTTCAATTTGTTGTGACACAATTTGATGTGATGCACATCGAGAAGAATGTATCCGACAACATACTGTGCATATTGCTTAAATGAAAAAGGAAGTAAGGATAATTTAAAAACAAGAGTTGACTTAAAGGCAATGAAGATTCAGAAGGAATTGTGGCCAATGAAAGATGGAAAATGTCCTGCTGCATTGTTCACACTGAGCAGACAAGACATTACTTTAATGTTCGAGACTCTGAAAGGTATAAAGTTCCTTGATGGATATGTTAGCAATATTAATGCTCGCCACTAATGAACCGCCACAATTACTTATTAGTGGCGGTTCCTGACCGCCACTATTAGTTGTTTGTGTCGGACGATTAAGTGGTGGCTTTCCTTCCCAATTGTGGCGGTTGTACAACCGCCACTGTAAATACAAGTGTGGCAGTTATAAACTCCATAATTATGGAAAAAAACCCGCCACTTTTACTCCTTTTGTTGTAGTGTACAAAATATGACCAATGATTTCATTCCCTACAACATCACTTGTGATTTCCCGAAGCTTGAGCTTTCCCATCTGATTGAACATTCACCTGAGATTGAGCATTTTGACTTGATGGTGCAAATTGAGAAGGTCTCTGGTATAAAAATTGAAGGAGTATTAGTGTGATCTTAAATAAGGCGAAGTTGGATGAAAAATGAAGCATGTAAAGGGGTACCATGTCCTAAGCGGTCCCTGTTGCTTGTGGATGTGTGTCATGCCAAGTCCATTTGTGACCAGGCCGATGACACTTCAGGCATATATTAATTGCCCCCTTCCTAGATACCTTGACATTATATGTTATGTGTTTCATCGATCGTTCAACTGTCTTTTCTGAATCCTTTCTCCTCATAGTTTCCCTTCTTCCTCATTTTGTACTCCCTTCAATGTTGACATAAGGTGGTTTGATTGCGGCACGATCAATCTTCTACCATGACTCCAAACCTACCATAGGGGTTATATGAACTCCATATGTCTTCATTTAGTTTTCACACTGTACCACATGTGCAAGTAATTCTCAGGTCTATCCTACATCATAGCAAAGCAGTAATAGCATGGTTGCACTGTATACCACTCAACTCCCACTTCCAACAAATACAAGTTCGATTGTTAAGATCATTGTAGTCAAAATCGTGATTCCACGTGAAATCGAAAACATGGGTGAAATCGGAATCGTAGTTTTTAATCGTAAAATCGTAAGATTTTATGAACTACTATCGAAACATTTAAGTCAACAACATATTCAGAATAAGAAGACCATTACCCAACTTTGAAAAGTCTAGATAAGAAAAAAGAGAGAATGTCGGCTCTTAAGCGGTTATTCGAGGAAGTAATAATTAGATTTTAGACACTTTTTAGTAATAACTTCTAAATTAATTAATTAAAATCTTAAAAAAAATCAATTTAATTTAATTGTCTTTCTTCTGACTTATATGTAGTTGTACAAACTAGTAATTTTCCCTAGAAAGTGAAATCGTAAAATACAAGAAAAATCGTTGATTTTATAAGATTTATGATTTTGATAGAGATTTTACTAGATTTTACAACCCATAGATTTTGCATGGAATCAAGATCGCAGAGACCAGTGAAATCGTAAAATCATAAGATTGTTTGTGCTCCACTAGCAACTCTCTACCTTAGCAAGATCTAAGGTCTTCTGTATACTAGGACACAATAACCCCTTAAAGTTGTTTGTAGCAAATAACTTTTTTTTCTGAAACATCTCCATTAGCTGACAACGTTGATTCTCGAAGAGGCTAATGATTGGCTTTGATCTTGCTGATAATATGCATCGTTTCCAAAACTCATAGCTGTTGTTTATAACAAATCGAACATGCAAAAAATTTGGAAATAGCATCTGCACCACTGAGAATTTTCTTTATCCTTCAACAAATTAAATGCTACCAATTTCAGTTTCTTCAGTTTTGTCATCGCAACTTCAAATTCAACTTCGTAAGAGGATCTAGTTGCGGCCCAAAGAGCATTTTTACAGCCAAACTGGTACCTTCTTCTCTAGTTCCTCCAAGTGTCCTTTACATATTTCTTCCCAGATGTCGGACGGAACAACGATGCTCTACATGTGGTACTATATCTCTTACAACATTCACCAATCCTTGCATAAAAAACATTGTACCAAACTTAGGAAAATGGCTTCAACTGATCAATCACCATACATTGATTCATGGAATCAATCACTACTTATCGCTGCAAATAACTACTAACTACTAACTCACTACTTATTTGTGAAACTAACTCACTACTACTAACTCACAGCTACTAACTAATTAACATATCTACTAACTAATTAACTTTGGTTATTTCATCAGCTGCCAACTTACTGTTTTTGGAAAGCTCCTACCGGTTTTTATACTCAAACAACACTTATGTTCAAACCTACTAACTACTGGTGCTACTAACTAACTAACTAACTAACTCATGCTGCTACTAACTACTGCAACTATTTACCAATCAACAACAAATGAACAAATGACAATCTCAAAGGGACTACTACATGACAAATGACAATCAGAAAGCTACTACTACTGCTACAAATGACAATTGAACCAGTCAGTCAGTAAACTACTAACTCAGCAAATTAGTAAATCATGATTGATAAAAGCGGGTTTACCAAGGTCGTATTCCACGGGGTCCTCTCATAGACCAATACTCACACTTCTCATAGACGGTCTAAACATTTGAAATTGGATTGGTTTGAAAGAGAAATTCAGAAACAAAAGTAAAGAAATGCAATACTAACAAAGACTAAGCAAGAGAAAGGTGGTTCAAATCAAAGACAAAGGGGCTCTCTTGGTGGGTAGTTTCATCATGCTCAAGATGACTAATTGAACAAACAAGTCAATCAAGATCGAGTTTGCATTCGGATGACCATGCATTTCACTTTTGTAGACTCGATGCACTCTCGTAGCACCTAATCCCTATCCCAATACCACTCAACTTAGGCTCTCGCTCTCAAGCTAAGTGAAAAAAGGATGCATTCTAAGTGTTTGATGAAATGCCAAGACACAAGACCCTCTCTTAAGACTCTATGACCACAAGGCTAGGCACAACACTCTCATATCAATGCCCTAACACTAAGAGATTCACCAAAAAGCCTTTTCAAACTCAATTGAATGAAAATCCACATGCACACCAAGTGTTCGATAAAATGCCCAAGAGAGAAATCAAGTGAAAATGGTTGAAATAAGATGATCTAATCTCTTAGAACACACTCACTTCAATCCCTAGACCTACAATCTATGCAATCCAAGCACTCTCATGCATCAAATCACAATGAATGGACCAAATCAAGCAAACATGGCATAAAATGGCATTAAGAACAAGTCTAGGAATCATCCTCATACAACCAAGATCAATCATGGCAAGTTCTATACAATCATCCCTCTATCATAGCACAACTAATCTACCCATCCAAGATGAACCCTAGAAAATCAGCCACACATGGCCAAGGGAGTAAAGAGAAAAGAAGGAAGAATGGTCACCAAGAACACCATGGATGAATCCTTGAGATGATCTTCACTTCTCCACTTGTAAGCACTTCTCCCAAGGTTTGTTGGCTTTAATCCTAGCTCCAATGGCTTCAAATTGCTCCAAAAACGTGTTCTAGGGTTTGAGGGTTCGTGGGTATGTGTTTGGGGTTCAAGAGATATCATAGCATTCTTCAAAATGGCCAAAAACAAGAGTATTTATAGTGCAGGGGACAGTGCACGGCGTGCACCCCTGCACGGCGTGCACAGTGCACGGCGTGCACCCCTGCACTCTGCAGAAAACCCGATCTTGCAAGGCTCATATCTCCCTCGTCCGGACTCCAAATGACCTCCCGTTTGCTCCTATGCGCTCCTTGTACTTTGATGCCATAACCTGAAAATGCACAGAGGCAACTCCAATAGCCCACGAATTTGGCTCCAAAGTGGCAACCGGACAACAAAATGACACTTTGCACAAAAATTCAATAAAAGCATATAAGTCATGTCATTTCACGAATAAACACGGGCATTTCATAGGTCATTCATAAGCTTAAAATGCACTAATTAGAGTCACATCAAATTCCCTACGACTAAGCTTTGCTTGTCCTCAAGCAAATGAATTAGAAAACATCCAAGTTCACAAATGACAAGTTCGGTCCATTGAGATTCAAGCAATCACAATTTAGCTTAAACTGTTCCACGGACAAACTAAACCTACACATGCAAGAACATCAACCAAACAAGTCTAAACCTCACTAATTTCTGCACACTTCAAGTAGTGGTTGATTGGGACACAGCAAAACCGACCACGACAACACCAACTCTAATCAAAAGGACTTGAATCGGAACATGGATCGTGAGTGGCGAGTGATTATGATGTGGCTATCGACTCGACTTCATCCGCTTCTAGATCCGCACTTTACAAAACTCTGGCTAGGATCAAGGGCTACATTTGAGAACTCTTTTTCTTTCTTCTTTTTTTTTCTTACTGCATACTAGTGCTCGATTCAACACTTCACTTAGGTGTTGAACCTGCCTAGCTCACAGCCTTTGCCCTTTTGCTTAGTGCTCAACTCGACACTTCACTTAGGTGCCGAGCTTGCCTAGCTTTTCTTTTGAGCATTTTTTTTTCACAATTTAGCCACTTGATCCTTAGCCCCTTACAACTTCCACACAAGATTTCGAATTGGATTCTGTCTAATCTCAAGCCACAATCACGAAGGATCAAAAAGGGTAAAGAGAGACATGGAAAAGGGGTGAAAATTCTGATTGCCTTCATCATCTTAGACCGGTGTTATCGAGCGGTACAAAAACACGTATCAAACCAGTCAACCAACATACAAGAGTGATAAAATCTCAGTTCTGGCCCAGACTCATTTAATATTAGTGCTAACATGCTGGTTATAGGTTCTAAGTGGAACAATCTAAACATCATTGTGAAGGCTTGAATTCAATTAAACACCAAAAGTCAAGAACCGAATGATTCTACGATAGAGGAATTCGAAATTCAATTAAGATCATGCAACACATCAAAACATAGCTTTAGACTTCTACCGACAAATAATCACACCAAACCTCAAACTCCCCTACGACTAACATGAGCATTGTCCTCAATGATCAAGAGAGAGAGAGGATAAGGTGGAACGAATATACCGCGCGGTGAAGAAGAGAAGCCGGAGATGGAATCCCGGGTCAAGTAACATGTTCAGGACGAGGACCTGAATCAGGGGTACCTGTAGAAAACAAGGGAGGGCACACCACTCAAACACAACCCATAGTCGACAAGATGAGAGTACAAATGAGATGTGTGATCCAACAACATGACAAGTTCAAAGCCAGAAATGAAAAGAGAAAATCAGAAGTCAAACACAACAAAACATGCAGTCATAAACAAAAATAAAAGAAAGGAAAAATCCAAAGTCCTGAGAAGTGGTGAGTGATCCTGTGGCTCTCAGTGGGGTGGTGGTCGTGGGTGCCCTCTCGTCAACCTCCAAGAGCGGCCAAATACCGGCTCCATCAGCCAAAATCTTCAAAGCATCCAACCAACCATCATGACTCTGCAACCCTTCAAAATCAAATCTACCCTGCCTCGCCACGGGCCATCTCGCCATAACCTGATAACGACTGTAAGCCCGATCTCTGGGGTCGAAGTCGAAGATCCTCTGAACCACTGATTCAGGAGGGTCGACGCCATGAGGAGCTGGAGGCTGCGACGGCGACCGTGGTGGAGGAGCAGAAGACTCCCCAGTTTGTCCCTTCCGCTTCTTGGAAGCTGGTGCCTTGGATCGCTTGGGGGCGGAGGATGAAGAAGCGGCTTTACCCTTAGGAGGCATCCTGCAAAAGAAGTGCATACAAAGAATCAACCAAAAAGGCTACACTCCTAAGACAAATCCTATCAAGGCGCCGAATCATAACACATGATCAAAACATTGAGCACAATTCAAAATCATCAAGATCAAGCACAACCACCTATGCTAGCAAGAATCAAATCATTGAAATCCACAGTTAAGCAAAAGGCATGCATCATGGATCAAAAACACGAATCATGAACATAGAAGCCTAAGTCCACACAATGTAAGGAGGAATGTACAAAAATAAATTAACGAGTGGTGATTAACCACACCCCTCCTCACACAAAGAATCGAATTCAGCCCCTGAATTCAGAACCTGTAGAAACAAAAGACACATCACAATGATAGGCACGGAGTAGGATCACAAGTCAAACACTAACAACCACACTTAACTCCACCATTCAAATAAATCATGAAAAAAAAACAACATTCTGCCCCCATCAAGCCACCACTAATCCTTTGCAACCATCCACCAATCAAGAAAAACTAAATCAGCCACCCATCAAGAACAATCAATCAATCTCACAAAGCCAAAATCGGCTCAACAATGGACACAAGCAACACCAAACAAGCAAATCCCACACCCTAAACTAAGGAACCAAATCACACCCCTCACATCAAAATCCTAACAATCAAAATCAATGCCCAACTCCACAAATCAAACCAAGCCAACAATATCAACATTCAATCAAACCACACTACTAACTGCCAACTAACTCAAGCAACCAAATCAGAAATTCAAGCCAAAAGAAACCTGAGATTGGGGCAGGGTGGCGGCGGCGGCTGGGAGGAGTGTTGGCGGCTGGGCAGGAGTGGCGGCGGCTGGGAGGATAGGAGAAGAGAGTGGCGGCGGCGGCTGGGAGGAGTGTTGGCGGCTGGGCAGGAGTGGCGGCGGCTGGGAGGATAGGAGAAGAGAGTGGCGGGGTTTTGGCTGTTGCTGGTGGTCGGCGGGCGGGTCGGCGAAAGGAACGGAAGGGGGTGGTCGGCGGCGGCGGCTGAAGCTGGTCGAGGTGGTGGCGTCGGGCGGGTGATTGGAGTCGGCGGGCGGGTCGAGGGTGGTGGCTGGGGGTGGTCGGCGGCTGTGTGAAAGAGAGAGTGAGAGGGTCGGGGTCGGGGGTGAGGGGGAAAGGGGATAAGGGGGGGTCGGGTGGGTCAAGTGAGTTGGGTGAGAGGGTCGGTTGGTTCGGGCGGGTGAGTAGGCTGGTTGGTGGGTGGGTTGGTTTGGGTTGGGGTAGGGGTGAGTGAGTGGGTCGGGTCGGATCAGCTGGGCAAGTGAGTTGGGTGAACCAAAACAAAACCGAACAATGACTCAAACCAGAAAATCAAGAATCAGATGACTCAACCACTGACCAAACCGAAACAAAGTAAAGGTGAAAAATTAGGTGCACGGCGTGCAGGTGTGCACGGCGTGCAGGGTGCACGGCGTGCACCTTGGAGCTGAAATTTGTTTCGAAACCTCACGTGCACCAAACCGTGCACGGCGTGCATCATGCACGGCGTGCATCATGCACGGCGTGCATCATGCACGGCGTGCAGTGGGCACGGCGTGCACCAAGGAGCTGAAAAATTTTTCGAACCTCCTGGACAGCACGTGCACCAAACCGTGCACGGTGCACGGCGTGCATCATGCACGGCGTGCAGTGGTGCACGGCGTGCACCTCCTCAGCTCAAAAACAAATTTTCACCTCGACGAAAAACGACCAAAACACCATCAAATCAACCCGAAACGGACCCCGAACTTCAGAATTTCAACACCTACGAGACCACAAAGGACACCACAACAACTCAAGGACCTTGAACACCACAAAAACACACAATCACGCAATCAAAACAAGAAGAAAAAACATGAAAAACACTCGGGTTGCCTCCCGAGAAGCGCTTGTTTAACGTCGTAAGCTCGACGAAGCAAGGAACACTCAAGGCACGACTAAAGACAAGACCTCAACAGCACCTATAGTATCACTAACAACATAATGCTTAAGTCTATGGCCATTCACCTTAAAAGGTTCGGTTTGGGATGGAGAGATTACCTCGATGGTGCCATAAGGAAAAACACGAGTTACCGTAAAGGGGCCGGACCAACGAGACCTCAATTTCCCGGGAAAGATCTTGAGCCGAGAGTTGTATAGGAGGACTTGATCACCAACTTTGAAATCCTTGCCCGGCTTCAAACGGGAATCATGAATGAGCTTCGTCCTCTCCTTGTAAAGCTTTGCATTCTCATATGCATGATGGCTATACTCCTCGAGCTCATGTACCTGAAACTTACGCTCTTCTCCTGCGAGACTCATATCAAGGTTTAGAAATTTCAATGCCCAATAAGCTCGGTGCTCGAGCTCTACCGGCAAATGGCATGCTTTGCCATAGACCATCCTATAGGGAGTAGTGCCTATAGGGGTCTTGTAGGCCGTGCGGTAGGCCCATAGAGCGTCATCAAGCTTCTTCGACCAATCTTTCCGTGATTGGTCGACCGTCTTCTCTAAGATTCTCTTAAGTTCCCTATTGGTCACCTCGGCTTGGCCACTAGTTTGAGGGTGATACGAGGTGGACATCCGATGAGTGACGCCGAACCGGTGGCATACTCTATCGAATTGCCCTTGAAAATGAGTACCTCGATCACTAATGATAGCACGAGGGGTACCAAAACGAGTGAACAACTTAACAAGAAACTTCCCTACGACTCGGGCATCATTGGTAGGCAAAGCTTGTGCCTCCGCCCATTTAGACACGTAATCTACCGCAACTAATATGTACTTGTTACCATGCGAAGTAGGAAACGGTCCCATGAAATCAATACCCCAATATCAAATATTTCTACCACTAACGAGACATTTTGAGGCATTTCGTTACGGGAAGAGATGTTACCCGAACGTTGACACGCATCGCAAGACTTGACAAAGTCTTGACAATCTCGGAAGATCGAAGGCCAAAAGAATCCGGACTCAAGTACCTTGCGAGCCGTGCGATTTGCTCCATGATGTCCACCCGTAGGACCGGAGTGGCAATGTCGCATGATGTCCTTAGACTCTCCATAAGTGACACATCTTCTAATCATACCATCCGAGCCAACTCGAAATACAAAAGGATCGTCCCAATAGTAATGCTTCAAATCCGCAAAGAACTTCCTTTTGTCTTGAGTGGAGAGGCCCTCCTTCAAGTCTCCACTAGCAAGGTAGTTAGCCAAATCCGCGAACCAAGGTTCCTTGAACTCTAAAGTTGCTATAGTGAATAATAGCTCATCGGGGAAGTTGTCATTGATCTCTTCATTACCATTGTGTACCATTTCCGCCTCTTCCAAGCGAGACAAGTGGTCGGCGGCTACATTCTCGGACCCCTTCTTATCTCGAATCTCAATATCAAACTCTTGCAATAGAAGGACCCATCGGATCAACCTTGGTTTAGCATCGGTCTTAGATAGAAGGTACCTCAAAGCTTGGTGGTCCGTGAAGACAATAGTGTGAGAAAGTACCAAGTAGGACCTAAACTTATCAAAAGCAAACACTATGGCCAAGAGCTCCTTTTCCGTAGTTGTGTAGTTCCTTTGAGCATCATTGAGAGTCTTACTTGCATAGTATATTGGATGGAATCTCTTGTCAATTCGTTGGCCTAGAACCGCTCCAATGGCGTAATCGCTAGCATCACACATCAACTCAAATGACTTTGACCAATCCGGAGCAATGAGTATAGGGGCATTCGTGAGCTTACCCTTGAGGAGTTCAAAAGCTTGCAAGCACTCTTCATCAAAACGAAATTCCACATCCTTCTCAAGAAGCCGAGTCATAGGAGTAGTTATTTTCGAGAAGTCTTTGATGAAGCGCCTATAGAAACCGGCATGCCCCAAGAAGCTTCTCACGGCTTTCATGGATGAGGGTGGAGGAAGTTGAGAGATGGTCTCCAACTTTGCCTTGTCAACCTCGATGCCTTTTTTAGAGATCTTGTGACCAAGAACAATCCCCTCATTGACCATGAAATGACATTTCTCCCAACTTAATGCAAGATTGGTCTCTTCACACCGACGCAAGACCTTCTCAAGGTTCCTCAAGCATAGGTCGAATGAATCCCCAAAAACCGAGAAGTCGTCCATGAACACTTCCATGATATCTTCCACGAAATCATCGAAAATGGCAAGCATACACCGTTGGAAGGTGGCGGGAGCATTGCACAACCCAAAGGTGATCCGTCGATAAGCAAAAGTACCGAAGGGGCATGTGAATGTGGTCTTCTCGATGTCCTCCGAGGCGATCGGGATTTGGAAGTACCCGGACATACCATCCAAGAAACAATAGTACTCATGCTCGGAGAGACGCTCGAGCATTTGATCCATGAAAGGTAGAGGGAAGTGATCCTTCCTAGTGGCATCATTGAGTCGACATAATCTATGCAAACACGCCACCCGGTGATCGTCCTTGTCGGGATAAGCTCATCCTTGTCATTAGCTACCACCGTGATCCCTCCTTTCTTGGGAACAACTTGCACGGGGCTAACCCAAGGGCTGTCCGAGATAGGAAAGATAATACCCGCATCCATAAGCTTAATAACTTCTTTCTTCACAACCTCCTTCATGTTAGGATTTAGCCTTCTTTGTGGTTGCACAACCGGCTTGAAATCTTCCTCCATAAGGATCCGATGTGAGCAAAATGTGGGACTTATACCTCGAATATCCGAGATGCTCTACGCAATAGCTCTCATGTACTTCTTGAGGAGCTCCACTAGACGGTCCTTTTGCTCGGGTAGAAGCTCAGAATTGATGATGACCGGTAGCTTAGAATCTGGCATGAGAAAAGCATACTCCAAATGTGCGGGAAGAGGCTTGAGCTCAAGAGTAGGTGGTTCTTCATAGGAGGTCTTTACCCTTTCCACCTTCGGAAGAGCAACAAAAACCGTTTCACCCTCTAACTTGTCTCTCCCTTCATCAAGGTAAGCCACTTGAGCTTTTAACTCCGGGGTGCCTAAATGTTCCTGCACATCCGTTCTAAGGCAAACATCCAAAGAATCTCGACACACGAAGTTAGAAATACTACACACACTAGCCGAAGCAATAGTATCACACGAGTACTCTAAATCATCTTGTGCGTGAGCAAACTTCATGCCATCGGCTATGCAAAATGTGACACTCTCTTGTCCTACTCTCAATGTCAATTTTCCGTCATGCACATCAATCAAAGCACGGGAAGTAGCTAGGAATGGTCTACCAAATATCAATGAGACATCAACATCATCGGTATCAATGACCGCAAAATCAACTAGGAACACAAAAGGGCCTACTTTGACTAGCACATCATCAACAATTCCCCTAGGACTCTTGGTCGACTTGTCCGCAAGTTGAATGTACATACGAGTAGGACGAAGATTAGACAACCCTAGCTTCTCAAATATGCAATAAGGCATGACATTGATACTAGCACCTAGATCCGCAAGACCATTAGCAAGAGAAATATTACCAATAGCACAAGGGATAGTAAAGGTACCCGGATCCTTGAGCTTTTTGGTGGACTTTTGAAGAGAACGGCGGAGCATTCCTCATTAAGGTGGACTAGAGATGTCTCCGGTAGCTTTCTCTTGTTGGTGTAGAGTTCCTTCATGAACTTAGCATATTGGGGCATCATAGTCATTGCTTCGGAAAACGGAAGAGAGAATTGCATTTGACTAATCCGCTCCACAAACTTCTTGAAAACCTTCTCAAGGCCATCCTTCTTCAATCGAGATGGGTATGGAGGTTTAGGCTTGTATGGAGATACAACCGGTGCGGGAGGAGAGACCGGTGGTGTACTCGATGTAGCCTTACTAGGTTCCTTGGCAACCTTAGTGCTCACATTACCCGTAGGAGGTTCAACTTCAACCTCAACTTCATCCGAAGGAGGATCATTAATATCATCATCATCACCCATTAGATTAGGATCTTGTACCTCTTTAGAGTCAATTGGGGTAGAGGTTGTATCTTGCAAGGGTTTTCCACTTCTCAAGGTCACTACCTTGCAATGCTCCGGACCTTTGGGGTTGAGCTCGGTATTGGAAGGTAAAGTGCCCGAGGGTCGCTCCGAGAGTGCCTTAGAAATATGTCCTAATTGGTTCTCCAAATTGGCAATTGAAGCTTGTTGATTCTTGATGAGTTGGATCATTGCCGCATTGGTGTCTTCTTGAGAGATCGAAGAACCACCCTCCTTATTTTGAGGAGGCTTGTTGAACCCGGGTGGTCCTTCACCTCTATGGTTGTACATTCCCGGTGGGGAAGGACCTTGGAAACCTTGACTTGGATGTCCACTTTGATTCCATTGATTTCCCCCTTGGTGCCCTTGACCTTGGGGTCCTCCTTGAGTCCCTTGGCTACCTTGGTTTAGGTTACTTCCTTGAGACCATTGGTTGCCTTGATAACCCCTATAACCTTGATAACCTCCTTGATTTCCTTGGTTGTAGCCCTTGCTATAACCACTACCTTGACTCCCTTGGCCTTGGTAACCTTGGTTAGACTTGTTGTACCAAGGTCGGTTATAGTTACCTTGATAGTTACCTTGGGGGCTGAAATTACCATGGAAACCTTGACCTTGTGCGAAGCTTACCTCCTCAAGGTCGCCTTGGTCAAGTTCAGGAGTGGCGGAAGGACAAGCACTAACATCGTGGCCTTGGCCCCCACAACCCTCACAACAAAATACCGAAGCAACCGGTGGATTACCCATATGAGATGATCGAACCTTGGAGGGATGCTTAGGCATGCTTAGGTTGCTTACTTGTGAAGCCATGGCGTCGATCTTAGACATAAGGAGAGCGATCATTGGATCATCTTCATCTCGATGTCCCGGTAACTTATGCTTCTTCCCATAGGTGGATGACTCCTTTGGTGCATCAACACTTACGGACCCGAGAGTCATAGTGCGTGTCATTTCCATACTTAGACTTAGGAGGTTGTTGTCGAGACCAACTCCTTGTCTTGTTGGCCATCTCCGCGAAGAGTTCTAGAGCATCTTCGGGAGTGAGCATCCTTAAGTCACCTCCGGCGGCTTGGTTGATCATCCTTGTATTCTCAAAATCAAGGGACCTAGCAAAGATGTCCGCCAAGCTCCATTCGGCGAAGTTGTGATGAGGACAAGACCGAAGAATGGCTTGGAACCTATTCCAAGTCTCATGGAAGAGCTCTCCCTTGTGTTGTATGAAGTGGTTGATGCGGTCTCGGATTGCATCCGTCATATAGGGAGGAAAGAATTCTTCAAGGAAAGCTTCGGCTAGGCCCTCCCATGTAGTGAATGTTCTACTAGGTTGGTTCTCCAACCAAGACTTGGCTCGACCTTTGAGTGAGAAGGGGAAGAGTCGGAGTCGTATGCAATCCGGGTGAACTTGATCATTCTTAACCGTGTCACAAATCTCCAAGAAGTCCTTGAGATGCCTAGATGGACATTCACCATCAATGCCATTGAATACCACTCCATTTTGAACCATTTGGATCATATTAGGCTTGAGCTCAAAGTTCCTAGCATTGACGGGTCTTCGAACAATGCTAGAGGCTGCCCCTTCAAGAGTAGGACGAGCATAATCCGCCAAGGTACGTCTTGCACCCCTTTGTGAGTGATCATCATCATTAGTGTGGTGTGAATGTACCAATTGGTCATCGTCATCCCCGTGTTGAGACATAGTGTGGTGTGAGATGCGATCAACTTCTTCTTCTTCAACTATAGGAGGTGGGGAAGTGGTAGGTGACTCGAGCACTTGTTCTAGTCCTTGGATTTGTGCTTGAAGACGAGCTGAACGCCTCATGCACTAGTACAAGATACCTACAAACAAGCACAACAAATACACCCAAGTAATACGACAATGCGGAATAACAAAACCAAACAACAAGTAAAAGGAAGCAAAAACTAAATTGGAAGGAAGTGAATAGATCGGTCCACTACTAAGTGCTTTCAAAGGAATGAGAGTGTCCCCGGCAACGGCGCCAAAAACTTGATAAAAGCGGGTTTACCAAGGTCGTATTCCACGGGGTCCTCTCATAGACCAATACTCACACTTCTCATAGACGGTCTAAACATTTGAAATTGGATTGGTTTGAAAGAGAAATTCAGAAACAAAAGTAAAGAAATGCAATACTAACAAAGACTAAGCAAGAGAAAGGTGGTTCAAATCAAAGACAAAGGGGCTCTCTTGGTGGGTAGTTTCATCATGCTCAAGATGACTAATTGAACAAACAAGTCAATCAAGATCGAGTTTGCATTCGGATGACCATGCATTTCACTTTTGTAGACTCGATGCACTCTCGTAGCACCTAATCCCTATCCCAATACCACTCAACTTAGGCTCTCGCTCTCAAGCTAAGTGAAAAAAGGATGCATTCTAAGTGTTTGATGAAATGCCAAGACACAAGACCCTCTCTTAAGACTCTATGACCACAAGGCTAGGCACAACACTCTCATATCAATGCCCTAACACTAAGAGATTCACCAAAAAGCCTTTTCAAACTCAATTGAATGAAAATCCACATGCACACCAAGTGTTCGATAAAATGCCCAAGAGAGAAATCAAGTGAAAATGGTTGAAATAAGATGATCTAATCTCTTAGAACACACTCACTTCAATCCCTAGACCTACAATCTATGCAATCCAAGCACTCTCATGCATCAAATCACAATGAATGGACCAAATCAAGCAAACATGGCATTAAGAACAAGTCTAGGAATCATCCTCATACAACCAAGATCAATCATGGCAAGTTCTATACAATCATCCCTCTATCATAGCACAACTAATCTACCCATCCAAGATGAACCCTAGAAAATCAGCCACACATGGCCAAGGGAGTAAAGAGAAAAGAAGGAAGAATGGTCACCAAGAACACCATGGATGAATCCTTGAGATGATCTTCACTTCTCCACTTGTAAGCACTTCTCCCAAGGTTTGTTGGCTTTAATCCTAGCTCCAATGGCTTCAAATTGCTCCAAAAACGTGTTCTAGGGTTTGAGGGTTCGTGGGTATGTGTTTGGGGTTCAAGAGATATCATAGCATTCTTCAAAATGGCCAAAAACAAGAGTATTTATAGTGCAGGGGACAGTGCACGGCGTGCACCCCTGCACGGCGTGCACAGTGAACGGCGTGCACCCCTGCACGGCGTGCACCCCTGCACTCTGCAGAAAACCCGATCTTGCAAGGCTCATATCTCCCTCGTCCGGACTCCAAATGACCTCCCGTTTGCTCCTATGCGCTCCTTGTCATCCGTACTTTGATTCCATAACCTGAAAATGCACAGAGGCAACTCCAATAGCCCACGAACTTGGCTCCAAAGTGGCAACCGGACAACGAAATGACACTTTGCACAAAAATTCAATAAAAGCATATAAGTCATGTCATTTCACGAATAAACACGGGCATTTCATATGTCATTCATAAGCTTAAAATGCACTAATTAGAGTCACATCAATGATACTGATCATTGAATGACAAACGAACAAAGACATTAAATCACTTACTTTTGTTTGTCGAACATGATCATCCAATTTCTTGATGACTCGTCATCTATGCCAAGATCATTAGTTAAATATAGAAAAAACCAATTCCAGTTGTCCTCATTTCCAGTACCAACAGCTGCATAAGCGATCAGATGAAAACCATCATTGCCCTCTTGACCAACTATTGTTAATAACTGGCCGCCAACCTCTGTCTTCCAAAAACAGGCGTCAATGCATATGATACGTTTGCAACCAGTGGAAAAGCCTTCTTTACATGCTCTTAAACAACAATACATTCTCTTGAAATGTCCAGCCTCGGTTTCTTCAACGAATATAGTGAATCCCACATTCGATTTCCTCACTTCTGCACAGTAGTCGTACAATTTCGCAAATTGCTCACTTGATTTACCCATTGCTAACTCAACACCGTGTTTTCTCACCCTACCTGCCTTGTCTCTTCCAATTTGTAGGTGAAGATCCTCTTGAACTGTTTGGATGATGGAATATATACTCCAATACAGATCAACCAAGAACCATTGCACATACGTCATACCTATATAGTTGTAATCCGCAAAGTTGTTCATGACATTCATAATACACCCAACATGTCCCAAATGGAAGCTCTTTATTCCTACCCCTTTATTATCATTTCTCTTCGACACATATACGTACCAACGACAAGTCTGAGTCTTGCAACCAACTTGAACGTGTGTCGGATCACTCTTCAAGAATGAGATAGGACGTTTGGTGATAATCGAGTGATTTTTCACAGATGTCTTGAACGTAGAAAAATTCTCAAACACTTGATCGACCATGAATGTCGGATCGTCGATCTCTTTGTCCTTGTTAAAGTCCCTACGCTTTTGTCTAACCTGGTTTCCACTTTCCTCGTCACTTGAGCAGGTGGAGTGCAACTCATCTGACAGTCCATAATCACTATCTGCATCATCCATTACTTCGGTCTCGATTGTGAATCCTTCTACGTGGAAACAATCAATGTCAATGGTTTCTTCGTCATAAACTTCATTGGCCTCATCCACAAACACACTTGAATCACTATCTTCAGACTCATGGATTCATCTAGTAGCTCTTTTTCACTGGTAGGATCTAGACCGGAAAAGAAACCAGAAAAATGGTTGAATCCTGGGAAACTGGAAAAGAAACCGTATGCGTGCACCAAAACAGTACTCTAAGGGCACCCGATGCAGAATCTAGACTACGAGGGAATGAGCCATTTTTTATCATGAGTTGGGCAGGAATGAAATGAATTTGATGCTTTGGTTTGGTCCAAAGAATTCTTAACCCAAAAAGAGCCTTAATCCAATTTAATTAGTGGCCTTAATCTTTTTAACCAACCAACCTTCAAACTTAAAAGAACTAATTTAATCTTTCGACCTTCACCCAAAAAGGGATGACCTAGTGGTTGATGGTGCACCAGGCTAGGGAAAGGATTGTAGTTCGAATATCAACATCCACTTGGGAAAGGGACTGAAATCGTAATCACCCAACTGATCCCCGAATCTAGAATATTTCACATCTAATATGGTGAATGATACTTGATAAACAAATTAAAGATCTTCCAACCCAAAATAAATTGTTAATTTAATTACAGGGATAATAGGTTAGTAGGCCGCTATATTATTGATAGATAACAAACAAGCCCTCTTACAATTATTTGCGCAAACATACCCCTCTATTTAGAACGCTTAACAAATAAGCCCTCTTACAATTATTTGCGCAAAACACACCCCTCTACTTAGAACGCTTAACAAAGAAGCCCTTTCGCTAAAATTTTGATAAACGCTGTTACGATTTTGCTGACATGTTATGCTGACTCAGCCCGTAGGTTGTCAGATTTGACATGTCAGCAAACTGAAACGACGTCGTTTTGCCTTTTGGATGTTTTTTATTGAGAAGAGAAATTTCATCCCCTTATCCTTTCTCTCATAATCATCCGACCTCCAATCGGCAAACCTCGATAATCCATCTCCTCTAACTCCTCTTGCCACCGCTGACGCTTCTTGTGGTGGTGGCGGTTGTCCTTCTTGGGCTTGTGATTGCGATCATTATTATGATCAATCGTCCTTTACTGTTTCCATTTGTGATCAGAAGAATCCATAAATGCTATCTCTAACTACACACTACACTTACCTTGAGAGTAGTTACTTCCGAGTAAGTTCCCTTGGTTACACCTTTCTTCCCGTTGATGTTCCTGCACCAAACTCTCCAGCCGCCGATCATGTATGTCGTCAAGTTTTTAGCAGCTTCCTTTCAAGCAAATCGATGTTGGGATTTCAGCAGCAATTCCCCCAACTAGGTGTCGAAAGGAAGAGTGAAGCCGTCAATTTCTTGATGGCAGTGAGTTTCACCGACAACCGGCATCGTCGATCTACTAGTTTTGGGGTGCGGATGTGGTTGCAGTGGTAGGGACGGAATGAACGATGAAAAGAGAAAACCAAAAGGTTTTCCCTTTTGTGGACATCACTTTACGTTTTCAAATTTTTTTCCGGTCACACTTATTAATTGACCCACATAAACACGTGACGACCATGTAAGATATGTGACATCCTAGGCAAATCTCACATCGACAAAGCACGGGGGAGATCCATGGGCTATGTGGAATGGTTCAACCTTAACTGACATGACGCGTTTTGTGGTGTAGTGGTGGGGTTTGATCTTGAGAGGAGGAGGTCATGGGTTCGAGTTCCACCAACACCCAAAAATAAATTCGTGAGGGCTGGGCACAAAGCGGACAATATCTTGTCAAAAAAGGTTGGGATGTTACAAATGTGACATCCTAGGCAAATCCCACATCGACAAAGCACGGGGAGATCCATGGGCTATGTGGAATGGTTCAACCTTAACTGACATGACGTGTTTTGTAGTGTAGTGGTGGGGGTTTGATCTTGAGAGGAGGAGGTCATGGGTTCGAATCCCACCAACACCCAAAAACAAATCCGTGAGGGTTGGGCCCAAAGCGGACAATATCTTGTTAGAAAAGGTGTGGATGTTATAAGATAGGCAACCGGTTGAATCCCGGGAGATCGGAAAAAACCCGTACGCGTGCACCAAAATAGTACTCTAAGGACACCCGATGCAGAATCTAGACTATGAGGGCATATCGTGAAGAAACAGAAGACTAAGAGGGAATGAACCACTTTTTATCATGAGTTGGGCAGGAATAAAATGAATTTGATGCATTGGTTTGGTCCAAAAATTCTTAACCCAAAAAGAGCCTTAATCCAATATAATTAGTGGCCTTAATCTTTTTAACCCAAACAACCTTCAAACTTAAAAGAACTAATTTAATCCTCTGACCTTCACCCAAGAAGGGATGACCTAGTGGTTAATGGTGCACTAGGCTAGGGAAAGGACTGCAGTTTGAATATCAACATCCACTTGGGGAGGGGACTGGAAACGTAATCACCCAGTTAATCCCAGAATCTAGAATATTTCACATCCAATATGGTGATCGATACTTGATAAACAAACCAAAGACCTTCCAACCTATAATAAATTGTTAATTATTTAATTAAAGGGATAATAGGCCGGTAGGCCCCTGTACTATTGATAGATAACAAACAAGCCCTCTTACAATTATTTGCGCAAACACACCCCTCTACTTAGAACGCTTAACAAAGAAGCCCTCTTACAATTATTAGCACAAAACACACCCTCTATTTAGAACGCTTAACAAAGAAGTCCTTCCATTAGAATTTTGATAAATGCTGTTACGATTTTGCTGACACGTTATGCTGACTCAGCCCGTAGGTTGTCAGATTTGACATGTCAGCAAACTGGAACGATATCCTTTTGCCTTTTGGTTGATTTTTATTGAGAAGGGAAATTTCATCCCCTTATCCTTCCTCTCGTAATCACCCGACCTCCACTGCCGATCTCCAATCGGCAAACCTCGATAATCCATCTCCTCCGACTCCTCTTGCCACCACTGACGCTACCTGTGGCGGTTTTCCTTCTTGGGCTTGTGATTGCGGTCATTATTAGCAGATGGATTATCAAGATTTGATGATTAGAGATTGGAGGCTGAGAGCCTGTGGGGAAGGTCGGGTGATTAGAGAGAAAGAATAAGGAGATGAGTTGTACGAGTAGAAACACCCCCAAGTTCGGCCACAAGACGAGATAACCAATCAATCTCCAAACAAACATCAGACATGGAGTAATATTCGGCCTCAGTAGAAGACTTTGACACTCGATCCTGTTTCTTACACCATCACGCAACACAAGCATCACCCAACATAACACACCACCCCGATGTAGAATGACGAGTATCACACTACAACAAAACCCATAAATAGTCGGGGGCCACTTGTCGGGGGCCAAATGCCCCCGACTAGTATAGTCGGTGGCTGGCCAACAATGGTCGGGGGCGTATAGCCCTCGACAAATATAGTCGGGGGTAATTTCGTCGGCCCCTAAGTAATTGAGTGGTTTAGTCGGGGGTGTGGCCCCCGACAATAAAGCCCCTGACTAATTTAGTCGGGAGCTTTATTGTTGGGGGCCACGCCCCAGACTAAATGAGTAACTATATTTTATATAGTATTTAGTCGGGGGTGTGGCCCCTGACAATAAAGCCCCCGACTAATTTAGTCAGGAGCTTTATTGTCGGGGGCCACCCCCCCCCCCCGACTAAATGAGTAATTATATTTTATATAGTATTTAGTCGGGGGTGTGGCCCCCGACAATATTGCCCCTGACTATTTTAGTCGGGGGCCAAACCCCGACTAATTGACTGATTTAGTCGGGGGTGTGGCCCCCGACAATTACACCCCCGACAAAAAATAGTATTCCTCCTTAAATTTTCTCATTCTCTCCATTCTCTTCATTTCTCCTCTTCCTCAACTCTCTCAATTTCTCAAATAACCATTTAGCCGCCGCCGCCGCCATCCGCCATCCGTCGCTGTCCACCATCCGCCGTCCGTCGCCGTCCGCCGTCCATCTTCATCCGCCGTTCGTCACCACCCATCGTCCACCGCCGTCGCCACCACCACTATCCATCGCCGCCGCCACGACCACCACTATCTACCATCGCCGCCACTACCACTACAACCACCGTCGCCATCGCCGTCCACCACCACCGTCGTTGTCGCCGTTCGCCGTCCACCACCACGTCGCCGTCCAACTACCATTAGATAATAAAATAATTTATATATATTATTTATTTAATATATATGTAATACTTATTATATATATATTATTTATTATAAATGTATGTATTTATATTATATATAAATAAAATAAAATAATTAAAAATAATTATTCTATATTTATTATTCCATATTTCATAATTATTAAAATATAATAAAATAATTTAAATATTGATGGGCCCGGCCCGGCGGAATCTCAAGGGACCACACGGCGGCCCATACGGCGTCCTAAACACAGCCGCTAGTGCTGAGGAGTTGGACCTAGGCGACAGTCCAGGCGGGCCAAGCAAGCAGGCCCAGGAAGTAGAGGGAGGCCCAAAGCGACGACCCAGTCTCGGCGGCTCTTAGGGTTCCAAGGCAAGACGAACACGTGTCAACATCCTACGGAGACTACAAACGAGTGGTCAGGATTCAACCTTGGCGACCAAGACATGGGTACTATAAATACCCCCCGTACACCCCATTAGCCGGGGGACAACACTTTTACCCAGCGGACAAAACGTTCCGCGGTACGTAAGTCGCCTCCCTTCCCATTCCTTAAACTGATCGCCTCCCTTTCCCTTGAACTAACTACCCCCTTTATCACTTACGAGGTACACCACCCCCGGAGGACCAACAGGCTTGGGCTTCCATTATTGGGCCAGGCGACGAGGCTGGAACAAATATATATATATATATATACGCAGAAATGAGATATAGAAGCTGCCACATCAGCATTTTTTTAACTTTTAAGCCTTCTCCTTAATTCTCTCTCCTGCTATTCTAGATCAGAAAGTTGCGTGTTCGATTCACGGCGGGTTCAACTTCACCATTTTTCAAGTTTTAAGCCTTCTCCTTAATTCTCTTTCGTACTACTCCAGATCAGAAGGTTGCGTGTTCGATTCACGTCGGGTTCAATTCCCATAACCACTATTTGTTTTTTATGGCGGATATGTAACTCGGATGTTAATCAAGTGTTATTTTTAGTAGCACTAATTCATGTGTTATTTGAGATGTTACTCCGGTGTTATTCATATTCACGGATAACACAAAAAATACATGAATGATACCACAATAATAGTCGAATAACACCCAAATAATCTTCAAATAACACCCCCCAAATAACACATGAATACTGACCACTAAAGATAATACCCGAGTAATACCTAAATAATAATGTGCGCCTGGACGGCCAAAAAAAGTGTCTCACCGAAGATTTTTTTTTTGTTTTGATTATATACGTTGTTAAATTTATTGAGTCCAAAAAATTAAGTTGACACATTTATGTTGAATTCTATAATTTTTAAAATAACTGAGTACGGTAATACCAATACAAAACAATAAATTTATTTATCATTTTTTATGTTTAAATCGGCCAACGGACCGCCACTATTCTAGTATATCTACTAATATATATATGCATTTATAAAACACCACCCCTTTTATTCTTCTTCTCCTTAAGTGTAGGGATTCCACCAATCAAAATTTTTCTTTTAATTCTTTTTATTTTTTATTTCCATAATTAATTAAACAACCCAAATTAACCACCAACACCACTAAAAAAAGGGCGAAATAATTCCCATAACTGTTAAGAATATTTGGTATTCATTGTACATTTGAATGCCCATTGTGTAACCTCCCATTTTGTAACATCCTCCTCCTATTCATTGTATTTTATCCCATATTTATTTGTAGTTATTTTAGTCTTGTATAGGTTATGATCTCTTGAGCCTATAAATAGAGTTCTACTTTGTAACCTTGGAGACACACTAATAAGAATAAGAAAGCTCTACTATTCTACTCTCTTTCTCTTGTTCTCTTGCTCTTGTTTCCTTGTTTCATATACGTTAGTAGTTTTCTAACACGTTATCAGCAAGAAGCTATGCCCACTCGGAGATTCACGAAGCTCTGGACGTTGTACTTTCCAAGATATATTTGCCCCACCCGAAAAATGAGTATCAATTTCATCGGCAACAACATCAATAATGGAGATATGTGTATTATTGATAGTGCATCAACTCATACAATTCTCAAGGATAAGAAATATTTTACTTATCTAGTAATGCGAGAAGCCAATGTTAGTACGATATTCGGTAGTACTAATTTAATTGAAGGCTCTGGAAGAGCTAATGTGTTATTACATGGAGGAACAAAAATGCATATTGAAGATGCATTGTATTCTACAAAATCTTGTAGAAACTTATTGAGTTATAAAGATATTCGTCGGAACAGACATCATATTGAGACAATGGAGGAAGAAAATAAAGAATATCTTGCCATCACAAGTATAATATCGGGCAACAAAAACATAAATGAAAGATTAGCAGCCATTTCTTCTGGTTTGTACTACACATATATAAGTACAATTGAATCTCATGCAACAATAAACTCAAAGTTTATGAATCATGAAAAGTTTGTTGTTTGGCACAACCGGTTAGGCCATCTCGGATCTATAATGATGCGAAAGATACTTGAAAATTCACGTGGACATTCAGTGATGAGCAATCAAATTCCACAATCGAAAGATTTAGTTTGTACGTCATGTTCTCAATGAAAGTTGATTATTCGACCATCACCAACAAAAGTGAGACATGAATCTCCCACATTTTTAGAACGCATTCAAGGTGATATATGTGGACCAATACACCCACCATGTGGACCTTTTAGATATTTTATGGTTTTGATTGATGCATCAACAAAATGGTCACATGTGTCCTTATTATCTACTCGCAATATGGCATTCGCGAGGTTACTTGCTCAATTAATTAGATTACGAGCACATTTTCCTGATTACCCAATCAAGAAGATACGCCTTGATAATGCTGGAGAATTTACTTCCCAAACTTTTAATGACTTATGTATGTCCATCGGAATAGATGTTGAACATCCTGTAGCACATGTTCATACACAAAATGGTCCAGCGGAATCACTTATCAAACGTTTACAGTTGATAGCAAGACCATTGCTAATGAAAACAAATCTTTCCACTTCATGTTGGGGGCATGCTATTTTACATGTTGCATCACTAATTCGCATTAGGCCAACAAGTTATCATGAAATTTCTCCCTTTCAATTGGTATTTGGTCAGGAACCAAACATATCCCATCTAAGAATATTTGGATGTGCTGTTTACATCCCAATTGCTCCACCACAACGTACTAAGATGGGTCCTCAAAGGAGGTTGGGAATTTATGTTGGTTATGAGTCTCCATCAATCATAAAATACTTAGAACCGTTAACAGGAGATTTATTCACAGCTCGTTTTGCTGATTGTCATTTTGATGAATCACTTTTCCCAACATTAGGGGGAGAAAATAAAAAGCTGGATAAAGAGATTAGTTGGAATGAATTATCAATATCTCATTTTGATCCTCGCTCTAGACAATGTGAACTAGAAGTTCAAAAGATAATTCATTTGCAAAGTTTAGCAAATCAACTGCCAGATGCTTTTACTGGCCTACATCGAGTAACCAAGTCTCATATACCAGCGATAAACGCTCCAGCAAAAGTTGATGTCCCAATTGGACAGCATGAAAATGCAAATGATTCTAAAGCACGCATGAAACGTGGTAGACCCGTTGGTTCCAAGGATAAAAATCCTCGCAAAAGAAAAGGAGCGATTAATGAAGATGGTCAAGTTGAGGATACGATAACACTAGAAAAGCCACCGAGCATAAATGATATATCAACTGAAAATAAAGAGATCTCAATTAATTATGTCTTGGATGGTAAACAATGGAACCGAAATGAAGTCAACGTTGATGAATTTTTTGCTTATAATGCAGCGCTGAATGTAATAAACGAGAATGAGGATCATGAGCCAAAATCCATGAATGCATGCAAACAAAGAGAGGACTGGCCAAAATGGAAAGACGCAATTGAGGCTGAATTACATTCTTTGGAAAAACGAAAAGTTTTTGGACCTGTAGTCCTTACACCTGAAGGTGTTAAACCAGTAGGGTACAAATGGGTTTTTGTTAGAAAGCGTAATGAAAATGGAAAAATCACAAGATATAAAGCACGTCTTGTTGCCCAAGGATTTTCACAAAGACCTGGTATTGACTATGAAGAGACATATTCTCCAGTGGTGGATGCAACTACTTTTCATTATTTAGTTAGTCTGGCAATTCGAGAAGGATTGGATTTGCGTCTAATGGATGTTGTCACAGCCTATTTATATGGCTCACTTGATAATGATATTTATATGAAACTCCCTGAAGAATTTCATATGCCTGAAGCAAATAAATCAAGTTCTCAAGAACATTATTCAATCAAATTGAATAAATCTTTATATGGATTAAAACAATCTGGGAGAATGTGGTATAATCGTTTAAGTGAATATTTGCTCAAAGAAGGATATACAAATGATCCTATATGTCCATGTGTTTTTCTAAAAAGACCAGGAATTGAATTTGTCATCATCTCTGTTTATGTTGATGATATAAATATTACTGGGACTCCTGAAGAGCTTACTATAGCGGTCAATTGCTTGAAAAGGGAATTTGAGATGAAAACAAAATATTGTCTTGGACTACAAGTAGAACATTTACCCAAGGGAATTCTTGTTCATCAAGAAGGATATACTACTAAAGTGTTGAAACGTTTTTACATGGACAAATCACATCCATTGAGCACTCCAATGATTGTCAGATCACTAGATGTAAATAAAGATCCATTTGGACCTCGAGAAAGCAACGAGGAACTACTTGGTCCTGAAGTACCCTATCTTAGTGCAATCGGTGCGCTAATGTATCTTGCTAGTCATACACGACCAGATATATCATTTGTTGTTAACTTATTAGCAAGATATAGTTCTTCTCCAACACGAAGACATTGGAATGGTGTCCAGCATATACTTCGTTATCTTCAAGGAACACAAGATATGGATTATTTTATTCAAGTGAATCAAATGTAGATTTAGTGGGTTATGCAGATGCGGATATTTGTCTATACTAGTCGATCACAAACTGTTATTTGTTCACATATGGCGATACAGCAATTTCTTGGCGATCTGTGAAGCAAACGATTACAGCCACATCATCTAATCATGCGGAAATTTTGGCAATACACGAGGCTAGTCGTGAATGTGTTTGGTTGAGGTCTATAATACAACATATTCAAAGATCGTGTGGATTATCTTTAGAAAAGATGGTTCCTACACTCTTGTATGAAGATAATGCTGCATGTATCGCACAACTGAAAGATGGATACATCAAAAGAGATATAACGAAACACATATCACCCAAATTCTTTATCACTCACGACCTTCAAAAGAATGGTGAAATAATCGTTCAACAGATACGTTCAAGTGATAACTTGGCTTATATGTTCACCAAAGCTCTTCCTACGTCAACTTTTGAAAAACTTGTCCGTAAAATTGGAGTTCGACGACTGAAGGATCTCAAGTGATATCATCATGAGGGGGAGTCAATACGCATCGCACTCTTTTTCCCTTAACCATTTTTTCCCACTGGGTTTTTCTTGGTAAGGTTTTTAATGAGGCGATATTAGGTAGCGTATTAGAAAATATGATGTAACCAATGGTCAAGGGGGAGTGTTATGAATATTTGGTATTCATTGTACATTTGAATGCCCATTGTGTAACCTCCTCCTCCTATTCATTGTATTTTATCCCATATTTATTTGTAGTTATTTTAGTCTTGTATAGGTTATGATCTCTTGAGCCTATAAATAGAGCTCTACTTTGTAACCTTGGAGACACACTAATAAGAATAAGAAAGCTCTACTCTTCTACTCTCTTTCTCTTGTTCTCTTGCTCTTGTTTCCTTGTTTCATATACGTTAGTAGTTTTCTAACAATAACGATTTTCTCTCTCCTGGGTAGTTTTTAAATTTAATAATTCACTGAAGTTAGATAAAAAAAAAATGTGTTCTCTCCTACTAGGAAATTAAAACAGTGATTTTCCTATATATTGGTTAGCTACACATTCTAATTCGTTATTTTTTCATCATTATATACAAAATTGTTTTTTTGTACAATATATACAAAATTGCTAATTCTACATTCTTTGCCACTGTATCATATATTTAATATCTATATTATCTTGAAAAACTTATTTTGAATTATTTTCATCTATATATATTGTCCCTAAACATAGATAAAATATATATCATTATCTACTATTGTAATTATACTTCTATCCTAACTATATACTAAGGATTTTAAAAGTGGGTACCCAAATCTAACATTCTCCTTAATTATAGGCGTCTATCAAATTAAAATTTTATATATTTTTTGTTAATTGTTTGACAGTAAAAAAATTTAATTTTTGAATAGGGGCTCTCTCCCACGTCTAACTCCCCCTCCAATTATTTTTATAAATTTTCTCACATTTTCATTTAATTTTTAATTTTTATATGTCAACTTGATAAGTCCAATTCTTCTTCATTTTTTAACAATGTTTCAATTTTTATTTTCATGCACAAATGCACTTAACAAAATATTTATAATATGATTAATAAATTATAATTTGGATTAAATATTTATCTAATTTGTATTAAATTTAACATTTCAATCACAATGTTTTTATTATTTTATTTAATTTTTTTATTATTTTATCAAATCCTTTTTATTAAAAATAATTTATTTAATTTCAATATTTAGTAAAATTGATAAAAATGTGATGATTTAGTAATCAACATAATTATAGTGATAAACTGGGTTGAAGGAAGTAATATAAAGATATCTCATCATATAATTTATTTAATTTTAATATATTAGTAGAATTGATAAAATATTATGATTTAGTAATCATCATACGTATAGTGATAAACCGGATTGAGGGAAGTAATTTAAAGACGTCACAATAATATAATTTATTTAATTTTAAAATATTAGTAAAATTGATAAACTAAGTTGACACAAGTAATTTGAAGAGGTACAAGCTCCCAATCATTCATATATTATTAACAACTATTTAAAAATTTATGTAAAATTTATCGTTGCTCTTCACATATATTAACAATCATATTAAATAATTACAATTATTAAAATTTTAAGAACATAAAATAACCACTTGGCCCGGCCAACGGGCCGGCAAAAAAACTAGTATGTATATATAGTGGGCGACTACGGTGCTCCCGGAGCACCACATGCTCCCCTCTGTTTGAACCATTCAAGGAGAATCTCATTCGTTCATTTTGGAAGATGTAATCTGAGCCATCCATACATAAATTAATTTTTTAATTTAAATAAATAGTAATTAAAATAACTAGAAGGTCACTCAACATATTTCATATGAATAAATAATCATAACTCTTTATTTTATGTTCAAATTAAATTTTTTCCAGGTCAAATTAAATTATAATCATCATAATAACATCAAACACATTTCAAATACAAATATTTTGTAACTTGTTAATCACTTCATCCCTTTCAAACATCCATCCATACGTTTACTCAATCAAACTCACCCACCCATCTTAATCACTCATACCACCTGAGTAAAGAACAAACCCACCCACCCATTTTTTCATTTAACAAAAACCCATCATTTAGATTAATTTTCCTCATTCTCCCACCATTTCTTCTCCTCCGTACCTTATCCTCTGTTTTCTGAAAACTCCTTCCCTGACGATACTTGCACTCCTTGCAGTAGAGATTCGGCCGGCCGGCAGAGCAGAGAGTAGGTGAGGAATGGGAGGAGGGACTCCGGCTCCCAAGCTGAGGGTTTTGTCAAATGAAATCGAGAGAGATGCAGTCATGCAGATTGAGAGGATGGTTCAGCCAAGGGAAGATTTACATAAATGCAAGGAGGGAGAGGAAGAGAAGAGGTTCTCGACCATGTAAAAGAGGAGGGAAATTTCATACAGATCGAGGAATTTCTCGATTTTCAGGTGTGTTATCTCCTCGAATTTAAACCACTTCCATGTTTTCAATTGAAATTTCGAGCTTAGTGCGATTGTGGATGTGTGGGATTTAATTCCCGTTTTGGTATACCGTACTACTCATGGCCTTGCTTACTTTTGGTATACCATAACACTAAGATTATCTAATACGCGCTAAACTCACTGTAATACCCTAACTACCATCAACCATGGTCCACAGAAAAGAGAAAGCAAATTAATCACATTCAATCGGTAAGCTTTGTGATGAAAACTTGAGAACTACGGGCAAATGAGGGTGTTGGATCATATAGTTCATGTCATTAAACCAGGAAAGTTCAAGAACACCATATAATTTTAGAGATAAAACAGAAGATGATAAGAGTTGTAGAATAGATCGAATTCAGATGTACTCCTGCAATTTACAGCTCAAGCACCAATAGCAAACTGACCACATTCCAAAAATAGTTGAATTACATTCAAAGTTAAACATGCTACCAGGAATTTAACTTGCTAACAGGAGATTGTCTGATACACAAACTCACTGTAATAGTCTTAACTGCCATCCATCCATTCATTTAGATTCCGACTCAGCTTGCAAAATTACATGCATAACAGGGTGTTGAGACATTGGTATAAATCTCATCACAAACCCAGAACTTTTCAAGAATCAGTAATCCCGAACACGTTATGAAGATGAATGAAAATGTGCTTACTGTAGTAACTAATAGTAATCAAATTGTTAGAGCAAAAGAAGTGCTTTGATCTGACTGCACTTGTGATATTTCTGCGAATCTATCAGCTCCTAATCTAGCCATGGAACTTTAAGAGGTATGTAAAGCAAGTGAAATTTCAATTTTTTACAGAAGTGGGGATTGTATTCTTGCCATTGGTTGCACGAATGAGGCATCGGTATTCAAGAGGTTGACCAGCACTTGTCATTTTGTGTTCCTTTGCACTTTGGACTTCAAGAACGCTATTGAAACAGAAAAACAACAAGTGATTGTACTTGTAATCCACCTGGTGCCTATAGCGACGATGCTTTCCTGTCATTATCCGTCGCCCTGGCAGCCCTTTGCTGTTCTTGTACTTGTAATCCACCCGGCAGTAGATGAACCCATCACCGAACAACCCTTCAACAAAAATTGGAAATCGTCAGTTACCCACCGCGAAATCAGGCAATCAAATGTAAATCCAGAAAGAGAAGAGGGAAACTGGAGATTGATACTAACTGGGTAAGTGCGATGGTTCTGAGCGGTAGACGTCGGCTCCAGGGATGTCTTTGTCGACGAGGGAATAGTGGTCATTCATCTTCAGATTCAGGTAATGGGTAGCTCTATGCCTTTAAAACAGAATCTGTAACCCACGGCCAAGGCCAGCAGTAGTACAGTATATAAAATGGGAATTAAATCCCACACACCCACAATCGCACTAAGCTCGCAATTACAAGTACCCTCTTCGATTCCTCTCCCTCGTCGCCTTGCCGGAAAGCTTACCTAGGCTAAACCATCCTCTCAATCCGCATATCTCTCGATTACTTTCGAGAAAAGCCTCATCTTGGGAGCTTGAGTCCCGTCTCCTCACCTGGTCTCTGCTCGGCCGGCGGACGCTCGACTGCAATTATAAACAGAGCAGGGGGTTTCCGGAGGATGGGGATAAGGGTGAAAGTCTTAAAAATGGAGGGAGAAATTTATCTGAGGTGATAAGTATGGGCGAACTATAAAAAATGGGTGGGTGGGTTTGCTCTGAACTCAGTTGGGATGGGTCATTAAGATGGGTGGGTGAGTTAGAGTCAATTAAAGTATGGATGGATGGATGTTTGAAAGGGATGAAGTGATTTAACAAATTACAAAATACTTGTTTTTCAAATGTGTTTGATGTTATCATGATGATCATAATTTAATTTGGCCTGAAAAAAACTTAATTTGAACATAAAATAAAGAGTTATGATTATTTATTTATATGAAATATGTTGAGTGACCTTTTAGTTATTTTAATTACTATTTATTTAAATTATAAAATTGATTTATGTATGTATGGCTCAGATTAGATCTTCCAAAATGAACGAATGAGATTCTCCCTGAATGGTTCAAACAGAGGGAAGCATGTCGTGCTCCAGGAGCACAGTAGTCGTTTCCATATATATATATATATAACTTGTCGGGGGTGGCCCGCGACTATTTTTGTCGGATTCTTTCGCCCCCGACAAAATATCCCTAGTCAAGGATACTTTAGTGGGTTGCAAGGCTGAATTTAGGGGGGGCAGCGCCCCCGACTAAATTAATTAGGGGGCATTGCTCCCCTATATTTTCAGTTTTGCCCCGCCTATTTGATGTCTTTGTTGTAGTGTCAAGGCACCCGACATGATCTGCATCAGCATCCCGTTGTAGAACGACGAGTATCAAGGCACCCGATATCACAGGTGCACAATGATGGAAGATAAATACCAATACCAAAGCGAGAAGTTTCCTTAAGGTAGCGAAGAATGCGATGGTCAACATCCAGATGAGGAGCACGTGGTGCATACATGACCTGACTAACCACTTGAACAGCGTAAGAAATATCAGGACGAGTAGAGGTAAGACTCCCCACCAGTTGACGAAAAATATGTGGGTCGTCAAGAAGAGTACCTTGATCCTGACTCCACGTAAGATTAAGTTCCATCGAGGTAGAAACAGACGTACAAGTAGATAATCCTGCTGAGTCAAGAAGATCAAGAACATATTTGTGTTGGGAAACAAAAATACCTTTCGGTCGACATTGAATTTCAAGTCCCAAGAAGTAAGATAGAGAGCCAAGGTTCTTGAGCTGAAAGTTATCTCGAGGAATAGCCTTGGAAGCATCAATATTGATGACATCATCACTCGTTAGCACTATATCATCCACATAAGTTAGCAAAATAGTTAAACCACGAGGAGACCAACATAAGAAGAGAGACGATCATGAGCGCTTTGAACAAAGCCATTTTCAAAGATAACTAATGTGACTATTTTCCATGCATTTTTAGGCCTATGTTTAGCCTAAGAATCTCTCGTTTTAATCTTGAATTGCCATGCCTCATATGCTATTATAGTTGTTTTGTGCAAAGTGAGCCTTTGTTGTCCGGAAGCCACTTTGGGGCCAAATTCGTTGTCTATCAGAGTTATCTTTGTGCAATTTCAGGCATTGGCTCTGTAGTACGGATGGCAAGGAGCACATAGGAGAAAACGGGAGCTCAATCGGAGCTAGGACGGAGTTGAGGCCAAAGCAAAGTCGAGATTAATGCAAGTTTCTGCCAGCATTTATGAAGTTATCTGCGATAATTTCCAATTTTCACGCCAAGAACATTTGAAGGAATCAGTGCATTTTGCTCGTCGAGACTTCCAGGAGGATTTTAAAAGGAATTCTTGGCGAGAACTTTAGTCTAATTCGGCGTGCATATATAAGCACGATGCGACGAAAACTTTGGGATTCATTCTTTCATATTCAATCAATTGCGCCGACTCCACACTCCTCTCATCAACGATCGCCACCTGCCACTCCTCTTCGATCATGCTCCATCAATCGACCCTAGAAGTGAAGATCAAATTGAAAGAAGGAGCTAAGGAAGCCTCTCACCTTGGAGTAGAGCTTGAAGTGCAAGGTTAGAAGTTCATCCATGGAAGCTAGGGTGTTCCTCTCATCTCCAATTCAGGTTTCCCCCATGGCTAAGCTAGGCTAGACTTAGGGTTTATCTTAGTGAGGGATGATCATGCTAGGATAGAGAGATGATTGATTGAATTGAGTCTTCCATAGTATTTGTGTAATGAATTGGTTCCTAACCTTGTGCTTGATTGCCATGTGAGCTCGATTGGTTATTATGGTACATTATAATGTCATTCAATGTATGAGAATTGTTGGATTATGTTGATTTAAGGTTTAGGGATTGTAATTGATTGATTTGAGAGATTGAATTACTCAATTGCAACCATTTCTCATTTGATTTCCTTGTTGACATTTCTTCAAACACTTCGAGTGCATTTAGTTTTACATTCATTTAGTAGTTGAAAGACCTTATGTTTGTTAACCTTATGTTCTATGGTTGACATGGGAGTGTCTTGCATCATTTCCTTGTGTTAGAAGTTGTTGATTAGGAGTTTAGGTGAGCGAGCATTACATTGAGCTAGTTTAAAGCACTCCATTCCTTTGATCGTATAGCGAGAGCATAGTTCATGTGGTCTAGGAGTAGTGAATAGATTGTGCGAGAGTTCGTTGATTCTATATTAGTGTTTTGCGTTGCCAAGGAACTACACATTGATGCTTGTGACTCAATCCATCTTTCATTGCTCTTGAGCTTGAGAAACTCCCTTACTAAGTTGACCTTCTTCTCTCTTGTTTGACCCTCAACTTTCCTTGTTTAATCTTTGTCTTGTTTGCTTTTGTTTGCTTAGTTCTTTCAAACCAAAACTCAATTTAAATGTTTAGACCGTCCATGAATAGTGTGAGTAGTGGCCATTGAGAGAACCCCGTGGAAATACGACCTTGATTGTGTGAGTTGAAACTTGGACGTCAATTGTTTGGCGCCATTGCCGGGGACTTTCTCAATCCTAAGAAAGCATTTAGTAGTGGACCGATCTATTCACTTCCTTCCAATTTAGTTTTGCTTCCTTTTACTTGTTTGCTTGATTTTGTTACCCCGCATTGTCGTGTTATTTTGGCGTTCTTGTTGTGCTTGTGTGTAGGTATCTCGCCTTCAAGCACGACTTCAAGGTCTTGCGCAAGTGATTGAGCCACCAACTTTCTCTCCTCCTCATTTAGTTCATAGCACTTCCCACAACAACATGTCTCAACACGATGATGAAGACAACCGTTCGGAGCACTGTCATCATACCAATGATGATGATCATTCTCAAAGGGGTGAAAGACGTACCTTGGCGGACTATGCTCACCCTACTCTTGAAGGGACCGCCTCTAGCATTGTTCGATGACCCATCAATGCTAGGAACTTTGAGCTCAAGGCCAATGTGATCCAAATGGTGCAAAATGGAGTGGTGTTCAATGGCATTGATGGTGAATGTCCATCTAGGAATCTCAAGGACTTTTTGGAGATATGCGACATGGTGAAGAATGGCCAAGTTCAACCGAGTAGAGCTTTCACCACATGGGAGGGCCTAGCCGAAGCTTTTCTCGAAGAATTATTTCCTCCTTATATGACGGATGCGATCCGAGACCGCATCAACCATTTCACACAACACAAGGGAGAGCTTTCCATGAGACTTGGAATCAGTTTCAGACACTTCTTCGGTCTTGTCCTCATCACAACATCGTCGAATGGTCCTTGGCGGACATCTTTGCCAGATCCCTTGATTTTGAGACTATAAGTATGATCAATCAAGCGGCTGGAGGTGACTTAAGGAGGCTCACTCCCCAATATGCTCTTGATCTCTTTGCAGAGATGGCCAACAAGACAAGGAGTTGGTCAAGACAACAACCTCCTAAGTCCAAGTATGAAAGCGACACTCACTATGATTATCAGGCCGTAAGTGTTGATGCACCAAAGGAGTCGTCTACCTATGGGAAGAAGCCTAAGATAACGGGACACAGTGATGAAGATGATCCCATGATCGCTCTCCTTATGTCCAAGATTGATGCCATGGCCTCTCAAGTAAGCAATCTTAGTATGCCTAAGCCTCCCTCTTAGACTTCATCATCTCGTATGAATAATCCACGGTTGCTTCGGTGTTTTGTTGCAAGTGTTGTGGGGGACAAGGCCATGATGTCAATGCTTGTCCTTCTGCTACTTCCGAGCCTAACCAAGGTGAATACATTGAGGAAGTAAGCTTTGTGCAAGGTCAAGGATTCCATGGTAACTTCAGCCCTCAAGGGAATTATCAAGGGGTTAACTACAACCGCTCTTGGAACAAAGAAGGTGGTTATAACAAGGGCTATAGTCAAGGAAACCAAGGAGTAAACCAATGGAACCAAGGTGGTAACCACCATCAAGGTAATCAAGGTGGTGAGCAAGGTTCTAACCCACCGGGGATGTATAACCATAAGTGTAATGGACCACCCGGTTTCAACAAACCTCCTCAACACAAAGAAGGTGGATCTTCAACATCCCAAGAGGACACCAATGCGGCTATTTTCCAACTCTTTAAGAATCAACAAGCTTCCATCTCTAACTTAGCACTCAATTGGGTCATGTTGCCAAGGCACTCTCGGAGAGACCTAAAGGTAGTCTACCCGCCAACACCGAGGTTAATCCCAAGGGCCTCGAGGAGCTTATGATGGTAACATTGAGGAGTGGTGATGACACTCGATTTGACGTGATTATCAGCCTCATTTAAGCGACATTTCCTTGCCTAAGACATGGTTTTTAGGGTAGAATAGCGAATATTCACTCAACTGCTCTATCTCGTGCAATTTGTGTTACTTTGGCCCATTTCGGGTCTATTTGATGGTTTTCTAGTGTTTTCATGATAGCACAGGTTTTTGCCGTCAAATAAAGTAGCCAAGGATGTGTCTAAGGCATTGAACCTCGAGGAACCGCACCGGAACCAGTCCAAGAAGTTAGTCAAGTCAAAGAAATCCTGCCCCATTTTACACTAAAATTTTCGGTGAAAAGTCCTCAGGTTTTGGGCGAAAAGTCCTCAGGTTTTCAGCGAAAACTCCAGAAGAAATCGGCAGAGCTCACAAGAAGAAGTTTTCGGTGAGAAGTCAAAGTTCTCACCAAAAACTCTGGACTTTAAACTCACAGGAGAATCAGTCGACGAAGCCAGCGATTTACACTGAAGTTTTCGGCGAAAACTCCTTAAGTTTTTGCCCAAAAATCCTTAACAAATCCGGCGACTTAGGGTTAAGTATAATTACTTAAATCGGCAGCCCAAATTATATACCTGATACCTCATACCGAATAATACACATCATAATTCAGAATTCTCATGAGTTCCACACTGAAGAAGTTCGAGAGAACAGAGTTGAAGAGTTCGAAGAGCAAGGAAGAGATCGTGACGCCATCCCTTCACCTCAGAGACTCGGAGCTAGGATTGAAGATTACCGGAGAGCAAAGCTTTGCCAGAGTCGTCTAAATTAGGTTTTACAGTTTCTATCTGTTCTTCCTTTTTATGATGAACTCTGTTTCTGTCTTTGATTCTTTCGTTATGAACATGAGTAGCTAAACTCGTAGAGTTTAGACTAGATGAACCCTAAGTGACCCAGGGCTTTAAAGCGGTCACGGATCGGTGGTGATTAGATTCAAAGTTCAATCAGTTTCTCTTTCATGTTTGATTTGTTCTTCATTGTTCATGTTTCTTGTCTGGATTGATCACCTAGATTAGATTCTTGTTAAGCTAAGGATAGAAGCGAACGCTCGCCTTACTTTAAAATACCAAATCAATCAATTAACCTATTCATTGGAGTGTGCCTTTTGTAGGAACCAGTTAGGGTTAATCCACTGCAAGAGTAAGGCATCGTTTTCCTGCAAAATAGACAAATTCCGCCGCAATTATGCATTCCGGCCAAGGATTTCAAAATCGTACCGGATACCATACCGGATAGGTCAGTGGTCTGGGGTTTGATGGTTCAACCGCGGTTCCATACCGGCTAGGCCGTTTAGAACCGTTTATAATATTAATTTAAAAATAAATATAAAATTTAGTAGTATAATATCGGACCGGTTAAGTATTGACTAATTACTGGAAAATACCGGTGTTATAAAGTTGACAAAACACAAAAAATAAATAGTGATCATAAGCTTAACCATAACTCTTAAATACTTAAACATTAGAGTTTACACTATATTATTAATTGTATATCGCAATAAAAAAACAGACTAATCCAAACATCCCTCCTCCATCACTTGGATCTGTGATGTAGTATTGTCCCACTGTAAACAAACGAAATTACTCTTATTTTGAATGTAAAGTCTAATGAAATTAATAAATTATAAAATAAACGAACCCTACCCCCTACAATGAAGCAAAAAACTTAATTGGAGAAATTAAATATGCTTTTTCACCATTCAGATTGATTCCATAAAATCATTATTCATTAATTTAAAGCATTAATTGTGCGCTTTTTATGGAGAAAAATGCATTAAAAAGCATACCGCCGGTTTGGTGGGTTTCGGACGATCGGACCGGTAAATGTAATAATACCGGATTGAACCGGAAAATAAAGGAAATGGCCAAATTGCAGCATGCCAGATCGTTTTCATGTCCGGTTCCTGGTTCAACCGGTTGAACCGTCCGGTACGGTCTGGTTTTTTAATCATTGATTCCGGTGGAATTTGATTCATGTAGGATTCCGGTTAGTAATTCTTTGTTTTCCTGGGAAATAGTTAGTGCGGAATTGAAAATTTACCCCATTTGAAATTACTAAAATAACCCTAGTTCTTATGCCTTCATACTGAGTATTGACCATCTTCCCTAGTATACTTTCGTCGACTACAAACCTACATCTTAATCGCCGGTGGAAACCAAACAGATCGACGGAGTATTTTATTCAAATCAATTTCTTTAACTCTAAATTAATCAAGTGAATAGTTAGAGAAAGTGGAAACAAACAAGTGGGGAATTAAGGTAGAGAGATTTGAGGAACAGATCTGCATCTAAATTAAGAGAGAAGGAGGGTTGTCGGCTTGGTCGGAGGAGGACGGCAGGGTTGTCGAATCTGGGTGGCAGCTTGGTCGGAGGAGGAAGGCAGAGCTCTTGGTCGGAGGAGGAAGGCAGAGTTGTCTAATCTGGGTGGCAGCTTGGTCAGAGGAGGACGGCAGGGTTGTCGAATCTGGGTGGCAGCTTGGTCGGAGAAGGAAGGCAGAGCTCTTGGCCGGAGGAGGAAGGCAGAGCTCTTGGTCAGAGTCGATTGTTGAACTGGAGGTCGACGGCCGGTGGTCGGCAGTCAAGACGTCGGCGGCGGAGCAGATTATGGGGAAGAGGGAGATGAAGGAGAGGAGAAGAGGGTTTCGAACAAAGAGATAGACCAGAGAGATAGAACAGAGAGAGAAGAGAGAAGAAAGGGCAGTTTGGACATCAACAAATAATTCCAACGGAATCAGATGATTCCGGTCTCTTTAGGTAGGAATTATGGGGCTGTAATTGGGCCCTAAACGGATTTAAATTCCGTTGGAATTGGGCCTCTAAAAGTTAAGAGGAAAACATGGAATTCACTAATTCCACCGCATTTGAATGATTCCTGCAGTGAAATCCTTGCAGGAAAACGTAGTCTAACTCATAAATCGTTAGTCCACCAGTTTGTTTAGTCGTCGCAAGAAGCGACCGTACTCGGGCGGCTAATTAATCTTGGTAGCTAGATCGGATAGAGTGAACGTTCGCCAGTCTTAAACCTAAGGGTCAGAGTTATGGTGGTGTCTTAGAACTAATTGAATGAGAATTGAAATCCGCTGATCTGTTGATTGCCAATGCTCTGGTGAATTAAGGGGGATTCAAAGTCTAAGCTTGTCTGTCATCTTTGTTAAGTCAACCAATCTTCCAATCTGTCTTTCAATTTAAGTTTTAATTTGCTTGCATTTTCTAGAATAGAAGTCGTGGAACCCACACCACACACAACGTGTTAAACCTGAGTAATCTGCCTTTACATTTGAGTAGACAATTATTAGAAGACCCGTGGAATACGATCTGCTTAGCTTCTAGCTGGGTAGTTATTTGATAAACCTGTACTTCAGATGTTCATCAAGTGGTAAGCAAATCTAAGATGCCACACCTAAGGTGTTAAGTGCTCCAGATGATGATTTTGTTTTGGTGGAAGATGTCGACTTCGATGATGACACGGATAAGATTGAAGTTATAGATAAAGGAGCCAAGGCTAATGAAGATCCTAAGACTACCAATAAGGTTGGTTCTCAAGAGGCTACGACGAGTGCTACTCCGGTCTCTCCTCCCGCACCGGTTGTGCCTCCGTACAAGCCTAAGCCACCTTATCCGTCTCGGTTGAAGTCGGATTCCATGGAGAAGGAGTTCAAAAGATTTGTTGAGCTTCTTGACAAGGTACAATTCACAATGCCTTTTGGGGAGGCAATCACTAAGATGCCTCAATATGCGAAGTTCATGAAAGAGATCTTCACCAACAAACGCATGCTTACGAATGTGACTTCGGCAAAGCTCAACGAACAATGCTCCGCCATTCTCTCTAAGAGGCCATCGGAAAAGCTTAAGGATCCAGGTAGCTTTACTATTCCTTGCACTATTGGTGAACATGCAATAAGTAGAGGCTTAGCCGATTTGGGTGCTAGTATTAGTGTTATGCCATATTACATGTTTAAGAAGCTAGGCTTAGGGGAACTAAAACCGACCCTTATGAATGTTCAATTAGCGGATAAATCCATGAAATGTCCTCGTGGTACTGTTGAAGATGTGTTGGTTAAGGTCGGTGTTTTTGAATTCCTTGTGGATTTTGTTATTCTCGATGCTATGGGTGATACCGATGTGCCTTTGATTCTAGGACGACCTTTCTTAGCGACCTCTCGTGCTTTGATTGATGTCTATGGTGGTAGACTTACACTTAGGGTCGATAATGAATGCATGATCTTTGATCGTTCCAATGGCATGGAGTTCACATTGTCATACGTTAGTCATCATGATCCTAAGAATCCAAATGAGTTTACTTCGGCTACTAATAGTACTAACCTTGTCCGTCATAGTCTTGCGGAGTTGTTTGCACTTAGTGATGTGCATGAGAAAAATGTCGAAGTAAAGGAGACTCCAACTCTCGTGCTTCGAAAGACACCACCTAAGGCTAAGATAAAATGCATGAAGAAGCCACCCGAGAAGAACAAGGAAGCCACACCGGTTGGTGGGACGAGCAAATCTAAGAAGCCACCCGATGAGAGGAGCTACCCCAAGTAGTTTGGCCCCTTCTCCATTGCTCACACCTCATCATCCGGAAGACCCGAGCTCATACCTGATGTTGGTAAGATCCAGTTCAAGTTCCTTTTGCCACACGAAGGTAATGAATTCGACTTCAAGGAGGTGATGAGTTGGGATGGTTTTACTTAGCCTACTCCTTGTGCTATCGTCTAGCTAGAGACGTTAAAGAAGCGCTTCATGGGATGCACCCCATGTTATCTTTACTTTTTTACTTTTGTGTTTTTGTGTTCTTTTAGCTCTTTGAATAAGGTGTGGCAAGCACTTGGGAATCACTATTCACCAATGATCTCGATGGGACTCTCTCGTCACTCTTACCTCTTATGCTTCTCTCTACCAACGCGGTAATCTCGTTCTACCTTACTCTCTCTCTCTCTCTTGACCATTGAGGACAATGCTCATGCTAGTCGTAGGGGGAATTTGAGGTTTGGTATGATTGTTTGTCGGTAGAAGTAGAATGATATGCTTTAATAGTATGCATGTTCTTGATTGAATTCCAAGTTCCTCTAGCGTTGAATCGTTCGGTTCTTGACTTTTGGTGTCTTATTGACTTCAAGCTTTCGCAATGACGTTTAGGTTGTTCCACTTACAACCTATAACCAGCATTTCAACACTAATATCAAATGAGTCTAGGCCAGAACAGAGATTGGATCACTCTTGTAGTTTGAATTGATTGGCTTAGTACTTGTTTAAAACCCCTCGATAACACCGTTCTAAGATGATAAAGGCAATTAGAATTTCACCACATTTAGCCAAAAAGCCTACCCGAATAATTTTTCCTATAGGATAACCCCGTTTGAGCTTTGGCCTGTTTGTTGGCTTATGCACATTTTCAGCCCTACTCCATGTTTTTCATCATCTTTTTGATCCCTCGTGATTGTGGCTCGAGAGTAGACGAAAATCCAATTCGAAATATTTTATGGAAGTTATAACTGGCTAAGGATCAAGTGGCTAATGTGTGAAGAAAGGTTTATGTGTGAAGAAAGTGTTCAAGTTGTCAAATTCTTGAAGTGCCGAAAGAAAAGCTAGGCAAGCTCGACACCTAAGTGAAGTGTTGAGTTGAGCACTAGCATAGGCAAAGACTGTGAGCTAGGCAGGTCCAATGCCTAAGTGAAGTGTTTGGGTCGAGCACTAGTATGCAGTAAGTAAGTGGCGGAAGAAAAGCCTTCGAAGATGTCTTTGTGAAAGCAATCCTAGCTTGAGCGTGTAAAGTGCAGTTCTAGAGGTGGATGAAGTCGAGTCGATAGCCGCGTCACGATCACTCACCAATTCCCAAATATTTCCTACTTCCACCTAAACCGCATCATATCCGGAGTTATAAGACCTTTTGATTAGAGTTGGTGTTGTCGTGGTCGGATACTTTGTGAAGCAATTTTTTTTTCAGAATGATATTTGTCCTAATTAACTACTACTTGAAGTGTGCAGAAAATTGTGAGGTCTGGACTTGTTTGGTTGACGTTCTTGCATGTGTAGGTTAAGTTTGTTCATGGAACAGTCTTAGCCAAATTGTTAATTATTGAATCTCAATGTGACTGATCTTGTCATTTGTGAACTTCGATGCATTCTACTTCATTTTCTTGTGGACGAGCAAAAGCTTAGTCGCAGGGGAGTTTTATGTGACTATTTTCCATGCATTTTAGGCCTATGTTTAGCCTAAGAATCTTCCGTTTTGATCTTAAATTTCCATGCCTCATGCTATTATAGTTGTTTTGTGCAAAGTGCGCTTTTGTTGACCGGAAGCCGCTTTGGGGCCCAATTTGTTGTCTATAGGAGTTATTTTTGTGAAATTTCAGGCCTTGGCTCTGTAGTACAGATGGCAAGGAGCACATAGGAGAAAACAAGAGCTCAATCGGAGCTAGGACGAAGGAGTTGAGGCCAAAGCAAAGTCGAGATTAATGCAAATTTCTTCCAGCATTTATGAAGAAGTTCTCGGCGAGAACTTCCAATGTTCTCGCCAAGAACATTTGAAGGAATCAGTGCATTTGGATCATCGAGACTTCCAGGAGGATTTTAAAAAGAATTCTCGGAGAGAACTTTCAAAGTTCTCGCCGAGAACTTTAGTCTAATTCGACGTGCGTATAAAAGCACGACGCGACGAGAACTTTGAGATTCATTCTTTCATATTCGATCAATCGCGCCGACTCCACACTCCACACTCCTCTCATCAACGATCGCCACCTGCCACTCTTCTTCGATCATCCTCCATCAATCGACCCTAGAAGTGAAGATCAAATTGAAGGGAGGAGCTAAGGACCTTGGAGTAGAGCTTGAAGTGAAGGTTAGAAGATCATCCATGGAAGCTAGGGTGTTCCTCTCACCTCCAATTCAAGTTTCCTCCATGGCTAAGCTAGGCTAGACTTAGGGTTTAGCTTAGTGAGGGATGATCAAGCTAGGATAGAGAGATGATTGATTGAATTGAGTCTTCCATAGTTTTTGTGTAATGAATTGGTTCCTATCCTTGTGCTTGATTGCCATGTGAGCTTGATTGGTTACTATGGTACATTATAATGTCATTCAATGTATGAGAATTTTTGGATGATGTTGATTGAAGGTTTATGGATTGTAATTGATTGATTTGAGAGATGCAATTACTCAATTGCAACCATTTCTCATTTGATTTCCTTGTTGACATTTCTTCAAACACTTGGAGTGCATTTGGTTTTACATTCATTTAGTAGTTCAAAGACCTTATGTTTGTTAAACTTATGTTCTATGATTGACATGAGAGTGTCTTGCATTATTGCCTTGTGTTAGGAGTTGTTGATTAGGAGTTTAGGTGAGTAAGCATTACATTGAGCTAGTTTAAAGCACTCCATTCCTTTGATCGTATAGCGAGAGCATAGTTCATGTGGTCTAGGAGTAGTGAATCGATTGTGCGAGAGTTCATTGATTCTATACTAATGTTTTGCGTGGCCAAGGAACCACACATTGATGCTTGTGACTCAATCCATCTTTCATTGCTCTTGAGCTTGAGAAACTCCCGTACTAAGTTGACCTTCTTCTCTCTTGTTTGACCCTCAACTTTCCTTGTTTAATCTTTGTCTTGTTTGCTTTTGTTTGCTTAGTTCTTTCAAACCAAAACTCAATTTAAATGTTTAGACCATCCATGAATAGTGTGAGTAGTGGCCATTGAGAGAACCCCGTGGAAATACGACCTTGATTGTGTGAGTTGAAACTTGCACGTCAATAACATGTGTGAACTTATCAAACCAAGCTCGAGTAGCTTACTTTAGACCATACAAAAAGCGGCGAAGAAGACACACCACATCTCGAGAGCATTTATCATAACCCGGTGGACACTCCATATACACAGTTTCCTTCAAATCACCATGTAAAATAGCATTTTTACATCTAGTTGATATAGAGGCTAAGATTTTTTGGAAGCAAGGGCAAGTATATAGTCTAAACTGTTTGCGTCTTGGAAACCGGAGCAAACTTTTCCTCATAATCGATTCCATACTCCTGTTTAAAGCCTTGGGCGACCAAGCGAGCCTTGTACCATTCAACAGTACCATCAGGCTTATATTTAACTGTAAACACCCAACGACTACCAATGATAGATGTGGACGGAGGACGATCCATGATGTCCCAAGTGTCATTATGACGTAAAGCCTCAAGTTCTTCTAACATTGTCGCAACCCACTTGGGGTCAGCCGCAACCTGCTTATAGGACGTCAGAATGAAGACTAGATCAGCTGATAAAGCAATACGAGCAGTCAAGTAAGTGACATAATCTTGAAGCCGAGTCGGAAGATGACCAATGGTAGACCGAGTGGACCTGCAGGAAGGAGGAGCGTGCAAGGAAGATCCTGGCGAGCTAGAATCTAGATGAGTAGCATCCTCGAGAGTACTTGCCAACATGGGTGAATTATGCATGGTTGAATTCTGCATAAAATTGGTTACCACATGATCAGGTGCATAAGATTGGGTGGGAAAATCCAAACATCAATCTCATTGAACACATGCAAGCGAGAAAATGGAGGAGGTGAATCACTTGGTGGAGTTGAATAACATAAAATATGTTCTAAGAAAACCACGTGATAAGCTATTCGAACCCAACGAAGAAGAGGATCGTAACAAAGATAACCTTTGTGATGATCACTATACCTAATAAAAACACATCTAGCAGTGCGAGGATGAAGTTTCGTATGCTTGTGGAATGGAAGCAAAACAAAACAAAGGCAACCAAATATGCGCAACATCGAGTAGTTAGGTGGCCGAGAATATAAGACTTAATACGGAGAAAGATTACCAAGCACAAAGGAGATTTGTCGATTAATTAAGTATACCACAATATGAATAACTTCTGCCCAAAAGTTGGAAGGTATCCGTGACTCCAACAATAGAGCACGAGCAAGATCAAGAACATGTCGGTGCTTCCGCACCGCCAAGCCATTTTGTTCAGAAACACTCGTGCATGATTCTTGATGTAAAATGCCTTCCGACCGATAGAATTCTTGAAGTACATGGGAAGAGAACTCACCGCCCGGATTTGAACGAATGACCTTAATCGTTTTCCCAAACTATGTCTGAATCATTTTAACAAAATCAATTGCAACCTGTCAGAGATCAGATTTATGCCACAAAAAAAACCCAAGTGTAACGTGTCTAATGATCTATAAAAAGCGCAAAATAGCGATAGCCAAAATGAGAAAGAATCGGTGATGGTCTCCACAAATTAGTATGGATCAAATCAAATGGGTCTGAGATGTGAGTCCTGCTAGAAGCGAAACTCTGCTTCATAGTTTTAGCCGAAATACATGACTCACACCACGGGAAGGAGATGACACTAGCGAAATTCGTGTTGGTAACATATTTTTGCTGAACATAATACAAAGATGAGCGGAGTGAGGGTGCCCCAATCTAGAATGCCAAAGTTTCGAAGTAGCAATTGCATCAGTAGCCAAATAAATATGTCTCATGCAAATTGAATCCATATTAATCTCATCACTACACAAATTATAATCCAATGACAAAGTATCTGATTCAACCAAAGTTAATGAAGAAAAACAAGGAGAACTCAGAACATCCTGGTCACCAATTGCCACACCCTTTGCATCAATACCATGCGTCTTCTGATTGTGGAATTGATGTAGATAAAAATTGAGTCCCGCTTTACTTCCCCTCCCTATCACCCAACCCATTCTCAGATCCTGCACATCACAACCGGAGGGAGAGAAGGTAACCATACACCCATCATTTGTCAACTGTCCCACAAAAACCAAATTTGGAACAAGAGCTGGAATATGAAGAGTGTTACGAAGAGCTATATCCTTAGTAGAAACCGTGCCAACCCCATTAACTTTCAATTTTTTACCATTGCCAACCTCAAATGCAAGATTATGAATATGGACACATATACAAAAAAGAGACAAGTCAATCTTCATGTGAGTAAAGGCGGCAGAGTCCAAATGCTAAGTTTGTGAGTAACCTGATAGGTAGGCGGCCGAGAAGGCCGCTTGGAGAGCACTTGGCAACACACATTATTAACCATATTGAACAAGCACATCCAAGGAAGGGGTGATAACGATGTAAACATGGTATCAAATACTACCAAACAAGAGTAAGGTAGACTGAATTTCTCGGGGTTCTTCAAATCGTTTACTCAAAAGAATATGCAAATTATTCAAGTTTAAACAGGTTGTGCGTGGTGTGAGTTCCACGACTTCTAAACTATAATGTAAAAGGAAGATTCATTGAAAAAGGTTGACTAACAAATTGACAGACAAAGCTTAGACTCGAATCCCCCTAAGATACCAGGACATTGTCAATCACAAAACCAGAAGACTTTTGATTCTAATTCATTCAGTTCTCAGACACCACCATAACTCCTTACTCTTAGGTCTAAGTCCGTGAACGTTCGCTCTATCGGATCTAACTACCACGATTAATTAACCGTCTGTGTGTTCACTTCTGCAATGGAAAACTAACTGGTGCAATTGATTAAGTTTAGTGGGTTACTCTAGAAGCGGATTAACCCTAAATGGTTCCTACGAAAGGCACACTCCATTGAATAGGTTAATTGATTGATTGGATGTTCTAAAACAAGGTGGACGTTCACCAATTATCCTTATTTGAACAAGAATATAATCTAGGTGATCAAGCTAGAAAAGAAACACAACACGAAGAACAAATCAACTATGCAAGAGAAACTGTCTGAAATAAAATCTAATTACCGCCGATCCGTGGCCACTTTAAAGCCCCATGTCACTTAGGGTTCATCTAATCTAAGCTTAACAAGTTTAGCTTCTCATGTTTGAAATCAGAGAATCAAAGGCAACAAAGGAGTTCATCATACAAAGGAAGAACAGAGAAGAACTGTAAAACCTAATTCTGACTACTCTGGCGAAGCTTCGAACTCGAGAAATCTTCACTCCTAGCTCCGAGCACTCTGAGGTGGAAAGACGATGTCAGGATGTTTCCGGGAACTCTGAGATGCTCTCTAAACTCTATATATCTCTCTGAATATTCTCTATTGAATGGTATTCTATGAATTGGGGGAGTAGCGGCTGCTTGTATAGTTGCTTTCCTCGTCTCTGCTGGAAAAGGCTCAAGTTCTCAACGAGAATATTGAAGTTCTCACCGAGAACTTCTTTGTAAACTAAATTATGATTTGGGCCTAGGAATTTCATTAATTTCTTCATAGGTTCTTGGCGAGAACCTTGAAGTTCTGACCGATAACTTCTTTGTAAATCTCTGATTGAAGTTTGACGAGAATTTGTCTTCACTTCCTTAATACATTGTCGGTGAGAATGTAAGAGTTCTCGCCAAGAACTTAGGCATTGGGCAGGTGTATTGATTCTTCGATCGGTTTGACTTCTCCAATTGATTATGGGTCATTCGTCAAGGCTCCATCGCTTCTCGAACACGTCCGATAGCTACTTTTTTTACGACAAGACCTGTGTACTCAACGAGACACTAGAAAACACATCAAATAGACCCGAAACAGCCCAAAGTAACCAATTCGATATGAAATAGCGTTAATGAATGAAAACTCACTAAACTACCCAAAAATCCATGTTACAAGCAATGAAATATTGCTTAAACGAGGCTGGTAATCTTGATAAATCTAGTGTCATCAAACTACCCCACACTTAAGCTTTTGCTTGTCCTCAAGCAAATTAATTCAGAACACACTCAGGTTCACAACTGACAAGATTGATTAAGTTGAGATTCAAGTCTTGACAATGAATTTTAAACTGATACGCTTAGAACAAATAACCTAAACAGGTATACACATCAGCCAAACAAACCGGTCTCACTAATTCTCTGCACACAATAAGAAGCAATCGCCAATCGTGCACAAATCTAACCTAACTGACCAGACTTCCTCACACAGATAATATTTAGTACATGGGGGAACTCTCATACTCTGTGTTTAGGGACATGTTTATGCTCTCAATCACTTTCTCGATCTAATTATGTCATAGGTTTGCATTTCGACCACAATCTCCACCACTGTGACAACACCAGAAACTAGTCAAAAGGACTTTGCAAGGGACTGTAACGATCCTACACTACAAGGGTTTATGATGAATGGATGAAGGGATGTATGATGATGATGGCTTTGGTGAGGTGTAGCAATTGACTAACTTCCCTCGAATCAGGACCTATGGATTCCTACCATCTAACCAGGCAAGGGGTGGAATAATGTACGCTCGTCCTATGATACTCATGTGATCCTCCACAGCTGCCCAAATGCCAACAGGTATTCCTACACCCCCACCAGGGTCACCAGTCAAGGGTCGGACCCTAGGGCCATACAAGAAGCGCCTAGGGCCAAGGAAAGCTCACAACCAAGCCCTCCATCCCTTCTTGAGACAAAGATATGTGACCAAGTACAGTCTCAGGCCTCCACCAACAGCCAGGCAAGCAAGGATGAGAGTGAGGCCACGCCAAGCCTTGATGCTGGCCAAAGCCCCAGGTCCAGGCCTCGGGCCAAGCCTAAGGCCAAGTGCAGCCCCGAGCTGAGGGCCTCAATTAGGCCCTAGCCTAAGTCCCACGAACCCTGGAAGCAAAGAGGAGCTTTGGGACCCTTTGGAGGCATTTCTGGAGCAACGCCGAAGGAAGAAAGAGAAAGGCCTGACTGGAAGAGGCTGGAGCCCGAAGCCAAGCTCCCTCACGAGCCTGATCAAGGCCTAGTACCTAAACTAGGTCCCAGGACAAATGGCATGAGCCTCGGACCAGAACCAGCCATTGGAGATCCTCTGAGAGCATTTCTGAAGACCAGTCAGGAGCGGAAAGCTAAAGGCCTAGCCAGAAATGAAGAAGGACAAGTCCTGATGCAGCCCCGGGCGCCAGGCGCCATAGAGGAGCACTTTGACCCGAGCCAACAAATGGCTCGGGCCTTTTGGGAATTTCCAATGGCCCTAGATATTCTGAAGACCCAGGATCCACCTCCAACAGACGGTGTTGCATTTGGAGGAGAAATGAAGGAGGAGCCACGTAGGGAAGTGCTCATACACGATCCGGGTCCATACATGCAATCCCACCGAGCAGAGGATTCCCATCCGGACCAGGAATCCCTGCTGTCACGGCCAGAAGACCATGTTCCTAAGTCCCTCTAGGACTTGGACACGAGGGGAACGCCTAATCCGAGTCAGAATCCCTGCCCAGTCAGCCCAAGACTTGCCCTATCGGCCACGGATGCTGCCCGAATTTTGCCGGTTTTGCCTATTTAGGCTTATTACTTCGATTCCAAGACTTCTTTTGACTTGTTTTGTGCTTTCCTTTCTAGTCTTTGATAAGTAGGGATATTTCAAGTATTTTAAGAGTCCTGGTTAGTATTTAGATTATTTTAATTCTAGAATAGGAAGTAGTTAATAAGGAGGAGAGCTTGTTCCCTCCCTATATAATGAGGCTGCCGGCCACCCTGTATTCAGACTTTAATCAATCAATAAACCCCCTTCAGAAATTTGTTCTAAACCCTTCGAGTATTTTCTTGATGCATTACTAAAGGTTAGGCTTATCGTCAAGAGCATCCATCTCTTGAAGTGGCGCCATCAACTTGATATTTGTGGTTCCTAGCTTCTTTATAGCTAGTGGGTCAAAGTCCTCTATCCGCCCCAGTTCCATAGGTTCTTCACGAGTGCTAGGAGATCAGCTTGTGGTGTTTAAGGGTCGTCTGCCCACGGTTGCAGCGGTTCACATCAGATACCCTCAAGTAACCTAGCACTTTTATTTAAATACTTTTTTCGAATTTTCTTTTTCTTTCTTTCTACATTTAATTGCTTTCGTTCTTCCATATGTAGGGAGAAGAACATTTTAAACTATCGAATCTACTACTTTGACTTGAACTTTTTGAACTTTTTCTTTGTGTTTTTATGTTTTCTATTTTTTTTCTTTTAGTGCTAAATTTTTTGAGTTGCTAGAGGGGTTTACACGTCTGTATATACTAGCTAAGACCACTTGTTTACTGGCTATAGGCAAGTCACCACAGACTGAATTCCGGTTAATTAATCTCAAACTACTACCACATGGGATCAACGGGGTGAACAAGAACATGGGAAATGGCTGTTATGTAATATCGAACCGAAAGAACAGGCCAAGCACAAGGGTTTACACCTAAAGGGATTAATATCGGGATAGCTTATAGTTTAAGTAGCAATTCTAGGTGCCTCTATCCTCCTAGTACTTGTGTTATCGTGTGGTCTCGAATAGGTCTCATACAAATTTTAATTCATTTAAAGTACGAGAAAGCCACTAAAAAGAATTAAAGTTGCTAGTTATGTGCAACGGATAAAAAACTTGACGTGCAAATAATCAACTCACAAAGTCAAGGTCGTATTTCCACGGGGTTCTCTCAACAGCCACTACTCACATTACTCGACGGTCAAAACATTTAAATTGAGTTTTGTTTTGATAACAATGACTCAAAGGCATAAACTGAACAAGTAACTAAACATCAACTAACAAGGAAAGTTGAGGGTCAAACAAGAGAGAGGAAGGTCAACTTAGTAAGGGAGTTTCTCAAGCTCAAGAGCAATGAAAGATAGATTGAGTCACAAGCATCAATGTGTACTTCCTTGGCCACGCAAAACACTAAAATAGAATCAACGAACTCTCGTACAACCGATTCACTACTCCTAGACCACAAAAACTATCCTCTCGCTATACGAACAAAGGAATGGAGTGCTTTAATAAAGCTTAATGTAATGCTCACTCACCTAAAATCTTAATCAACAACTTCTAACACAAGGCAATGATGCAAGACACTCTCATGTCAATCAATGAACATAAGGTAACAATCATAAGATCTTTCAACTACTAAATCAATGTAAAACCAAATGCACTCCAAGTGTTTGATGAAATGTCAACAAGGAAATCAAATGAGAAATGGTTGCAATTGAGTAATTCAATCTCTCAAATCAATCAATTACAATCCCTAAACCTTCAATCAACATCATCCAAAAATTCTCATACATTGAATGACATTAAAATGTACCATAGTAATCAATCAAGCTCACATGGCAATCAAACACAAGGTTAGGAACCAATTCATTACACAAAGACTATGGAAGACTCAATTCAATCAATCATCTCTCTATCCTGGCATGATCATCCTTCACTAAGCTAAACCCTAAGTCTAGCCTAGCTTAGCCATGGAGGAAACCTAAATTGGAGATGAGAAGAACACCCTAGCTTCCATGGATGATCTTCCAACCTTGCACTTCAAGCTCTACGTACTCCAAGGTGAGAGGCTTTCTTAGCTCATTTCTTCAATTTAATCTTCAATTCTCTTAGGTTGAGAGGCGGATGATGAACGAGAATGGAGGTATTGGCGATCGGTGTTCGAGTGTGTTTAATTGTGTCGAAGCATCCAGTGTAATCCAATAATCCCCCAATCCAATTACTCGCGCTGCTTATATACGATTTGCCAAAAAAGACTAAAATTCTCGGCGAGAACTTTGAGAGTTCTCGCCGAGAACCTCCTTGCAAATACTTATGGATAATGGCAACGCGTAACAGCTTGAATTCCTTAAATGTTCTCGGCGAGAACTCTAGTAGAAATACTGTGCAGGAATCTCAATTTTGCTGTGGCCTTAACTCCTCCGTCCTAGCTCCGATTGAGCTCCTGTTTGCTCCTATGTGCTCATTGTCATCCGTACTAAGCCCAAAAATGCGCAAAGATAACTCCGATAGACAATGAAATGGGTCTAAAAGTGGCTTCCGGACAACAAAAGTGTACTTTGCACAAAACATCTCTAAAAGCACCAAAGCCATGGCATAACACGATCAATCATGGGAGTTTCTTAGGTTAACTGTAGGTTTAAAACACAAGTAAAAACATCACATCAAAGCTCACAACAGGTTGCTAGTCGGATTTGATCATTTTCATGCAATTCAAGGTGACACTACAAGCGTGATTCTAATTTATGTTCTGACCAGGTTCATTTAGCATCAATGCAGGCAAGTTGGTTACAGGTTCTAAGTTAAGCAGTTGACGTTGTAATGCGTGCAGTCAAATAACTAATCTACCAAGGTAGACTAGATCGTATTCTACTCGAGGTCTCTTCTTCTTGTCTACTCAAATATGTTGGCAAATTACTCAGGTTTAAACAGGTTGTGCGTGGTGTGAGTTCCACGACTTCTAATCTAATGAACAAAGGAAAATAAAAGGCAGAAATAGTAAAAAGGTTGACTAACAGGACGATAGACGAGCTTAGATTTCGCCCCTTAGATCACCAAGGCAACGACAATCACAAGACCAGCGTTTTTCAATTCTAATTCAATCGGTTTCTATACACCACCATAACTCCTTACCCTTAGGTTTAAGACTGGCGAACGTTCGCTCTATCCGATCTAACTACCAAGATTAATTAGCCGCCCGGGTACGGTCACCTCTCGCAACGACTTAATTAACTGGTGCAATTACTAACGATTTATGAGTTACTCTTGTAGTGGATTAACCCTAATCGGTTCCTACGAAAGGCACACTCCAATTATAAGGTTAACTGGTTGAATTGATGTTTTAAAGAGAGGCGAGCGTTCGCTTCTATCCTCATCTTAACAAGAATCTAAACTAGGCGATCAAGGAAGACAAATTTATGCGCCAAAGCAGGGAAGCTATCTGGCGACTAACCCTAGCTTGCATAAACTTAATCTAGGCGATCAACCAGAGAAGAAACATAAACAATCAAGAACAAAACAACCATGCAAAGAGAAACTGATTGAACTTCGAATCTAATTACCGCCAATCCGTGACCGCTTTAAAGCCCTGGATCACTTAGGGTTCATCTAATCTAAGCTCTACAAGTTTAGCTACTCATAACGATAACAGAAGAATCAAAGGCAACAAAGGAAATCATCATACAGAGGAAGAACAGATAAGAACTGAAAAACCTAATTCTGACAACTCCGGCGAAGCTTCGATCTCCTGGATCTTCAACTTTAAGCTCCGAGCTCTCCGAGGTGGAAGGATGGCGTCACGATCTCTCCACGATTCTTCGAACTCTCTAAACTCTATCTATCGACCCTAAGGTCGTGGCTAATCAGCCAAAATTCGTGTATATCTAATCTGGCTTCAAAAAGTCTATATATAACCCCAGAAACCCTTTACAAGTTGGAAAAGGCTGAAAATTAGGGTTTCTGCCCGGATTTTCAAAGGAATTTTTGCCGAAAACATCACCAGATTTTCGCCGAAAATGTTAGTTAAAAACCAGCTCCAACTTGTTTCGATGATTCCCGCTCTGTTTGAACTCCGATTTGGTCCCCGTTTGAAGCGCTGGACTCGTGAGAGAGTCCTCTATAATGTGGTAACCTGGAGGCTCAACATAAAAGCTCAAAAAAAGGGTAAAAATATCCAATAAATGGACAATGTATGCACTAGGAGCCTAGAATTACATAATAAACACATTTTCACCAAATATTCATCAGAATCGCATCAAAGGGGAATGAAATGTTGCTTAAATGGGGATGAAAATCACGTCAAATTGAGTGTCATCAGCAGTCTAAGCATCATTGTGAAACATTGAAGTCAACTTAACATCAAAAGTCAAGAACCAAGTAATTCTATGCTAGAGGAATAGAAATGCACCACGAAATCACAGAAAAACAAACAAGATCATGCATAGTTTTCTAGGATCCTACCCCACACTTAGATCGTTCTGTGTCCTTACATGACTAAAATAGAGTAGAGTTATCATGAAAACCTAGAAGGTGATGGTCGATGTCGAGGATGAGGTGGAACCCAGAGCGGAGTGAAGCAGCTACAAAAGTTCTACAAAACAAAGACAACAAAGAGATCAAAAGGAAACCTGGACAAGTGTCCCGGATCCACACAGAAGAAAATTGAAACGAAGAAGCTTAGGGGAATTTTAAAAATATTTTAACTCTGATTTTATTTTCAAAATTATTCTCACATAGCCTAAAGTTCTCGCCAAGAATACTGAAGTTCTCGGCGAGAACTTATTTGAAAATGAATTTGAAAACTCGACGAGAAAATAAACTGACTCAGACACCAACTTCTCGCCGAGAACATGGAAGTTCTCGGTGAGAACTTCTTTGCAAAGATTTTCAAAACTGGGACGAGAGAAACTTAAAACGACAGATAACCACCTTCTCCCCGAGAACATTAAAGTTCTCGACAAGAACTCTTCACCTGGCAGAACATTAAAAAGGACAAAAATTAAAACAACTGACACTTTGACTCCCCCGAACCCGACTCGAACGACGAAAAAAACTGACTCAAATAAATCAAAATTGACTCCGGCTGTGGGTTGCCTCTCACGAAGCGCTCTCGTTGACGTCCTTGAGCTGGACGATACCTGGATGACGATCAAGAGGCGTCCCAACTCAGAATTTCTTTCACGCTTCCATCAGAATCCTTGAAGTACAGCTTCGGTGTACCTTCGGTTAATAGGAATCACCTCCCATTGATGTGAGTTAATTGAGTTCGTCCATCGGGGAGATGTCTGGTAACTTTGAATGGCCCGAATAAGTCCTTCAAGTGTACGTCTTGTCCGGTGGCTTGGCGGATAATGGCGGAGTAACTGGCTTCCAAGCCACCTTATTTTTCACTTTGCTCCTTTCTTTACTTCGCCAGGTTCTCTAGCTCGTGGCGATTCAGGTGGGTGTCTTCGGTGCCTCATTTGTCTTTGGCTTCTGTGCTTGGGCCTCATTCTTCGGATGGCTAACTTGTTTAGTTCCTGTCATACATATCTTTGAAGAAACACTAGAAATGTCATTAGTACTAGAGTTGACCGAGGCCAACTCCACAGTATCAATTGATAAACAATGTGCATCTTCCTTAGGAATGTATTTCATACCGTCCTTGAGGTGGAACGTCACACTATCCTTTCCGACCCTTAAAGCCAACGAGCCATTCTGAACATTGATGGTCACGCCGGCTGTTGCCAAAAATGGTCGGCCTAGGATGAGGGTAACGTCCCTCTCTCGGGTATCCATAACAACAAAATCAGCTAAAATAGTAAAAGGACCAAAAAAGACAGTCACATCCTTTATTATTCCCCTAGGTGCTTTAACAGATCTGTCAGCTAACACCAGATGCATACTAATCGGTTTCAATTTACCTAGATTTAATTTTTCATATAAGCATGCAGGCATGACATTAATAGAAGCACCTAAATCAGCTAAGTTGTGATCAATTTGAATACCCTTGATGGTGCAAGGTAAAGTAAAAGAACCAGGATCGCTACACTTAGTTGGGGGAGGTATAGATGGCGTGTGGCAGGGGTCAGCGGAGCACTCATCGTTAAGAGAGACGGAAGGCGCCTCTTCCTTCTTCTTGTTCTTTGTGATGTCCTTCATGACTTTTCCAACCTGTGGTATCATCTCCATGGCATCAGTGTCTAGTATTTTTATCTTTGTGTTCTTCAAGACCGAATACCATCTCTTGTACTGGGTGTCAAGGGTCTTTAGCTTCATAGCCTTAGGGAACGAGATCGTAGGGTGATAAAGAGCAAAAGGTGGCTCAAGAGCTGGTGTTAAGGGAGGCAAGGTAGTCATATCCTTCTCTTCTTCTTTGTCCTCTTCCTCGATCTCTGCATATCAATGGCTATGGCATCAGGAATCATGACCGGATCGGGAGCTGTAGGACCAGCTAGTTTCTTACCACTTCTTGTAGAGATGGCCTTGATATATTCCTTCTTGGGGTTTGGATCTTTCTGGTTTGGTAATTGAGGACCACTAGAGAGGAGGCTAATGATGTTGTTGAGCTGATCTTCCATCCTCTGACCTTGAGCCATCTGGCCTTGATTCAAGGCGGCTTGAGCTTTGAACTTTGCATCATAGTCGTCAAGCCTTGTCATAATTAGGTCGAGCTTTTTATCTATCTCGCTCTCCCTATTGCCTTGTGGTGCTGACCTTTGATGTTGTTGTCCACCGGTGAATCCAGGTGGTCCTTCATTGCTGTTATTGAAGTACTAATTTTGGCGGCTTCCAGGTGTTGTACTATAATTACCCTAATTCCAGTGAGGTGGCTAGTAAGCTCCACTTGGTTGATTAGCCGGCTTTTTTTCTTGGTATGACCCAGATGGTCGCTTGTTCTGATTTTGGTTAGCCCCGGAGTTATAAGAAGGATGCTCTTGGAAGCTTCCTTATTGTTGAGGTTGTCGGTATTGGCGGTAGTTGGTATACCCTTGTTGGTTGTTGGGGAAACCCTGACCAACAAACTCAACCTCTTCCACTGACCAAACACCTGCTTTCCCAAAATTCTGGCAACAGCCTCCATTATGAGCACAAGCACCACACCATTCACAATCAGCAACATAGACAGAGGTTGAAGAGGATTGATGGGTGTGACAGCTTTCTTCATGTGCTTCTGAACTTCTGCCTTAATCTGTTCTTCAAGACCCAACTGACTCTTAGCTCCTTCGGATTGCCTTCCCAATTCATGGACTTGGAGGCACAGCTAGCAAAGTGAAGTAGAGCAGCTTATGGTGTAAGGATGGTGCAATCTCCTTCAACCAAGGAGTTGACCCATTTGGCGGACTCATCATTCATATCTCGAGCAAACTTCTCAGCTAGTTGTCTTTGCTCGAAACCGTGATGAAGGCAATTGTAGAGGAGTTCTTGGAATTCATTCCAAGCATCATATAAGCTTACTCCATCATTCTGGATGAACCTGGCAATGCTGTCTTTGTAGGTCGTCGTTATGGATGGAGGAAAGTACTCCTCAACAAAGTCTTGGGCGAGATCGTCCCAAGTAGTGTAGTGATTGGGTGGCTTGCTGTTAAGCCACCTCTTGGTGGCGCCTCGAAGTGAGAATGGGAATGATCGCAAGCATAAGGTGTTCTTGTCGAGATTCCCACTCTTGAAAGTCTCGCACATGGAAAGGAAGTCCGCTAGGTGAGTGCATAGGTTGTCGTGCAGCTTCCCTTCAAATTGAACATCCTAGAGATCATTCCCAGGAAGGGGATTTTGATCTCATAGTCAGGATCTGCTTCATTAACCGGGACGGAGATGCTTGACCGAACACTAGTCGCGTTCGGCTTGTTATAATCCGCCATGGTACGTTGAACAGGAGATGGCGGTGGTGGTGGTTGTCGACCCCATTCTGGGAGAGGGTGGCGGCGAGTCTGAATGAACGGACAGTGTAGGTGAAGAAGAGGAGTTCTCCTTCAACTCCTCAACTTTGATGGGGGTGAAGGATGGGGGTGGCTCGATTGTCACTTGCTTATTTGCTTGTTGTTGCTTGGTCGGTGCAGAACTGCTTGGCTTGTCTGAGCTCTTAGTCTTTTCAGTCTTGAGCTGAGAACGAGTGAGAGGGTGGTTCATATACATGCATTCAACCTACAAGTCAACAAAAACAAGAACAACCGGTGTAACATTGAAGTGTGATGGAAAGTGATAAAATGGAAGGTAGAAGAATAAATGCCAACTCTTCTTTCAAACAATAGAGAAGAGTCCCCGCAATGGCGCCAATTTGATAACGATGTAAATAGGGTATCAAATACTACCAAACAAGAGTAAGGTAGATCAAATTTCTCGGGGTTCTTCAAATCGTTTACTTAAAGGAATTTGCAAATTATTCAAGTTTAAACAGGTTGTGCGTGGTGTGAGTTCCACAACCACTACAACAGAACGGGGATTTCTAAAGTATAATGCGAATGAAATGAAATTGAATTAAAAGGAAGATTGATTGAAAAAGGTTGACTAACAAATTGACAGACAAAGCATAGATTCGAATCCCCTAAGATTACCAGGATATTGGCGATCACAAAACCGACGACTTTTAATTCTAATTCATTCAGTCCTCAGACACCACCATAACTCCTTACCCTTAGGTCTAATTCCGCATATGTTCGCTCTATCGGATCTAACTACCATGATTAATTAACCGTCAGTGCGTACACTTCTGCAACAAAAAACTAACGGGTGCAATTGATTGAGTTTAGTGAGTTACTCTAGAAGCGTATTAACCCTAAATGGTTCCTACGAAAGGCACACTCCATTGAATAGATTAATTGATTGATTTGATGTTTTAAAAAAAGGCGGGCGTTCGCCAAATATCCTTATTTGAACAAGAATCTAATCTAGGTGATCAAGTTAGAAAAGAAACACAACACGAAGAACAAATCAACTATGCAAGAGAAACTGTCTGAATTAAAATCTAATTACCGTCGATCCGTGACCGCTTTAAAGCCCCGGGTCACTTAGGGTTCATCTAATCTAAGCTTAACAAGTTTAGCTACTCATGTTTGAAATCAGAGAATCAAAGGCAACAAAGGAGTTCATCATACAAAGGAAGAACAGAGAAAAACTGTAAAACCTAATTCTGATGACTCCGGCGAAGCTTCAAACTCGAGAAGTCTTCACTCCTGGGTTCGAGCATTCTGAGGTGGAAATACGGTGTCAGGATCTCTCCGGGAACTCCGAGATGCTCTCTAAACTCTATTTATCTCTCTTAATATTCTCTATTAAATGGTATATTATGAATTGGGGGAGTAGCGACTGCTTATATAGTTTCTTTCCTCATCTCAGCTAGAAAACGCTCAAGTTCTCGGCGAGAATACTGAAGTTCTCGCTGAGAACTTCTTTGTAAACTAAATTCTGATTTGCGCCGAGGAATTTCATTAATTTCTTCATAGGTTCTCGGCGAGAACGTTCTCGTCGAGAACTTCTTTGTAAATCTCCGGGTGAAGTTCGACGAGAATTTATCTTCACTCCCTTAATACATTGTAGGCGAGAATGTAAGAGTTCTCGCAGAGAACTTAGGCACTGGGCAGGTGTATTGATTCTTCGATCGGTTTGACTTCTCCAATTGATTTCAGGTCATTCGTCGAGGCTCCATCGCTTCCCGAACACGTTTGATAGCTACTTGTTTGACGGCAAGACTTGTGTACTCAACGAGACACTAGAAAACACATCAAATAGACCTGAAACCGGTCAAAGTAACCAATTTTGTATGAAATAGCGTTAATGAATGAAAACTCACTAAACTACCCCAAAAGTTGTATTACAAGCAATGAAATGTCGCTTAAATGGGGCTGATAATCACGATAAATCTAGTGTCATCAAGGGGAATTAGAAGAAACAATTGAGGAAGAAGCATCAGTAACCATGCTAGTTTGATCAACTAGAAAAGCGGAGTAGAACCACTAGCAGCACGTCTTGCTGATGCTGCACTTTTAGCGGTATCAAATAACTACCAAGCTGGAAAGCTAGGGTAGATCGTATTCCAGGGGTTTCTTCTAATCGACTACTCCAAGAAGCTGGCAATTTATTCAGGTTTAAAACACGTTGTGCGTGGTGTGAGTTCCACGACTTCTAATCTAATAAACAAAGGAAAATAAAAGACAGAAAGATTAAAATGGTTGACTAACAGGAAGATAGACGAACTTAGATTTCGAATCCCCCTTAGATCACCAGAGCAACGGAAATCACAAGATCAGCGGTTTTCAATTCCCATTCAATCAATTACTAAGACACCACCATAACTCCTTACCCTTAGGTTTAAGACCGGCGAACGTTCGCTCTATCCATTCTAACTACCAAGATTAACTAGCCGCCCGGGTACGGTCGCCTCTCGCAACGACTTAATTAACTGGTGCAATTACTAATGATTAATGAGTTACTCTTGCAATGGATTAACCCTAACCGGTTCCTACGAAAGGCACGCTCCAATTATAAGGTTAATTGTTCAATTCGATGTTCTAAAGTAAGGCGAGCGTTCGCTTCTATCCTTAGCTTAACAAGAATCTAATCTAGGTGATCAATCCAGACAAGAAACATAAACAATGAAGAACAAATCAAACATGAAAGAGAAACAGATTGAACTTCGAATCTAATCACCGCCGATCCGTGACCGCTTTAAAGCCCTGGGTCACTTAGGGTTCATCTAATCTAAGCTCTACAAGTTCAGTTACTCATATCAGAAACAAGAGAATCAAAGGCAACAATGAAGATCATCATACAGAGGAAGAACAGATAAGAACTGAAAAACCTAATTCTGACGACTCCCGCGAAGCTTCAATCTCCTGGAACTTCAACTTTAAGCTCCGAGTTCTCCGAGGTGAAGGATGGCGTCACGATCTCTCCACGGATCTTCGAACTCTCTAAACTCTATCTATCGACCCTAGAGTCGGCTGACTCTCAAAAGTCTGATTCGTGAAAATATGAATAATGATTCTTCCCTTCCTTTGGGCCGCCGGTTTAAGTATTTATACTTAAACCCTAAGTCGCCGGATTTGTTCTATTATTTTCGCCGAAAATAAGGATTATTTTCGCCGAAAATTCCTTTGTAAATTGCTGCTTCCGTCGGCTGATTTCTTCATAACTTTTCGGCGAAAACATTATAGTATTTTCGCCGAAAACTTCAGTGCAATTCAGCTCATTCCGTCTGTGGGTTTTCTGAAGGTATTTTCGCCGAAAACTTCATAGTGTTTTCGGCGAAAAACATTGTGCTGGGTAGTTGGATCTCCGGTTCTGACTCTGGTTTGATTTTTGGTTCGATTCCGGTTCACTCCTTGAGGTCTTGAACACGTCTGTGGCTACATAAATGATGGCGGAAACCTGTGCTTTCACAAAAATACTAGAAAACCATCAAATAGACCAAAAAAGGGCCAAAGTAACCAAATCGGTAGGAAATAGGGTAGTTGAGTGAATATTCGCTATTTTACCCCTAAAACCACGTTTCAAGCAAGGAAATGTCGCTTAAATGAGGCTGATAATCACGTCAAATCGAGTGTCATCAATACCCCACACTTAAGCTTTTGCTTGTCCTCAAGCAAACTGAACTAGAACACACTCAAATTCACAAATGACACGAGATTCAATTCTAACAATTTGGTTTAGACTGTTCCACGTAGAAAAAGTGACCTACACATGCACGAACATCAACCAAATAAGTTTTCGATCTCACTGTTTTCTGCACACTTCAAGTAGTAGTTTTAACAAAGCTCGTTTCTTGGTAAAACAATTATCATAATTAACCGACTACGATAACACCAATTCTAATCAAAAAGACTTTAAGCTCTAGCCATGATGTGGACGCGGAGGTAGGAAAAGTGACGTGGCTATCGATTCGACTTCATCCGTTTCTAGATCTGTACGTTACATGTTCTAGCTAGGACCGATTTAAACAACAATTAATTTCAAGTTTTGACTTCTTCCTTTAATTTATTTACTGCATACTAGTGCTTGATACCAAACACTTCACTTAGGTGTTGGACCTGCCTAGCTCATAGTATTTGTGCTTATGCTAGTGCTCAACCCGAACACTTCACTTAGGTGTCGGGCTTGCCTAGCTTTTTTTTTCAGCACTTTAAAGAACTTTACATTGATTTGCACAACTCGAATTTCACCACTCAAACACTTGATTTATCGATTTAACCACTTGATCCTAGCTAGTTATAACTTTTTACACGAGATTTCGAATTGAATTTCCGCCTAATCTCTAGCCACAATCACAGGTGATCGAATATGGAGTGAAAAACATGGGAGAAGCTAGCATTTATCATCTTAGAATGGTGTTATCGAGCTTTGTTATTAATAAGCAAAATAGTTTAATTGATTCAAATTTCAACTACCGAAGTGATTTATGATCTGTTCTGACCTAGACTCATTTAATATCAGTGCCAACACGTTGGTTACAGGTTCTAAGTGGAACAGTCTAGACGTCATTGTTCAAAATTGAAGTCAATTTAACATCATAAGTCAGGAATTGAGCAATTCTAATGCTAGAGAAACTGGAAAGGCACTGAGAAACACAAATACACAATTAAGGGCAATCAAGTTCATGCAAGGTTCTCTAGCATCCTACCCCACACTTAAATCGTTCTGTGTCCTCACAGGACTAAACTAGAGTAGAGAGATACGAAGAACCTGTGACGAGATGGTCGGTGTAGGGGATGAACACGGAGCGTCCGGAGCAGAGCGGAGTAGCTACTCAAGATCCTACAAAACAAAAACAACAAAAAGATCAAAAGGATACCGGGACAAGTGTCCCGGATCCACACATAATAAAAGTCAAACAAAGACGGTTAGGGGAATTTTGAAAATATTTTGACTCTCTTTAAGTGGAGGATTGGGTGGTTTTCAAAATAGTTTTCGGCGAAAATAAGAGGGTGTTTTCGCCGAAAATTTTAGTTCAAATGCACTGCCGGTTTTTCAAGTGTGTTTTCGCCGAAAGTAACCATATGTTTTCGCCGAAAATAAGCGTTAAAATCACTACCTGGTTTTCAAGTTCAATTTCGCCGAAAACATTATAAATTTCGGACCGAAAATATGAAACAGGGAGATTCAGTTAAAACCAAAAGGCGATTTCGCCGAAAATGGGGTTGAATATTCGCCGAAAATTTTGAACTACTCTGGTGAAAATATTTTCGCAAAACTGGCCAACTTCAGAAAATCACAGTTAAATCCACAAAAATCGGAACGACCTCACTCAACTTGCGACTGACTCTATGACACACAGATTCTACACGAAAAATAATATATCAAACAAACTGACACTTTTGGCTCCCCTGAATCGACTCTAAAATACTAAGTTCGACAAAAAATTAAAAACAGACTCCAGCCGTGGGTTGCCTCCCACGAAGCGCTCTCTTTTAACGTCCTTGAGCCGGACGGTACCTGTTAGGGACCCCAACTCAGAAGCTCCTTGAAGTCAATCGTCTTCTTCAAGGTGTGCGGTTGAGTGCCATGTAGCACTCTAGAAGGGTGATGCAGCCGGTAGTGCTCCAATAGATCGCGGTTCTGGTTGGATGACCAATTCTTCTTGAATTCTCCTTCTGGAGGAGGAAAGAGGTAGTACGGCGTGGCATGGTCAATGAGCTCCATCTTCTCCACCTGATGCTCATCAAGAGGTCTCTCAGGATCGAGTGTGTATACTTCCAAATCCTTGACGTCTTCGATTCCCACGTGCTCGTCTCTGGCTTGATCTATAGGTTGACTTGGCGGAAACTCAATTGAGGATATCTCCTCGATTTCTTCGTGCTCCTCTTCAGCTTCAACTTCAAGATGGATTGGCTCTATGTCTTCATCAACCACCACCGCCAAGGATTCTTCTAGCTCATAATAGTCATGGATAGGATCATCATCTTCTTCTTCGAACAGCTCTTGAGCGTCTTCTGTCATTAACTGCTTTGGTTGCTCGAGCTTGATGTCCGTCGCGAGATGAGCTTGTAGCATTGAAGAGATATTATCCAAGGCAGATTGGGTTCTCGACGAGCATTGTTGATGTTCATGAAGCATCTCTTGGTTATCTCTAGCGCCTCTTCGATGCTCTTGTTGGTGTGTCTCTTGGTAACCTTGTAGCATTGAAGAGATTTTATCAAAGAGGGAGTCAAATCTCGCCGTTTGTTGTTGTTGTTGATGTAGCATCTCTTGGTAATCCTCAATATTCGGTGCTCCATTGACGCGCCACTCTTGGTACTGGTCATCCCACCTGTAATCCTGCATAATCAAAACTCAAAAGCACTACCCAGGTAAATCATGGAAATATGGAGGAAAATTAAATGGTAAGGCGGAAAGGTAGAAGAATAATTTGCCAACTCTTCTTTCAAACAATTAGAAGAGTCCCCAGCAACGGCGCCAATTTGATGCTGCAGTTTTAGCGGTATCAAATAACTACCAAGCTGGAAAGCTAGGGTAGATCGTATTCCAGGGGTTTCTTCTAATCGACTACTCCAAGAAGCTGGCAATTTATTCAGGTTTAAAACACGTTGTGCGTGGTGTGAGTTCCACGACTTCTAATCTAATAAACAAAGGAAAATAAAAGACAGAAAGATTAAAACGGTTGACTAACAGGAAGATAGACGAACTTAGATTTCGAATCCCCTTAGATCACCAGAGCAACGGAAATCACAAGATCAGCGGTTTTCAATTCCCATTCAATCAATTACTAAGACACCACCATAATTCCTTACCCTTAGGTTTAAGACCGGCGAACGTTCGCTCTATCCGTTCTAACTACCAAGATTAACTAGCCGCCCGGGTACGGTCGCCTCTCGCAATGACTTAATTAACTGGTGCAATTACTAATGATTAATGAGTTACTCTTGCAATGGATTAACCCTAACCGGTTCCTACGAAAGGCACGCTCCAATTATAAGGTTAATTGTTCAATTCGATGTTCTAAAGTAAGGCGATCGTTCGCTTCTATCCTTAGCTTAACAAGAATCTAATCTAGGTGATCAATCCAGACAAGAAACATAAACAATGAAGAACAAATCAAACATGAAAGAGAAACAGATTGAACTTCGAATCTAATCACCGCCGATCCGTGACCGCTTTAAAGCCCTGGGTCACTTAGGGTTCATCTAATCTAAGCTCTACAAGTTCAGTTACTCATATCAGAAACAAGAGAATCAAAGGCAACAATGAAGATCATCATACAGAGGAAGAACAGATAAGAACTGAAAAACCTAATTCTGACGACTCCCGCGAAGCTTCAATCTCCTGGAACTTCAACTTTAAGCTCCGAGTTCTCCGAGGTGAAGGATGGCGTCACGATCTCTCCACGGATCTTCGAACTCATCTATCGACCCTAGAGTCGGCTGACTCTCTAAAGTCTGATTCGTGAAAATATGAATAATGATTCCTCCCTTCCTTTGGGCCGCCGGTTTAAGTATTTATACTTAAACCCTAAGTCGCCGGATTTGTTCTATTATTTTCGCGAAAATAAGGGATTATTTTCGCCAAAAATTCCTTTGTAAATTGCTGCTTCCGTCGGCTGATTTCTTCATAACTTTTCGGCGAAAACATTATAGTATTTTCGCCGAAAACTTCAGTGCAATTCAGCTCATTCCGTCTGTGGGTTTTCTGAAGGTATTTTCGCCGAAAACTTCATAGTGTTTTCGGCGAAAACATTGTGCTGGGTAGTTGGATCTCCGGTTCTGACTCTGGTTTGATTTCTGGTTCGATTCCGGTTCACTCCTTGAGGTCTTGAACACGTCCGTGGCTACATAAATGATGGCGGAAACCTGTGCTTTCACAAAAATACTAGAAAACCATCAAATAGACCAAAAAAGGGCCAAAGTAACCAAATCGGTAGGAAATAGGGTAGTTGAGTGAATATTCGCTATTTTACCCCTAAAACCACGTTTCAAGCAAGGAAATGTCGCTTAAATGAGGCTGATAATCACGTCAAATCGAGTGTCATCACTTGCCTACCTTTATTGTAGAGTAGGGCAGTCCAAAATAATATGACCATGCTGCTTACAATAATTACATGTGTTATGTTGGCGATAATGAGCAATAGTATGTCCAATTACCTCACAATGGCTACATTTCACATCTCCAGTAGTTGGACGAGATGATGAACCCATAGATCCTGAAGGGTTTGTCCGATCGGAGCCACCATAAGATCATGTAGGGTTTTCCAATTAGAACTACCAAAAGACCCCGGAGAGTTTGTTTGATTGGAGGAAGCATAAAATTGAGAACGACATCCAGCCGCAAATACCATCCCCATCTCATTCGAAGATACGACACCATCAAGTTGAGCTTGGGTTTGTAGTCGTGTCTCAACACGAAGTAAGTCCCCTAGAATATCATCCATTTCGGTGACGTTCTGTAAGATGGATTGAGATCGGACCGATTCAAACTTTGGTCAAAGTTTCACAAGTAATTATAGAACGAGAGTAAAACATGAGAGAGAATAGGGTAGAGAGAGAGAGCGAGGAGAGGGGGCTGGTGAGAGGGTGAGGGGTCTTTGGGGTAGGTTTAGTTCCGGCCACCAGGGCCGTGTAGTTTGCTCGGATCTTAGTAGCCAATCTTTTAGATCTAGGGATGTTTGTTGTTCGATCACACCTTTTTCAGGTTTTGCTTCTCCGCACTTTCGTCTCTCGGTGGAAAAGGGAGGGAAGTGTCATTTTGTGATGTTGGATGAAGACCAGTTGCGTTGGCTAAAGGATGTCCTTCTAGTCTCCTCTACTAATGGCTAGAAGCTGGCGGCAGGATGCGTCGTGGAGTCTCGTCGGAGATCGATTATCGTTTCTGATTTCTGAAGGAAAGGGGTTAGGGTGCTGAATGTGCTAGAGTGGTGCAGGGACGGTAAGGATTTCTTCGTTCGAATTCCGATGGATTGGAATTCAGTTGGATGGAGGTCTCTACTTAACTTATCGCGATGGCTGCTGGCGACTCAGTCCTCCCCTATCCTTAACCCTGTGGTGGGGAAGTCCTACGCTGAGGTGACTTCCTAGGTGTGTCTAAATCGTTCAGGAGCTTGTACTTCTTTAAAAGGTTTGAGTTTCTCTTTCGAGGTTCTAGATACAGGGGTGGAAGAAAGAATGACCTTTTTGAACAAGGGCTTGGTGTTTAGACTGGAGAGTTTGTCAAATTCTGCTCTGGATTGGAAGGGTTTCAGACTTTGGGACTCCAGGGTGTGGGGTGTACCAGAGGGTGCGAGCATTCTGGTGCTAAGAGATGAACTCTGGATGTTAAGTTGTTCGTCTCATGAAGAGGTGGAGAGGATTCTGATTTTGGATAGGTGGGGTTTCCCAAACCATAAAATCGTTGCGGACAAATGGCTGGTCGAGGCTGGAGTTACTGAGGTGTGCATAAACAGAGGAGTGGTGTGGGTCTTAGTGAAAGGTATTCCAGTCCATTTAAGATCAGAAGCCATGTTTAGAGAGATCGCAAACTGCTTCGGTTCCTCGGGGTGTATGATGCTTTTGGATGTAATCTAAACGAGATTAAAATAAGAACGAAAGGTGTGGTGGAATTCCCAAAATGTCTACAGATCAAGTTTAAGGATTCCTCGTATTGGCTCCCAATAGTTATTTTGGACGCGTTTTCTAAAAAGGTCGGGGAGTCCGCTGGCGAGAACGTTGGCGGAAGCGACGAAGAATCCTTACCTCGCTGGGATGGGGAAAGAGTAAGTTGCGGTGGAAACCGGCAAGGGCTCTCAAGGTTGGCCGGAGGGGTGAGAAGGTCTGATCATATGCGACAGCGGCGTCTTCGGGGCTTGCGAGGTTGGTAGGTGACGCAGCTTGCGTGGCTCAAAAGGCGACAGTTCAGAATTTTCAGGAGGTGACTGAGGGTGACAAGGAACGTGGGTCACTTGCTATGGCTAGCTCAGAGGTAGGGTTGAGGGATAAAAGTGTTAGATTAAAGGGGTTGATATCGGGCCACTGTTGGGGAGGTATTGGGCCGGCCTCTTTCCAGCTGCGGATGTTTCAAGAAAATATGTTGTTGGTTTGGGCTTAGGAGGGGATCAGGCCCTGAGGGTTCTACCCCATTTGGACCTGGACTGTAGTGAAGAGTTTGTTCTAGAGGAGTCTGGACACTGGTCCATGCCGTCTAAGATGATTGAAGAGGAAAGGTTGGAAGTTGCGAGTGTTGAGGAGCTCATTTTGACAGAGGAGGCGACAGACCGTCCTTTGGGCGGTGATATGGATAGAGAGGGATTAAAAGAAATTCCTGGGAAGGAAGGATGCGAGGACCCGACACCTCCCTGAATCGTCAAATGTTCAGGAGCCAGTTAATGCGGAGGACTTCAGGGCGACTGAGGTGAAGCTTCGGTGCTTGGAGGAGATCGAGCTTCTGGAAATTCGATCGGGGGAATCTGTAGAAGCAGCGACTGACCTGATCCTAGATACGGCGGCGGGAGCTCTATCTCACAGACGAAAGACAAAACTGGAACGCGAACATCAGAGGATTGGCTGGTCGACTAACAAGGATGAGTTGAGGGGTTCGAGGAGGCACCCGGGTATGTTTCATCCCCCTTTCTAATGAGTAGCCCTAAGATTTGGTCTTGGAATGTCAGAGGAATGAATGATGTAGGGAAGCAGTATAGAATCAGGGAAAGGTGTAGAGTGGTACGACCAAATATTTTTTGTTTTCAGGAAACAAAATTACAAGTGTGGGATGCTTTTAGCACTCGTAGGATAACAGGAAGTGACTCTTTTAGCTGGACTCTCGTCGCTGCGGAGGGCGCGTCGGGAGGACTCATTACGATGTGGGATTCATCCTTGTTTGAGATTCAAGCAGAATGGAGGGGGAGGTTTTCTTTGGCAGTAGTGTTAAGAAACAAAAGTGATGACTTCATCTGGCTTATTTTGAACGTCTACGGGCTGCAAGACTTGGCTGGAAAAGGCTGTTTCTGTTAGAAATTTCAGATGTGTGGTTACGGTGGGATCTACCGGGATGTATTGTGGGTGATTTCAATATGATTAGATCATTGGAAGAGGCGAGGGGAGGTGCTCGCATCGTTAGGGAGATAGGTCTATTCAATGATTTCATAGAATAACTCTCTTTGGTGGATCTTCCTCTGAATGGTGCTCGTTTCACTTGGTCAGACCTTCGAGTTAATGCTTAGGTTTCTAAGTTGGATAGGATTCTAGTCTCGCAATCTTGGGTCGATAAGTTTGCTTTTAGTAGGGTTAGTGTTTTGGCGCGGTCATGCTCAGATCACAAGCCGCTAGTGTTGATGTGTGACGATGAAATTAAGGTTCAGAGGCCTTGGAAGTTTGAGTTGATGTGGTTTGAGAATGATCAGTTTAGAGGCTTCGTGACGAATGTTTGGGACTCTGCCGGGGAGGTGGATGGTAGTTTACTAGGTTTGGTGAAGAGGCTTAAGAGCCTCAAACTGCAACTGGGCGTTTGGAATAAGGAAGTTTATGGTAGAGTTGACGTTCAGGTGCGGGAATGCTTGGAAGAAATTCGGATTCTGGATGTGAAGGAGGATGACGATGCTTTGAGTGAGGAGGAGAGGATTCAGAGATGCAGCTTGAAATGTAGGTTGGACAATTTGTGGAAGCTGGAGGAAGTTATGTGGAGGCAGAGGGCTAGGGATCTTAGGGTGAAACTTGGGGATAAGAACACTAAATATTTTCATGCTTTTGCTTCGACTCGGCGGAGAAGGAATTTTCTGGATCACCAAGTGGTGGTTGGCTTGGATGTGGTGGGCTAGGAAGGTTTGGCTAGGGTCATGGTGGATTTCTATAAGCAGTTGTACTCGGAAAGGGTTCCTCAAAGACCTTTTCCCCTTGCTATAGGTCTGAAGATGGTCGGTAGAGTGTGCTAGGAGGAGTTGACAGGTCCTTTCTCTGAGACAGAAATTAAGAGGGTTGTGGAAAGCTGTGCGGCAGAGAAGGCTCCAGGGCCGGATGGGTTTTGTATGGGTTTTTTTCAGAGGTTATGGAGCGTGGTTGGGAAAGATTTTGTTGGTGCGCTTGAGGATTTTTACTTAAATGGACACATCCAGGAAGGATTTGGGCACATGTTCATCTGCTTAATTCCTAAAAAGGAGGACGTCGAGGAGTTAAGGGACCTTCGCCCTATCAGCCTAGTGGGATGCATTTACAAGGTTTTGTCAAAGCTATTAGCTAGGAGACTGAAAAGGGTTATGTCGGGGATCATCTCGGTTAGTCAGTGCGCCTTTGTAGGAGGGAGACAGATTTTGGATGCGGCTCTAGTGGCTAACGAATTAATTGATTCAAGGCGACGAAGTGGTCGACCGGGTCTAGTTTTTAAGCTAGATATTGAGAGGGCGTACGACCACGTTAACTGGGGTTGTTTGGAGCAAACCTTGACAGTAATGAATTTTCCTCCTAGGTGGGTTACTTGGATGAAGGTTTGTGTATCGTCGTGTAAATGGAGAATCCCGTGGTTACTTTAAGGGTGAGCGGGGTTTGAGACAAGGTGATTCTCTATCTCCCCTTCTATTTACTTGTGTGATGGAAATATTATCAGCTATGCTGGATGTAGCGGGGAGAGAAGGTTGGATTTCTGGGTTCTTCATGAATGAGGCTTCGCGGCAGGGCGAGGTTTCTCACGTTCTATACGCAGATGATACGATGATTTTCTGTGAGGCTGATGAGACGCAAGTATCTTCATTAATGGCGATCCTAATTTGCTTTGAGGCCGTTTCCGGGCTGAGAGTCAACTATCACAAATCAAAAATGTTTACGATTGGGGATGTTCCGAATGCAGAGGCGCTTGCGAATAGGTTTGGATGTGGGTTGAAAAGCTTCCCCTCTTTATCTTGGGTTACCGTTGGGGATTAGGGCAGTTTCTAAGGTGCTTTGGTATCCGGTGGTGAGTTGCGTTACGAAAAGGTTGTCAGGGTGGAAGGCGAAACTACTGTCTTTTGGTGGACGCTTAACCTTAATTAAAAGCGTGCTCTCTAACCTTCCGGTTTACTACATGTCACTCTTTAAAGCCCCGGCGAGTGTGGTAAAACGAATTGAGTCCATTCAGTGTAGGTTTTAATGGGAAGGGTGCTCGGAGGGGAGACATCTACACATGGTGAATTGGAGAATGGTTAAGGTCTTAAAGGATTTGGGTGGCTTGGGGATCCTTGATCTGAGAAGCATGAATTCCACTCTTCTTGCCAAATGGATTTGGAGATTCGGGGTTGACAAGATAGCCTGGTGGCAGACTTTGATTGGGGTGAAGTGTGGTTTCGGGGAAAGTGAATGGCGGGCAGTTTGGAGAGACAATGTGAGTGGCTGGTCTGTTTGGAGGTGGATCGTCGACGAAAGTCCTTGTTTCTGGGAGTTTGGCTATTTAGATCCGGGTGGGGGTTGGGTTTCATTTTGGTTTGATTTTTGGGTTCCGGGGGGGGGGGGGTGTCTGATCTTTCAGTTCCCGAGGGTCGCTGTCGCGGCACGGTCCTCCGGGGCGCGAGTGTGTGATTATTTTTCTTGGGTGGACAGGTCCCGGTGGCACATTCCTTTGGTGACAGAGTTACGGGGCGGTGCTGAGCAGGAAAGGAGGAGACTTTTGCAGCTCCTCGAAGCGGAGTCCACTCTGGTTCTTTCGGAAGGACCGCCAAATCTGGTTTGGCCTTTGGAGTCCTCAGGCTGCTTCTCGGTTCGGTCTTTGGCTAGGACGCTCATCAAGAGGAGGTTTCCTGGGTGCATCTCCTTTCCGGCTGAAGTGGTTTGGTTGAGTCATGTGCCTACTAAAGTAAGCGGTTTAGTTTGGAAGGTTGCACATGAGAGCCTACCCACAGTTGACAAGTTGAGACAACGGGGCTTCTCGATGCGAAACAGGTGCGTCTTATGCTTTGCAGATTGTGAATCGGTTCAACACCTTTTCTGGATGTGTCCTTTTGCTCGTCAGGTTTGGTCTTTTTTCAGTTCACGACTTTCCTTGCTGGGTCCTTTCCCAATTAATGCGAAACGATTCTTGTGGGCTTGGAAAGGATTGAACTGTGATGCTAGCTTTGCACCTTGTGTTAGGATGTTGGCTCATAGTGTTCTCTGGGTGCTTTGGTCCGAAAGGAACAATCGGATTTTTCGGAACAGAACTGATGAGTTACAGGCTGTGATCCATAGGATTGTTTTTTGGGTTGGTTTATGGGGTAGGGTTGGCGGACTAATTGCTCCTGATTGTTTGGTTAGATGGCAGTTGGTGTGTAGGATTCAAAGGGAGCCAGATTAGTTTTCATTTTGGGGTGTGGTTTGGGGTCCTGGGTATTTTTTGATGCTTCGCCTCACGTTTTTGCTCTGAGGCTGCTGTTTTCTATGGGTTTAGAAATTTTTTGGGGTGCTGTGTTTTTGCAGCCGGGGAGATGGGTGGCCTCTTTGACGTATGTAAATTGGACTCTTATGTGATTAATACAAAGCCTAACTTATCAAAAAAATTATAGAACGAGAGTACAACATCTCTCAGCCAAGACTTCATCACTTGCCGCAACAGATAACATAGACATCGAGAGTAAATCTTGTTCTGTCCATAAGCCAAGTGTCACGGTGTAGAAGGTATTGATGTCCCGATCTCCTTGAGTGAGTTTAGCAAGCTCATACTCGTGGTCAAACAGCCTAGCTGAATTAGCTTTAGCATATACCTTCTCAAGATGAATCCATATTGCAGCGACAGATGTAAACGTTCTAAGGGTGAGAGCAATCTGCGGTTCCACTGAATTGATAATCCAACTGAACACCTTAGCTTTGTTCGTTCTCCAAATCTCCAACTCCTTAGTGAATGTCATTGTGATCGTAGCATGGATAGCATCCACTGCCTTCTTGGCAGCAGCATCTGTAGTGATCGAAATATCAGGTGGAACCGGAGTTTGAGGCTCAACCGGAATTTAATTTCATTGTCTTTGTTCTGACTTATATGTAGTTGTACAAACTAGTAATTTTCCCTAGAAAGTGAAATCGTAAAATACAAGAAAAATCATTGATTTTATAAGATTCTATGATTTTGATCGAGATTTTACTAGATTTTACGACCCATAGATTTTGCGTAGAATCAAGATCGCTAGAGACTAGTGAAATCGTAAAACCATAAGATTTTAAGATTAAAATCGGGATTTTGACTACATTGTTCCCCTTGAATTGAACAGATAGCAAATCTGACTTCTCAACGTCAAGCTCCGATACCATGATAACAATCGAGAATAGAGATAAATGAGTTTGCACAGACAATGATATAACGTGGTTCCTCAACAGTGTGTTAAGTACATCCACGGACCAAACAAGTTCCCAGTCTTATTCCAAGTTGTGCACTAATACAATATGAAGAGATTGTTCCCATCTACAACCAAAAGGTGAGTATAAATAATATACACACCCACCGATAACCCTAACTCCACACCAAACATCCCAAAATAACCAAATAACATAATCGGCCCAATAAACCCAAACTTGAACAATAATTTTATTCGTTTATGACAAGCAATAGGTATAACGAACTACAACTAATCATTGTGTGTATTTCAAAAAGTTTCACGTTGGTAATTCATCATCCTTCTAATATATAAATGATATGTTGATAGTTGGACAAGATGCCGCTATGATTCAGAGTTTGAAGAACGACTTTGTCCAAGTCATTTGACATTAAGGACTTGGGTCTTGCAAAGAAAATCTTAGGCATGGAGATTGCTTGTGACAAGAAATCTTGGAGTTTAATGTTATCTAACAGAAATACATTGAACGAGTGCTTGAAATGTTCAAGATGAAACATGCTAAGTCGATATGCGAGTACACCACTAGCAACTCATCTCAAGCTAAGCATGCAAGCATTACTTGGCAATTGTTTGGAGTGGGGTCAAATACTTGCCAATTGTTGTTTCTTACACAAGTTAGTACTAACTCTTGAAATATATACAATTAGTTACTAACTCTTGAAATATACAATTAGTCATAGATACTCAAAATAGTAAGTTTGCAGTTTGGTTAATGAGAGAAAATGGTAAATATCAGTTTAATTACCACTTATATATATATATATATATGAAGAAATGAGATATAGAAGCTGTCATATCAGCATTTTTTCAAGTTTTAAGCTTCTTCTTAATTCTCTCTCCTGTTACTCCAAGTTTTAAGCCTTCTCCTTAATTCTCTCTCTTGCTACTCCAAATCAGAAGGTTGCGTGTTCAATTCACACCGAGTTCAGCATTTTTCAAGTTTTAAGCCTTCTCCTTGATTCTCTCTCCTTCTACTCCAGATCAGAAAGTTGCGTGTTCAATTCACGTCGGGTTCAATTCCCATAATCACTATTTGTTTTTGTGTAGCGGTGTTGATATTTTGATCGGCTATTTTGATAGTAATATATCCACCATTCATCAAAAAATAAAATCAATTTTTATATAATGAATAAAGAAATAATAATAATGTGGGTGTTGTGATTAATTAGAGAGAGAAAAATGAGACTAAGCCAAAATGTAAAGAACCACTAAAATAATTGCTAATTTGTTTTACACATATGCATTATTTTTTACTATTTTTATTAGGGTTATTATTTTTAAAAAGGTCCAACTTTCGCGAAATTTTTTCGATATGCCCCATCTATAAAAAAACCTCAAATCTATCCCGTACTTAACACCGTTAGTCCTTCTTTGTAATTTTTTGGACAGAAGTGACTGAAGCGCTATTTGATTGCCACGTTGCACACGTGGTGACACGTCTACTGCTGAATCATTTAATCCCTAAGCCCAATTAGATTTAACCCTATAATTTTTTACCCCTCCGTCAGTTTCGTCTTCTTCCTCCCTCCATCGCCATGTTTCAGAATCTTCCCTAATCTAATTGGGAACCCACATGAAATCTCACTTCCCCATAACTCGCCGCCTTAACAACCACCACTGGAAGCATCAACTCACTGAGTCGTCGTCTTCCGAGTCGTACCTCTCGTCGGAGGAGGAAACAGAGCAAATCGTCAACAACAAGAACAACAACGATGTAGCTTACGAGCTTCGGGAGAATCCCAATTAGAGCTTCCGAGTTGCCGATCCTGAGTTCTCTTTCGTCGGATCGTCATCCGCCACTGTCGCCTCCGTTGTTGTTCAAGACGGTGAGAGTGAGACCGAGTCAACTCGGAACCCCACTCAGTGGAGGTCCAATCAGACTCGGAAAGTGGGGGTTGTTGATGATGATCATCGTTTGAATCATCGGGACTGGAAGAAGCGACTTGTGGAGAGGAAACGAAGATGGGTGTGTGATTCGCCGCCGATGTTTCTGGTGATGATGTCGAGGGACCGGCGACGATGAAATCGAGGAAGCTAAAGCGTTAATGGAGTCGGAAGAAGAAATCGAGGAGATCCAAGAACAGAGACGGATTCGATTCATTCGAAGAGGGAAGAACAACCTGAAAGTGCGAGAAATACACGAAACAGTTCCGATCCTCGCCGGCATTAGCATCCCACCGCCGGATCTACTCTCTCAACGGAACCCAGCTTCATACCCTTGCCGACGGCAGACCCAATTCGTCGGAGAGGAGAGTTTTCCAGTGCCCGTACTGCTTCAAGCTTTGGGCCGAGAATTTTTCAGTGTTCGGGTTGGGTCAAGCTTTGGGCGGGCATAAAAGATCACATCTTTCCAGCAGTGACCTCGGGAAGAAGAGGATGGCGATGGAGGGAGGAAGAAGACGGCACAGTTAGAGGGTGAAAGGATAAGGTCTGCCAATTTTAGAAAATAACAAGGGTTAAAAAATTGATTCTATTTGGGCTTGGGATAAAATGACTCAGCAGTATTCGTGTCACCACATGTCGACATACGTGGAAATTAAAATAGCACTTCAGTCACTTTCGTCCAAAAAATTACAAAGAAGGACTAACGGCTTTAAATACGGATAGATTTGGGGTTTTTTATAGATAGGGTATATCGAAAAGAATTCGCGAAAGTTGGAGCTTTTTAAAAATAATAACCCTTTTTATTATTTCCATTTCTTAACTTTCACTTCATATCTGTCCGGGTGTACGACTCCTGAGTGGTTAGAGGAATAGCTTAATGTAATCTGTCTAAACACCTCCCACTAAGTGATTGAATGAAAGTGATAATACTTTTACCCTCAAAAAAAAAAACTTTCACTTCATATAGTTCAAATTCAAGGTAAAGATGATATTATATACTCCCGCTCAAAAGTTATTACGACAAATAAAAATCGGCCAATGAGCCGAAAATAATCTAGTTTATATATATATATAGTAATAAACCAGAGCCGATATTATGTTTGTTTTTGTGTTTGAGTAGAGTACACAACAAAACTCGGGAATTTTATAGACAAAATAGTGATCTTAGCCGATTAATGGAGAATGCTATAGTACAAAGAAAAGAAGAATAGTTAAACTTCACTTGTTAAGAGTTTGTTTCCCACACGGTATAGTCTTCCACGGACCATGGCCTTCCCACATTGATTTCCTCGCATCGTCGCCTTGTGCCGTTTTAATTTCTTCTTTCCGTCCGACGGCCGCCTTTGGGCTCTTCCGGTTTTCTAATTTGTTTTAGGTGGTGGGTTTTTTTTTATGTTCCGGAATATCGAGCGGCGAAAATTTATTTTAAATTTTTGAGATTGAAGTTTTAGCTCCGAAGTCGGACCGTACCATTTTAGTCACCCCATTGACTAGATAGATATGAAATCATCAAAATGGCCTCATTATTTATATCTCATCGTTATATTCTAACATGTTTTGTCATGACCAGACCATATGTCGAATCAGATGAGCAAAATGTTCAGAGTTAGATGTTTACCGATTGAAAGAACTAGTAACAATTTTTCTACACGCAAATGAAATATTAAAAAAGTATCATTTAAAAAACAAAATGACTAGAAGTGGAATCTTATATCCAAACAAATAAAGTATTTATTTTAATAATGACGTGTTGTATTGTATGTACTCATCATTGCTCTTCATATAAAATATATAATAATAATAATAATAATAGTTGTCTAATTACTCGCAACTCAGAAAGACATAAACCAAACCACCAATCTCTTCTTCACAAAACAATAATTGAAATAAAGAATGGGAACCTCACTACTACTAAACAAACCACGTGTCATCTTCCTATTCGTTATCATTTCTCTCTTCCTATTCGTAGCATATTCCTCCCTTCCCATTCTCTTCGATCACCAGCCGATCAAATCCGTCCGCTGCCATGCACCAATTGCCAGGCAGCGACGACAACGCTGACAAAAAAGGCCACCGTATGCAGAAGACCCAATGCACGCATGACCGGACGTCGGCACCAGTATCTGCCACGGCGGCGACCTGACCACGGCACAAAAAAATAGACAAACACATATAAGCAAAGACCCACGTAAAAGAAACAAGGCGACGAGTTTGCAAAGGAGGTGACGATGCTTGACGACAATCGGGCAAGACGAGTTTGCCCATGGCATCAATAAATTAAAACTACGTTATTTACAAATACAGTATATCCTCAACACGTTGCACAAAGTTAAAAAAGTGCTATATTGGACAGTCAAAATATTTGCCAAGTGAGGCGAACTGCGAGTGTTTCGGTGCGCTGGGTTCGCACAGCGACAGCGAAGTTGTGGCCCTCCACTGGCTGGTAGTTTTATTTCTGATAAATTATTTACGTTTGTCATTTTGGAACAAAATTAGTAGTAATATAGGTCGAAACATGCATATCAATCTAAAAATAGATAGCAGAGGACTGAGTAACATATATTGCATAGTTTCCAGGGCTTTTTTGAACGTATCGGATAATTTATTGGGTCTGGGTGCACGACGCTATCAGTCGATGATTCGCACTCACTGTGAATCAGATGATAATTTGGCCAATCAATGTAAAATGATAGTGGGTAATTCGAAATCACTAGGCAAATATTATGTACGAATAGATAATTTAGTACTTAATCCAAGTGGTGACCTTACCCGGAACTCACCAATCCCATGGGCCATCAGTTATTGTATATATTCAGACAATATTGAATAAGTTTTCGACAAATATATACTAACTTGTACAAAAGCTACAAATATATATGTGGTGAGCACTTGGGTACCCGTGGGTATCAGTACCCTAACTAGCATAAAAATTCACATTTCTATACTTTAAAACTCAAGTAATGAGTCCTAAACCTATTGCAATAAACCTTGAGTGCTAACCCTCAAACACTACATTATAGACTTAAACTCTAAATCGTATTACAAACTCTAACATTTGATAATAAGTCCAAATTAAAAGATCATAAACCCAAAAAATAAACTCGAAACTCCTAACACTATATTATTCTAACAACTGGACATTAAACTAAATCCCTCAAACTCCAAAGTTCAATCACAAATACGAATAGCTAGCACTAAAAATCCATATTTCTAACATTTCAAACTCAAATAATGACTCCTAACCCTATTGAAATAAAACCTGAGCACTAATGAATAATACTAACCCCCTAAACAATAAATCTCAACCCACAAACACTACATCGTAGACTCAAACTCTAAATCGTATCCCAAATTCTAACATTTGACGATAAGTCCAACTTAAAAATTATAAATGTCAAAAATAAACTCGAGACCCCTAATAATGTATCCTAACCCCTGAACATTAAACTAAAACCCTCAAACTCCAAAGTTCAAGCACAAATATGATGAAATTTTAGTGCCAGTGTACCGAAGTGTTACCTATATATGTTATTGTGTGGGTTGAAGTTGTGCATGGTATAATAATATTTACTAATACAGGTATAACAAGGGATCGAGGTGCGGGAAAAGGATAAGAATAACAGCGAAGAATGGGAAAAGTGTAGAGGCGAAGGTTGTGGACGAATGTGACTCCATGAGAGGGTGCGACCATGAACATGCAGGTCAACCTTCTTGCAAGAACAACATCGTGGATGGTTCACCCAAGGTCTGGAAATCTTTGGGCCTCAACACTGATGTTGGTGAAGAACACGTTACTTGGTCCATGGCCTAACTCCTCCTTATAACAATAAATTAAAGGGCCTCAGTTTCTTTTCTTTTCTTTTCGATTTTGTGATTGGGCTTTTGTCGGCTACCAAATGGTTTGGATATTTGTTCAGGTGAGACCATCTGCTGTTCTCAACTGAGTTTCTTGCGGTTGCTACATGAATAAGTTTGGTATACTGTTGGTATCAAGTGAATTGTTTGTATCTTGAAAGTAAGTAGGCGAGCAAATAAAATATGACAAGTGAATTGTTGGTTCAACTAGGTGAAAGAAGGTTTACATAGGTCGATTCATCATATCATATGCTAAGAGGTATCAAAATTAGAACAAGTCAACAAATCCCAAAGTGTGTCGGATGATCATGCAATTAGCTAAATTAGAGTCGTTGCACTATCGTAACACCAACTCCCTAACCCTAGACTCCCTCAATCTAATGCTTTTGAACTCAAATCGAGCCACCATTGGTCATAAGATGCAGCTCAGAGTATTTTTTATAGCTTATTATTCCACTTTCTTTGAATGTTTGAATAATTTTGATTATTTGAATATTGATGTTTGGTTAATGAATTTTTTTTTTTTTGAATAATCTTGAGCTCGAATTTTATGAGTATTTTGTGTAAAAAAACAGCATAAATGAGATGCAGAAAGAATGTAGGTGTTGTTCAGATCGATAAGAAGGTTGTTCAATTAATGATAGGTGGTTCTTTGTTTGAAACCCATATAGTCATGGTATAGTGGAAAACGAGGAATTAAAATCCGGAAGGAATTAGGGTCTTCACCATCAATCAAATCCCTTCCAAATTTTAATTTCATTCCAATTCATTTCCTCGCGGAAAATAACCTCGTAATTTTCTACTCATCGTTAAACAATTATACTGTTTACCCAAGAAAAAAACAATTTTACAAAAAAGGGAAAATAGCACTTTGCCCCCTCTACTTTGTCAACTTAACAAATAGCCCCATTTACTATAAATCGCTCTGTTTACCCCCTCCTACTTCGACTACTTTGCCGTTTTGGTCCTTCCGTTTCACATTTCGTCTTCTTAAAATTAAATTTGGATACATCCACACACCGACAAATTGGGATATCAGAGGTAGAATATGAAGAGTTTGTTAGGAAGGTAAATTGGGGAGGTATCACAATGTGTTATGAAGGTTTTTAAAACCACACATTTTATTTCTCGATTTCATCATATCTAATCATATATACTTATATTACGAATTAAAACCGCTTAGTAACCTAATACATGGCTATTAAAGCTAATTTGGTGTACTGAATGCGCATCAATTAACGTCATGAAGATGAAAGTTGGAACGGAATGACCCAAACGGCAAAGTAGTCGAAGTATAAGGGGGTAAAAAGAGCAATTTATAGTACAAGGGCCTATTTGTTAAGTTGGCAAAGTAGAGGGGGACAAAATGCTATTTTCCCAAAAAAAAAAAACTACAGTTATGCTGAAAATGAAATGTATAACTATATTTACATTATTCATGTTTTTAACAGTGACGAACATCTAAATCTATATATAGTGATTGCATTCATCTCTTACTCACAAAACATACATATAGTATGATACACAAACTTGTAAATTACATGCATAAATAAGCAATCTAACAAGGTATAATACCGGGACGTACGTGCACACATAGAGAAGACAGCAATTATTACTACGTAACCTTATTATGTATTTAAATTTTCAGTCCGGTCCGAGGATAATAATTAACCGCTCCCGCCGCCACCATCGCCGCCGTAGTTGTTGAAGTCTTGTCGTGGAATGTAATGGTGGTTGTTCACCGTGTTTCCTCCTCCACGGTTCTTGGAACTAGCATTACTGTTTCTGTTATTATTATTATTATCATCATTAATATTACCATTATTATCATTTTCATCAACCAGCAGCTGTCTATGGCCATGGTAGTACTTCTCACGATCACCGACCATTCCTACTTGTCGTGACTCGGCTGCAGGCTTGTTCCTACTGAAGATGAAGAAGCTTCTGGATGCTTCGACGCAGTTGGTGCTCATCACCATGAACATCATGAACAAGAAACCGGCGACCGCCACACCTTTCATCGCCATCGTTAATTATGTGTGTATCCAATTCTGTAATATATAGAAACCATATGCATGCATAACCCGTTTAAAAGTGAAACAAATTTCATGCAATTGAGGAATATAATTACTGTATTGAAATCAATCAATCGAAAAATGGAAGCAGAGTGTGCATACCTAGATAAACGGAGAGAGCTAGCTAGAGCTGTGTGTATTAGTACTGTTTTTGTTAGGTGTAAGGGAATGTTTATCCAAGTTCAATTATATATAGGGTGAACGATATCTAGCACTAAAAATTCACTTTTCTAAAATTTAAAATTCAAATCATAAATTCTAAATTCATTGCGATAAATTGTGGGCACTATAATGAATAATTTTAACTCCCTAAACACTAAATCCTAACCTTCAAATACTACATCATTAACTCATACTCTAACTTTTGATCATAAGTCTAAATTATAAAATCATAAATCCAAAAATAAACTCTAAAGTCCTAATAATATATTCTGACCCTTGAACACTAAACTAAAACTCTTAAACTCTAAAGATACTGATATTCTACATACATGGAGAATTAGAGATAGGAATAGATATGTGTGGTTTAAATTTTATAATATATAGTTATGAATGTGGTTACTTATTATAATGCGAGAAATAGGGTATCCACCATATAACTATAATGGAGCAAAATGTGAAGTGGTGGATAATTGGGGCTGCCATAATTAAATTTTATTGGAGCTTGCAGCAGCTGGTGTATGAGGTGATTAATTAGATTAAGATAGCTAGATAGCTATAATCATGATTCATGACCACTAGCCAATAATTTATATATATATATATATATATTATATTTTATTTTTTTTTTAATGAAATGAAAGTCAAACCTCCATAAAATTAGCGGGTGGGATTTCTCTATTATTGCCCTCTGATGTCAAAGGGGTGGGGGGGTTTCTGTATACTGTATACCTCCCATGAATGTACAATGCAACAAATAACTTGTTATCGTTTTTTCGTGGCCGACAAAGTGTATATATATATATCCAGAATTGAATGATTTTATATGAGGCACTAATTACAGTGACTCAATTTATTTTGACACTATTATTCTTTTTTTAAAAGGCCTAATACACTCATACAACACGATTTTTTTTTGTTTATTACGCGTTTATACATCACGTTTACCGAATTTTAATATTGACATGAACTACCGATGCCATTCTCGAAAGTAGCATGCCGTTAGTTTTCGCACAAAATCATCCTACGTGGTCTGACGGAGTTAGCTGACTGTATCCAAATTATTATGTGGCGTGTGACATGGCTGCCACGTCATATTAACTTAATTTTTTTAAGTCCCTATTTTCCTAATCTTCTTCTTCCCCATAGCACTTTGCTACCAGTACACTTCTTCCTGTTTCCACAATCCCATGAGATTGACCTCCATGTTCTTTTCTACAAATGCATACACTTCATATCTAGCCCCATTTTGTATCTCCGGCAATCTCGGTCGAGTTTGTCGTATTTTGATTTCACTATTGTGACAGCTCGCTTGACTCCACTTTAGAAGGTTGGCTTAGATAAGCTCTAGTTTCTTTTGGCTATTTACACCAACTCCCCAACCATTACGAACAATCTCCTCACATTGGCTCGACTCAAGCCAACGCTGGTCAAACCTAAAAGAATCACTACCCACAATTCTAAAGGGCACAATTCTAAAGGGTGGCGCAAAAATCGTCTTCCTAAGAGGGGTGGTCGGACCCAAAGATTGGCTCATGGATGATCATTCCATGTATGAGCATATTACGTCATGACGATGAGCACAAACCTCTGTCCAATCTCACACGGATACGCTCACTTCCTGTTTTCTTATCATCCCACGTGAATCTTTGACCTTTGAACCCTAAGTCAATAAGACCATTGTTGAAGATGAAATTGTTGAGCCAAACATAGCAAGCCACCGAATGGCAAAGGAGACAAATCAGTAAAGATTTGCCTCAAGGAATAAAATCAAAGGTTCAAAACCAAAGTTGGAAACCTGTACAAAGTTTCCTTTTCCTTCAGCTCATCAACGGCTACATATCAAGAAGGAGATCTTGCTCATTCAATGTATTGAGTATTATATAAAGAGTATAGAGGCAAATCAGAAGGGTGGCTTTTGATTTGAAATAGCAAAAACAGCAAGAGCAAAAGATCGGAGAGATCGTAAGCTAAAGTATACGAAATATCGGTGGTGCAAGCGGGGAGCTTTCATAGTGTTGTACGGGGAGTAAGCACTCAAATCACTCGAGTATTTGTATCCTTGTTTCTTGTTATTCAATCAATAAGAAAAACAATCTCGAAGGAATTCCTTCGAGCGTTGACGTACATCAAAGCTAGTAAGCTTGGTGGAACCACGTTAAAAATCGCGTGTTCGTGTTCTTTACGATTCTGCTCGTATTTTATGTTTAGTTCCTTTATATTAATCATTTGGGCTGATCTGTGAACAGCCCAAATATCTCTCTTCTAACCTGTCAATTTAAGCCCACATATATAAACACAACAGATAAGCTTCTCCTGCTTCATTTCGCATCCCGAAGGTCTTCACTCTCTCTCTCTCTCTCTTGGCGAGCTGTGCTAGGGTTTTCACTCCCACACTCAAAACACGATCGTGATTAAGAAACAGAGAGGACTCGAATTCAACAATTGGTATCAGAGCGGGTCACTCTCACGTTTGAATCGACGATTCATCGGTGCAAAAGACTCCAGGTGTTTTCGTGTCCTTGTCTCTCTTGTGAATTTCTTTTTGATTGTTATTTCCTTCTGATTAATCATGAGCGCGATTGTAGATTCTTCTGTTTCACCAAGTGCTGTGTTCCTTGCAGATGGTTTCTCACAGAACCGGCCTCCTAAGTTCGAGGGTGCTCATTACGGTTACTGGAAAAACAGGATGGAGTTATTCATCCAATCCACCAATCCAGCTCTCTGGAGAATCGTCACTGACGGACCAATTGAGGTAAAAACCAAAGCTGATAAATGGTCTGATGATGATATGAAAAATGTTCAAAAAAATGCTCAAGCTATGAATTTGATGTATTGTGCATTAGGAAGAGAGGAATTCAATAGGGTTTCTAGCTGTAAGTCGGCTAAAGAAATATGGGATAAACTGTGTGTCACTTATGAATGAACCAATTTAGTCAAGAGCTCAAGAATTAACATGCTAAAACACGAATTTGAATTATTTCAGATGAATGCCGGGGAATCTATTCGTGATATGTGTGATAGGTTTCAAAATATTGTTAATAAGCTTGAAGCTCTAGGAAAGATTTATGAGAATGAGGATCTTGTCAGGAAGATTCTCTGGTCTCTACCCAAACAGTGGAGACCTAAAATCACTGCTATCGAGGAATCGAAAAACTTGGCTGAAATTAATCTAGATGAGTTGTATGGGTCTTTAATCACACACGAGGAAGTGCTAAAAAGAGAAGAAGTCATGGATGAACCTAAAGGAAAGAAAAACATTGCTTTTAAAACTGAAATTGACTCACTTGATGATGATCTTGATGATTATGATGATAATGAACTATCTTTGCTTAGCAAACATGTTAGTTGTCTCCTTAAGTTTAGACGTGATAAGAGGAGAAATGGAAGCAACTGGAATAAGACTAAAGGGGCTGAATCTGAGAGCTCTAAGGAGTCCAAAAATCTGTCTAAAAATGGTGGTAAAATGAAAAAGGAATCTAGTGTGCAGACTAACAGTGTAGGTTGCTTCAACTGTGGAAAACTTGGGCACATCAAAGCTGAGTGCCCTTGGGTAAAAAGGGAGAAAGCATTTCAAGCGACCTGGGATGGTACTGATAGCGATGAAGATACTTCTGAATCAGAAGAGGTTCAAGCATTCATGGCCACTACCACTGACCTCGAAACCTCTCAGGAAACTGAACACAAACTCGATGTAAGTATGACTCACTGCTCTTCTGACTCTGAATCTGAATCTGAATGTGAAGATTTAAGTCACGAAGTTCTGTTAAGTACTATCCATGAAATTAACCAAGAGTTCATCAGTGTTAAGAAGAAGTTTGTTTGTCTTAAGCAGGAGCTGAAAGTTAAAACTGACGAAACAAAGCTTTTGTCTAATAAGTTGAAAACAGTTCAAGGACACCTCACTGATGCTAAATTCTATGAAAGAAACTTAAGAATGAATTTAAGAAATTTATATAAACAGAATAGAGAGTTTAGAAGGTATCTAGGGTACAACAATTATTTCTGTCTTAATCCATGCTATCCTAGGAATTTTGAGCAAAGGTCATGGGTAGAAAATTACAATAATCTAGACATTTCATACAATAGATTATCTACTGTTTCCGAAAGAAAGGCATCCAAGCTTGTCTGGATGCCTAGACAGAAATGACTATCTTTGTTTCAGGTATGTTACCAGTCGAGTGTTATGACCGATGATTGGGTTCTAGACAGCGGGTGCTCACATAACATGACCGGTAACAGAGATCTCTTTCATGATCTCAAACAGGTAAACAAAGGTAAAGTTAGTTTCGGTGACAATAGTTCCAGTAAAATTATTGGTATTGGCTCTATTAAAATAAATGATAAGACTTTTCTAAATAAAGTGTTTCTTGTTGAAGGACTTAAACATAACTTGCTTTCTATTAGTCAGATTTGTGGTGACACCAATAGGGTTATTTTTGAATCTGATTTGTGCTATGTTGAATCTATTCAGGATCATAAACTTTTGTTCACTGGTTTTCGTAGAGGAGATATCTATGTTGTTAACTTGGTAAAAATGAATAATTCTAAAGAAATCTGTCTGCTGACTGTTAAGGAAAATGAAAGACTTGCTTGGCATAGGAAGTTAGGTCATGTGAGTATAGGGATTTTGTCTAAGTTAAGCAGTCTTGATCTGGTAAAAGGGCTTCCTAAACTTGATAAAACCAAGGATTTTTTTTGTGACGCATGTGCTAAGGGTAAACAAACTCGTTCTAGTTTCAAAAGCAAATCGGATATCTCATCTAAAGACTGTCTTGATCTTATTCATCTTGATTTATTTGGCCCTGCTAGTTCTGCTTCTTTAGGTGGAAAGTCTTATGTGTTTGTTCTTGTAGATGACTTTTCTTGGTACTCTTGGATTTTTATGCTTGCTAGTAAGGATGAAACTTTTTCTAAGTTTAAGAATTTTGTGCGTAGAGTTCAAAATGAGAAAAATAAGGTTATAAATGAGATCCGTAGCGATCATGGAGGTGAGTTTGAAAATCATGACTTTGAAAATCTGTGTAATGATTATGGTATTCGTCATAATTTCTCTGCTCCTAGAACTCCGCAACAAAACGGGGTCGTAGAACGAAAAAATAGGACTCTGGTTGAAATTGCCCGTACTTTGCTTCATGACTTTGGTTTGCCTAAGATCTTTTGGGGTGAAGCTGTGAACACTGCTTGTTACATTACCAATAGAGCCTTAGTCTGTTCTCGTATTAAAAAGACTCCCTATGAAATCTGGAAGGGTAGAAAACCCAACATTGGTTACTTCCGACCGTTTGGTTGTAAGTGCTTCATCTTAAACACTAAAGATCAACTAGGAAATTCGATGCCAAATCGGATGAAGGCATTTTTCTTGGGTATTCTGATTTAAGTAAAGCTTATAGAGTTTATAATAAACGAACCTTTAAAGTCGAAGAATCCATAAATGTTATTTTCGATGAATCTACTTGCATTGATGTTGAGTTACAGGATTTGGAAGATGAAGACTTTGGCCTTGTGAGAACTCCTGTCATTGCTTCATCATCTGAAAATGCTACTCCCATTTCACAAGAAACTGAAAAAGAAGCTGCTGTCCCTGCAGTCCCTAAACCTACAGAGGGTATTAACCCTCCTCCTCACATAGCTAAAAGACATCCTCCCTCCTTGGTTATCGGTAATCCATCCTCTGGTATGATCACTCGCTCAAGAACTGTTTACAATGCATTTGTATCTATTGTGGAACCAAAAAATTACAAGGATGCGTTGACTGATGAGAATTGGATTTTAGCTATGAATGATGAACTTAATCAATTTGAACGTTCTGATGTCTGGACTTTAGTTCCTCTTCCTGAAAATAGATCTGTGATAGGTACTAAGTGGATTTTTAGGAACAAATCTGATGAAAAGGGTAAAGTGATTAGGAATAAAGCTCGTCTTGTAGCTCAGGGTTACTGTCAGGAAGAGGGAATTGATTATGATGAAACCTTTGCTCCGGTTGCTCGTTTAGAAGCTATTCGTCTGTTGTGTGCATTTGCTAGTATAAATCATATTAAGCTCTTTCAAATGGACGTTAAAAGTGCCTTTTTAAACGGTGATCTTAAAGAAGAAGTTTTCGTGGCTCAACCTCCTGGGTTTGAGAATTTCGAATTTCCTGACTATGTATTCAAACTGAAAAAGGCTCTCTATGGATTAAAGCAAGCTCCTAGAGCTTGGTATGAAAAATTGAGTAATTTCTTACTTAATCAAAGTTTCTCTAGGGGATCAGTTGATACTACTCTTTTCATTCATAAGCATGAATCTGATCTTTTGATAGTTCAAATTTATGTTGATGATATTATTTTCGGTTCTACTAACGATCTTCTTAGCAGAGACTTTGGTACTAAAATGCAAGAGTCTTTCGAAATGAGCCTTATCGGTGAGTTATCATTCTTTCTTGGTCTCCAGATCCGACAAGATCCCTCAGGTATCTTCATTTGTCAGACCAAGTACTGTCGTGATATGCTTAATAAATTTCACATGTCTAAACTTAAGCATGCTCCCACCCCTATGACTACTACTCTTAAGATCGATAAAGATGAAGCTGGAAAACAGTTTAATGAAAAACAATATAGAGGCATGATAGGTTCGTTGCTTTATCTGACTGCTAGCCGGCCTGATATCTCACATAGTGTTGGTGTGTGTGCTCGATTTCAGTGTAATCCCAAAGAGAGTCATTTCATTGCAGTTAAACGTATTTTTAAATATTTGAATGGCACTAGTGATCTAGGTCTTTGGTACCCTGCTGATGCTTCATGTGATTTACTTGGCTATTTTGATTCGGATTTTGCTGGTAGTTTGTATGATCGTCGTAGTACGTCTGGTGCCTATCAGTTTCTAGGGTTCTCTATTGTGTCTTGGTTTAGTAAAAAACAGAGTTCAGTAGCTCTTTCTACCGCTGAAGCGGAATACATTGCAGCTGGTAGTTGTGCTACTCAACTCGTCTGGATGCGTTCTCAACTGATTGACTATGGTCATTCTTTTAGTCCGACACCCCTTTTCTGTGATAACTCTAGTGCGATAAATATGACTAAAAATCCTGTGCATCACTCTAGGACAAAACATATTGCGATTAAACATCATTTTATTAGAGATCTTGTTCAATCCCATGAAATTGAGTTACTATTTGTGAATTCGGAGAATCAACTTGCTGATATCTTTACAAAAGCTTTGCCTATTGATCGTTTTCTGTTTTTGCGTACGCACATTGGTCTTTTTTCCTTATCAGATGTCGAGTCAATTAAATGTTTTCATTAGTTTCCTTGTTTTGAATTCTTGCGTGATTGACTTTCCTTTTGTTTGTCTTTCCTGCTTTCCATCTTCATAAATGCATTTACTTCTCCTGCCTTTTCCTCTTCCTCTTTTTTTTTTTCTTTATTAACTGCTGCTCTGTTCCGTTCTCTTCTTCATCCCTGCTTCTCTTCTTCTGCTAACTTTCTCCCTCTCAGCAAAATGGACCACTTTGACCACACTTTTACCCAACTTGCCAATGAGCATGTGCTTCACACTAACGACCATTTCCGTTCTTCCTCTTTTCGAGCTATCTACAACCACTTCTTCCTTGACCGACTCCTCATTCCAAACGTCTGTCTCAACCCCATTGACTTCGGGAAGTACGGCCTTTACCCTGATCGCCTCATTGTCAATCTCGGCTGGAGCTCTCTTGCTCTCCCTCGGCCCTTTACTTGCTATCCTGATGCAGTTTATCAGTTCTACACTAACCTTCGTCTCGAGGGCAATCTTCATCAAGGGAGGTTTAACACGTTTGTGGATGGACACATCATTTTTGTCACTCCGAATCTTCTTTCTCAGGTTCTTGCTCTCCCTCGGGTAGGAGTCTCTATTTTTGATGAAACTGACTTTGCCTTACTCAATTTTAACCCTGGCGCTGCTCTTTCTAAATGGACTGGGGATTCCTATCCTTCTCTCTCGTATGCCTCCGTTTCTGCACTCCCTGACTCTCTGAAGCTGTTTCATTACTTTCTTACCCGTATCTTTCTCCCACGGTCTGTCGGTCGATTTCTGGTCACTCCGATGGATACTTGGCTGATGCATTGTGCCACTAATGGCGTCGAGGTTGATTTTAGCTCTCTCATGTTCACCGCCATGACTCGCTTTGGAAACCATCTTCAGGAAGGTGATCTGCCATTTGCTGGAGCTATTTCTGCACTCATTGAACGACTTGGTATCCGCCTTCTCACCCGCTTTGCCACTGGAGGAAGTACCCTTGATGTACGTCCTCAACATGTTCTCAGGTGCATTGGTTGGTCCGGGTGTAAGCCGTTGAATGGCTCAGGGGGGAGAACGTATGGATGCTGATGAACTGGCTACTGATACCGAACGACAGCTGCACATCTGGAGTGGTGTCGACAACGCTTCCAGCTATGCGTCTAGCCCTGACTGGATGATTTAAGGCTCCGCATAATTGTGGTGCTGTGTTATGTGTTTTATGGTTGTTTTTAGTTTTTGAATTCCAGCACTATGTTCTACGGTTGCTTGTTTGTCGTCTTGCTTTTGAATTGCCTAAACAATTTTTGGTTGCCTTGTTTGTTTCCTGATGGTCCTGAGGTTTACTTAAGCGAACTCTTCTCTTTAAAAATTGCTGTTTTGTTTTTTCTGCATTTTTACCTTGAAGAACTGTCTCTTTTGATTTCCACTGTTTGTTGGAGTTTCCCTGCCTTCTAAGCTTTTCACAGGTCATCTACCGAGTTCATCAAGGATCAAATGAGGCATTCACTGGCTTAGGAGGAGAATGTTGAGCCAAACATAGCAAGCCACCGAATGGCAAAGGAGACAAATCAGTAAAGATTTGCCTCAAGGAATAAAATCAAAGGTTCAAAACCAAAGTTGGAAACCTGTACAAAGTTTCCTTTTCCTTCAGCTCATCAACGGCTACAAATCAAGAAGGGGATCTTGCCCATTCAATGTATTGAGTATTATATAAAGAGTATAGAGGCAAATCAGAAGGGTGGCTTTTGATTTGAAATAGCAAAAACAGCAAGAGCAAAAGATCGGAGAGATCGTAACTAAAGTATACGAAATATCGGTGGTGCAAGCGGGGAGCTTTCATAGTGCTGTACGGGGAGTAAGCACTCAAATCACTCGAGTATTTGTATCCTTGTTTCTTGTTATTCAATCAATAAGAAAAACAATCTCGAAAGAATTCCTTCGAGCGTGGACGTACATCAAAGCTAGTAAGCTTGGTGGAACCACGTTAAAAATCGCGTGTTCGTGTTCTTTACGATTCTGCTCGTATTTTATGTTTAGTTCCTTTATATTAATCATTTGGGCTGATATGTGAACAGCCCAAATATCTCTCTTCTAACCTGTCAATTTAAGCCCACGTATATAAACACAACAAATAAGCTTCTCCTGCTTCATTTCGCATCCCGAAGGTCTTCACTCTCTCTCTCTCTTGGCGAGCTGTGCTAGGGTTTTCACTCCCACACTCAAAACACGATCGTGATTAAGAAACAGAGAGGACTCGAATTCAACAGAAATCGGTGAACAGATCCATTGATTAACACCGGGGGAAAACCCACCTTCTTTCTCGTCCCTATTAAGAATGGCGTTAAATTCTCCCAAAATAATCCAAGGGTTATCTAATCGAGTTGCATAAATTTCCTATATCTTACCAAAAGTGGCTCCTCTCATACGGGTCATTTGGTGCATGGATGACCGTCTTTAAAAAATCCCTGAAACCATTACCCGCATTAATGAGGAGGTCCACAAAATAACCATAAAAAGCTAGTACATTGATATTAATATTGTCGACTCACCAAAGTGCATAACCCCTACTTAGGCCCTCTGGGTTCTTATACAAAAAATTGGGGTATTTAAGCCCTGTTCACTATCACTTATTATTATGGAAATTATATAATCAACTCAAATAATTTCAAAAATTACCAAAATAGGTGTTTAGTTGAAAATTAAAAAATGAAATTATATAATTATTTCATAATTCCGGCCTAATTATATAAGTGAAAAAAAACTGCTTTTAAAAATTATATAATACTAATTTTGTAATTGCAAGACCAGGATTATGGCCTATTTCATTGAAACTGACCCAGTTTTCAATGCGAATTGGAATTTTGTAGCCTAATTTAAAATTTTATGTACCGTCAGTAGCCAATTGCGTAATTATGTCCAAAACTAGCACAATCTGACTGGCAGTCAGCGCGTAGCCAGCAAGCCAGCGTATAGCTGGCCAGCCAGCGCAGCGCTGGCTAGCTAGCGTAGGAATTCCCTTTTGAATTTGCAGGTGAAATACAAATATTGACAAATAGCAATTTAGTCACTTTCTTTACCTATTTTACAAATGAGTTATTATTACTATTAATATTATTAATTTGATAATATAAGCCAACCTTGATAAAATGATAATATATATAAGCTAGAATTAATTAAAGAAAATTATATTAACCATCACAATCTCTCGAGTTACGGATCCCGATGTCACGTTTGTTGTAGGCACAATGATGAAGGAGACAACGACTTCCAATAATAGTTTTAACTTTGAATCAATCAGTGCATAACCAGCGCAACGCATAGCCAGACCAGCGGGAAGTGACCTCGGGTCACGTTTGTTTTAACTTTGAATTACGAATCTCAATGTCACGTTTGTCGTTGTTTTAACTTTGAATTGTTGTGCCTCCAACAAACGTGACCTCGGGATCCGTAACTAGAGAGATTGTGATGGCTAATATAATTTTCTTTAATTAATTCTAGCTTATATATATTATCATTTTATCAAGGTTGGCTTATATTATCAAATTAATAATATTAATAGTAATAATAACTCATTTGTAAAATAGGTAAAGAAAGTGACTAAATTGCTATTTGTCAATATTTGTATTTCACCTGCAAATTCAAAAGGGAATTCCTACGCTAGCTAGCCAGCGCTGCGCTAGCTGGCCAGCTATGCGCTGGCTGGCTGGCTACACGCTGGCTGCCAGTCAGATTGTGCTAGTTTTGGACATTATTACGCAATTGGCTACTGACGGTACATAAAATTTTAAATTAGGCTACAAAATTCCAATTCCCGTTTTCAATCCCCGCTGCCAACAAACTCCTAAAAAACAGCAAACAAACTTTACAGAATCCTTCTCATCATCGAGTTTCAGCTACTCATAGCTGATTTCACGCTGCTCCCCTAACAACACTCTATTAACTTATATAAATAACTCTAGCAACATTCCACTTTAGTAACAACTTGCTCCATACAGTACTCAGAAACTCATTCCTACTGACCTATCATGAAGAGAAGGTAATCAATTTCACCCATCTCCTCACTCTATCTCTGCTTTCGATTCTTCATCAGTATGGGTGTAATCGTTGTTCCACTGTTTTCACTTCATCATTTGATTGCAAACTATGCGTCGACCCGATCTCTTAAGCCATTTCCATCTCGGCAATCGATCAAGGTACCTTACAAACTATAAACTCGTCTGTAAATTTGCATCAATTTACATGTTGTCATAGTTTTGGTATGCATGTTCTCTTCTGATGGATTTGGATTTGTCATGATTTTGGATTGCAAATCAGATCTGAAGTGATGAGTGTGCTAGTAATTAGTCGAGTTTAGACGAGTGTTATATGTGATTCACTTGAATTCTAGAAGTATGTATAATTTGTAATTCAACTAAAGTAATGAACACAATTATTATTATAAATTATTTAATTTTATAATTTACAAAACACCAAGTAAACAGAATTTCAATTATGAATTATAATTATCTAAATTATCTAATTCACCCAATTATATAATTTAAGATAATTTATAGTGAACATGGCCTTAGCTTTTCCCCCCCTAAAACTTCACTACAATTTTTAGTTTCTAAAAGAAAAACGATCGAAGGGCTAGATCTAACGAATTAAATCCGATAAATAATTCCCGAAAGAGGTTGGCCCAATTCCTCTACAATTCCAACACAAAGTCGTCATGGCTCCTTGGGTGGTTTGATATGCTTAAAGTATAGACTATCCCTAGCGCACAAAATAAAATTGTGCATAATCTTGGCCGTCCCGCCCTCTTGTTCCTACTTGTCTCTTTTAGGGTTGTTAATTTTTACCCTTACATATGAGATGCTCAAACTCCTTCATATCGCCTCTTTGATGTGATTCTAACGAAAACTTCATTCTCCCTATCCCTCTCTCTTCTCTCCACCACTTCTTTTTTTATTTTTTTTTAGCTCATAGGATGGTTCACAATCTGTGGTCTCTCCTGCCCTGGAGTTACCTCGAGAAAAAAAATATAGCCATAGGATTCTTACCTTGTTGGGCTCGATTCTCAAAAAATGGGTAGAAGGAAAAACCGTTAGATTAGTTGGAATCAAAACACAAACAATGGGGCATAAAAGAAATCGCCGTCGAAGAAGTTCAGATACTGAATATTGAAGTCATAGATTCGATATTAAGGTTTATGTCCTAAAGGAAGACCATTTGTAAACATTGATGAAAGATTTATTACTCGTCGAGAGCAATAGATGGTCTGGACCAGTTACTGATTTCATCGTCGCCGGAATGGCAAGGAACAGAAAATGACCAGTCGAAGCAGTAAATTTTTTTGAGAAAGATGAAGTCTGGGGTTCATAGCGAGCGATGTGTGTTTTGGGGATTAAATAAGGAGGATACCATTGTCGAATCCAGAAAGAATGACCCAAACTGGAATCCAACTTTGTCACATGAAATCACAGAAGATGCGTTGGCAGGCAGTGGCGAAGCCAGGGGGAGTCTACCCCTGGCCCTGCCCCAGGGTCCCCTGGACCCGAATAGCTAAAATATAAAGTATTTTTCCGTACAAAAATATATTCGGCCGATGTATTATATGTATCGGGCCCAGGGTCTACTAGGATCCTGGCTTCGCCACTGTTGGCAGGGAGAGGTAATTGAAGAAGATGAGTAGATGAGCGAAAAGGCAATATGTTGTCGTTTATAGATGGGCCAAAAAATAAAATAAAATAATAATGAAGTTTGTTACAAGGTTCGAACTCGGAATGAACAGGAAAATGGACCAACCCACACACTATTTTGAGTAGAAGATGATTCAAGAATAAAGTCTCCCCTGATAGTTTAAATTCTGAGATACAACTTGTAATGAGGTAAGTTGATAAATTAGGTTACTACAAACATGTAAGTCACCCCAATGAATCAATCATATTTAGCATCTACAGTTTTGACTTTGAGTGAGTTTTAAATCTCAAAGGATAATTGCTAGGGGTAGATTTGGGATTACATGTGAAGATAAGGGATCATGAGAGTCATTATGAGAAAGTGTGAGGACTGTTTTGTTATTGTCCAGTATCTCAATTCTATTTAAGTGCCCAGTTGGCATCTGCGTATTTACTTTTCCGCGATTCAATCATTCATTCAGTCAATATGGTATCAGAGCATTTTGCTCAAAACATTTCCGTTTTCTAAAACGTCTTCAAGACGTCTCTTTTTCTCTCTCCTCGAAATCAACGAGCGCTCTTTTCTTCCTCTCGAAGTTCTAACTTCGCTGAGTGTTTTCTATGCTTCTTTCATTCATCTTCTCAAAATCTTGCTTTCTTTCTTTCAAAGAATGGGTCGATCAAATGGTGGGAACAATGTTGGTTCATCGGCTTCAGCAGGATTGATCGATCAAGATCATCCTTGTTTCATTGGAACTGGAGATAATCCGGGCACTCTTCTCGTCGGGGCTGTTCTCGTAGGTGCTTCGGACTACTTCTCCTGGGCCAGAGCGATGCGTATGGCGCTTATAACCAAGAATAAATTTGGTTTTGTTGATGGATCAGAACAAGCGATGCGTATGGCGACAGATTCGACGTTCGCGGCCTGGAATCGTGCAAACGTATTAGTCCTTGGTTGGATTCTCCGGGTCGTATCTCCTGATATCGCGCAATCAGTTATCTGGTTGGATTCAGCACGCGATGTCTGGTTAGATTTGAAGGAGCGCTTCAGCTGTTCAAATCTTGTTCGCATAAATGATTTGCACCATCAAATCTCTGCTTTCAAGCAAGGCATGTTGTCCGTGTCTTCATACTACACCAAATTCAAGGTCCTTTGGGATGAGTTCGCGATGTTTCGACCTGTTCCTGCTTGCTCATGCCAACCCCGTTGTTCTTGTGATGCGTTGCCTAAGATTCGAGACTATTTCCGCACCGAGCAAGTGATTCGTTTCTTGAGGGGCCTTAACCCTGGGTTTTCTGCAGTTAGATCTTAAATCATCAGGACGGATCCTCTTCCGGTGATGAACCAGGTGTTTTCCATGGTTCTGCAAGAGGAACAAGAGATTGGAGGTGGCCAAGATTTATCTCAATTAGGTCAAGGTGTTGTTGATTCTACACAGCAGAACCCAAGAGTGCTCGTCGCAGGTCCTTCGTCTTTCAAGAGAGGTACCAAGCGTCCGATCTGTACCCATTGTGGGCTCATTGGGCATACAATCGAAAAATGCTACAAACGGATTGGATATCCGCCAGGATATCGTGCCAATGCTAGGAAAAGAGTGGCGACTGCTAATGCTGTTCAAGGGACTGCTGGTCCAAGCACGAGCGAGGATAGCATTCAGCCCAGCGATGGAGAAATGGTTTCTATCACCAAAGATCAGTACCAGTCACTATACTCTCTGTTTCAAGGACATGCCTCTGCAGCAGAAGTTCTGGGATCAGGTTCGTCCGTTCACTGCGTCACTACAGGGCAGCCGTCTGGCGTCAATCCTCCAGCTCCTACCACTGTAGCTCAGTACGTTCCTTCCAATGGTGACGAAGTTCCTCCTTCGACTGGCAATACAGGTATTGTTCTTTCTCAGTTTCGTGATAGTTTGTCTGGTGATTGGGTTGTGGTTTCTGGGGCTACAGACCATATTGCTCATTCACTTTGTTATCTTCATACTTCTACTCCTGTCAAGGGTATGAATGTTCGTTTGCCTAATGGTGGTCTTATACCAGTTACCTATATTGGGACTGTGAACTTGGGTCAAGGCTTAATGTTAAGTCATGTTCTTATTATTCCCACTTTCAGTTTCAATTTGCTGTCCATCAGTAGATTAATCGAAAATGGTGCTTATCAAGCTATTTTTTCTTCCACAATGTGTGTTTTTCAGGACACCAAGACTTCTCAGAGGATTGGTACAGCTGAGCTTTGCAATGGTTTATATTGGTTTCGATCTCGCATTCAACCAGATAAGGCTTTTGTTTCAAATTGTGCATCAAGTTCCTTTGATCTCTGGCACTTCAGATTAGGACATAATTCCTTAGATTCATTGTGTACATCTCTAGGATCAAAACGCTCAAGTACTTTTCATTTTAAGGTCTGTCCTTTAGCAAAGCAGCAAAGGTTAAAGTTTCCTTGTAGTTCGTCTCAAGCTTTTCATGCCTTTGAGCTAATACACGTTGACATTTGGGGTCCATATCCTATTCCTACTTTTGATGGCCATCGTTACTTTTTAACTATTGTTGATGACCATTCTCGATTCACTTGGATTCGTCTTATGAACTCAAAATCTGATGCTAGGAAGTTACTTATGGATTTCTGTGTCATGGTTGAAGTGCAGTTCAGTAAGTTTGTCAAAGTAGTAAGGTCTGATAATGGCTTAGAGTTTGCTGTTCCTGAGTTTTATAGTTCAAAGGGGATCATACACCAAACCACTTGTGTCTATACTTCGCAGCAGAACGGCCGTGTTGAACGAAAGCATCAACATGTGCTGGCTGTCACTAGAGCTTTATTAATACAATCATCTTTACCTGTGACCTTCTGGGGATATGCAGTGTTACATTCAGTTCATATCATCAATAGGCTACCCACTCCTGTTTTAGTGGCAAGACTCCTTTTGATGTTCTTATGCATGCTGATACTTCTTATCAGCATCTGCGAGTATTTGGGTGTCTATCCTATGTCTCTACTTTGGCACACAAGAGAACCAAGCTCGATCGCTAACCCGTGTGTGTTCTTAGGTTTCCCGGCTAACACTAAAGGTTATATAGTGTATAATCTTGTGAACAATCAGGTTCTTATATCCAGGGATGTTGTATTTCATGAAGGAATTTTTCCTTTCACTTGTCTTAAAGATTTCGTCATAGCTGCTGGTGATTTTACTGAGGTGTTAAAATTCTTTGATGAGAAATCTATTTCTTTTCCTCAGAACTAGCAGGTCATTACAAATGAGCAAGATAATGATAATTGTGTTAACCTTGGGCCTCAGCCCAATCAAATTCTTCTTCCCCACGTTCCGGATATATCTCCCACCAGTACAAATCCGAACAGTAGGCATGTTTCTTCACGAGCTAGACGTGCTCCAATTCATTTACATGATTACTACTGTAATCAAGTTGATTCTAAGGTCAAATATCCAATTCAAAATTGTGTTTCTCTCGATCGTCTTAGTCATAAAAATCAACAAGCCATTTTGGCTGTGACTAATGAAACCGAACCAACTCATTTTAGAGTTGCGGTACTCAATCCCAAATGGGTTGAAGCAATGGATTCTGAGTTAAACTCATTACATACCACCAAAACTTGGTCACTTGTTCCATTGCCTCCAAACAAAAAGGCCATTGGGTGTAAGTGGGTTTACAAAATTAAGTATAAGGCCGATGGGTCTATCGAGCGTTACAAAGCTCGTTTAGTGGCAAAAGGTTATACCCAAACCGCGGGGATCAATTATACCGATACTTTTGCACCCGTTGCAAAGTTAACCACCGTAAGAGCTTTGTTATCTCTCGCCTCTATAAAAGGGTGGTTTCTTCATCAATTGGATGTCAACACCGCTTTTCTGCATGGTGATTTATTTGAAGATGTCTACATGACACCTCCTCTTGGGTTGAAATTAGAGAACCCGAACCTTGTTTGTAAGTTGAATAAATCTCTGTATGGCTTAAAACAAGCTAGTCGTCAATGGAATTTTAAGCTTACCGAATTTTTACAAATTCGTGGTTTCACTCAATCCAAGGCCGATTATTCTCTGTTTACCAAAAATCAAAATGGTTTATTTTTAGCCGTCTTGGTTTATGTTGATGACATAATCATGACCGGTAATGATGTTCAAGGGATTGATAGTCTAAAGAGTCAACTTCATGAACAATTTACAATCAAAGATATTGGTGAACTTAAATTTTTCTTAGGGCTTGAGATTGCTCGATCTTCAAAAGGTATTTCCCTTTGTTAAAGAAAGTATGCTTTGGAAATTATTTCTGATTCCGATTTATCTGCTTCTAAACCAATTTCATGTCCTTCTGATGCTACTTCTCGATTATCCATTACTTCTGGAGATCCTCTTTCTGATCCATCATCCTATCGACGTCTTGTTGGACGATTAATATATCTGTGTACCACTCGTCCAGATATATCTTTTACCGTGAATTACTTAAGTCAATTCATGAGCAAACTTACTGAGTTACATATGAAGGCTGCTTTACGAGTGGTTAGATACCTTAAAACCGATCCTGGGTTTGGTTTGTTCTTTCCATCCACTTCGACTTTCCAACTTCATGCTTTTTCTGATAGTGATTGGGCAGGATGCCCGGATTCGCGTCGTTCTACTACTGGATTTTGCATTTATTTAGGAGATTCTCTCATTTCATGGAAATCCAAGAAACAGGTTACGATATCTCGTTCTTCGGCTGAAGTCGAGTATAGGGCTCTTGCCGCCACGGCTTGTGAACTATTGTGGCTAAAATCCCTTTTTCATGATCTACTTTTTGATTTCACAAATCCCATCTCTTTATATTGTGATAGCACCTCGGCAATACGAATGGCCGAGAATCCAGTGGCTCATGAGCGTACCAAGCACATAGAGATTGATTGTCATCTCATTCGAGATTGCGTGACGGATGGTTTCATTCGGGTAATTCAGGTTTCCACCGCCAATCAGCTTGCTGATATCATGACTAAGCCACTAGGTCCGAATATTTTTTTGCCGCTAGTGTCCAAGCTCGGACTGCTCAGTATTCACCATCCAGCTTGAAGGGGGGTGTGAAGATAAGGGATCATGAGAGTCATTATGAGAAAGTGTGAGGACTGTTTTGTTATTGTCCAGTATCTCAATTCTATTTAAGTGCCCAGTTGGCATCTGTGTATTTACTTTTCCGCGATTCAATCATTCATTCATTCAATATTACAACAAAAATAATTATATAGTTAGGCTTGGGATGTAACACAGATTTGATAAGGTCGACGTTGCGTTAGCAGATGTTGAACTGGGATTTGATGGAGAGAGTTACGAGATGTCAACATGAACTGGTATTCACGAAGGATTAGAACACGGTGGAAGAGGTGTTTTGGACTGGGAGGTCCCCAGATTCGGTGAAGAGAGTTTCAAGATGGAGAAGATTTTCGGGAAAGTGATAGGAAATAAGAGGGGCATGCTTGGTCGATTGTCCCAAGAATTCTAAATTATGTGAGGTGGAAGAAGGATTTGCAATTCCTTGTCCAACCAGATTTGAATTTCCATGCGAAATTGGAAACCTAATTCTTTGGACTGGAATTTTTCAATCCAAACAAGGAATCAGTTCACGTCCGTACTCATAGGAAATTGCGGCCCAATCCCTTCCCTGATTCTCCTAACCAAACTATTGCTAAGAGGTTTAAATTTGAACTAGTTTATTGTGAGCATATTCAATTTGAGCTCAAACTCAAGTTTCGTTTATTTTGTTTCGTTTATAAAACTTGGTTCCTTGTATTTGAAGCTCGAGTATAATAATTTTTTAGGCGAGTTGAGTTGAGATCAAATTGATTTTTTTTAATAGAGACGGGTTTGATTCCACGAAAAATTTCTAACTGAACTTGAGTTAGACAAAAACTCAGCTGGCTAAAAAATAGCAAACAACCATCGTACAAATTTTTTACTTAAGAGCGACGATGATTATTCATCCATGTATGAATTATTAAGGTTAATTTCATTTGATTCCGAGCTCTACCTCTATAAGGCAAAAGAAACAAAAGGAAAGGTTATAAAAATTATTGTTCATGTTCATAAAAAATTATTGTTCAATGCATACATTTTCTCTATATAAACCGGTACTATGATCTTATCATGTAATTCAGAACGTGTTTACATTTTTTCACATTACCAGCCTAATCGAGGTCTTTACATTGATAGAATATTTCTTCTATTAAACTACTTCGAGAGCTATGCGAAACAACCTGCTCCAACAAATCAATAAAATTATCAATATATGGATCATAGATTAAAAAACCATAGTCTAATATTACAATGATGTCACATAGTTGTTTTATTCCTTAGACACCATGCTTCTATCCAAGAGCATGACCACAGCTACCATATCCCCATTATTGAAAACTATAGTTGATTTTGAACAACATGACAAAATTCATACGTTTCAGAAGAAGGACAAAGGTCATACCAAATACCAATCATACACATTACCAAAATTATATCCTTTATTAAATACACAACAAGAGAAAGCTATGTTCAAGACTACTCATCCTCTGGTATATTCCTAAGCATCAGTTCCAACTTTTCCCTTTTGTCCTGCTGCTTGGAATTCCTTCAAAGAAAGACTGAACACAGTAATAGTTTCATAATTTAACTTAGTATACAAAACTTTGCATTTCACACCATTCTAACAAGAACCTTAAGGATGTCATCCATTGATGGCCTGTGACAAGGATCATCCTCTACACATGTCTTGGCTAGTACCGCTAAGCATAAGGCCTCGGCAAGGGGGTAATCTCCGTTGAGACGTGGATCGATGAAGCTCCTAAGCTGTTCGAAACATCCTCCCTCACTAGCCCCACCTCCTAGGAAACCAAGTGATTCCTTGAATGGTTTCCCATCACTGTCTTCCCTTCCTGATATGAGCTCTAGTAGAACCACACCAAATGCGAAAATGTCGACCTTTTCAGAAGCTAACCCATTGTACTCCGGAGCCAACCATCCTCCTCCTACTACATTTACGGAGTTTGTTCTAATGTTTGTGAGCTTGGCCCTCCAATTTGAGGTCACGAAAACGTTCCTAGTATTGACACACATATGAGCATACGAGGGGAAAATGCAGTCGTGGAGGTAATGCAGGCCTGCAGCTATGTCAAAGGCTATCTGGGTTCTTACATGCCAACGAAGAGGGCTAGCTGGATTCGATATGCAGTTCCTTAAACAACCGTGGCTAGGTAACTCGAGAAGGATGTAAGAACAACTAGACATGATGTCATTGTTGTCTCCATAACAAACACCAACTAAGGTCACTATGTTGATGTGGTTTATTCTAGAATGGACATCAATCACCTGCCTTATGTCTTCAAACCTCAGCGGCTTCACCATCGTTTCAACTCCATCGATCATCCCTTTGTATGCGTCATCTCCAACCTTGTTCTCCTCGCTGAAATCGTTTGTTGCTGTTCTTAGTTCCTCTATGTTGTAGCTCCTCAGTGAGTATATAATCCCAACTAGAAGATCAGGGGATACACATAGAGTAGCTGAGCTTAAACCCGTGGCAGAGCTTCCACAAGTTAGTTGAGAGCTCTTGGTGTTGAATGAAAGCAGCTTCTGAACTTTATCTTTGCGCTTACCTTTCACATACATGCCAAAGGCAAACATTGTTGCTACTACAAGGAAGAACCCAACAACTGATGCTGCAATGTAGACGCTCTTAAAGCTCACGTTTCTGCTCGACGGTGATCTCTCGACCGTGATCGTGGGAGGTTGAGGAGGAGGAGGAGGGGGAGGAGTGTGAGTCACATTCATCAGTACAAAGCTCTTCAATGGAATCAACAGAGTTGTGTTGGGGAAGATAGTTTGCCAATCTTGAAGGCCATTCACTCTAAACAAATCCTCAGAAGAAACCCCGAATTTCTCACTGATTTCACTCAGCATATCACCTTCAAACACGGGATACGTTGCGAGGAACTTAAACATCGATTCCTCACCAGAGCTAGATGGACAGGCACATTTGAGAGGGACATGAAGTTTAGTACCAGCAGAGACATAATCACTCCCTAACCCATTTTCATCCATGATTGTGTGATAAGTCACCAAACTCTCAAACACAGAACAAGCAACATCTGCTACACTGGTGTCCTCAGGAGCCCTGTAGCTGAAATCTGTTTGAAAGTACTGACCTGAACATGAACACTTGACTGGAACAAAAATCTCTCTTCCTGGCTCTAGAACCTCTGTGTTTGATGCAATCCTATTCAGATTCTGTAGAGAACCATTAATCTGTTGCACCTGTAACAAATTGGACACAGTCTCCAAAGTCTTGAAATGTTGGTTGGCCCTGAAGATTACAAATGTCTCACAGGAGGAGCTGGTTCTGTTGCAGGTGTATCTTGAACCAGGGAAGCTGGAATTCGCAGCGCAATCTTTCGAGTCGTAGTGTTGCTGTTGCTGAGCAGAAGCTGAAGAATTGAAGCAGATGATAGAGCATAGAAACACCAGAAACCAAAGGACTGACATTATAGTATCTGTAGCTAGAATTTGGAAGAAGTAATTAATAGAATGATGAGTTGAAAGGGGAATTCTTTCATGGTCTAAGTCCGAGTCTGAATCTTTTGTTGGTCTTCGTTTTTCATAGTGGGGGCAGTACAGTGACGAGTGTTTACAAAACGTCTTACATCAGATTATGAGCCTTAGTTTAATTGTTTGATAATGTGGTGTGTAATTGACCATATTAAAAAGGAAGATGAGAACATCATTCAGAGGGGGGAGTAGGGACATCATGAAAAGGCCATTACATACAGCCGGCCATGCATGGATTTTGTTTATTTCCTTTTTCTTTCCGCAGACTGTGTTTAGTGTAATTGGATGACAAGATAACTTTGATGAATTGGTGTAACATATAACAAGTTTTATTGAATTGCAGGAAACTCCCAAGTTCTGCAAGCAGTATGCACGTGTTGGAGAAGTGATGGCTAATAAGCCCATTCAGTAACTTACGTTTGGGTATTAACAAATCAGTACCCATCATTTAAAAAATAACTTATAAGTGTCGTTCGTATGGAAATTTAACACATACATCCGAAATGACAATTTACCTCCGCTGTGTCTTCGTCACCATCTGAGGATTTTCACCTACAACCAAACATAATCCAGCCGAATTCCGAATTCCGAATTTAACGGCAGTTTGAGAAAGAGAGAGAGACGAAAATTGCTGAGGGGATTATTTAATTAGGTGATATATCCACTTCAGCGTTTTAATCCAAATAGGACGCGTGATATGGCAACTTAACGGCAAAATTGGATGGAATCACCATTTCAGATGGATGTGTTAAATTTTCATACGAACTACACTCATAAGTTATTTTTTAAACGGTGGGTACTGATTTGTTAATACCCCAAACGTAAGGTACTGAATGAGCTTATTAGCCGAGAAGTGATTAACAAAGCATCGGTATCTATATTGAAAACTAAAATTAATTAAAAAGTTAACGGATGCGGTGATTTTCGTGGATGAGCGGAGGTCTGGTGCTGGGATGGTTTTACGTGATCATGGTGGTAGAATTATTAAGCACCAGAGACTTTCGTGGCCAGGGGTGTGGAGCGATGAAGGATTTATGTCCATCGGTCCAAATTCGCATAGGAACTAGTTAAGTGTTGGACCTGATTAATAGAATTAATACGGGCCGGTTAGGGATTAATATGTCTTGCTAGAGACCAATATTAATTAGTGGTTTGGGCCACGGCTAATCGGACCGGGTCCTACAAGGTCACACGCCTAGAGTATGGATCGGATCATTAATAGGCCCAATCCATGGTGGATTGGGACTACTGGGCTGGCGGCCTGATGGCGAGGTTTTTAGGCCCCAACACCAAATAAACCTGAGAGTTCTCAGAGTCGTATTCCCACGGGTCTACTCAAGCTACATTACTCAGTTTAGTTCTGCTAGTCAGCGGAATCGTTTTTATCAAAGATTTGATTAATTTAGAAAATGTAAAAACTAACTAACAAACTAAAACACAAATTAACAAGTAGGATCAACGGTGGGGAAAGGTCTTACTTGGGTTTGTATCCTTCTAAGAAATTGTGAGAAAATACAGCTACAGAACTGGCAGGACATGGATGACGATCAGTTTCAGGTTCTAACGTTGGGTCAGTCGACTCTACAATCAAGAACCACATGTAACACACCCTAACTCGCATTCAACCAACAATCCAATAGCAAACTGAACAGAAAACCTAAAATAGAAGAACTGCAGAAAACCTCGAATTACAGGGAAGTCTAAGAACGGGGCGACAAGATAATAAAATTGATCATCAATCATCATTAATCCACAATCCAATTCAACGTATCAACTCATAATCTCAAAAAATTCAACAAAACCCAAGCAAGAAAAGAAAACTAGCTACTCATGAGATTAATCAGGAAGAAAGCTGCAAACCGCCGATTCATCAAAGTTAGCTTTGATTCCTCTATAGCTGTCCGTGCTATTTTTCCTCATTAACTTCATCGATGCTCTGTCTCGCTGCCTCTGTTCACTGGCAAAGGCCGAAAATATGATCCCCATTTGATGTCTCTGCTCGGATGGGATTAAAATCCCTCCAAAATGGTGGTCGCTGCTCCCGTACACTACTGAACTCCCCTCTCAAATTTCATCCCCTCTTCGTTCCTAAGTTGGGAAAAATCCCTCCAATAGTCGCCGACTGCCCACCAAAACAATTCCCCTATTTTACTTGTTAATGTCCTTGGCCCAAATTGATTAAACTCTCCATTTGAGAATGATAATGTCGCTGATTATGATGATGGGCTTTTATCAAAGCACTTCCCACTTTATAATTAATCCAACTTGATGTGGGTTGCTTTGTCATAATAATCAGGAGATTTGTATGCCACTCACACAAACTGCTTTTGGATTAATGTTCGGCAACGTGTCTCTCATCCTCTTGTATCATTTTCGTTTCAGTCTTCAATATCGTATATTACCTGAAATGCATAAAAACATGCAAAACGACGTAAAACGATCCAAAAAGATTAAGAAGAGAAACAATCAAATAACTGTCAATATCTCATCAAATCGCGACAAAAGTACAATGAAAATGTCGTATAATGTGGGACTGAATACACCAATATTTGGGTGCATCAAATCACCACACACTTAGACTTTTGCTTGTCCTCAAGCAAGAACTTTACACAACAACACCAACCTGAATGAGCAAATCGAAAACCTCTTGGTTCCTAGAATGATGTATATAGTGCTTCTATCAAACAAGAAGATTACCCGACTGACCACACAGTTACAACCAAACTCTGCTAGTGTAAGAGAGAAACAAGACTTTGTCGAGCTAGTGAACAACCTGACTTGATAAAGGCAAGACAATACTTACTTCCGCTACATTTACGCTAGAACGCAACCTGACACTTGCTAGATAAGGGAACAAAAATTAAAGATTAAAAGTAAAATTTTGTTTCTTTTTTTTGTTTCTTTTTTTTGTTTCTTTTTCTTTCTTTTCATTTTTTCTTTTATCTTTTTTTCTTTTTCAATCATTTATTTTCGAATGGTCGGTACAGTGTGGATACTACCGGGTATTGAGCAGCCGGAAACCTTTGGAATTCCGCGTTATCCTAGACCCCAGCCACGATCGGGAGTAGGTTAGAAGAAGAATGCCACATTGAGACTTCTCTTTGGGACTACATCAATGGGCAGGCACGTATGCCAGCTCGTGAATCGACCCACAACTTCAATACCAAACCACTCAATTTTCAGATTTTCTCTGATTGGGAACATTAACAACAATTAAAAACACGAAATTAAAAGATCCCTTATCTAGACTCGATCATGGCATTGAACTAGAGAATTCGAGCATCAGACAGACCAAGTCTTACACATTAACAAGTCAACTGTTCACTAACACGATAAGGGCAAGTTCCTAGAATACTTCAAGCAAGAAGAGTGGGAGATGGTCATAATACAGGTTCACACACACACATTTGGTCAAGCAAAAGCACCACATCAATCTCACCATATGGAAGAAGGTAAGCAATCCAAGAAGATATTAAGCAATGTGAAAAGTTAATTGCCAATGAGAATGGGAAGCAGTGAAAGAGTGAAAAACAAAGCACAATCACCACCCATTAAACGACAAGAACTCAGTTAACCAACATGCATGCATTGTCACGAAACCATCCCACACTTAAACTGGACATTGTCCTCAATGGATCAAAACAGAATGGGGATGATACAGTGTACCTGGAATTGGCTAATGGGAGGGTGAGGAGACAAGGTGAGCACCAATGATGACGACCTACACAATCAACAAACACAAAAGGAACAAACAACACATGCAAAACTGACTCAAAAATTCAAAACAGACTCCAGACATGGGCTGCCTCCCATGAAGCGCTCTTTCTTTAACGTCTTTGAGCTAGACAATACCTGGAAATTCAGCAGTCTCCGTCCCATCCAAGCAGCTCCTTATAGTTCATGTCATCTCCAGACTTCAAGTAAAGATGATCTGGGAACTAAACTTGAATACTTCCCCATTGTGGATGAGTGAATGGAATAACACCCATATGAGAGGCATGAATCTTGATCTGGTTGTCAAGCCTTCTTTGCTTGTTCAACCATCATCAGCTCTTTGCGACGTCGCTTCCTTTTTCTCCTACTAAGGCGCTTCCGCTTGGTTGTCTTAATAGGTTCCGAGTCATCCGTAGTAGTCTCATCAGAAGAAAGTATGGAGTTTACATTTTGACTAGTTGAAGCACTAACAACTTTAATCTCTTGGGAGGAAGGGGCACAGATTCAATCAGAGGGGTAGGAGTGGTGATGACCGTACCCACCACCTTGCTAGACAAGTACTCAATTGCTCTTTTCTGCTTGTGCAACCCATCTTTTAATACTTCTTTCTTCTTTCGCACATACGCCTCCAACATATCAAATCTTGCATTGGTAGTGGTCTCTAATGAGTCAAATCTAGTCTGAATCACCTTCGTCAAACTACTAAATAACTCCTCAACACTTGATGTTTGTTTGTCAGGTTGAGAGGCTTGATTAAGATGATCGCTAATTTATTGTTGAGAACCAAGAGCATCATCATTTTCTTCCTTTAGCTTAGAAATGATGAGATCCATGTTTTCACTCAGTTTCTTGAGAGAAGCATTATGAGAAGCGTTAAGAGAAGCATTTTCAGCTACACCAGTAGTAATCATCTTGATCAACTCAATTGTGTAAGGAATAACTTGGTGTGTTGAGCCATAAGATTAAGGTTCTTCATAATAGTAGGATTGATTGGTCTGAATAACATGGATCCTGCATACTCCAGCTGCCAGAGTTACCATAATCACCAATATACTCTTCATAAGAACCAACAAAGGCTGGCGGAGAGGCTTGAACGATGGAGAACGATGATTTTCTAACTCCCCAAGAATAGCTGCAAGTTTTGCTTCAATATCCATACCCTGTCCTGCAAACAAAGTAGAAAAATCCAAGCAAACAACCAACACAACGGGTGAAGTAAAGAATGAAATATGAACAAGATGGAGGTATGAAGCAAACTAAAAAAATCAAATATGTACAAACAAGAAAGCAAAAACTGAGCTAGTAATCCTAAACCTTTCCTGAAGTCAAGCAATGTCCCCGGCAACGACGCCAAATTGATGGCGAGGTTTTTAGGCCCCAACACCAAATAAACCTGAGAGTTCTCAGAGTCGTATTCCCACGGGTCTACTCAAGCTACATTACTCAGTTTAGTTCTGCTAGTCAGCGGAATCGTTTTTATCAAAGATTTGATTAATTTAGAAAATGTAAAAACTAACTAACAACTAAAACACAAATTAACAAGTAGGATCAACGGTGGAGAAAGATCTTGCTTGGGTTTGTATCCTTCTAAGAAATTGTGAGAAAATACAGCTACAGAACTGGCAGGACATGGATGACGATCAGTTTCAGGTTCTAACGTTGGGTCAGTCGACTCTACAATCAAGAACCACCTGTAACACACCCTAACTCGCATTCAACCAACAATCCAATAGCAAATTGAACAGAAAACCTAAAACAGGAGAACTGCAGAAAACCTCGAATTACAGGGAAGTCTAAGAACGGGGCGACAAGATAATAAAATTGATCATCAATCATCATTAATCCACAATCCAATTCAACGTATCAACTCATAATCTCAAAAAATTCAACAAAATCCAAGCAAGAAAAGAAAACCTAGCTACTCATGAGATTAATCAGGAATAAAGCTGCAAACCGCCGATTCATCAAAGTTAGCTTTGATTCCTCTGTAGTTGTCTGTGCTATTTTTCCTCATTAACTTCATCGATGCTCTGTCTCGCTGCCTCTGTTCACTGGCCAAAGGCCGAAAATATGATCCCCATTTGATGTCTCTGCTCGGATGGGATTAAAATCCCTCCAAAATGGTGGCCGCTGCTCCCGTACACTGTTGAACTCCCCTCTCAAATTTCATCCCCTCTTCGTTCCTAATTTGGGAAAAATCCCTCCAATAGTCGCCGCCTGCCCACCAAAACAATTCCCCTATTTTACTTGTTAATTGCCTTGCCCCAAATTAATCAAATTCTCCATTTGAGAATGATAATGGCGCTGATTATGATGATGGGCTTTTATCAAAGCACTTCCCACTTTATAATTAATCCAACTTGATGTGGGTGGCTTTGTCATAATCAGGAGATTTGTATGCCACTCACACAAACTGCTTTTGGATTAATGTTCGGCAACGTGTCTCTCATCCTCTTGTACCATTTTCGTTTCAGTCTTCAATATCGTATATTACCTGAAATGCATAAAAAATATGCAAAACGACGTAAAACGATCCAAAAAGATTAAGAAGAGAAACAATCAAATAACTGTCAATATCTCATCAAATCGCGACAAAAGTACAATGAAAATGTCGTCTAATGTGGGACTGAATACACCAATATTTGGGTGCATCACGGCCCATTAGGGTTAAGAAGGGATTAGGGTTTCTACCCTAATCCTATAAATAAGACTGCTAGGGTAGCAGTCAATCCTAAGCCGAATACACTTTCTCTCCAGAGAAAACCCTAGCCGCTATAATCCTAAAAGTCGTTCTTCGACCAGAAGTTCTGGCAAGCTTTGGCGAGGAAGATCCGGATCCCAGCTAGCGTGGACTAAGTAGAGGAGCTACATCTGAAGCTCTTTGGATCGATCTAAAGGCTACGGGAGGTATTAGTTTTCGAGCTAATATCACGCTTCAAGAAGGTGAGTCGTAATAACTCTCTCGTTATTGATTAATATATATGCAATCGGGCTGATCTAGGTTGTTAGATGTTATCGTATTTCCGTGCGATTCTGGTTTATGCATCTAACGTTTTCCTACAGTGGTATCAGAGCCCCTCGTTTTGCATATTTTTTGTAACAAAACGAATTGTGTTCTTAATAAAAGTATTCAATTAAAAGATGAGATTATGTCGTGTTAATATTTTGTTTGAAAATCGTGTTTTCGAAAGTGTTCATGGATATTTTAAGTTTAAAGTATAAACTGATTTCAAAAAAAAAGTTTTTTTTTAATTTATATTGTTCGCCGCCGCCGAACTTCGGCCGTCGACTGCCGCCGTCGTTGACCGGCGGGCAGCTGCCGATGGCACGCTGTCACAACAACCAATGTTTTTAAGGGAGGGGTTGCACAGTTGTGGGTTTGGTACCCAGCACTGTCAGCCCACTGCCCAACCCATTCCCCCCTTTCTGGTCGGCCCCATTTGGTTCGGCCCGGACTGGGTTGAACCATCTGGTTCACCCAGTTCGGCCGAATCAGTTCGGTCCGACTGGTTTCGAGTCGGGTTTAAAAAAAAATTCTGTTTGGGACAGATTTAATTTGATTCGATTTATGGGCAGTTTTTTGATTTTAATCATAGGTTTGATTAAGTATTGAAAAGTTTTAAATTCATAATTAATTTCCTATCTATTTTTAATAATGAGTTATTAAATTGAGTGGGAGTATTAATTGATGGAATTTATGGGCAAGTTTTGAAATATATATCCATGAAACTTTTAAATATTAACGATAGTCCCTATAATTGAATGAATTTTATTGTTGAAGCAATTATAATAAAGGAGTTTATTATTATGGTTTAATTAGAATAAAATTGTTTTATTCATAATTAATTACCACCTTAATTAAAATTGGTTAATTAGCGTTAAATCTATCAAACATGCTAGATTTAAGGTCATTCACTCATGCGGTAGTGAATGAATGGATGTTATATACATGTGTTATTGTATATATTGTGCATTTTGTGTCAAAGCGTGCAAGTTCTTGGTGATCGGATAAAAGGCCCCACCCAATTTAAAGTTTATTTATTTTATTTTGGGAAATACGGTCTACGTACTGTTTATTTTTTTGTAAATTTTATTATTTATAAATTAATAAGATAGATTAGGAATCTTGTATTTAGTTTACAAAAATATGTAATTACAACGAAGGAGGGATGGATGCTAGTCAAAGACTCAAGGATAGGAGATCCTTCGATGATGAACATGAAGCGTTTTTTTCCAAAATTAAAGGGGGCCAAGATCCGATCACCTACAAGCGTTGATTGTCTAAATGCTTAGAACCATATTTTAGGTTGTTGTGTATGTCTCTTGCGCGATTAGTTCACTAGCAAACGTAGATAAAAACACATCACCTAAAATGTCCCCAAAGTAAAATTGAGGCAATGCTTTACCATAACAAGACCTGTGATGCCTTTACAAGAACTAGGCCTTTTCTGCCAAAGTAGACTATGGACCTATTATTGCATTGGATAGCAAGGGTGGATCTTAGGGGTCCATAAGTTCCATAAGTTCGTTTTTGGTCGTACTCAACGAATACAAAAGACAAAGTTTTGGTTCGAAGCATAAATGATTTTGTGAGTGTCACATAATCAACCAAGAGTCACAAAAGAGTTGTGATTGGTCTACCTAAATTACAAAAATTTAGTGGCAGTGCCAAAGTACGTCTAACTTTTTGTTGGATTTAGGATCTTGAGAAGTATTTCATTCAAGGGGACACACTTTTGTGCGAATGAAGTACACATATGCTCTTAATTTTAGAGAAAATTATTGAGCTATGCATTTTGAAACAATAATAGTCTTTGCACTTTATTTTCGTAGAATCTTTTACTAGTTAACTCGTTTATCCTATCACCAAAAGAACTTATCCTTAAGAAGGAGAAGTTCAAAGCATTATGAATGCTAAAGGCTTTTGAAGCCCTCACCACACTAAGAACTAATGTTCTTAAGGAAATGTCTTTGAAATCCATACTTTAAACTTCAAATAGTCAAATCATACGAGGAAGAGAAGACTATAAGTGAATTTTAAAAGACAATAGTTGATTGTCATGTGCCATGTATTGACATTCATAGTTTTCACTTGGAGTGAACTTTATGAATGCATACTCCATCCCTGGTACCCCAAATGACCAAATCACTCCCAAAATTTATGCAATGACAATATGAATTAAGTGGGAGGAGAATTAGAAGTTGTGATTGCTTCTCGTCCTTAGTTGGTTGGTTTATACACATTCTTGTGAACCACTTCGGATATGGTGTTAAGGGTAGCCATGTTTAAATATTAAACAAAGGAATGAGAGGTGTGATATCCACAAAGCACTATACGAGCTAGAGATCGTAAATGAAATGGATTTCAGATAGAATCATATTTGTAATTTGGAAGAGCTTAGTGGTGGAATAGAACTTCGCATTGACAATGATGTTAGGTTGGCATGCATTAATCTATTAGGAGTTTTAGTTCCAATAAACACCATGAAGCAAAAGAAAAACTCATAACCCACATTTGGTATTGTCACTAGACACATTAGTTTGCTATGCATGAAACAATTTTATACAGTTGGTGTTTCAGTCTCATTTTCTTGTGAGAGTTTTGATACATGCGAAGCTTTACCTAATGGGAAAGATGACTAGGTCGTCATTCTTCTGTCAAAGTGAAAGAGCAAGTGATCTTTTGGCACTCGCACATATTGATATATGTGGACTTCATCACTCATACTGTTGACTTAAGTAGGTATGGGTACATCTACTTGATGGATCGGAAGTTTGAATCATATGAAATGTCCAAAAATTCCCTAAATGAAGTACAAAATCAATTGGAAGGAAGATAGAAGCCATTCGATTTGACCGAGATGGTGAATATCTTAGCCAAGAGTTTTTCTAATCATCTTAGGAGTTGTGGAATCATTTCACAACTCACTCCTCTTGAAATGCCATTGTTAAATGATGTGTTGGAAATGAGAAATTGAACCTCGTTAGACATGGTTCAATCTATGATGAGCTTCACTAATCTTCCAAATCCTTTTTTCTGGGGACATAAAACTATTACGTTTACACTGAATAGAACTCTGTCTAAGTCTATTGAAAAGACACCATATCACATATGGATTGGTATGGTACCAGTGATATCTTTTCCAAAAAGGTTGAGGCCGCGAACTTTATGTTAAGCATATGCCTTTCGATAAACTAGCACCAAAATCAGACAAAGTGCCTATTTGTAGGTTATCCTAAAGAGATGAAGGGATATTAGTCCAACAACCCTCAAGAGAACAAAGTGTTTGTTCTCGTGATGGTGTCTTCTTGGAAAATGCGTTCATTTTCAAGAAAACAAGTGGGAGAAATATTCATCTTGAGGAAATTCAAGATGATAACAACAAATGGATAGTGATTCAATTACATCTGAGAACCTGATTGAACAAGAAATTGTTCAAAATAGTGAAGATGTTGAGGAAACGCCAAATGCATGATGGGCGACATACTCAAGGTGTTGTTGTTCACCCAAATTCGTTAGTCTAAAAATGGACTAGAATTCCATACTAGTCATCTGAAAATGTGTTTCAATGAAAGACATGGCTGAGGTTGGGCTTTAAGATCTATAGAGATAGATCAGTAAAACTCATTAGTCTATGTCGAGAGACTTATATTGATAAGGTCCTTGATAGGTTCAATAAAAGGGAATCCAAGAGGAGATACCCTTGTATGAACCACGACATACATTTCAGCAAAAAAAAAATCGTGTCTTTAGACACAAGCTGAAAGAAAATATGATGAGTGTTCCATATACTTTGGCTATAAACTCATCATGTATGTCATGACATGTACTCAAAAAGATGTTGCATCATGTGCAAAATATTCCAATCGAATCCAGGTGATTTATCCCTCAATTGTCGAGAATATCCTTAAGTGTCTTGCTAAAGACTTAGGATTATTCTCCAGTGATTGGTGGTGAAAAGGGAGTTGACTATTAAATGGCATTGTGATGCCAAAACATTTGACTAATCGTGATGACACGTAGTCATAATCCAAATATACGTCTTCATGGTGATGAAGGAGTAGTATGCTGGAAGAGTGCCAAATAGATTTTGGTGGCTCAATCTTCTACGAAATCATAGTACATTGTTGCAGCAGAATCGACAGTGTAAGCTATGTTGATGTATAAGTTTCTGACAGATCTTGAGGTATTTCTTTCACGACAAAAGGAAGTAGGTCTTCATTGTGACAACAATGGAGCCATTTCCTGGTTGAAGGAACCAAACCCCAAGGCTAGGTCAAGCCACATTAATACGAAGTAATATCTACTTCAAGACTAGGGTTTACGTGAAGACCATGGCTCAGGGAGGTCCTGCTAAGGACGAGCTGAGGCCAAGAAGGTCGCGCCAAAGGCAACGACGTCGAAGAAGGAAGAGCCGGCGGCTGCGCCAGCTGTGGAGAAGAAGGAGGTGAAGGCGAAGGCGAGCAGTCAGAGCAAGAAAGGATTTAAAACCATTAGTTTGACTGAGAAGTTCAGTTGCAGGGCGAGGGATCTGTTCGAGATACTGATGGATGAGAACAGATGCAAAGGGTTTACGCAGAGCAACGCTAAGATTAGTAAGGAATTCCCATCAGCCGCCGTCGTCGTCATTTGCTGGGACGATCCTTGCTCATACTCAAATGCTTTCGAGAATTCGGTAAGTTTTCTTCTTAAATCATTTCCTCTCTTGAGAGAAGCAGTTCGTGGTGAAAACATAATTCACTACACGAATTTGAATACGGTTTGGCCTCAAACCTATACCGGTAATTAGGACTTTTGTCCCGATGGTCCCTCTCACATGGGGTGTAATTGTTTACTATGAATCGGAGTTGGGGTCTTTAGGACTCTTACTTAGGTTGCTTATCGTTATAGGACATGTCCTTCTGTTACCAATCTGCAATTTACTAGGTTCTCGAGAGTTGTAGCTGATCAATTTAATTTCTGGAATAGCTATGGTTTGTTCCTTTTGACTTGTGAATTAGGTTGAGTTCATGTTGTCTTTTTTGGATAGACTTCGTTTTTTGAAAAACTTTCTTGATTCATCCATGATTTCTTAGTTTGGCTTCCAATTCATGTAGTAAAATTGCTTTGTTCAAGGAATTTCCAAGATCAAGGCATTTTTGTTGACTGAACACATTGTAGATTGGAGACTTTTCTCCGGTTCCGGTAAGGTAATCTGATGGTGGAATAATCAGTTTCGATTTTGCAATTGTATTTTACAATATTAATTAAGGAGTTAATGTTTCAATACTTAATTTGCTTAATTGTTCCGTTGATTGTTTTTTCTTAAATGTTTGCCTAATTTTACGTCACCCTCAACCATTTATGTTCAAATTGGTGGGTGCAGCCTGTTAAATGGATTGATTGACTCATATTTCCTTTGGTTGATATTATAATTGGATTACTCTGATTTTTCTTATAGTAACTTTCCCAAATTAAAATTAAACTGAAGATGAGTAGTATTGTAATCGGTGCAGGTTACTCACTTGTATATTTAATATATATCAAACAATTCATTTTGGTAAGCCCGGATGTAGCTACGAAAGGTTGGCATAATTAAAAGTCTCAGTAAAGCTCGACACACCCAACCATAAAAAATAAAATAAAAATTGACATTGAATTAATGAATTGCCGTGCATAATTTTTCCATTGTTACTTTGGTTCCACTTTCAGTTGACTTAATTGTCTAATTATTTTAGTTCAATGTTCTTTCTTAATCATTGGGTTTCTTTTGGTTCAATCTTAATTTAAGTTTCATTTTCATTCTCTTCCATAAATGGAAGGCAATTGAACAAATTACTCTAATGATAAATTAGCTCCTAATTCTATGCATCATGATTTTATGCATACCATGACTCTTTTTGCGTTTTAAAATGGAACCTAATTAATGTGTTATTCTTTTTGCGGTTCAAAATCAGATTTAAGGATTAGCCTTAGGTTTAGGTTCATCCTGTAAATCAAACCCTCCCCAACCCTCCCCCCACCCCAACCTCCAATTTTTTTCTTTCTTTTTTCTTTTTTCCTTTTAGTTAGGATGGTGCACGATCTATAGCCCTCCTTAACTGGAGTTTCCACGAAAAAAAACAACCCAGAACCCTTCTTCCATTACCCGACCCGGTCACCTAAGCAATAACCAGTAACCCTCAAAATCGCCTTACCCTTAGCCTAACCATCATCCTCTTTTCGGACGGGGTTGTTCTGCGTGCGATAGGCACTACATATCCAGGTATTGTCGATCCATTTGTTCTTGAGTTGTTAGCTTTCGAGATGCGTGTATCTGGTGTTTGTGGACTAGTGTTTTGTAGGTGGACATTAAAGGAGCTGCTGGCCGGTCAGGTGCTCTCCAACCCAGGAGGGGCTATTGTAGAAGAAATTCTTCAGCTCAAAGAGAAGCTCCTGCTTGGCGCTTAATGACGGTTCGCCGTTCAGGTAACAAGGCCGCCCTTTACGTGGCTCGCATGGCCCTGACTAACCTCCTAGGAATCATGGAGGTAGACATGACTTCCTGGGTTGGGACTTGATGTTCCTTTCTTGTTTGTGCTGGCTGTCTTTGCCTCTCCGCAAGGAGCTGTCTATGCAACAAAAAAAAAATCTACTTCAAGACTATGTGGAGAAACATTTGATCAGATTGTGCAAAGGTTCAACAGATGACAAGTTGGTTGATCTGTTGACTAAGCCTCTAAGCGGTGCTAAGCATAAGTAGTACAACCTGGAAAAAGGACTCAGACACGTTGTTGGAGATTGTCTTGGAAGACCTTGCTTAGATTTGATGTATACATTATGTAATAGAGTTTATTACATAAGATGTATGACATTGAAATTATTGTTTAAACAAAAGGAAATATGTTTCCTTCTCATTTGATTTTGGCTTGAAATCAAATGAAATGTTCAATAGTTGAGTAGCGTTCAATGGGATCATCACCACAAGTCGCTGATGCATGAAACCCCATAAGTGAGCTGAACCTCTCAAGCTATGTTTTGTCCCTAGTCTGGAGTTGTTAAACTGAACATAAACTAACTCCATAAAGGACTAGTTTGTATGATGGTTGTGATAGTTGCGAGTTTCACGGACTATAGAGACAAAGTGTTGTCCTACCCTATACATGGGTATGTATAAGTGTTGCATACTGGACATGACCTACTTTGGAAAGTAACCCAAGACTTTATGAAGTTATACACTTCTAGTGGATTCCTCCGACATGAGTATGACATGAACTCATTCAAGGAACGACTCGCCTTTGATTCTAGTCAAACGCTCACCTGAATAAGGGAGTTATAAATGCACTATTTTCGGGGCAGACATGATTTGAGTGGGAGCATGATCGATACAAAACTGGAGTTGTCTCTTCTACTACAAAGTAGGATACGGTGACCCGGGCCCCTTGTAGAGTGAGAACTATGGAAATGCATGGTCATTGATGTGACTTTATTTGGTGCATTTTAAGCCTTCGATTAGCCTAAGAAATGCCCGTGTTTGATCCTTAAATGCCATGCTTAATATGCTTTTATCGAAGTTTTGTGCTAAGTGCTATTCTGTTGCCCGGTTGCCACTTTGAGGCCAATTCCATGTCTATTGGAGCTGTTTTCTGTGTATTTTCAGGTCTTGGCATTGTAGTACTGGTGACAAGGAGCACGTAGGATCAAACGGGAGGTCAATCGGAGCTAGGACGGAGGAGATACGGCCGATGCAAGATTGGAGAAAATGCACTTTCAGCTAAAGGAATTTTCGGCGAGAACCTAGAGTTCTCGGACCGAAAATTCTAAGCAGTCGGCGGAGGCTTAATTTTCAGAGAGATTTTCGGCGAAAACTTTCCAGTATTTTCGCCGAAAATATGAGAAGGAATGCAAGGCTGGATCGGTGATTTATGAAGGAATTTTCGGCGAAAACCTTATGAAGTTTTCGCCGAAAATATGAAGCAAAATCGGCCGAGTATATAAAGAGGAGTCGCGTTCAACTTGGGGGGCAATTCATTAATTGAGATTTCAGCCTTCTTCAAAACCCTTTTCTCTCAACTTCTCAAACACTTTCTCCTCATCAACCAATCCTCCACAACCCTAGAGCAAGGTGCAAATCAAAGTAGAGGAGCTTGGATTGAAGCCCACAACCTTGGAGAGGAGCTTGCAAGAGGAGGATTGCCATGGTGTTCTTGGTGATCATCTCTCTTTCTTTCTCTTTTGTTTCCTTGGCCATGTGTGGCTGATTTCTTAGGTTTTCTTGGATTGATAGATGGTTGTGCTAGGATAGAGGTGAATTGTACAAACATGCTATGATTGTTCTTGGATTGTATGAGGATGGTCTCTATGACTTGTTGTTAATTCCATTGATGGCTATGGCTTGATTGGTCTATTATTTGTGATGTAATGCATGAGAGTGCTTAGATTACATGGATTGTAGGTCTAGGGATTGAAGGGAGTGTGTTCTAAGAGATTAGATCATCTCAATTCAACCATGGTTGCATGATTTCTCACTTGTGCATTTTATCGAACACTTGGTGTGCATTAGGATTTTCACTCAATTGAACTTTGATTAGTCTTTGGATGATTCTCTTAGTGTTAGGACATTGACATGAGAGTGTGGTCTCTAGCCTAGTGGTCATAGGAGAGGGTTTTGTAGCTTGGCATTTCATCAAACACCTTTAATGCATCCTTAGTCACTTAGCTTGAGAGCGAGAGCCTAGGTTGAGTGGTTATAGGATAGGGATTTGGTGCGACGAGAGTGCATTGCGTCTATAGAAGGGATTTGCGTGGTCATTCGATTGCATCCTCGATCATGTTTGGCTTGTTTGTGCATTTACTCTTCTTGATGAACCTATCTTTCCAAGTTAACCTCCTTTACCTTTGATTTGCACCCTTTTGATTTGCTTTCTTGTTTAATTTCCTTTAGGTTTTTATTTCCTTTCCAAACTAAAACCAATTTTAAAAGAATAGACCGTCCATGAACCGTGTGAGTATTAGCTTTTGAGAGAGCCCTCGTGGAATACGACCTTGATAGTTGTGAGTGAAAACCCACACGTCAAGTTTTTGGCGCCGTTGCCGGGGACTTTCTCAATCCTTTGAAAGCATTTAGTAGCGGACCGTTCTATTCACTTCCTTACGTTTTAGTTTTGCTTCTTTGTTATTTCTTTTTGTGGTGTTGTTATCCCGCATTGTTGTACTACTTGGTTGTGTTTTGTTGTGCGTGTTTGTAGGCCCCTTATCCACCTATCTAGTTCATGGGAGCAAGGTTGCAAGTAAGATGAACTCGTGGAATGGAGGTAAAGGTTATGGTACCTATCAAGGGTGGAATCCATCTCCTAACCCATACTATGGTCATCCTATTTCATCCAACTACTACCAAGAAACTTGTGAGGGAGATAACCAATGGTGGGGTCAAGAACAACAAGCTTCAACACCCATGTGGAATGAGCAATGTCCTTATCCTTCTCCATCCTACCATCAAGTCTTGCCGGAGTATTATCAAAAGGATTTCACAAGTCATGAACAACATTCTCAACCGCCTTCCATGCTAGAGGAGCTCTTTAAGATGGTTGAAGAAAGCGAGCGTCCTCAAGAGGAGTTCACAAGCTATGAGCAACCCTCTCAACCTTCTTCTATGCTAGAGGAGCTCTTGAAAATGGTGAAGGAAAACGAGCGTCCTGGAGGGGAGTTTGTAAGCTATGAGGAACCTTCTCCACCTCTTCCCACGCTTGAGGAAGCTTTGAAGATTGCGGAAGACAATGCGAACCAACTTAATTGCTTAGCTCAAGGCATGACACTCATCAAGGAAGCTCTAGAGGATGAACAACATTCTCCACCTTCCCCCACAATTGAGGAGATGTTGCAAATTGCGAAAGATAATGCGGCTCGGTTGGATCGTTTAACTCAAAGTATGAAGCTCATCTCCGACATCCTTGAACCGGAAGTGCTTGTCATGGAAGAAGAAGAAGGTGAGTCTCCCCAAGAAGAGTTCATGAGCCATGAGAAACCTCTTCCATCTCCTTTCATGCTAGAGATCTTGCAAATTGCGGAGGATAATGCAAACCGAGTTAACCGCTTATCCCAAAGCATAGAGCTCGTCACGAAGATTCTTGAGAATGAACGCCATCTCAATCATGTGGAGCAAGTTTATGATGATGAAGATGACATTTGTGAATCCGAAGAGCTTGACACGGAGGAATATTTGGTAGTGGAGGAGATTGAAGTGCATGTTTTTCCCATGGAAACACCATGTGACAATGATGTGAGGATAGAAGAATCAAGGAGACTTGAGGATGATGACCCTTTAGAGGAGGTGAGAGATGATTTGGAGACGCTTCAAGAAGAGGTGGCACCGAGAGTGGAGCACGAAAGTGAACAACACCACCCTATTTTGGCCCCACCAAAGATTGTTAGTGCTCTTCAATCTTCTTGCTTGATCATGAAGTATTTGTGCCAAGAACCCAAGGAGACATGCATCTCTACCCCTCCTAAGGTAACCGTGGAAGTGGAGCCACCTCTACTTGAACCGGAAGACTCCTTGAGTGGTATCACCAACATGGAGACGACGGAGCTCGATGGCATCCCCCTTCCATACATTCTTCCTCAAACTCCTAAGCTCAATGGTAGAAGGCCATGGCGAGGTAATAATTGGAACTTAAGCTTAGCTCATTGGTCATTCTACCCTTTGCCTCTATTGCTACTTGGAGCTCAATCTTCATCATGGAAGAAGCTACTTGACATCAAGGAGGTACTAAGTTGGACACCATAACACAGGTATCGTCGAGCTTAAGACGGTAACCAAGCGCTTCTTGGGAGGCACCCCATGTTATCTTTACTTTTTCGCTTTTAATTGTTGTTTGAGGTTTTTGTGTTGTTTTAGCTTTTCGAATAAGTTTGGCAAGCAATTGGGATCACTCTTCACCAAGGATCATCATGGAACTCTTTCACCACTATCACGTCCTATGCTCCTCTCTACCAACGCGGTAACTTCGTTCCACCTTACCCTCTATCTCTTGATCATTGAGGACAATGCTCATGTTAGTCGTAGGGGAGTTTGAGGTTTGGTGTGATTATTTGTGGTAGAGATGCTATGATTTGCTTGATTTGCATGATCTTAATTGAATGTCGAATTCCTCTATCTTAGAATCATTCGGTTCTTGACTTTTGGTGTTTAGTTGACTTCAAGCTTTCACAATGATGTTTAGACTGTTCCACTTAGAACCTATAACCAGCATGTTAGCACTAATATCAAATGAGTCTAGGCCAGAACAGAGATTTTATCACTCTTGTATGTTGGTTGATTGGTTTGATACGTGTTTTTATACCACTCGATAACACCGGTCTAGGATGATGAAGGCAATCAGATTTTCTTCCCCTTTTCCATGATTTTCTTCAACTTTTTGTTCCCTCGTGATTGTGGCTTGAGATTAGACGGAATCCAATTCGAAATCTTGTGTTGAAGTTGTAAGGGGCTAAGGATAAAGTGGCTAATGTCAAAAGAAAAGAAAAGAAAAGAAAAGCTAAAGCTAGGCAAGCTCGGCACCTAAGTGAAGTGTCGGGTTGAGCACTAGCAAAGGCAAAAGCTGTGAGCTAGGCAGGTTCAACACCTAAGTGAAGTGTTGGATCGAGCACTAGTATGCAGTAAGAAAAAAAAAGAAGAAAAAGAGAAAAAAATGAAGAAGAAAAGAGAAAGAAAAGAAAGGAAAAAGAGTTCTCAAATGTAACCCTTGATCCTATGCCCGAGTTTGTAAAGAGCGGATCTAGAAGCGGATGAAGTCGAGTCGATAGCCACATCATATTCCCCCACCTTTTCCGTTCCATCTCCCGAGTTCAAGTACTTCTAATTAGAGTTGGTGTTATCGTGATCGGTTTTTGCTGTATCCCAATCAACCACTACTTGAAGTGTGCAGAAAATAGTGAGGTCTATACTTGTTTGGTTGACGTTCTTGCATGTGTAGGTCTAGTTTGTTCGTGGAACAGTTTAAGCCGAATTGTTGTTGTTTGAATCTCAATGGAGCCGATCTTGTCATTTGTGAACTTGGATGTTTTCTAATTCATTTGCTTGAGGACAAGCAAAGCTTAGTCATAGTGGAATTTGATGTGACTTTATTTGGTACATTTTAAGCCTTCGATTAGCCTAAGAAATGCCCGTGTTTGATCCTTAAATGCCATGCTTAATATGCTTTTATCGAAGTTTTGTGCTAAGTGCTATTCTGTTGCCCGGTTGCCACTTTGAGGCCAATTCCATGTCTATTGGAGCTGTTTTCTGTGTATTTTCAGGTCTTGGCATTGTAGTACTGGTGACAAGGAGCACGTAGGATCAAACGGGAGGTCAATCGGAGCTAGGACGGAGGAGATACGGCCGATGCAAGATTGGAGAAAATGCACTTTCAGCTAAAGGAATTTTCGGCGAGAACCTAGAGTTCTCGGACCGAAAATTCTAAGCAGTCGGCGGAGGCTTGATTTTAAAAGAGATTTTCGGCGAAAACTTTCCAGTATTTTCGCCGAAAATATGAGAAGGAATGCAAGGCTGGATTGGTGATTTATGAAGGAATTTTCGGCGAAAACCTTATGAAGTTTTCGCCGAAAATATGAAGCAAAATCGGCCGAGTATATAAAGAGGAGTCGCGTTCAACTTGGGGGGCAATTCATTAATTGAGATTTCAGCCTTCTTCAAAACCCTTTTCTCTCAACTTCTCAAACACTTTTCCTCATCAACCAATCCTCCACAACCCTAGAGCAAAGTGCAAATCAAAGTAGAGGAGCTTGGATTGAAGCCCACAACCTTGGAGAGGAGCTTGCAATAGGAGGATTGCCATGGTGTTCTTGGTGATCATCTCTCTTTCTTTCTCTTTTGTTTCCTTGGCCATGTGTGGCTGATTTCTTAGGTTTTCTTGGATTGATAGATGGTTGTGCTAGGATAGAGGTGAATTGTACAAACATGCTATGATTGTTCTTGGATTGTATGAGGATGGTCTCTATGACTTGTTGTTAATTCCATTGATGGCTATGGCTTGATTGGTCTATTATTTGTGATGTAATGCATGAGAGTGCTTAGGTTACATGGATTGTAGGTCTAGGGATTGAAGGGAGTGTGTTCTAAGAGATTAGATCATCTCAATTCAACCATGGTTGCATGATTTCTCACTTGTGCATTTTATCGAACACTTGGTGTGCATTAGGATTTTCACTCAATTGAACTTTGATTAGTCTTTGGATGATTCTCTTAGTGTTAGGACATTGACATGAGAGTGTGGTGTCTAGCCTAGTGGTCATAGAGTCATAGGAGAGGGTTTTGTAGCTTGGCATTTCATCAAACACCTTTAATGCATCCTTAGTCACTTAGCTTGAGAGCGAGAGCCTAGGTTGAGTGGTTATAGGATAGGGATTTGGTGCGACGAGAGTGCATTGAGTCTATAAAAGGGATTTGCGTGGTCATTCGATTGCATCCTCGATCATGTTTGGCTTGTTTGTGCATTTACTCCTCTTGAGCATGATGAACCTATCTTTCCAAGTTAACCTCTTTACCTTTGATTTGCACCCTTTTGATTTGCTTTCTTGTTTAATTTCCTTTATGTTTTTATTTCCTTTCCAAACTAAAACCAATTTTAAAAGAATAGACCGTCCATGAACCGTGTGAGTATTAGCTTTTGAGAGAGCCCTCGTGGAATATGACCTTGATAGTTGTGAGTGAAAACCCACACGTCAGTCATGCTCAAATGGATTGTTTTTACAATCATTTATTTTTTAAACAGTTCAAGAATCTCAGTGACAAGAAGAAAGATTTTGAGCTATAAGTGAGTAACCGCTCCATGTTAGCACGTTCTCAAAATGGTCGACCAGGAGACACATGAAATCTTAACGTCCGGACTTGTCCCTAGGCCAAGTGGGAGACTGAAGGATTTATGTCCGTCGGTCATAGTCCATATAGGAACTAGTTAAGTGTTGGACCTGATTAATAGAATTAATTCGGGCTGATTTAGGGATTAATAATATCTCTTGCTAGAGACCAATATTAATTAGTGGTTTGGGCCATGGCTAATCAGACCGGGTCCTACAAGGTGACACGCTTATAGTATGAACCGGATCATTTAATAGACCCAATCCATGGTGGATTGAGACTACTGGGCTGGCGGCCCATTAGGGTTAGGAAGGGATTAGGGTTTCTGCCCTAATCCTATAAATAAGACTGTTAGGGTAACAGTTAATCCTAAGCTAATCACACTTTCTCTCGGAGAAAATCCTAATCGCCATAACCCTAAAAGCCGTTCTTCGACCAAGAGTTCTAGCAAGCTCTGGCGAGGAAGATCCGGATCCCAGCTAGTGTGGACTAAGTAGATGAGCTACATTTGAAGCTCTCTGGATCGATCTAAAGGTTACGAGAGGTATTAGTCGTCAGGCTAATATCACTCTTCAAGATGCGAGTCACGATAACCCTTGTTATTGATTAATATGCATATCGAGCTGTTCTAGGATGTTAGATGTTGATTCGTATTTTCGCTACGTATCTTGTTTTGCATCTAACAGTCTCCTACAAGAGGTGCTTAGTCATATTATGAGCTTATCTTGAAAAGTAAATAATTTTAAGAAATGAACAATTTTATCCCACCAGCGGACAGAGTACAGAGCTAGTGAAAATTAGTGTATAATTTTTCGGCCAAAAACAAATATGTAGCCAAACCTTTGCCGAAAATGTCAAACATCCAAAACTATTTGCGTCACACTTTTTAGACCAAATTTTTAATTTTTAGGACAAATATAGCCGATTTTCGTAAAAAACTTAACACTGTTAATGACTGTACAGACGAAGCTTATGTGGCATCTATTTGACTAGTCAAAAAACGCCACCTCATAATTTAAATAATAAAAATATAATTATAAAAAAGTGAAAATAAATTACTAAAAAATAAATAAAAAATGAATCTAATTCTCTCCACTGCAACTTCCTATCTCTCACCGCCATCAAACCTTATCTCCCTCACCATACCCCTCCCCGCCGTCAAACCTTATCTCCCTCACCGTACCCTTCCCCGCCGTCAAACCTTATCTTCCATCGTACAACCTTCCCCGACTCCCTATCTCTCTCCTCCCCGCCGCTGACCCTTCTCCCCAATAGCTCCACCCTCCCCAACAAAACCCATCAAACCGACTCTCCCTCTTCTTCTTCTCCTTCCCTATTCATCTCCCACCCAAACCTAGCTTTCCTCCGTCTAAAATCGGCGGCACCAAATCTCAATCTCTCTTTCACTTGAGAATCTGAAATCATGGTGGCGAGCAAGAAGGCCACGCTGTTGACGAACAATGTCAAACTCCATGAATGAACCAGAGAATCCAGCAGCGGCAGAGCTGGAGCAGCGTTCTTCCAAACGCGTCGTTTCGTCTTAGTAAAGTAATTGTAAATACTCCACCTGGCTTGTATGTATTAGGGTGTACGTATTAGAATAGTCAGTTATACTGTTTTGTCTTCTTGTAGCCGTTAGCCCTTGTATATAAGCAGACTGCTCTGCTCTTCAGTGAATGAGAATATAACCTTCACAAATTCTTCTACCCGCTGGCCTCAACCCTATCTAGAAATTCTCATGGTATCAGAGCTGTAAAGCAGCCGCCGACACCATCTTTCATCTCTCTCTCAGGGCTGAGTTATCATGGCTGAAGACAAGCGTCCCAAGAATGGTAGCTCAGGAGGTTCAGACAGCAAGGATTCTGGTTCAGGTATTGATGATCTTGGCCCTTACTACATCAATCCGAATGAGAATCTTGCTCAAGGGATTATATCTGTGAAATTGAATCCATCTAATTATCACTTATGGAGTAGAACGATGAGGATAGCGCTAAAGACCAAACGTAAGATTGGTTTCATTGATGGAAGTTTGCTTATGCCTGAACCGACTGATCCAAACTTTGATATCTGGGATCGTAGTAACACGAGCGTAGTAGGCTGGATTATTAACTCCTTAGAACCGGATATCTCTGAATCGATGATAGATAATGATAATGCATATGAGCTTTGGAAGGATCTGAAGGAAAAGTATGGTGAAGCTGATTCTGTGCGTATTGCACAGCTGAAAGGGTTGATTTCTGAATGTAAGCAGGGTACTTCATCTGTCACTGAATACTTCAACCGGCTGCACACCCTTTGGGTGGAATTTGTGTCATTCAGGCCAATTCCTCCTTGTGAGTGTGGAGTCGGAGTTCATACAGGTGGATGCAACACCTATACAACGGTTAAGCGATACCAAGATGATGATCAGGTCATAGACTTCATTATTGGTCTTAACAGTGAGTTTGATATGACCAAGAATCAGTTGTTGTTTATGGATCCGCCTCCTACTCTTAAGGTGGCTTTCAAACATGCTCTCAAGCTCGAGAGGCAGCTCAAACCTCATCTTAAGGAAGCAGCTGGAGTGGAATCAGTTGCATTGGCAAGCACTGGTTCACACCATCAGGGAAGAGTTTCATATCAGGGAAGAGATTTCAAGAATGGCCAAAGCTCTACTGGTTCAGGAAACACTGAAGAGAAGCCTGCTCTTTTTTGTAGATACTGCAAAAGAGAGAACCATAACATAGAGGATTGCTATCGTTTGAAGAACAAAAGGAGGAATGAGGCAAATGGCAATAGGAATTTTGGGAATCCTCGTTTTGCAGCAGCAGTTGGGAGTGAGCAGCATACTGGCAGTGGTGCAGGTGAATCTACCAATGACTTTTCTCAGGGCAGCAATAACTCGATGGTTAGGTTGACTGCTGAGGACTACACTAGACTGATGGCTCTTCTGCAGCAGAACTCTGGCACAGCCTCATCATCAAACCCTCCTACACATCACCAAGCTCATTCTGCCACTACCAACATCACTCAACTCCCACACTCAGCTGGTAAATATGCTCTCACATTACATAATCATTCTCATCATTCACATTTAGAAAATGCATGGATCATTGACACTGGTGCATCAGATCATATGTGTTGTTCTTTAACTCATTTTATAGAAACCAAACCTCTCACCAATACGTTTGTTACTCTCCCTAATGGTCACAAGGTATCAGCCAATCACATAGGAACCATTAGAACTTCTGGAGGCCTAATTTTGACCAATGTTCTCCACATTCCCTCTTTCACCTTTAACCTTATATCTGTCAGCAAACTTACCAACACTTTACCTGTCTCCCTGACTTTTCGATCAAATTTCTGCCAAATCCAGGACCTTCTGACTCACAGGATGATTGGTTCTGCAAGAGAGGATAGGGGCCTTTACCAACTAGAAGATGTCAGCAACCAACCCAAAGTCAAATCTCCTCTAGTGGCATCTACTATTCTGAACCTGAACCCTCAAGATATCAATGTCTGGCACTATAGATTAGGCCATCTATCCAGTTCTAGAACTTCCCTTTTGAATAAATGTAATCCCAGATTATCAGTTGAACTTGTTAAGCATTGTGAAACTTGTCATTTTTCTAGACAAAAACGCCTTTCCTTTCCTTCTAGCAGTACCATTACTTCTTATCCTTTTGAGCTTCTGCATACTGATATCTGGGGCCCCTAAACGTTAAATCTCATGATGGATTCAGCTACTTTCTTACCATAGTAGATGACTACAGTAGGGCTGTTTGGACATACTTAATGAAGAACAAAGGAGAAACCAGATCACTCCTGCAGAATTTCTGCATCATGGCTGAAAAACAGTTTGATACCAAAATCAAAATAATACGGAGTGATCAAGGCCAAGAGTTTCACATGGCTGATTTCTATCAGGCTCATGGAATCATCCATCACAAATCGTGTGTGGAAAGGCAAGAGCAAAACGGCAGAGTCGAGAGGAAACACCAGGATATTCTAAACATAGCAAGATCCTTAAGGTTTCATTCAGGCCTACCTCTTTTCTTCTGGAGTGACTGTGTTCTTCATGCAGTTCACATCCTCAACAGATTACCAACCCCCATTCTTGACAACAAAACTCCTTTTGAAATGTTGTATTCCAAATCACCAGATTACACCAGTTTAAAGGTATTTGGATGTCTTTGCTATGCAACCAGTTTAGACCGTGGCAAAACCAAGTTTGATTCAAGAGCCAGACAAGGAATTTTCCTAGGTTTTGTGCCAGGAATGAAAGGATACAAAGTGTATGATTTCAACCTCAAAACCATATTTGTCTCTCGTGATGTCATATTTTATGAAAACATTCTACCATTTCGACACCAGCAACCAAATGTCACTCCTACTTCTCTTCCTCCCAGCAACACCTCTCTTTTTCCTGCTGATATGTTTCATGATTTTGATTTGCATCATCCTCATAGTGTCAATGATCCTGAGCATGTTCTGCATTCCCCTCATTCTCCTATCACTTCTCCATCTCCCATTATGCATTCTGCAAGTCCTCATGCTCAACCATCACCAATTAGGTATGAGTATGAGAGTGAGGCAGATGATTCATCATCAAATATACAACCTCCTGAGGCTGAGGATGCTCCTCCTGTCCAAGGCCTTAGGAGGTCCACCAGGACAACTCATGCACCCTCATACTTGCATGATTATGTTACAAGTTTAGCCACCACACCACATCCAATCTCAGCTTTCACATCTTTTCAAAACCTTAGTGCATCTCATAAACATTTCTCATTATCTGTTACTGCTATCACCGAACCACAAACCTTTGATGAGGCTGTAAAAGAGGAATGCTGGAGGACAGCTATGCAGACTGAGTTGCAGGCCTTAAATGACAACCAAACTTGGCAGATTGTTGATTGCCCTCCTGGTAAGAAACCTGTGGGGTGTAAATGGGTGTTTAAGGTGAAATTACATTCAGATGGACGAGTTGAAAGGTACAAAGCCCGATTAGTTGCAAAGGGGTTTACTCAAATTTATGGTGTGGATTTCTTAGATACTTTTTCCCCAGTGGTTAAACTGAATACAATTAAGACTCTTTTGGCTGTGGCAGCAGTGAAAGGTTGGCATTTAGAGCAAATGGACGTTAGTAACGCCTTCTTACATGGCGATTTGAATGAGGAGGTGTTCATGGAGCTACCTCCTGGAAGTCCCCCCACTTACATGGAAAGGTTTGCCTTTTGCAGAAGTCCCTCTATGGCTTAAAGCAAGCCAGTCGTCAGTGGTTTGCCAAACTCACTGATTCTTTGATTGCTTTTGGCTTCACTCAGTCGAATTCAGATTACTCTTTGTTTCATAAAGAGACAGAAAAGGGGAGGGTAACCATGCTGGTTTATGTTGATGACTTGATTATTTCAGGGGATAACTTTCAACTAATTGATGAAGTTAAGCTTTTTTCTGTCTCAGCAGTTCAAGGTTCGTGATCTTGGTCGATTAAAGTACTTTCTTGGCCTAGAGGTTGCTACCAACACCTCTGGCATCTCTGTCTGCCAAAGGAAGTACTCGCCTTGACTTGTTAAATGACACAGGATATCTTGACAGCAAACCGACTTCTACACCAGTTGACATGAAATCCAGATTGTCTCAACACAGTGATGATGGTTTTATTGATGTCAAGGTTTACAGAAGGCTGGTTGGTAGGTTAAGCTACTTAACCACCACCAGACCCGACATTGCTTATTCTGTCCAGCAATTGTGTCAGTTTCAAGCACAACCAAAGGAATCTCATTTAAGAGCAGCCTATAGGATTCTAAGGTATATCAAGCAATCTCCTGGACAAGGATTGTTTTTCTCTGCAAACACAAAATTGCAGTTAACAGGTTATAGTGACTCAGATTGGGGAGCCTGCCCTGATACACGAAGATCAATTACAGGCTACTGCACATTCCTTGGTGCTTCGCTTATAACTTGGAAAGCGAAAAAGCAGGCCACAGTATCTAAATCCTCATCTGAAGCTGAGTATAGAGCCTTATCCCATCTGTCTTGTGAGCTTCAATGGTTGAAACAGTTGTTGGCAGAATTGGGAGTGCCTCATCCTCAGCCAATTGCTACTTTTTGTGACAACAAATCCACGATTCACATGGCATCCAATCCTGTATTCCACGAACGGACGAAACACATAGAGATTGACTGTCATGTGATTCGTGAAAGAGTGCAGTCTGGTCTCATGAATCTCCAATACATATGCACTGATCGGAATCTAGCTGACATTTTCACGAAGGGGCTTAGCGTGCAGCGGTTCAATTGGATTGTGTTCAAGCTGGGAGTATTGGATATATACTCGCCAGCTTGCGGGGGCTGTCAAACTCCATGAATGAACCAGAGAATCCAGCAGCGGCAGAGCTGGAGCAGCGTTCTTCCAAACGCGTCGTTTCGTCTTAGTAAAGTAATTGTAAATACTCCACCTGGCTTGTATGTATTAGGGTGTACGTATTAGAATAGTCAGTTATACTGTTTTGTCTTCTTGTAGCCGTTAGCCCTTGTATATAAGCAGACTGCTCTGCTCTTCAGTGAATGAGAATATAACCTTCACAAATTCTTCTACCCGCTGGCCTCAACCCTATCTAGAAATTCTCAAACAACAGCGCCAACGTCGGCGTCAGCGGCTCAGATCCGTCGCCCAACAACAACGACCCTCAGAAAACGATCGAAGAGATTACCAGAAGAAGACGCAACTTGAAGACATCCTGCTCTGTCCAGACACTTACATCGGCTCGATCGAGAAGCATACTGTAATGACCCAACCTATAGCTCAACTGGTCCAGTCACGACACATACCCAGGTGCTTTGGGTCTACGAGGAAGGAAAGATGGTGAATCGATTGGTCACCTAAGTTCCAGGACTGAGGGGTCTGAGTTTTGATTTCAAGCTCGGGTGGGACAGAAGCTTGGCAGAGGAGATTGTTCAAGGAGGAGATGAAAAGGAGGGAGGTGGTGGTTTGCGGTGGTAGAAATTAGGGATTTGGGTATGGGGGGTTGAGGAAAGGGAAAGGGTTAACAGCGACTGGGTGAGTGTTTAGTAGGAGAGTCGTCGGAAATGGCTCCGACGAGGTACCTGCACAAAGGTCGAGATGAGGTCAGTGGTGGTGGTTTCGAAGGGAGAACGACGATGGTCGTGGGTTCGAACTTCGAAGGGAAGGACGACGACACCAACTAATTATTTCTTAATTTCAATTTTGTAATTATTAATAATTTAATAAAATGCTTATGTGGCAAATAATAGCCACATCACCCCACAAGTCAGATTTAAAATTTGAATTTCTGTCAATTTGGACGGAAAAGTTAACGGAAAACTAAACATTGCTATTTTTGGGATTACGAATAGTTTTGGCTATGTTTGACAAAACTCGAAAAGGTTTGGCTATAAATTTATTTTTGGCCTAATTTTTCCATGATGAGTATATTCAACCCACAATAGGATTTGTTGTATAAAACTACAAATTGAATACACATGTTTTAAGCTCGTTTCGGCAGAGCGGCAATACTGTACTTGTTAGCTGACGTTACGTATAAAATCGTGAATGACTCCCTCAATCAAATGTTCTGTTTCCTCGTAAACTCTCTCCTTGTTTTGTTTATACTTTCTCTTTTCCCTTCTGGTGAATTTATATTTTCTCCAATTGTTTGAGCTTCAGCGAGGACAAGAGTACGCGTCAAAATTCAACCTAACCACTAACTCTCCGCCTCGTGTGGGAGCAGTGGATGCTTGGCCTTCTTTCATGCCGGTAAGTCGGAATTTCGAGGATCAGTCGTTAGCTTTTGTAATAAGCAGCTGCCTAATGGTCTTTTGACTGCGATAATAATTAGGGTTTGCTTTTAGGCCTGTGCCTATAGGCAGTGTGTAGTTGATCCTCGTCTTCTTTCATGCCGCTGTGATCATTAGGGTTTTTAATTTACGGCATTGTGCTGATTCCTCCCTTCCCCTCCTTTCTTCCCAAGGTGGCAGCTCTGTTCTCTTCCTGCTAGAAGCCAGTAGATAACTTGCATTAACGTTTTTTCCCCCCTTGCTGCCGAGCCAAGTGAATTGTAGTCTGTAGAAAGTCTGTTCTTCTTTTTGTGCATGAATAGAAAGTCAATCTGTACAATTATAAGCAGAGTTGGCTGTTATCTACGAACAATTGCTTCTCTTACTGCGTTGGATATTCTTTTAGGTTTTGCTGTTGGGTGTGTTGTTTCATGGCTGGAATTTGGACTTGCATTCTACTTATAATTGTGTCCGTCTTTGAACTGATGTCTGCTTGACGTCTCCTGTTTGGTATAGAGTGTAGCAAATGGCGATAGAAACGCGGGCTAGCCGTGGTTCTGGAGTTAATGATCCTACTGACAAGTCCTCGTTAAGTACTGGTTCTGCATCATCATCTGCATCTGGTCTTAGACGGTCCACAAGAGAGACATCGGTGAAAAGAGACACTACGCCTAGCCCTACATTTACTCGGAAGTCGGGGAGACTTGAGAAGCTGACCCCAACAGGAACACCAATCAAGAAAAATACATTAAGTCCTTTAAGACGGTCTCAGAGGAGTAATAAACCATCTTCATCCAGTTCTTCGGGGTCGAAAAATTCGACATCAAATTTGGGCTTACTGAGTGGCAGCAAAAGACCGAGAAAAGAGAAGAGCATGGTGCAGTTGACCCTTGAAACCAAAGAGGTCAGTAATGGGGACATGAAGTTATCAAAGGCGAGGCAGAATCTTAATGCACGTGCATACAAAGCAATGCACAAAAGATTTTCCAAGAAGCAACGGGAAATTGTTGTTGAAGGTGGTAACATCTCTTTCGCTTTAGTAACTTGTTGTTTGTGCATTTGTTTTATTATTAAAAATCATAGGCATTTCATTTTGTTTCGGTAGGACTTTTTCTTTTGTACTTTCAAGGGTCTCCTGATTAGTGTTTCTTTTGTACAGATGATTTTTCTTTTGATATTGAAAGTCCACAAACTTCAAAAAAAATCGCTGAGCAGTTGAATGATGTTGTTGAGAGAGTGCATGAACATCTGCAAGCTGGGGATAATATGTTGACTGATACAAAATCTAAGATTGACGTTGGACTGGAGACAGTCAACAACTCTAAGAAAAGGAATGAAACTGCTTCAGATGCTGCAAATGTACTGGGTTCAAATAAAGATGTCGGTTTCAGTCCCTCTGTCATTGTCACACGGCAAGATCAATCTCCAGAAAACTGTGTGTTGGATACTTATGCCCAAGGCGCTAAGCTGCAGAGGTATTTCTTTCCATAATTCCAACTTCTAATTCTTCCTTGTTCTTTCTCTTTGTTTTGCAACTGGAAGTCACTGATCCTATAAGTCTAGAATAGATATATAGCACGCAAAGTCATCCTCTATCAATTTCATCATTACTCTTCAACCATGTCATTCTCATTGAATTGAACTGGAATCCACTGGGAAAATCGCACTTGTATCCTCTATACCTGATCTTCATAAGGTCACCTAAGATACTTGGGAAACATCTGCTGATTTCAGAAATGGCTTACTTCCTCTTTAGCTGCTACCCACTAGAAAAAATCTCACCTGTATCCTCCGTAAGGTAACCTAAGTTACTTTGGAAACATTTGCTGATTTTAGAAAATGGCTTACTTCCTCTTTAGCTGCTACCCCTATAGGCTGTTTGCTCGAGAAACCTTGCTAGTCGAGGAGCCTTGTACATTATGATTGAAAAAAGTTAAAACTGGTATCCTAGATTAGTTTCAACTGCTGAGAAGCTTTGTTTGAACTTACAATCATTTATCTTACCTTGATGGTCCACATCTTCCAGGGTTAGTGATGAAGGACAGCAACAAAAAAACGTACAATCAAACGAGGAGGGAAACACTCTTTTTAAGGTTAATGTACTTCTTGTGTTTGAACTTGCAACCATTGTTGCTCATGATATCCCTATTTGCATTTGATCATAATCTCTTTGCATTTTGGTTTTCCTGTTGGACACCCTTTGCAACCATGAAAGATGGGAAACAGTTTCTCATAAATATCCCTTTTGGATGTCATCATGATGCATTCTTCATATTAGTAAACAATAGTTGACTTGCTGAAAGATTCGTAGTTCTGGAGTACTAGTCATTGTATGTACCTTGTGGGGTAACTCCCATGTTACATCTTTTGCATTTTTTTGGGTACACAAATTATGACCTTGAGAAATCCAAAAGGATTAGTGCAAACTATAATTCAACTATTGTGTTTTGGTTTTGATCCCTCTTCTCTTGCCCTATCCTGGCCACAAGGTGTGCGTATAAGTGTAAATAAGATTCACACATTGGAATTTTCCTTAATAGATAAAATCACTAGATTCCTGTGCATCTTTGGATACTTGAGGCTTCCTTCATTAAGCGGAACACCATGCCTTTTCTTAGAAATTGGACTTTTCTTTCATTTGTAGAGATTGTTGAATAAGAATGCACGATTTTTGCGATCGTTGACCAATATCCCTCTTAATAATGCTTTCGCTGATCTAATTGGGCCTTAGGAACACCATGCCTTCTCTTAGAGATTGGACTTTTCTTTCATTTGTAGAGATTGTTGAATAAGAATGCATGATTTTTGTGATCGTTGACCAATATCCCTCTTAATAATGGTTTCGCTGATCTAATTGGGCCTTAGGATAAAGAAAGAAAAGAATCTAGCACCCTGGTGGCTCAAGGAGCCAGTGAACCATGCATCAACAACTTGCAAGATAGACAAACAACTGTAGAATCGATGTTCAATGGTGGTCAGAATGTATGCCATGCTTGTAAACTCGGGGGAAAGCTCTTGTGAGTAAATTTTTTCTAGTCATTGCTTGGAGCCTGTAAATTCATAGGATACGGAGCTGCATTTGAATTCTTTTCTGTATATTTCATTGGCTTAATTCAAGGCTCCCTTTTCTTGTTAATTTTGTGTGCATGGGATTGTTCATGCACAGTTAGCTGTGTGGCTTATGGAGTGAATGCCATGTATTGTTGTGAATGTCTATTTTCAGGTGTTGTGATGGAAGTGGTTGTGAAAGAAGCTACCACCTTTCTTGTCTTGATCCACCTTTGCTGAATGTTCCACTTGGAATTTGGCACTGTTCTGCCTGTACTAGGAAGAAGCTAGAATCTGGTGTACATGCAATTTCAGAGGGAGTAGAAGCAATTTGGGATTCTAGAGAATTGGTGGTACCTGATAATACTGGTATGGGAATAGCAATTTACAAGTTGTTCCTACTAGCAATTGCGGCCATTAAGCATGCTGGAAATTGTAAACTAGGTTACCAACAATATAGAACGTCAGTCACATGCGGTACACTGATTTCTGATCTCTAGTTTTCCTGTTTCTATTCAGGTTTACACACAGAGAAGCAATTTTTTGTCAAGTACAAAGGTCTTGCTCATGTTCACAATCAGTGGGTGCTGGAAACTCAATTGCTTACTGAGACTCCTTCGCTTGCTGCAGATTTCAACCAGAAAAATCAGGTTCTGATATGAGAACTCATCATGTTAACTCAAACAAATAAGTTTCAAGTGACACGTGGTTACATATTCTTGATTGGTGGATAGAAAGATGACACATTCTGGCTTTACCGACTGTTCTGATGCATTGTTTGGCACTGTTCTCTTTTCTTTCTACCTTGCTAACATGCTTAAGAAACTAGAATTTTGAAGAAGGCAGGGCTGTGGCATTGTTCTTCCCATATCGTTAATGATTGTATTACGAAGCTCACCAACATCTTCTGTTATATATTCTCTTGTTTGAATATGGTTAGCTAATTTATGTAGGTGAACTGGAGGAGTGAATGGGTCACACCACAACGTCTGCTAGGGAAACGGCCCGTAGTACTTCCAAAGCAGCATCTTGTTCTACAGAAGGGAGATAACAGTCATGTTTTAAACTGTCATTATGAATGGCTTGTCAAATGGTGTGGTCTTGATTATGAGCACGTGAGTTGGGAGTTTGAAGATGCTTCTTTTATGCAAACAGTGGAGGTTCAAAGCCTCATGAGGGACTATGAAGCCCGGCATGAAAAAACTAAGAGCGCTCATTCTTTATCTGAAAATAATAAGGTGATCTCATTGATGTTGGACAAGTTATGATTTTCTTTTTTCCTAATACTAATTCAATGGAGATAGGTACTTGAATAATCATATGCTTTGTTGATTTATTTTATCCTCATTAATTTGTGGATTTACTTGGTTCTACTCTTCTAAAGTTGTGTTGATTGTTTCAATAACTTGTCCTTGCTTGAAGCTTTAAAGTTATGGTAGGCCTACTCAAACTTGTGCTCTAAAAATCACTTTTACTTTTCATCAATAATATAATTTCCACAGATACAAGTGATTGTATATTCTTCAGGTTCTTGTATGCACAAGACTTATGTGTGTCCGGTAGACGGTCTAACAAATTGATAATAGTCCTGAGGTCAGAATGAAAACTTTTAGATACAGACTGAAAGTTTGACTTCTTTCAACTGTGTTCATTTCGTTTTCTTTCTCCATGTGTCTGTTGCTTGTCAGATATAATGAGGAAGTGGGATGTTTTCTGTGCTTAATTATGGGTACTGTTGTACTCTTTCTCGGAAGTATTTTGTTTAATGACACTCTTATCCCCCAGTATGGATTTTGTTCTAGAATATGGTTATGTACAAATACATGTATGTCTAACTCGTATTTTATAATTGATTACACCTAGAAATTGGCTACTGCTGGAGGTTCACTGCCTAAACTATCATGCTTACCAGCTGGGCTTCCACTTGGTTTAGATTTTAGTCATCTGGATGTTGTCAACAATCTACGGGACTGCTGGAACAAAGGAGCGAATGCTGTTATTGTTGACGACCAGGTAATCTTGATTAACTACTAAATCTATTTGTTTCTAGTTATAGTATTTTGACTGTAGCATGGACCTTAGAAGAATCATTTTATGGTTGCAAAACCTGCCATCCATCTGAGGCAACAATGTATCCACCAACCATGACACGTCCTTTATTCTTTGATGTATCGGAAGTCTGTTTGTTTATAATGTTGTATTGGAAGTCTGTTTGTTTAGAATGTTTTAATTTTTATTCTTATACTAAACACTTTATAATTCCCTGTTATGTCCTAGTGATAATTTGTGTGCACTCATTTTGTTCGCAGTCATCATTATTGGCTCTTCCATTGGTTATTCACGAATCATTCTATTGATACCATTTTCTAATATTGGCCGATTGCAGGACAGAATCATGAAAGTAATTTCGTTCATTTCATCACTGACTTCCACTGTCTCTCAGCCTTTTCTTATCATTACAACTTCTACGGCACTTGATTCTTGGGATGAAGAGTTCACTCGTTTCGCTCGTTGCATGTACACTGTTGTTTACAAAGGCGACAAAGATGTGCGGGGAAGTATCAGGTCACTTGAATTCGGGGAAGGAGGTTGTGTGATGTTTCAGCTGCTCATAACTTCACTGGAAGCTGTGATTGAGGTGTGTTATTGGGGGTAAATTGAACATGAAGTTAGGCTGTCACATTATGTGACTTTACAACATTGATCTGTAGTGTTCTGTCTCTAAGCTTTTACCGTCCAATTAAGGTTCAAACTAAAGAAGAGTTTCCACTTGCTCTGGTATATGATTACTGTTTAACCTATATATGTCTTAGTTATATGTTATCTTTTAAAATGGTAGAAGTATTTAGTCAATACTTTATTGTTTTGATGGTTTATACCAAAAGTATATTTGCAACTAAGAAATGAACAAGTTTTTTTTTTTTGCATATTCTCTTTCTTTTCTGAATATGTTTTGAACAGAGTTTACTTGTCTCAGTTTCTTATCCATACTGAATATATTAACGTCCATCCTTTTTATCCCATGACCTATATGGTTTGATGAATAACATCTTTATTTTAAAATTCTATTACAAGTTATCTGATGTGCACGGTTACCTCTTGCAGGATCTGAATGATTTAAGATCAATTAAATGGGAAGCAATAATTGTTGATGAATTTCAGTGCTCAAAGATACATTTGCGTTCTGAACAGATTAAAGTGTTAATCACTGACATGAGACTTCTACTCGTTAATTGTGAACTAAAGGTATGTTTGTCTCCTGTGTCTCCTGACTGTACTAGCCTGTCATTCTCTTGCTGCTTCTCTAATGTTTTCAGTATTACAGGACTGTATGCTTGGTGTAAATCTGCTGTCTCTTCTGGAGCGTCATAATGCTTCTGTTATCAGTAAGAGCCTAGTAACTAATTCAAGTCCTAAGCTTGAAACTGTCAAAGAGAAACTATCCAAGTATATTGTAAACAGTTGCAAGTCTGACTGCAAGTCCGACAATTCTAGATTTGTTGAGTATTGGGTTCCTGTGGAGATATCTTGCATGCAGCTTGAGCAATATTGTGCTACTCTATTATCCAACGTGTTGTTCCTCTGCGCATCATCTAAGACGGACAATGTTGGGGCCCTGCGGGATGTTCTTGTCTCCACTCGCAAGGTTGGATGTTGTATACCAAGACACACTGTATTTGTAAACTATGCTTCTGCTGTTTGGTTGTAAGTCTTGTGCCAGGTCATTCTTTTTATGTTCAATTATAAAATTTGTTTTATCATTCATCGTTTTTAGGAAAGGTTGGATATCTGAACTTTCACTTGCAAGTTCTCTGTTCTATGTATATTTGTGAACATTGATTCTGGATGTTTTGAATTTAATTTTCCATGTGTGATTTCTTCTTCTGATTTGATTTAATTCATACTTTCTCTTGGTATCTTCTGAAGATTTTCACAACTGCATGTTTTATGCTTTGATAAAATTTCTACTTGTTTTCAGGGATTATTGTTTAATTGTATTGTGTTTCTATTGATGGCTTTAGTTTTGTTAGAGCCTTTGTTCTATTGAGTCTTCTGATATTGGTAAATTGCCCTATGATTTCCGAAGTTATGCGACTTGTATGTTTAGAACTTTTTTGATGAAGTTTTGAACTTGTTTTGATGAATTAGTTTTTCGATTAACTTGTGTTTATGTTGATATTTTAAATTCTATTTGTGGCACATGTTTTCCTGATTCTTCTCAATACAATATTGACTTGTAAAACTCCTTGTCATTGACAACAATGAGATGCAACTTATGACTTGAAATACTTGCCTGTATAAATGACAGTGCTGTGATCATCCCAATCTCATGGAAGATTTCCCTCCTCCACAACCTCCAATAAATGAAGTTCTAGATTTTGGAATAAAGGCAAGCGGTAAATTACAACTACTGGACACAATGCTCAATGAGATAAGAAATCAGGGTTTAAAGGTGTTAATTCTTTTCCAGGTAAATGTCTTGCTCACAGTTATTGTTATCTTTTTCATTTCATTTGGGCTGCTACCTAAACATGTTTCGGTATCCCTTGCATACCTCTACTCTTTCTTAATGTATTTGTTTGGTTTTCATAATGTTTTCAGCTTATCTTATCCATTTGTTTTAATGTGCCTGGCAGTCCATTGGTGATTCTGCAAAAATCAGGATTGGAGATATTTTGGATGACATGGTTCGCCAAAGATTTGGTGAGAACTCTTACGAACGCGTGGATGGTAATGTTCAGTCTTCTAGAAAGAACACTGCTTTGCAGAACTTCAACAGCGAAAAGCAGAGGTTTGTGTTTTTATTGGAAACCCGTGCTTGTGTTCCCAGCATCAAACTCACCTCAGTTGATGTGGTTATCATATTTGGAAGTGATTGGAGCCCAATGAATGATATAAAGAGCCTGCAAAAGATAACGCTTGATTCACAACGTGAACAAATAATCACATTTCGACTGTACTCTTGTTTTACCATGGAGGAAAAGATCCTGATGCTTGCTAGGCATGAGAAGACTCGTGACACTAAGTTGCAGAACATAAACCGCTCTACTTGTCACATGCTTCTTAAGTGGGGTGCTGCATATATGTTCAGGAAATTAGATGAGTTCCATAGTGGCAATGATCAATCTATCACAAATAAGTCCTCTGAGTCATCGCGTTTGAAAGACGTGGAGAGTTTTTTGGCCATAATAGAGCAGAATGGAAAAGAAAATTATAAAAGCAACTCCATGTTTATGAAAGTTAAACAAAGTCAGGGTAATTATATTTGCTGTTCCATGATGCCCGGAGAAAAGACATTGCAATCTGTGGATGAGCAGCCAACAGATCAATTTTGGAATAGGCTTCTTGAGGGGAAAAGACCTCAATGGAAATATTTATCTTGTCCATCCCAGAGGAGCCGAAAAAGGGTTCATTATTCTGAGGGTCTTACAAAGAATGTGGAAGTTGAGAAGCGCAGAAAGATGGGCAGTAGCATTGTTGAACCAAACTCTCCACATCCTATTATATTGGAAGCAAACATTAGTAGAAAAAAGGAAGGTATGACTAGAGTTTATTTCAAAGAAAAATGGAGGTATCACAGGGGTTGTTGTTGATTCATTTTGATGTTTGGTAGCATGAATAAAAAATAAAAGTAAATGAAACTTTCATCACATGCATTCTTTATATTGTGCAGGAAGTTCTGGAGCTCTCCCACAACCTACTTCAAACCATGGTTCTGTACGAGCTTGTAACTTATCAGAAGTACAACAGGTTAATATTGACAAGTCTGATGAATGTGCTAGACTTAATATTTCACAGAACAGTCTACATCATGATCTGAAGCCGAAGATGGCAAGACTTTGTGAAGTTCTTCAACTCCCTGTATGTATCTTGTTTCCCTTCTTTTGACATCTTAATTGAGAATGAACCAGGTGATTTGCATATAATCATTCACTTCCGCATTTATGTTCTGATGTCGAATAATTTATGAAGCAGGGCAAAAAACAGTTGATTGTTTTTTTGTTTTCATTTTTCCTAGGAAAATGTTTAATCCAAGTCTGTTCCTCATGGATTTTCAGCATTTGCCTGGCTGTTTATAATCTTTGTATTCCTTATATTCTTATATGTTGCAGGATGATGTCAAAGGTCTAGTTGAAAGCTTTCTTGAATATGTAATGAGCAATCATCATGTCAGTCGAGAACCAGATACCATATTGCAGGCTTTTCAAATTTCTTTGGTGAGAATGGTTCTTACTTGTGAAAATTCATGCTAGTTTTGTTATACCATGCATGAAATTTAACTGTTCAATGACACCATATGTGCTTCAAGAGTAACATTATTCTGCTTAGTTTTTCAATTTGAGCCTTCTCCTTTCATGGGTTAATTAGTGTGCTTTGTTTCTTTCTGATCTTACTGCTGCCAAACTTGGACCCTAAGTTGGCGAAAATGTGTCTTTCTATCCTGTTTCTGCAATTCATTTTGGGTGCTAGCATGATGCAACCTTGTCTTTACCCTTTCCCATCTGTGTTTATATTGTAGTGCTGGGTTGCAGCTTCGTTGCTGAAGTACAAGATAGACCATAAAGAATCACTAGTACGTGCTAAAGTGCTTTTGAACTTTGAGTGCAAGAAAGAAGAAGCTGACTATGTGTACTCAATGTTGCGATGTTTGAAAAAAGTATTCCTATACCGCACAGAGAGTTTCAAGGGGGCCTGCTCTGGTGAATCTTCTCAGTTGTTGAGTAAAAGTGTTTCTGAAGATCACTTGCATGTAAATTCTCATAGATCAATATTGTCTGACGAGCCACAAAAGCAAGATGGGGTACAAATCGTGGCAGCTTCTCAAGAATTCATTACATCTAGTGTCCTTCAGCAGCCACTTGGGCTGGCACATCAAGATTTCTATAGAACTATGAAAGATATAAATAAGAAATGTGATAAGCATATGAGAAAGCTACTAGAGATGCAAGGAAAAGAGAAGCAAGATTTCCTACAAAAGTTTGAAGACGACAGGAAACAACTTGAGATCAAGCAAAAAACAGAGGCAGCTGTCATTCGCTGTCACAGTCATGGTTCAATGAGAACAGAAAAACTGAAGTCCCTGGATACTCAGTATGCAGAAAAGCTAAAAACACTCGAACAGATGAGGGTGGAGCAACTTTTAAATCTTGATGCAATGCAATCTGCTGCAAGGAAAAAGTTGGAAGAGAGGAAACTGAAATGGGTGGAAGGATTGGAATCTTGGGCAAAAGAGGAATTAATACCGAGGGTGCCTCCAAAAGAGTCTGGACAGACTCCAGGTGTAGCAGACCAATTAGTGAAGGATAACTTTATGGAAATTCGAGGTGAGCATAGTGATACCATTTGTAGAGAGAAAGCTGAAGTTGGGGTCACAAATTTATCCCATGGTGCTGGACCTAATCTTCAAGGTGAACCAGTTTCAACCGTACCTGAAAGAGCTACCACTAGTGTATTGGTAAATAATGCTCATGGAGAGATTGGAAATGGCAATGTCACCAGTCCTGAGGAAGGAAGAAACTCATTATCCAAACCTGCTGAACACCAAAATACTGTGATTACGGCAGAAGTGGCTAATGAATGCTCAGAGGTTGCAGTTACTAATCTGTCTAATGCACTAGCTGAGAACAAGACTGGTGCAGATGAACACCATTTGTGTGATATGGATTCATCTATTGGCACTATGGTGGCACAGAATGAAGCACATGCTAGAGTTTCAGATATATTTGCTACAAATATAGCAAATGTTGGTGATTCCTCTAGAGTGATAGATGAAGTGTCTGTGAACATATTGGAAAATCAAAACCATGGAAGTACAATGAGGGGTGTGGAAACCCCCATTCCTGATCACCGAGATGGTCCTGTAGAAGATCTTGTGACAAACTTGCCAGTGATGCAACCTGAAACTGCCTCGGCTGGAGATGCCATTAGAAATTCATCCTCTAGTAGAGTGGATCATCCCGTGAGTCCTGCAAGAGTGTCTAACACGGGCATTCAAGTGGCAGATGCCAACGTTCTCTCAGGTAAAGATGCTGAGATTAATACCACAGATTGCAGCGCTCATCAATTGATGGTGGGTTTATTGTGTGTTGCTGTAGGTGAAGTGGGTCAGCAAGATGCAGCGGTTATAGGAGTTCATGAGGCTGCAACTACCGAAGTTGCGGGGGTGGGAGGTTCTCTTAGGCAGAACAATGAAACCTCTGTTGAGGTATTGGACAATGCAGATGATGGAATCATAGTCCATGATGTGGCACCTACTGTCATCAGCCAGTATTATGTTCCCCAAGAAATTCCAGCAAGTTCAGCTGCTGTGCAGGATAGTCTGATTCCAAGTGTCCTGGACACAGGCATGACAGTAGATGTGGGAGACGTTTGTGGAGAGAGTAATGTATCATCTTCTGGCGTTGGTCAAGAGAGTTTGTCTTATGAAGTTACTACAGTGGGTCTTCAGGATAGAGTGGTGGTGAGTCCACTAGTTCCTGAAACGGATAGTGCTGAAAGAGTGGGCATGGAGAACTGTTGTCAAGATTATGGCGTAGCTACTCAGTTTGACACTGGTGAAGACCAAAACTTTGTAGAAAATCTACCACTTACTTCCAACAGAGATAACAGTCCAGAAGAAGTTTCGTTGGCAAATTTAACTTCAATGCAGCCAGAAGCTGCTGCCTCTGTGCAAGCCAGCCAGTCCTGTAATCAGGTTAGTTATAAAAGACTGATTCTCTTTCTTCATCACAAATTCATGGTTGTCATGCAACTTGGATAGATTTTCGAGGACTTATCTGTTATTTTAAATATTTTGGAAGCTATCTGTTCTTTCTGTAGTTTGTCTGACGAATTTAATCTGTATATTGCTAGCCTCTTCAAAATGATCCAAGCATGTACCCTGCATCCACTAGACCAAATCTTTCTGAGCCAATAACTGCACCTTCTACCTCAGCAATTGGTTCTCCCTTTCTACAAGCTGCACCGCCAGTTTACCAAGTGCCTTTGCCTGTGGGTCATGATCCTCTTCAAAATGAATTGGATAGGGTACGTCTAGAAACGGAACAAATCGCCAATCTCCATGAAAAGGAGGTCAGTTTTCTATGCTTATTAATGTTTCCCTTCAGAATTTAGATTTTTAAATAGCTGCCTTCTGAACTGCTTCAATGTCCGTAACCTCTTAATTTCTCTCCATTCTGCAGAAGCTGAAGCTTAGGTCCGACTGTGAAAAGGAAATAGAGCAAGCTGCAGCACGAATTCGAGAAAAGTACGAAGCTAGGATAAAGGAGAAGGAAACTGAGTTTGGGCTTAGTAAGTTGGAACTAGATGAAAGGCACAATAAAATCCTGATGAACAAGATCCTGGCGGAGGCTTTCAGGTCCAAATGCGTTGACATCAGGGCATGTAATGTGCCTGGAGCTCTAAAAGGTATGCTATGGTTGCCCTTTTTACAGATGCATCCACAATAGATTCCCAATTGCAGATTTTTAGCTGCTTCTCATGAGCAGAATCATATTACGCTTGATCAGAATACTACTTGTACCTAGGATATTAGCCCTGGGCCCTGGCATTAATCATACAGAGTTTATCAATATATAGTTTGCTCATGTGGAAGTTATTGTTGAAAATGCCTAGGAGTAGCTGGGGAGTTAACTAAGGTGCCTGGGAATGCTCTAGTGTAGGTTTGAGTGAATGGGGAACTTAGGACGAGTTTCGGTAATTATTTCTTGGAAGTTAAGAGAAATTGAAGAAATTTTGGTGTTTTGAAAGCTAGAAATTAAGAATCTCTATAATAGTCCTTGTGCACTAGACAGAAGGATCTTGCTGAATGCCTGAAAGGAGACAGAGCAACATAATTGAGAAGCATTCACTTGTTTAACTATTTACTGGCTGCTTATGTTTGCAGGATGCTTTGTAACCTTGTATCCTTAGAAATTTGGTTGCTGCTATACGATCCAATCCTTATGTGCCCTAATTATTGCTTTTTCCCCTGTTAGCAGACACTGCCGTCAGTTTGATGCGACAACTAGTTTCGCAGCCTACACAGCCATACTCTGGACATCGATCTTCTTCTATTGCTGATTCTCTACCTCTGCCATCTGGTTCTGCAGGTAATTGGCCGATTTTGGCTTTTACAACAACCTCTCGTGCACAGGCTGTTCATCGCCCCCCAGCCACTCTGTCAGGCTCTCAATTCAGGCCACTTAATGTGAATACCATCTCCCATGCCACAAGTGCCAATCTTCAAACCAGTGGTCAGATCCGAGCTCCTGCTCCCCACCTGCAGGGTCTTAGACCTACGACGTCTACGGCTGTAACTACTGCTAGCATTTCACATGGGTTGCAAAATCAACGTGTTCCCAATCTCCTTCCCTCTCCTTCTACCGTGCTTCCTCTGAGGTCACCCTCATTGACTTCCCTTCATCAGTCTAGTTCGGTCAACATACTAAATAAGCCTGAAGCATCTGTGACTGTACCTCCTGATTCGAGTTCATCTTCTGCCGTTGCCGGGTCCCAGATGAAGGATCAAAGAATGAATAACTCAATTCACCAGGAACAAGTGCATTCAGGTTCCAATTCGGAACCGGTTATCCCTCCTGGATGTGGCCAGCAGCAGCCACAGCCGCAAAATGGTACGCAAGAAAACTCAGTTGAGCAAAATGAGGTAGTTTGTTTATCTGATGATGAATGATTGACATCGTTATTTACATAACCTAACGTCATGCCTCAGCACTAATGGTCGTGACCCTTGTAACTACGTATTAGGAGTATACCGGTGGATGGAAGATTAATCAACGTGTGCAGGAAATTCCATAGCTGTATATTCAGTAAGCAGTCCATGTAGCTAGCTAGTTACTTTCTCATAGTTGTGGAATTTTGTATATTCTATCTTAGCTCCTTTAGATCCCACATCCGCCAACCTTCAGATTCGTCTTGTTATTTAGATGTCCTCACTCTTTCAACAGTTTTCATTCATCTCTTCTGGTTCAACTTGAAGGGATTTTTTGGTCGGAATCAAGTGTTCATCATCGATAATAGACATTGCCCCGTAGAGTAAAGGTTTTTTTTTTTCTTCATATATTAATAGTTTTACTAGTTTCTACTATTGATTATCTTACAGAAAAACAAATGACTAAGTAGTGCATTATGCACTGGTCAATATAATTTCTGATCTGGCTGAGTTGATTTGATTCTGTGGGGTAGGATTGGTTAGAAATCTCTTGACGTGAATCATCGTTTAAGGGGTCGGTCCATGGACTCGTTTTATGTATAATCTTATGGGCTAATTCAATGAATTAGTCCAAAAAATACACATAAAATTGCGGCACGGCCGACCCTAGTTTGAGTACAGAATCTACATTGTTGAATGCAGAGATAATCTCCTATAATAAATGTTAAAAGAATTAAAACCCCGTAGCTATCTACTGTTCATTAAGTGTGATTTATTCTTCTGCTGTCAGTTCCATGTGTTCTCTTTTTAGGTAGTGTGTTCCTGTGTGGGCTTTATCTTGGGCTTTTTATTTTATTTTAGTTTCAGGTTAGCTTTCTTGGCCCGTGAGTTGTTTCCAAACTTACATCTGCCCATGAAACTAATGAAACTAATTAACTTACAGTATTGTCCCTCAAGAACTTACAGTTTTGTGTAGTCTTCCAGCAACTGTAATCTTCAATATATATTGCATTAACTTGAATCATTAGCTAAAAGTGTCTCAATTTAAACAACAAACAAATTTTCTATATGTCAGTCAATCTAAACACTTACAAACTGCACCACGGGTCGCCAAACACTAATTCCACTCAGTTACGTCCGCAGCAAAGCGCGGACACACAAACTAGTATCACATTATGGGAGGATGATAATAACCAAGTTGCTAGCAAAAGTCTTGTATACGACTTGAGGTATCACTTCCATGACAAAATACAATTAGTAGTATCGTCAACATACAAAACATTGGCATTCTTTCACAAATCTATTGCTTGATCCATCTTAATTATTAAAATTATTGCCAATAATTGACATTACTTTAGTATTCATTAACATTAATTAACACTTATCCGTCTTGTGACTATGTAATGTGACTATCTAAAGCACTTGTCCATTCATCAACTTGTATTTTGCAGAAACATCAACTTCTCTGATTTGTATTAAAATAAGATTTGTTTGCCTGCCCACTTTTTTTTTCCCAATACTGGTGAGTTTGTAATTTTGTAATTTTGTAATTTTGTAATTAAAGACACAAGAGTTATATGTTGGTCATTCTCCCCATGGCAACATGCACTCTGAGTATGACTCGTACATTGACTTCCACCTGGATCAACGTGGACGGTGTGACCTCTCTAGTGGTAAATGATGATAACCATCTTAGGCAATGAAACAAGTTTTTCCCATTCACCAAGAAATGAATATATACCCTTAGTCGGCTTCGTGTGGATGGGCAGATGTAAGTTCTTGAGGGACAATACTGTAAGTTAATTAGTTTCATTAGTTTCATGGGCAGATGTAAGTTTGGAAACAACTCACGGGCCAAGAAAGCTAACCTGAAACTAAAATAAAATAAAAAGCCCAAGATAAAGCCCACACAGGAACACACTACCTAAAAAGAGAACACATGGAACTGGCAGCAGAAGAATAAATCACACTTAATGAACAGTAGATAGCTACGGGGTTTTAATTCTTTTAATATTTAATATCTCTACTAGAATTCATGTATGCGAGACCCATGACCTAGATGAGGGATTTATTGCTCCTTATGGATCTGTGTCAAGACTCGATTCGTTTGATGACATTGTACATAGGCAAATCATTCTAGTGAAAATTTCAGAAGTTTGTATAAGGTGAAATTTTATGTGGATGGTGTGCTCACCCAAGAGAACAAGTTCCCTCTCTTTCGAGGTAATCAGTCAAGATTTTAGGGTTATTCTTGAAGAGATGTTTTTTTTTTTTTTTTTTGCAATTTTTGGTATTTTAGGGTGATAACCTATTTCAAAGTGGAATTCAAACCTTGTGTCTTTTATCTAAGTTGTGGCCACGTCGAGAGAGACATGTGGACACCTCGAACACCAAATTTGTAGTCTATATGTGAATTGATGTTTGGAAGATGTAACATGAAGCTGAAATTTATATTTGACCAATCTATTGGTGAGCTATATGATTAGTTACATGGTTTAGGTGCTAGAAACTGAGCTAGGATTGGTGAATGATGAATTGAGCTTATGATAGAGAATTGAACTTGTGAAACATAATGTTATAGGGGAAACTACATTGGGTTTGATTATGAGAGGATGGACAAAAATTGAGAACTATAAACTATATGATAGTGAGATGTTTGTGTCATTATGTGTTTCATGATTGAGATTACTTATTGATGAATCATGTTTTAGTCTAGTTATATAATGATGATTGATTGAGAAATAATTGTGATTTTAAGGGGATTATTTTCGAGACTAGGATATTCTGAAATTTTAATTCTTTTTTTGGTAAAAGGACGACCAGCGTCAAGCAATTAAATAATCAATCGGGGTTCTGAAATCCCCATAAGGTCATAGCGAACAAAATAAGCAAGTCCTCCATCGATGTTATCAACCAAATGGGACCCTCGTGGCATCGTGTGCCCACGGCTAGCAAGGTAATCCGCCGCGTGATTTGCTTCCCGGTAAACATGTTTGAGTTTAACTTCCCAATTCCGCCCCATCCACTCCTGAAACTCCAAAACCTCAAGGCCATGGCTATGCGTGATCTCCGACCTTGTCTCACGTAAGAGTGCGACCACCGCCTGGGAGTCAATCTGAACTTCCAACTTCCGAATTCCAGCATCCCAAGCCCGTCGAATACCTTCAAGAGCTCCTCGAAGCTCTGCTCTAGTGATAGTACAAACCCCCAAGTTCATAGTGTATGCGAGAACACAATTGCCAGTGCTATCTCTAAGGAGTCCCCCTGCAGCAGCTTTTCCTTGCCTCCCCTGCACCGACCCGTCCGAATTTAATGTGAACCAACCAACCGGGCCGGCCATCCAAGCAATCTCAACTGATCTTCTAGGCCCCTGACCCTCTCGGACTAGAGTATCGCGTAGCATAGCCACCTCTACCGTTTCACGCCAGCGGCAACTCCGAAGTGCCACCGAGAGGGGGTCAACTGACTTATTCACAAAGATGAATTCGTTCCTCGCCTTCCATAAGTTATGGCAGATAACACCAAACAGCAGACTGCCCTCCGATTTCAGGAAGAACAACAGCCAATCCACATACGGACCTCGCCACACCGACCCCGTGGTATCAAAGCCATCAACCAGCTTCCACGTTTCTAGCGCGAAAGGGCAATCGCGAAGAACGTGGCAAGAATCCTCAATATTCGCTGCACATCGGGGGCACCTGGCCACTTGACAGAGGTTGCGTCTCATACGAGCAGCGTTGGGGAGGAGCCGATCCTTGGTCGCCAGCCAAAGGAAGAATTTGACACGGTTTGGGCCATTCCAATTCCAGATAGTTTTCCATTTATCAGATTCTTCCGATTCTCCAACTTGGCAGATCAGGGCATATGCTGATTTAATAGAAAATAGTCCCGAGCTTTCGCAACCCCAAACCCAATCATCATTTCCTTTATCTTCTTTCGGGGGGGGGGGGGGGGGGGACATCCCAGCAACTAAGTCCACCGCGTCTGGGGGAAGGAGACTTTCAAGGAGCTCGAAATTCCAACTCCCATCCGAAGTAGTGAAGTCAGCAACCGAACTGTCAATATCAAATCCTTCAACCAAAGGGTCAGCAAAATCGATAAGCCGCAGACCTGTATCCAGCCAGCATGACGTCTAAAATCGTGTTTCCTTCCCGTCTCGGATTGCCGATTTCCCTCCTTCCATCATCGTAGGCCACTCCCGCGTAATACCCTTCCAAAGTGGGGAGCAAGATAACAGTTTCCGCGGCTCCAGACCTGCACTGCCCGATTCTTTGAAGTACTTATGCTGAAGCAAGCTTACCCAGAGACGATCTTTGTCTTTGAAGAAGATAAATGCAAGCTTAGTAATGTAAGCTCTGTTTAGGTGTCTCGCCATACGCAGACCAAACCCCCCATTCTCTTTAGGTAGGCAAATTTTATCCCAGGCAACAAGAGAGATCTTTTTCTCTTCCGCTGTCGTGCCCCAAACAAAGTTACAGATGCGTCTATCAACTTCCTCACATGTGGACACCGGGAGGATAGACGTCTGCATAGCATAAGCTGGGATCGCAGCCAGAACAGATTGAGCAAACGCCACCCTACCTGCCAGGGAAAATAACTTAACTTTCCACCCAGCCAGCTTGTTGTCAATTCTGTCAAGGATATCCTGATAGGTATGGCCGTTGACTCTTTCGTGAAGAATGGGGACTCCCAAGTAACGTCCCAGATTCTGGGTAAGCGGGATGCCCAAAAGGAGAGAGATCAAGGAGCTAACATGCCTATTAGTATTCTTGGAGCAAAAAATCACAGATTTCTCCCTACTAACCTCTTGCCCAGATGCAGCACTGAATCTCTCCAAACACCGTCTAATAACTCTTGCTTGGTCCTTGGTAGCCTCAGCAAAAAGGATCAGATCATCCGCATAGAAAAGGTGAGAGAGAGGCGGACCACCCGCCGACAGAGCAATCGGCTTCCAGCCTCCAGCCGCCACCGCCTCATCAATAATATGACTGAGACGTTCCATGCAGATCGTGAATAAAAAGGGGGAAAGAGAACAGCCTTGCCAGATACCACGTTGAGGGGAAAACTGATCTGTAAGGCCCCCATTCCAAAGAATTTCGAATTTGGCAGTACGGACACAGGTCATAATCAGCTCAACCGAATCAGAATTCAGGCCAGTTGCCAACAGAGATTCCTCTAAGAAGGACCAGCGAATTCTATCATAGGCTTTTGTCAAGTCAATCTCGCTCGATCTTTTAACCGCTCCATCGAGTGAATCCCTTCTTGAAGAATAATAATATTTTCTGAAATCTGGCGTCCGGGAACAAAGCTAGCCTGATTCGAAGTAATCAACGAGTGCATTAACGGGCGAAGTCTGGTAGCGAGACACTTTGTCAGAATCTTGTAGCTAACATTGCAGAGGCTGATGGGTCTGAAATGCTGCATACGTTCCGGGTGAGCTCTTTTCGGGATCAGCACAATAATAGTATCATTAATCATCTGAACCCGATCCGGAGAACTAAAGCACTGTTGGATGAGCAGCGAAACTGAGGCGCCAACCGTGTCCCACTGTTTCTGAAAGAATATTAGATGAAATCCATCTTTTCCAGGTGCCTTAAGCCCCCCCCCCCCATGCTTTTAATAATAGCTAAGATTTCATCCTGAGCAGGCTGGATGCTCAACGAGTCAGCTTGGGCGGAGCTGATCCTATTGAAGCCATTATACCATGAAGAAGTTTAGCGCCAGCGATTTCAATCTTTCAGAGTCTACCTCCCAAGTTCCATCCGGTCGCAAGAGAGAGGATATCTTATTAAAGCTCCTCCGTTTTAGAGTCGACAAGTGAAAGAAATGTGTATTCTTATCACCATCTCTAATCCAATCTCTGCAAGATTTCTGTCTCCATAGCAACGCCTCTTCCCACAACGTATGCTCGAGCTCCCCTCGTGTCTTCTCCTCCTGACCCCTTAGCCATTCCGACGGGGTAACTGACATCTGAAGCTCGATATCTGCAAGGTGACGACTGAGAGCTTTCTTACGGCGAAAGATATTACCAAACACTGTTTTGTTCCATCTCTGCAACTTTGACGAGAGCTGACTCAGATTAATCTCAGCTGCTCTATCTGACTCCCACGAATTAGCCAGTAGACTCGGGAAATCCCCATGCGCCATCCAAGGGACTAAGAATCTAAATGGGCGTCTTTCCTCCGCGGGACCTCGAGACCATGGAAGCAAAGCAGAAGAGGTCGGTGATCTGATCTGAGCCTCGGAAGGTGGCGGACAAGCGATTCTAGGAAGAGGAGTTTCCAATCTGGCGTAGCCAGCCCCCAGTCAAGCCTCTCGCCAAGACGGCCTCGAAACCAGGTGTGTCTCGGTCCTGTAAAGCCGAGCTCTAAGAGTCCACAGGTATCGATGCAACGTCTAAAGGAAATAGCTCTACTCGGGTCGAAAGGAGCCCCGCCAGATTTATCCACCGGTGAGAGCATACTATTGAAGTCACCCACCAAACACCACGGAAGCGCCAAACTAGCCTTGACATCCCTGAGTTCATCCCACAGAAGCGCCCGACCCGTCACATTAGGGCTTGCATAAACCTCCGAAAGCAAACAGCCAACACCTGCTTGAAACTTAATCTCAACGTGGATAGCTTGGACCGAGCAGCCCTGTTCAACGATGTTAACGCAGGCTTTGTTCCAAAGAGATCCATATGCCACCTGAAAACCCCCTCGCCTCCTCGACAATCCGACTGTCATAACCAATCTTATCCATCACCTTCGAGGCCACCTCACCACTGATCCTGGGTTCCAAAATGATCACAATATTTGGTTTATAAGTACCAAGATAAAAATTAAGGGTCGGGATGAATTCGTCATGACCCGCCCCTCTACAATTCCATGAAAAAATAATCATAAGGAAGCAGAAAGAAACGACCTGGTTACCCTTCTGATCACTGAGGACGGCCAGGAGGCTTCCTAGATACGGAGCTAAAAGAAGCATTAACTCCAGGAGACTCATCACTAGGCACCTTCTTCTCCGAGTTTTTGGTGTCTTTTTTGACAACCTTTTTCTTCTTCCCGATTAGGGATGGCGTCGGATCGGGTGGCGCACCCTTCAAGCTCTGACCCCGTCTCAAGAGAGAAGACTTAGGCTGGTTCGCTCTCATATTCCTAACATCCGCCTGAAATGTCGGGTTTTGATAAATCACTGGGACATTCACCAGGCTAGTAGATGTTTCTCCAATCTCGTGTTCCATACACACCGTCGGATCTGCTTGTACAGATGCCTTCTCTGCAGCCTTTGGGGTTTGAGAGTTGGTGATATCCCGTAGAATCCGCCTTGGTGCTTTGTCATGGCTTAGCTTTCCCATCGAACCCTCTTCCGAATGGTTCAGGGTCGCCTCTTCGAGTACCTTCCGGAGGGAATTAGCGATGCTATCAAAGCTCTTATCATGCGAGCCCGAGGTGCTGGCAACTTCCTTCTGCTTAGTCAGGGCAACAACCTCCCCAGCCGGTTCCGATTCCTCGGCCTGAAGCACCGTGAAGCCCTGCGCCGCAGGCTTCTGATTTCGAGGCGGCTGGGTGTTTTTGGCACGTTTTCGTCGGTTACGCCGTTGCACCATCATCCACTCCCCAACCTCCTGATAGACCACCACGTCGTCTGCCGCTGTGTTCTTCGCGGGAGCCGACTCCGCTTCTTGGGTCACGACCTTAGAGGGTCAGACGTCTTTTTTGTGTCCATAGAAACCACAATCGAAACATATGTTCTCCAAACTCTCATATTCAATCTTGAGAGTCCTGTCCTCGATCATGTACTTCCCCAAAAGCGGTTTCGAGATGTCAATTTCAACACAAACTCTTGCAAACCGGCCACGAGCACCTTCCTTCGTCGCAAGATCCAGACGCACAGTTCTTCCAATATGATCACCTATACGCTTCACCGCAACCGAGTTGAAATAGTGAATGGGCAGTCGTGGAAGCCGGACCCAGGTGAGGATCGATTGGATCGGTTCCTCCTCGTTAAACGATGGGGACCACTTGGCCACCGCAATGTAAAAGGCAAATATTTTCCACGGACCCCCAAACGCAGCCGTCGACTAATCTGATTCTGAAGCAAACCGGACGAGGAAATAGTTGTTAGTGAGGTCTGACACCTGGATAGGTCCCAAGCGTGCCCAAAGAAACTCTAAACGACGTTTCATAGTTGTCAATGAGAAGGATTTCTCAAGGACTTTCACAACAAGAGCTTTTGACCAGGGAAGGTAGAAGCTTTTAACTTCTTCATCCGAAAACTGGATTCTAGGGCAACGAGGATTTGAGATCACACTCTCCGACATAGGCTGGGGGGCAGGGGGAGGTTTTCAACATCCGGGGCCACAAACCATCCAGGTGACCTCGCTGTTTTGCTATAGGACATCGGCACGCCAGGGCTTGTAGTATCCATGGAAGCGGTGTGTCCTCTATCACAATTACCTGACCCCTGGCTCGGTCTCTCCAAGTCTGACACATGAATCAACGGATTCATAGCATCCCTAGGCCTTTTCCTGGGGCCAAAATCAGCATCGGGAGGAGGGGAGGCGGGGATCGGTCCAGGTCCCACTAGAGCCCCACCCTCCGGGGGCCTTGGGAAGCTGGTCGGCGGCGACGACGAGGCTCTCCGGAGCAGTCATCTTCTCGAGATTCAAATAATTCATTCGTCTGAAATTTTAATTCTAAATATAAGGTGCTCTAAAATTAAATTCTCAATTTAGGATAATTTTTGCTATTATACATCGCCAAAATGGGGAGATTTTAAGGTGAGAAATCTTTGATATTTCTTAGTTAAGAACCCGAATCTGGACTGTTGGATTTGTAACCGTAATAACCATAATCGAGTGGTACTAAATGTACCAAAAGGTATATTAGTAAATGTATAATAATAATAATAATAATAAGTTATATAATTATTTTTTTGGTCGAGTACGCCCACGGAAGAGCGCACCAAGATCGCCTAGACTAAAGGAGAAAAGGGGGGTTGAGAGAAAGAAAAGGGGGGAGGGGTGGGGGGTGGGGTGGGGCAACGAGTACCACACTATGCAACTCAAACAGCTTGGAGAAAAACAAGGAGGGAATTAAACAACCTAGCAGAACGTGAGACAACGAAATAAGAGGAGGGACTCCAAACAGATTGGAGAAAAACACGAGAAAAAAAACTAATTGAATAACTACCTTTTCACAAAAATTGAAACAAACCGAAGATCCGTGGGAGCAACCACACCAACCGAACCAGAATGAGCCAATCGATCTTCCAATCCACGTGGGCAATTCAGATCGTCCGATGGGGCGAGTGAACGGAGGATCGTCTCCTCTCCGCCAGCCACCGACCCGAGATGCAAAGAGAATGATAAGGAACCCTCGTAAATGGTTGATTGACAGTTTCGTGAATTGGAATTTTCGATCAAACTCCAATGAAGAGTCAGAAGCATTGAGAAACCTCCGAATTTGACCCCAAGGGCCGACGTCAGAGGCAACAGCCACAACCTGCAACACAGAAAGAAAACAATCGCCGTAAAGATGAACTCAGGACTCCAGCGAGCCTGTACTTCAGACAACGGGAAACCCGTGACTGCCATCAATCCACAACCGTTTGACCCCAAGGGCCAACCTACGGAAGGGTAAACAAAGAAAAACACTCAGAACAAGAGAAGAGCAGCGACAAACGGAAAGGGAAAAAGGGAACGGAAGAGGGGAACTAGAGGCAGAGAAGAGATCCCGGCGACCGAAACTGAGCGGCGGAGACACGAGAAACGACAGAGGAAAGTTGAGAGAGAGTCGACGGTTTTTTTTCCATAGAGGCGAGATACTGATGGAGATGGAACAAGTGTGGTGTGGGTTCTGGGGGAGAGGGATTAAACTGCTAAATAGACCGCCGGCCGAGAGAGGAGAGAAGAGTAACCGCCGGCCAGGAGAGTGAACCGAGAAGGAAAACGACAAGAAAATGAGGAAGGAGACCGGTGAGGAACTGCCGGCTGTTGCTACCATTGACGACGACGGTTGACGGAGAAGAAATCCTCCACTGCGATTTTTTTAATAAGTTATATAATTAATATTATTTAAATATCAATGAACGTGGGATAACTTCGGATTTTTTCCAGAAATGGGCTTGGTCCCAAAATCAATTCCCAAAATAGGCTCCATGTACGGTTAATTCCCAAAATAGGCTTGGTTTTGCTAACTGGGCATGTATGTCGCCAAAATAAATGGCGATCATTGTTTATCGCCAAAAATATTGGCGATTTTCACCATCTGACACAACACCAGCAAAATCGCCACTTATACTGGCAATTTCACATGAAAATCGCCATTATAAGTGGCGATTTTATGCTAACTTTGTCAGACAAAAATCGCCACTTCAAGTGGCGATTTTCACAGTACTTTTTCATTCTTCTTTTGTCTGACACTTTTATTTCAAATATAGTAAAATAGCATTTTGGTCTTTCTACTTTGTCAACTTAACAAATAGCCCCTTATTGTATAAACCGCTATTTTTATCTCTCATACTTATAGTTGATCCTTCTTATAGTTGAAATGGAAGGATCCAAAATACAAATTGGTCAACGTATGAGAGATAAAAATGGCGGTTTATACAATAGGGGGCTATTTGTTAAGTTCATAAAGTAGAAAGGCCAAAATGCTATTTTACTATATTTAAATAAAAGTGTCAGACACTTTGATTTCAAATATACTAAAATAGCATTTTGGTCTTTCTACTCTGTTAACTTAATAAATAGCCCCTATTGTATAAATCGTCATTTTTATCTTTCATACTTATAGTGGATCCTTCTTATAGTTGAAATTTTTATCTTTCATACTTATAGTGGATCCTTCTTATAGTTGAAATGGAAGGATCCAAAATATAAATTGGTCAAAGCATGAGAGATAAAAATAGCGATTTATACAATAAGGGGCTATTTGTTAAGTTAACAAAGTAGAAAGGCTAAAATGCTATTTTACTATATTTGAAATAAAAGTGTCAGACAAAAAGGAGAATGGAAAAGTGCTGTGAAAATCGCCACTATAAGTGGCGATTTTTGTCTGACAAAGTCAGCATAAAATCGCCACTTATAATGGCGATTTTCATGCTGAAATCGCCAGTATAAGTGGCGATTTTGCTGGTGTTGTGTCAGATGGTGAAAATCGTCAATATTTTTGGCGATAAACAATGATCGTCATTTATTTTGGCGACATACATGCCCAGTCAGCAAAACCAAGCCTATTTTGAGAATTAACCGTACATGGAGCCTATTTTGGGAATTGATTTTGGGACCAAACCCATTTCTGGAAAAAATCTGATAACTTCCCACTTAGTTGGCGGTTTTTTTTTTTTTGTAATTTTTTTTTTCTAAAGGCTAAACTATTTTGTCAAAATTTTCCTATCTTTACTTGTTTGTTTCGATTTTTACCGTCATGATATGGATATATAAAAAAAAGTACATTAAATTGTACTTTTTGTATATTTTGTGAGTGATATGATTTTATCATTGTTTAATGTGGTACCATTCATTGTTAAACTGTATCATTAATATATTTTGGTACCATTTGTTGTTAAATTGTACCATTCATATTAATGATATTATTTATTTTTGAATTGTACCATTCGTTGTTAAAATGTACTATTCATATAAATGGTATCATACTTTTTTTAATTGTTAAATTGTATCATTCGTTGTTAAAATGTACCATTCATATAAATAGTATCATACTTATTTTAATGTGGTACCATTTATGGTTAAATTGTACCATTCGTATATAAATGGTATCATTCAACAACGAATGGTACCGTTAACGCTTTTACTACAATAATTATTGTTCACGTTTTTTAGCGGTATATAGAATGTGGAAATTGTATTATTTTAAGCAATAGTAACCGGAAGGACAGTAATGCAATGCTTAAAGAAACAAAGGGCAAAAACTAAATAATATTTAGTTTAAAGTTTCTAATACGTGAATGGTACAATTTAATAACATATGATATAGTTTAAAACTGAATGAAACACTATGATATAAAAACGTAAACTACATGAATAGTACATTAGACTTACGAATGGTACGTGCAAATTACACGAATTGTACAAAATACTAATGAATGACACGAAATATGTGAATGGTACAATTTAATAATGAATGGTATATAATACTAACGAACGGAACGAAATATGTGAATGATACAATTTAATAACGAATGGTACAATCTCAAACCAAAATAAAACATAAAAATCAAATATCTTTGGAATAGTCCGTTGGAGAACTAGAGAAACCACAATCAATGTTAAGAAAGTATTGTTTAATATTAATGCACCATAAGAAGAATCATGTGCAAAAACAGTTACTCTGCCGCACCACCAGTAGTTCTGCTCCCGCCGTCGGAATATAGCCCATCTCTACCCGGAACTCCGAACACCGGAAGATAGCCAAACTGAAAGTAGAGACTTCGCCGCCGGAGGACCACGAGACGACGACGTTCCGTAGGAAGAAACGAGCCAGAGTACTGAAAGTAGAAGCTTCACCGTCGGAGGACCACGAGACGACAACGTTCCGTAGATGAGCCGTAGTACTGAAAGTAGAAGCTTCACCGCTGGAGGACCACGAGCCGTCGTCGTACCGTAGGAAGAAACGAGCCGACGTACCTAAGGAAGAAGAAGAAGAGCCGTGGTGATATGAATAAACGACGGTTTAATCACCGCTGGACACAAAATATTGAATGAATTATTTCGGCGCCAGCAAGAAGAAGATGAAGCAGCAGTTACTTTTTGAGCATTAATTAGGATTTTCATAGTTAATAAGGTATCATAATTATCTTAATTAAATAGGTAGTTTTTAAATAATATATTTGACTAAAATATCCTTTCAACTACCTAAATTATATGAGTCATTAGATTGGTACTATAAGATCCAATGGTCCATAATAAAGTTATTATATAAAAAATCTATAAGATTTCTCACAATAAACTACCCGGCCAAAATGATTGACGATATAAACAAATTGCTATTTTCTGATACCTTACCCATTAAATAGACGGTGTATCTGACAACATCCTAACACCAATATGAGTCCGGTTTTACGTCAAGGAAAAAGGATTACTTGATATCATCAAATAAATCTTAGCCATCCAATAGATCCAACTGTGCAAAAATAAAACGGGGTAATAAGGACATTTCACAAATATAATTAAGTATAAAGTTTTAAATTAAATCTGTCCTGGCCGTCACCGCTGCCGGATCGCCGCCGCCGGCCGCCATCCGCCTCCCTCCGCCACCGGCAGCCACCGCCATCCGCCGTCCGCCTTCTCCTTCACCGGAAGCCACCGCCGGCAGCCTCCAGCACCAGCACAGCAATTATTTTTTAAAAATGTTGGTGAAGGGATTTGAACCCTTAACCTCCTTATTGTAGGTTTAAACTCCTACCACTATGCCACTAAGTATTATTGAGACATGCATAACAATAAAATTATTTTAATAAGTAGCATACACATGGTTTGTATATAATATGTGCGGATGAAATATGTGTACACTAATATATAAAAAAAGGAGTGCATGAATACGAATAGGTGTACACATATTATTTTATAAGTAGTGTGCACATGATTTATATAAAATATGTGCACACGAGTACAAAATATGTGTACATTAGTGTAAAAAAAATAAGTATACGTCCAAGTTTATTTAATGTACTCAATTTCGCTGAGTATGTGCACGTATATAAATATGTGTACACGTGTACAAAAAAATATGTGTACACATGTACATAAATGTGTGCTTGTATAGAACATGTACACATGTATAAAACGTGTACACATATATAACACGTGTACGAAACGTCATCTAAAATGTGTGTATACGTGTACATAAACAATGTAAGATATTGTATACATGTGTACAATGAGTATGTGCACGTATATAAATATTTGTACACGTGTACAAAGAGTGCATCCATGTGTACAAAAGAGTATGTGCACGTGTACACATTGTGTACATGTGTACAAAAATATAGGTACATAAATGTGTACACATATATAAAACGTGTACACAGTTTATGTACAAAAATGTGCACGTACACATGTAAAAAAATGTGTACACATATTAAAAACGAGTACGATACGTCATCGAAAAAAAAATTACAGAAAAATAGGCCCGACGACGGTGGTCCGGTGGCCGAAAAAATTTTCGAAATCGGAGCTCCGATCGTCTAAAAAATTCATCGGAGAAGTCGCCGGAGCTCGGGTCGCCGGAGCTCCGTCATCGGCTGTTTCCCTTAAATTAAAAAAATTAAAAAGAAATTAAATTAAATTAAATGGTGAAATGACTTTTTTACCCTTTTAATTTAAACCATTAGATCTGAAAATTGAATCAATAGTTGAGATTGTTCCTTGACACTATCAAGGAACTCAAATTTGTTTGATGGCAAGCCTATGTCCACCAATATTCAATGTTGAAAAGTTTGGCTGAAAACTTTTTATTTTTTATTTTGTAGTCACTCATGATTAAATTTTTCATTTTTTACTTTTTAGTCATTCATTATTCAACCCAAATTTTTTAACTTACATGTTTTACATGATTCAAAACTGTATGGTATAATGTTTTAACTTATATGTTTTACATATTCAAAACCTAATTATCCCTATGACATACACCTTTAATGTAATGTTTTCCTAAACAGAGATAACAATCTTACTTCTATTTAGTTCATAAAATCATACAGTTTTATGATTTAAATCTACGATCACGATATCACACCAATTTTTGATTCCACGTGGAATCTTGATTTTGACTATCTTGTCGCACTTTCAGCCTTAATAACATTACAACAATTAATTTTGTTTAATGAACTTGATTGGTTTATCTAGTTGAAATTTTGTTTTTTTGGAATCTTTGTTTTGTTCTTTCTGGAGGGTAGGCAGGGATAGATAATTTTTCTTTCTTTCTGGGAACTCTAGAGAAAGTGACTATCATCTACTAGACTAGTTTTTTTTTTTATTTGCTGTCTGCTGTCATGGCAAGTGGCAATTGTAGTCAGGGTGATAGTTTTGGTTGGTTTTTTTATTTTTAGATATATAATTGAATGGATGGATTAATCATTAATGGCTTTCTGTTTTAAATAAACTGTAGAAAAGCTATGAACTTTTATTCCTTTTAATTAATCATCATTACTATTATTGTAATTAAAAGATACATACACACTTGATACACTCTTCGAATGAATTGGAATACATCAAGCAGAGACGACTCATTAAATGTTATTGTTGTTGAGGATGTGATGACCAACAACTTGAGCAAGAGCAATGAGTGGGCTAATGGAAACTTGGGAGACAAGGTTAGCATTGGAGTCGTCAGCCACCTCGTATTTAATAATGGATCTAATGATGCTACTAGTTTTATCATTTGGATCTTTGTCTATGATTTCCAAGCGGAACCCAAAACTATGAAACCCCATATCAAGATATCCACCTTCTATTTGCTCTGTCTCTTTCACCCGCTTCTCGTCGTCCATGATTGTGAACACTTCTTTCATGTATCCAATCCCAGGTGTTCCTACACCATTCTCATAAAGAATAAATTGAATTGTTTGCTTGGTAGGTTGTATTATATAAGTCAAAATATAACGATAGACTCTGTTAGGATAACAATTCATGGAGAAATTTATCTAGTTTAATCAACTAAAGTAATATGAGTAATACCTGAAGGAAAAGTGAGTAGAATGACGGTGTCAGGTGATCCATCGCCCTCCAGGACTTGAACCGTACCGAGGAGGTGGGACATCAACTCATTAATGAGAAGGGGAAGTTGAAGGCCACGATATGCTTCCCACTCCTTGCTCGCCGGAGCATCCACCATAGCCTCATGCATTATCTCCCCTCTTATCATTCTCTCTTTCTTTTCTCTTTGTTTGTTGGACCAAAGTTTCCTTCTAATGGCTAACTATATATAGTGGAAACCTGCCTTCATTTCTTTTTCTTTTTTATATATAAACACTACTCTTGATTTTTGTACAATAATGTTACAACAAAATCACAAGGCAGGTAGCAGCTGTCTTTTGCCAAGTTTTAACCTCATTTATGTCAAGTGGCCTCAACTACCGTTGGCCGCCATGGTAGATGAGCGACAACCACCGTTGTGTACTAGTATCACCAAAGAACATGCCCTAGTACTGCAAAAATTAGAGAAGGCATGCACTAGTATGACAAAACACAAAATAACCTCATAAAAAAGACATGCACTAGTATGAACAAAACAAAAATTGCAGCACAAGTAGTTGTCTACCTGACCAAACAATAGGACTAGTGCGTGTAGATCTGAGCGGATCTAAAGTTATAATGGTAGATCTATAACTTGATGGTGGATTTGGTGTGGCGGCAAAAGGAAAAGAGAAGAGGACGACGCGTCGGAGGAGGATCAAAGGATGGCGCATCGAAGGAGGAGCAGCGGATGGCGCATAGGTGGAGGAGCGACGGACGGCCCACCGGTGGAGGAGCGATGGATGCTGTGTCGTAGGAGTAGCAACGAATGTCGCGCCTGATGAGGGTTGACGTACGGTGCTTTCGAGGAGGAGCAGCAGATGGCACCAGTGAAAAGAAAGAAGAAAGAAAAAAGGAAAATAATGAATAAGGAGTTTGAATGGCGGATTCATTGAGTTTTAATTGTTTGTATTCCAAATTTAACTCATTTAATATTTCTCTTATTTTATTTAATAAAATTTATTTATTGCTGATGTGTTAAATTGATTGAATACTATTGATGTAGTACAAACTAGCTTTTGTACCTACCGCCCTATGGCGGTGTATTATTTTAGTATATTTATATATCATATATAAGGATCGTCAATTTAAATATTGATAAGTTAGTGATTTTATTATAAATAAAAAATTAGTATCCAACTATATATGTTACATATTATCAGTTCTATATTTTTTATTAATCGTAGAATCTTATAATTTCTTCAATCAATTATAAAATATTAACTTGTATTCATTTTTAGTTAGTATTATGTGTGATAAACCTTATAATATATGATCCTTTATTTTATTATAATTAACTTTTAATTGCATACATCATTTATTGTAGGTAGTTTTATATTTCCAAATGTATCCATTATCTTATTTCAATTTTGAAAAATAAAAAATCTAAACTAATATATAGTGAATTTCATAATGATATATTTTAATTGGTTATTTCATATAAAAAAATTAAATTTTAATCATATTTTTTACTCGATTATAAAAATAAGTTCCAAATAGAATAATATTGAATTATATATTATATGATTAATCTAAAAATTCTATCTAATAAATTATTAAATCAAAGTGTTGTTGAATTTCTGTTAAAGGTATCAAATTACTCCATTTATTACTTGTTCAAAACATAACTCAAAGATAAGCCATCCAAAATGACCAATTGATCATATTAGGACCCGACTTGAAGTACCTGCTCAACCTAGCCCAACCATACCACTTGTGATTAAACAACCTAGTACATGTCCAATTCATGACTTAATGAATTGCAACATTTGACCTATGATATGATTCATCATTGCCCAATTAGCTAGCATGCAACTTGATTAGTTTAACCCATATAATAATTTGATTGACTTTAATGTTATACATAATCATATACATTTTTCTTTCACAAACTCATTAGAATAATTATAGATGTATGCAAACCAAATCATTGATGACTATGCATGACACCAACTATGATTCGATAAATCAATACATGTCTGACCTATGATATGAATGATCGTAGCCTGATCACCCCCAATTCAGTGGGCATAACTGATCAAACTTAAATGATTTGTATATTATTACCAAAAAAATTGATTTGTATATCATAAAAATACAATATTTTTCATAAATCATTAAAATAATATAAAAGTTATGCAAATCGGTTAGTGAGTCTATTCTAATCTTAATTTGTCAACAAATTAGCAACTCATAATTATATGAACCAAATATTAAAATCACATATAACTTGAGGAACTTAACATATCAAGTGCGTAATATGCCAATTAAATTATTAGAATTCACGTGAACAATCTATAATATATGAATAAAAAATTATTAAATATATAGAGTATAACCTACTCGAACATCCTCATACCTATACTTAAATAATAGTAAACATAAATTTTGTGGCGTAATATTTTTTATTAATTTACTAATGTTTAATAATCGTACACGATATTTATGTTAGTTTTTGCCTAAAGTTATTTCATAATACATTTATATTATTCAATATTAATTACTAAGTTTGTAAACATAATTTTTCTAGTTTGGTATTTGATTCTAGTTATTGTATAGTAATATAACCAATTAGAATAAATTAAAAATTACATAACTTAGTAAATTGTAGATAAATAGAAATTATTTAATTTTAATAATCAAATTATAAAAAATTATATAGTATAAAATTTATACTTATAATTTTAAGGTACTAAATAAACATTGAGTGAAAGTTAGAAATAAGTACATATATGCAATTAATAGGACATTTAATAAGAAAGATAAATTATGAATTTTGATATAAAAAAATAAGCATGATGTGAAAATTTGAGAGAAGGACTACATCATATGTGGCAAAAAAGTTATTGTATAGTAATATAACCAATTAGAATAAATTAAAAATTACATAACTTAGTAAATTGTAGATAATAGAAATTATTTAATTTTAATAATCAAATTATAAAAAATTATATAGTATAAAATTTATACTTATAATTTTAAGGTACTAAATAAACATTAAGTGAAAGTTAGAAATAAGTACATATATGCAATTAATAGGACATTTAATAAGAAAGATAAATTATGAATTTTGATATAAAAAAATAAGCATGATGTGAAAATTTGAGAGAAGGACTACATCCTATGTGGCAAAAAAGTTCTCAAGATCTACCATAGTATATTTTAAGATAACTTCAAAAATCTATAGTCAATAGATAATTTCCCTAAAAATTTAATTTATAAACCCCTGAATCGATACACTTGAGATTAAACCTCAAGTTTCCAACCCTTTACAAATCTCTTGCTTTCTGACCAACTTAGTTTTATTAAACTTAAAGTTCAACCGATAGTATCAGTTGCGTTCTTCAGAAATTTATAACAAACCTCGTAAACACTATAACATAACCTGACTACAGAGGCACATCGTATTTGTCTCTGAAAGGTATTTTTGGCCTCTATAGAGTTATAGAGACAGATAGCTTAAGTGCCACTAACGCTCATGTCGCTAAAAATCTTTTTTTTTTTGTAGAAAAACGGCGCTACGCACCTTAATTATTTATCAAAATCGAGCGAGACTCGGTGATGCCAATACAATCATAACGTAAATGAAAACCAAGATTAGCGTCTGAAGATGGAATACTATGTGTACCCAAGGTGAGGTTCAAACCCAATCCTGCCAAGAAATCTGCTACGCGGTTCCCTTCTCTGATAACATGGCGAACTTTGATTTCCCAATCCCGTCGAAGAAGCTCCTGGAAGTCCATAACTTCCATCGCATGTTGATTTGTCGGGCTTGCCTCCTCCTAGAAAAGTTAGGTAACAGCAGTGGAATCGACCTGGAGTTTCACCTTTCTCAATCCAATATCTCAGGCACATTTACCAGCAATAGCGCCTCTTAATTCGGCTAGCGTAATCGAGCATTTCCCAATATTCATGGAGAAAGCTGCAATGCAATATCCATGTTCAGTCCGGATCAGCCCACCTGAAGCAGCTTTGCCGGAACTCTGCTCCACTGCTCCGTCGGTGTTGATTGTTGACCACCCTGGAGGGCCTGGATCCCATGCAATTTCCACAACCTAGCGACCCTGGTGTGTTCCGAGCACTCTATCATCACGTTGCTAGCCTCGGAGACCACCCTCGTCCAAGAGGTAGCGCGAATAGCGACAGATTTGGCAGAAACATTGCTGTCTGAGAAAATTCATGCATTCCTTTCTTTCTAAAGGTACCAGCACACAATCCCAAATCACAGGCTATTCTCCGATCTCAGGAGTTTAGTAATCCAGCTCTCAGCATGCCTCGGTCTTATCAAAATTACTAAGCTCGTTCCAAACTGAAACTGCAAAAGAGCAATCTCTGAGTATATGAATCGAGTTTTCAATCTGACCTGGACACCGGGGGCAATGAGGAACGACTGTAAGTTTCCTCCTTGTACGTTGGTCATTCGTAAGGAGTCGGTCATGACCTGCCAACCAAAGGAAGTGTCTCACTCTATTAGGCCCTCTCCACCGCCAAGTGCTCTTCCATAGGTTTTGATTTGTGTCCGGGATGCAATCCTCACTGGCAATGAGATTATAAGCTGTCTTAATCGAAAATTTCCTGTTAGGTTTAGCTCCCCAAGCCCATTCGTCTTCGCCATGGTTCTCATGAGGAGGCGACATTGCAGCTACATCGTTGACTCCTTCGCTAAAATTCTTTAGAGGCAAATACGATGACACATAATTGTTGGCACCTTTTAGAGGCATTTATGGATATTTTACTCTACTAGTCTCTTTCATTATTTTCTACTTTTTTGCTATCTACGGGGTTTGAACCCGGGTTGTTCAAGGAAATGTGCTAAGTTCTTAGTTCTTACCGCTTGGTTCAGGAGTACTTACTAATTATAAAACTCAATGATATGGAGAAACTATGCCAAGGAAAAGAAATCAAAATTGGAAAAAAATAAAAAAATTTCTTATATATATAAAATCGTTAGCATTTATTATATATATCATTAATTATATATAATCTAACATTTATCTATACAAAATAGTATAGAGTTTACAAGTTATCTACTTTTACATATTTTAATCTTTCAACATATTGAGATAGATCAATTATCTGCCTCTAAACTAATCATATAATCTAGGACTAATACACTAATATAACCAAACCTTTCACGAATATGTCAAATCTAGCCACTAGTATTTTGATGACATTTTTAATGTCAAACCTTCGGAAGTGATGACAAAAATCTAGCAAAAACATTCTAAAAATTGACACCACACCAATAGTGACAGTGTTAACGGTGCTGACGTGACACTCATTTTATCGATAAAAAAATGCCATTTCAAGCGGTAAATAATTTACTTTTTTTTATTTCAGACCAATCTCTTGTTGTGATACGGTCTATAAGTGCATTACAAAAATTATAACTACTCGGTTAGGTGTGATCAGCCCTAGCCGGACAACCTTCATTAAAGGGAGACTGATCACTGAAAATATTCTCTTAGCTCAAGATCTAATAAGCCCGTATCATGACAAAAAACTTAGTCCAAGATGTGTTATGAAGGTCGACTTATTAAAAGCGTTTCGATTCAGTTTCGTGGTCTGCTCTTCTTAAGATACTAGCTACAATGCGTGTTCCTACTATTATGATTGATTGGATAGCAGTTTGTCTCAGCTCTGCCAAGCTCAGTGTTAATATAAATGGAGGGTTGTATCGGGTTTTTTAGGCAAGGAAGGGGTTGAGGCAAGGGGATCCCCTATCCCCTCTAGCAATTGGAATTTTCTAGCACAATTTAAAAAAATATGTACTGTCAGTAGCCAAATGCGTAACTATGTCCACATATAGCACAATCTGACTGGCAGCCAGTGATGCGCTGGCCAGGCAGCGATGCGCCACCCAGCCAGCGCATCGCTGGCTGCCTTTCCAATTTTCTGGGCATGTCCTCCGTTAGTCTGGGTCGTTAGGGTTTCTTCATCCCCAGCCAGCTATGCGCTGGCTAGGGGGCGCGTAGCTGGCTGGGCTGGAAGAAACCCTAAGCCCATCATTTTTTAGTATAAATACCCTCTTCTTGATAGAGTTTTGCACCACACCTCCCTCAAACCCTAAAATTAGAATTTGAAGTAGCCAGTCATCATCTACCAAGCTCATAATATGTCATTTTTCACCTCTGGCTCTTCTAAGACTCGCAATAGTAAGTGTAAGTGAAATATGTCGTTATTTATGCATTTAACGAATTAGTCTTGTGTATGGCTGGGTGGCGCATCGCTGGCTGCCAGTCAGATTGTGCTATATCTGGACATAGTTACGCATTTGGCTACTGACGGTACATATTTTTTTAAATTGTGCTAGAAAATTCCAATTCCCATCCCCTCTTCTCTTTGTTATTACAATGGAATTGCTACATTGTATTAGTTCCAGAGGAGTAGTTGCAGGTTATATTCCGTTTCACCTTAGATGTAAGAAGAATGGTATAACCCATTTATGCTTTGCAGATGATCTCCTGTCTATAAGTGCATTACAAAAATTATAACTACTCGGTTAGGTGTGATCAGCCCTAGCCGGACAACCTTCATTAAAGGGAGACTGATCACTGAAAATATTCTCTTAGCTCAAGATCTAATAAGCCCGTATCATGACAAAAAACTTAGTCCAAGATGTGTTATGAAGGTCGACTTATTAAAAGCGTTTCGATTCAGTTTCGTGGTCTGCTCTTCTTAAGATACTAGCTACAATGCGTGTTCCTACTATTATGATTGATTGGATAGCAGTTTGTCTCAGCTCTGCCAAGCTCAGTGTTAATATAAATGGAGGGTTGTATCGGGTTTTTTAGGCAAGGAAGGGGTTGAGGCAAGGGGATCCCCTACCCCCTCTAGCAATTGGAATTTTCTAGCACAATTTAAAAAAATATGTACCGTCAGTAGCCAAATGCGTAACTATGTCCAGATATAGCACAATCTGACTGGCAGCCAGTGATGCGCTGGCCAGGCAGCGATGCGCCACCCAGCCAGCGCATCGCTGGCTGCCTTTCCAATTTTCTGGGCATGTCCTCCGTTAGTCTGGGTCGTTAGGGTTTCTTCATCCCCAGCCAGCTATGCGCTGGCTAGGGGGCGCGTAGCTGGCTGGGCTGGAAGAAACCCTAAGCCCATCATTTTTTAGTATAAATACCCTCTTCTTGATAGAGTTTTGCACCACACCTCCCTCAAACCCTAAAATTAGAATTTGAAGTAGCCAGTCATCATCTACCAAGCTCATAATATGTCATTTTTCACCTCTGGCTCTTCTAAGACTCGCAATAGTAAGTGTAAGTGAAATATGTCGTTATTTATGCATTTAACGAATTAGTCTTGTGTATGGCTGGGTGGCGCATCGCTGGCTGCCAGTCAGATTGTGCTATATCTGGACATAGTTACGCATTTGGCTACTGACGGTACATATTTTTTTAAATTGTGCTAGAAAATTCCAATTCCCATCCCCTCTTCTCTTTGTTATTACAATGGAATTGCTACATTGTATTAGTTCCAGAGGAGTAGTTGCAGATTATATTCCGTTTCACCTTAGATGTAAGAAGAATGGTATAACCCATTTATGCTTTGCAGATGATCTCCTGTTTTTCACAAATGACACTGGATTTGGAGTTAAGCAAGTTCATCAAGTGATGCAGACCTTCTACATGGTAACAGGTCTAAAAGTTAACTCTGCAAAAACTTCTTTGTACTGCTCTAGAAGTGTTCATGATTCAGTCAGATGGAAATCAAGGATCTGACTGCTACACACTTGGGGCTCTCCCTGTGACATATCTTGGAATTCCTCTAATTACAAGGAAACTGAAAGCTGTAGATTGCAACAAGTTGGTTAACAGAATTACGGCCAGAATTAAAGGCTGGCAGGCTAAGCTGCATAGTCATGTAGGGAAATTGCAGCTTTAAAAAATTATTTGTTTCAAAGTGTGACAGGGGATAAAGCATTCTTTATTTGTGGGTTGTGGAAATGCAAAAGAATGATAAGTCAGTGTGAGAAGCTAAAGCAACATTGGACAAGTGCTCACATAGAAGAGCGTCATGACCGCTACCAATAACATTTGTCGCACATGCTGATACAATCTCTGATGCCTCAATGGTTTCTTCTTCTTCCTCTCGAGTCTCTACACTCTCGCACGCATCCGGTCTTAGCTGACAACCAACTCCTTGCTTCCTTCTTTTCAAGATTGACTTCATCTTATTTTATTGAAGATTATAAATATAGTTGTTTTACTCTCTAAACGGCTATTCAATATTCGACCTTCATCTTATTTTCTTTTCTCAACTATTAAAAGTCTGTAGTCATCTCTTCTTTTCTAATCAATTAAACCCCTTAGATGATAGAACACGAGACCATCTAGTTTATTTACATAATTATGGGTAATGTAATGTTGTCCTAAACATTTTAGACATTAGTTCATAAAATCATACAATTTTACGATTTAAATCTACGATCACGATTAGGGATGGCAATGGGCCAACCCACTAGTTATTTTGACCCAAAGACATTGACCTGATGGATTTTTGGGTCAACCCAAAATAGGCCCAAATAAAATCTATACATTTTTAGATCAAGTTTGGGTATAGGTCAAACTCATTTGGACCTCATATTTTGGGCATTACCCATTTGGGTCTCTTTTGGTCCATACTAACACATCTATATATTGAATAAATGTCAAACTAGAAACCATAAATCCATAATCAATATTAAACATTTACTACCATAGTTCAAACTTCAAAGTCTAAAACACTTGACATTGCCCCATAGTTCAAGTTCCACTTGCCAAAAGCTCTTAAACAATTACTGCATTAGTTCAAAGCCTAAAACACACCCCCATAGTTCAAGCTCCACTTGCCAAAAGCTCTTTCTCCTCACTGTTATGAGGAAAATCACATCAGAATGACACCATCTCCATTAATGGATCCACCATCTCCACCACTGGTCCACTGCATACTCATTGTACTTTTGGAACACCTGCATTTCAATTTCAAAAACCAAATAGGTAGTAATATAAATTGATTAGATCGCAGAAGGAAGATTCAGTTATGGTCTGCATTTCAATTTCAGAACCAGGAGAATCATTATGGACAGAATCTGACTCTGGTTACACACTTCTCTACAACCTGTGACAGTCCAGACGTTCTAACCTTTTTCATATCGCTTCTTCATGGTCAAATGTAAGCACGTGAACAACTCCACTAGGGAGACAAGAGTGAGTCAAGGTTTCAAACCAGGTTCCACAACATGCATCAGTTCGATAGTAAAGCCGGTTGATCTTAAGCTATATTTAAAACATGACCTTAACCTTAAGTATTAAATGAAAGAAAGATGCAGCTATTTACCAAAAAAGAAAGTTGCAGTAACAACACCAGAAGAGGCACCAAGTAATCATGTGCACCGAAGGTCACTAATACAGTAATTTCAATCATTTCATAACAATTAGCATATCAATCATCATCATCATTTCATAACAATTAGCATAACAATCACACCAGAACTAAAACTTAAGCTTGCTGCATCCTTACTGCACTTCAAAGTTAAGTTGTATTGTTATAGAAATTAAAACTTGAGCTTTGTACTATAAGTCCATAAATCGAACAGATGGAGCAACAAGATGGAGCAGATACGCATGAAAAGAGCACTATCCCAAGAAATCAAACAGAGACAGGACTAAACTATATTACCACACATGAAACATAAGTCCATAAATCGAGAGTTGGAGTTAAGAATCCCTTACCCTAGACTCCATGGTTGATACTGTCGTCCGAGAAAAGGGGTCCAATGATGTGCTACTGCCATCGGAGAATCGGAAAGGAATGGATGAAAGGGACATTCATAATGAAAACAAACTTGAGTCGACAACCAAGCTGCAACATATCCAAGCTGAGAACCCTTCTGTAGTAGCGGAGAACCCTTACCTAAGCCATCTTCCTCTCCAGAGTAGTAGCGAAGAACCCTTCTGTAGATTACATATCCAAGCTGCAACATGAAAACAGATTCGGTCAATATCGGTCTTTGTAAGATGAAAGGGACATTCAGAATGGCGGTGCGCACTTGAGTCGACAACCAACAGGCAAACAAAGGTTAGGAATCTTTTCCCAGGCATACAGAATATCAGATATGTAGATGCTGTCAGGGAAAGCCCCAAATCCAGTTTTAGAGCTGCTATATATGCAAATCAAAACAGGAAGAACATGACGAAAGGATCAGGACAAGATAAAGCAAGATAAAGGGTTGAAAGCCAGAGGGTATCTAGTCGGAGCATCCTAATGTAGTCAGCTCTTCTCACTCTATTAACGAGGCAATGAAACGCAAGAGCCCAAGCTCAAAGTAGAAGCTTCATCAACAACGTCCTGCTCCTGTTCCGTCAAACATATTCTATAGAAGTCCCGACGTAACCCACCTAATGCGAAGATCACATACTTCGCCTTCATAGAAGAGCATCTGATGTTTCCATCTGAAGAGGCAGCTACGTGGGACCACTGATTCGATTATCCTACCAATAGACTTCAAATTACCCTTCACTTCTTTAGCAAATCATACCTATTCTGTTAACTCTCTTTCTCTCATAACAAACAATGATGCTGGAACTGTGAATTGAAGATAAGGTGATTGTTTTGATGTCAGGTGAAGAAGAGAGTCGAGAAGAAATTCCGGCAATCGAAATTCCCCCAAATTTGATGGAAACCCTAAAATAAAAGATAAATGGACCTGAAGAAAATTCCGGCAAGAAGACGCTTCGATGAGTAGATAAGCTCTTCTTCTCCTTCCGCTTCCTTTCAATGGTTCATTGGTTCTTCCGTCTTCGTCAATCTCAGATTCTCAGTCGGCTCGTCGCAAACTCGCAGAAGCATTCAAGTTTGATTTTGTTTTTTGATAAACTGAATTTGATGAGATTTCGCTTTACTATTTTAGATTTTAGGTTATTTTTAAGTGGGTCTGAAAAGATTCAATAGAAATTTAAATTAATATTACATGGGCCTAAATGGATCCAAAATAAAGGGTTTGGGTCTGACCTACTCACAAAAATACTCATACCTGACTTAGCCTATTTCACTTAAAATGGGTCAAGTATCCAAAAATATCAACCCAATTGCCATCCCTAATCACGATATCACACCAATTTTTTATTCCACGTGGAATCTCGATTTTGACTCTTGTCGCGGGTATTACTTTCAGCCCTAATAACATTACAACAATTAAATTTGTTTGATGAACTTGATTGGTTTATCTAGTTGAAATTTTGTTTTTTGGAATCTTTGTTTTGTTCTTTCTGGAGGGTAGGCAAGGATAGATAATTTTTTGTTTTGCTCGCTGCTATCATGGCAAGTGGCAATTGTAGTCAGAATGATAATATTGGTTGTTTTTTTTTTTTTTAGATATATAATTGAATGGATGGATTAATCATTAATGGCTTTCTGTTTTTAATAAATAGTAGAAAGCTGTGAACTTTTATTTCTTTTAATTAATCATCATTACTATTATTGTAATTAAGAGATACATACACACATGAGTACACTCTTCAAATGAATTGGAATACATCAAACAGATGACTAATTAAATGTTATTGTTGTTGAGGATGTGATGACCAACAACTTGAGCAAGAGCAATGAGTGGGCTAATGGAAACTTGAGAGATAAGGTTAGCATTGGAGTCGTCAGCCACCTCGTACTTAATAATGGATCTAATGATGCTACTAGTTTTATTAATTGGATCTTTGTCTATGATTTCCAAGCGGAACCCAAAACTATGGAACCCCATATCAAGATATCCACCTTCTATTTGCTCCGTCTCTTTCACCCGCTTCTCGTCGTCCATAATTGTGAACACTTCTTTCATGTATCCGATCCCGGGTGTTCCTACACCATTCTCATAAAAAATAAATTGAATTGTTTGCTCGGTAGGTTGTATTATATATAAGTCAAAATATAATGATAGACTCTGTTAGGATAACAATTCAATGAGAAATTCACATAGTTTAAAAGAGTCCACCAACTAAAGTAATATGAATAATACCTGGAGGGAAAGTGAGTAGAATGACGGTGCCGGGTGAACCATCACCCTCCAAGACTTGCACCCTACCAAGTAGGTGGGGCATCAACTTATCAATGAGAAGGGGAAGTTGAAGGCCACGGTATGCTTCCCATACCTTGCTCGCTGGAGCTTCCACCGTACCCTCATGCATTATCTCCCCTCTTATCATTCTCTCTTTGTTTGTTTGAACAAAGTTTCCTTCTAATGGCTAACTATATATAGTGGAAACCTGCCTTCATTTCTTTTTCTTTTTTATATAAACACTACTCTTGGTTTTTGTACAATAATGTTACAACAAAATCACAAGGCAGGTAGCAGCTGTCTTTTACCAAGTTTTAACCTCATTAATGTCAAGCGGCCATAATGGAATATTCAACTTTGCCGCCAAACATTTTGTTATCCTAATATATGTTGTGATGCTGCCGATCACATTAGCCGCAACAGCGACAAGCCTGTCAATTTAGTTACCACTTAGTTGGTCATTAAATTGTGGTCTCAACTTTTACTGCCGACTGTAAAACCTCGCTTAGTGTTAGTAAATAATAGGGTGAGATTCTTAAAAAATCCTCAAACTATAGGATTGGTTACAAACATGTCTTAAAATTTTAATTCGTTACAGAGTGGTCCTAAGTCTATAAAACGGGTTACAGAGTAGTCCTAATAACGTCATCAGTGTACATTTTCAGCCATTTCTCCATGTCACCATTGACACATGTCATAAAAAAACATGATTCAAATCTAAATCTGAACTCATCTACCTTATAAACTAGGGCTGGGAATTGGTTTTAGGTTTTTCGGTTTAGTCCTAACCAAAACCAAAATACTAGGTTTTTGGTTAACCAAAACCATTTATTTTGGTTTCGATTTGGTTTTGGTTAGCTGTTTAGAAAATGTCATGGTTTCGGTTTGGTTCTTGGTTAACCAAAACCAAAACCAAAAAACCAAACAATAACTATAATTTTTTTTTGGATGAATAACAATAACTATAATATTAATATCAAATTTAAAGCCAAAAAAAAAACTATAATATTAATATGATAACACATTCAGCCTAGATACCCAACTAATTACGGGCCATTACACTGCTTCAAAGTTGTTATATAATGATTGATGATATGTAATCATTTCATGGAAGTTGCTCCTACACTGCTTCAAAGTTCACGCAGTGGACACTAAGTCATTAGTGTTGATTTTGTATATTTATGCTAGTTTAAACAATAGCTATTAAACCCTTCACTTGTTTAGTTAAAGTGTGTGTAAATGTTAGTATAATTATGACATTTTGATCCTTACATTATGGGTAATGGATTTGTGATGTATCATGTATATATAGTTTTAAGCCTTGACATATATTATTTACAAAGTTATGATATTTCTTTGTTGGATTTTATATGAGTTTTGGTTAGTTACAGGTAACCAAAACTAAACCGAAATTTTTGGTTTCAGTTTCAGTTAACCAAAATATTTTTGGTTTTGGTTTAGGTTAGTGATTTTCTTCTTTTTTTTGGTTTCGGTTAACCTAAATTTTGGTTTTGGTTAACCAAAAACCAAACCATTTCCACCCCTATTATAAACTTTGGTTCAATAATAAATCTAGTGAGTTAGATTGATATAATTTTAGATTTGAATCAATTTAAGATGAATTCTAAAATATATTTTCATTGACATGTCAATGATGACGTGGCGAAATGGCTCGAAAAGTACACCGATGACGCCATTAGGACTACTCTTAACTTGTTTCATAGTAATAGGACCACTCTGTAACGGATTAAAGTTTTTTTATTATAATTGGTAGGGTAAATTGCGGGTCGGTTACCAAAATGATCACTAGACTTTGGCCCAATTAACCCGACAGTCACTGAATTCGAAAAAATTCTTTAAACGTCACCAGACTTCGGCCTCATTATCCAAGCAGTCACTACCGTCTACGGACACCCATGATGCCGTCCAACAGCCTATGTGGACATGCCAAATAGGAGTCCACGTCACACAAGTACGCCTAGTTGGATTATTTTCACCCAAACCAGCCCAAACACCCAAACCAATCTACCCAAGCCGATTCCACCCTAAACTCAATCTAAACCCACATACCCAACCCAAATTACCCAACCCCTTCTCTTTCCACCTCCCTCCTCCTCCTTTCCCCACCTCCACCGCCAACTCCCTCCTCCGACCTCCGCCTTTCCCCACCTCCAGCGCCGTCTCCATTCTCCGACCTCCGCCGGCCAACCTCCTCCTCCCCCTGCCTTCTCCTCCTTTTCCCTATTCCTTCCATATTACCCCTTCTCCCAGATCTGCCCTCATTCTCCTCTCTCCTCCTCCCCCTCATTCTCAGACCTGGAGAGGAGGTATGAGAATCGGGCAGGGGGAACTGAAGGGCTGGAGATGGCGGGAAATGGCGGCTGGGATGCGGCGACGGCTGGATTAGGGCGGACGACGGCTGGAGTGAGAGAGGACGGCGGCGAAAAGAGAAACGGAGATTGGCGAAATTAGGTAAGGCCGACGGTGGGGGTCGGGTCAAAGGCTGGTCGGTGGGGTTGCTGGCGACCGATCAGAGGGAGTGGCGGCAGGGGCTTTGACGACTGGGCTAAGGTGTGGCGGCAGCCGGGGTTGGTCGGTGGCAAGCAGAGAGAGAAGACGTCGGTTGGGGAGGTGGGTCGGGTCGAGTGAGATTGGTTGGATCGGGTGGGTGGCTGGGTGAGGTGAGGGTTGGGCCGGGTTGGGTTGAGTGGTTAGGTGGGTTGGGAATCGGGTAGGGGTTTGGTTGTCTGAGTCGGTCGGGAATAAAATAGTCCAACTAGGCGAGCTGGCGTGACGTGGCAGACCCTTAATGGTCTTATCTAGCGTATCCACGTAAGCCATTTGATTGTAAGATAGATGTCCTTGGACGGAATGACCTCTGGGATAATGGGGTTGAAGTCTGGTGATGTTTGCAGAATTTTTCGAATCTAGTGACTGCTGGGTTAATTGGGTCAAAGTCTAATGACCATTTTGGTAACCGACCCGGTAAATTGCACTGGGTACCACCGAACTACTCATTAGGTTTAGTAGCAACCACCTAACTAATTTTATTGGTTCAGATACTATTAAACTCGAATTTCTTTGGTTCGGAGTACCACCTAACTAATTTCTTAACTCGGATACCACTACATAGGACTGACAAATTTGGGTTAGCTTTTTGGTCTGACCAAATGACCGATCAAATTCAATTTCATATTCCCATTTCTTCTTCTATCTTCTTCTTCATATTTTTCATATGGTACATGAGTGTAATCTTCCTCTTCCCAACCAAGCCCTCCCCGACCCCCAGCTTCGGATCAGACGGCGACAAGTCGAACGGCTTCATCGAGACCCAAAATTGGTCATCCTATTAGCGCACAAGCACAAATACAGAGAATGCAAATCAACAGGGAGCAAAAGGCGCTTCCACCACCTTAACATAATCTAGTGGTTGTCGGTGGCTACACTGTCGATCTTGGTCAGAAGATCTCGGCGATGGTCCATTTCCCAGTGGTATCCGAGTCAAGAAAATTAGTTAGGTACCCCAAGTCAAGAATATGGATGGCAATTGATACCCTACCCTACCCGGTCAACGAGGATAATACCTTGTGTTGACTGGGTAAGGGTAGGGTAAGGGTATTTTCTTAGTTGAAAAATTAGGGTAAGGGCAGGGTAAGGATATGACCAAAACCCTACCGCAAAATACCCTACCCTTAACCTTACTATAAATCTAAGTATTTTTTATGTAAAATTACCAAACAAACTATTTTCGACGGTTGATTCGTGAGATGATTCACAATTAACTAATATAAAAGCACATTATAACCATTAATTATTTACTTACACATTATTCAAGTTTTGATTTAGAATGTATAATGATTACAGTAGAAATTGATCGTGTATAACATCACTTTATTGACTAATTTATATATATATCTAGTGCTTATATAATATTTTTCATTTTATTTACGTGGTTGAGAATGATGTGTTTTGGTCCATGTTGTCAAGACCGGACCGGACATTGAACCGGTCCAGTAAGAGGTTCAAGGGTTTAAGGTCCGACTGGGATCAGACCGTAAAAACCGGTGTAAAAAACCGGTCATGCTATAATTGAATAATTTTTAAAAAATGGGGTATCTTTTATCATATATCAATAAATCAAGGACCAAACATACAATAATACTTAATATATATATATATATATATATATATATATGGTGAACACTCCGGTGCACCCACTAAAAGTGGGTGCACCGGGTACACCCACTAACATTTTGATAGATAAACATGTTTTTAATATCTTTTTTTTTCAAGTATAATTATCTACATGTTGTTAAAGGATATATAAGACGATTTGAACAAAAAACTAATTTGGTAGAGATGATAATCTATCATATTGAGAAAAATGCAGTTGTAGAAAGAAACCTGAAGAACAATAGGTATAATCTTATACTATGATAACTAAAAATTGTAATTAAGCTCAATTTAGACTTATTAAGATTAAATCTATTGATATAAACGATTAGTTCAATAGAAATATCACTCTAGATAGCAGAATTGTCAGTGGGTGTACCCGGTGCACCCACTTTTAGTGAGTGCACCGAAGCGTCCATATATATATTATATATATATATATATATATATATATATATATATATATATATCTATACTATATATTAAGGATTTTAAAAAAGGGTATCCAAATAGAAGCCTCTCCTTAATCCTAGCATTTTATCCAATCACATCTCTTCATTTTTATAAATTAATTTATTATAATAATAAAAAAATTTAACCACCTCCGACTAAAGATATCCATAACTTCTTAACCTTTTATTCATAATAACACCCTTTTAATGGAATTGACAAAAAAATTATGTTTATTATTTTTTTTTTTGCTGAATCATGTTTATTAGATTTAATCTATCATATTTTAACTTCATATATCATTTATTTTGTTTATACTTTTAGCACAAAATTCACATCAATTTTTTTACATGTTACATAAAATATAAATTATCAGTTTGAATTAATTTGTATCTTTTGGAGTGCCCATCAAGGTGTGTCGAAACCTCATCCATGCTTCTTACCGTGTCTGTTTTGTTCGTAGAGATATGAACGTGGTTGCCCATACTCTGGCTAGGCAATCTCAGTCATGTGTATAACCCTCTTCGGGTAGTACCTCTATCGGGTGGTTGGAAGAGGCTCTTCATGTAACTTTTTTAGACCTCTCTCACTGATTTGATGAATGAAAGTGATGATGCTTTACCCAAAAAATGTATCTTTTTGAAGATGTGTATATTTTGCACTTATATTTATAAATTTTATTTGATTCGTATTTTTTAACAATCTAACATGATAATAAATTGTATATTCTTACCATGAGAAAAAAATAACTGGAAAAAATAGACAGCATATTATGTATAATTTTTAGCCCAAGTGATAGTGTTCTTTTGTTATGGCTAATAAAAATATGATTACTTAGTAATCATCATACTTATTGTAATAAATCGACTTGAATAAAGTAATTTTAAGAAGTTTCATTCATATTATTGTTAGAATTTACTACAAAATTATGTAACTTTTAAAAGTATATCGTTCTCTAATGTGAATGATAAAAATATGACAGTTTAGCAATCATAATATATCTATAGTTATAAACCGGGTTGAAAAAAGTAATTTTAATAATTTTCAATCATGCATATTTTAATTAAAACCACATGTAAAAATTACAATTCTTTAAACCCACATGATATTATTCTTGATATTAGAATGTTGGTAAAAATATGATGGTTTAGTGATCATTATACCTGTAGTGATCAACCGGGTTGACTCAAGTAATTTGAATAGGTCCAAACTTCCAGTCATTCATATTTTTTAGGCCAAATACACAAATCTAACAAAACCTTTTCGATTTATGTCAAATCTAGCCACTTCTTTTTTGCTGACACGAATTAGGCCAAACCTTTAATTATTGTGTCAAATCTATCAGTTGACCATCAACGATGGCGTTGTTTATAACAGATTCGTTACATCTGTTAGTGGGAGTGTCATGCCATCCCCGTGGCACGCATTTTGGGCCACTTATGATACCGCATGGACTTAATTACCCTAGGGGTTGGGTTATTCAGTAAATGTCATGGCGTTCCACGTGGACGACCACCTGAATAAATAGGCGCCATATCGGTCCACATCAACCATGAGATTAGATTTCGTCAAAATGCATTAACGGAATGCAGGAAAAACAGATGGAACAACTGAAAGTGGTCAAACTGGCTTTTCGAAAAGAAATGGTTAGATTTCACATAAACCGAAAAGATTATATAATTAGTGTATTAGTATATTTTTGGCTAAAGTAGTGTATTTTTCTTATTTATTAACAACTATTTAAAACATTATATAATTAATTTATCATTACCTCACATATATTAACAATCATATTAAATAATTACACCTATAAAAATTCAAGAAAATAAAATAATCACTTTACCCCGGCCAACGGGCCGGCTAAAAAACTAGTATTAGTTAGAAGCCTAAACCTATTCCAACTCTTTCACGCCGCCTCTCATCTATTCTCTTTCTTCTTCCCTCCCTTAACCAAACTCTTTCCCTTATCCAACTCCATCACCAATCTCTTACTACTTCCTTCTTTTTTCTCCTTTCTCATCCAAACTTCCAAATCTAACATAGATTTGTTGTTTTATGGAGTACTGATTCTGAATTGCTGATATGACGGAGGCTTGGGTAAAGGATGCCGGAGTGTCGTTTGAGAAGAAGAAGGCGAGTTCAGACGGACGGACGGCGGCGAGCTCAGACCGACGACAGACGATAGGCGATACGATTTCAGAAGAGGGTTTCTTTTGGAATGACAGGGGACTGTCGAGAAGGGAAGGGATTTGGAATGAGAGAGAGAGCTGCCGATTTCGTCCAACGTCAAAACGCCATCACATTGGAGTCCGACCGGTCCAAACCGCTCAAAGCGGGTCGACCGATTTCCCCGGTTTTACGGGTCGACCCAACTTTTTCCCTTAATTGAGCCGGAGATGATTTAAAGGCAGACCGGATCGGCTTTGGCTCCGGTTCTCGGTTTTACCGGTCAGACCGGCCGGGCGGTCCGGTTCTAACAACACTGGTTTTGGTATAATCATTATCGATAAAATTGTGTTATGAGAATATATTAAAATATCTAGGGTACCACGAACCCTATGGGTATTTGTAGGGTAGGACAGTTGAAAACCCGTAGGGTAAATGGTCGGGTATTTTCCAAAGTTATACCCTGAGGGTAAGGGTACGGTTGACCCAATACCCTGACCCTACCCTACCCATTGCCAAGCCTAGTCAAGAAAATTCGAGTTCAGTGGTATCCGAGCCAAGAAATTAGTTAGGTGGTACTCCGAACCAAGGAAATTCGAGTTCAGTGGTATCCGAACCAAGATAATTAGTTAGGTGGCTGCTACTAAGCCTAATTAATAGTTCGATGGTATCCGATGCAATTTACCCATAATTGGTAATATATATATGTAAAAGAATCAAACATCCAACCCACGTATACAAGATGAAATTTCCACAAATAATGAAAATTTCTCAACCCCAAACTAAAAACCACCAACCCTTTGGCACCCAGGTACACCCAAAAGAACCCCAGGCAATGGGTTGAATCCCACACCAAAATTAGCCTAACTAATTAACCTAACTACCAGACAAAAACCCGAACCAGTAGAAAAAATATATAGACGCTGCAAACACTAATAGCTGGGCCGAAAAACAAAAAAATGCTAGACTTCAACCAGGATCGAAATTTGGCCGCCAGAGTGCCAACCAATTTCGTAGACCCACCTCCGTGACTTTCCCCGCAGCTCTCAACCATCTACCCACCGCCAAAACAATCCTCCAAACTAAAATTGGGAATATCAAAACTTTGTCTCTGTAACAGATTATAGTTTTAGAATGAGTTTGCAACCCGACCTATATTTTCAAGACGTTTTAAGTATTTGACTTGTAAATAATATAAGATCAATTTGGATGCCTCTCCTAACAGCTCGAGTTATTGGGATGCATCGGTTCTTGACATGGTATCGAGCTTTTGATGACTAAAAGGTCTTGGTATCTCGATAGCCCCCAATATACAATTTATCTTGCATAAGATTTGGTAGACCTTTGCAAGGCTTTCGGTTGAAAGACACTGTAGTGGTAGTAGTGGTAGTATGTTATACTATTATAATATGACTAATTTATTAAAGGATTTAATTTATAAACCCTTGAATCGATAAAATGACAACTATCTTTAAAGACTTGAAATTAAACCTTGATTCCACGTTTCCAACCCTTCACAAATCTCTTGCTTTCTGACCAACTTAGCTATTAAGCTTAAAGTTCAACAGATAGTATCAGTTAAGTTCTTCAGAAATTTAAAACAAACCCAGTAGTCGTATATCAACAAGATCGAATTTCCTTTTCATTTTTCTATAGCCCTTTCTATCTTACATACTTTCCCTTTCTACACAAACTACAACCCCAAGTCAAAGACAACAACTCAACCCATCATCAGGAGAGAAAGTAACATCTCTACCTTCATCTACAACTACAAACCTTGCATCTGTATATAAGTATTATGTATCATGTATCCATCTTTCCTCTCCATCAATCCACTTCCACAGAGAAGTCTGGTTCCGATGGTTTCTGTAACGAAGCCACTACGCTTCCTGAAGAATGCTTCTTCACCATCACTCCCTTTCTCCCGCCTGCATAACTTTTCACCGGCGATCCCTCCCCCACATCTCCCCACCAGTCACTGCATTCCATCAGCGTCTCCCTATATCTCAGCTCTGCCGATTCCTTCCTCCTCTTGTACCTGCGCCACGCGGCCTGAATAAAACAAGCCGACCAACTTCGCCATTGGTGGGAGTAGAACCTGAACTTGTGCCTAAGTTGCTTGCTGTGCAGTCTCCTGAATTGGGAAGCCACGAACTGGAGATCTTCCGCTCGGAGGGCGAATGCCTCCACTTCCGAGATTGCCTTCACCGTACGGGTCGATGTAGGGAGCATGACAATTGGACGCGGGTCCAGAGCCCATGTCAGCAGCTCCTCTCCGCAGAATTCTCCCGGACCCATCCGGCAGGAGTTAAAGAAGCCAGTCCGGCCGCCATTGGTGGTGTGGGAATCGAGGTTGCCCCGGATTATGAACAACATTTCGTCCACAAGGTCTCCTTCTCGGACCAGGACTGTGCCTTCTGTGGATAATGTCGGTTTCAGCCTCTCGCACATTGCGTCTAACATTCTCTCGTCCATTTGATCGAACAGCGGCACCTGTCAAGTTACAACAGTTGGGTAAATTACTAAATTTCTTCAGATATTTGTCTGCTCAATGAATTAAGCAAGAGTTGGCAACTTACACGGCGAACCAAATCGAGGCAGAGGTGGCGTTTGATGTCTCTGCGAAGGTCCAAGGGGAGGCCTTTGAGGAGAGTTTCTTCATCAACGCCTCGGGTGGCAAGCCATTTGTACTGATCATATTTCCTGACAGAATTCTTGAGGCCAGAAGGGAGCTGCCTGTGGTGCATCCATTGTTCTGTATCAGTCCTCCTGATCCGCCACTCTTCTAGCCTAATTGTTGTTGATTGCAGGTATGTCTGCCAGAAGCAAACCCCCCAAAGATTTAGATACATAAAATTAAGGTCCACAAATGAGCCAAAAATGGAGAAAGCTGTAATCTTTTCTGAAGATCATGGAATGGATTATCATAATACAAACGGAAACCTTACTTGCATATTCCCAATTAGCAAAGCAAAGAGAACCAGGCCAAGAATTGCAATAATGATGGCAAAAGCTATTTCCCCCACATAAGTGGTCGTCGAAAGATTCTGCCCCAGGGAGCTGCAACGTGACAAGATTTAAGACACCTTCATGAGTGATTAACTATTTCTTTTCTTTATCCTTAGTATTATTAGAAACAAAAACGGGTATGTGTACCTGAGGTTCTTTAAGCCCCACCAGAGGCAGTAGAAGTACTTGTCAATGAAAGATGTTGTTGAGACACCATAAGTTGCTGCATCACCATAGATGCCAAATTGATAGAATCCACTACTTGGATTGCAAAGTTTCGACGAATTGCTTGACTTGAACCAGGAGTCTCTAAGAAGATTACCAACCATATGACAGTCAAAGAACTCGACGTTGCAAGATGGTTTCTCCCTGTCACAGGCACTCATCCAGCATGCTTCTTGTCTTTCAATTGATAAAAGATACCAACAAGCTCCTAAAACCTGTTAAAAAGTAGGGAATTTCAGAGGAGGTTTGGTTTAAACCAAGTCCAGTTTGGGAGAGGTAGAAAGGGTTTCTTTAGGATCTTAAGGCTTACATGGCTTGCCAGCATGTAAAGCATCAAGTTATAAGCAGCCCCAGCCCAAGCTGTTTCTGTCAAAAAACCAGTAGCCTTTACAATTTGCGAAGAGAGTGGGAATATCAGGAATAGTCTCGGGATGTACTGTAAAATGATGATCAACCGGATGACATTTTTCGTGTTAGACATGGTTGAACCACCTATGTTTGGTATGATTACCCAAATTAGTACCTGCAAAATGACAAGTAACAACAACGAAATTTTATACAACCACTTTAGAAAAGAACCATCATCATTAAATGAAGAGGGATGCTTTTTTCTAATGTTAACTCCATACCTGAGGAAGTGGGAGGGCTGCAAAAAGGTCAAGCCAGAAGTTCCACCTAAGGTACCTTGAGGCAATCTTATCAGGATCAATAACAAGCTCCCCTCTCCCAAAGACTAGAGAAGAAGGTGCAACATAAGCTGTCCGATACCGGATGAAAATCTGGACCATGTAAAACACATCTGCTATCGATCTAAGAAAGGTGAGGGTGAACTCAAGGGGTATCCCAATGTCTATGCAGACTTCAGTGCTAACTCTTGGTAAGTAGAAGAACAGAGGGTCAACGAACAAAGAGACTAAGCATGCCACTAAAAAAATCTTAGACCATCTTCGGACTCTTGGCCCTCGGGGATCTAATATGTTAATGCTCTTCTTCACTCTCTCATAGTCCTCAGAGAAAACTCGTGACAGAACTTTGGCTTTCAGTGATTTCCCCTTCCTCCAAGTTGCATCTTTATTAGAGTTACTAGGCATTATAGACTCTGGTATTTGGGTCCCATGTGTGTTGCATTTAAGCTTCAATGGGCTATCACCATTCGCTGCTGGATGCTTTTCCAATTCAAGATCATCTCTAAACCTGTAAAAGGGAAAGAAGGATCCTCATTCTCAAGTCTCGGCAGATCTGGCATAAGACATCTAGTAAAGAACTCACTGTAGAGGTGTCAAGAGGACAAATAACAAACCTTACAGATCTTGAATTGGAACATGCCATACTGTCTGATATCTCCAGGCACAAAATCTATGAATAGGATCAAAGTTGCATCCGAGAAGCACAGCAAGGTACAGATTCGTGAACAATAAAAGGAATGGACAACGAACTACTTGTAGTAGTATTAGATGGCCAAGCAATCCGAAGCACCCCTTTTGAGAGTGGAAATTGACAAGGCATGAGCTGAAAGCCACAAGAAGAAGCGGAAAGAAGAAACATCAGCCAATAAATGACTAATACCAGGTATCATGTGAACTTAAAGAAAGAATCTGAATATTTCTCAACTTGCCTAACTGAAGCAGCTGGCTATTACGAGACTCAACCCAACTTTCCAGGAGGATAAGTGGGTAGTCAAACATGTGACACAAATTTCCCATTTTTCTAATCAGAAAAAACAGATCAACCTTTCCGTTTTTCCCTAAAAACCATTGATGCAAAGCAGGAGACATGTGGGAAAGATAATCTCACTTCATTATATTGCAATCGAAGTAGATATTCCCTTTAAAAAAATCATAGAACCATAATGCATTGCCTTATAGTCAACTCCCCTCAAAATAATGCAGAAGATAGATTCATCGCACAAAGAGGAAAAAGGCTAAAACCTCCCGTGCCTTCCAATTAAGGTATCATTTCCAACTTCTTAAAAGTAGAAACAAGGGTTTTCAACCATTCACCCTACCAATAACCATGGAGTTGGAGCTCAATCGGCCAACAAAAAGAACTGATAAGCAATCCATGGTTGTTTCGACCTAATGGTTCCAAATTTGAACAGACAAGCAAAATGAAGAGAGCCAACTTACTTGTCTATCTTTAACAAACCCAGTTCCTTTACTGTGCGTTTAGTACGATTGACCTTGATTCCTTTGCTCATTCTCAGTAAACCCCAGTCGGGGAAAATTAGAGAGGATGAAAGAAAGGACTTTTTCTTACAATGGGGGGGAGGTGTAGATGTAGTTTTTTAATGGGAAGATAGCTTTTGGCCCCTCTACTTTTCCAACTTAACATTAAATAGCCCCTATACTATAAAATTGCTCTTTTTACCCCTCCTATTTTGAATACTTTGCCGTTTTGGTCCTTCCATTTCAACTTTCATCTTCTTAACATTATATATGGACACATCCACACACCGAAAAAGAGATATATCAAAGGTAGGAGATGGAGAGTTGGTTAGGGAGGTAAATTGGGGAAGTATCACGAAGAGTATGGTGAAATATGAACGGTTTTAAAACCACACATTTTATTTGTCGATTTCATCCTATCTAATTATATATACTTATATTCTCAATTAAAAAATACTTAGTAAACTAATGCATGACTATTGGAGCTAACATGATGTATTGAATCCGCATCAATTAGCGTCACGAAGACGATAGTTGAAACGGAATGACCCAAACGACAAAGTGGTCGAAGTATCAGAGGTAAAAAGAGTGATTTATAGTTTAAGGGGTCATTTGTTAAGTTGACAAAGTAGAGGAGGCAAAATGTTATTTTCCCAATTTTAATTCTCAAAATGGCTGAACTATGGCCAAATAACCCGTTAGTCAATGAACTCAGAAAAATTACCTAGCCATCACCGAACTTCAGCCCATTATCCCAGCAGTCACTACCGTTAACGGACATCCAAAATTTCATCCATCTGCCTACGTGGAGCTGCCACATAGACCGTCACATCATGTAAAATCCACATAAGCTAAACCCAAACCCAAACTCAAACCTAAACCTAAAACCAAAACCAAACTAAACCCAATTACCCAACCCTTTGGGTCAAAATGTACAGTAGGAGAGGAAGTCGCTTCTTCCCTTCCACCATCCTTCTTCTTCCCTTCTCCATCTCCATCTCCATCGTCAGCCATTGATCCGCCGGCGACAATGTACAGTAGAAGAACTGAACTATCTCAGGATTTTTTCCAAAAATAGGCTTGGGCCAAAATTCAATTCCCAAAATAGGCTCGTTCTACGGTCAATTCCCAAACTAGGCTTGTGTGTGCTGACTGGACGCGTACATCGCCAAATTAAGTGGCGATTAGCATAAAATCGGCAGAATGTTTGGCGACCATGAGCTCAGCCCCAAAATCGCCACTTATAGTGGCGATTTTACTGTGAAAATCGCCACTGTAAGTGGCGATTTTGGGTCTGACAAAAGCAGCCCCAAAATCGCCACTTATAGTGGCGATTTTCAGAGTAAAATCGCCACTATAAGTGGCGATTTTGGGGCTGCTTTTGTCAGCCCTAAATCGCCACTTATAGTGGCGATTTCAAAGATTGTATGTTGCCATTTCCCATTTCCATTTCCATGATGGATGATGTTTGTTATTTTTTTCATTTCCATGATGCCATGTTATATATTTTTTTATGAAATTAATGCTATGCTGTATGTAATTAGTAAATTTGGATTTTGTTGTATATTTTATTATATATTTGTATGATTGTTTAGTCATTCAACTTATATTTTACAGCACCGATATAAGTACTCGTATTTTTTAGATCATATCAGTATGTTGAATCAGTGAGTTTAACATTACGCGAGTCGATCGTTTAAATTTTATAAATCATTGTTGAACCATCATTATATTATTGTTATATATGTTTTTAGAGTCACACTGGTATGTCTTATCGGTAATAAATCATAGTTCAACCATCAATATATCAATGTTGTGCGTGTTTTTAAGACCATACACATATGTTGAATCGACGAGTCAAACTAGTACGCAGTTCAATCACTTAATACATGTTTTAAAGATTATACCAGTATGTTGAACCAATGAGTCTAACGGTAAGCGGATCAATATTTTAACCACTTACTGTTAGACTGAGCCGAATTCGAAAATATCACAAATTTATACTCGATTTCAACGCTCGGGACCGAAAGTGTGGTGAGTCGGGGCTCGGACTGGCTTCCCCTAATTCTGCCCCTGCATACAACCAGGACCGGAACCAGGATTTAAAAATTCACCGAGCCGAAATAAAAAAAAAATTCTATAAATTTGATCTTATTGTAATTATATTACATTATATATTGCGCTAGACTAAAAGTTTGAAAATTAAATCATTGAATTGCGTACCATTAAACTCACATGTTTCAATATACTGATATGATTTTAAAACATAGATGTACAGTAAAAACCAAAATTTACTAAATATATATGATATCAGTTTCAAATAAAAAACATAGCATCATGAAATGAAAAATAACATCATCCATGGCAATCATTAGAATGGAAAATGGCAATATGATGGCAATGTAAATGTACAGATCGCCAGAGTAGTTGGCGATGTATATTTTAATTGTGTCAGAATTCAAAAAGTAGCTAAATCGCCAATAGTATTGGCGATCATTTGGTACAGTCAGCAAAATTACCCTATATCAGGAATTAATTTTTGGACAACCCTATTTTGAGAATTAAAATGTCATATTACCCTACTTTCGGAAAAAGTCCCAGAATTAGGGGAAGCCAGTCCGAGCCCCGACTCACCACACTTTCGGTCCCGAGCGTTGAAATCGAGTATAAATTTGTGATATTTTCGAATTCGGCTCAGTCTAACAGTAAGTGGTTAAAATATTGATTCGCTTACCGTTAGACTCATTGGTTCAACATACTGGTATAATCTTTAAAACATGTATTAAGTGATTGAACTGCGTACTAGTTTGACTCGTCGATTCAACATATGTGTATGGTCTTAAAAACACGCACAACATTGATATATTGATGGTTGAAATATGATTTATTACCGATAAGACATACCAGTGTGACTCTAAAAACATATATAACAATAATATAATGATGGTTCAACAATGATTTATAAAATTTAAACGATCGACTCGCGTAATGTTAAACTCACTGATTCAACATACTGATATGATCTAAAAAATACGAGTACTTATATTGGTGCTGTAAAATATAAGTTGAATGACTAAACAATCATACAAATATATAATAAAATATACAACAAAATCCAAATTTACTAATTACATACAGCATAGCATTAATTTCATAAAAAAATATATAACATGGCATCATGGAAATGAAAAAAATAACAAACATCATCCATCATGGAAATGGGAAATGGCAACATACAATCTTTGAAATCGCCACTATAAGTGGCGATTTAGGGCTGACAAAAGCAGCCCCAAAATCGCCACTTATAGTGGGGATTTTACTCTGAAAATCGCCACTATAAGTGGCGATTTTGGGGCTGCTTTTGTCAGACCCAAAATCGCCACTTACAGTGGCGATTTTCACAGTAAAATCGCCACTATAAGTGGCGATTTTGGGGCTGAGCTCATGGTCGCCAAACATTCTGCCGATTTTATGCTAATCGCCACTTAATTTGGCGATGTACGCGTCCAGTCAGCACACACAAGCCTACTTTGGGAATTGACCGTAGAACGAGCCTATTTTGGGAATTGAATTTTGGCCCAAGCCTATTTTTGGAAAAAATCCACTATCTCAAGCCACTACACAATACTCCTCTGAAACTCTTCAAAGTTAAGACACCTATTCGATCCCACTTCCCGGCATCCTCAAACGATTCCTTACCTTCCACTAACTGACAAGAAATAGACCTAGACAAAGTGTCAGACCAGAATCCTTCTTCAGGACCAGAAGTTCTCAACACTGCACCACTATCATTCATAACCCTATCAAGCCTAATTGGATCTTCTTCTCCTCGTAAGTCCCGCCTTCAAATTCCCCCAACGAATTGGGATCAAAACTCAGGTTCATCATCGCCGCCGCTCCAGTTGGAAGGACTCCGGCGAAGGTGTAGTAAGGCTGCTCCGCCGTGGAAGATGAACGACTTCCGGCCGTACGATTTGGTGAAGAAGTTTGGGAATTATTGGGTTGATTTTGGGTAATTGGGTAAGTAGAAGGAAAGATTTGACCGGTCAGATATTGTTTGGATAATTCGGTCGGGTGCTTGGGTTGATTTTGGGTATATAGCATATGATGTGGCAGCTTTAAATTACATGGCAGCCTAGTTGGCATGTCCACATAGGCAGACTAACAAAATTTTGGATGTTCGACGGTAATGACTGCTAGGATAATGGGTCGAAGTTCAGTGATTGCTAGGTAATTTTTCTGAGTTCAGTGATTGACGGGTTATTTGACCATAGTTCAGTGATGATTTGGATAATCAATCCCAAAATGGAGACAACAATTCATTTGCGGTTTCAAATGCAACATTAATCTCAACTCTTCATCTAATCTAACGGCTTCATGTCTTACTTGTTCTTTTTATCTTCTCATCTTATTATGAATGAGATCTTTTCCGGCTAATATTTATGTTGGCCAAAGAAAGAGTTGTCCGAGAAAAGATTCCAATTTTTGGACGTCATGGCGGCTTCGCCGGTGATGACAAATTGAATTTTTTTGCCTATACAGTCTGTGCGAACTCCATATAGAGTGTACATCATACATAGATTTACGATTCTCATACAAAATTTACTAATTTCATACAGAGTGTATACAGTTTGTATGAACTATTTATAAACCTACTGTACAATAAATTGTATAAAAATAAATGCAAAGTGTATCACTCTCGTACAAAGTGTATACAGTTTGTATACAACTCTCGTACAAAGTGTATATAGTTGTATACAACTTACCTACAAAGTGTATATAACTATCATATAGACTGTATACAAAAATACAGAGTACACAGTGTATACTATTTGTATACAACTTGTACGAACATCAGTACGAAGTGTATACAGTTTGTACAGACTGGCCGACGAAAAAATTGGCAAGGAAAATAATTTTCTTCCAGAATCATAGATCTAATAACGACGATCACGTGGCTGAAAATATTTCGCCAACCAAGGCTTGTGTCATCCGGAAATTCGCCGAAAAAGTTTTCAGTGATGGGAGATAGGAGAAAATTTCAACAAACTAAAATAACTTAAAGGTATAAACAAAAAACTACCACAAGATTAAACAACTAAAACCTGATGGAGAAAAATGATTGTTGCATTGGATGCAAATAAAAAACTGTCATTGTCATCAGAATTGAACTCTTCTCTATTTATTAGTTGGTCAGTTCTAAATTTTACTAAATATAAGAATCCAAGCTAAGCATAATTTTTATTTTGTTGACACGAGAATTTCACTTTCATTCATTCACCCGAAGGTCAAAGAATACAATATAAAATGGTTACAGACGAGGGAGAAGGTCGTCAAGGTAAGCAAGGCACAAGTCCAGGAGAGAATCGTGGTCAACCTGACTAGCCACCTAGTCCGCTCAGACATTTGTAGCATGAGGAATAAACCTAATGGATGCTAGAGGAGAGGAGAGGAGAATGGCAACAGTCGCGACAATTCGCGCCGCACAGTCTTAGGGCCAAGGAATAGGCTCATTGTTGAGAATGTCCACCAGCTCCTTACAATCAGAGAAGACCCAAACTAGACCATCAACGGAGTTAGCCAGGACCAGGGCTTCATAAATGGCAACAACCTCAACTGGAAGCAGCACCAGCTGTACCCGTCCCAGACGAAGTCATTGTGACATCCTAGGAAGATCCCATATCGAAGCGTGGAGAGGTCCATGGACTATGAGGAATAGTTCAAACTTAACTAACAAGACGCGTTCTGGGGTGAAATGGAGGAGTTCTTGTAAGAACTATGAAGTTAAACGTGCTCAGGATGGAGCAGTGTAGAGATGGGTGACCTCCTAGGAAGTCACCATGATGGACCACAAAAGAAAATCTGTGAGGGCCTAGGCCCAAACAGGACAATATCTTGTCAGAAAGGGTTGGAGTGTTACAAGTGGTATTAGAGCCTCTCCGCGTCCCTCTTGAACGATGGTGACGAAAACCTCAACGAGGACGTTGAGTCACTTAGGGGGGTGTATGTGACATACTAGGAAAATCCCACATCGATAAAGCACGGGAGAGATCCATGGACTATGGGGAATAGTTCAACCTTAACTGACAAGACACATTTTGGGGTGAAATGGGGAGTTCTTATAAGAACTCTGAAGTTAAACGTGCCCAAGGTGGAGCAGTGCAGGGATGGGTGACCTCATGGGAAGTCACCAAAAGCAAATCTGTTAGGGCTTAGGCCTAAAGCAAACAATATCTTGTTAGAAAAGGTTGAGTTGTTATAGTGATGAGAATCAGTAATGTTGATCCCATAAGCCGCTGAGAGAGTCTTCAGAATAAAAGACCAGTCGTAGTAAATCTCCAAAGTGGGATTACTAGGTGGTGGATTCATGTGATGGCAGTGGGGGGGGGGGGGGGGAGGGAATGTGAGTGAATGGGTTGTCAAGTGCCCAAGAGAAGTGTTCCAGATAGTCGTATCACGACTGCAACATGAAGTTGTGATGATTGGGGGAGGGAGGATGTTGTTAAACACTTTGTTGTTTCGAGCCTTCCAAATATTCCAATATCCAGGGGCCATCAAAGTCCACAAAGAGGTAGTCACGTGTTCCTTCTGGAAACACAACCAAGACATGAAGTCATAAGAGATTGAGGGGGATAAGAGAGGGGAAAATAATAGACCACGTCTTTTTAGCATCCAAAAAATAAAAAAGGTTGTGAGTAAGAGATTCTTCCTAATCACGGAGAGGACAATTTGGGGAGGTGGATCAATGCCTGCATACCAAGTTAGAGTTAGTTGCCATGCAATTGTTGATACCTCTCCAAAGGAAAAAGGCCACCTTCAGAGGAATGGATAGATTCCACAACCACTTCCATTGAGCTTTGATTGACGGATCCAACAAGTCGGAATGAAGTGTGATGCGGTGAGTGGAATGATAAGTTGAATGAACCAAGCATAGGCCACTCAGATCAAATTTTCAAGCCCAAACATCATTAAAATTAGGGGGTAATAGGAATCCTAAGGATAGCTTCAGTAGTCATATCCGTACAGAGGAAGCGAATTAAGTTTTCGTCCCAACAATGATTATGAGAGTCCATGATATCCTTAACACAGGTACGACTAGAAGTCGGGCCGGTTCGGTGAAAATTGAACTGAAATCACCAGTTGACCGAAACCTAATTGTGGAGAAAATTGGAACTGGAGACCGAACCGACTTGGGATCAAAAGTTTGATCAGGGTTTGTGTCAATTGGAAGATTCTTAGTTCTCTAAGAAGAGCAACTTAGTTATATAACATTACACTTCAAAACTGTGCTTCAGAAATTGTAGACAGCACTAATACAGATGAACTTCGGCACCAAAGTGCAAGTTCACTTTTATTGAATGTAACAGCTACAACCGTTACATGGTAAAAGCTTAACCACACTTTATTTATACTCCATAACGAAAAGAAATGAAATCTCATAATTAAACTATTGGCCACCACATAATCATCACCCTAGACTTCAATGAAGAAGCTGAGTGCCACACTCCTGAAAAAAGGTAAACCCAGAAACCATCAAACAACAATAATACACTATCATATGTTGAATAAACGTGTTAGGAGAAAAACATATTGTGGCCTTTCCCAACCATCCTCAACCAGGTGACATAATCTGATATCAGAACAAATAGCTAACAACACAAATATTGTTAATCAATCCTCAATACAACAATTAAAACATAATTAATTAGTTTAAAAAAACCACTTGCAATCCACCATTAAAGCTTTAGCTACCTTCAAGGAGAAGTAGAAAAGCCATGGAGGACATGAACTTTGCTCTCGAAAACACTAGTATCAAACCTAACCCTACTGTTATTATTACCACCGCTACTACTTAGGAATTAGGACTTAGGAGTCCTAATTTCATTTTGAGATGGTGTGATTTATGATAAACTGTAGCTTCTAACTAATTAACAACAATCAACAAGGCTGGCAATGGCATTCATAATCAGAGTGATGAATGAGCTTAAAAATCATCACATCTAACTTAGAACAATATAACCTAATTTGAACATCGGGTCTGGACTTACATTTCAGACTAGGGATTTCGGTGGTGAGCAGAGGAAAAAGACAATTTCAGCGGCGAGTAGAGGGACTAGGATTCGTCGGCGAGAAGAGAGATTCAGTGAGGAGATTCGGTAGTGTTGTGACTGTGAGAGATTCGTTGAGGAGCTGACGCAGTGTTGTGAGAGATTCGATGAGGAACTGAGGCTTCCGGTCGATTTTCGGTTACGTTGCTGTGGATGCCGACGAACGAGTGTGTGTGAGTGTGACTGTCGACGTCGAGCGCTGGAGGTGAGGGACGAAAATGGATTGGGAGTTGGGAGAGGCTGTGACTGTGACAGAGAGATAGACTAAAGTGTGAACTAAGGATTGGGAGTCGGAAGAGGTTGTGACTCAGTGGGTTTAACCAAACTAGATCAAACTGTGAGTCAGAACTGCACAATTTCGCTTACGCCTCAGTTTGTGTTATTTTTTCAGCTTTTGACCGAAAACCTAGAAAACCAGAAAATTTACAAATTTTCAGATCGACGACCGAACTGTGTTGGTTTATTTTCGGTTTGATCGGTTCAGTTTTGATTAAAATTGAAAAATCGGCAACCAACTGCCACCCCTAAACACAAGGATCCCTAGGAAGAGGAGAGTCCAAGCTGAAGTTCGGAAGGGAAGGGATCAACATGTCACTGTTAACAATAATGTCATCCTCGTTCCCAACAACCTGAATGCACTCAAGTAGGAGAGAGGAACGACCTTCAATAAGGCTAGCCCAGATCCAAGAGGGACGAGTACCTTTACATGCCTTAAGGAATGAAACCTTTGGAAAATATATACTTTTGAGAAGTCGGACCCAAAGCCCATTTGGCTAAGAGAGCATCCTCCACCTCTGGCGGGCCAAAGAGCCTTGTTAAAAGTGTCAAACTCTCTAAACCTTGAGTGGGGATTACACAGAATATCTCCTTTGCACCAGTGAATTGAGCTCTTTGTAATCGACCCCGACAATAGAACCTCCTGATCATAGAGTTCATCCTATTGATCATCTTCTTTGACAATGCAAACATGCTCATAATGTATGTTGGAATAGCTTGAAAATATCCTTTAGTAGAGTCATCTTCCTCGTATGGGAGAGAAGGAGCCTTTTCTAGGCCTGACCATCCTTCTCCATTCTCTTAATGAGGAAGTTGAAATTCTCATGTTTGGAACGCCCCAATTTCATTGGGACCCCAAAGTATTTAGAGTGTCCCTTCTTGATGACGTTATATTTACCAAGTTTATCTCGCCACATTTGAGCAACATTTCCCTTGTTTGACACCGAATTGTGATATTTTCGAATGACTTTTATGAAAGATGTGTTCTATTCCCCGTTGGCCCTCTTTTGGGCCATTTGATGTTGTTTCGAGTTGTTTTTTTTAGATTTCAGGTTACCACGTTGTGAAGAACCTTTTCACGAGCTCGACATTTCAAACGGGGATCAATTCGGAGTTCAGACGGAGCGGAAATCATTGAAGGAACCAAGTGGGAGAAATGGGAGCTGAATTGAGGGAAAAATCATGCTGATGGTGTCTTCTTGACACCATGTGTCTGCCTGACACACCCTGGGCCGAAAATTAAGCTTTTTCAAGTAGGAAAATTACCTTCTTAGAAAGGAGGACGAAAATTGAGAGAAAAGGGGGGATTTTTGGAGACACCTTACAATTTCATTCTTCTTTCTTCCCCGACGAACTAGACACTCTCGGAGGGAGAACTCGGAGCTTTGAAGTGACGATTGAGCAAGAGGAAGCGAGGATTAACTCAGGAGTTTCTAGGATTCATCAAGATTAGATTTTCTCGGAGTAAGATGTCTTCTTCTCCGGTTTTCTTCTCTGTTGTTTCTGTGATTTCTTCTGTAGTGATGTCGAGCTAAACTCCTAGGGTTGTTTAGATTAGATGAAGCGTTAGTAAGGATTTTGTATGAATGATTTCGGGTTTCTAACCCGTTTATGTTAATCGATGTTTATTTAGACTTATATGAGTTTTCTCCTAAACCCTAATTTAAACGTTTTGGTCCTGACAACTTGATCAATTGTTAGTTTCAGAGTTTATCTTTGATTTGCGGGTCTGACCATGAACGCATTTCATTCTAGAGTTTAGGAGTGCGTTAGGTTCTCCAATAGCTTGACCATAGGATTGGAAGAACTCAATCTCTTTGCTTGATTGTGTGGCATTTCACTGTTCTTGTTCATTCTTGATAATTTGCAAGTTAGCTTGACCATAGGTTTGATAGAATAGAATTTCTACGGCCTGACCATGAAGTAGAGATTACAAAAGGAAATGTCGAGTCATCTGGTCCGTTGAACTGAAATTGCATATCTTCATCCATCTTAACCGAACTAGTGTGGATTCGAGTCTGAACAACCACCTTAGTCTATATTCAAAACCCCAATTTGCTTTACTTGTTTACTTGTTTCAATTGTTTTCTTAGATAATCATTTCATTCACAACCAATTCCAAACCAAAACGAAACCTCGATTAGCTTTTACACACTTTTCTGAGTAATAGAGAAAGGAAGACTCTTGGGAAGTAACGATCTCGCTATAGCGATCTAGTGAGTAAAACTTTGTGTGCATTAATTTTCGCACCAAGTTTTTGGCGCCATTGCCGGAGACTTTTCTTTTTTTAGGAAAGACATTGTGCGTTTAAGCTTTTCATTAACTTTTCTTATCATCTCTTTTCTCCCCATATTTTTCCATGATTTACCATGGTAGTGCTCTTGAGTTTTGAGATGCAGGATTACAGGTTCGATATCAACCATGGGTGGTACAAAAATGGAATACCACTTAATGATTACAATCAAGAGTGAAGTATATCAAGCCAACCACCTATGCCAAACTGGAATGAGGAACCGCCACCCTTGTCGTTCTGGCCAGAGCCACAAGCTCCATACTACCACCAAGATTATGAGGAGGAATATCTACATCCGTCCCAGTACCAACAACAGGAGTCTTATACAGATTTTCTCTTGAAGCAGATCCTTTCGACTCTACGAAATCCTGATGTTGTGGACGTCGAGATTGAGCAACACAATCAATTGATGGAAGAAGATGCTCGAGATTTGTTCGAAGAAGAAAATGATAATCTAGGCCATGACTGTTGTGAGTTAGAGATATCTGATAAAGAATCTTTGACAATGGTGGTAGAGGAAGATGTGGAGCTGATCTATCTTGCAATTGAAACAGAAGATGAGTACGTGGATATTGATGAGCCATCCTCATTGGTGATTCAGACAACCAAAACTGAGGAGAGCAATGATTCTGAGGCATATGTGCTCAATTACAAGAACAAGTTGGATGACAATCGTGTGGAGAAGACTGAAGTCATTGATTTCGACAAACCGTATTTACTCCTCCCTCCCCCAATAGGAAAACGTGAGAAGAAAAGGTTGCATAATGAGGATTTACTTGAGCACCACCGACTACATCTTGCTCCTTCTGGCGTGCTATTTGACACTAAACTGCTAGCCATGGAGAAGCTGATTGACTTCAAGGAACTCTTGAGTTGGGATTCATAACCAGGTATCGTCTAGCTCAAAGACGTTAAATAAAGAGCGCTTCTCGGGAGGCAAACCGAGCTTTGAGTCTTTTATTTTATTCATTTTGAGTCATGTGGTGTGTCTTTTGTCAAGTTAGTTGAGTCTGGATGAAGAAAAGAATTTAAAAAAAAATAATTTAAATGGATTTTTGGTGTGTCTTCTCAACACCATGTGTCAAGAAAGCACAATAGGTGAAATTTGAGGACTAAAGTTGCTGTTTCAAGACACAACTTTGGTGCTTTCAAGACACATGGGGCTGAAAATTAAAAATTAAAAAAGAATTTCGAAAAAAAAACTGCAGCAATATTTTTTTTTCTTTCCCTCCCTTTCTTCTTCCTCTTCTCCCTCACCAAAGCTCGACCAACACCATCTCCCACGTCGCCGGCCGACGACCTCCAACGGACCGCCGCCATCTCAGCCTTCTCCCCGCCGTCCTCCGCGACGACCGCCGGCTCCTCCTCCGCCGAGCCGCAACTCCACCTTGCTGCAACCCGATTTTCAATCTCTTGCTCGTCTTCTTTCGATTTCGTGTGTTTGAATCGACTACAAGGTATGTAACTAGACTTCCTTACCTCCTATGTTGCCTTATCAGTGATCCCTATAGTCAATTTCGACTTGCAGGTGCTGATTCACGATTTTGGGTGTTCATGAGCAAAACCCTAATTTTTCAAGTTAGGGATTTTGTGAAATTGATCTGATATAATTGAAATTGGTGGTATATTAAGCTTACATTTTGAATAGGGGATCATTTCGATATCGTTTACCCCTCCAATTGTGCATTCTCATTGACTTTTCATACCGACATTGCTCGAAATTGGGGATTTTTGCATGTGGCCGAATTTTGATGATTTGCTGCTTCCAGACTGATCTTGTGATGATTATGAATGTGTTTGAATGCTTGTTCTCGAATATCTTTGGCCGTATTATGCTTAAATGATAAGTTGAGCGTACTTTGTGATATCTCGGTTTCAAGACTTTGTGCCTTGGCTTGTGTGAATTGTTGGGCTGACTTGGATGTGTTTGTTACTTCATTTATGGCAAGTTGCTGATTGGGTAATGACGATTCTTCGTTCCATTGGTTAAATGGCCAATTATGTTCGTGTTGCTATGAGTTATTTTGTGCCTTGATATGTGTTTAAGGGACTTTGACTTAAATTATTGCCATTTAACATACATTCTTTGGACTTTGATTCTTTGGTGTTTGTTGGTGTTCCTATTTTACAGGATTAACAAATGAAAAGGGAAAACTTCTTCGTCATCTCGCAAGGGCAATGGAGCTGCCTAGAAGTGGAGGATCGAGTGTGGCTTGTTATCCAGAGGAAGGGCGTCGCAACCATGAGTTGCATTGATTGGGAAGACATAGACGACTTTTCAGTGATCCTAGTGATTTCAGGATTTTCCTTATTTTTCTTATCATCCAGAACTCTGTACTTTGATTTCTTTTATCTCGGTTTGTCTGTTTTAAGTCTTTGTTGAACTATGTTATGGATCGAGTTAGTGATGATTTCGTATTTTGACTGCTTTAATCGTGTGTTGTTCTTTACTTACCATTCTCTCAGGATATAATATGTACTTCCGATGCTCCGATCCAGATGCCATTTTCCGCTCGGTATTTCGCCCTCGTCATTCTCTTGCTCCCTCATGCTCACTTACCGGTATCCCTATATACTTTTCTTCATTTTACGTGGTCCATTGAGGACAATGTCCTGACTAAGTGTGGGGTGGGGTATTAAAATTTTTAGGGTTGCTTTGCTGTGATTTTGTGCGCTTTCTCTGATTGGAACTTGCTCTGTTCTTGACTTGCAATGTTAAACTGATTTTCAATCTTTCACAATGACGCTTAGACTGTCTTATCTAGAACCTGTATCCAGCATGCTTGAATTGATATTAAATGAATCCGGTCAGAACAAATTTTAGAATCACTCTTGTAGTTTCACCTTGAATTGCACGAAAATGATTCGAACCCGACTAACAGCCAATTGTGAACTTTTGATCCGTTGCACATAACTAGCAACTTGTTTCTTTTTGAGTGGCTTTCTCGTACTTTGAATGAGTTAGAATTTGCATGAGACCTATTCGAGACTACACGATAACACGAGTTCTAGGAGGATAGAGGCACCTAGAATTGCTACCTAAGCCAGAAGCCAACCTGACATTAACTCCCCTAGGTGTAAACCTTTGAGCTTGGCCTATTCTTTCAGTTTGATACTACGTTACAACTTATTTCCATGTTTTTGTTCACCCCGTTGATCCCTTGTGGTAGTAGCATGAGATTAGCTTACCGGAAGTCGATCTGTGGTGATTTTCCTATAGCTAGAAACCGGTGGTCTTAGCTAGTATGTCCAGACGTGTAAACCCCTCTAGCAACTAAAAAAAAAAAAAAAAAAAGAAAAAAAACCGAAAATTCCAAGTAAAGTTTCTAGTATAAGTAGTTTTTAGTTCAAAACATTCTTCTCCCTACATAAGGAAGAACGAAAGCAATAAGTAGTAAAAAAAAAAGAGAAAAAAATCAGAAAAAATAAATAAAGTGCTAAGTTGCTTGAGAGTATCCTAGAACGAGCGTACATTATCCCATCCGAGTCTGGTTAGACGGTAGGAATCCATAGATTTTGATTCGAGGGAGGTTAGTTGATTGTTGCACCGCACCGCACCATACCTTTCATCATCATCATTTATCCTTCATCCATTCATCATAAGCCCCTGTAGTATAGAATCAGTACAGTCCCTTGGAAAGTCATATTGACTAGTATCTCGTGTTGTCAGAGTGTTGGAGATTGTGGTCAGAGTGCAAACCTATGACATAATTCGGTCAAGAAAGTGATTGAGAGCTTAAACACGTCCTTAAACACAGGGTGTGAGAGTTCCCTATTACTAAATATTTTCTGTGTAAGAAAGTCTGGTCGGTTAGGTCGGAATCGTGCATGATTGGTGATTGTTACTTGTTGTGTGCAGAGAATAGTGAGACTTGGATTTGTTGGATTGACTTTCTTTCATGTGTGGGTTGTGTTTTCCAGATGAAACAGTTTAGGTTGAATTGTCAGAGATTGAACTTCGATTTAGTTGGTCTTGTCACTTGTGAATTTGAGCGAGATTCAATTTTTACTTGTTTGAGGACAAACAAAAGTTCAAGTGTGGGGTGATTTGATGACGTTAGATTTACCGCGTTTATCTCGCCACATTTGAGCAACATTTCCCTTGTTTGACACCGAATTGTGATATTTTTGAATGACTTTTATGAAAAATGTGTTTTATTCCCCGTTGGCCCTCTTTTGGGTCATTTGATGTCATTTCGAGTTGTTTTTTTAGATTTCAGGTTACCACGTTGTGGAGAACCTTTTCACGAGCTCGTCATTTCAAACGGGGATCAATTCGGAGTTCAGACGAAGCGGAAATCATTGAAGGAACCAAGTGGGACAAATGGGAGCTGAATTGAGGGAAAAATCATGCTGATGGTGTCTTCTGGACACCATGTGTCTGCCTGACACACCCTGGGCTGAAAATTAAGCTTTTTCCAAGTAGGAAAAGAGTTTTAAGTAAGGAAAATTACCTTCTTAGAAAGGAGGACGAAAATTGAGAGAAAAGGGGGGGGGGATTTTTGGAGACAACTTACAATTTCATTCTTCTTTCTTCCACGACGAACCAGACACTCTTGGAAGGAGAACTCAGAGCTTTGAAGTGACGATTGAGCAAGAGGAAGTGAGGATTAACTCAGGAGTTTCTAGGATTCATCAAAATTAGGTTTTCTCGGAGTAAGATGTCTTCTTCTCCGATTTTCTTCTCTGTTGTTTCTGTGATTCTTCTGTAGTGATGTCAAGCTAAACTCCTAGGGTTGTTTAGATTAGATGAAGCGTTAGTAAGGATTTTGTATGGATGATTTCGAGTTTCTAACCCGTTTATGTTAATCGATGTTTATTCAGACTTAGATGAGTTTTCTCCTAAATCCTATTTTAAACGTTTTGATCCTGACAACTTGATCAATTGTTAGTTTCAGAGTTTATCTTTGATTTGCGGGTCTGACCATGAACGCATTTCATTCTAGAGTTTAGGAGGGCATTAGGTTCTCCAATAGCTTGACCATAGGATTGGAAGAACTCAATCTCTTTGCTTGATTGTGTGGCATTTCACTGTTCTTGTTCGTTCTTGAGAATTTGCAAGTTAGCTTGACCATAGGAGCTTGTAGGTTTGATAGAATAGAATCTCTACGGCCTGACCATGAAGTAGAGATTACAAAAGGAAATGTCGAGTCATCTGGTCCGTTGAACTGAAATTGCATATCTTCATCCATCTAACCGAACTAGTGTGGATTCGAGTCTGAACAACCACCATAGTCTATATTCAAAACCCCAATTTGCTTTACTTGTTTACTTGTTTCAATTGTTTTCTTAGATAATCATTTCATTCACAACCAATTCCAAACCAAAACAAAACATCGATTAGCTTTTACACACTTTTTTGAGTAATAGAGAAAGGAAGACCCTTGGGAAGTAACGATCTCGCTAGAGCAATCTAGTGAGTAAAACTTAGTGTGCATTAATTTTCGCACCACCTCTCCAAGTTAAAGTTTGATGAATCTGCAACATATCCTTTCAAGGCCTCAGGGGTATTTGCACTGAAGAAGATTGATGCCTTCGAGGAGTTGATTTCTTGACCAATGATCGCTCCATAAAAATTTATGATATCCATAATTGTTGACACCTCTTGAACCGAAGCTAAGCCAAAAACAACTGTATCATCTACAAACAAGCAATGAGTGACTTGAGGGCAACAAAGTTTGAGATGGATTCTTTGAATAGTGCTTGAAGCCGCTGATGACACTAGAATTATCGTGATTTTGAACCCCGATTAAGCGACATTTTATTGCTTGTAGCATGTTTTAGGGATAGTTTAGTGGAATTATATTCATTTACGCTATTTCTTACTGTTTTGGTTACCTTGGAGCGATTTGAATCTATTTGATGTGTTTTCTAGGGTCTCTTTCAGTGCACAGGTTTTTGCCATCAAATAAGTAGTCGCCCCACGTGTCCAGTATGCAATAGAACCTCAAGAAGTGATATCATCATAGAAGTCAAACCGATCAAAGAACCAAGGAAAGCTGCCCAAGATCGAAGTTCTCGGCGAGAACTTCCAAGTTCTCACCGAGAATGTGCTCACAAATGTATCAACAAATCTCGTCGGAATTAATTCAGAAGTCTATGAAGAATTTATCGGCGAGAACTTCAATGTTCTCGTTGAGAACGTTGTGAAGAAAGTTGGAAAATTCTCGTCACTGAGTCTGAAATATTTTTGAAGAAGTTCTCGATGAGAACTTCAACATTCTCGTTGAGAACTTGCCCCTTTCCAGATCCAATGCAGAAACGGATCAGTCTCAGCCCTATTTAAGCAACCCTTCAGCCCCTGATTCAGGACATTGGATTTTTAGAGATTTCTCACGACTTAGAGAGAGTATTTCGGAGCTCTCGGAGAGTTCCTGACACCATCAATCCATCCCGGAAGACGTTCAGAGCTAGGAGTTGAAGATTCTCGAGATCCAAGCTTCACGGAATCATCCAAACTTAGGTTTTTCAGATTCCTTCTGTTCTTCCTTTGTTTTAAGATGAATTATTCTGTAATTTTCGAACCTTGTTTGTCAGACATGAGTAGCTAAATTCTTATAGCTCAGATTAGATGAACCCTAAGTGACTTGGGGCTTTAAAGAGGTCACGGCTCGACGGTAATTATATTTCAATTCAGACTTTCTCTTATTCATGTTTAATTCGTTCTTAAAATCTATTTCTTTTCTGGCCTGATCACCTATATTAGATTCTTGTTAGAATAAAGGATAGTTGTCGAACGTCCGCCTTGTCCTAGAACATCGAATTAAGTAGTTAACCTATTCAATGGAATCATTCCTCCAGTAGGAAGCGTTTAGGGTTAATACGTTTCAAGAATAAGTCACTAAAATCAATCAGATGCACCAATTAGTTATCCGTTGTTGAAGCGAGCGCACAAACGGTTAATTAATCTTGGTAGCTAGTTCAATAGTAGCGAACGTTTGTGAACTTAGACCTAAGGGGTAAAGAGCTATGGCGGTGATTAGGAATTGTTTGAATTGAGTCTGATATCTTCCCATCTTGTGATTGCCAATGCCTAGGTAATCTTAGGGGGATTCGAGTCTAAGCTATCGTCTCTATAATTGAACAAAACTAATCAATCAATCTGTCTCTTAATTCAATTTCATTTTTCCTCGCATAATAGTTTAGAAAATCGTGGATCCCACACCACACAACTTGAATTAAACCTGAGTAATTGTTAATTTCTTTGAGTAAACGATTTGAAGAAACCCTGTGAAATATGATCTATCCTACTCTAGTAGGTTAGTTATTTGATAGCCTGTTTTTACAGCTATCAAATTGGCGACGTTGCTGGGAACTCTTCTTAATTGTTTGAAAGAAGAATTGACAACTATTTTTTTACTTTCCATCTTTCCATTTCTATCACACTACGATTTTACATCGGTTGTTCTTGTTTTTGTTAAATTGCAGGTTGAATGCAAGTATATGAACCGTCCAGCTACCGTTCTCAGCTCAAGCCTATCAAGAGTAAGAGCTCAGACATTCCTAGCAGTTCTGTACCGACAAAGCAACAGAAGAAAACAAGTGCTAACCGATCCACTTTCCCCCATAAAGATTGATGAGTCGAAGGAGGACTCCTCTTCTTCTTCTATATCGTCCACATCATCAAATTCGCCACCACCTACTCCTCCCGCAATGGCAGATCCACGCACCATGACAGACTATAACAAGCCAAACGCAACTAGTGTTTTGTCAACCATCGCTGTTCTAGCCAATGATGCAGATCCTGACTATGAGATCAAGATCCCATTTCGGTATGATCTCTAGGGATATCCAGTTTGAAGGAAAGCCGCATGATAATCCTTGTACTCATCTGGCGAACTTCCTTGCCATGTGCGCTACATTCAAGAGTGGAAATCTCGACAAGAACACTCTATACTTGCGAGCATTTCCATTCTCACTCCAAGGTGCCACCAAGAGATGGTTCAATAGCAAGCCGCTTGGCTATTACACTCAATGGGATACTCTCGCCCAAGAATTTGTGGAGGAGTACTTCCCTCCATCAAGAACCACAACTTATAAGGACAACATTGCCAAATTTAGACAGAAGGAAGGAGTCAGCCTTTATGATGCTTGGAATGAATTCCAAGAACTTCTCTACAACTATCCTCATCATGGGTTTGAGCGGAGACAACTGGTTGAGATCTTTGCTAGAGGAATGAATGTTGAATCCGCTAAGTGGGTTAACTCCTTGGTTGAAGGAGATTGCACTACTCTTACCCCAGAGGATGCTCTTCTACACTTTGATAGCTGTGCTTCTAAATCCAGGAATTGGGAGAAATAGTTTGAAGGCACTAACAGTCAGTTAGGCCTTGAAGAACATATTAAATCTGAAGTGCAGAAACACCTGAATAAAGCTGGCGCACCCATCAACCCTCCATCAACTTCTGTCTTCGTTGCTGATTGTGAGTGGTGTGGGGCATGTGCACATAATGAAGGGAGCTGTCAAAATTTCGGAAAGCATATGTCTGGTCTGTATACGAAGTGGATTTTGTTGGTCAAGGCTTCGCCAACAGTCAATAAGGCTACTCCAGCTACCGCCAATACCGGCAACCCCATCAATAGCAGAAACCACATGGCAATTTCTAAGAGAGACCACCATACAACTCCGACATTAATCAGAACCAGAACAATCGACCATTTGGGCCATTTCAAGAGAAGAAGCTGGGTAATCAACCAAGTGGAGATTACCAGCCACCTCACCGGAACCTGAGTAATTATGGTACAATACATGGCAATTGCTAGAATCAGTAATTCAACAACAGTTAGCAAGGACCACCTGGGTTCACCGAAGGACAACAACCCTAGTAAATGGTTCAACAAGAATAAAAGGAAAGCGAGATAGATAAGAAGATCAACCTAATCATGGTGAGACTTGACGACCACAATGTACAGTTTAAAGCTCAAGCCGCCTTGAATCATGGCCAGATAGCTCAAAGGTAGAGGATGGAGAGCCAGCTCAGCAACATCGTCAGCCTCCTCTCTAGTGGTCGCCCCATGGGTCAGTTACCGAACTAGACAGATCCGAACCCAAGGAATGAGAACGTCAAGGCCATCTCAACAAGAAGTGGAAAGCAACTAGCTGGTCCTACAGCCCCTGATTCGGTCATGGTTCCTGAGGACATTTTCATTGACATGCCAGAGATCGAGGAAGAAGACAAAGAAGAAGAAGAGGAGGTGACTGCCCCGCCTCCTCCGAAATCGGTTCATGCGCTCTCCCTCCTTATCAGTTGAGGATTCCATTTCCTAAGGGTTTACTGTCGAAGGAAAAGGACTATGACACCCGATATAAGAAGTGGCATGCATTCTTGAAGAACACGGAGGTTAAGATGCCACTCACTGATGCTATGGAGACAATACCACAATTTGGAAAGTTTATGAAGGATTTCTCGAAGAATCAGAAGAATGGAGAGGTGTCCTTTATGTCCCTTAACGAGGAGTGCTCTGCCGTCCTCTACCACTCACCATCCATACCCCCATGTAAGTGTCGCGATCCCGGTTCTTTCACTTTACCATGCACCATTAATGGTTTGAAAATTGATCTTAGCTTAGCTGATCTAAGTGCTTCTATAAACGTAATGCCTACATGCTTATATGAAAAACTGAATTTAGGAGAATCAAAACCTGTTAGTTTTCATCTCGTGTTAGCTGATAGATCTATTAAAACGCCTAGGGTATTGTAGAGGATGTACCTTTTCGCTGTGGTCCATTCACCATTTTAGCTGATTTTGTTGTGATGGATACCCGAGAGGTAGATGTTACCCTCCTCATAGGCCAACCATTTCTGTCAATAGCCGGCGCGACCATCGATGTCAAGCATGGTTCGTTGACTTTAAGGGTCAGAAAGGATAGTGTTACATTCCGCCTCAAGGACGGTATGCAATATTCTGCTAAGCAAGAAGCGCACTGTTTATCCATTGATTCTATGGAGTTGGCCTCAGCCACCTCTAGTGTTAATGTGAAGTCTAGCGTTTCTGCAAAGTTGTGTATGACAAGAATTGTGCAGGTCACCCATTCGAGGAATGAGCCTTTTGGCGCAGAAGATAAAGGAGCAAGATGAACAAAAGGCACCCATCATTGAAACTCGACGAGCTCAAGATCATGGAGAAGTGAAGTAGGCTTGCAAAGCGAAAAAGAAAGTGGCTTGGAAGCCAATTGACCATCCATCATCCGCCAAGCCACCTGATGTAAACATGCACCTGAAGGATCCTTTTGGGCCATTCGAAGTCACTGACAACCTCCCCGATGGTAGAACCCAATTGATCCACATCGATGGGAGGCGATTTCTCTTGACCGGAGGTGCACCTAAGATTTACTTCATGGATGTCGACGCAAGCGTAAAGGAAGTCTTGAGTTGGGATGCCTCTTGATCTCCAATCAGGTATCGACCGGCTCAAGGACATTAAACAAGAGCACTTCGTGGGAGGCAACCCACAATTGGAGTCAGCTTTGAATCTTTGAGTTAGTTTTTGTCATTTGTTGTCGGTTTTCGGCGCGGGGGGGGGGGAGTGTCAATTCGTGATTTTAATTTTTCTTGTGTGTGTCTCATGTTCTCGGTTCAGTTCCAATTTATTTCAGATTTTTCCGATTTTCGTCAATTTTGTTTCAATTATTTGAAGTTCGGGTCGTCTGTTTCGAAAAAAAAATTTAGTGTCAGGTCTAGAGTTCTCGCCAAAAACTTCTTTCTTTTATTTTTATTTTTCGGAGTCGTGTTTTCAAACAATTTTTCGGCAAAAAGCACACTTTTTTGGTGAAAAGTACAACTTTTTCGCTGAAAAGTTTGGTGTCCGTCAGAGTTAAATTTTGCGTTGATTTTTAGAAAATATTTTTGAAATGAGTTTTCAACAAAACTTCAATGTTTTCGGTGAAAAATTGGTCAGTCTTCACGTATATTTCCAATTAATTAATTTCAAAGAACTATTCGGCGAAAACATGTAAATTTTCGCCAAAAACTTCTTCAAAACAAACAAAAAAGAATCGAAAAATTCAACAAACTCTCTCCCTGACCCTCTTCGTTTGACTTTCTTATGTGCGGATCCTGGACACTTGTCCCGGTTTCCTTTTGATATTTCTGTTATTTTTGTTTTGTAGGATTTTTGAAGCTACTTCGCTCTGCTCTGGGTTCTCCATTTCCATCATCGACTTCGACAATCACCCTCCAAGTATTATGGATAACTCTGATCTCTTTTAGTCATGTGAGGACACAATCCGATTTAAGTGTGGGGTGGGATTCTAGAATTATGTTGAATGTTCTACTTTTCTATGATTCCTATGTGTTTCCTCTATTAACATGAGCTCGAATCTTGACTTGAAAAGTAAGTTGACTTCAATGCTTCACAATGATAGTTAGACTATTTCACTTAGAACTTGTAACCAACATGCATGCATTGATGCTGAATGAACCTAGTCAGATCACAAACTAAAATCACGCTTGTAGTGTCACTCTTGAATTGCACAAAAATGATTCAAGTCCGACTAGCAGCCAATTGTAAGCTTTTGATTCGTTGCACATAACTAGCAACTTGTTTTTTTAGTGGCTTTCTCGTACTTTGAATGAGTTAGAATGTGCATGAGACCTATTCGAGACCACACGATAACACAAGTACTAGGATGATAGAGGCACCTAGAATTGCTACTTAAGCCAGAAGCCATCCCGAATTAATCCATCTAGGTATAAACCCTTGTGTTTGGTCTGTTCTTTCGGTTTGATATTACATTACAACCATTTCCAATATTTCTGTTCACCTCGTTGATCCCATAGTAGCTTGAGATTAGCTAACCAGAAGTCGGTCTGTGGGGACTTGCCTAATAGCCAGAATTCGGTGGTCTTAGCTAGTATGTCAAGACGTGTAAACCCTTCTAGCAACTTGAAAAAAAATAGCACAAAAAAGAAAAAAAATAGATAGATAAATACAAAAGAAAATTTTTGAAAAAAAAAACAAATAAGTATAGAAATCTCAGAAATTCTAGTCGTTCTTCTCCCTACACAAGGAAGAATAAAAGAAAAAAGAAAAAATAAATGTAGAAAAAAAATTCAGAAAAAAATAGAAAAATAAAAGTGCTAAGTTGTTTGAGGGTATCTTAGGACGAGCACACATTATTCCATTCCGGGTCTGGTTAGATGGTAGGAAATCGTAGATCTTGATTCGAGGGAGGTTAGTCGATTGCTACACCACACCATACCCTTCATCATCACTTGTCCCTTCATCCATTTATCATAAGCCTTGATCGTTACAATCCCTTCCAAGTCCTTTTGACTAGTTTCTCTTGTTGTCACCGTGGTGGAGATTGTGGTCGAAACGCAAACCTATGACAGAATTCGGTCGAGAAAGTGATTGAGAGCATAAACACGTCCCATAACACAGAGTGTGAGAGTTGCCCCATTTTACTAAATATTTTCTATGTAAGGAAGTCTGGTTGGTTCGGTCGGCATTGTGCATGATTGGTGATTGCTACTTGTTGTGTGCAGAGATTAGTGAGACCGATTTGCTTGGTTGATGTGTATGCATGTCTAGGTTAGTTGTTCTAAGTGTAATGGTGTAAATTTCATTGTTAAGACTTGAATCTCGATTTAACTGACCTCGTCATTTGTGGACTTGAGTGTGTTCTGAATTCAATTTGTTTGAGGACAAGTAGAAGCTTAAGTGTGAGGTGATTTGATGATACTAGAATTATCGTGATTCTCAACCCCGATTAAGCAACATTTCATTGCTTGTAACACATTTTAGGGATAGTTTAGTAGAAATATATTCATTTACGCTATTTCTTACCGTTTTGGTTACCTTGGCGCGTTTCGAATCTATTTGATGTGTTTTCTAGTATCTCTTTCTGTGCACAAATTTTTGCCATCAAATAAGTAGCCGTCGAACATGTCCGTGATACAATAAAACCTCAAGAAGTGAACCGATATTATCAGAGAAGTCAAACCGATTAAATAACCAAGGGAAGCTGCCCAAGACCGAAGTTCTCAGCGAGAACTTTCAAGTTCTCGCCGAGAATGTGCTCACAAACCTATCAACAAATCTCGTCGGAATTAATTTAGAAGTTTATGAAGAAGTTCTCGGCGAGAACTTCAATGTTCTCGCCGACAACATTGTGAAGAAAGTTGAAAAATTCTCTTCACTGAGTCTGAAATATTTCTGAAGAAGTTCTCGGCGAGAACTTCAACATTCTCGCCAAGAACTTGCCTTTTCCAGATCCAACGCAGAAACAGATCAGTCTCAGTCCTATTTAAGCAACCCTTCATCCTCTGATTTAGGATATTGGGTTTTTAGAGATTTTATACGACTTAGAGAGAGTATTTCGGAGCTATCGGAGAAATCTTGACACCATCAATCCAACTCGGAAGACGCTCGGAGCTAGGAGTTGAAGATTCTCGAGATCGAAGCTTCACAAAATCATCTGAAATTAGGTTTTTCTGATTTCTTCTATTCTTCCTTTGTTTTAGATGAATTGTTCTGTAGTTTTCGAATCTTTTTTGTTAGACATGAGTAGCTAAATTCTTATAGCTTAGATTAGATGAACTCTAAGTGACCTAGGGCTTTAAAGCGGTCACGGATCGGCGGTAATTAGATTTCAATTCAGACTTTCTCTTATTAATGTTTAATTCGTTCTTAAAATCTGTTTCTTTTCTGGCCTGATCACCTAGATTAGATTCTTGTTAGAATAAAGGATCGTTGGCGAACGTCCGCCTTGTTCTAGAACATCGAATTAAGCAGTTAACCTATTCAATGGAATCATTCCTCCAGTAGGAACCGTTTAGGGTTAATTCGTTTCAAGAATAGCTCACTAAAATCAATCAGGTGCCCCGATTAGTTATCCGTTGCAGAAGCGAACGAACAGACGGTTAATTAATCTTGGTAGCTAGTTCAATAGTAATGAACGTTCGTGAACTTAGACCTAAGGGTAAGAAGCTATGGCGGTGATTAAGAATTGTTTGAATTCAGTCTAATATCTGCCGATCTTGTGATTGCCAATGCCTTGGTAATCTTAGGGGGATTCTAGTATAAACTATCGTCTCTTTAATTGAACAAAACCAATCAATCAATTTGTCTCTTAATTCAATTTCATTTTTCCTCACGTAATAGTTTGGAAAGTAGTGGAACTCACAACACGCAACTTGAATTAAACTCGAGTAATTGTTAATTTCTTTCAGTAAACGATTTGAAGAAACCTTGTGAAATACAATCTGTCCTACTCTAGTAGGTTAGTTATTTGATACCATGTTTTTACAGCTATCAACCGCCTCTTGCTCAATCACAAAAGAGAGAGAATTAGACGTGCGAATAAAGAGAAGGGGGGGACGGTCTCCCGGACAAATCCCATGCGAAGGGGAGAATAAGTTTTATGGGGGGCCGTTAAACATAACAGAGAAGCACACTGTTTGATTACCGTCATTACTCAGTCACACAACCCAGAAGCAAAGCCATACGCATGGAGAAGAGAATCGAGATAGGTCCAACTGACCAAGTCATAAGACTTTCTCATATCCAGTTCCAACATCATGTCACACTTACGCCCTTTTTTTGAAATGCGGAATTGGTGAAGGACCTCATGGACTACAATAATATTGTCCTGTATCATCCACCCACCCTGAAAGCCCCTTCCATTTCCGAAATCAGGTAAGGCATCCAAGGTTTCAAGCGGGAGGCCATAATCTTGGAAATCACCATGTAGATAAAATTGCAGCAGCTAATTCGATGGAATTGACTCATCAACTCAGGATTGGTCACCTTTGAAATAAGTGCAATATGAGTATCATTCCACCCTTCCGGCATCACACCATTATTGAAGAAATTGGGAATTTCCAAGCAAGCTGAATCCCCCACAACATTCTAGTACTTTCAGTAGAATTGGCCTAAGAAATCGTCCGACCCGAAGATTTTATAGCTCTCATACTAAATACAACCATTTTAATCTCTTCGGGATAGATGTGGGCACACAACTGACATTCATCTAATGGGTAAAAATGGTAGGAAGATCGTCTAGAACACCCCGTGTAAGGAGGGAGGCAAATCATTTTTAGTAAAGAGACTCTGAAAGTAATATTTGGCGAGTTTGGTCAAAAGTTCATCTTTTCGAACCCATATGTCATTACCATATTCAAGAGCTCCAATAGTATTCTTTTGTTTATGGAACACAATAGAGGCATGAGGTATGAAGTATGTCTGTCCTCCTATCTCACCCAATTGATACTAGCTTTTTGCCTCTAGAATAGGTTGTGTCCAACCAAAATGTCTCAAGTTTACAAAGCAATCTAGTTTCTTCCGTAATAACCTCCCTGGGATGAGTGGATAGGTTGAGGTAGGCCTACCGATCCTTAATCTCACATTCTCTAGAAGAGTTAATCCTATGATCCTTAGCCGCCCATGACACAAGCCCTAAGATTCTTGAGGATAGAGGCACTAGGATTCCATTTTTCCACAATAATATTATCGCATTCAAGACGAGAGAGCCAACGAGAATATTACTGGAAAAGGGTCTGCCTACGTTGTATGGAATTGTGGAGCTCCAAACGGATAGGGCAATGGTGAGATCCAATGGCCTCGTCGTGAAAGAATAGAGCATTATCGAGCTGGATCTTCCAATAAGTGATGTCAAGGGCTCTATCAAGCCTCCTCTGATCAAATCAGCTGCTTCTCATTTATTTAACCATGTGAATTGGTCGTTGATGAACCCCAAATCCAACAATTCATTGTTGAACATGAATTTATTGAGAGGTTGAGCCGAGTTGTGAGAAATAGGAAGACCTCCTTGCTTTTCATATTCGTAAAAGAGGGTGTTAAAATCACCCATAGTCAGCCACGCTACCCCATTAGTCGGGCAAACCTATTCTACTAAGATCCTCCCAAAAGCTACGCCTATCACTAAGATCATTAGGCACATGGATAAAGGTACAATAAAACCCTTGACTGTAGTCATGAATAAAGGTATGAATGAAAAAACTATTAGAACAGATAATAGAAATCCTAATATTAGAAATCCACCAAAGTGCAAGGCCGCTCGCTCTAGCAATGGGATCAATGAGAAAACTATTGTCAAAGTTACAAACTAACCTCTTCATTTCCACAAATGCGGAAACATTTTTGGTCTCCATTAGGAAGAGAATTAAATGCCTGAGATTCTGGACAAAGGAGATAGTTGCATGTCAGAGGGCGGCCAAACCTCTGCAATTTTAGCTAATCAAACTCATGGATGGCTACGTGGCATAAGGAAAACCACCATTTCCTGCGGAGAACCCGGGTATTCTGGCTTTCGGAAAGAGATAGTGAATTAGTGAACCACACCTCCTCGTTCTTCCCCCCTGCTTCTATTTTTTAGCACTTGCTTTTCTCACGCTTCTTGGGCTTTTATTAGCAGTTTGTGGACTTAAATCAGTTGTGCGGAAAGATAAAGTCTGACCAAGGTCTGTCCTTCTCCCTTTTTGGGTCGGCTGCCATCCCAAGTTAAGATCCAAGAGCACATCCATTTTAGCAGGGGAAGGGGTTGGGTTAAGCTGACCATCTTCCAAGTTTGGCATCTCTCCACCACTCATGGGCTCGATGATTTGAGCCTTTGCATCCATAATCCCAACTGCTTCTCCAGTAGCTGAATTCAGCTCTTACCCAATGACCAAATAGTCCACTGAGGCTGACAGATCCCTAAGGAATTAAGATAGAGTGAGAGGGCGTCGACTCCTTATCTGTCTAGTAATGAGAGAAAAATTCTAAGAAGTGTGGCGCTCTTCCCGAACTCACCAACACTGGAGATCTTACAGCAAAGCCTGAAGGTGGGGACATGTAGCTGATGGGGCGAGGAGCTGTTGGTGAAGGATTCGTTGGACTGGGTGTAGAACGGTAGGCAACAAACCCCATATTTTATAGGGGAAGACCTTGGGCAGAGTGTCTAACCTTGGGATGTGAGAGGAACCGACGAGTTGAGAAGCTCCAACTAGTACTCCAAGGAGTAGCCGGTAATGAGTTAAAGCCAGCGTGAATGGAGATTTTGAATCAGGGATGCCCGTCTCTACCTGATTCCAATGACTCTTCCCTCTTAACACAGAAACCAAACTCATGCCCGATCTTACCGCAAAAAAAGCATAGCTCTGAGATCTTCTCATACTTGAAATGCACTTTTCCCTTCAATGTTCAGCAGCTTAAAGGGGCGTGTGGGATTGTTGATATGCCCACCTCCACAAGCATCCGAGCATAATATTTCCAGCGTCCACCCTCGAGACCACATGGGTCGACTTCAACGAGTTTCCCAAATAACTTTTAGAGTTCCACCATGATCCCTACATTCAAATGAGACTGGTAGGTTGAGGACTTGAACCTATATAGCAGATCGCTCGAAGCTAACATCTTGCATGTGCCTCTACCATTCCATCGATTAAGTACCATTGTCACCTCCGATATCAACTAGGGCCTCCTTTCCCATATCTGCTCAGCTGCTTGGATGAATGAGAAAATGAAGATGAAAGAGTTTCTTCTCAGCTCCCTAATCTTAGGGATGGCCACTTTAGCTCATGCCCGTTTGACTCCACCAACGACCATCCCCATCCCCGCCAGCATGAAGCATAGAAACTTCCCCACCAGCATCTTCTCAGAACTCTGTACGTTCAGGCCAACTGAAAGATTCAGGTTGAGGATGATCTCTTAGTCGCCGGAGCAATGGATGTTGGATGAGCTAGCCATCGTCAAGTTAAGCTAGTGAACTTTAGGGGATTTTGGATGAAAGATAGTCAAAGGAAGTGAGAAGGTTGAGTGCCAACATATAAAGTTGGCTTGGGAATGGGGTTTAAACCTGATGGGCTCGGCCCGCCAACGGCCTTAAGGCTCAAACAGCGGCCCATACGCAGCGACCGCCACTGGTAAGCTGGACCTAGGCGACAGCTTGGGCAGACAAGGCAAACAAGCCCAAGGAGTAAAGCGGCGGCCCAGCACGACGGCTCTTTGGGTTCCAAGGTGAAGCAGACACGTGTCGACATCCTATGGAGGCTGCGAATGAGTGGCCAGGATTCAACCTTGGCGACCAAGACAGGGGTACTATAAATACCCCGTACACTCCACAAAACCGGAGGACAACACTTTTACCCAACGGACAAACGCTCCACGGTACGTCAGTCACCCTCCTTTTCCATTCCTTCCTTAAATCGATCGCCTCACTCTCCCTTGGAACTAAGTACCCGCCATTGCTACTTACGAGGTACACAACCCTTCGAAGACCAACAAGCTTGGGCTTCCATTATTGGGCCAGGTGACGAGGCTGGAACAAAACCTAACTCCAGTCGGGGGTAGGTGGACAAACCATTCAATGGGGAAGGTGAGATGGCTTAAAGATAGGAAGTAATAGCTATCCCCTTTCAGAACAACACCAATTCGACTTATGATTAAATTTCATATCAATTTGGAATGATTTTCTCTTACTTTAATGAATATATAGTAGTTACAAATTAGGTTACTTATATTTGCTAATTATATTGTTTATAATTGCTAATTAGGGTGTTTAAGTACCATGAGTTATCTCTATTTTTTTTTAATTTGGTTGATCTTGATTCTTATTATTTAATACAAAATTTCTCAACAAATACTAAATGTCATTCACCCTTTAACAACATTTGTCTTATATTATGCATCTAGCTCATTTGAGGAAGATGACTCCTTACACATCTTGCTCACTTTTACTAGGGTTTGTTTGTGTAATTGAATTCTATATGAGGACCCATTTCATGAATATTTAGTCAATAATAGTATAATGTGTGTTTAATAGGTTATTAATGTGCATGATCGGGAAAGTTGAGAAAATGTGTTTGTAAATTAATAAGGATATTTTATTTTATAAATAAAAACGGTCTTCTCCCCAATCATATAACTCCATGATCAATATATTTCAACCTATGAGTTTTGTAAAACAAAAAAACATTCAAACCTCTCATATTGAGAATGACTTTTTGACATGTGGAGCGAAACTTAAGATTAAATTATATTTCATTGAAATTGACCATCTTAACAAAAATATTTGACAATCAGATTTGAAAGAAATGTTGAAAAGGGCAAACAAATTACTAAGGAGTTTTCATCGTTGTGCAGGGTATACGCAATGTGCGCCATCTACAACAACCCGAACGACAAGGAACCCGTAGTGTAGTGGCCAGTGTAGCCACGTTAGATGATGAAGAGGTACGCGAAGATCTCTTTGGTTGAGCAGTCGATGTAGGGACACACATGGAGAACCATTTGATCAACAACAGAAAAATATGGATGGTGCATCATGCATCTCTAATTCTGGTTTTTGTTAATCACTGAACACTGAAATGAGGGATCATTATTTTGTTCCACTCTTGTCAGCCAATAGACATGATCTTACCAATTTGCATAGGCCAGATGAAGACTGGCCCAGACTAGTCGCCTGGCCCAATAGAATGTAGGAAGCCCAATCGCCTGGCCTTCAGTGGTGGGTGGTACCTCGTATGAAATGGGGAAAGTAGTAGTGAGTTCAAGGGGTAACTGGGCGATTGTAAGAATTAGAGGTAGGTGAACGGAATAATGTACCGCGGAGTTTTGGTCCGCTAGGTAAAAAAGTGTCCCCCTTCTGTAGTGGAGTCAGAGCTGTATTTATAGCTCTGACCCTCTTTCTTGATCGCCAAGGCTCGATCCCAGCCGCTCATGGTGCCTGTCCTAGGGTGTCGACACGTGTCTGTGAGCCTTTGAAACCCTAGGGCCCATTGCGTTGGGCCGCCGCTTTGGTCACCTGCCATCCTGGGCCAGGTCAACGAATCACCTGGATCGTTGACTGTCTTCTAGTGGATTTATCTGTGGGCCGCTCCGAAGCCCATGATGGCCGGGACTGGGCCTATCATTTGCCCTCAAGTTCTTTAGCTAAGCTCCTGCTTAGGTAAGGGATGATAATCGCCTCACCTTGGCCCCATCAATCATCCCCAAGTCCTTAGCCAAGCTTTTACTTAGGTAAGGGCTGATAATCGTCTAGCCTTAGCCTCGTTAATCGCCCTCAGTCCTTAGCTTAGCTTTTACTTCAGAGAGGATTGTCGATCACTAAGTTTTATACTTGATGACTACGTGTCGTTAGCACGCACGTCTTTTCGCTTACCCCGGGGTAATTTTGTAACTTCCTGCTATCAAAGCTTCCTTGGGAAGCTGGGGAAATTTTCCTAGGCTTCTTTATAGACCCTACGGGCGTTGGCCCAATCGTCTTCCAACGATGTTTGGCTATCCCCCTTCCAAATTCTTCTTGTTTCTCTTTATAAACCCCTTTTCCCCTTCACTTTTCTCTTTTTACGCTCTCCACACTTCCCCTGCTTCCTCTACCTTCTATAAACACAACTATCACTGCTCCAACCTCTGAATGATTCCATTCATCACCGGCGTCACCTCTGTCCACTTTTTCCTCTTCACATCCTAGAATGACCGGAGCTCCTCCCTGTCCTACTAGTATGTGATTTCTCATCTCCGCTTTAATTCTTTTTAAATAAACCTTCACCTCTATAAACTAGCCGCTCTCTCCCTCTTTCATCATGAGTTCCTCTACTGATAGCCAAAACCAGAGTTATTCCTACTCCCTAGGCACCGATCCTTCTTCTTCTTCTTCTACCTCTGCCACAGTTTCAACCGAGATGATAAATCGTCCCCCTCCAAATTGGTCCTCAGCCTTCTCCTCCTCCTCTTGATGAATAAGACAACCATGAAGAATTTTCTTCTGCCAAGCCCACTCTATCCTTTTGGGGATCTCACCAAGTGGGTTTTTCAAAGCCATCCATCGCTTTGAAATAAGTCCTGACGCATTCACCTCCAACGACAGCTATACTATCAATAACTGGAGATACATGTGGCAAGGAGCTCCCTGCGAATGAACGTCGGGTTATTGGGCTTGGTTACTTCCCCTCTGGTACTGCATCTAGAATCGCCAAGGTTTTACCGATCTCCCAACTTCCTTCTGATTGGGAGTTTGTCGTCGCTTCCCGACTGTCTACTATTGGGAACTGTCCTCCATTGTGGCATGGAATTTGGACAGAGTCCTTCAGCAACGGGCTCTTCCTTTCACCCTCTCCCTTTCTTTGCTTTCTACTGGAATGTCTAGGAGCCTCCTTGGGTTCGTTCAACGCGGTATCTTGGTCCATGGTCGCCGCTTTTGAGTGTACCTGCACTTGTATGATGATCACCCCCACCCTGGGGTTATTCCGCCTCCTATATACCGCGAAGAAGACGACCAATGGCTTAAGTTTCTCTCGGAGAAAGGAGCACATAACTGAGGGAACTCTCCATTCTGCCAAGCCCTACCCGACTTGGTATCACCATTTTTTAATTTTAAGCCCCACGATTCGGATCGCCCTTGGACCGATCTGCTGCCATTCATTTGGTCCACTGACGATGTGAATCACTTCAACATTACCATCACCCCTACTAAGCAAGAAATCACTGAGAGAAGACAGATTCTGCTCTATTTCCACAACCTGGCTACCCACTCTAGGTTTAATGCCTCTCAGGAGGGAATCCGAGGAGGTACTACATTGGTTTGGGTAGCCTACACTATTTCTACACATTCCCAGTCGCCTTCTAATTTTTTTTTGTACAGGTGTTCTAAACTTGTCCGACTGCCTAATAAATACCGCCACTCGCGATGCTGTTGCGGATACTCACCCTCAACCTGAAGGCACGCCCCCTTGTCCCCAAAGTCGTTTAGGACAAAAAGTTGTCCAAGAGGCGCTCAGACAAGTCAAAGAAAACTTCTTCGACTCCCGGGGACGAGCCCCAGAGGAAGCGAAAATCCTCTGGTGAGGGAGATGCCTCTGAGTCTGCCAAGAAGAGGAAGTCGCGGACTTCCTCTAACAAGAAACCTCAGGGAGATCCCTCTGGCGATCCCGAGGTACCACGCCGCGATTCTCCATTCATATCCATGAATCGCCGAAACGAAAGTAGCCACTGGAGGAGAATGAGGATGATTTTTCGGTGCGAGCGTTACTTGACCAAGCCGCTCGTGAGAATGCCAACACCTCCACCATCTCTCCAGCACCCCACTCTCCTCTATCGCACGTAGGCCCTGAAAGCTCGAAGCCTCCCAAGGCCGATGGAGGCCATCCCGAAGACCTCCCCCGCGACTTATCTAGGCCTCTATCACCTTCATCTGACAGTGGTCACTGCGCCCAGTATTCTAGGTGCGCTAATACTGTCTTCCTAGTTGACCCCTCTGAAGGACGTGAGAATGAGGGCCCTTTCTAGGTGCCCTTGTAACATCCATCCCGAACCGACCCAAGTTGAACCCGTGGTCGAACCGACATGAACATCACTCGAAGATATAGCAATAAAATAAAAGGAGAAACATCACTGAAATTGAATTAAACATAAATAAAGAGTAAATCGGAAGCGCCTCCATTATTCAAAATCCAAATTCTGATTTCAAAGGTACAAATAAACACCAAGAAACATATACAATTTCGAAGTTCAAATCCACTGATACAAAACATCCCAACCCAAAATAGTCAATATAAATCAAAAGATGGTAAACTCCTGGTCCAAGCCTTCGAAGATCCTGTCCACGCTTCCTGCCACCACCTAGACGCCAACAACACTCCAGCACTTGACACCCAAATGAAACACATGAACTTTAACACCACTCACTCTAACCACGAGACCTGAAAAGAGAGACTGGGGGGATCAATTTCCTATTGAAATTGAGGGAACCCACTAGGTTTAACTATGCGCTGAACCTATCCAAAAGAAGCGATTCCAAACTCCTCATGAAATTCCAACAATGGAATCAGACTCAACCTTTACCAGTTTTAATTCTCTAAAATAGTCTAAGTGATCACATATGTGCTGTTCTCATTTCAGCACTTACCATCCACGATAACATCCATAAATAACGGAGAATCATCACTCATACAGTTCAACATTACATCACCGTACAACTCACAATCACAATCACCATTTCCACACACAACAGTCAACACGAATTCACATTTCACACACTCATCATCCACATTTCAATTCACTAAGTGAGTTATTAGACATCCATAAGCATTCTAAGGTATCGCCTAAGAGTAGTTCTCCAGACTAACAATGCACAATTCATGACTTCAACATAATCATGAACTTTTCGTCATCAATCCCACAGCTCAGGTCAACAACCCAAATTCAGTTCACAGATCAATCCAACACAATCCACAACACATAACATATCAGTTCACAAGCACGTCCACCACAACACGCACACACACATCACATCACACTTCATTTACTAGGTGAGTTAATTAGGCACCATAAGGAGTTGTCCCCCCCGCTACCCCACCGACCATCACATCATCTAGACGCATCCATATTGGATCCTTCCCCGAAGGAGTATATCATCAGACGCATCCCGCAGGATCCTTACACGAAGGAGATATCAACCGACCTTGGCAACCCAACCAAGGGATTCACCTCAGTGAATCAGACTCAATCACAACCAGTATTTCGGTTGGGGTAACGTTGGCTCCTTCCGGTTCTATCATTGAATTTTTTTATGAATATTCTATCATTGATTTCATTTAATACAACCACATCATTTACACACACATCCAATAATGCAGTTCCATTCAACCAACTCCATTCAATAAAATCCATCCAACCAATTCCATGTCTCAATTCCACTTTATTACTCCACAACACAATTCCACAATCCAAGTCCACAACACAATTCCATGTAACCAACATTCTACACCAAACCACAACTGGCAATGATAGATACAATTACATAAATTCATCTCATCCCATCCCTCCCTATCTCTCATTTCTAGTTCGAATTCATTAGCCATCATCTTTCATCCCAATTCCCACCTCACACACTAATCAACACCTAATTCCATTCTAAGTCGAGTTTCAGCTTCTCACGTCACTCATAGTGTCCTATCGATGCTAAGACGTCAACCATACATTCACACCAGTCCACCATACATTCAAACAAGTCAACCATCCAACACCACATATCAACAACAATCACAACAACATCAATTTACAGATACCACTCTCCAGTTCATGCACGCCTAATTATAGCTATGTTCGCTTGCGATTCCTCACGTATAACTAAATATAATCCATCACTATCAGGTCCATTATCAATTCCCTCGTCATTTCCATCATAATCCATCCAATTTCCATCACAATCACTTCCAATCCACAATTCATCCAATTCGACATTCTCACAACAATCACCACAACTCATGTTATCAAATACCATCACACATAACATCAATCCACCCAATTCAACACATCACATTGATTCACACAATTCAAACACATCACATCGATTCACACAATTCAACACATCACACGTTTTCCACTTCAATCAATTACACCTACAATTCATGCTTCACACCATAACAAGGGTAAATAGCTAGTTCACCGGCCTCCCCCACCTGCAAGTACAGGGATAGCCATGTCATGAGTCTAGGGTTACCCTCCTGTTCTTCCTTAATAGGACAAACCCACATTCGCAGACCACCCTCCTACAACCACAACTGACAATAGTATAATATATGCACAATTCGCAGTTCATTGACCCGTTCCCCTATCACTCGTTACTAATTCTGATATGTTTAATCTTAGCATTAATCATTGTTACCCAATCCCACCATAACAACACAACAGTAATCATCCATCCATAATCAATCAAGAGGCAACCATCACATTCAATCAACTAACAATCAATCACATAACAGTTATCATCTTTTACTCTCTTCCAATTTCATGCAATCCCTAATTTCGACTAAACCAGATTACAACTCCTCACATTGACCAGCACTACCTATCGTACACTAAACCCTCACCTGACAAGAAGATGAGGCTCTAAACAACTTCTAGAAACTCGAACAATCAAGCTTTCCTTCTCCAAAAATGTTGCTCCTTCCTTTGTCATTGACAGCGCCTAACTACAACATACCCAAAACCGAGATGTGCGATCTGTTTCTCTCATCGCCAGGAACACACAAGTGACAACGGATCGTCAGTCGGACCTCTACAGCTCTCAGAATCAAGGTTTGAAGTTAGGGGAAGTTTGGTTCGTTAAAGGGGTTTTCGAGAGGAAAAAGAGAGGGGAAAACCATGGAAATCCGTCAAAACCTGTTATTTGTAGTCAGACCAAAACACACGGCCGTGTGTTATAGTCTGCCACCCTCAATGAGTTTTCAACCTAATCGCTTGTAACTTCAACCTGACTTAATTATGAACGTCCTGGACTTGGATGGGGCCTCAAAAATATTGTTTCCAATGTCTCAATCATCCAAACTCGAGTTCGAAATCGTTCGGTTGGGCGGGGATGTTACAACCCTACTTTGTCGTGGCTCATCCTGCTTCTGCCAACATCTCACCGGGAATGGCCAGTAATTTTGTGGAAAAATATGCTACTGGAGTCTTCCATAATTGCACGGCTCGGCGGGGAGTTCCGAGCTCATGGAACTCCACGGTGCGACTTCCTTCCGTCTCCTTCAGGTACGCGCCCCTAGGTGCCGTCAAATCGTAATGTCATGGCCTTTTGCCTGTCTCCCCCTTGTTTGCATTACTCAGTCTTTTTCATAATGTAGGCCACCATTGAACTAGGCGACCTGACCACTGCTTGTAAGAAATCAAGCAGGAGAAGGAGGACCTTAAAGAGGAAGTGAGCGATTTGTGCGACCTGCGTCTCAACCTCACCCGTCTGTACAACGAGGAACAGGTATGTGATCGATCCACCATTCTACGTAACCTTTCCCACGAGTGTTCTTCTTCCTCACCATTTTTCCTGTTTGCATATTACTGTGTTTGAGATTGCTTCATTATTCATTTTCATCACTTTTTTTTGTAGCGCCGCTACAAGTCGCTAAGGGTAAATGCTGAGGTCTACCGGTGATCTCTTCAAGAGGCAACCACCCAAGTTAGCGAGTTGGAAACATCCGAGACATCCCTCAAGAGCAAGGTGGATCGCTTAAAGGCGGATCTCAAGGCTTCTAAGGAAAACATTGTTAAGCTCGAGTCTGACCTTGCGCAATCCCGAACTAAAGTTGTTAAGGGGAAAAAAGCGATTGCTGAGAGGGATCGTTGCAAAGAGATGTTGAATGATTCTCTCGCTGCGCAAGAAGTTGCTGAGCGATCTCTACCGAGCAAAACTCGATGTATGATCAGGCGATTGACCATTGGAACCGTACTTTGGGAGAGGGTATGCAAGTGGTCATGCGCAACTGTCGCAAGGAATTTCTTAAGTTCAGTCCCACTCGGGCCCAATCTCTGAGTGTTTTGGACCATGCTCCGTGGCCTCCATCGCTACAACTCTGAGGTTCCGGATCGTGCCTACTCGGATGAGGCTGAGGCCTTTCGTGACGTCGATCCCTTATGCATGAAGTCATTGTTGAAGAGGAATGCTACATTATGGCGGAACGCCGAAGGCGCGAGCTACCCAATTTGGAGCCCGAGACCCTTGATCGTGAGATAATCCGCCCTTCCCATCAAGTTCCTAGCTCGACACTCATCCTGACCAGTGAATCCTCTACTTCTGGCTCGACACCACCATGGTTGGTCCGCCTCTGAAGTCGCTGATTGTGACCCCAACACGCCCTGATGCTGAATCAGGCGATCAAAGGAAGGAGCCTTCCACCCAGTGACTTATAGACTGGAGAACCTGACTTCATCTCTTTGTACTGCTGTTATGTTATTCGTTTTTTTAGTTATTTGATCACCAGACTTATTCCCGTTGCAATAGACTGTCTTGTTTATTATATCACGATTCTATCTCTTTGGTTTTTCTTACCAGCAAATAGCTGGAATTTCCATGGTCCAACTAGTCCTTACTTTATATCGGCAATCTATGCCCACATGCCTTACGAATGACTACTACACTCGTGAGTCTTACTTAGCGACTTTGATACCCGTAGGTTTTGTTCATCGATCAGAATTCCCATAGGTACTTTGTGATTCTACACATGTAGGTCTTACTTCATAATTTTATGCTTGTAGGTCTTACTTTGCGATTTTATGCCCAAAGGTCTTATTTTGTGATTTTATGCCCGTAGGTCTTACTTTGTGATTTTATTCCCGTATGTCTTACTTCACGATTTTACGCCCGTCGGTCTTACTCCGTGATTTTTAGCCAAAATTATATACTAACTAAAAATTGTGTCCAGCGATGGCTGCTACCAGACATCTTTTGATTTATAATATGACTCGTTACTACATGGCATCTAAAAACTATAACTTATTAATCATAATATCTTCGAAGGTGCATGGAATTCCAAGTCTTGGGTATCTTCGTACCCTCCATATCTGCTAATTTAAATGTGTTGGCACCTACTACTCTCCTGATTATGTATGGACCTTCCCAACCAGGATTCAACTTCGCTGCACCGATCGCGGGGCGAAAATACTTCTGAAGCAGCAGATCATTGATCGCTATATGGTGTGGATGAAGCTTCATGTTGTATCGCCCAGGGAGCTGCTCTTTTTCGGCGATCAGTCGTAGCTGCGCTCTTTCCCTTCTTTCTTCTATCATATCTACATTGTGTTTTAACTCTTGCTCGTTGACCTCGTCTTTGTAAGCTTGGTTGCGAATGGAGGGATAGATATCTCCACTTGGAGTACCGCCTTTGTTCTGTACGTTAGTGCATAGGGAGTTTCTCACGTGGTTGTTTTGTAGGCCGTTCTGAGATCCCACAACACGTGGTCCAGCTCATCAACCCCGGTTCCTTTGCATCCTTCCACCCTCTTCTTTAGTCCTTGTAAAATAAGCTTGTTAGTCGCTTCCCCCTGTCCATTGGCTTGTGGATAAGCGATTGAAGCGAACTTCAGGCCTATCTTTAAGTCGTCACAAAACTCTTTGAAAATTTGGCAGTTAAACTGAGTGCCGTGATCGCAAATAATACTCTGTGGAATTCTAAACCTTGTAACAATAAACTTAAACACAAATTTCTGTATTTGCCTGGCCGTGATGATGGCGACTACTTCTGCCTCTATCCACTTTGTGAAGTAGTCCACTACTACTATGAGATACTTCCTTTTCCCGGATGCTTCGGGAAATGGTCCCAAAATTTCATTCCCCATCTTGCAAATGGCCATGGGCTGACTATGGCTTGGAGTGTTGCAGCCGGTAGTTTGTGGTAGTTGGCAAACTCTTGGCATTTGTGGCATTTTTTCACCAAGTCGCCTGCCTCTTTCCTTTTTGTTGGCCAATAAAAACCTTGATAAATCAGGTTCCTCTCCAGAATCCTTGCTCCTAAGTGAGTGCCACATACCCCGCATGTACTTCTTCTAACGCCCATTAAGCATCTTCCGGGCCTAGACATCTTAGATAAGGACCCATCACCAATTTTCTGTACAGTTCTCCTCCTAACAAGATGCACATTCCCGCTCGCTTACGCAATTTAGTCGCCTCATTTTGATCGTCAAGTACCTGGTCAGTTTCCAAGAAGTGAATGATGGGAGTTCGCCAGTCTTCCGGTAATCTGTTTTGGGTGATCTGTAGGTACTGCTTTGCTTTCACCTCCTTCTCTACTGTAACCATCCGTCCCTCTACAAAATCTATTGTTGTTGTGAGCTTGGAAAGCGCATCAGCGTGGCTATTTTCCTCACGAGCGATCTGTTCTATGCTTACTTTTTTGAACTCGGATATGATCATTTTGATTTTATCAAAGTACAGGAGGAGAGATGATGACACTCGATTTGACGTGGTTATCAGCCTCATTTAAGCGACATTTCTTTGCTTAAGACATGGTTTTTAGGGTAGAATAACGAATATTCAATCGATTACCCTATCTCGTGCCATTTGTGTTACATTGGCCCGTTTCGGGTCTATTTGATGGTTTTCTAGTGTTTTTGTGTTAGCACAGGTTTTTGCCGTCAATTAAAGTAGCCATGGACGTGTCTAAGGCGTTGGAACATCGAGGAACTGAACCAGAATCGATCAAAGGGGCCAATCAAAGTCAAACAAAATCCTGCCCGATTACAAAGATATTTTCGCCGAAAATAACCTATAGATTTCGGCGAAAATAACATCACAAATCAACTGGTGCTGAGTCAAAGGAATTTTCGGTGAAATCGATCAAGTGTTCGAACCGAAAACTGAGTCCAGAGAAGAGCGAAAAATATCCCCTCATTGCGAAAAATTCCTCAAGAATTTCGGCGAAAATATTAGAGGAATCCGGATCAGTTAGGGTTAAGTATAAATACTTAACCCGGCGGCCCAAAGAGAGATACATCATAATATACATCATAATAGACATTAGCATAATTTACATCAGAAAATACTTTTCGAATCAGAATCCTCTCAAGTTCTGGAGCGAAGAGTTAGAGTTCAAAGAGCCGGAAAGAGATAGTGACGCCATCTCTTTCATCTCGGAGAACCGGAGCTAGGAGTGTTATCTACCGAAGATCGAAGTCTGTCAGAGTCATATAAATTAGGTTTTTCAGATTCTTTTCTGTTCTTCCTTTGAATGATGAACTCTCTCTTTGTCTTTGTTTCTTTTGTAATAATCATGAGTAGCTAAACTCGTTAGAGCTTAGACTAGATGAACCCTAAGTGACCCAGGGCTTTAAAGCGGTCACGGATCGGCGGTAATTAGATTCGAAATTCAATCAGTTCTTTTTCATGTTTGATTTGTTCTTCATTGTTCATGTTTCTTGTCTGGATTGATCACCTAGATTAGATTCTGGTTAAGCTAAGGATAGAAGCGAATGCTCGCCTTACTTTAAAACATCAAATTGAACAATTAACCTTATAATTGGAGCGTGCCTTTCGTAGGAACCGGTTAGGGTTAATTCACTGCAAGAGTAACTCATTAATCATTAGTAATTACACCAGTTAATTAAGTCGTTGCGAGAGGCGACCGTACCTGGGCGACTAGTTAATCTTGGTAGTTAGAACGGATAGAGCGAACGTTCGCCGGTCTTAAACCTAAGGGTAAGGAGTTATGGTGGTGTCTTAGTAATTGATTGAATGAGAATCGAAATCCGCTGATCTGTTGATTGCCAATGCTCTGGGGAACGAAGGGGGATTCAAAGTCTAAGTTGTTTGTCATTCGTGTTTCCAAACCCTAATTTCCAATCCGCTTTAGTTTAATTTGTTTTAATTTCTCTGCATTTCTTAGAAATAGAAGTCGTGGAACTCACACCACGCACAACTTGCTTGCATTCGAGTATTTTGCTAGTTTTAAAGTAGTCAATCTTAGAAAACCCCTTGAATACGATCTACCCTAGCTTTTGTAGCTTTGTTAGTTATTTGTTTGAACGTCCGCATAACAACGACTGGGCGGGTAATCAAATTGGCAGTTCTGCTACACCTCTACGATCACAGATTCAAAAGAAAGGCAGATCCAATCCATTCATCACTCCGATCAAGATCGAGGAACCAAAGGAGAGTTCCTCATCTCCATCTTCACTTGTACCGTCATCTTCATCCGCTTCATACACCGAGTCGCTCTCACCTCCTCCATCTCCCGCCATGGACGATAGACTACCACCACCACCACCAAATGGCGATCAACCGCCGCCGCCACCACCTGTACAGAAGAGTCTAGCAGACTATAACAAGCCGAGCGCGACTAGCGTTCGATCTGCCATTGTCGTTCCGCGCATTGAAGGAGATCCTGACTATGAGATCAAGATTCCATTCTTGACTATGATCTCTAGGGATTTACAGTTTGAAGGCAGGCCCCTAGATAATCCGTGCACTCATCTTGCAGACTTCCTTGATCTCTGCAGCACTTTCAAGAGCGGAAACCTCGACAAAAACACTCTTTGTCTGAGAGCTTTCCCATTCTCTCTGAAAGGCCCTGCAAGAGGTGGCTTACTGGCAAACCACCTGGCTATTACACTGATTGGGATACACTGGCTCAGGACTTCGTTGAAGAATACTTCCCTCCGGCCGAGAACAACCGCCATCAAGGACAGCATCGCTAAAATTCTCCCAGAAAGAAGGAGAAAGCTTATATGATACTTGGAATCGATTCCAAGAATTTCTCTACACCTGCCCTCATCATGGATTCGAGTAGAGGCAGTTAGCTGAAATCTTTGCTCGTGGACTTCGAGAAGAATCTGCCAAAGGGGTCAATTCTCTAGCTGAAGGGGATTGCACTACACTAACACCTGAAGCTGCTCTTCTTCACTTCGCAAACTGTGCTTCCAAGTCAAGGAACTGGGAACGACAATCTGAAGGATCAAGGAGTAAGCTAGATCTCGAAGCTACAATCAAAGCAGAGGTAGATAAGCATTTGAAGAAGTCTACCACACCGATCAAGCCGCCGACAGCTTCTGTCTACGTTGCCGATTGCGAGTGGTGTGGAGCTTGCACACATAACGGAGGCCGTTGTCAGAATTTTGGTAAGGCAGAAGTCTGGTCTGCCGAAGAGGTAAATTTCATCCAACAAGGCTTCGTCAATAATCAGAATGGTTATGCTGGCTATCGTAACTTCAGACAGCAAGGGAGCTATCAAGACAGACCTCCCTACAATGCTGGCACCAACCATAACCAGAACCAGAATAACCGCCCGGCTGGTCCAGCTCAGGATCAGAAGCTAACCATCCACCGCATTGCAATCCGGGTATTATGGAACTGCTCCTGGCAATCGCCAGAATCAATATCTTAACAATACATATCCAGGGCAGCAGCATCAAAGAGAGAACAATGTCAGTGACCTGGATAAGAAGCTCAACCAGATCATCACACGACTCGATGATCACGATAGTCAGTTTAAGGCTCAAGCTCTTCTCAATCAAGAACAGATAGCATCTGGACAAAGAATTGAGCAAGCCGTGAACAACATTTCGAGCATGCTAGCATCTGGTCGACCATTTGGCCAACTTCCAAGCCAGACAGAGCCGAATCCGCGAAAGGAGCAAGCCAAGATGGTAACCGCTCGGAAACTCCCAAACTTAATTACTGATGCTTGTTCTGTCTTACGCAGGATCGCTGAAACTCCGGAGGAAGAAGAATGAAAGGAACCGGCGCCTAAGGAGGAAGATCCTCCTCTTGCACCGTACGTCGTGAAGCCTCCTTTTCCTAGAGCATTGCTGCCAAATCCAAGGATCGAGACTGGCATGAAGGGGAACAAGGAAGGATATCCTGACATTCGTATTAAGAAACCTGCCTCTCCATATCCAGCTAAGTTATCTGATCCTGGTTCTTTTACTTTGCCTTTGGTCATCAATGATGTTGAGATTGAACGTTGTTTAGTTGATCTAGGAGCATCTGTTAATGTCATGCCTATGAGCCTGTTTGAAAAGCTAAACCTAGGAGAACTTGAACCGCCTAGTATGCAACTCTTCTTTACTGATAGATCACTTAAAACCCCTAAGGGAGAGATTAAAGACGTTGTTACTAAATGTGGTCCGTTCACGTTCTTAGCTGACTATGTGATTATGGATACTAGTACAGATGATTCTACCATTCTCATAGGTCGACCTTTCATGGCTACTACTGGAATGAATATTAACGTTCCAAATGGTTCTTTAACTCTAAGGGTCGGTAAAGAAACGAAAACGTTCCGTCTTAAAGATGGCATGAAATATCTCTAGGAATGAAGAATCTCACTACCTAGCTGTTGAAACTGTGGAGTTGACTCCGGTCAACTCCGTTACTAATGCTTCTTCCAGTGTCTCTAGCTCGATTGTTGCTGCAGATATTGAATAGGTTATTAAGAAGAAGCCAGAAACTTCGGTTCAGAAGCCGCTCAAGAAGAAGAAGAAGGAACTGCAAGCCTCTTCTAAGCCACCGAGCATTAAACCGAGCAGACCTCGGGGAAAGAACAAGAAGACGAAGACCCAAATGGTCTGGATGCCAAAAATTCTGCCGTCTTCCACCGAGCCAGCTGCACCACCAATTAGTTTCGAGAAACCGGCGCCGGAACAAGTATGGAGGGAGAAGCCGAAAGCATCTCCTAAGGAAGTACTGACGATCACCGATCCTGGTGATACCAAGCCGGAGATAAAAGAGAAGAAGAAGCCGACAGTCCTCATTCCTTCCATCGTAACACTCAAGAAGGATGACCTCTCCAGATAACTGTTCGGACCATTCAAGTTCGTCGATCATCTTCCCGATGGACGTACCAAGCTCTCACATGCAAACGGGAAGAGATTTACGCTTACCGGAGAAGTCCCGAAGCTGTACTTCATGAACTCCGACGCGAGCGTTAAGGAGAATATAAGTTGGGATGTCTCCTAATACCGTCCAGGTATCGTCCTCAAGGACGTTAATAAAAGAGCGCTTCGTGGGAGGCAACCCACGGCTGGAGTCTGTTTTTAATTATTGTCGAACTTGGTATTTTAGAGTCGGTTCGGGGGAGCCAAAAGTGTCAGTTTGTTTGATTTATTATTTTTCGTTGTAGAGTCTGTGTGTCATAGAGTCAGTCGCAAGTTGATTGAGGTCGTTCCATTTTTGTGGATTTAACTGTGATTTTCTGAAGTTGGCCAGATTTACGAAAATAGTGTCACCCGAGTAGTTCAAAATTTTCGGCGAGACCACCCCATTGTTTCGGCGAAGTCGCCTTTTGGTTTTCACTGAATCTCCCTGTTCATTATTTTTGGTTCGAAAATTTGTTTGTTTTTGGCGAAACGATTTTTGAAGACCAACACCATTTTAATTGGAAATATTTATTTCGGCGAAATTACCTTCGAAAACCCGGCAGTGCATTTGAACTGAAATTTTTGGCGAAACCACCCTCTTATTTTCGCCGAAAACTATTTTAAAAATCACCCAAACTTCCCATTTAAAATCCGGATTTAACATCCTCTCTCTCCTTCTTTCATTTTCGTTCAAACACCCAAAAAAACCCCTCCCCTTTTCGTTTTCAAATCACCGCCGCCACCACTCTTTAAAATCGCCGCCGTCGCCGTTTTCTGCCGCCGCCACCATCTCGACCACCGCCGCTCGACTCCCCTCCCAATTCCGATCGACTTGAGCCTAGAACATTCAAATCGGAGCTCTACAACTCCAGTTCTCCGAAACCCTTGTATATAGAGTTTTTCACCGATTCCTCTCAACTCGTTCATTTTTAGCAGTCATGACTTCAAGGTAAGTTGTAGAACTTTTCAATACGAATCTTTTGACATATGGATTGTTGAATTTCGTCGGGGTTGACTTTCGTTTGACTTTTCGGTTTGCCTCGTTTTGCGTGCGACTGTTTTCGTGTGAACTAGGTTAGCTGAATTTATAGAACTGTTCTAGCATGCTTAGGGAGTTCCGTGCTTAATTTCCATATCATTTGATCATGTGTTGCTATGCATACGATTAATTGTTTGTTCTGTTGACTTATGAGAAATGTCGGTTTGACCATGAACTGTTTTTGATCGTTTGGCTGTCGTATGTGTTCATTCTCGTTCAGATTATCGTGCTTGCCATTTGAGATCATATTATGCCGTCAATTTCCACCTTGTGATAGTCTTGCCATGATTAGGGTTCATTGTGCTATAAATGTTGACTTTCTGAATGTCGGTTTGACTTTTTGAACTCTGATTGTGCTTATCCGATTCTGGCTGTTCCTAAGTATGTATTTTATTGTCTATGATTACCGGTTACTTCGCTTTGCTTACCCCACTTAGTTTCCCTCATTTCTTTGTGAAATTGAGTTTTTCTACTAAGTGTGGGGTAGGGTTTTAGTTGACTAATCTGGTTTCATTCTGGTTTTAGGAACACCACTTTTGAGCGCAGGACTAAGGCGCGACTTGATGGCGCCTCGAGCTCAGGAGCTGCCGCTCCCGTCACACCCGCCGTTCTGGGTCCTCCACCCGCACTACCTCGCCGGGTTGGATACCATCGCACTATCGCCCGTCTACCTGACTTCTACTTCGAGTGCTTCCAGAAGATCGAGCACGTTCGGGAGCTGACGTGCGCCCTCTCTCCATGGAGTCCCTCTTCGATCACTACGAGGACTACCACGGAATGTGCATGACGCTCTAGCACCGACAGGTCTCCTAGAGCTGACCACCATCGCTGCCAAGTTCCCAGACATTGCCCTCCAGGAGTTCTGGGCGACATTTGATCTGGATGAGCACAAGGGAAGCAGCGCCAGAAGGTTGTGACCTTCTATCTTGGTGGGGTGTACAGGCAGCTCACCTACGATGAGTTTGCTGCTCATCTCGGCATCCCCTACGAGCATTATCACGATCATCACCTAGGCTGGGGTGAAGATGATAACGACGAGGAGTACCACGCCTCTGGAGCCACATGACAGGCGTGCCTGCGATCGCCTCGGGGCGAGCAACTCAGTTAAGTCTCTCTCTCACCCGCTCTATAAATTTATTCATATGGTTTGGCGGAGGTCGCTTTTATATGTTCCAGATAAGGATCGCCACCATATCCTCAAGGAGGAGCTTATGCTTCTCCGAGCCATCCGAGAGAGCTACCCTCTACACCCCGGCTGGGTGCTGGCTCGCGTCTTCCGCTAGAAGACCAGGAGGAAGACGCCACCTCGCAGACTCCTGAGGGCAACTTCATAAGACAGCTCATCCTCTCCTTCGGCATCAGCCATGAATATGGCCCGAACATTCCACGACACCGAGTTAGGACTGTTGGAGGAGACTTAGCGGTTGAGTACGACTTAGAACTCGACCTCAGCCCCCATGTAGCAGCAGATCCTCCACTCCAGCCTGTGATCGAGTCGGAGGAAGAAGATGATGCCGAGGAGCAGCAGCCGCAGCCGCTGCCAGAATTCCAGGACTATATACCCTCGCCTCATCACCAGGTGGGGTATGCTCACCAGTCGCCGCCGCACGTTCCCGATCCTTACCAGGCGCCTCCCCAGCAGCCCCGACACCACCCCGCGGATGTTGGAGAGTTGTCGAGCGACTGCAGGAGTGGCGCATCACCGACAACGCCACTCAAGAGGCGCGATGGACTATTATGCAGCAACATATGCGCCGCGCCGACAGGCGATATGAGGCACAGCTGGCGTGGCAACGCCAGCTCGGCAAATTTCTCCACTTTCCACCTCCCGGTTCACCGGACCAGCAGTGATCGGGTTGTATTCCTTTTCTGGTGTCTTCTTTTTATTTATTCTTTTCGGATTTCGATCCAACTTTTTTCTGTGTGGATCCGGGACACTTGTCCCGGTTTCCTTTTTATGTTTTATTTGTTTTTGTTTTGTAGGACAGTTGGGAGATTCCCTTTGCTTCGCTTGGGTAGATTCCCTCCGCTCCGAGGACCCGTGCTCATCCCCTACACCAATCATCTCGGTCCAGGTTCTTCTACTTCACTCTGAACTCTAGAATTAGTCTGTGAGGACACAGTCCGATTTAAGTGTGGGGTAGGATGCTAGAGAACCTTGCGTGAACTTGATTGCCCTTGATTGTGTTTTGTGTGTGCCTCGTGATTCCATTCCAGTCTCTCTAGCATTAGAATGGCTCAGTTCTTGATTTTGATGTTAAGTTGTTGTTCAACCCTTCATAATGATGCTTAGACTGCTTAACCTAGAACTTGAGAACCAACTTGTATACTTTGATGCTAAATTGCCTGGTCAGAACAGAATTTTTAAATCACACTTGTAGTTTGTAGCCTTGATTGCATGAAAATGACCGAATCCGACTAGCAAACCAACTGTGAGCTTTTGATCCATTGCACGTAACTTGCAATTTTAATTCTTTCTGAGTGGTTTCTGTTTACTTGAATGAGTTAGAATTTGCATGAGACCTACTCGAGACCACACGATGACACGAGTACTAGAAGGATAGGGGCACCTAGATTCAGCTACTAAGCCAGATAGCCTACCAAACGATAACAACCACTAGGTTTAGACCCTTGAGCTTGGCCTGTTCTTTCGGTTCGATAATACATTACAGCCATTTCCCATTTTTTCATTCCCCGTTGATCCCCTTGGTTGTAGTTCTAGATTGACCTACCGGAAGTCGGTTTGTGGTAACCTGCCTATAGCTATTAAACAGTGGTCTTAGCTAATATGTCCAGACGTGTAAATCCCTATAGCAACTAAAAGAAAATCGGCACAAAAGAAAAAAAGTAAAGTAAGAAAAGAAAGAAAGTTTCGAAAAAAAATGATGAAGAAAAGAAAAATCAGAAGAAAAAGTTCAAAGTTTTAGTTCAATAAAACGTTCTTCTCCCTACAAATGGAAGAACGAAGTCAAAAGAAAAGTTGAAAAGAAAGAAAAAAATCGTGTAAAGAAAAAGAATAAGTGCTAGGTTGCTTGAGGGTATCATAGGACGAGCGTTCATTATTCCACCCGTGTTTGGTTAGACGGTAGGAAGCCATAGATTAGATTCGAGGGAAGTTAGTCGAAAGCTACACCGCACAAAGCCATCATCATTCATTCCCATCATCCATCTCATTATAAACCCGAGTAGTGTAGATTTCATTACGGTCCTAGCAGGGAAGTCCTTCTTGACTAGATACTCGAGTTGTCACAGTGGTGGAGATGTGGTCGAAATGCAAACCTATGACAGAATTCGGTAACAGAAAATGATCGAGAGCATAAACACGTCCTTAAACACAGAGAGTGAGAGTTCCCATTGTACTATATATATCCTGTGTGAGGAGTCTGGTCGGTCAGGTCAAATTCGTGCATAATTGGTTGCTAATTACTTGTCGTGTGCAGTTTATTAGTGAGACCAGGTAGTTTGGCTGATTGTATGCATGTTAGGTTTCTTTTCTAGGATCGATCTGTCTAATAATTCATTGTGTTTGATTGAGCTCCAATTTAATCGATCTTATCATTTATGAACATGAGCGTTTCGATTCAGTTTGCTTGAGGACAAGCAAAAGCTTAAGTGTGGGGTATTTGATGACACTCGATTTGACGTGATTATCAGCCTCATTAAGCAACATTTCTTTGCTTAAGACATCATTTTAGGGTAGAATAACGAATATTCAATCGATTACCCTATCTCGTGCCATTTGTGTTACATTGGCCCGTTTCGGGTCTATTTGATGGTTTTCTAGTGTTTTTGTGTTAGCACAGGTTTTTGCCGTCAATTAAAGTAGCCATGGACGTGTCTAAGGCGTTGGAACATCGAGGAACTGAACCAGAATCGATCAAAGGGGCCAATCAAAGTCAAACAAAATCCTGCCCGATTACAAAGATATTTTCGCCGAAAATAACCTATTGATTTCGGCGAAAATAACATCACAAATCAACTGGTGCTGAGTCAAAGGAATTTTCGGCGAAATTCGATCAAGTGTTCGAAACCGAAAACTGAGTCCAGAGAAGAGCGAAAAATATCCCCTCATTTGCAAAGGAATTTTCGCCGAAAATTCCTCAAGAATTTCGGTGAAAATATTAGAGGAATCCGGATCAGTTAGGGTTAAGTATAAATACTTAACCCGGCGGCCCAAAGAGAGATACATCATAATAGACATCATAATTTATATCAGAAAATACTTTTCGAATCACAATCCTCTCAAGTTCTGGAGCGAAGAGTTAGAGTTCAAAGAGCCGGAAAGAGATAGTGACACCATCTCTTTCATCTCGGAGAACCGGAGCTAGGAGTGTTATCTATCGAAGATCGAAGTTTGTCAGAGTCATCTAAATTAGGTTTTTCAGATTCTTTTCTGTTCTTCCTTTGAATGATGAACTCTCTCTTTGTCTTTGTTTCTTTTGTAATAATCATGAGTAGCTAAACTCGTTAGAGCTTAGACTAGATGAACCCTAAGTGACCCAGGGCTTTAAAGCGGTCACGGATCGGCGGTGATTAGATTCGAAATTCAATCAGTTCTTTTTCATGTTGATTTGTTCTTCATTGTTCATGTTTCTTGTCTGGATTGATCACCTAGATTAGATTCTGGTTAATCTAAGGATAGAAGCGAACGCTCGCCTTACTGTATAACATCAAATTGAACAATTAACCTTATAATTGGAGCGTGCCTTTCGTAGGAACCGGTTAGGATTAATTACTGCAAGAGTAACTCATTAATCATTAGTAATTACACCAGTTAATTAAGTCATTGCGAGAGGCGACCGTACCCGGGCGCAAGTTAATCTTGGTAGTTAGAACGGATAGAGCGAACGTTCGCCGGTCTTAAACCTAAGGGTAAGGAGTTATGGTGGTGTCTTAGTAATTGATTGAATGAGAATCGAAATCCACTGATCTGTCGATTGCCAATGCTCTGGGGAACGAAGGGGGATTCAAAGCCTAAGTTCGTTTGTCATTCTTGTTTCGAAACCCTAATTTCCAATCTGCTTTAGTTTAATTTGTTTTAATTTCTCTGCATTTCTTAGAAATAGAAGTCGTGGAACTCACACCACGCACAACTTGCTTGCATTCGAGTATTTTGCCAGTTTTAAAGTAGTCAATCTTAGAAAACCCCTGGAATACGATCTACCCTAGCTTTTGTAGCTTTGTTAGTTATTTGTTTGAACGTCCGCATAACAACGACCGGCGGGTCATCAAGAGACTCCTCCTTAACCTCGAAGCTTCCATTTAATTGATTAACCACGATCGTTGAGTCGGAGAATACCTTGATGTTAGTGACTACCATACTCTTAACGATTCGTAGCCCTGCCTCCATGGTCCATACTCCGCTGCATTGTTTATTCTATTTGACGAAAATTGAAGGGCTACGTTATGAAGGACTCCTCCGGGGACTTTAAAACAACCCATGCACCTTCACCGCCTTTGCTTGATGCCCCATCTGTGGATAACGTCCATTCTTACCCTTCTTCTAACTCCTCTTGAACATCCCCTTCTATGATAAAGTCTGCTAGTACCTGTGCTTTAATAACCGTTCTGGGCTGATACCTTATATCATATTCGCTTAGCTCTATTGCCCATTTTGCCAATCGCCCTGCCACGCTCATGGATCGTAATGCATTTTTTATTGGAAAATTCGTGAGAACATGAACAATGTTTGCCTGGAAGTAAGGTCTTAGCTTCCTTGCAGCGCATACCACAATGTACACCATTTTTTCGATCGCCGGATATCTTGTCTCAGCGTCAATCAATGTTTTACTTGTGTAGAAGATAGGATATTCACTCCTGTCTTCCCGGCGAACGAGAACGACTCTAACTGTCCTTATGGATATTGGAATGTATAAAAATAAATCTTCATTCACTTTAGGTGATGCTAGTACAGGTGGTGTAACCAAAAACTGTTTTAACTCCTCGAAAACTTAGACGCATTCTTGAGAGTTTCAAAGAATGGCGCACATCTGTCAGCGATCCTTGGGATGAAGCGATTAATCACCGTGAGTCGGTCAGATATCACTTGAACTTCCTTTACTATTTGTGGAGGCGTCATAGATGTAATGGCCGTGATCTGGGATGGGTTGGCTTCTATTACCCTCCTCGTTATGGGGTATCCTAGAAACTTCCCCGACGTCACCCCAAAACAAATTTAAGTAGATTAAGCCTCAAAGAGTACTATTGCACTGTGTCAAAAAATTTCCCTTAAATCACTTAAATGAGCACCCAACTTTTTGCTTTTCACCAACAAATCGTCTACATATGCCTCTAGATTTCTTCCGATCTACTTTGCAAAAGCTATGTCGATCATCCTCTGGTAGGTGACTCCTATGTTTTTAGGCCGAAAAGCATTACCTTGTAACAGTAATTCGTAGTAAGTGTCATGACCGCCGTTTTCTCTTGATCTTCAATATTCAGTGGAATCTGATGATAACTGGAAAACATGTCCAAAAAGGACAACATCTCATTGTTGGTCGTTGCGTCTACTAGTTGATTGATGTTTGGTAGCAGGTATGGGTCCTTTGGGAAAGCGTCGTTTAAGTTCGTGAAGTCCACGCACATTCTCCATGATCTTGACAATTTTTTGCCCAAGACCACATTCGCCAGCCACTCTGGGTACCTGATTTCCTTAATAAAACCCGCTTTCAAAAGCTTATCCACCTCAACCGCCACTGCCTGTTGCCTTTCTTTGCAAATTCTTATTCTTTTCTACTGGACAGGTTGAGTCCCCGGCTCAATCGCCAGACAGTGCTTAATAACTTCTGGTGCGATTTCGGGCATGTCACTGGGCGACCAGACGAATAGATGTGCAAATTACCTTATAAGCTTGACCATCTCATCGCGCTTATCTTTTTCCAGGTATGATGATATTCAAATCGTCTTTGTTGGATCCTCATCCCACAAAGGTATTGGGATATCTGACTCTGCTGGGGTCAATCTTTCACTTCCGCTATCCGTCTCCAAGCTAATGTTGTAGCACGTCCTCTTTGTTGCCGCCCTGTAGCATTTCCTAGTAATCTCGAGGTGTCCCCAAACAACCCCGACTCCTTCTTCCGTGGTGAATTTTAAAACTTGATGAACCGAAGATGAAATTGCTTGGAATGTCGCTAAAGCTGGGCGACCCATGATCATGTTATATGTTGATTTGCAATCCATGACATGAAAGTCAATGGATCGTGTGGACTGCACATCGCCATCCCCGATAGTGAGCTTCATCATGGCGATCCCTTTAATGGGAATCGTGTGTCCTGAGAACCCCAAGATGGCTGTCTTCGTTTGTCTTAACAGGTTAGCTGGCAGGTCCATTTGATTGTATAAATCCCAAAAAATTATATCTACCAACACGACTATTGTGTGTGAACACTTAAAACACCATTGCTTCCAGGCTTGGACCTCCGACTCTGGCCATGTCTTCTTCGGTGAATCCGACGACTAGGCGATTCACCTAATCAATCATCATTACTTCTTGTACTTCTTCTTTCCTTTTAACTTTTTTTTTGTGGGGCAACTCTCGCCTCCAAAAAATAGTTTGGTAGACTTTGTTAACTTCTGGTTGTGGCTTTTTCTTTGTCCCTTCCTCGCCACGTATTTCTTACAATCGGACGAAAACTCCTCCTTTCTTCTCTTTGACCTCATCCTTTTCCTGGCGCCCTCCTTCTGGACTCTTATCTTTTCGCTTCGTGCTCAAGATAAAGTCCTTTAATCGTCCTTCATTGATCCATCGCTCAATCTCATTCTTCAACTCTCTACACTCTTCAGTGGTATGTCCATGTGAGTCATGAAAATCGTAGAAGTTTTGGTGACTCCTTTGCTCTGGCGGAGTTTTTAGAGGCTCTGGCCATTGAATATGATGACCCTTGTGTTGCATATACAAGAATATCTTTCTTCTAGATTCATTAAGGGGAGTATAGTCTGGCTTCTCCCCTCGGTACCCTATGGACTTGCAGAATAGCGGTGCGTCAAATAACTACGAAGCTAGAAGCTAAGTAGATCGTATTCCACGGGTCTTCTAATGATTGATTACTCAAATATAAAGACAAATTACTCAGATTTAACACTTTGCGCATGGTGTGAGTTCCACGACTTCTAATTCTAAGAAAATGCATGGAAATTAAAAAAATTAAAACTGAAAACAGATTGAAAGATTGGTTGAAAACAAAGATGACAGACAAGCTTAGACTTTGAATCCCCCTTCGTTCACCAGAGCATTGGAAATCAACAAATCAGCGGATTTCGATTCTTGTTCAATCAATTCTAAGACACCATCATAACTCCTTACCCTTAGGTTTAAGACTGGCGAACGTTCGCTCTATCCAATCTAGCTACCAAGATTAATTAGCCGCCCGGGTACGATCGCCTCTCGCAACGACTTAACTTAACTGGTGCAATTACTAACAATTTATGAGTTACTCTTGCAGTGGATTAACCCTAACTGGTTCCTACGAAAGGCACACTCCAATGATTAGGTTAATTGTTCGATTTGATGTTTTAAAGTAAGGCGAGCGTTCGCTTCTATCATTAGCTTAACAAGAATCTAATCTAGGTGATCAATCCAGACAAGAAACATGAACAATGAAGAACAAATCAAACATCAAAAGAGAAACTGATTGAACTTTGAATCTAATCACCACCGATCCGTGACCGCTTTAAAGCCCTGGGTCACTTAGGGTTCATCTAGTCTAAGCTCTACGAGTTTAGCTACTCATGTTTTACACAAAAGAATCAAAGACAAAGATAGAGTTCATCTTGAACAGAGGAAGAACAGAAAAGGATCTGAAAAACCTAATTAAGACGACTCCGGCAGAACTTCGATCTCCGGTAAGCTGCAATCCTAGCTCCTAGTCTCCGAGATGAAAGGGATGGCGTCACGATCTCTTCCTCGCTCTCCGAACTCTAAACTTGCTCCAGAACTCTTGAGAATCCTTGAAGTATTTGGTATTAGTTGTAAAAAATCAGCTCTGTATGTGTCTTTTTGATTTAGGGCCGTCGGTTAAGTATTTATACTTAACCCTAATACTGTCGGTTTTGCCTGGAATTTTGGCGAAAATATGGTGGAATTTTTTCGGCGAAAATCTCTTTGTAAATGGGTTGATCGCCGGCTATTTTCTCCGTGTTTTTTGGGCGCCGGGTTCTCGGCAAAAACTTGGAGTTTTCGCCAAAAACTCTCCTTGATTGACATCAGCCGATTTGTTCTTGAGTTTTCGCCGAAAACTCCAAGGGATTTTTGGCGAAAACTTCAGTGTAAATGGAGCAGGAATTGGTTCGACTTGATTGACTCCTTGGATCGATTCCGGTGCGATTCCTCGAGGTTCCAACGCCTTAGACACGTCCTTGGCTACTTTATTTGACGGCAAAAACCTGTGCTAACATTAAAACACTAGAAAACCATCAAATAGAACCGAAACGGGCCAAAGTAACACAAATGGCATGAGATAGAGTAGTTGAGTGAATGTTCGCTATTCTACCCTAAAAACCATGTCTTAAGCAAGGAAATGTCGCTTAAATGAGGCTGATAATCACGTCAAATCGAGTGTCATCAAAATACCCCACACTTAAGCTTTTGCTTGTCCTCAAGCAAACTAAATAGAAACGCTCATGTTCACAAATGATAAGATTTATTAAATTGGAGTTCAATCAAACACAATGAATTATTAGATAGATAATTCCTAGAACAAGAAACCTAACATGCATACTGATCAGCCAAACAACCTAGTCTCACTAATAAACTGCACACGACGAGTAATCGCAACCGATTATGCACGAATTTGACCTGACCGACCAGACTCCTCACACAGGAAATATTTAGTAAATGGGGAACTCTCACTCTCTGTGTTTAAGGACGTGTTTCTACTCTCAATCATTTTCTGTTACTGAATTCTGTCATAAGTTTGCAATTCGACCACATCTCCACCACTGTGACAACACGAGTACTAGTCAAGAAGGACTTCCCTGCTAGGACTGTAACGAATTCTACACTACAAGGGTTTATGATGAGATGGGTGATGGGAATGTATGATGATGGCTTTGGTGCGGTGTAGCTTTCGACTAACTTCCCTCGAATCTAGCCTATGGCTTCCTACCGTCTAACCAGACACGGGTGGAATAGTGAACGCTCGTCCTATGATACCCTCAAGCAACCTAGCACTTATTTTCTTTATACTTTTTTTCTTTTGACTTTTCTTTTGGCTTCGTTCTTCCATTTGTAGGGAGAAGAACGTTTATTGAACTAAACTTGAAACTTTTCTGATTTTTTCTGCTTTTCTTATTATTATTTTTTTTACATTTCTTTTGTTTTTCTCTTTTTTTCTTTTTTTTTTCTTTGTGCCAATTCTTTCTTTTAGTTGTTAGAGGGGTTTACACGTTGGACATAATAGCTAAGACCACCTGTTTAATGGCTATAGGCAGGTTACCACAAACCGACTTCCGGTAGGTCAATCTAGAACTACAACCACATGGGATCAATGGGGAATGAAAGAATGAGAAATGGCTGTAATGTATTATCGAACCGAAAGAACAGGCTAAGCTCAAGGGTTTAAACCTAATGGATTTTTCGTTTGGTAGGCTATCTGGCTTAGTAGCTGAATCTAGGTGCCCCTATCATTCTAGAACTCGTGTCATCGTGTGGTCTCGAGTAGGTCTCATGCAAATTCTAACTCATTCAAGCAAACAGAAAATCACTCAAAAAGAATTGAAATTGCAAGTTACGTGCAATGGATCAAAAGCTCACAGTTGGTTTGCTAGTCGGATTCGATCATTTTCATGCAATCAAGGCTACAAACTACAAGTGTGATTTTAAAAATTATGTTCTGACCAGGCAATTTAGCATCAAAGTAAACACGTTGGTTCTCAAGTTCTAGGTTAAGCAATCTAAGCATCATTATGAAAGATTGAACAACAACTTAACATAAAAAATCAAGAACTGAGCCATTCTAATGCTAGAGAGACTGGAAAGGAATCACGAGGCACACAAAAACACAATCAAGGGCAATCAAGTTCATGCAAGGTTCTCTAGCATCCTACCCCACACTTAAATCGGACTGTGTCCTCACAGGACTAAATCTAGATTTCAGAGTGAAGTAGAAGAACCTGGACCGAGATGGTTGGCGTAGGGGATGAGCACGGATCCTCGGAGCAGAGGCAATCTACCAAAGCGAAGCAAAGTGAATCTCCCAACTGCCTGCAAAACAAAAACAAATGAAAGATAAAAAGGAAACCGGGACAAGTGTCCCGGATCCACACAGAAAAAAGTTGGATCGAGATCCGAAAAGAAGAAATAAAAAGAAAGGACAAGGAAACGGACAACACCCGATCATAGCTGGTCAGGGGCGTCGGGGGGTGAAAGGTGTAGGGCGTCGCCGACCCGACGTTGCCACGCCAGCTGTGCCTCATACCGCTCGTCGGAGCGGTACATGTGTTGCTGCATAATAATGCATCTCACCTCCTGAGCGGCGTTGTTAGTGATGCGCCACTCCTAGAGTCGCTCATACAGCTCTCCAACATCCGCGGGATGCGGTCGGTGCTGCGGGTGATATGGATCTGGAATGGGCGGCGGCGACTGGTGTGCATACCCTGCCTGATGATGTGGCGAGGGTGTATGATCATGAAATTTTGGCTCTGACCGGGGCTGCGGCTCATCAGCATCGTCTCGTCCTGGAGAGGAGGGGGTGCCGGCACCTGCGGACTGAGGTCCAACTCGAGGTCGTACTCGACCGCTAAATCTCCACCGACGGTGTACACTCTGCGGCGTGGGATGTCCAGGCCATATTCATGGCTGATACCGAGGGAGATGATGAGCTGACCCACTAAGTTGCCTCCCAGGAGTGAGCTCGGTGGCCTCGGCTTCTGCGTCTTCTGGCGTAGTATGTGTGCAAGCACCCATCCGGGATGAAGAGGATAACACTCCCAGATGGCGCGAAGAAGAGTGAGCTCCTCTCTGCTGATGTGGTGGCGGCTCTTATCTGGTGCAAACAAAAGAGAGCGACGCCAAACCATGTGAATGAATCGATAGAGAGGGTGAGAGAGGGACTTAACTGAGTTATGTTTTGTGGTACGATCGTCGGGCACTCCAGTCATATGGCTCCAGAGCGCGTCGTACACCTCTCCGTCGTCGGAGTCGTTCTCCCAACCGAGGTGATAAACCTCGTAGTGCTCGCGGGCGATCCCGAGATGAGCAGCAAACTCATCATAGGTGAACGACTTGTACACCCCGCCACGGTAGAAGGATACCACCTTCCCACGCTGCCTCCTCTTATGCTCGTCCAACTCAAACGTGGCCCAGAACTCCTGAAGTGCGATGTCCGGGAAGTCAGCAACTAGGGTGGTCAGCTCCAGCAGTCCTGAAGGTAGCAAAGAGTCGAGCACGTTCCGGTGCCAGTCCACGTCATGCTCGAAGAGTGAGTCCATGGACAGTGGGCGCACGTTGGCTCCGGGAATACGTTCGAGCCTTTGGTAGCGCTCGAAGTAGTACTGGGGCAGGCGGGCAACGGTGGCGTGGTACCCGACACGGCCAGGGAAAGCTGGTAGAGGGCCCTGGACGGCTGGTGTGACGAGAGCGGGGGCTCGGGAGCTAGAGCCGGCGTCAAGGCGTGCCTTAGTCCTGCGCTCATGAATGACATTCCTAAATCCAGAAACGAAACCAGATTAATTAACTAAAAACCCACCCCACACTTAGTAGAAAAACTCAATTTCACAAAGAAACGAGGAAAACCGAGTGGGGGTAAGCAAATTAAGTAACCGGTAATCACGATAAATCACAAATCATGCATATGTCTAGCCGGAATGTTCATAACATAATTAGGGATCAGAAGTCAAACCGACATTCAAAAAGCCAACATCATGGCACATTGACCCCTAATCATGGCAACACTAGCACAAAACGGGAAATGACGGCATAATTGTAAACATGGGTGGCAAGCATAGTAATATGAACGTGAATGAATACACATGGCAGCCAAACGAGCATAAACAGTTCATGGTCAAACCGACATTCCTCAAAAGTCAACACCGCAAAGAATCAATCTTTAAGCATATCAACACATGATCGAACGACATTAAAATTCAGCACAATTCTCTCTAAGCATGCTAGATCAGTCCAAAGAGTTCAGCTAACCTAGTTCACACGAAATCAGTCAGCACGCAAATCGAGGTAACCCGAAAAGTCAACCAAAAGTCAACCCGATGAAATTCAGCATTCAACATGTCAAAAGATTTGGAATGAAAAGTTCTACAACTTACCTTGAAACCATGGGTGCTGAAAATGAACGGAGAAAGAGAAATCGGTGAAAAATCGAAAAATTTAGGGTTTGGCTGAATGGGAGCTCTAGAGCTCCGATTCGACTGTTCTACGGCTCAAAATGTTCGGAAAAGGAAGGGGAGAGGTGTGGCGGCGGCTGGTTTTGAAACTTGGGGGAGGTTTTTTTAAAATTTTCGAAATTGTAAAGTGAGGGGAGAGAGGTGTGACCGAGAATTAAAAGGGAAAAATTTGTTGATTTTCACTCAAGTTTTCGGCGAAAATGTGTGCAATTTTTCGCCGAAAACCCAAGGCAAAATGGTCTGCCGGTTTTCAAATACATTTTCGCCAAAAACTTCATAGAGTTTTCGCCGAAAAGTCTAGTTAAAATCGACCAGAAAACACAGTGGGATTTTCAAAGGAGTTTTCGCCGAAAATTGGGACAGTTTTCGCCGAAAATTTTGACATGTACGATTGAAAATATTTTCGCAATCCCGGCAAACTTCAGAAAATCACAATTAAATCCACAAAAATCAGAAAAACCTCAAACAACTTGCGATTGAAACGATGACACACAGACTACACACGAAAAATAAGAAATCATGTAAACTGACACTTTTGGCTCCCCCGAACCGACTCTAAAACACTAAGGTTGACACAAATGAAAAACTGACTCCAGCCGTGGGTTGCCTCCCACGAAGCGCTCTTTTATTAACGTCCTTGAGCTGGACGATACCTGGACGGTATTAGGAGACATCCCAACTCAGGTTCTCCTTAATGCTAGCATCGGAGTTCATGAAGTAGAGCTTCAGGGCATCTCCGTTAAGCATAAATTTCTTCCCGTTAGCATGTAAGAGCTTGGTATGTCCGTCGGGAAGGTGATCAGTGATCTTGAATGGACCAAATAGCTCTGTCGAGGGATCATCCTCTACAAGGAAGATGGTGGAAGGGATGAGAATGATCGGCTTCGCCTTCGTTTTATCCTCCGGCTCTGTATCACCTGGATCGGTGATCGTCGGTATTTCCTTAGGAGATGCTTTTGGCTTCTCCTTCAATACTTGTTCCGGCGCCGGTAGCTCGGAACGAATTGGTGGTGCAGCTGGCTCGGATGAAGGTGGCGGCACAACTGGTCTCCAGACCATTTGAGTCTTCGTTTTCTTCTGATTCCTTCTCCGCGACCTGCCAGGTTCCTTGCTCGGCGGTGAAGAAGAGGCTTTCAGTTCCTTCTTCTTTGGCGGATTCTGAGCAGCAAATTCTGGCTTCTGCCTTGTAATCTGTTCAACACCTGCAACAGTAATCGATCCTTGTCGACCCTTAATGTCAACGAGCCATTCGAGACATTAATGGTAATGCCGGCTGTTGCCATAAACGGTCGGCCTAGGAGAAGAGTGACATCTTCCTCTCGAGTATCCATGACAACAAAGTCAGTCAGAATAGTAAAAGGACCACAACGGACAACCACGTTTTCTATTATTCCCCTAGGTAGTTTAACAGATCTGTCGGCAAACACTAAATGCATGCTAATTGGTTTCAACTCTCCTAGGTTCAATTTCTCAAACAGGCAAGTAGGCATAACATTGATAGAAGCACCTAGATCAATTACACTACGACCAATCTTCACATCATTAATAGTGCAAGGCAAAGTAAAAGCACCGGGATCTCGACACTTAGCTGGGGAAGGTATGGGTGTCGCCTGGCTCTGGATGGCGGAGCATTCTTCCTCGAGGGAGACGGAAGACAACTCTCCCTTCTTCTTGTTCTTCGTAAGATCCTTTGCGATTTTGTCAGCCTCCGGTATCACCTGGGTAGCATCAGTAACTGGTATCTTCATATTTGTGTTCTTCAAGTATCCATACCACTTTCTGTACCAGGTGTCATGATCTTTCTCCTGAGATTGCGCAGCCTTAGGAAATGGAATCCGAGGCTGATATGGAGGAAGAGGTGGCGCAGGTGCTGTCTTTGTCAGGGAAGGCGGGGCAGTCACCTCCTCTTCTTCTTCTCTATCCTCCTCCTCGATCTCTGGCTTGTCAATGGCTATAGCATCAGGAATTATGGCCGGATCAGGAGCTGCAGCCTGCAGGACTAGCTGATTGCTGGTCGCTTCTTGTGGAGATAGCCTTGACCTGCTCCTTCCTGATGGCAGAGTCGTCTTGAGTCGATGATTGATTAAGGAGGGGGCTACTAGTTAGTAGTCTAAACATGTTATTCACCATGCTCTCCACTCTTTGACCTTGAGCTTCATGTTCTTGATTTAAGACGGCTTGAAGCTTGAATTTCTCCTCATAGTTATCGAGCCTTGTCATGATCAGGTCGAGCTTCTGGTCTACCTCGATATCCCTTGTGTTCCTTGATGTAGATCTATGAGGTTGATCTTGATAACTATCGCTCAAGTACTGATTCTGTCTCTGGTTGAATCTGAAGTTGTAAGGAGGACGCTCTTGGAAGCTTCCTTGTTGTTGAGGAGGTTGTCTGAACTGACGATAGTCGGGGTAGCCTCTTTGATTGTTGGTGAAGCCTTGATCAATAAAGTTCACTTCCTCTATAGACCAGTTACCGAAAATCTTCTTCATATGTTTCTGTACTTCGATCTTGATCTGATCTTCACGGCTTGGTCGGCTCTTGGCTGCTCCAAACTGTCTCTCCCAATTCCTGGACTTAGATGCGCAGTTTGCAAAGTGAAGAAGAGCAGCTTCTGGTTCGAGTGCTGTGTAGTCGCCATTAGCTAAGGTGTTGACCCATTCAGCTGTTTCTTCATTCATTCCTCGGGCAAAGATCTCGGCTAGCTGCCACTACAACAGAAGAGTCATTTTGTCGCAGGCTGTCTGTGACAAAAGAACCGGCCTGTGACAAACGTCGTCACAGGCAGAGGGCTTTGTCGCAGGCCGGTCCATGTCTGTGACAAGTTTGTCGCAGGCGGCCTGCGACAAGCGTCTGTCTGTGACAAGTTTGTCGCAGGCCGCCTGCGACAAGCGTCTGTCTGTGACGCGCTTTGTCGCAGGCGGCCTGCGACAAAGCAATGTCTGTGACGCAGTTTGTCACAGGCAGCCTGCGACAAAGCACTGTCTGTGACGGGCTTTGTCGCAGGCCGCCTGCGACAAAGCGCCTATGCCTGCGACAAACGACTGAATGACCACCCTGAAGTTCAGGTCTGCCATTCAGTTCGTTAGTTCTCTCAAACTCTTCTCTCTCTCTCTTTCGACGTCCGACAGCCCAACTCGCCGTCCGATAGCCTACTTTCGCCATCCCGAACCCCCCGTCCGACGTCTTAACCCGCCGTCCGACATCCCAAACCTCTCTCCGCCGACGTCCGACAGCCCACGTCCGCCGTCCCAAGCCCCCTCCCAAGCATCCGTTCCAAAAAGCGAAGCCTCCCTCCGACGACTGAAACCCCTCCGACGTACTGCCGCTTCCACCGACAATCTCTGACATCTCCATGTGAGTATCATCTATTCCGATCAATTTTCCTATTAATCGAGTTCTTGATTTTTCATATGAAACGAGTTTCTGATGGCTTCTTTCCCCCAGATTCATCAAGGTCAGATCATCAGGGTCAGATCATCAAGGCCAGATCGGTTTTCCTATTCGTATGACAGATCGATATTCTAAGGTAAAGATCATCAGTTCGTCATTATCTTGTTCAATTTTTTTTAGCATGATTCTGATTGGTTTCCTTCGTTCATAGATTTCGTGGAGATTTGGTGGTTGTTCATTTTCTGCGGCAGTGCGTCGGGATTGTTTCCGGAATTTCGTTCTTATTTTTTTTTGGTAATTTTCTGTTCTTGTTCATCATATTGCATAACTATTTTTTTTTTGTATTCTAATACGATTATTTTCATTTTTTGTATCAGATTTTGTATTATATTTGGGTTCTCCAGCGTTCATTGGTTGTGTTATAGAGTTCTTGCTTCAATTTCCTGGTACGATTCTTAAGATTACAGTACGTTAATACCAATTCTTAAGATGATGATCATGATAGTGATAAATATGTCAAATCTTAACATAATAATCTTGATTATGAAAAAGTATTGTTAATGATTTAAATTATGCATGTGTAACAGTTTGATGTAACGATTTTGATATAATCTATGAATGTTGTTTGTCGTTATAAATATGTGTAACGGTTTTATGTAACAATTTAATTTATGCATGTGTAACAGTTATGCATATTTTTGGAATTTTATGTGTTCGAAATTAATGAAAAAATATGCATGTAACTTATGTATGAAATTTGTTACAATTTACATACAACTATAAATTCTAAGTGAAATATATGCATGTAAATTATTAGGTAGTAAGTACTCACCTTTTTTATGTATAAGTGAAATATATGCATGTAAATTACCATTTTTTATGTATAAGTGAAATATATGCATGCAAATTATCGTTTTTTATGAATAACTGAAATATGTGCATGTAAATGATTGTTATTATGTATAAGTTAATGTATGCATGTAAATTATTAGGTACAAGTGAAATATATTGATATATATTATTAGGTAGTAACCTATATATTTAACCAAATACTGTATATATTTACAGTATTTGAAAATACAATATTTGAACGAGTTACTGTTATAATTAGGTAAACTTAGCGTAAAGCTAAGTTGAATACAATTTTTATTTTTATTTTTTCATAACTTAACAAATTCAAACTGACACTCATTAGTTCAATATAGATGGATAAGTCTTGGATTCGAAAGCCGCGTCATACTCATGAGTATTACGCTGGCGTTCAACAATTCCTTGACTTTGCAATCTCCAACGCAATTGATGGAGTCAATATACTCTGTCCTTGCCCAAAATGCAACTTTAAGAAGTGGAAGCCACGAGGTGAAGTTAATCAACACTTGCTGGCAAAAGCATTTCCGTCTTCATACGATGTATGGAATTTGCATGGAGAGTTAATCACCGACTTCGGAGCATCAACTTCTATACTTGAGCCAGAAGTAATCATTCATGATCAAGAAGCAACTCCGCCATTACTGGTTGAGGAACAACCAGTACTTGAGCCAGACTTATTCCAGAACATGGTCAATGACGCATTTGAAATACAGAGGTCACATGATAACCCCAACATGCGTCTCGATGATGATGAATTCCCACAAGGAGGCGATGTACCAATGCCAGATTTACCTAGCATGCAACCAGATGATGAGTTCTTCCGCATATTGAAAGATGGTGAAGTGCCATTATATGATGGTTGTACAAGTCATACCAAGTTGTCTTTCATAATTAGCTTATATCACATCAAGTATATGCACAAAATCAGTGATAAAGCAATATCAAAGATACTGGAGTTGCTTCGCAAAGCTTTTCATACCGCCAAAATTCCAACATCTAACTATGAAGTTAAGAAGACAATCAGAAAACTTGGGTTGTCCTACACCAGAATTGATGCATGCAAGAATGACTGCATCTTATATATCGGAGAAGATAGTGAGGCTAAGGAATGCCGAGTGTGTGGGGTGTCTCGATTCAAGGATGTGGGGAAGAATACAGGTGAAAAAAGGCGAAAACCTCAACCCGAGAAGGTATTTCAGTATTTTCCATTAATACCTCGGTTGAAGAGGTTGTACATGTGCCCTTACACAGCAGAAGATATGACTTGGCATGCTACGGAGAACATAGCAGATGATGGTATGGGTAGACATCCTAGAGACGCAGAAGCTTGGAAAAATTTTGATTCCAAGTACCCGGAATTTGCTGTTGATCCACGAAACGTCAGACTTGGGCTTGCAACAGATGGCTTCAATCCATTTGGTACCATGAGCATAAGTCATAGCACTTGGCCGTTTGTGCTAATCCCATACAACACTCCACCGTGGTTGTGTATGAAGCAGACAGGTCTTATATTGTCTGGCATCGTTCCTGGTCCTAAGATGCCTGGAAATGACCTAGACGTCTATTTGCAGCCACTGATTGAGGAGTTAAAAACTTTGTGGGTTGGTGTTCAAGCTTATGACTCGGTGAAGAAAGAATCTTTCACCTTGAGAGCAGCATTGATATGGACTATAAGTGATTATCCTGGCCTTTGCAACTTGTCGGGATGGAATACACACACAGCACTATCGTGTCCGACTTGTATGTATGATGCAGAACCACTTCGGCTAAAAGCTTCTGGGAATAAACCATGTTTCATGAGTAGTAGGAGGTTTTTGCCAATGAATCATCGGTTTCGATCCCAAAAGTCCAAGTTCAATGGGAAAGTGGACAAAAGGAGTCCACCGAAGGTTTCTACTGGGACTGAGGTTTTGGCACAAGTGGCTAATATTAATGTCACATTTGGTAAGACACAACCGAAATAATCGGGACCAGCACCACAGTGGAGGAAAAAAAGTATTTTCTTCAATCTGCCGTACTGGGAATTCAATCTGTTGCGTCATAATCTGGATGTGATGCATATAGAAAAAAATGTTTGTGATAACATTTTGTTCACTTTGCTCAATGACAAGAACAAAAGAAAAGACCATTTGGCTGCAAGACAAGATCTGAAAGAAATGAAGATTCGAAGCCAATTGTGGCCTTTGGATGATGGTAAAACATGTCCTGCTGCCTCATTCACTCTCGATAAAAAGAAAATTGAAATGGTCTTGAAGTCATTGAAGGGAATGTCATTTCCAGATGGGTATGCTAGCAATATCGCAAGGTGCGTGGACCTAAATAATCGGAAGATGCTAGGCCTAAAGAGTCATGACTCGCATATGCTTCTACATGACTTGTTACCTCTTGCGATACGAAATGTGTTGCCCGTCTCAGTTGCAAGGGTCTTGGTTGAACTTGGCTCCTGCTTTAAAGAATTATGTTCTCATGTGGTTAACATACCTGAGCTTGACCAGCTTCAAGATAGATTTGTCATAGCTCTATGTCACATGGAGATGATTTTTCCGCCGTCTTTCTTCACTGTTATGGTACACCTAGTCTTACACCTAGTTGATGAAGTTCGACGGGGAGGACCAGTTCAGTATCGGTGGATGTATCCAATTGAAAGGTATACTCTTACATTCATTGTCTTCCTATGTAATTGAGTATGTTCTTCGAAACTGATACCTACAATAATTCATTATTTAGGTACTTGGGTAAACTAAAAACCCTTTACTCAAGCCCTGGTAATTATTTATTATCATAGTCATAATTTAAAGATAATTTAAATTATGCATGATGTTCACTAATCAATTGTGTTATTATAGGTATTCGGGACCAATGCAGAGTCAGCCTCGACGGCAACTGGAAGTATTACTTCCAGACAGACTCCAGCTCGTGCCCACGATGCAGCCTATGACCAGCTCAGCCAGAAGCTCGCAGACACTGAGACCAAGCTTGCAAACACGCAGACGGAGCTTGCAGCCACTCGGGAGTGGATGGGTCAATTGCAGGACATGGTGCTTACTCTGAAGCAGCAGGTCCAACAGCCATCGTCTGGGTCTGCTCCATCCATGCCTTCTTCTTCCCATGTGCCTCCGGTCGTTCCTGCGGTCCAGCCTCGCGGTCCTGATTTAAGTGTTGATGAGCTTAGTCAGTGGTTTGATGAGAATGCTGGAGATGCATTTTTGGATGCATTGAATGAGGTACTTATAATTACTAGATAATGTTAATTTTTAATTTCTGTGTTTGACAAGTAAATGTTTTTTTTTTGTGTTATTGTAGGCTAATGAAGCTCCTCCTCCTCAAGGCCAACAGTTTGCAGAGTTCCAGGGTTCATGGGGACAGTAGAGACTTGTTGTATTATGTGATTGTACTTTAGTTGTATCGTATTTATCATGTACTATGTTATTGTAGTTTGTATGAGTACTATATTTGTTTGTTAGGATTGTAAGATTGTACTATGTTTTTTGTCATTTCAGTTATTATGACAATTTAATTAGTTTGTTTCTATTTCGTTTAAGGTATTTAGTACGTTGTTCTAGTTCAATCCGGCAGAAAATCAATAATGGCCGAATCTGTGTGGGGTCAGCCCACGAAAAATCCAGCAAAAAGCAATGAAAAAAGCCCGACGAAAAGCCCACTAAATGGCAGGCCCACGATATCAGTCCAGTATGAGGCCCACGAAAAAATGGGCGAGCTGGCCCTGCCGGAGGCCCAAGAAACAAGCAGGTCGGCCCGTCCAGATCCTTTGTCGCAGGCAGTGGTTTGTCACAGGCCGTCTGTGACAAAACTTGTCGCAGGCGCCTGTGACAAACGACTGCATGCGACAAACGTTTGTCACAGGCCGTGTCTGCGACAGGCTGTCTGTGACAAAGTTTGTCGCAGGCAGCCGTTTGTCACAGGCCGTCTGTGACAAACATTTGTCGCAGGCGGCCTGCGACAAACGGCTGCCTGCGACAAACTTTGTCACAGACAGAGCCCGCGACGAATATCTGTTTGTCGCGGCTCATTTTGTCGCAGGCAAAATCGAACTTCGTCGCAGGCGCCGCCTGCGACAAAGTTTGTGCTTTGTCACAGGCCCGCCTGCGACAAAGTTCGATTTCGCCTGTGACAAAATCCCCGTTCTGTTGTAGTGTGCCCCTGTTTGAATCCATGATGAGGGCAGTCAAAGAGAAGCTCTTGGAATTCTTTCCAAGCATCGTATAAGCTTACTCCTTCCTTCTGAGAGAATCTGGCGATGCTATCCTTGTAAAATGTCGTTCTTGAAGGAGGAAAGTATTCCTCTATGAAGTCTTGAGCTAGATTATCCCAGTCGATGTAGTGGCCAGGTGGTTTCCTACTGAGCCATATCTTGGCGGCTCCTCTAAGAGAGAATGGGAAGACTCGTAAGCATAATGTGTTCTTACCAAGGTTCCCACTCTTAAACGTCTCGCACATGGCTAGGAAGTTCGCCAAATGTGTGCATGGATTATCTTGTGGCTTTCCTTCGAATTGAACATCCCTAGAGATCATTTCCAGGAAGGGAACTGTGATCTCATAGTCAGGATCGTCATCGTTGTGCGGCACAACGACGCTAGATCGAAAACTAACCGCACTTGGTTTATAGCAATCCGCCATGGTGCGTTGGGCAGCCATTACGGAAGGAGAAGGTGGCGGTGAATCTGAAGTAGTGGATGAAGCGGATGAAGATGAGGAGCTCTCCTTCAACTCCTCAATCTTAATAGGGGTAGGAGGTGTAGGCGGAATGATTCTGACTTGCTTCTGAGCTCGTGACTGCTTAAATGGAGCAGAATTACCCGGCTTAAACTGAGAATGAGTGATCGAGCGGTTCATAAACCTGTAGAACAGCCTACAAGCAACAAAAGCAAACATAACCGGCGTAAAATCGAAGTGGATGGAAATATGAAAGATGGAAAGTAGAAGAATAAGATGCTAGTTCTTCTTTCGAACAATCAAAAGAAGTCCCCGGCAACGGCGCCAATTTGATGGACTTGCAGAATAGCGGTGCGTCAAATAAAAACGAAGCTAGAAGCTAAGTAGATCGTATTCCACGGGTCTTCTAATGATTGATTACTCAAATATAAAGGCAAATTACTCAGATTTAACACTTTGCGCGTGGTGTGAGTTCCACGACTTCTAATTCTAAGAAAATGCACGAAAATTAAAAAAAATTAAAACTGAAAACAGATTGAAAGATTGGTTGAAAACAAAGATGACAGACAAGCTTAGACTTTGAATCCCCCTTCATTCACCAGAGCATTGGCAATCAACTGATCAGCGAATTTCGATTCTCGTTCAATCAATTCTAAGACACCACCATAACTCCTTACCCTTAGGTTTAAGACTGGCGAACGTTCGCTCTATCCGATCTAGCTACCAAGATTAATTAGCTGCCCGGGTACGGTCGCCTCTCGCAACGACTTAACTTAACTGGTGCAATTACTAACGATTTATGAGTTACTCTTGCAGTGGATTAACCCTAATTGGTTCCTACGAAAGGCACACTCCAATGATTAGGTTAATTGTTCGATTTGATGTTTTAAAGTAAGGCGAGCGTTCGCTTCTATCCTTAGCTTAACAAGAATCTAATCTAGGTGATCAATCCAGACAAGAAACATGAACAATGAAGAACAAATCAAACGTGAAAGAGAAACTGATTGAACTTTGAATCTAATCACCGCCGATCCGTGACCGCTTTAAAGCCCTGGATCAGTTAGGGTTCATCTAGTCTAAGCTCTACGAGTTTAGCTACTCATGTTTTTCACAAAAGAATAAAAGACAAAGATAGAGTTCATCTTGAACAGAGGAAGAACAGAAAAGGATCTGAAAAACCTAATTAAGACGACTCCGGCAGAACTTCGATCTCCGGTAAGCTGCAATCCTAGCTCCGAGTCTCCGAGATGAAAGGGATGGCGTCACGATCTCTTCCTCGCTCTCCGAACTCTAAACTCTGCTCCAGAACTCTTGAGAAACCTTGAAGTATTTGGTATTAGTTGTAAAAAATCAGCTCTGTATGTGTCTTTTTTATTTAGGGCCGCCGGTTAAGTATTTATACTTAACCCTAATACTGCCGGTTTTGCCTGGAATTTTCGGCAAAAAATATGGTGGAATTTTCGGCGAAAATCTCTTCGTAAATGGGTTGATCGCCGGCTGTTTTCTCCTGTGTTTTTCGGGCGCTGGGTTCTCGATGAAAACTTGGAGTTTTCGCCGAAAACTCTCCTTGATTGACATCAGCCGATTTGTTCTTGAGTTTTCGCCAAAAACTTCAAGGGATTTTCGGCGAAAACTTCAGTGTAAATGGAGCAGGAATTGGTTCAACTTGATAGACTCCTTGGATCGATTCCGGTGCGATTCCTCGAGGTTCCAACATCTTAGACACGTCCTTGGCTACTTTATTTGACGGCAAAAACCTGTGCTAACATTAAAACACTAGAAAATCATCAAATAGACCCGAAACTGGCCAAAGTAACACAAATGGCACGAAATAGAGTAGTTGAGTGAATATTCGCTATTCTACCCTAAAAACCATGTCTTAAGCAAGGAAATGTCGCTTAAATGAGGCTGATAATCACGTCAAATCGAGTGTCATTAGTACCCCCTTCGCTCCTCTTGGTACCCTCTTTTTTCTGTCGATCTCTTAGCTCGTCGCCACCTGGATTGCTTATCCACTTGCTTACTTTCCTACTTCTCTCCCTTGACCGCCTTTTCTGCTACAAGCTCTGCCAGCTGCTCCTCTATTAGAATGATTTTATGTACTCTTGCCTCAAGTCTGACAGCAATGTTGGCGATGTGTTTACCAGTGATTCGTGCAACCTGTTGTTGTGAGTCGCTTGAAACAAACTTGCTGCAGCGATTTCATGATCCACATTCCTAATAGATTGGACTACTTCTGTCCATTTGTCAAAGAACTCCTTAAGCGATTCATTCACGCCCTGTCTTAAATTCACTAAAACTTGCAATGAAACCGTCCTGCTTCTTTTACTCTCATACTTTTGTGAGAAGATCATAGCGAATCCTTCCCACGAAGTGATGATACCCTAATGAAGTTTCATGTACCATTCCCTCACTCTTCCTCCCAACGTTGCTGGAAAAGCTCTGCAGTATACTGCGTCACTTGCTTGTTGCATATGCATGGCGATTTGAAATGTTTGGAGGTGATCGTCTGGAACGGTTTTTCCCTGGTACTTGTCCATGTTTAGCGGCACAAGTCCCACTGGTAGCTGTTTAATGAAGATTGCTCTGGCGAGCGGCTAGCTGGGTGGTGCCAACTTGTACTACAGGGCGAAACTGCTAAATAATCTCATTAGTAGTCGCCTGAGGCGGCGGCCTGTTTTCTGGTACTAGAGGAGGGGCCCTTCCTGCTGGGCCATCACAGTTCTTAGAAACTGAGTCAATTCTAGGTTTTGTTGCTCCAGGGCCCGAAATCGTTGTTCGAGCATGTGGTATGCCTCTGCCTCCTGGTCTGACTGCCTTTCTCTTCGATCCTGAATTTGGAACTCTAAGTCTAGATCGTTTTCTAGGTTCTTTGTGACCCCAGGGATCGCCTGGATGTTAGGGGTCACATTCTTGAGTGGTGTTACTCCGTCACCTTCACCCCCAGGGTGTGTGGATGCTTCCCCTCAATCCATTCACCTTTATTAGAATAAGAGTCACCTGCTTCTTTCCCTATCTGGTGCGCCAATTGTTCTAGACAAGTTGCTTGGCCCAATAGAATGTAGGAAGCCCAGTCGCCTGGCCTTTAGTGGTGGGTGGTACCTTGTATGAAATGGGGAAAGTAGCAGTGAGTTCAAGGGGTAACTGGGCGATTGTAAGAATTAGAGGTAGGTGACCAGAATAACGTGTCGTGAAGTTTTGGTCTGCTAGGTAAGAGAGTGTCCCCCTTTTGCAGTGGAGTCAAAGCTGTATTTATAGCTCTGACCCTCTTTCTTGATCGCCAAGGCTCGATCCCAGCAGCTCATGGTGCCTGTCCTAGGATGTCGACACGTGTCTGTGCGCCTTTGAAACCCTAGGGCCCATTGCGTTGGGCCGACGCTTTGGTCGCCTGCCATCCTGGGCTAGGTCAACGAATTGCCTGGATCATTGATTGTCTTCTAGTGGATTTATCTGTGGGCTGTTTTGAAACCCATGATCGTCGGGATTGGGGCCTATCAAAGACAATTAATCACGTACTATTTTTGCCTACCTAGCAGTTATATAATAAAAAACCGTAAATAGAATTGGATCAATCATATTATTGATATATAAATATTAAATATTAAATAAGTGTTCTATTTTTTTAACAGTAAAATAATCAAGTCTTATTAATGCTATTATATTTGCTAATTATATTGTTTATAATTGCTAATTAGGGTGTTTAAGTGCCATGAGTTATCTCTATTTTTGTTGATTTGGTTGACCTTGATTCTTATTATTTAACACAAAACTTCTCAACAAAAACTAAATGTCATTCACCCTTTAACAACATTTGTCTATATTATGCATCTAGATCATTCGAGGAAGATGGCTCCTTACACATCTTGCTCAGTTTTACTGGGGTTTGTTTGCGTAATTGAATTCTATGTGAGGACCCGTTTCATGAATATTTAGTCAATAATAGTATAATGCATTTTTAATGGGTTATTAATGTGCATGATCGAGAAAGTTGACAAAACGTGTTTGTAAATTAATAAGGATACATCAGGTTAGTATCCTTGTTTGATTGTTAGATAGCTTGATTGCATGTTTCACTCGTAGCTTTCTACTCGTAGGGTTGAGAATGGATGACTTGGAGCTTTGACATGGCCCTCCGATGGAAAGGTATTAGTGGAATGCTTGTATGATGGAATTCAGTGGGGTTATGAATGATTAAAGTTATGTTTATGCATTTTGCAGTTGAGTTCTTGCTCTTGACCTTGTGGAGATGTGGTTGATGGTGTTGATCGTGTGTTTGACCCATTTTGACCTCTCTTTCTAGTTGATTTTGATGCTCCAATACTTGATTTGCATCTTAGTATCCTAGTTTGATTGTTATATAGCTTGATTACGTGTTACATTAGAGAGAGACGTGTTTCAAACCCATTTCAGGTGTATTTTTACTAGGGCATTTTGTCGAACACTTGGCGTGCGAGAGCGAATTGGTTGATCTGATCGAAATATCACTTGACGTTCTCTCAAGCATGGCTATAGGGACTCATAGGAGGCCTTAAATCGTGTTTGTCGACTTTACTATGGATGATTAGAGATACTAAGCCTAGTTCTAAGATTTCGTTACCCTATTTTCTTGTTTACTTGCCTAGAACCCTAAGATGATCCTAACCTACTCTTGCTTCCCCTTGAACCTTCTTCCTTTGATCTTAGGTTTCTTGTTTGAGTCCATTTACTCAAGTTCCAATCCTTTCCCGCTCTTTGAACCTTAGTTGACATTGTTTGACTTAGGTTGACTTTATGATTTTGATGCGCTTAGTGTTTGATTCATCTTTACTTCTTGTGGAACATACACCACAACCTACCATGATTAGCCCTCTATCCTATTGAATACCATCTCTTTAAAGGACCCCTGGAAAAACACGACCCTAACTTGTTAGGTTATCTTTGAAACTCGAATCTCTTAACTAGGATTTGGAGGTGACCCATCATCATTCATACAAAAACCTATTTAGATTTTCATTTAATCCAAATAACACAAAGACTTTCGCTCGACATGGCCATGGAAGAGAAAAAAATTAAAATGAAGGACATGGTCATGATGCTGCCATCTCTCTTAAAAAGAATACCCTGTCATGCTCTCTCAATCCCAACCACTAATCAATCATGAAGACCTCTGAACTTTCACTCTCCAAATTTTCAACTACATAAAAAAAATATTTAATGTTTGATTTAGTGCATTTTTTAATCCTAATTCCGCTCATGTTTATATATAATGTAATCCAAATATGATTTAATTTTTAAATTTCACTCAAATATTTCAATGACTTTATACTTAATATCTCATGGTCCTTAAGATTTAGATAAAAGTTTCAACAAGATTTAGTAAAGAATATGAGAAAAATAGCTTATGGATTAGTTTGAGATAAATGCGGTGGAGCTTTGACGGAGGAGAATAAGTCATTAATTAATTGATAGATCACAATTTAATTTGTGGTATTAAATTAGAACAATACCAATTAAAAATAGATAAGAATTACATAATAAACTTTCATTTATCTATAAATATGAAAATATCGTCTTTTTTCTTGTTACACCGTCTATAATAGTTAAAGCTATTATGTCCCCTTTCTTCCCATGTTATCCTAAAACATTATGCGTTCAGACTTGGCCAATTATTTGGTTTGATATTATATCTAATCTTTTAAATTCAATCATAAATGAATGTGAATTAGATTGCAGAATGAGGTAAGCATAATTTATGTTTTCTAGCTTTCACATTGTTTGACATTTTAATGTGGGTTTGTTGTTACCCACAAAAACTGGATTCGTCATATTAATATTTATATACGATTGTTAGGAGATGGAATGGAAGGCTTCGAAAAGAAACAATTATTCATCGACTTATGATTAAATTTCATATCAATTTGGTATAATTTTCTCTTACTTCAATGAATAGTATTTACAAATTAGGTTACTTATATTTGCTAACTATATTGTTTATAATTGCTAATTAGAGTATTTTTTATGAATTAATTAGGGTGTTTAAGTACCATGAGTTATCTCTATTTTTGTTAATTTGGTTGACCTTGATTCTTATTATTTAATACAAAACTTTTCAAACAAATACTAAATGTCATTCACCCTTTAACAACATTTGTCTTATATTATGCATCTAGCTCATTCGAGGAAGATGAATCCTTGCTTATTTTTACTAGGATTTGTTTGCGTAATTGAATTCTATGTGAGGACCCGTTTCATGAATATTTAGTCAATAATAGTATAATGTGTCTTTAATAGGTTATTAATGTGCATGATCGAGAAAGTTAAGAAAATGTGTTTGTAAATTAATAAGGATATTTTAGGTTTATAAATAAAAATGGTCTTCTCCCCAATCATATAACTCCATGATCAATAGATTTCAACCTATGAGTTTTAAGAAACAAAAAAACATTCAAACCTATCATATTAAGAATTATTGTTTGACGTGGAGCGAAACCTAAGATTAAATTATATTTCATTGAAATTTATTTAATTATTTGATCATCTTAACAAAAGTATTTGACAATCAGATTTGAAAGTAATGTTAAAAGGGCAAAGGAATTACTAAGGAGTTTTCATCGTTGTGCGGGGTAGACGCAATGTGCACCATCAATGACAACCCGTACGGCAAGGAGCCCGTAGTGTAGTGGCCAATATAGCCATGTTAGATGATGAAGAGGTACGCGAAGATCTTTTTGGTTGAGCAGTTGATGTAGGGGACACACATGGAGAACCATTTGATCAACAACAGAAAAAATATGGATGGTGCATCATGCATCTCTAATTCTGGTTTTTGTTAATCATTTGTTTAAAAAAAATTAATTATATACATGTGTTATTGTGACTTGGGTAGTAAGAAAAGTTATAAATTAGTTTAGGTTATTAATTACACATCATCAACACTAAAATTAGTGGTGAATTTTGTTTTATAAAAAACAATATATAAGCATTTTTGATAAAAATGCATTGCCACCACATCAGCCTTTGGCCTCCTCTCCTTAAGTTTAGATTTCTCACTCCTCTCACTCTCTTTCTTTCCACGCATAAAAAACTACTATTTCACCAAATTTAATTTTATTTAATTTTTCAAACTCTCTTTCCACTAATTATTCCCTTTTAATTAGTTTTATTTTCATAACATTTTATGTGCTACTCCAAACATATTATTTTCTTCACAAATATTGTTTGTTTTAATTTTTCGGATCCAACGACACCAATATTAATATATTTTATCAAATGATGAACCTAATATTAAAGACTAGGTGCAGGATAATCAAACCGCATATTAAGCATTACTTGCACCTACACATTACACCACAAAATTTTCAAGCATATTCTATCATATTATTCACTTATAATATAAACAAGCCTATTGTTTTGTTTATTCAAAACCTTAATCATTATAAAATATATATATATAAAGACATCTTAAATCAATCTAATATATGGTTCAAGTGACACAATAAGAAATCATAAAGGCTAAAATTGTTCAACTCTCATCCATACTTTGATTAACTTAAAATATAGAATACATTAAAATTTTCCAAGCACTTTCACTCATATAGCTCATTGACAACGTTAATGGAACGAATACATAATTCATTCAAAATCTTAAATTGTTATACACAATTAAATACATCATAAATTAGTATAAATATAATTAAAATAACATAGTAAATGATACTGAAATAATTTTAATTTGGTTGTCATATATAATTAAAATACTTGATATTTAGATATATAAATCTTTTTTTTTTAGAATATCTAGACCATTTTGCAAGTCATTTACTATTAAGTATTAACAAATTCAAAGTATTGATCGAGTTCAGTGAGTTTGAATTTGACATATTCATTACCTAAATATATCCATAGGCGTTTTCGTCTATGCCCTAGGAGAAATCGCCTAGGGCCTGGGCGGATATACCTAGATTTGTTCATACTTTTAGAAGGTATTTATTTAGGTACATAGTTTGATTTTTTTATTTATTATGGTGAAAACTCTCATATAACATTATCTTTATTTTCATATTTCTTCTAAGTTTAAACGGGCCAGTTGAGGTTTCATTCCTCACAAATGATTTTATTTGGACAGTGTTGCTTATTTTAATATCGACTATATTTGTTTATAAATGTTTCGAGAGAGTTTCAATTTCGTGTTCCGTTTGTCTTGAACTTAATTTTGTTGGTAAATTATTTCAATTCACACTGATTTAGTGGACTTCACTCATTCAAAAAAATTGTTTGAAAAACAGTATAATTGTTTATGTATTTTCTCCTTTGCAATGATCATAATGGACCTATATAAAATGTTAAACTTTTAGCAACTACAAGACTCAATCCCACAACCTCAAGGATAAAAACAAGCTAATTTATAAGCTAAGTCAGACAAGCTAATTTATATTTATATAAAAATATTAAAGCACATTGCTTCTGGACATTTTATTGCACAAAATGAAGTATATTTCACCCTTAATGATTTTGCACATTCATTTATTTTATGATAACCAACAGTTTATTATAGAATGGAAGTGACAAACTGAATAGAGAGTAGAGTGAATGAAAATATGGCAATAATTTATTCATATAGTTTATTGTGAGATGATGACACTTTTGTTTAAATCGAGTTCTATGTTGATATTTTAAAATGAGATAATTTATTTCTTAGCCACATATTATCTCTTGCATCATATATTCGAACACTTTACTTATCACTCTACGAATGTATATACAAGACTAATATGTTTACACACGCTATGATAATGATGGGAATGAGACATAAAATTGATTTTGATTGAATCATGATATTTTATAGAATAATTAAAGTATTATATTAGATAATTTATTTGCTCAAATGAATTTGTTAAAGTGTAAAGAAGAGGAGAAAGGCTGAGTGGTCAGTGGGACTCGAAGAGAGGAATGGTCAGCGAACTGGCAGGGAAGTTAATGCCGTTAACAAACGACGTCGCATTTCCTGTCATTGTTTGTTAAGGGATCTACTACCATTAGGACACCCCTTAATGTCCTCATATAAGGATACCCCTTATAACCGTAGGATTAAAAATAAGATCTAATGAACTGGATTAAAATGGACAAAATAGTGATTTGGAACTGGTATATCTAGTAAATAATATTAGGGTTTCCACAAACCCTAATATTTTACAACCAACCGCTACCAAAACCATCCTCTGGAACTAGCACCTCGCAGCCGCCGCGCACCGTCTCCGGCATCGTCGCCGCCGCCACACGTAGTCTCCAACCTTGCCGTCGCACGTCGTCACTAGCCTCACTACCTCATGTGATCTCCAACCCTGCAGTTGCCATCTCCATCCCCGCCGTAGCATGTTGTTTCCAAGCCTGCCGCCGTCGCAAATGAGAAACTTCGGAACTAAGAAGGCTCCACTTCTCCATCCGAGTTTGAAGATCTCGTGTCTATTTCAAGGTATGGGCTTGTCGGCAAGTAATGGCGTGGAAGAACATGGTGCTAGTAATCACTATTTGTTTGGTCAGAACCATTTGCAACAAAATGCATATTTTAATTTTTAATATGCCGACTGTACCTAATGTAAGTGGTTTTTGCACTTTGCCTCTTAAAAGTTGTATTTATTGATGAACACAGTATGCTTCTTCCCTATATTCCACACTCACCTTTGGAAATCATATTTGCTAAAGGTTTATTTCATTGTTGGAGTTGATGGGCCTAAACGAGTACGGTTGGAAGAGATGAGGGAAAAACATTCGCTCCAAGATCGAGTTGAGATGTTGGGTGTTGTTCTACACACTTGTCTACGGTGTGTGTTCCTTAGCCAAATTTGGGTGTTGTTCTACACACTTGTCCTCGTCACAGGAGATGGAGCCACCAACAAGATCGAGGAGATATCAAACTCTTCTTCTCGGTGTGTTCCGGTTTTCTAATTAGGAACATGGTGTTGTTCTGATTTTTTAATTAGGAACATGGTTTTGTTGTTGTTAGATAACAGTGTTCCGATTTTTCATTAGGGATTAATATGATGTTTCTGTTTTTGAGTTTTCGAACAAATTATTGAGATTGATTTGGTTTGGGTTATGTTTCGATTTCCTAATCAGGAGAAGTTCTTCATCTTCATCTTGTTCTTGTTAGTTATATAACAGTGTTCTGATTTCCCTAATGTTAATATGATGTTCCGAAATAATAAAAGGGGAACTGTTCCAAAACAATAAAAGAGGAACTGTTCCGAAACAATAAAATAGAAACTGTTCCGGAATAATAAAAGAGGAACTATTCCGAAACAATTTCCATAAAAAAAGTGTCGTTATAATCTTTATAACATCACAACGATAAATTGATAACTAGTAAACAATTTTCAAAAATAAAAAGTGGGAGTAAAGTTTGGGAAGAAATCGTAGGATATTGTTGAATTACTTCTGAATAAATATTAGGGAAAATGATTAAAAATTGGAAATTGTGATCATAAAATATGAAATTAATTAGTTACTAAAAAAATGGAGCAGAAAAGGAATTTTTTTAAATAAATAAAATTTAATTGCACTTCAAAAATCTGCATGATAAATGAAAATTTGAAATTAATGTAATAATTATCATTATGGAAAAAAATTAGAATTAAAAACCTGCAATATCTTAAAAAATGAAATTACCTTTATATCCATTTAATATTGACCTTAGGATTTCTAAGATTTAATCATATGGGTCTAAGAGGTGTCCTCATATGAGGACACTAATGGGTGTCCTAACGGTAGGAATTCCCGTTTGTTAACGGTCGTTACAATTATATTTATGATTTCCCACTTTTCCTTTTTCCTTTCTTCTTTCTTTTCCCTCTTTGTATAAATACATAGCGGTACTTATCTTGCTGAATTAATAAACAAGTACACAACATTCCCACACAATTCTCATGGTATCAGAGTCTCTAATTCTCTGAACTTTCTAGATCTCAATTTCCTTTCCTCGCTCCAATGGCGTCCACCGTTTCAAGCACAGTTTCCAGCTCCATTGCATCGTTTTCATCCTCTTCGACCTTCACCGATCATTACTCCAATCCTCTCTATCTTTCACCCGACGACAATCTCTTTGTTCCGATCGTTAGCATGAAACTAACTAACGAGAACTAATCGATGCAATTTTGTTGTGCTTAGCTGGATTCTGAACTCCATCTCAGATGATATCGCTCAGAGTCTTATGTCATATGACAAAGCTCATCTTGCTTGGAAGGACTTAAAACAGAGGTTCATGCAATGTGATGCTATTCGTATTGCAGACCTCCAAGCTCGAATAGCCTCCTGCGATCAAGGTGAAGCTACTGTTACTCAATACTTCACAAATCTGAAAGTTCTTTGGGAAGAGTTTTTGCAATATCGACATGTACCTGTTTGTGACTGTTGTAACATCTCAACCTTTTCTGACAAGATATTGTCCGTTTTGGGCCCAGCCCTCACAGATTTTTTTTTTGGCGTTGGTGGGATTCAAACTCATGACCTCTTCCTCTCAAGATCAAACCCTCACCACTACGTCCCAAAACGCGTCATGTCAGTTAAGGTTGAACTATTCCACATAGCCCATGGATCTCCCCCGTGCTTTGTCAATGTGGGATTTTCCTAGGATGTCACATACACCCCCCTCAGGGACTCAACGCCCTCGTTGAGGTTTTCCCCACCATCGTTCAAGAGGGATGGGGAGAGGCTCTGATACCACTTGTAACATCCCAACCTTTTCTGATAAGATATTGTCTGCTTTGGGCCAAGCCCTCACGGATTTTTTTTGGGCGTTGGTGGGATTCGAACTCATGACCTCCTCCTCTCAAGATCAAACCTCCACCACTACGCCCCAAAACGCGTCATGTCAGTTAAGGTTGAACTATTCCACATAGCCCATGGATCTCCCTCGTGCTTTGTCGATGTGGGATTTGCCTAGTATGTCACATACACCCCCCTCAGGGACTCAACATCCACGTTGAGGTTTTCCCCACCATCGTTCAAGAGGGACAGGGAGAGGCTCTGATACCACTTGTAACATCCCAACCTTTTCTGACAAGATATTGTCCGCTTTGGGCCCATCCCTCACGGATTTGTTTTTGGGGCGTTAGTGGGATTCGAACCCATGACCTCCTTCTCTCAAGATCAACTCCCCACCACTACACCCGAAAATGCTTCATGTCAGTTAAGGTTGAATTATTCCACATAGCCCATGGATCTCCCCCGTGCTTTGTCGATGTGGGATTTGCCTAGGATGTCACAACTGTGATCCTAGACGCCTTGAAAAATGTTATGTTATTGCTCGAGTGTTGCTTTATCAAGAGCAGGATTATGTGATTCATTTTATTCGTGGCCTAAATGACTCATTTGATGTGGTTAGATCTCAATTGCTCTTGATGGATCCACTGCCTGATATTAATACTGTGTTCAAGTGTGTTGTACAAGTTGAGAGACAAATGAGAGGATCAGTTGTTCGATCAGTCGACTCAGTTGCTTTTGCCACTAATTTCCAGAATAGAGGAAAGGAACCAAATGTTAAGGGATTGTTTTGTCGCTACTGTAAGAAAGAAAATCACACTATTGATGATTGCTATCGTTTGAAGAATAAGAAAGCCAATGAGGCTTCTGGCAGTGGTTCTAGGTCTGGTTTTGTTGGTGCAGTTTATGGTGATTTAGTTGCTGCAGAACCTGGCTCTGCACCTGTAGAACGCTCAGTTATGGCCAATATGTCTCTTACCTCTAATGATATTGCTCGTCTTAAATTTCTCCTTCAGCAATCTGTGTCGACTGCTTCCACTGTGGCTGAGACCTATGCCAATATGATAACTAGTAACATACCTTCCACATCCACTTCCTCACCTACTAGTATATATTCTCTCTCCAGTTTTCCATCTAACCTAGACTTGAAACATTATTCGATAGTTGATACAAGAGTTAGCTCTCACATTACTTGCCATCCTAAATTATTTATCTCATCTCATTCTCTTGAAAATATTTTTGTAACCCTGCCTACTAGTCTTCATGTTAGTGCCACTCACTGTGGTTCTATGTCTCTTCCTTGTGGTTTGGTGCTTCATGATGTCTTATTTGTTCCAAGTTTATCTTTCAACCTTTTATCTGTAAGCCAACTCACTGTGAATTCAAATATTTCTGTCACTTTTTCTGCCTCTCAGTGTCTCATTCAGGACCCTCAATCAATGGTGATGATTGGTTCAGCGTTCATAAATAGAGGTCTCTATGTACTTTCTCCTTCTCCTTGTTAAACTTCTCCTTCATGTTTGTCTGTCAGTTTACCTCATTCTATTGCTGCAGCCTTCACTCTTAATCTGGAGTCTCACAATCTGGATATTTGGCATTGTCGGTTGGGTCATCCGTCTCTCCCTAGGATGCAGCTAGTTCACAAGCTTGATCCTAATGTCGTTTTACCAGTTTTACACCATTGTAGTACTTGTCATCTTACCAAACAGAAAACTCTTCCTTTCCAAAGAAGCACTTCTAGAGCTTCTTTTTCCTTTGACCTAGTTCACATGGACATTTGGGGGCCATTTAACACTCCTTCATATGATGGTTTTACATACTTCTTGACTGTTTTAGATGATTTCAGTCATTGTGTTTGGGTTTTCCTCATGAATAATAAAGGTGAAACTCGATCCTTAGTCCAATATTTTTGCTCCATGGTTCAAACTCAGTTCTGTTCCAGGGTCAAATCATAAGGTCTGATCATGGTCAAGAATTTCGAATGGATTCTTTCTTTGCTCTTCATAGCATACAGCACCAAACCAGTTGTGTTTCTATAGCCCAACAAATGGTAGAGTCGAACGTAAGCATCAGCACTTATTGGCTGTTGCCCGTTCCCTAAGATTTCAATCAGGTTTGCCTCTCAGGTTCTTAGGGCATGTGTTCTCCAAGCTTGTTATCTGATTAACCGACTTCCTACACCAGTTTTATAAAACAAATCTCCATTTGAGGTCCTATACAACAAACTGTCTTCATACACTAATCTTCGTGTCTTTGGTTGTTTGGCATATGCCAGTACCTTGTCTCATAATCGAACAAAATTCAGCCCTAGAGCCACACCTTGTGTGTTCATAGGATACCGGTCAGGCATTAAGGGTTACAAGCTTCTTGATTTAAACACTCACGAGATCATTTTCTCTAGAAATGTTGTGTTCCATGAAACTATTCTTCTTTTCAAACATTGTGAACATGTAGATGATATTCTTCATGATCAATCTCACCATTCTATACCTTTACCTACATTAGACACCTTAGCACCAAATGAAGACAATGCTGAAAACTTTACAGATGAGTTATCTCCTGAGATTCCTAGTCCAGAAAACTCTAACGATTCTCATGATACAAAACATGTGCCTAACCTCAGAAGATCCTCTAGGGTATCCAAGCCACCTAGCTATCTCCAAGATTACCATTGTGCCTTATTAACTACAGGACATTCATCTCATAATGTCTCTTGGTTTCCCTTACATGACTACCTTTCATATAATAACCTATCCCCTTCTTACAAACATTTTGCTCTCTCTATAACCTTAGAACCTGAGCCACAAACCTATTTGGAAGCAGTCAAATCAGAGAACTGGAGACAAGCAATGGTAAAAGAAATTAAAGCATTAGAGTCGAATAGGACATGGGTCCTAATTGAGCTGCCTGCAAGCAAACGAGCTATAGGTTGTAAGTGGGTGTACAGGGTGAAATTCAAACCAGATGGTTCAGTGGATAGATACAAGGCCAGATTAGTTGCCAAGGGATATACACAGGTCTATGGAATTGATTTCACGGACACTTTTTCCCCTATAGCTAAGATCAATTCAGTTAAGACTTTGCTTGCAGTTGCAGCAGCAAAGAACTGGCACTTACATCAGATGGATGTAAGTAATGCCTTCTTACATGGTGACCTGGAAGAGGAGGTGTTTATGCAATTAACTCCCGGAATTGAGGCTGAATGTAATGGAAGGAAAGTTTGTAAGTTGCTTAAGTCATTGTATGGACTGAAATAGGCTAGCAGAAGATGGTTTATAAAGCTTACAAATGCATTGAAGAGTGAAGGGTTTAAGCAACCAGTTTCAGATAATTCCTCATTTGTTTATAATACTGGCCAAGCTATGGTAGTATTACTGGTGTACGTTGATGATATAATTTTGGCAGGAAGTGATGAGATTCTTATCAGTGAGGTTAAGCACCGGCTGCACAAGCATTTCAAAATCAAAGATCTAGGAAAACTCAAGTATTTCCTCGGGTAAGAGGTTGCAAGAAATGAAGAAGGGATTAATGTTTGCCAAAGGAAATACTGCCTAGAACTCATTGAAGAATCATGACTTTTACATAAGAAAGCCTCCAAGACACCATTTTATTACAAAAGAAAGGTTACAAGCAGAAGCAGGAGAGCCTCTTTCTGATATTTCGTTATACAGACAGCTTGTAGGAAAGCTTCATTATCTCACAATTACTAGACCTGACATATGTTATGCTGTTGAGCAGTTGGCTCAGTTCCAAGCTAAGCCAACGAATTTACACTTAGAAGTAGCCTATAAAGTGGTCAGGTACTTGAAGCAAGCTCCTGGCTAGGGATTATTCTTCGCTGCAAATAATCCTTTGAAGATGGTTGGATATAGTGATTCAGATTGGGCTAGTTATCCTAATACAAGAAGATCTACATCTGGATACTGCATTTTCCTTGGCACATCTCTAGTTTCATGGAAAACTAAGAAACAAAGTATAGTTTCTAGATCTTCTTCTGAGGCAGAATACAGGTCCTTGGCACAACTTTGCTGTGAAGTGCAGTGGTTGAAGACATTGCTTTTAGACTTGGGAATTGAACACATCGATCCAGTTCATTTGTATTGTGACAACCAGTCTGTAATTCACAGAGCCAAGAATCATGTGTTTCATGAACGAACTAAGCATATAGAGATTGACTGCCATGTTGTTAGAGAACGTCTGCAGTCTGGTCTTATTACATTGAGCTATGTGCCTACTGAGGTTCAGCTTGCAGACTTGTTTACCAAAGGTTTGCAGCTCCTAGACTCCATCTGTTGCTATCCAAGCTGGGGATTATGGATATTTACTCCCCAGCTTGTGGGGGGCTATTAAAGTGTAAAGAAGAGGAGAAAGGCTGAGTGGTCAGTGGGACTCGAAGAGAAGAATGGTCAGCGAATCGACTGGGAAGTTAATGTCGTTAGCAAATGACGTCGCATTTCCTGTCACTATTTCTTAACGGTCGTTACAATTATATTTATGATTTCCCGCTTTTTTTTTTCCTTTCTTTTCCCTCTTTGTATAAATACATAGCTGTACTTATCTTACTGAGTTAATAAACAAGTACACAACATTCCCACACAATTCTCAGAATTCTTGAAAGATATTCAAACTAACTGCGAGTCATTGATTATTTAAAAAATTAAAGCACATTATTTATATATGTTGAAGCCATTAAGTTATTATCTAAAAGAAGTATTTGTTAGTTAATATATCCATTGAGCTAGAGAAAATTAGAGAGATAAGGTTGTTCCTTAATAAGAGCAATGATCAGTGAATTCATAAGTGTGTGAATAGTATGAGTCATGAGATCGTGAGTAAATTACGTTTCAAGTCATTTACTATTAACAAATCCAGAGTATTGGTTGAGTTGAGTTAGTTTAAATTGGGCATATTATCAAACCTAGATATATGCATATATCAAAATCATAATTTTCATATTTTTCTATATATGTTTTAACGGGCCAATTGATGTTTCATTTCTAAAAAAAATTGACCAGTGTTTTTTTTCTTGACTTTATTTGTTTGCAAATATTTCGAGGGAATTGCAATATAAATTTTTTTTTGTCTTGAACTTACTTTTGTTGGTAAATCGAATTTTTGAAGTCATATTGGTTTATAAGACATCACTCATTTAGAAAGTTTATTAAGAGAAGTATAGATAAAAAAATTGAGTTGCATAAATTAAATAAATTATGAATATTTAAGAAAAGTATTTGTCCATTAATACCTATTAATCTAGAAAAAACTGGATAAATAAGATTGTACTTTGGTAAGAACAATGGCCAATGAGGTCACAAGTGTGTAATTGTATGAGTCATGGGATTGTAAGTAAAGAGGCTAACAAGTCATTTACTATTAACAAATTCAGAGTATTAATCGGGTTGAGTCAGATTGAATTGGGCATATTCATCAAACCTAAATATATTCATATAACATGATCCTCATTTCCATATTCTTCTAAGTTTTAATGGGCCAATTAAGATTTCATTCCTAAAAATATATTTTTTTTTACAGTTTTTCTTTTTTTAGTCTCAGTTTATTTGTTTGCAAATGTTTAGAGAGAGTTGCAATCGTTTTCTGTTTGTCTTGAACTTACTTTTGTTGGTAAATCAAATATTTTGTTACAAAATTTTTGAAGTCATATTAGTTTAGAAGACATCACTCATTTGATAAGATTATTTAAGAGAAGTATAAATTAAAAACAAATTTGAGTTGCATAAATTAAAAAAATTATGAATATTGAAGAGAAGTATTTGTCAATTAATACATCCATTGAGCTAGAGAAAATTGGAGAAATAAGATTGTACCTTAATAAGAGCAATGACCAGTGAGGTCACAAGTGTGTAATAGTATGAGTCATGGGACCATATGTAAAGCGGGTTACAAGTCATTTATTATTAACAAATTCAGAGTATTGATCGGGCTGACATTGAATTGAGCATATTCATCAAACCTATATAAGTAAAGCGGGTTCTAAGTTACGATGGGCCATTTGAGGTTTTATTCCTCAAAATGATTTTTTCAATCTCAATTTTATTTGTTTGCAAATGTTTTGATAGAGTTTTGATTTTGTTTTCTGGTTGTCTTAAACTTACTTTTGTTGATAAATCATAGTTTTGTTACAAATTTTTTGAATTCATATTGATTTAGAAGATATCACTTATTTGAAAAGTTTATTTGAACAAAAAGTACAATCGTTTATTTTTTTTTCTCCATTGCAATGATCATAAGTGGACCTATTTCATTTTAATATGTAATTTGAACTTAATTAATTTTTAAAATATTCTAAAATTAATCATGATACTTAATTTGAATATTATGTGTATTTTGGTACTATATAAACAATTATCTAGTTATGATATATTTTCTACTTTAAAATAGTTAAGTTCTCAATTAAGTCACATGTTAATTATTTTGACCTATTAAGGTTAATCCTTTCACTCAAAATTTTAGTTGGTTTATAAATTTCTAAACATAATCTTAAATGTATCATTATAGAACAAGATCATCCCTCATTTACTAATTATACTAAATAAACAATGGACATATCACAGATCGGCCAACGGGCCGAAAAAATTGCTAGTATTAATAACATAAATTTTATAAAATGTGAAATTTCAAAATCTTACTTCAAAATTATAGTAGCACTCATAATTCAAATGATTTATTTATTCCATTGATTCATGTAATGATTTTTAGACTAATTTTTTGGTTGACTATGGATGATATTTGGGGAAAAAATAGGGAATTTATTATCATATCAAGTCTTAAAGATTAAAATATGACGTACTTAATATAAGCATAAATATATGTAACATTTTCTCTTCTGGGACAAATTGTCCTATTTTCCCTATTGAACACATAAATGAGACATCATTATTTTGTTCCACTCTCGTTAGCCAATAGACATGAGCTTACCAATTTGCATAGGCCTAATGAAGATAATTAACCATGTTCTGGTTTTGCCTACCTAGCAGTTATATAATAAAAAAATCATAAATAGAATTGGATGAATCATATTATTGATATATAAAAATTAAATACTAAATAAGTGTTCTATTTGTTTTTAACAGTAAAATAATCAAATCTTATTACTGCTCATGTGAAGTACAAGTACATCTTAACGCATCAATAAGCCAATTAGGAGGTGTCTCTCCCAAAGTAGTGAAACATGGCCACTAGATCATCGCACTGACTAGTCAACGACCCGATTCGTACTCCCCACACAAAACATTATTCAATACTTGAACATGACCTCATTAAACATCTATGCCAGCTCCTCGAACTCGATAAGATCTTCCTCCCCACTTTCTAAAGTCGTCGCCAGAGATTGTGAATTCCCTTTGGATGCTTTGATCAGTAGTCCACCTAATAGCCTTCAGTAGGGCTATTGCTTCAACCTCTTTGACTACCATTAAACCCTCCATCATGGAATTCTCTCAATACCATCTTGATACTTGTCTAGTTTGTGTACCCGAACTGGTCCTTATCCATATTACATTTCAAGACCCAGGAGGTGGTAGGTGTCCTCGCATACAATAATTTGGTAGGTGACCACTCTTGATTTTCGACGTCGATCATGATGCCATTCTTCCACAAGTTTTCGCCTATCATGTATGAACATTTATTACGATCTCTTATTCTCAATACAGACTATGTTGTTCCTCTCATACCATAGACCCCAAAACGTCGTCTACACTACTTACTTCACTTGTGTTGTATACTGTCATAGGATCTAATAACGTTATGTGATTCAAATTCCCAAATATAAACGGTGAGACCAGACGAGCTGGATAATTATTTATACCTCTTGTATTTCTCATAATTGAGAAGCCGCATCTTGTAAATCCTTACATTTTATACTCTCTGTTCACAGTGAAGCTTTAATCACCTTCATGCATATGTGGTTTTCCCTAACAAGGGTTTCCATGCTAAATCATTGTGTTCTCTCTCTTGATTTTATTTCTGTTTCCGTTTTATTGCCTGTCAATTTCTAACAAGATTACCCACAACCACTCGTCCACTTCTAATACATTTGATGTCATAGTAGTAACAACCTTCTCCAAACCGACACCTATCTAGCATTCATGAGCACAAATTTGTGACCACACAAACCACACGACCAATCCACCTCAATCTCTCATCATCGTAGAGTATTATGAGTCGGTGTGACACCGTGTGCCAGCCGCCAAACAAAGTGATTTACCATTTTGACACCTCCATATCTTAATGGTTCTCCACTCTCCACCCACATAATAGCTCAAATTATAATTTATCGCTTATGTGATGAGCCAGTAAGCTTACATAACTATGTTTCTTACATATTGATATGAACCAACGACAACTGTGGGTCTTGACCCTATACCAAAATGCTCGGTGGTAAGGAAATCAAATACAATCTTAAAATTGGGATGGAAATGGACTTGGACCCACTAGCTATAAGAAGCTAGGAATCACAATTATCAAGTCAAACGGTGCTACGAAGCTAATGGTGATAACCTTAGACCACAATAAATCAACCTAAAAGCTATGCAACAGCGAGCAAAAGCTAGAAGGAACAAAGAGCAAAAGTTCTGAAATCAATTCTTTATCAAAGGGGGTCTGTCTTCAAAACGTGTACAAAAGGTCTTATTTATTAGAGTAGGTTCGGCCAAGGGCTTCTTCGTGTCCTTCTATGAAACTAATTCTAAAAATACTGAAATACTAAAATCCTATCTAAAAATGAAAAACAATATCAATAAAACTCTAATGAAATATAAAAAAATCCTAATCTGCCGCTAGAGTTCTAACCCGACATTGAAACCCTAACGCTAGGTATTCCCTTTACTTATCGGGCAAGGATGCCGAGTTTCTCGGTCAGTGCTCAGTGTTTCTTTCGGCAAGTGTCTGGTCCAGCAATGGGTCTGTGGAGGCCCATCATTGGCCCGACATTAGAGCCCAATATTGGCCTGTGACGGCTCGACAACAGACTAGTCTCTCGGCCCTGCGTTGGTGATGCCTCTGCTCGGCGTCTGTGAATGTCCTCTCCCTGCATTGGTGATGCCGCAGCTCGGCATGAGCAAGTATCTACGCCCTTCATTCTTGATCCATGGCTCGGCATCAAGAACCTGACAATGCTTGACATAAGTAGTAATGTCAGGCATTTTCAACTTTCGATCTTCTTTGCTTCCATCGATTCTAGTGTCTCTCCCAAAGGTGCCTTAGGGTCTTCTTGACTCGTTTCCACTCGTAGATTTCCATCAGGGTTCCTATGGAGGGCCACGTCAAAGCTCCAAGTCATCTATTCTCAAGCCCTACATCATCATTTCCTTTCATTCCTCCACCATTAAGAGGCTAAGGATTCAACTTCTTTTGGCTTTCTTCCATTTGATTGTTTTTTTCCTCTCTTCCATGATGTATCACCAAAAACCTAGGGTTTGGTTGGGTTGGGAGAACCCTAGGGGAAATTCTTGTATGATGGAATTCAATTTGGTTATGAATGATTAATAAAGTTACGTATGCATTTTCCAATTGATTTCTTGCTGTTGACCTTGTTTTGAACTGGTGGAGAAGTGGATGATGGTTGATTGTGTGTTTGACCCATTTTGACCTATCTTTCTTGTTGATTGGGACTCACTCATATGTGGCCTTAAACCATGCTTTTCAACTTTCCCTTGGTTGATTATAGTTGTTAAGCCTAGTTCAAAGATTTCGTTACCCTTTTTACTTGTTTACTTGCCTAGAACCCTAGGATGATCCTAGCCACTCTTGCTTCCCCTTGAACCTTTTTCCTTTGATCTTAGGTTTCTTGTTTCAGTCCAATTTCTCATGTTCAAATCCTTTCTCGCTCTTTGAGCCTTAGTTAACCTTGTTTGACTTAAGTTGATGATGACACTAGAGTAACCATGATTATCGCCACCAATTAAGCGACATTTCGTTGTTTGTAGCATGTTTTAGGAATAGCTTAGTGGATTTTGGTTGATTCACTATATTTCCTATCGATTTGGTTACCTTGGCCCGCTTCGGTGTCTGTTTTTTTTCTAGTGTTTCTTTGATTACATAGGTTTTTGCCGTCTAATAAGTACATGTCAGATGTGTTCGGAAAGCAATGGAGCATCAAGGAGGAGTCTAGAGCCATCAGAGAGCCAGAAGGGAGAAGAAGAATTCAAGAACCTTACAGTGGGAAGGTTCTCGCCGAGAATGTATTGAAGAAGACCCCCAAAATCTCGACGGAATTTCTCCATTATTTATGAAGAGGTTCTCGCTGACAACCTGAAAACCTTGTATTCTTTAGATCTGATATGGAAACGGATTTCAGCCCTATTTAACCTCGTATCTTCCTTTGATCTTAGGTTTCTTGTTTGAGTCCATTTACTCATGTTCCAATCCATTCCTGCTCTTTTAGCATTAGTTGACCTTGTTTGACTTAACTTGACTTTTAGTTGACTTTGTGATTTTGATGCGTTTAGTGTTTGATTCATTTTTTTTTTCCTACGGAACCTACACCACAACCTACTATCATTATCCCTCTAACCTATCTAGTTCCATCTCTTTGAAGGACCCCAAACACGACCCTAGCTTGTTAGGTTATCTTTGAAACCCGAATCTCTTAACCAGGATTTGGTGGTCATCCATCATCATCCATATAAAAACCTATTTATATTTTCATTTAATTCGAATAACACATAGACTTTCGCTCAACATGACCATGGAAGAGAAAAAAATTAAACAAGGACATGGCCCATGATGCTGCCATCTCTCTTAAAAAAATGCCCTCTCATGCTCTTTCAATCCTAACCACTAATCAAGCATGAAGACTTAGGAAGTTTCACTCTCCAAATTTTCAACTACGTGACTTAGTGCATCTTTGAATCTTAAATCCGCTCATGTCTATATATATTGTAATCTAAATATGATTAAATTATTAATTTTCACTCAAATATTTCAGTGACTTTGACCATTGTACTTAATATCTCATGGTCCTTAAAATTTAGATAAAAGTTTCGACAAGATTTAGTAAAGAATATGAGAAAAATAGCTCATCGATTAGGTCGAGATAAATGTGATGGAGTTTTGGTGGAGGAGATTAAGTCATTAGTTAATTGATAGATCACAATTTGATTTGTGGTATTAAATTAGAACAATGCCAATTCAAAATAGATAAGAATTACATAATAAACTTCCATTTATCTATAAATATTAAAATATCATCTTCTTTTTTATTACACCGTCTATAATCGTTAAAGCCATTATGTTATCCTAAAACATTATACGTTCAGACTTGGACAATTATTTGGTTTGATGATATATCTAATCTTTCAGATTCAATCATAAATGAATGTGAATTAGATTGCAGAATGAGGTAAGCATGATTTATGTTTTCTAGCTTTCACATTGTTTGACATTTTAGTTTTAATGTGGGTTTGTTGTTGCACACAGAAACTGGATTCAACATATTAAAATTTATATGCAATCCATTTCGATTGTTAGGAGATGGAATTGAAGGCTTCGAAAAGAAACACTTATTCATCGACTTATGATTAAATTTCATATCAATTTGGTATAATTTTCTCTTACTTCAATGAATATTATTTACAAATTAGGTTACTTATATTTGCTAATTATATTGTTTATAATTGCTAATTAGTGTGTTGAAGTACCATGAGTTATCTCTATTTATATTAATTTTGTTGACCTTGATTCTTATTATTTAATACAAAACTTCTCAACAAATACTAAATGTCATTCACCCTTTAACAACATTTATCTTATATTATGCTTCTGGCTCATTCGAGGAAGATAACTCCTTACGCATCTTGCTTATTTTTACAAGGATTTGTTTGCATAATTGAATTCTATGTGACGACCCATTTCACGAATATTTAGTCAATAATAGTATAATGTGTCTTTAATAGTTTATTAATGTGCATGATCGAGAAAGTTGAGAAAATGTGTTTGTAAATTAATAAGGATATTTTAGGTTTATAAATAAAAACGGTCTTCTCCCCAATCATATAACTCCACGATCAATAGATTTTAACCTATGTGTTTTATGAAACAAAAAAACATTCAAACCTCTCATATTAAGAATTATTGTTTGACATGTGGAGCGAAACTTAAGATTAAATTATATTTCATTGAAATTTATTTAATATTTTGACCATCTTAACAAAAATATTTGACAATCAGATTTAAAAGTAATGTTCAAAAGGGCAAACAAATAACTAAGGAGTTTACATCGTTGTGCGGGGTAGACACAATGTGCACCATCAATGACAACCCGAACGGCAGGGAGCCGTAGTGTAGTGGCCAGTGTAGCCACGTTAGATGATGAAGAGGTATGCGAAGATCTCTTTGGTTGAGCAGTCGATGTAAGGGGACACACATGGAGAACCATTTGATCAACAAGCGAAAAAATATTGATGGTTCATCATGCATCTCTAATTCTGGTTTTTGTTAATCATTTGTTTAAAAAAAAAATTATATACTTGTGTTATTGTGATTTGGGTAGTAGGAAAATTTTTTATTTAATTTAAGTTATTAATTACACATCATCAACACTAAAATTAGTGTTGAATATAACATAAATTTTCTAAAATGTGAAATTTCAAAATCCTACTTCAAAATTATAGTAGCACTCGTAATTCAAATGATTCGTTTATTCGATTGATTCCTATAATGATTTTTAGACTAATTTTTTGGTTGACTATAAATGAAATTTGGGCAAAAAATAGGGGATTTATTATCGTATCAATTCTTAATGATTAAAATGTGACATAATTAATATAATCATAAATATATGCAACATCTTCTCTTCTGGGACTTACCTATTGAACACATAAATGAGAGATCATTATTTTGTTCCACTCTCGTTAGCCAATAGACATGAGCTTACCAATTTTCATAGGCCCAATGAAGATAATTAACCATGTTCTGTTTTTGCCTACCTAGCAGTTATATAATAAAAAATCGTAAATAGAATTAGATCAATCATATTATTGATATATAAAAATTAAATACTAAATAAGTGTTCTATTTGTTTTTAATAGTAAAATAATCAAATCTTATTACTGCTCATGCAAAGTACAAGTACATCTTAAAGCATCAATAAGCCAACTAGGAGGTGTCTCTCCCAAAGTAGTGAAACATGGCCACTAGATCATCGCGCTGACTAGTCAACGACCCGATTCGTACTCCCCACACAAAACATTATTCAATACTTGGACAGGACCTCAGCAAACATCTATACCAGCTCCTCAAACACGATAAGATCTTCCTCCCCACTTTCTAAAGTCGTCGCCAGAGTTTGTGAATTCCCTTTGGATGGTTTGATCAGTTGTCAACCTAATGGCCTTCGGTAGGGCTATTGCTTCACCCTCTTTGACTACCATTAAACCCTCCATCATAGAAATCTCTCAATACCATCTTGATACTTGTCTAGTTTGTGTACCTGAACTGGTCCATATCCATATTACATTTCAAGACCCAGGAGGTGGTAGGTGTCCTCGCATACAATAATTTGGTAGGTGAACACTATTGATTTTCAACGTTGATCATGATGCCATTCTTCCACAAGTTTTCGCCTATCATGTATTAACATTTATTACGATCTCTTATTCTCAATATGGACTATGTTGTTCCTCTCATGACATAGACCCCAAAGCGTCGTCTACACTACTTATTTCACTTGTGTTGTATACTGTCATAGGATCTAATAACGTTATGTGATTCAAATTCCCAAATATAAACGGTGAGACCAGACGAGTTGGATCATTATTTATACCTCTTGTATTTCTCATAATTGAGAAGCCGCATCTTGTAAAGTCTTACATTTTATACTCTCTGTTCACAGTGAAGCTTTAATCACCTTCATGCATATGTGGTTTTCCCTAACAAGGGTTTCCATGCTAAATCATTGTGTTCTCTCTCTATATTTTATTTCTGTTTCCATTTTATTGCCTGTCAATTTCTAACAAGATTACCCACAGCCACTCGTCCACTTCAAATACATTTGATGTCACAGTAGTAACAACCTTCTCCAAACCGACACCTATCTAGCATTCATGAGCGATAGTACACTCCAAGAATTAGTGTCAGTCACCCTCAAATTTGTGACCACACAAACCACACGACCAATCCACCTCAATCTCTCATCATCGTAGAGTATTATGAGTCAGTGTGAGACATTGTGCCAGCCGCCAAGCAAAGTGATTTACCATTTTGACACCTCTATATCTTAATGGTTCTCCACTCTCCACCCACATAATAGCTCAAATTATAATTTATCTCATATGTGATGAGCCAGTAAGCTTACATAACTATGTATCTTCCATATTGATATGAACCAACGACAATCGTGGGTCTTGACCCTATACCAAATGCTCGGTGGTAAGGAAATCAAACACAATCTTAAAATTGGGATGGAAATAGATTTGGACCCACTAGCTATAAGAAGCTAGGAATCACAATTATCAAGTCAAACGGTGCTACGAAGCTAATGGTGATAACCTTAGACAGCAATAAATCAACCTAAAAGCTATGCAACAGCGAGGAAAAGCTAGAAGGAACAAAGAGCAAAAGTTCTGAAATCAATTCTTTATGAAAGGGGGTTTGTCTTCAAAACGTGTACAAAGGGTCTTATTTATTGGAGTAGGTTCGGCCAAGGGCTTCTTCGTGTCCTTCTATGAAACTAATTCTAAAAATGCTAAAATACTAAAATCCTATCTAAAAATGAAAAACAATATGAATAAAACTCTAATGAAATATCAAAAAGTCCTAATCTACCGCTAGAATTCTAACCCGACATTGAAACCCTAACGCTAGGTATTCCCTTTACTTCTCAGGCAAGCATGCCGAATTTCTCGGTCAGTGCTCAGTGTTTCTTTTGGCAAGTGTCTGGTCCAGCAATGGGTCTGTGGAGGCCCATCATTGGCCTGACATTAGAGCCCAATATTGACTTGTGACGGCTCGAAAATAGACTAGTCTCTCGGCCTTGCGTTGGTGATGCCTCTGCTCGGCGTGTGTGAGTGTCCTCTCTTGCATTGGTGATGCCACAGCTCGGCATGAGCAAGTGTCTACGCCCTTCATTCTTGATCCATGGCTCGGCATCAAGAACCTGACAATGCTTGACATCAGTAGTAATGTCAGGCATTTTCAACTTTTGATCTCCTTTGCTTCCATCGATTCTAGTGTCTCTCCCAAAGGTGCCTTGGGGTCTTCTTGACTCGTTTCCACTCGTAGATTTCCATCGGGGTTCCTATGGAGGGCCACGTCAAAGCTCCAAGTCATCTATTCTCAAGCCCTACATCATCATTTCCTTTCATTCCTCCACCATTAAGAGGCTAAGGATTCAACTTCTTTTGGCTTTCTTCCATTTGATTGTTTTTTTCCTCTCTTCCATGATGTAGCACCAAAAACCTAGGGTTGGGTTGGGAGAACCCTAGGGGGAATTCTTGTATGATGGAATTCAATGGGTTATGAATGATTAATAAAGTTACGTATGCATTTTCCAATTGATTTCTTGCTCTTGACCTTGTTTTGAACTTGTGGAGATGTGGATGATGGTGTTGATTGTGTGTTTGACCCATTTTGACCTATCTTTCTTGTTGATTGGGACTCACTCATATGTGGCCTTAAACCATGCTTGTCGACTTTCCCTTGGTTGATTATAGTTGCTAAGCCTAGTTTAAAGATTTCGTTACCCTTTTTACTTGTTTACTTGCCTAGAACCCTAGGATGATCCTAGCCACTCTTGCTTCCCCTTGAACCTTTTTCCTTTGATCTTAGGTTTCTTGTTTCAGTCCAATTTCTCATGTTCAAATCCTTTCTCACTCTTTGAGCCTTAGTTAACCTTGTTTGACTTAAGTTGATGTGACACTAGAGTAACCATGATTATCTCCACCAATTAAGCGACATTTCGTTGTTTGTAGCATGTTTTAGGAATAGCTTAGTGGATTTTGGTTAATTCACTATATTTCCTATCGATTTGGTTACCTTGGCCCGCTTCGGGTCTGTTTGAAGTGTTTTCTAGTGTTTCTTTGATTACATAGGTTTTTGCCGTCTAATAAGTACATGTCAGGTGTGTTCGGAAAGCAATGGAGCATCAAGGACGAGTCTGGAGCCATCAGAGAGCCAAAAGGGAGAAGAAAAATTCAAGAACCTTTCAGTGGGAAGGTTCTCGCTGAGAACTTCAATGTTCTCGCCAAGAATGTATTGAAAAAAACCCCCAAAATCTCGGGAATTTCTGCATTATTTATGAAGAGGACCTTGTATTCTTTAGATCTGATATGGAAACGGATTTCAGCCCTATTTAACCTTGTATCTTCCTTTGATCTTAGGTTTCTTGTTTGAGTCCATTTACTCATGTTCCAATCCTTTCCTGCTCTTTGAGCATTAGTTGACCTTGTTTGACTTAACTTAACTTTTAGTTGACTTTGTGATTTTGATGCGTTTAGTGTTTGATTCATTCTTTTTTTCCTACGGAACCTACACCACAACGTACCATCATTATCCCTCTATCCTATCGAGTACCATCTCTTTGAAGGACCCCAAACACGACCCTAGTTTGTTAGGTTATCTTTGAAACCCTAATCTCTTAACCAGGATTTGGTGGTCATCCATCAACATCCATACAAAAACCTATTTATATTTTCATTTAATCCGAATAACACATAGAATTTCGCTCACACATGACCATGGAAGAGAAAAAAATTAAAATCAAGGACATGGCCCATGATGTTGCCATATCTCTTAAAAAAAACCCTCTCATGCTCTTTCAATCCTAACCACTAATCACGCATAAAGACTTAGGAAGTTTCACTCCCCAAATTTTCAACTAACTGACTTAGTGCATCTTTGAATCTTAATTCCGCTCATGTCTATATATATTGTTATCTAAATATGATTAAATTAATGATTTTCACTCAAATATTTCAGTGACTTTGACCATTGTACTTAATATCTCATGGTCCTTAAGATTTAGATAAAAGTTTTGACAAGATTTAGTAAAGAATATGAGAAAAATAGCTCATCGATTAGGTCGAGATAAATGTGATGGAGTTTTGGTGGAGGAGATTAAGTCATTAGTTAATTGATAGATCACAATTTGATTTGTGGTATTAAATTAGAACAATGCCAATTCAAAATAGATAAGAATTACATAATAATCTTCCATTTATCTATAAATATGAAAATATCATCTTCTTTTTTATTACACCGTCTATAATCGTTAAAGCCATTATGTCCCATTTCTTCCTATGTTATCCTAAAACATTATACGTTCAGACTTGGACAATTATTTGGTTTGATGATATATCTAATCTTTCAGATTCAATCATAAATGAATGTGAATTAGATTGCAGAATGAGGTAAGCATGATTAATGTTTTCTAGCTTTCACATTGTTTGACATTTTAGTTTTAATGTGGGTTTGTTGTTACCCACAGAAACTGGATTCAACATATTAATATTTATATGCAATCCATTTCGATTGTTAGGAGATGGAATGGAAGGCTTCGAAAAGAAACAGTTATTCATCGACTTATGATTAAATTTCATATCAATTTGGTATAATTTTCTCTTACTTCAATGAATATTATTTACAAATTAGGTTACTTATACTTGCTAATTATATTGTTTATAATTGCTAATTAGTGTGTTTAAGTACCATTAGTTATCTCTATTTCTGTTAATTTCGTTGACCTTGATTCTTATTATTTAATACAAAACTTCTCAACAAATACTAAATGTCATTCACCCTTTAACAACATTTCTCTTATATTATGCTTCTAGCTCATTCGAGGAAGATAACTCCTTACGCATCTTGCTTATTTTTACAAGGATTTGTTTGCATAATTGAATTCTATGTGACGACCCATTTCATGAATATTTAGTCAATAATAGTATAATGTGTCTTTAATAGTTTATTAATGTGCATGATCGAGAAAGTTGAGAAAATGTGTTTGTAAATTAATAAGGATATTTTAGGTTTATAAATAAAAACGGTCTTCTCCCCAATCATATAACTCCACGATCAATAGATTTTAACCTATGTGTTTTATGAAACAAAAAAACATTCAAACCTCTCATATTAAGAATTATTGTTTGACATGTGGAGCGAAACTTAAGATTAAATTATATTTCATTGAAATTTATTTAATATTTTGACCATCTTAACAAAAATATTTAACAATCAGATTTAAAAGTAATGCTGAAAAGGGCAAACGAATAACTAAGGAGTTTTCATCGGTGTGCGGGGTAGACACAATGTGCACCATCAATGACAACCCGAACGGCAAGGAGCCCGTAGTGTAGTGGCCAGTGTAGCCACGTTAGATGATGAAGAGGTATGCGAAGATCTCTTTGGTTGAGCAGTCGTTGTAAGGGGACACACATGGAGAACCATTTGATCAACAAGCGAAAAAATATTGATCGTGCATCATGCATCTCTAATTCTTGTTTTTGTTAATCATTTGTTTAAAAAAAATTGAATTATATACTTGTGTTATTGTGACTTGGGTTGTAAGAAAAGTTATAAATTAATTTACGTTATTAATTACACATCATCAACACTAAAATTTGTGTTGAATTTTGTGACATATTAATAACATAAACTTTCTAAAATGTGAATTTCAAAATCCTACTTCAAAATTATAGTAGCACTCGTAATTCAAATGATTCGTTTATTCGATTGATTCCTGTAATGATTTTTAGACTAATTTTTTGGTTGCCTATAAATGATATTTGGGCAAAAAAATAGGGGATTTATTATCGTATCGATTCTTAATGATTAAAATGTGACATAATTAATATAAGCATAAATATATACAACATCTTCTCTTCTGGGACAAACTATCCTATTTTACCTATTGAACACATAAATGAGAGATCATTATTTTGTTCCACTCTCGTTAGCCAATAGACATGAGCTTACCAATTTGCATAGGCCCAATGAAGATAATTGACCATGTTCTGTTTTTGCCTACCTAGCAGTTATATAATAAAAATCGTAAATAGAATTGGATCAATCATATTATTGATATATAAAAATTAAATACTAAATAAGTGTTCTAATTGTTTTTAATAGTAAAATAATCAAATCTTATTACTGCTCATGCAAAGTACAAGTACATCTTAAAGCATCAATAAGCCAACTAGGAGGTGTCTCTCCCAAAGTAGTGAAACATGACCATTAGATCATAGCGCTGACTAGTCACTGACCCGATTCGTACTCCTAACACAAAACATTATTAAATACTTGGACAGGACCTCAGCAAACATCTATACTAGCTCCTCAAACTCAATAAGATCTTCCTCCCCACTTTCTAAAGTCGTCACTAGAGTTTGTGAATTCCCTTTGTATGCTTTGATCAATAGTCCACCTAATGGCCTTCAGTAGGGCTATTGCTTCACCCTCTCTGACTACCATTAAACCCTTTCGATACCTGTCTAGTTTGTGTACCCGAACTAGTCCATATCCATATTACATTTCAAGACCCAGGAGGTGGTAGGTGTCCTCGCATACAATAATTTGGTAGGTGACCACTCTTGATTTTCAACGTCGATCATGATGCCATTCTTCCACAAGTTTTCGCCTATCATCTATTAACATTTCTTACGATCTCTTATTCTTATTACAAACTATGTTGTTCCTCTCATACCATAGACCCCAAACCGTCGTTTGCACTACTTACTTCACTTGTGTTGTATACTGTCATAGGATCTAATAATGTTATGTTATTCAAATTCCCAAATATAAACGGTACGACCAAACGAGTTGGATCATTATTTATACCTCTTGTATTTCTCATAATTGAGAAGCCGCATCTTGTAAATCCTTACATGTTATACTCTTTGTTCACAGTGAAGCTTTAATCACCGTCATGCATATGTGGTTTTCCCCGACAAGGGTTTCCATGCTAAATCACTGTGTTGTCTCACTCGATCTTGTTTTTGTTTCCGTTTTATTGCCTGTCAATTTTTAACAAGATTACCCACAACCACTTCAAATACATTTGATGTCATAGTAGTAACGACCTCCTCCAAACCGACACCTATCTAGCATTCATGGGCGATAGTACACTCCAAGAATTAGTGCCAATCACCCTCAAATTTGTGACCACACGACCATTCCACCTCAATCTCTCATCATCGTAGAGTACTATGAGTCGGTGTGACACCTTGTGCCAGACGCCAAGCAAAATGATTTACCATTTTGGCACCTCCATATCTTAATCGTTATCCTCTCTCCACCAACATAATAGCTCAAATTATAATTTATCTCTTATGTGATGAGCCAGTAAGCTTACATAACTATCTATCTTCCATATTGATATAAACCAACGACAACTGTGGGTTTTGACCCTATACCAAATGCTCGGTGGCAAAGAAATCAAACACAATCTTAAAATTGGGATAAAAATGGACTTGGACACACTAGCTATAAGAAACTAGGAATCCTAAGTATCAAGTCAAACGGTGCTACGAAGCTAATGGTGATAACCTTAGACCGCAATAAAACAACCTAAAAGCTATGCACCAACGAGCAAAAGCTAGAAAGAACTAAGAGAAAAAGTTTTGAAATCAATTCTTTATCAAAGGGGGTTTGTCTTCAAAACTTGTACAAAGGGTCTTATTTGTTGGAGTAGGTTCGGCCAAGGACTTCTTCGTGCCCTTCTATGAAACTAATTTTAAAAATAGTAAAATACTAAAATCCTATCTAAAAAGGAAAAAAAATATGAATAAAACTCTAATGAAATATCAAAAAGTCCTAATCTGCCGCTATAGTTCTAACCCGACATTGAAACCCTAAAGCTGGGTATTGCCCTTCCTTCTCGGGCAAATTTGCCGAGTTTCTCGGTCAGCGCTCAATGTTTCTTTCTGCAAGTGTCTAGTCCAGAAATGGGTCTGTGAAGGCCCATCATTGGCCCGACATTAGAGCCCAATATTGGCCTATGACGGCTCAACAACAAACTAGTCTCTCGGCTCTGCGTTGGTGATGTCGCTGCTCGGCATTTGTGAGTGTCCTGTCCTTGCATTGGTGATGCCGCAGCTCGGCATGAGCAGGTGTCTACGCCCTTCATTGTTGATCCATGGCTCGGCATCAAGAACCAAATAATGCTCGACATCAGTAGTAATGTCAGACATTTTCGACTTTTGATCTCCTTTGCTTCCATCGATTCTGGTGTCTCTCCCAAAGGTGCCTTGGGGTCTTCTTGACTCATTTCTACTCGTGGATTTCCATCGGAGTTCCTATGGAGGGCCTTGTCAAAGCTCCAAGTCATCTATTCTCAAGCCCTACATCATCATTTCCTTTCATTCCTCCACCATTAAGAGGCTAATGATTCAACTTCTTATGGATTTCTTCCATTTGATTGTTGTTTTCCTCTCTTCCATGATGTATCACCAAAAACCTAGGGTTGGGTTGGGAGAACCCTAGGGGAAATTCTTGTATGATGAAATTGGATAGGGTTATGAATGATTAATAAAGTTACGTATGCATTTTTTAGTTGATTTCTTCCTCTTGGCCTTGTTTTGAACTTGTGGAGATGTGGTTGATGGTGTTGATTGTGTGTTTGACCTATTTTGATCTATCTTTCTAGTGGATTGGGACTCACATGTGGCCTTAGACCGTGTTTGTCGACTTTCCCTTGGTTTATTGGAGTTGCTAAGCCTAGTTTTAAGATTTCGTTACCCTGTTTTCTTGTTTACTTGCCTAGAACCCTAGGATGATCCTAACCTACTCTTGCTTCCCCTTGAACCTTCTTCCTTTGATTTTAGGTTTGTTTCAGTCCATTTTATCATGATCCAATCCTTTCCCGCTCTTTGAGCCTTAGTTAACCTTGTTTGAATTAGGTTGATGATGACACTAGAATAACTGTGATTATCTCCCCCGATTACGCAAACTTCCGTTGTTTGTAGCATGTTTTAGGAATAGTTTAGAGGAATTTGGTTGATTCACTCTATTTCCTATAGATTTGGTTACCTTTGCCCGTTTTTGGTCTATTTGATGTGTTTTCCAATGTCTCTTTGAGTACACAGGTTTTTGCCATCTAATAAGTATCTGCTGGACGTGTTCGGAATGCAATGGAGCATCAAGAAGGAGTCCAGAGCCATTAGAGAGCCAAAAGGGAGAAGAAGAAATCAAGAACTTGTCAGTGGGAAGGTTCTCGCAGAGTAGGTATTGAAGAAATCCCAAAAATCTCGACGGAATTTCTGCATTATTTTTGAAGAAGTTCTCGTCGGGAACCTCAAGGTATTAGGCAAGAACCTTGTATTTTTTAGATCTGATATGAAAACGGATTTCAGCCCTATTTAACCTTGTATCTTCCTTTGATCTTAGGTTTCTTATTTGAGTCCATTTACTCATGTTCCGATCCTTTCCTACTCTTTGAGCCTTAGTTGACCTTGTTTGACTTAACTTGAGTTTTAGTTGACTTTGTGATTTTGATGCGTTTAGTGTTTGATTCATTCTTTTTTCATACGGAATCTACACCCACTACAAAAAGATGATAGTTTAACAGCGGCAGAATATGCATTTAACAGCGGCCACGCTCCGCTGTTAAATCTGTCAATGTAAAATAAATTTAACACCGACAAACACGGGCCGCGGTTAACCCATTTATTTTAACAGCGGCCATATGCCGTTGTTATACTGGGTCGCCGATTAAATTAATAGTCGGAGCTCTGGCGACAGTTTCTTCTTCGTTTCTTGCTTCCCTTCGATCTCAACGAACAAAACAAAACAATCTCCAGATTCGTTTCTAGAAAGAACAAAACAATGAACCCAGATTCGTTCTCCGTTTCTTGCTTCCCTTTGATCTTCAGTTCTTGCTTCCCTTCGTTTCTCCCTCTACTTCTTCTCCAGATTTGTTTCTCCCTCCGACCACGATCTCTAGCCATCCCTCGGACTAGTCCTGCTCGCTCAAGCTCTTCCACGCCTCCCTCTCTTTCAACAATGAGACCACCTCAGTTGAATGGAAGGGAAGAAGCGAGATTCGAAGGGAAGGGAAAGGAGAAGAGGGAGCATTTCCTCTCTTTCCTCAATCTCCGCCGAGCCTTCCTTCCTTTCAAGCCGCCGTCGCGAGATTTGAAGAAGTTACCTTGGGATTTCAAGCCGCAGCCGGCCGTTCGAAATGAAGAGAAAAGGTTTGGAGTGAGCAGCCACCGGAGAAGGGTTTAGGGTTGAAGAGGGGAGATTCTTAAGGGAAGGGAAGGGAAGAAGTGATCCGACGGCTCCAAGCCATTCTTTACATTTGATCTGACGGCTGGGAGCGGCGATCCGTGTGTTTAACTTAACAGCGGCCACTTGGCCGCTGTTAAATTTCCTTGATCTATCAAATTTAACAGCGGCCATTTTGTGGCCGCTGTTAACTTGTCACTATTAAATTACCTTTTTTTGTAGTGATCACAATCTACCATCATTAGCTCTATCTTATCGAGTACCATCTCTTTTAAGGACCCCAAACACGACCCTAGCATGTTAGGTTATCTTTGAAACCCGAATCTCTTAACCAGGATCTAGTATTCATCCATCATCATCCCTACAAAGATATATTTAGATTTTCATTTAATCCGAATAGCACATAGACTTTCGCTCGACATGACCATGGAAGAGAAAAAAAAATCAAAATCAAGGACATGGCCATGATGTTGTCATCTCTCTTAAAAAATGCCTTATCATGCTCTTTCAATCCCAACCACTAATCAAGCATGAAGACTTAGGAAGTTTCACTCTCCAAATTTTCAACTACGTGACTTAGTACATCTTTGAATCTTAATTCCGCTCATGTCTATATATATTGTAATCTAAATATGATTAAATTATTAATTTTCACTCAAATATTTCAATGACTTTGACCATTATACTTAATATCTCATGGTCCTTAAGATTTAGATAAAAGTTTGGACAAGATTTAGTAAAGAATATGAGAAAAATAGCTCATCGATTAGGTCGAGATAAATGTGATGGAGTTTTGGTGGAGGAGATTAAGTCATTAATTAATTGATAGATCAAAATCTGATTTGTGGTATTAAATTAGAACAATACCAATTCAAAATAGATAAGAATTACATAATAAACTTCCATTTATCTATAAATATGAAAATATTATCTTCTTTCTTATTACACCGTCTACAATCGTTGAAGCCATTATGTCCCCCTTTCTTCACATGTTATGCTAAAACATTATACGTTTAGACTTGGCCAATTATTTGGTTTGATGATATATCTAATCTTTTAGATTCAATCATAAATGAATGTGAATTAGATTGCAGAATGAGGTAAGCATAATTTAAGTTTTCTAGTTTTCACATTGTTTGACATTTTAATTTTAATGTGGGTTTCTTATTACCCACAGAAACTGGATTCATCATATTAATATGTATATACAATCCATTTCGATTGTTAGGAGATGGAATGGAAGGCTTCGAAAAGAAACAATTATTCATCAACTTATGATTAAATTTCATATCAATTTGGTATAATTTTCTCTTACTTTCAATAAATAGTATTTACAAATTAGGTTACTTATAATTGCTAATTAGGGTGCTTAAGTACCATGAGTTATCTCTATTTTTGTTAATTTCGTTGAACTTGATTCTTATTGTTTAATACAAAACTTCTCAATAGATACTAACGGGTCGTTTGGATAGGTGATTTGGGAGGAGAGGATTTCAAATGTCTAGAGACTTAAAATAGCATGAGATTTGATATCCCCTTGTTATTTGAAAAATAGAAGGTTTGGATGGGTGATTTGGAGAGATTGTTGGGTAGGGAATTCATAAAATAAAAAATTGAAAATTAAATTTATGTTGCAAATGACCAAAATGTCCATTAATCATCTACCAAAATTTGATGGCTTATATATGTGGGTTAATTGTAAATAGCTGAATTAGTTGAGGGCAAACTAGTAAAAGTGTATCAAATCTCTCTTAAACTCCCCAAAATCTCTGCTTTATTGTGGTGATTTTAAAATCTCTCCCAAATCACTTTGGCCTTACCTAAGAGATTTGAAATCTCTCTCAATCTCCACATATATTTGCAGCCCAAACAAGAGATTTTAATGAAATCTCTAGGGCAGGGATTTGGGCCCCAAATCACCCAAAATCCCTCCCTCAAATCACCTATCCAAACGAGCGTCATTCACCCTTTAACAACATTTGTCTTATATTATGCATCTAGCTCATTCGAGGAAGATGACTCCTTACGCATCTTGCTTATTTTAACCAGGATTTGTCTGCGTAATTGAATTCTATGTGAGGACCCGCATTTTTTTCAGTGACCAAATGCATATTTGGTCTATTAAACCAAATTAATTTCAACCACTGATTTAATATTTAAAATAATAAGGTTGTTCTAATTTTATATGATCAATTAATTGTCTAATTAATTAGTAGATAATGATTAGGAAGGTCATTTAATGTTACCATAACTAATATATTTTTATATTTTTTCCCCTGTTCCCTCCAACTTCTTCTCAATTCCCTGCAACTCTTTTCTTTCTTCCCTCTCCTGTTACCGCAATTTCTTTTTTTTAATCTCCGGTCAAGGTTCGGTTTAGGTGTTTAGACTAAGTGTACATGAATTTTTTCTCCAGTAGGGTTTATATGTTCTCAGTGCACTAAAAGTCTCTTATGCGAAAATATAAGTGTACAAGAATTTTTGGTTTGTTAATGTTGCAATGTTAATGATTCTTGCACTAGGAAAGTCTATTTATGAACCATCTAGACTCCAAACGTGTTATATTTATGTTGTTTGATCTTTGTTTAAGTATTAGTTTGCTGATTTGATGCATGTACTAGGACACCTTAGATGTTTCAGTGTTAATGATGCATGTACTAAGACAACTTAGTACTTTTCCTGCATTAGGACACCCTTGATTCTATTGAAGTTAACTTCTTTATAGGACACCTTAGTATGGTGAGCTGTACAAGATTTTTGGTTTGCTGATGCTGCAATGTTAATGATTCTTGCACTAGGAAAATCTATTTATGAACCATCTGGACTCCAAACGTGTTATATTTATATTGTTTGATCTCTGTTTAATTATTTGTTTGCTTTGATGCATGTACTAGGACACCTTATATGTGAATTTCGTTTCAATGTAAATGATGCATGTACGTGGACACCTTAGTACTTTTCCTGCACTAGGACACCCTTGAATATGTTGAAGTTAACCTCTGTATGGTGAATGTACATGGATTTTTGGTTTGTTGATGCTGTAATGTTAATGATTGTTGCACTAGGACAGTCTATTTATGAACCATCTAGACTCCAAACGTGCTATATTTATGTTGTTTGATCTTTGTTTAAGTATTGGTTTGTTGATTTGATGCATGTACTAGGACACTTTAGATGTGAGTTTCATTTCAATGTTAATGATGCATGTACTAGGACACCTTAGTACTTTTCATGCACTAGGACACCCTTGTCCATGGCTGATGACTATATTGGCGACGAGATTGAAATAGTCGGAACAAGCAATTTCAAGAAATCGACCAAAGAAGAAAGAAAGAAACAATGTCGCCGGAGAAGAAAGAAACAACTACGATTGGGGATTTGTTTTGAAAGGAAAATCTTGGACTTTTCTTTCTTTTGATTCTCTTTCCATAATTATTCATTGAATTTATTATGTGTCATAATGATCCGTTGAATTAATTATCTGTCATAATGATCCGAATTAAATAATTAAATAATAAGTAAGTCAATCTAATCTGAACCATTCATTTTTATCTAATGGTTCTTGTTAATGTGGTCTAATTGACCAAATTTGAGCTTTGGTTCCCCAATAGGCTCCGGCATTAGGCTTGGCAACCAAAGAGGAGTAGAATACATCAAATTTTCATTTTCTTTCACATTCATCATTGGACTCATTTTTCTACACCTTATATCATTGAATTATTCTTTTTATTTCACTCGTTACAACTCAGACCCCTTTTTAGACAAAATAATAACGTGTTTTGATGGAATGACTGTAAAATCAACATATATTGTTGAGTCAGCCGCCAACGAGGTATTATGTATCTAAAAAAAAAATGTGTTTTGAAAACTTAACGTGTGAAACAATTTAAAATACAAAATTTTAATTTTTTGGCTGCATAATACCTCGTTGGTAGTTGACTTAACAATATATGTTGATCGTACCATCATACCGTCAAGATACGTTATTATTTCGTCTAAAAAAGGGATAAAGTGATACTCGCTAAAATGAAAAGTATTGTTTGATTGTATCAGGGGCGGAGATAGGGGGGAGTCGGGCCGAGCCCCGGCTCACCCCATTTTCAGTCCCCGAGCGTTAAATACGATTGTAATTATGTGAGTTTTTCCAATCCAGCTCAGTGCAAATTTTAAATCTGGCTCAGTGTTATATTAATGCGACTCGGTTTAGTGTTATTCACACTTAAAAATTAAAAATATTTTTTAAAAATTGTCTTTTTAAGCTAATATAGCTAATATACACAATCATATTAACCATAGCCTTTCTTAATACTAATATTTCGTACACATGTATAGAGGGTTGAATAAGCCTATAACCATTTTATCTCGACTTATGAATGAGTAAAAATACAATATTTGATGATAAATCATTCAAATTAATAAAAAATCGTCGGTGGCACATTTAAATTTTCAATTTTTATGTAATTTTCGCTTGGTCAACAATAATACTAATAATCTTAAGAAAAAATATATCGGGTACAATGATCTAATGGTAAATAGCATTACATACTAAAAAATATATAATATGTAACGTATTATATACTTTAGTAGTAATTATATTATATTATTATTAAAATTTATGGAAAAATTGTTCAATTTCGGCTCAGGGCATCTTCTAATCCTGGCTCCGCCCCTGGATGGTATGGGGTGTAGGAAAATTAATTGAGTGGTGAGTGTGAAAGAAAATAAAAGTTCGATGGTATCTTATATATTTTACTCAACCAAAGAGTATAAGGTACTCTTACCTTAGGGTAAATTGTAGAAAATATCCAATTAATTACCGTAGGAGATTTCAACTGGTCGAACATTATCCTACCCTACAAATATCCACAGAGAACACGGAGTCTCGCCGGAAAAGTCGTCGGAGACGGTGTCCTGGCTGTTTACCGGAAAATATTAATATTTAATTTAAATATAATAATTCAATTACGTGTGTAAAGTCCTAAATACCCCTAACAAATTTAGACTATTAGATTAGTCAAAGAATCAACCTAGATCTACTAGTTGAAAAAAGTTAAGGGGTCGTTTGGTACAAGGGATTGAGAATTAGGGAAAATATGAATATAGGAGAATGGTGGAAAAGTGTTTGTTAAAAGTTGGAGGATGTTAAATTACATTGTTTAGTATGTATATTTGATAAAGAAAACAGGAGGGGAAGACAGTGGGTTCCATTATTCTATTTGAGGGAAGTCAGAATTTCTGATAAAAGTAGAAATTGTCAGAATACACATTCTGGAGACAATAAGAAAATAAATCTGGGTATCTGAAATACAAAACCTCAGCTCCATTAGACAGTAAACAAACAAGGATATCTCAGAATACAGAGTTTCCAAGAAATACAGCTGGATTTCTCCTATACCAAACGAGTATTTTGTGGGTAGGGTTTTAGTCCTATCCTTACCCTAGTTTTTTAAGTTGGGTAATATCCTTATCCTACTCTTACCCAGTCAATATGGTATTACCCTTGTTGACCGGGCAGGGTTAAAATTGTCAAGTGTGGTTGGGATAGCTCTTCGCTAATTAAAAGTTTGATATATTTTATTTTTTTTATAAATAAGAGATTTAAAATATTGTGATTTTGTATCACTTCGAGATTATAAGTTTGATGTATGATTTTTTATTAGGATAATAGGCCGAGAGACTCATGTACTATTGAAAGATAATAAACAAGTTCCTCTACAATTAATTATGCAAAACAAACCCCCTACTTAGAACCACTAACAACTAAGCTATTCCGTTAGAAATTTGATAAACGGTGTTATGATATTGCCGACACGGACTCAGCCCGTATGTTGTTACTACAATTGGAGTTCGGAAGCCAGATAATAGAGGTGGTGAGATCAGGAGATAAGTTAGCAGAGATTTTAACAAAGACATTAACAAGGATGAGATTCCTAGGAATGAGAAGCCAAATTGTGATTAATGACGTGTGTCACAGCTGATGTGTTTAAGAGAGAAAATGTTAAGTTAAACACATCAGGATTAGTTATTAAACAAGCAAACGAACTCTTAGTTTATGTGATTGAATTATCATCCAAGAAGTAAGTCGTCTGCTGGCAGTTAGTTCGGCGTTCAAGTTGTTTTCAGTTCGTCGTTCAACAAATAGAGTTGCCTATTTTGTGACACGTCTGACTCTTAGATATCTTCCGGGGATATTGTTGGTAGTCTTCACTCCCTAAATACATTGTATTTGATTTACAACTTTCTATCTTGATTCTCCTCGCGCAGCTATCTAAATTAAAATTAAGAAACCACTTTCTACGAAGAAATCAAAGTTGGTCTAGGGTTTCATTTTTAATTGTAAAAGGTGAGGAGCATGAGCAAAACAACACAACCACTTTTCAAGGTGAGATAACCAACATTCTTTTCAATGGAACTAACCAAACGATTTGTATATCATGTGAAAAAATGGAAAAGAAGACACTTTTGGCTTCATTTTCCTTGCAAGTTTTCCCTCATCTCCAGCACTTCCATCAGACTACTAAGTATGAACAAAGAATAATAATAATAATCATACCAATGAAACAAAACAGAAGCAAAAGCAATCATAAAGTCTGTCTCAATCAGAATTTGACACATCGATGCGGCAACCCAGTCTGATGATCAACAGCAACAACCTCAGTAGCATTATCACACTTGAGAACATCCTGACCCAGCTTAGCACCAGCTGCCTTTAGACCTTTCAAAGACACTGGCTGATTGAACAAGTTCAGTGATGGCAATTTGGAAGCTGAAGGGAACTTCCCATTTGGCAGCAATGGCTTGAAGTCATCCTTAATCAATGGCACCTCGAAGTCGGCCTTGTTATGCTTCACCACATTGTCCTTAGCAGCTACATGAGCTCCTGGCTCCATGTGATTCGTCGAAAAGCTCGCTTGCATTGGGAAGTTCGGGTACAGACTCACATACCCTCTCAAGTACATCATGTCAATTAGGAACTTCTTCCATGAAGCTTGCCATCCGTTGGTTCTTGATTTCGGTATCTGTACCGGGTTTGTCTTTGCATCCTCGGTGAACCTCATGTTCATGTAGACGTAGAACTCCCTCCATTGCTTGGGGAAGAAGACTGCTCCCCAGCTACAAGGGAGCTGGTGGAGGTAAGGTGTGTTTGGATGGATCCTCTTGAAGAAGTCTGTTGCATTCCACTTGGGCCTTTCCTTCACAACTTCAACTATTTTCGGTGTGTAAAGGGAGATGGAGGAGAGTTCAGGAAGGGATACTTGAGGGTCGTAGTGGTACGCGAGGAGCGCATATTTGATCCAGAGGTAGTAGTACGGTGACACTTCGATGTCATCTTCGAGGAGGAGGCCAAAATCGTCGTCAGATGAAGGGTACCAGCTCTCGCTGACAGCACGAATTAGGCCTCCTTGGATGATCCTTCTTCTCAATGTCTTGGGACCATGTGGCCAGTTGAATGTGGTCACTAGCTTGATTGTTGCTTCGTCGACTTTGCTATCCATGTTGAACGAGATTGGGACTTCATCTCCTAGGTAGTATGCATTGCTCAGGGAGTTGAGGAGCCTTGTTAGCGATGAAGCCCGGTTTTGAGTGATTATGTTGATGGAGATCCTCATCTTATTCCAATCTGGAAATAACCATGATGAGTTTTGATCAATAGGGTATCCTTAATATTTTGGAACACAGAATTGGAAAGGTGTTAAAGAAGTTGACTTACTTGGCAAGGCAGTGGATCTGAGATCAGCCATCCAGAGGACTTTGGTAATTGAAGGCCTAGGTAGAAGAACAAAAGTTGTAGCATTATTACTTTCAGTAGCCATTCTCAGAGCTTTCTTCACATCAGTATCAATGTCAGACACTGTGATGACAACGCTTGGATTGTGCATTTTGATAAGCCCTTTCATGCTTGAGTATACCGATTGAACCACTGGGACCTCCGACTTCGATGCTCCAGACAATGCCCCAACTCCAAGGTCAAATATCTTGAACCTCCTCTCCTTGCAAACCAGCTTAGGCCATGAAAGTGCAGTTGCAGCTTCCTCACAAGAGCAGAACCTTCCTCCAGGGACAGCAATGTATGCTTTCTTCCCTACCGTGGACCTGAACTTCTGGAGCAGTGGCATCAGGGCCTTCACCTCATCGACTGAATGCGCGTAGAAGAGTGCATCGATCTTCTGCGGGTACATCATAGCCCACTGAGTCACGTATCCGCCTGACATTGCCTTCCACCATTGATCATCTCGGACTTGGACCACATCCTTGAATATCACTGTGGTCTCTGACACGTAGGCGAGTCTGTGCTCACTGTCCCCCCATGTTTCCTTGTCCTTTGGATCAACTGGAAGCACATATGATCCTGCATTTCTGTACTTCTGAAGCTGGTAGCTGCAATCATATTGTTCAGATTCTTACTTGTCAGTCATGAACCAGTGATGTTTTAAACTTTAAACAAAAGTAACAGGAGAATGAACTAAACAATTCAGAACAGTCAAATTAGTGGATCTCAGTAGTGGAAGCTACAGAATTCAATGCAGAGAATTTGATTGTTTAACATATAGAGGATGATGACTGGACTAGTCCTCAAGCATCAACTTGATCTAATTTCTATAATTTCTGAATCCACAGAACAGAAATTCCAAAAAGAGAAGATGTTTTTATCAAAATACCTGAGATGGAGATCTTCCCCAGTCATGAAAGTGAGAGGGTTCTCAATGAAAAGTGTCCTGACAAGCTCAGCAGACAAGAACCAAGAACTTGAAAGGAAGTCAACCTGAACAATTTTGTCAACAGTAATGTCATAAGCAGGGTCAGGGAGGTAGAGCCCTGCTTCCTTTGATCTGAACTTTCTGTAGCTTGGGAAAGTGAAGTCCTTTTGTCTGAAGGGCAAGATCCTTCCAATGCTTCCCAACACAGAGTTCTTGTATTTCTCAGTTCCAGCCACATGAGACAGAATCTGCAGCATTTTCGTACCAGGGATCATGTCATCATCCACAATATAGACCAGATCAGACTCAGTCTGCAATGCCATTTGGAACCTCCCATAGTACTTGAAATCATAGGTTGAGCTAACAAAGCTGATTCGCGAATCGTTGTAGCTGTCCACGATCCTCTTGAGAGAGAGCTCATTAGGCGACCCAAATGCAAGAACCCAAACATGGTGAAATGGGAGTGTCTGATGAAGCAAAGAATCCAGCTGAGCACAAAGTGTCTTCCTCTTGAAATGGTTGAGAATCACAGTCACTTTCGGCCTGATGGGATTTCGAATATCCCATCTAGACTTCATTGTCATGAGCTGAACAAGATTCTCAGTACCAACAGACTTGCTCTGGAACCCCAAAACCTCATCATGCAGCTCCCTCTTCAGCTTAATCATCTGAGCATCAGTCGACTTCTTCTGCAAGAAATCGATCTTCTCATGCTCGCAGACCTGAGAAGGGTGCTGCTGAATCATCATAGCCTCATCTTCCCTGACCAATGAAGAGGATGCAGACTCCTGATACCTACCAACAACATGGGGAGGGATCAAGAAATGCCTCTTCCAGTTCTGAGCGAATCGAGTGGCCCACGTGAAGTCAGGCTTGGTCCTGAGGTCAATAGTGGGGCTCATGTAGTAGAGAAGGAAGGTTGCATAGACAGCAAATGCAAATTGGAGGCATGTCATGACTGTGACAAGCTTAGCTGATGCTGCACTACTGCTGTTTCTTTGTACTGATGCAGACTTGTTGAGCTTGTTGGTACTGCCTTTCCCTCCATTGACGTAATCAGTGAGCATTCCTTCCAAGTAATCACCACTCTTGAAGCTCCTGCTCATCCCCATCTCATGAAGTTTGTGTTATTTAACTGCTGAAAGAGAGAAGAGGGGGAAAAATGTGAAGCAGTAGAAGGTGAGAAAAACGTTTGGAGGGTGTGCTGTGTTAATGTTGGTTTTGTTGCTGTGGATCTTGTGCCATCTGGGATTTATATAAGAACAAAAAAGCAATAGAAGAATGGAGTAAAGTGTACTAGTACTTTGAAATTCAACAATGAAAAATTATAATTATAATAAGAAAAATGAAAAATGAAAAAGGGTGAGAAAGCATTAACCACCCCATGAGGAGAAATGCATCAAGGAAGAAGGTCACATGGCCTAAACGTTTGATATGGTTTTAAGGGAAAAAAGCTGTTGTTATTGTTAGTACTACTTAGTTCCGTTCTTTTAAATCAATTAAATCAACTATTATTGTTCAACTTCTTCCTAACTAGTTCTCATTCTAAGCATGAGTTTCATGAACCGTTACATCTAAATAAATCGAGTTGTTCAGAGAAGCATCTGACTGAAATTTATATTGTTTACTAACACTCCCTTTTAAACGAATGACTGAAGTTTGCACAACTTCTACAAGACTTGTGCAATGGATTGGGAGCCACGAAAGCTTTAGTAAGCCTTTATAAACAGACTGGTGGTTATCGAATTTGGAACCTTGTCTTGTTCGTTAAAAGCTCTAATACCATGTCATGAATCATTACATCCCAATAACTAGAGTTGTTAGAAAAGGATTTTGACTCGACCTTATACTGATTACTGATAACGGGTTGCTCGATAATTCTTCAAATGCTTTGAAATACAATCAACTGTTTCACCCACATATATAATTCGAGTCTGAAATATATATGAATTGCGACGAAATGAAGAATTGACATTTGTTATTTTTGTAAATATTCAACTTGGAAAATTATATTTTGGCCTATTAGGGATGGAATTCAAGTTACATTTTATACTATGAAAAAAGTTTTCCTAAACCCTAATTACAAAACACAACTAACCATTTTATATTTTCAAGAGTTAATATTTAGAGGTTTTTAAATTATTCACGAACTAGATTTGATCTCTGAATCTCAAATTACATTTTACAGAGAATTTTCCAAAGTTCATGTCTTTAACGTTTCGATCCATGAAAAAGTAGTAGTTTAGAAAGGCGGGTTTGTTGGCGGAGAAAATGGCTAACTCTGCGTCTTAAGCACGGCCTCACCAGTCGCCATTATTATTATCATTTCTACTTTAACCATTCTTTCATCCGCCATTAAAACTTCACTCTGTCTTTTTGTCTCTTCTTTCATTTGTTTAAGGTTCAGCAGAATTAATACTGGGCCAAATCACAAATCCCAATGCCAATATTTGCATTACAAAATTAAGCTAAGAACACATACTTAGATCCCCCTTAGTTGAAAAACAAACTTAAATCATTCTTAATTCACCAAATGTCAAACCCCTAATGCTCAATTCCCCATATCAAAGAGCATCCAATAATTCACTAAATCTGACTTACACTAATAATAATCAATCATATGTATGATGAATTGATGATCACTTGATAGTTGATAAGTTAGCACATAAAACAAAACAGTTACTCTGTTTTAATACTTACTCTGTTTTTAACAGTTACTCTGTTTTAACAGTTACTCTGTTTTAACAGTGCTTGACAAATGAACTTATTACTTACAAATGCCAGTTGTTTGCAGTGGGAGCAAAAGGAGAGATGATTAAATTAGAACCCCTTTTCTTCTTGAGCAAATTAATGGTATGTGGCAGCAACAAATTCAGAGCCGGCCACATAGAAAGAGTTGCAGAGAAGTGAAGAAACACATCTGTAAGTCAGAGGGGAGGGGTGGAGATGATTCTGTTCTTGAGTGTCTAAGGGATTTACGACTTGCTAATTATTATTATACTAACAATAATACATGAGGCTGGTACGTTACCATTTTGTAAGGGTTGACTTGTGAATTTAGGCGCGTACATACGTTGAACATTACATGATGATCAACCCCAGAAGATGAACATGAAAGCAAAGAGGAACTCGCTTTCTTCCAGTTGTTGTGTCAATAATGCCTTTTGGCCAAACTCTTGCGCCAACTTGAAGCTTTTTCATTTCGTCTTGCTCCAGAAAATCATGGGATTCCCCCCATCTTGATTACAGGAAGAATGAATGTGTGGTGGGCCGTCGTTTCTGACCACAGAAATGGCGTTAATGGAGTTTCAAGAGCTAATTATTTAACTGTAAGTATATTGTTAAAGATTGTAGCAGGTTAACCAATGTATTTAATTTACGTTAATTTTTGTTTAGTAATTTAATATGATTATATGAAGAAGAATCTAGAGGTGTATAGCTAGTAGTATTATAGGTCATGAATAAGCCTTTTTTTAAGGCTAATAAGCTCATTCAGTACCTTATGTTTGGGGTATTAACAAATTAGTACCCATTGTTTAAAAAATAACTTGTAAGTATCGTTTGTATGAAAATTTAACACATTCATCTGAAATGAAAATTCCATCCAATTTTTTCCGTTAAATTGCCACATCACACGTCCTATTTGGATTAAAACACGGACGTGTATATCCACATCAGTTGGGCCTGGTCCATCAATTGAAAATTAAAACTCCCTCTTGTAGGAAGGCGGAGGAGGCGAATGATAGATTGGGGGTGGCAGGATGGTGCTAACGGAGGCGACGGCGACGACGATGGACATATTGAGTTGGATTTGGACATGTAGTGGACTGCGACGGTGGGGAGGAGCTCCGCCGGTGGAGAGAGAAAAAGAGGGGAACAATTATCAAGGTCAGGAATAGATTGAGAAAGAGAGAGATGAAAATTGCAGAGAGGATCGTTTTATTCAGGTGAGATCAGAGGTGGTTTAACACGTGGGACCAGGCCTAACTGACGTGGATATATCCATGTCAGCGTTTAATCCAAATAGGACACCTGATATGGCAATTTAACGGTAAAATTGGATGGAATCACCATTTCGGATGGATGTGTTAGATTTTCATACGAAAAACACTTGCAAGTTATTTTTTAAACGGTGGGTACTGATTTGTTAATACTCCAAACGTAAGGTACTGAATGAACTTATTAGCCGGCCTTTTAATTGGTTGCATGGGAACTAATAAAAAATTTGGTGTTTAGATGGATCTCTACATTGAGGTCAACTCTATATTGTTTGCTTATTATGACTATGATCTACAACAACTCCTTTGTATTTGACGTAATTAAAGCAATCGAACTATTTCGATTAACTGTGAATTTGTTTGTAGTGAACTACTTCAAAATTTAAGCAACAAAATAATCAATCGACTTCGTTCATTTGGACTTGGTATTGATTATAAATGTAAGCATGAAATGAAGACCAAACACAAAGAAATTTGAGGTTTTCTAACAGTTTCCTGAGTATATTCACGGACTAATCAAATGTTTGTGAGTGTAGTGAAGAAGGATCGTTGGGTCTCTGAGTAAACCCAAGGCTAAAGATATATACTAGTAGAAAACTTGTCGAACTAGGCCTGTGGAGCCTCTTTCAACCCATATAATGATTGGTGAAGATGACAGACCACGTCTCGAGACCATTTGTCAAATCTCAGGGGCACTCATACAAATCGTCTCATTAAAGCCTCCATGAAGGATTTTTTTATGTCCAATTGGTAGAAAGGCCAGTGCTTCTGAGAGGCATAAACTAAGTATAGTGCGAACTGTTTGCAACTTAGTCATAAGAGAAAACGTTTCATCATAGTTTTTTTAAGGTACACTACAAAAAATCACCTTTTGCCAACGGGAAAAAACTGTTGGCAAAGGTAAAAAAATCGTCGATGAAAGTTTAGGCGACGATTTTTTGGCGTCGGCAATACGGCGTCGCCGAATGTATCAGGCGACGATTTTTCAAAATCGTGGGCAAAAAAAGACCTTTGCCAACGGTTCGTCGGAAAAAAGAGCCTTTTGCCAACGGTAACGTGAAATTTTATTTCAAGACTTGTGGTCAATCAAACAGTAAGAGTACATCTTCAATCAACTTCGGAGAGTCTCAACCTATAACTGGCTCAGAAAGAGAAATCGAATGCCTAGCCAAAATGTGAGCCATCCTATTTCCTTCTCTCCTCAAAAAGCAAACACCAAAGTTCAGTCTACTGGCAACAACCACCGTGCATCCACTAATGATCAAATCACCATACTCCGTGTCATCATCATTCGGAGAATAAATCATTGTTACTAGCATTTCGGTGTCCATCTCAAAGATCATCTCTGGGAAGCCTTCTCACTCCGTCCAACTGAGAGCCTCAAGCAACGCTATTGCCTCCGCGTCTCGGCTGCATCAAACTCCACTCCAGGAAACCATTCGATACTTCACACATAGGCCTTCATCATGGATTAACCACCAAGAGATGCGGATGAATTAGCTCTCTAGCCTAGCACCCTCTCATCTGCACCTGAGAAAATGCATCTTAGAACGAAAGCCTTACGGCCTTTTTTTCGGGCAATGATTCTTGGCTGGACCCACTCTATTAAATAAATAAGATTAAGCTTTTCTCACCCCTGTTGTATTCCTTTGGTTTTGGGCTTGGGACCAAATCAACAGCATTATGATCATGCCATTCTCTAACTTGTTACTGTCTACTGCGATTGCTGCGTCCAAATCACACTTAAGAGAGCCTCGCCTTGGTAGATGCTACCGAGTACAGCCACGGTCCCTACTACTACTGCCTTCCGATTGTGACTCCCGTCTAGCCTTCTTCCAATCGAACATCAGCTCCTTTCCCCTACGCATAACCCACTATGACGTACTTTTCTTACCAGACCAAACGCGAGCATTTCTTTCCTCCCACAAGCTCCAAAGCACCATCATCGTATCCTGAATAGTTTCCTTCGGTTTCTACTCAATGATATACATCAGCCAGTCAACAAATCGGCTTATTCCATTCATCACCTCTTCAACCATACGCCACCATCCAGCTACATCCCAACATGCTTTAGCAAATGCCATGTTGTTTTTAGATTTCCTCCACAATAGCCACATTCACTCGAAATATTAATTCCCCTTGCATGCAGCATCTCCTTTGTAGGTACAGCCTCCCGAGCAAGGCGCCAAATGAAATGTTTAGCCTTAGGTGGGATTCGTACCTTCCAAATATTCATCCAACTTCCAACAACAATCATGTGCATATGTCGTACCACCTTCTCCCAGTACGCGCAGTAAGCAGACCTATAATCGTGTATACTCCAAACCTCCCATAGTGCTAAATAGGTCGGTCCGATTTCGGTGACCGTGGCAGTGTGTGGCTCAGTATAACTGTTGCATCTTGGTTGTTAAAAAGGGAGACCACATGTTCCTCATCCTACTCCATCGTACCTGGAATTAACAAATCCGCAACATTCAACTAAAAGTGGGGGTACGGGTTACCCCCACTGACGTTTGTACTATTTAGGGTGGTATTTTCATTGAACCAATCATTTATATCAATAGATTTAATCTTAATAAGACTAAATTGAGCTTAGTTACAATTTTTATTCATCATAGTATAAGATTATACCTAATGTTCAGATTTCTTTCTACAGCTGCATTTTTTTCCAATATGATAGATCATCATCTCTACCAAATTAGTTTTTCGTTCAAATCGCCCTATCTATCCCTTAACAACATGTAGATTCTTAAACTCGATAAAACAAGACATTCAAATCGCCCTATCTATCAAAACGTCAGTAGGGGTAACCGGTACCCCCACTTTTAGTGGGGACACCGGAGTGTTCACTAGTTAGGTAACCTAAAATTTTTTAGGCTCTGTGTCGTAGTGCCTAATGGCACACCCTATGGGTCGGGCTGGGTGAGGCTGGCCAACAAAGACAAATGGCTTAATTGTCCAGTTTTTTGAATAACACTCCATCCTTTTAGATATTCTACTTTTGAGTAGAATATTAAACTCCCTCCTTTTTTTGAGGTAAGCATCAAAGTGCATTAATCATCAATGAGAAGTGTTAGAGCAAGAAAAGCTCAGTACATCTTCCAGCCAATCTGGAGAGGCATTACCCGTAGTAGGTGATGCAAAGAAACGAGAATGTCTAGCTAAACAGTGAGCAACCTCATTCATATCTCTCCGAACAAAAACAACCCGGTGTGTGGGGTGTAGGCTAACTCGACAGGAGCGGACGACCTCTCCAAATTTTGTCATGTCCTCCTCAGTTCCATTAATTCCCAGCGCGACCGTCTGAGAGTCTGTTTCGATGATAACGTTCTCTAGTCTCATAACATTCAACCATGTGATGGCCTCTTGTACCGCAAGAGCTTCGCAATCTTTGGTTGATGGGCAACCTGGAGCGTTTGTCATTTGGAAGGAGTGTACAGTACCCAGGTTGTCTCGAATCACCATACCTGATCCTCTCGTGCGGAGATCCTCGAATCTTGCGCAGTCAACGTTGCACTTTAGGTGGTTGGTATCTGGCGGGTGCCATCCTTTACAGTGTCGAGTTGTCATCGAGCTAATTAGAAATTGCGGCTGTTCTCTGGCTTTTTTCCATTCCTCAAGTCCTTCCATTGCGAGCCTGGATACAACCATCAGGGGTTTTTCTTTATCTCGCCACACACGAGCGTTTTGTTCTCGCCAAATGCTCCAGAGCATGATTTCGGGACCTGGGTCGCTGATCCCGTGGTAAAGTAAGCATCAAGCCAGTCTCGGAAGGAGGTTTGGGAAGATCTTCAATCGACAGATAGCCTCGTGAGACCTGCGCAAAGCTGCAGTCCAGGAAAAGATGGTCATAAGATTCAGTACCTTGTTTGCAGATGCCACATTGAGCTGGGACCTGAATATGTCTCCTCAGGAGCGTCTCCCTCGAAGGAACGATATTGCGCGCCAATCTCCATGCCATTATCTTCATTTTCGGCGGTGTGTTTGTCTGCCATAAGTTATCCTAGGGACCTGTTACAACAAGATCATTCAACCCACTCAAAGTATCAATCCATATTCGGTAGCCAGAGTGAACCGAGTAGCCCCCATGTTTACCATATGACCAAATGATTCGATCTGTTTCAGTCGTACGCCTCAAGGGTATCCTCATAATTGCGTCAATATCCCTCTCATCAAATAATTCCTCAAGCAGCTCGAGATCCCATTGCTGTAACTCTGGTATCATTAAATCTCGTACACATAGATTTTCCAAACCCACCGGTGGTGGCGTGGTAATAAAGAGGTTGTCAGCCTCGTGAAGCCACGGGTCTTGCCAAACCCGAATAGTTGAGCCATCTCTGATGCGCCAACGGTAGCCTCGTCAGACAATAGGTTATGCTTGCCATATGCTCTGCCAAACTAGACTCGGGTTAGCACCTTTGGTTGCCGATAGAAATCTCCATTCGAGTAGTATTTAACTTTGTACACCTTTGAGACAAGAGTGTCAGGGTTAGTGAGCAAGTTCGACCCCTGCTTAGCAAGCAACGCCAAATTAAATCCTTTGAGACTGCGAAAGCCCATCCCACCTTGATCTTTCGACATACATAGTTTGTCCCATTTTAACTAGTTCATTCCTCTTCGGTTATCTGCTTTCATACCCCATCAAAATGAGTTTATCATGCGCTCAAGTTCTGTTGCCATCGTTGCAGGGATCATAAAAATATTCATAGTATAAACTGGAATAGCCTGAGCCACAGCCTTCATCAAGACTTCCTTACCACCATTCGAGATACGTCTACCCGACCAAGCCTTGATCCGCTGCCATAGACGTTCATGAATGAAACAGAAAGCACGCCGCTTGTTTGCTCCCACTTAAGCAGGCATACCCAAATAGCGACCAGTGTCAAGCTCATTTCGTACCCTGATGATCGCCTTAAGACCATCAGCAAAGAGTGGGTCTGTGTTTTTGGTCATCATGATTCCAGACTTATCAAAGTTGGTAAGCTGTCCCGAAGCTCTAGCATAACAATCAAAGATCCGTTTAAGGGTACGAACGTCTTGAATAGTCGCCTGGTAGAAGAAGAGAGAGTCGTCTGCAAATAGTAAATGTGAAATATTAGGATCTCCACGACAAACTCGATTATCCATGTAACCGGCCCCCGTCTACTTCTTTCCGGATTAAAGCTGTGAGGCCCTCTGCACATAAAATAAATAAAAAGGGTGATAAAGGACATCCTTGGCGCAACCCTCGTGAGGGGGCAAAGCGATCCGTGCGAGAGGAGTTGATGCTGACTGAGTAGTTAACAGATTTGATGCAGCTCATTATTTTGCCAACCCAAGCTCGGTCGAAGCCAAGTTTCAACAGTACCTGCTCTAGATAGGTCCATTCAACACGATCGAAGGCCTTTGAAATATCAACCTTGAGAGCGATGTCTCCTGTCTTCAAGTTCGGTCTCCGCCTCATGCTATGAAGAACTTCGAATGCCACCATTACATTATCAATAATTGATCGACCTTTAACAAAGGCGGATTGCTCGATGTTTATTACTTTCGGCACAATCACTCTCAATCTGTTTGCCAGAACCTTCGCTATAATACGATACATAACGTTGCATAGAGATATTGGTCGCAGATCTTTCATCGTATTTGGCGTGTCGACTTTCGGGATGAGCACAATCGTTGTTTCCTGAATACCCAACGGGATGTCTCCCAAACAAAGCCACTCCATACATGCCACGGTGACATCGACATCGACACCCACAAGCGACAAGTAGTGTTGATAGAAGCCCGGGTTAAAACCACCAGGACCTGGTGCTTTATCTTTTCCCATGCTAAAGAGAGCAAGTCGAATTTCGTCCGCTGTGAACAGATTATTAAGCATCTCATTATCTCTCGCATTGACTCTACACTTGAGAGCTTCCACCACCGGACAAGTGTTACAGTCCCCTGCCTGAAAGAGGGTTGAGAAATAGCTCGTCGCAAGGGTTCCCAAAGCAATGTCACCTTCAAACTCCACGCCATTATCATCTCTTAAAATAGTCAACTCCTTTCTCTTTTTCCTGGCAGTAGCAGTAGCATGAAAGTAACGGGTGTTCTTGTCACCGTACCGCATCCAGAAATTCTTAGCACGTTGGCGCCAATATTTTTCTTCAACCTCAAGGAGATTTACAACGTCTTTTCTGCATTCTTCATATTCCACGGCTGACTCGGCTGTGTTTATATCTCGAAGTCGCTCTAGGTTTTCCTTCCCTTCCTTGATACGAAGCTTAAATCTGGTTCGATATTGTTTTCCCCACTCCTAAAGAGTTTTAGCACATTCCTTGAGTTTCTCCAGTAGGTTAAGCCCGCTCAAGTTCCTCCAAGTTTCTTCAACAACTCCACTGAAAGTCGGTTCATCTAACCAAGCATTCTCAAAATGAAAGGGTCTGGCTTTCCACGATACCACCTCTCCATTCGTGTCCACGAGGATGGGGGAATGATCCGAGAGGGGAGCCACCAGGTTAAGTAACATGGCATTCGGTTGGTGGTCATGCCAACCTGTGGTTGCCATAGCTCGATCGAGCTTCTCCTCAATCGCGTCCGGTGTACCTTGGCTTCTTGACTATGTGTAGGGATAACCTTGCATGGGGATATCGCTAAGGCCACACTCAACTACGGCCTCCCGGAAACCTAATAGCAACCAGTTCGGATGGCTGCGTCTACCCCTTTTCTCTTCATTGCTTAGTAGTCACCCATGCATAGCCATTTATCTCCCGCATTTATGGCTAAACCTCGAAGCATATCCCAAGTCTCACGACGACGATGCCTCTCGGGGTACCCATAGTAGGCAGTCAGCCGGAAAGCATCTTCCGACTCATCAAGTATATCAACGTTAATAAAATTGCGCGAGTACGAGACCAAATTAACTTTTATTTCACTCGTCCACAAAGCAATAATACCTCCACTTCGGCCCTCAACATCAACTGAAAAACAAGAATCAAAATGCAACTGACATCGGATATCTTCCATTCTTTGTTTGTTAACAAGTGTTTCAAAGAGCAACACCACACTTGGCCTGTGATCTCGGATGAGGTCACTAAGGGCATTAACCGCACGGGGATTGGCCCAATCCCCGGCAGTTCCAGCTTAGGATCTTCATTTCTCCTGGCAGAACCTGGTGCTCAGGTCTGCCCTTGCCAGGTTTGTTAGGCGTGCCTGGATGCCTTTGCTCAGCTTGCTCGGACTCGTAATCATGACATCTGCTTCACCCGTTTCCTTACCGTATGTGGCTTCCATTGTAGTTCGAGGTCTCTTCTTCTCCTCCCCAACGACGAGCCCTTCCTTGTCAGGCACAGCCTCGTCCTCATTTGTTAATAATAACTTCCCTTTGTTTAGGGCATTAGCAGCATAGTTTCCATGGAGGGCCAAGAGGTTTGGTGGAAGCTGTGGGGCACAAACAGTGGTACTGGAGTCGCCTTTGTAGGTCTCATCCTCCTCCTTTGGTGTCTCAACAAGCCAATGTTCACCTCCCAGTCTAGACGATTTTTTCGGCGGAGCTTGGATTTCTGCATCCCACTTTCTTATTGGCTCGACGTCCGGGTTTAGGAAATGGATCTCGCACAGTCGATCCAGGTGCCCAATTCTTCCACAGATGTAACAGAACGTTGGTAGATGCTCATATTTGAATTTGCTCATCGTCCACGGCATCCCTGGGTTCCGAATCTTTTTTCCTTTTTTCAGGGGTTTCGTTACGTCAAGCAAAACCCTAATCCACATAAATGGGTTGACGAAGCTGTAGGCATTCTTGGCATCATAAGCGACGTATGTGCCAATGTAGTCCCCAAGAGCGTGACCGATAGATTCCGAGTAGAATCCCGGCCTGAGGTTGTGGATTTGGACCCAAAACGCAGCTTGGTGAAGCGGGACTCTCGTCGGATGTTTCCCTTCCTTCATCTCGTGCAGAACCAGCAGATAATCGTCAAAGGTCCATGGTCCATTGTCGAGAACCCAACGTAGATCGATTTTACTGTAGAATCGGAAGAGCACAAGTCGATTCCCTAGGTCTTCGATCGAGATGCCACGTCCAGGTTACCACACAATCGCCATGCGGTTCTTCATCACGTTGAAGTTGTATTGTTTTGACGTGATGAAAGTTCCAACAGCGCACATGGCATAGGCTGCATCATGTGGCGCTGCGATGATTGGCTCAAACTCCAATCCCTCATCATCGCTTTCATCCAGTTGCAGATCGCTCGTGTTATGTTCTATCCTGACAAACCGAGGAGAGAGGTGATGAAACTCAGAAGCAGAAGAGAGAGATGAGAATTCATCGGCGCAGGAGACGGGATAAGTACACTTGAAAAACCCTAACGGCGTAGGGAAAACCCTAATTACTAGGGAGAGGCCTTGCAGTCGGAGGAGGAGTGATCCTGTATAATACTAAGGCGTCGTTTTCCGCGTAAAATATGAATACTGGCAGGATTGGATAATTCCTCCGCAATTGAATTCAAGAGGTATTCAGCATCTTCCCCAAATTGAATTCCTTGTTTTCTGTACTAATAACGAAATAGAATTGAAATCCTTAAGTACAAGAAATGACTACACTGCCCCTAAATTTTCATTAAATTATATGAATGGCCGCCATTTATTTGCAACAACAATTTATTTTTAAATCAAAGTGATTAATATTAAAAAAATCCTATATTTAGAAAAAATGTAATACTTCTTTATAAAATATTATAATTTAAAATTATTTTTTCATATATTATTTTATGTTAAGATGATATATTTTAATATTAAGTACTTATAATTTCATTCATAGAGTATTTAAGTTTGGACATTCATCATTGAATGAAAAGAAAAAGAAATAATTAATTTTTTATTTGAAAATTGAGTGATGATGTGGAAATTTGTGAGAATGGCTCTAACCTATGTGTCAAAACCAATTATACCATTCTACCATTAAGATTATTAAGATCCCATCATTTTATTTATGAATGCAGGCCATTTGTTCTAAAGTTATTTTTAGTTCATAAATTCTCACAACCCAATTCATTTTTTAAATCAGTCATCATATTTTAGGCGATTGTAAAAATAATTAAGCATAAAATGACAATATAGTGGGGATTAGTTTTTCATGCTTTTGGTTTGTACATCTCTGAGTGGAGTAAAACTAGAGCAAAATAGCAGATAACAAAACTGGAGTAGAGGTAAAGGTCGGGAAGAAGCAGACTAGGAGGAGCAGCCGAACAGGTTTATGGAGGAAGACGGCTGTGTGTTTTGTTTTAAGGGTACTTTTGGGTAGGTGTTTAATTGTTGGGTTTAAAATCTAAAATCCCTACCTTTTAAAAAAAAGATTAAAATAAGAGTCCATACTTATTTAACAAAAATAAGGGGCCCATGCCTTAACGAATGAATGAGATGAATTATTTAATAAAAAAGAAGTCTTCATGTCAAGAGATGAATGAGAAGAATAACTAATAAAAACATCATTTATATGAAAGATATGAATTTATTTAATAAAAAGGAAAAATGGTGTTTTGCCCCCTCTACTTTGCCAAGTTAACAAACAGCCCCCTATACTATGAAATGATCAATTTACCCCTCCTACTATGCCAACTTAACAAACAGCCCCTTCCATCCAAATTTTCATCCAAAATTCCGTTAAGTGATGACTCACCAATATGACTCATCCACAATTAATGACTGTACATTGCCACAATTAATCAAATCCAATTGTTGTTACTTGTGAGAAATATACAAGTGTTGTATAAATAGCGCATTACATTCATTCGGCCAAATTCGCAGAGATAGAGAGATACAGAGCGATTATGAGATATTATTTGAGTTGATTTTGGTGTACGTAACTGCGGGAATTGGAATTTTGTAGCACAATTTTAAAAAATATGTACCGTCAGTAACCAAACACGTAAAAATGTCCAGAAATAGCACAATTTGACTGGCAGCCAGCACTGCGCCACCCAGCCAGCGCAGCGCTGGCTGCACATCAGATTATTTCCGTTGCAGCGCTGCGCCATGTGGCACACTAGCCGTTACAAACTATCCGTTAACTAACGGTAGTATTGATCCCAGGCAGCGCTGCGCTGGCTGGGTGGCGCAGCGCTACCTGGGATCAATATTACAGTTTTTTTTTTTGTATAAATACCCCCTCCCCTCATACCATCTTCACACCTCCTCTCATACTCTCTCAAATTCAATTGTCTCTAAGGTATTATTTATGATAGTTTCTGTTCGTCATAAGTTTCTAGTTAGGATTATTGTACGCTAATGACGTTTTTTATTTGTAGGTTCGTAGCAATTGGCCGTCGAGGAAATTTCGTTTGAAGAAAGCCTAAACCCTCCCTGAAAAGGTATAATGATATAAATTATATCCAAATGAATTATGTTTTACCAATTTATATGTACTTAACATTGGTTGTGGATATTAAATTGTAGATGGATTACATGTTTGGAGAGGTGCCGGTTGGGGTTCGAAGTGGTAGTCTCGATGACCCTTCGATTTTATGGGGTGATACTGACCGACATCGAGCGTCGGGAATTTTCGAAGCTCAGGTTAGTACATTTGAAATGTTAGTTATAATTTAATGTTATTTATATTTATTTGTTATTTAAATTTACATAGTATTTATGTTTGAATATTAGTATATAGTAATTATTCAAATGTTACTTATATTTGAAATGTTAGTTATATATAACTGTTTGTTATATGTAAATGTTAGTTATATTTTAAAGTTATTTATATTTGATCGTTAATTATATTTGAATGTTTAATTATATTTGAACGTTAATTATATTTAAGTGTCTAGGGTGCACTCAGAAATTGAGTACTAGTTATTAATTATGTTACATCTTCTTCCCCCAACTATTAGGACCCACATATGACGCTTAATTGTCGCTTCTCTAAGAAGATCGTGAAGTACGATCCTAGGTTCGAGACATACCTTGCCCCCATAGGTCTAGATCAGTTGCGTGCCTGCCTGGATTTTACCCCTGATTTTGAGCTGATCACCGCATTGGTCGAGAGATGGCGTCCCAAGACGAGCACTTTTCACTTGTACCACGGTGAGGCAACCATAACACTCGAGGACGTGCACTTTCTCACTGGTTTGAGCATCGATGGTGTGCTTGTGGAGTCGCAGAGGCGCATTCCGACTGTGGATTCTGATCTGCAGCTTTACGTTGAGCGCCTTCTTGGGAAGAAACCATCTACCGCTGACCTTTCTGCTGGCAGAGTGAAGATGACGTGGTTGCGTAACCACTTTGGCACCATCAGGGATGACGCCGATCGGGAGACTATCGAGCAGCACCGTCGAGCATACATTCTGGACTTCTTCGGCAGCTACATCTTTGCGAAATAGTACACGGACAACACGGTGGGGTGTGCTACAGTGGGGGGAAACTATGTCGCCTCAAAATGACGAGGCAACCTTCACTACAACAGGCATGTCCAGTTTTCTTGCGAAAGATGGGGGTAGGATGTTCGGCGGTTTTGAGGACTGTCATGTATCGATGTCCAGTCTTTGCGAATGACCAAATTGTGGCACACTACCCACTCATTCTTAATGACGTTACTGGGTTGGAGGTTATCTACAACATCATGGCAACCCAGTCGGACTACCGAGTGGCAGAGCTATACTTTGAGTTCGACCAACGTGGGACGCCGGTCCATGGAGAATCTATATTCATGGGCAGTGGAGCGAGTGCCTGTTATAGTGGTGAAAGCAGTCAGAGCAATCAAACACAGCCGGGACAATTTCGTGGCGATAGCAGGCAAGAAAGTACGGTAGCGCACTTGGGAAATGAGATCGAAGGAGACTCATCAGAAAGCGACGTCAACTCGGAGCAGGACGCAGCAAATGTATCTGAGCCAGACATTGAAACGCAACCCTTTGTGAATGCACAACCACCGAGAGAATACACCCCCCAAGCCATTTCACACATTTACCAGAAGATATCGGTGACCTGATGACTACAAACAACAACGAGTACGGGGTTCATAACGTTCCACGGTGGCACATTGACGGGCCAGGGTTTGGGGTTGGGCAACAATTCGAAAGCAAACTTGTGGCTCAAACTAGTCTGAAGCAATATGCACTCAAGAATAACAAAGGGGGCAACAAGATTCGCGAGGGACGACCCGTGAATCAAAAGTGGGCGCTTGAAGATCAATTATATTGGTCAAGAGCCGTAGACGCTCAGCACGACGGGGCACGATGGAACCAATTGACATCAAACATGGCGGAGAGCGTGAATGGGGCATTCAAGTCAATCCGGGCTCTCCCTGTTGCAGCCTTGGTGGAATCCACTTTCTACAGGCTGCAAACGTATTTCGAAGATCGACGGAAGAGGGTTCGAGAAGAACAGGCGGCCGGTGCAATCTGGACGAAGAAGTGTCTTAAGCGCCTGGAAAAAAGAGTGAATAAGGCCACTTCCCACACAGTGAGGCAATTCGATTATGATGCTGGGATATTCAAAATACAGACGGCGATAAATCGCAGCAACGGGAAGGGAAACAATAGGCAAGAAGTTCGCTTGGACTACGAGGAGGGGGACGGTCATTGCTCCTGCGGGAAGTTCCAACAGTGGAAGATGCCTTGTTCACATGCCGTGGCCGCATGTAACGCCGCCAATCAAGATCCGTTATACTATGCCAACGCCCATTACAGGCTGGAAACAGTACGACAGATATATGGACGGAGTTTCCTCCCTATCGGCTCGAAAGAGGACTGGGAGCCTCATGGAGGGCCTAAGTTGATGCCGGACCCAGGAAGGGTCAGGGAGATGGGGCGACCACGACATTCTCGCATATGCAACGAGATGGACTGGGTTGAAGATATTGAGCCGCACTGCAGTTACTGCCAGCAAGAAGGGCACAATAGGAGGACGTGCCGACGTGCGAGGCGAAGCAGCAGGAATCCAAACCCTACAAGGAACGGTTAATTGAACTATTAAATGTTTAGTATGATGTGTTCGGTAGTCTGTGTTTGGTAATCTGTATTTGAAATGTTTGGTTGTCAATTTCATGTTTCATTTTCAATGTAATGTTTGGTTTCAAGTTGTGCTGTGAAGTTACTTTTATTAGTCCATCCTTCAGAAGTGACTGCAACTACAGACCAGTCATTTTATTAACTTCAATAATGACGCCAACAACGACAACAACAACAACAACAGCAACAACAACAACAACAGCAACAACAACAACAACAACAACAACAACAGGCCTAACATGGATGTCAATTGTAAGGACGATGTCCGGGTGGTGGAGAGGGAGGCCCTTCCCTCAGCAACCTATTGATTGAAACGTGCAACCATGAAATTTCTTCCCTCAGATCTCGAATAATGTTGTCCTTCTCCTCGATGATTTCATCCTTCTCCCTATTCGCTCGAACAAGTTGTTCGTCCTTCGCCCGAATGATTTGGTCCTTCTCCTTAATCGCAGCATCCACGGCCTCCCGCACCTCCAGTTTTTCATAATAACCACACCCCTTCTCCTACAGATCATAAGGCAAACGTAGAGGGTTTTGAGAACTACGAAAATGCAAATAATTAAATTCAGCCCTTTTTTTTTACCTCTCTCTCACGAGGGCAGCCAAAATAGCGTTCCAGATCACTTGGTCGAACGGATCTAGTCGCCCTTAAGTCACACCAGCAGTTCACCACACTTGCCTCATAAACGAACAAGTCCTCCTCCACCGGCTTCTTCAACTTGTGCATTACCCTCTCAGTATCTGTCACTACAGAAAAACAGTACTTAGTACACAAGACGAATTCGTCCAGATTCATAAATAAGATAAGTACAAAGCACCCAAACGAAGTTCACTTACGCTTGCTCTTGCGAGACCTAGAGCCATAGTTGAAGAACGACATATTCTAAGCTTGGTTACGGCTGCCTACTACAAATTCTAAGTTTAGGTCTTCAAGGGAGGTGTGTGGTGCAAAACTGCATCATAGAGGGGGGTATTTATACTAAAAATTGACGGCTTAGGGGTTTTTCAGTCCCAGCCAGCGCTGCACCTCCTAGCTAGCGCATAGCTGGCTGGGATTGGGGAAACCCTAACGGTGCTATGACGGTAACATTTTCTGACTGGCAGCCAGCGCTGCGCCAGCTGGGTGGCGCTGCGTTGGCTGGCTGGCGCAGCGCTGGCTGCCAGTCAGATTGTGCTATTTCTGGACATTTTTACGTGTTTGGCTACTGACGGTACATATTTTTTAAAATTGTGCTACAAAATTCCAATTCCCCGTAACTGCTATAGTGGGAATGTCTTCTTCATTCTAATTTCTAATATTGTCTCTATTGAACCAGCAGGTAAAATTTCGCCTTCTCTACGAGCTGCTTTATTATCACTCACTATTCTACCAACTGCGCCCTCATTCCTATAACTCGTCTCTTTTATTGCTGTTGTAGCTGAAATTTTAGGCGGGGAAAGTTACCTTGTGGATGAAGTGGGTTTGTAGCGTGACAATGTATTATCGGTAGTACATTGTTTACTTATGTTCAAATATAAGCAATGATGATATGTGGCTGGTGAAGCATTGACTAGGCAACGTCTCGTTATCCACTTCCATTAATCATAACATCGTTATTAGAATTAAGGCCACTAACATATGCATGATTTGACGCCAAAAGTGAATATTAATAAAATATTTTTGGGGGCAAACTATGCATATGATGCATGATTTTGGTGGCTATAATTATAATTATTGCATGGTAATTAAGGAAGCCTCACCACCCAATCAACATCTCACCAGTCAAGTGTCATCATTGTCTATTTTCGGGTATAAGTGAATAATGTACTATTAACCATACATTGTTATGTAATTTTAATTAAAAAATTACGTACAAAACTCATGCATTAAGCCCAATCACCAGCGTATGATAGATTCTAAGATTAATGTCTGAAATCTAATTACTCATATTAAATATCGTTTCATGTTATAGTAGCTGCTGTTGGTGGAGTTATCCGGGATGACAATGGCAGATTCGTTTCAGCCTTTTTATGCTAATCTTGGTTCTTGTTCGATTATGAGAGCTGAACTGAGAAGTATTGTGGAAGGGACGAAGCGGGCTTGGGATATTGGTATTCGTAATATGAGAATCCAATCGGATTCAGAAGCGGTGGTCAGGATGTTAACTTCATCTGGTTATGATAGTAATCAGCATGATTCTCTATCATTCAGCAGTTTGCGAAGCTCTCGTCCCGGGATTGGCGAATCTCCGTCGCTTGACCTTGGCATTCATTTTTTCGATTCTCCAAATGTTGTACTTCAGTACTGACTGAGGTTTGGTATCAGTGGTGTTTATACCCTTCGTGTTATTTATAATAATATGTAAAGCCCGCCTTTCTACCAAAAAAACTGCCAGCCACGCCAATTAAAAAATAAATTTATGCAATTTTTATTGGGAGAAAGAAGTAGTGGAGCTCTAAATTCCGCCATAAGAAATCTAAAGACTTGAGACCAAGAATCACACGTGGCGTGGAGAGTGGATGACATTTGACTTATCAAGCTTGGCGGAATTAACAGCGGGCGGCCACCAGATCTGCTGAATTCATGGAAGGCTACTGTTCTAAATTTATAAAAACCCAAGTCTCCAAATATATAATGTAATTATAGTGGATGTTATTTATTAATTACTTGCATATATTCATTAGAACTGATCACAGTGGTTTGCCGACCTTTCAGTAGTGGATGTTTAATGCATGCACGTCCCCCCACTTCACATGCTTTGCTTTTGTGGTACATCATCAAGTCGTGTACATATAAATCAATCCTACAGCAATACAAGATGAGAGTTGATATTCTTACTTAGATTTGTTTATAGCATCTGGCCCTACATTTTAAACCCTAATCTAAACTTTGAGGTTCTTCCTCATTTTATTACCCAAATCATAACTAAACTTTGGTCAAATAACATGACAATCAATGAACTTAAAAAAATTACCTAGCAGTCGCCAAACTTCAGCCAATTATCCTAACAGTCACTACCGTCAACGGACATCCAAAATTTCGTCCATCCGCCTACGTGGCGATGACACCTCAAGCACCCAACCCGATTACCCAATCAATTTCTTAACCCAATTACCAAAAACCAAACCAAACCATACTCACATCCAACCAATTTCTCCGCCGCCGCCGCCGCCACCAAACTCAACACCACCTTCACCACCGAGCTCCGAGCCGACACCACCATGGGCTTACATCCTCACTGACAATTGGTCCTCACCTTCTGATGTGAACCAACGGCAACTGTGGTTTGTGATCCAATACCAAATGCTAGGCAACAAGACGATAAAAAACAAACCCAAAAAACTTCGATGGAATAGGACACAGACCCTATAGCTAAAGAACTATGAACCCTAGGTATCACGTGAATGGTGTCACATCAAGGGGTAATAACCCAAGATGATAAACTCGAACTCTCTAGCCTAGCAACAACACGCCAAAGCAAGAAGAGAACAAAATCGTAATTGAACCACGCTAAAAGCAATCTTATGTGTGAGCTCATGTTGAGTTACAAGAGTTACAATGGTCCCTTTATATAGGGTAAGGGAACCATGAATCTAGGGAATAAAATAACATAAAAGCATCATATTCCAACATGAAAAGGGTAGCTAAAACAAATAAGGAAAAACAAGTCCTATTAAAATAGAAGAAGAATTCTCTATTCTGTCCACCATATTGAAACGTGCATATCTCCTTCTTCCGAACGATTCTGATGGCCAGTGATATATGGATGGAAAGGTAATTGAATTATCTTTCCAACACTGCCGACCTTGCGTCAATTAGAGTCCTATAAAGGAAGTTATGACCGAAATACTAAAACTGGACAAAATACGAATCCTTCTAGAACAAGGATAACTTGAGTCATTCTTTCTTAGCTTCCAAGTTAGGGCATTTGGGCTTACAATTGAACCCATGAACGTCTCTTGCAACTCTTCTTGGATCTCTATCAATGTCCACGTGCTCCAATGGACTCCATGTCTCCAAATAAGCAATTCATTCTTGTTAGGGCCTCAACTAGGATTTCATCACCTTCCATCTCTACTCCGAAGAACCTAAATCTGGGAATCCCTCCACAATCTCAATCAACCCAGAACTAGTGGCCGCTGGACTAATTCCGACTGGATGAGGCGCTAATAAAGAGTTGAGAGAACCTCCTTTAGTTTATCACAACGACTCCGATAAACAAATGAAGAGAAAGAGAATGAACTTCTTGGAGAGGAGCTGTGAGAAGTGATGCGTCTTATTAATGGCGTATTCATTCCCTCATTAGACGACATTTTTGATGATTTATCTGTCTGATTGGCATGATTTTGAGTGATTTTCGTACCCCTTGGCCCCTTGGGGCCGTTTTATGTGTTTTGCACATTTTTGGTTCATTTAAGGTGATCCATGACGATTGGGGACGAATCGGGAGGCTGGAAAAATTCTGGAGCTGAAACTGAAGCAATACACGGCGTGTATTACAAAACACGCCGTGTAACAGGAACACGCGTGTATTTAAGAAACACGTCGTGTATCTAATACACGCCGTGTATTATGATACACGGACGTGTAACGCATTCTGACGGGATTTTTAATCCAATTCATTCTTGGGAAAAGACACAACATACAATTTCATTCTTCATTCGATTCTCGACGAACCAGACACTCTCGGGAGGAGATCTTGGAGCTTTGAAGACACGACTAAGTGGGATCAAGCTAGGATTTGTTCGGGAGATTCATCGAGTCATTAAGATTAGGTTTTCTCGGAGTAATATGTCTTCTTGTCCAGTTTCCTTCTCTTTTGTATCTTTGATTTCTTCTGTTTCCATGAATAGCTAAACTCTCTAGGTTTGTTCGGATTAGATGAAGCTCTAGTTAGATTTTGTATGGATGATTTTGGATTTCTAACCCGTTTATGTCAATCGATGTTTATTCAGACTTAGATGCGATTTCTCCTAAACCCTAATTTAAACATTTTGATCCTGACAACTTGATCAAGTGTTAGTTTCTGAGTTTATCTTTGATTTGCGGTTCTGACCATGGACGTGAATCATTCTAGAGTTTAGGAGGTCATTAGAATTAGCCGGTGTCTTGACCATAGGGCCGGTTAAACTAATCTCTTTGCATATCTTTGTGGCATTTCATCGTTCTTGATTTCTTGCAAGTTAGCTTGACCATAAGAGCTTGTAGGTTTTATAGAATAGGATCTCTCTAAGTGGCGTGCAATCAAGGATAAATGCATTGTCTCCTCTTCTCGAATTAATTGGGAGTCTTTTGAAGAAGTAGGTTGGGCAGAGAAGCTCAAGGAAAATCTGGACAGGGCCGGTTTGACCCCGCTCTTTGAGGTGGAAGAACCGGGATATGAGTGTTCAACCAAAGAGGCCATCACTACTTTCCGCTTCAAACCTATGAAGAAGCGAGACAGTGACAAGGCTATCCGGTTTCGTCTGGGTGGGGAGGAGCGTAAGCTCACCCTAGATCAGTTTGGTGTAGCTTTGGGTTTCTACATAGAGGAAGAATTGGAGGAGAGTCCGAACTTGGTGGTTTATACCGGTTCTGAGTCCACCACCATAGTCGACACGTTTTGGCATAACCTCACTCCATCGGACTCTTTGAAGATGACCAAGTCAGGGGAGATGAGGTACTATGTATCTAGTCGGTCAAAAGCTTCTTTGATGACCAACCCGACATACCGGTGTATGCAGATTATATTTAGGGAGTCCATCACCAGAGGGGGAATGCAGGTGGAGTCTGTAACGCTCGGGATCTGTTCATGATCCATCACGTGGCCTTGGGTCAGCGCGTCCATTTGGCGCCTCTTGTTGCCAAGCTTCTTGCCTCCCAGAACGCCTCTAACAAGGTGGACTTCTTAGTGGGCGGAGCCTAAGTCACCAGGTTGGTGAACTACTTTGGATGCATGCATAAGTTTGGCAAGTGACGCCACAGATGAGGGTGACTCAGATTCCCATCGCTCCAGCTCTTCCCCGCTCTAGACGGATTCTGGACATTTTGTCGGATTACTGCCCACTTTTGCATGAGACGAACGTGGAGCACAAGAGCAGAGGACGCAGACGAGGAGACCACTGAGGTTCCGCCTACTACCGGCTCCTCAGTCTGCTGGTGGAGGTTCATCCTCATTTGACATGAGTCACCTGATGGACACCATTCAGGGCATCCCGGCTGGGATTGCCTCTTCCCAGCAGAGTTACTGGGAGCAGCAAGCTGGGTATTGGAGTGAGCAGCAAGATCACTGGAAGACTCAGGAGGAGCAATACAAGAGTCTTTCAGGACAGATTACAACATTGGATATGTCAGGGATGGACGAGCGGGTCTCCGGTCTTTATGACTACGTGGATGACGGATTCCGGGTAGCTAGGGAGCGGGCGGACCAGCAGTACCTCAGTCTTAGCGCGTACCAGCGTTATTCTCATGACGCCCAGCAAAGGGCGTTTACTTCCATGATCCCTGATTACCAGCCTCCAGAGGCTTATACGGGACCATACTGGACACCGCCTCAGGACCCTCCGACGGATTATTGATGATTCTGATCACTCTAGGACTTCTTTATTTTTCACTCTCAGACTTGTATTCTTTTTTTATTTGTGTCGGATTTTGAGTCGGTTTATGTTTTGAGTCTTTGTTAAACAGTTATGTTGGTCGAGTCAGTTAAGCTCTTGTACCCTGAATGCTCTAATCGTGTTATGTCTTTCTTATTCCACTATCTTCAGGATTTGTTGTCCCACTTTCCATGAGTTAGGCTCTAATCAAGAAATGCACTCCGATGACTCACTTATGCCGTGTCTAGCATCCTCATGATCTTTTTCTCGGTACCCCCTTTTTGCCCTTTTATTCACTGCTTTGTGTGGTCCATTGAGGACAATGTCCTGTTTAAGTGTGGGGTGGCTTCTTTGCATGTCAGATATGATGTTTATCAAGTTCTTGTCATTTAATGGGTGGTGATTGTGCTTTGTTTTTCACTCTTTCACTGCTTCACATTCTCATTTGTAAGAATCTCTTCGCATTGCTTAATATCTTCTTTAATGGCTTATCGTGTTCCATATGGTGAGATTGATGTGGTGCTTTAGCTGACCAAACGTGTGTGCGAGAACCCGTATTATGACCATCTCCCACTCTTCTTGCTTGGTGTATTTTAGGAACTTGCCTTTGTGCTTAGTGAACTGTTGATTTGTTATTGTTTAAGACTTGGTCTGTCTGATGCTCGAATTCTCTAGTTCAATGCCTTGATCGAGTCTAGATAAGGGATCTTTTAATTTCGTATTTTAATTGTTGTTAATGTTCCCAATCAGAGAAAATCTTATAAATGAGTGGTTCGGTATTGAAGTTGTGGGTCGATTCACGAGCTGACATACGTGCCTGCCCATTGCTGTAGTCCCAAAGGGAAGTCTCAATGTGGCATTCTTTTTCTAACCTACTCCCGATCGTGGTTGGGGTCTAGGATAACGCGAAATTCCAAAGGTTTCCGGCTGCTCCATACCCGGTAGTATCCACACTGTACAGACCATTCGAAAGTAAAAAAAAAATAGAAAAAGAAAAAAAAATGCTCTTTAATTTTGTTTAAGTCGGGTCCCCTTATCTAGCAAGTGTCGGGTTGCGTCCTAGAGTAAGTGTAGCGGAAGTAAGTATTGTCTTGCCTTTATCAAGTCAGGTTGTTCACTAGCTCGTTAAAGTCTTGATTCTCTTTTACTCTCGTAGAGTTTGGTTTTAACTGTGTGGTTAGTCGGGTAATCCTCTTGTTTGATAGAAGCACCACATATATCATTCTAGGATCCAAGAGGTTTTCGGTTTGCTAATTATGGTTGGTGCATTGTTACGCCAGAGTTCTTGCTTGAGGACAAGCAAAAGTCTAAGTGTGGGGTGATTTGATGCGTCTTATTAATGGCATATTCATTCCCTCATTAGACGACATTTTTGATGATTTATCTGTCTGATTGGCATGATTTTGAGTGATTTTCGTACCCCTTGGCCCCTTGGGGCCGTTTTATGTGTTTTGCAGTTTTTTGTTCCTTTTAGGTTATCCATGACGATTGGGGACGAATCGGGAGGCTGAAAAAATTTTGGAGCTGAAACTAAAGCAATGCACGGCGTGTATTACAAAACACGCCGTGTAACAGGAACACGCCGTGTATTTAAGAAACGCGTTGTGTATCTAATACACGTCGTGTATTATGATACACGGCCGTGTAACGCATTCTGACGGGATTTTTAATCCAATTCATTCTTGGGAAAAGACACAACATACAATTTCATTCTTCATTCGATTCTCGACGAACCAGACACTCTCGGGAGGAGATCTTGGAGCTTTGAAGACACAACTAAGTGGGATCAAGCTAGGATTTGTTCGGGAGATTCATCGAGTCATTAAGATTAGGTTTTCTCGGAGTAAGATGTCTTCTTCTCTAGTTTCCTTCTCTTTTGTATCTTTGATTTCTTCTGTTTCCATGAATAGCTAAACTCTCTAGGTTTGTTCGGATTAGATGAAGCTATAGTTAGATTTTGTATGGATGATGTCGGGGTTTTAACCCGTTTATGTTAATTGAGGTTTATTCAGACATTTGATGCGATTTCTCCTTAACCCTAATTTGAAGCTCTACGAGCCTGTGATTGACCATATCTTAGGGTTCTTGCTTCATCTTTGATTTCGCGGTTCTGACCATGGACGTGAATCATTCTAGAGTTTAGGAGGTCGTTAGGATTTGCCGGTGTCTTGACCATAGGGCCGGTGAAACTAATCTCTTTGCATATCTGTGTGGCATTTCATTGTTCTTCGTGCATTCTTGACAATTTGCGAGTTATCTTGACCATAGGAACTTGTGGGTTTGATAGGATAGTTTCTCTGCGTCCTGACCATGGAGTAGAGATTACCAAAGGAAGTGTCGAGTCATCAAGTCTGATAAACTGAAACTGCATTGCATCATTCGTCTTAATCGAGCTAGAGCGGATTCGAGTCTGGACAAACGCCTTAGTCATTCTGCAAAATCCAAACTTGTTTATTTGCTTTGCTTGATTTAAATTACTTTCTTAGTTTAATTAGTTCAAACCCTTTCACAAAACTAAACGACAAAAACCCGAATAGCTTATTCCACATTCGTTGAGTAATAGAAACAGAAAGACCCTAGGGAAAAACGATCTCTTTGGAGCAATCCATTGAGTAAAACTTAGTTTGCATTAATTTTCGCACCAAGCCTTGGGAGAGGAACTAAGCGGAGTGAGAGACGAGGATGAAATTGGGAGGGTAGAGAATAGTGCGTTGGAGGGAGTTGATAGCACTGTGGTTACTGGAGAGTTTCGTCGTAATCATCGGCATTGGAACTAGTGTCTGAATGACTGAATCTCCGGCTTATTATCCATTTTGGTCATTAACGTATGGGGTTTGTAGCAAACTGGTCATTAACCTTTAATTCGTAACCTACTTGTCATTAACCTATAAGGGTTGTAACAATCTGGTCAATTCGTTAAGTCTCCTTCCAATTTTTCCATTAAGTGATGAGGTGTCTATACAGTCAGTCATCCTAATCAGCAGAACTAATATAGAATATTAATTTCTTTTATTTTACCAAAATTATATTAATTAACTAACTGAAATTAGGGGTTTTTCCCTCTCTGTCTCTTCCCCTTCTCCTCTAATTAATTAACTCCTCTAGTCTTGTCGGAGCTCCAGGCATCGAGTTCCCATCTTCTGCAGCCGCCGATTCCAAAACCCGCAAGAAGCCTTCTCAAACGAGTAACCCGGCAGTTACAGTTACTCAAACACCATTCTTTACATTCATCTTCCTCGTCGAAATCCAGTCGATATCTGCACTCTAGCCACCTTCAGATTCAGAAAGCTCCCTCTTACTAACACGTCTGCGAAACCCTCCTACACCATTCCGAGAAATCCTCTGTTCCCCAGTTCTTGATCGATTTCGGCATGAACCCTGGAAGACACTTGCAAGGGACATGGTGTCCATTGTTGCAGCTGCCGAAGCTCCTGATTCTGAAGCAAATTGATGAGTTCACCATTTTCAATTTTTTTCGATAAGATTGATGATCGATTTGGCTATGAGAGATATCAACATCACAATTCAGAAGCAATTAGCTGTTAATCATCAAATGAAATCCATTTTTTTATATAAATTACCCACCTAAAGGAAAATTTTCCGCAGTTGTGGCAGTTTACTACTGGGAAACATGGCAAGGAAAAATGGTGGCTCTTATTTGGGGTAACATATTCAGATCTGATGAGTAATGGTAACAAGAGTGCGGATGAAGAAGGGGATAAAAGAGATAGGTCGGATAAGGATAGGAGTAGAAGTCGTAGGGACGGGAGATTCGAAGATGATTACAGAAGCAGAGATTGAAGGTCAGAACTCGATACCTGGAGCTCCGGCAAGACTGGAGGAGTTTACATCATCAGAGGAGAAGCCGAAGGGGAAGAGACAGAGAGAAAAAACCCTAATTTCAGTTAGTTGATTAATTAATATTATTTTGGTAAAATAAAAGAAATTAATATTCTATATTAATTTTGCTGATTAGGATGGCTGACTGTATGAACACCTCATCACTTAACGGAGAAATTGGAAGGAAACTTAACGGATTGACCAAATTGTTACAATCCTTATAGGTTAATGACAAGTAGGTTACGAATAAAAGGTTAATGACCAGTTTGTTACAAACCCCATACGTTAATGACCAAAATGGATAATAAGCCCTGAATCTCCAGGCTCTTGATCTTTACAGATTTATTCCGTCGGATAGTGGGCTTATTGATCATTTTGGTCATTAACCTTTGGGCTTTATAACAAACTGGTCATTAACCTTTAATTTGTAACCTGGTGATCATTAACCTATAGGGTCTGTAACAATTTGGTCAATCCGTCAACTCTCCATCCAATTTCTCCGTTAAGTGCTGATATCAGCATGCCATGTCACCATTTTTTTCCACCTCACCCCTTGCCACATCACCTATTCCACCCATGACTCAACCCACTAAACCCATCCCTAAACCAACCCTAACCAAACCTAAACATAGCATACCCAACCCAACCGCCCAGAAGACTTTTCATTTCCCGCTACATCTGTCTGTTGGTATTCCCTTCCCTCATCTTCTCTTCTCTATCTCATCTTCTCCATCTCCCGATCGGAATCCTCACCATCATATCTCCTCATTCGTCGAACTCGTTTCCGGCACCCTCTTTGGTTGGAATTCCCTCTCTTGTCGGCCTTCAGAGTACCCATTCCCTTTCGATATCAGTCTTCATTTCTCCACAGCAAAGGCTGCCTCCTCACTTTCTCTGCATATTCTGTTCGGCAAAATCAGCACTTCCCCAACTTCAATCTCTTCTTCGCCTTTTAGAAACCACCACATCTCCATTTGTGTTAGAGATCAGCACATGCAATCTTCCCTTTCAGCTTTAGTAAATGACATTTAGCCCTCTTCAGTTGAACTCGTCAGAAGCGTCGATTTGAGCATCATCCGCAAAATTTTCGAGCAGTAGATCAGTCAAACTTGTTGCCTGGAAAGATGAGTCTTATCTGGTCCCTTAGAGAACCACGGAGACCGCAGCCTGAATATGGTTAGTTTCTATCTTTAGTCTTATTGAAAAAAGACCCAAATTCATTGTCTTATTGTCGATTATTCTTGAATTCGTAAGTGGGCGTTTAGCTATTTCGATTGAATAAATTTCATTTGCAGACAACGTGAAAGATTCTGGTCGATTCACCATTCACATGTTCAGTCAATGGAAATTGCGTGAATCATACTATGAAACTGAAGAAGTCGATTTCTTTGATTATGTGGACCGTGATCGAATGTCAATTTTTGAGATAGACAAAATGATGCTTGAACTTCGTCAAGAGGGTAAGATGGCGTATACCTGGCTATATGCCGGCAAAGAGATTTGCAATGGTGGTCTGTGATGTTTGGATTCAGACGCGGACGTATTAGCAATGGCCAAAGTTATTAAGGAGAAAGACTTGAAGATCGTGAAGATGTATATCATCCATTTGACCGATGAAGAGGCTAACCTGAAGTTGGAACAAATGCAGGCAGATTTGCTAGCAGAACATGCCTATCCAAAGAGGTTTGCCACACTAGAGGAGCTTCCTAACGATGTAGATGTCCAGGAGCCACAACTGAAGCAGGTTCTGGCAATTGAGTGGGTTAATAATGAAGAAGAGATAATCGATAAGCGGGCGGAAGAACATCCAAATGAGGGGCATACAGATAGGTGAAGAATTAGAAGTCCTGTTCAGTTCATATATTTCAGTTTGATAGTCTGAACTTCTCCGTGATTATCCTCGACTGATACCGTGTTAAGCTTTTACAGGGAAGCAGCTGACGTAGAACAAGAGGTACCAATTCACACTTAACCTCAAGAGGTACCAAACGACACTCCAACACAAGAGGTACCAATTCACACTCAACCACGAGAGGTACCAGTCGACTCTCCAACACAAGAGGTACCAGTCCAGTCCCCACCACAAGAGATACCAGTCCACTCCCCACAGCAAGAGATACCAATCACTGAGATGGAAGACCAATCAACTGAAAATCCAAGAGAAGATGTACCAGTCGACTCCCCACCACCAGAGGTATCAATCACTGAGATGGAAGACCAATCAGCTGAAAATCCAAGAGTACAGGTATGTCATACGTAATGAGTACTTTTGAGTCTTGACATTTACCAATACGTACTGTTTTGAGTGTTTATTTTAAACTGTTGATGATAACAGGAAACTGAAAATGTTGATGTACGTGATTGGGATGAGGATAGTGATGGAGAAAATGGTAGAGGGAGAGGCACTAGTACATTTCAGAGAAGCAGGAACAGAGGCAGGGTACGTGGTGGCAGAGTAAGAGGGATTGGTTTTAGGGGCAGAGTGCAGGTTGGAAGAGGCAGAGTGCATGTTGGAAGAGGCAGAGTAAACAGTCGACGAACAGAGTCGGCCACCACTGCGTCCGAGGTGGCTGAGGAAGATGACACTGATTTTGAATTTGCCTATGTCAGTGAAGGTGAGCTGCTGACAGATGTAGGATGGGGCAGTGAAGAAGACATTGACGGTGATGATGATGTCCGCTTCCCTGAGTTTAATATAGAAAGAGATTTGGCAAACCCGGTGTTGGAGGTCTCGCAAGTGTTTCGTACCTTTGAGGAGTTTAAGCAAGCTTGCAAAGCTCTTGCAATTAGGCAAAGACGAGCGGTGTGGTTTTCGACTAATGACAAGACAAGGGTCATTTGTCAATGCAAGAAGAAATGTGGATTTATAGTGTATGCTACGTTGAAAAATGGAGATGTTCAAATCGCAACTGCTAACATTGAGCATACCTGTGGGGTTGATGAAGACATTCGGGCGCTATCAAAGGATTTTTTGGCCAACACGTATCTCGATCGGTTCCGTATTGATCCAGGTTGGTCAATTCGGAACTTACAGCGCACGATTCTACATGATTTCAGCTTGAAGATTAATAGGATGAAGGCCCATAGAACCAAAGGTCATGCTATGCGATTGGTTCACGGTAACGACGAGGAACAATTTGGTAAGCTTGTTGATTACAAAGCAGAGCTAGAGAGGACTAATCCAGGTTCGAATGTTGAGATCGACTACGACGTCTTAACCTTCAAGAAGATGTACATATGTCTTGATGCATTGAAAAGGGGATTCAAGAACGGGTGTAGACGTGTTGTTGGAGTAGACGGTTGCTTCTTAAAGGCAATTACTGGTTGGCAGCTACTGACGGCTGTTGGCGTTGATGTTAATGACCAAATGTTCCCATTTGTTGGGCAGTAGTGGACAAAGAATGTATTGAAACTTGGGGATGGTTTATGTCATTGGTGGCTGAGGACTTGGAGATTAGCCCGACTGAGCATTGGACATTTATGTCTGACCGACAGAAGGTAACGTAGTTATGTATTTTAGTAATGTCTTGTTCTATAGTCTGAATCTGCTTGGGTTTCAGTTTACAGTTGATGAGTCTATTGTGCTCACTGTTGATGAATTTGCTTGTATAAGCTATTGATTAATCTGTTGTATGCTCATTGTTGATGAATCTGTTGCGTGTGCTTTTGATGAATCTGTTGTGTATGCTGCTGATGTTTATACAAATTTTAGTTCATGAATCTGCTTCTAGTTCCATGCCTGTTCAGAAAGAAACATGATCAAATGAGTTCAAGAAATTAGGATCCTTTAAATCATCAGAAGACTTGAACTGCACACTAATTCCTTTAAGTAACAATAAGTTGCTTCCTAAAACACTCTCTGTACTACCTGCAATTAATTGTATATATGATGTTTTCATTATTTCAGGGATTGATTCACGTCATGAATTCACTGTTCCCATATGCTGAACATCGTTATTGTGCCCGCCATATGTACAACAACTTTAGCGACAAGTTCACAAGAGCTAAAGTGTGGAAGGATTTGTTTTGGGCAGCCGCAAAGGCAACAAATCGACATGACCACAAGCGGCATATGGAATTGCTGGAGGAGAAAGGAGTCGATCACGTGAAAGGAGGCCAGACGCCACATCAGTGGCTTTCTATGAAGCCGTGTACGGAATGGTCCAAAGCTTTTTTCCAGACACATACGAAGTGTGATATATCCCTAAACAATCATTGTGAGGCGTTCAACAGTGCCATATTGGAGGCAAGGGATTTACCAATATTATCATGCCTAGAAGACATTCGATGCATGATGATGAAGAAACTACACGTCATGAAAAGATGGTTCCAACGACTTGATCCTACGACTGTCTGTCCAGTTCAGATTCAGAAGTTGAATAAATCAAGGGAACTTGCAGTCGCTTGCTTCCCGACTTACAATGGAGATCACCAGTTCGAAGTGGAATGTGGGTCACATCGGTTTGTTGTGGACATGAGACTCCGGACATGTGCATGCGGTCGGTGGCAACTCACGGGTATTCCTTGCTCGCATGCTGTAGCATGTATACGGTACAACCGAAAGAAGCCAAAAAAGTATGTTGATCCAAGTTTGAAAGTTGAAGCCTCCCTTCGGTCATATGCTTATGCTATCCACCCCCTTAACGACTTAAGTCAGTGGATTCGGAGCGAGGGACCAAGGATCTGGCCACCTACTCTTCCTCGCAATACTTCAGGACCTAAACAGAAAAAGAGAAGGAGGGAAGCAGGGGAATTGCTTCAGCAAAAGAAAAACAAACTTGGACAGAACATAACAACAATGAATAGAACTGGCATGCCAATGCGATGTGGGTTGTGCGGAGAGGAGGGGCATAACAAACGTCGATGTCACGTAAGTAATGGAGTATATTTGTTTCATGTTTTGCCTCGATTTAGTGGTTTGTTGTGAATAAATGACAGTCTTTGATCTGATCGTATTTTCACTGTAGATGAAAAAGGGAGTTGATGGGGAGCAAACACACGATACAGAAACAGGGGAGATTAATTTCAACATCAATCCCGTAGATGAAGTTGCGAGAGAGCCGATCGATCTCAACACAAGTGTCTTCCCGGAGGTTGAGTCGAGCAGCCCAAGGGCAGGAACCTCAACAAGTGGATTCACTTTCATACCAAATCTGTCGCATCCAAGGTCGAAGCTTGGGGTCAATCGTGGTCGTGGTGGTGGGAGAAGTTAGGGATAAAAGAAATGCTTGGAGAACTTAGTTAGACAATCTTTGTTTTGTTTGTCCATTTTGCAGTAGTGTAGACTTTGCTCCATAGGGAGATTATTTTTGGTCAATCAAAGCAAACAATTGGGATGACTGATGAGCTGCAGAACAGTGATCAAATACTACAAAGCTAGAAGCTAAGCAGATCGTATTCCACAGGGTTTCTTCTAATTGACTACTCAAAGAAGCTGACAATTTATTCAGGTTTAAACACTTTGTGCGTGGTGTGAGTTACACGACTTCTAGACTAAGATACAGGAAAATTAAAAAGAAATTAAAATACAGAATGATTGGTTGGTTAAGACAGACGACATACAAGCTTAGATTTCGAATCCCTCTTAGATCACCAAGGCAACAGCAATCACAAGACCAGCGGTTTCCAATTCTCATTCAATCAATTTCTATACACCACCATAACTCCTGACCCTTAAGTTTAAGACTGGCGAACGTTCGCTCTATCCGATCTAACTACCAAGATTAATTAGTTGCCCGGGTACGGTCGCCTCTCGCAACAACTTAACTTAACTGGTGCAATTACTAATGATTTATGAGTTACTCTTGAAGCAGATTAACCCTAACTGGTTCCTACGAAAGGCACACTCCAATGAATAGGTTAATTGGTTGAATTGATGTTCTAAAGTGAGGCGAGCGTTCGCTTCTATCCTCAGCTTAACAAGAATCTAATCTAGGTGATCAAGAAAGACAAGTTTTAATGTTTTAAAGCAGGGAAGCTGTCTGGCGACAAACCCTAACCAACACAAAACCTAATCTAGGCGATCAACCAGAAAAGAAACACAAGAACAACGAAACTAATCTAGGCGTCAACTAGACAAGAAACGCAGTACAACAATCAAGAACAAAACAACCATGCAAAGAGAAACTGATTGAACTTTGAATCTAATTACCGCCGATCCGTGACCGCTTTAAAGCCCTGGGTCACTTAGGGTTCATCTAATCTAAGCTCTACAAGTTTAGTTACTCATATCTGACGAACAAGAATCAAAGACGACAGAAGGATTCATCTTATACAAAGGAAGAACAGAAAAGGATCTGAAAAACCTAATTCCGGATGATCCGTGAAGCTTCGATCTTGAGAATCTTCAATTCCTAGCTCCGAGCGTCTTCCGGGATGGATTGACGGCGTCACGATCTCTCCGATTGCTCCGGAATACTCTCTCAACTCTCCTCAAGTAGTGGCTGATCTCTCTAGGTTGTATGTTAACAAATCTGGCTTCAAAAAGTCTATTAATACCCCCGAAAACCCTTTCCTTGTTGGAAAAGTTGAGAATTTCCCGTCTGGGGAGCTTACACGGCGTGTAAGCTCACAGTGTATTTAGCTTACACGGTGTGTAAGCTCCAAAACGCAGCGTTTTGAGCTAGGCAGACTTCCAACTTGTTTCGATCATTCCCGCTCCGTTTGAACTCCGATTTGGTCTCCGTTTGAAGCGTTGGACTCGTGAGAGAGTCCTATATAATGTGGTAACCTGGGGATCAACATAAAAGCTCACAAAAAGGGTGAAAATAGCCGATAAATAGACAATGTACGCACTAGGAGCCGATAATCACAAAGTTATGACGAATGCACCAAATACTCATCAAAATGGCATCAAAGGGTATGAAATCTTGCTTAAATGGGGCTGATAATCACATCAAATTGAGTGTCATCAATGACCTACTCAACTGTGATGAAGTAGACTTACAAACTGCTGCATTTTGTGATCAATCTGGGAATTTCAATGCCATTGGTAGTTGTTATGTTATTGTGTCTTTATACTCTTTGACCACTTTGTGACACTAGTTGAAACGTTTGTGACCAGTATGTTACATTTCGTCAAACGTTGTTGACCATAAATTTACACTAATGCAAACGTTGTTGACCATTACGATGCAAACACTAAAACATAATATGAAGACAGTTGATTTGGAACAAACAACGTACAATCAGATCTAGGGTTCATTTTTGGGCAAACTCTTCAGTTTCATACATCTCCACAAATTGGATTCATACTGCAATGGCTATACATACTACTTGAGATGTGAGCCTACAACAACTCCTACAATTACACAAGAGCCTATTACATTTATCTGAACTACACTGGTGTATATATCTTTCCTAACTCTGCTTTCATTCAAGTCTCTTCTCCCAACGTTTGCTGAAGAACACATTGAGGTGGCAGATTCAGTGTGTTGACCTGTGACTGACAGCCTGCTGAATCCACTCTCAAGCATCTCGAAATCTCTCACCTTCTTCATTAGTGTGTTAATTACTGCCTTTGCTCGAGCTTGCATCGGAGGGTCGAACCATCTGAAGAAATCACATCTCCTGCACCGATAAAACCGTCTCCCTGGATTGTCCTCAGTCCATGAGGTAAGGAGAACAACCGATTCTCTACATCTGCAAATTGCAAGAGGAGCCATGAATGAAAAAGAAGGCACTTACAGAAATGGAGATGTATCCAATAACAATTAGGTTTAAGATTTTATTTGCAGACTTGAGATCTAGAATTTGAGGAAAGGGACAGAGCAATTTAGAAAGATTTGCTTCAAATGTGTCTGTTGGTTGGTTTCCTTAAATACTGATGCTGGGCAGTTGGGTTGGGTATGCTATGTTTAGGTTTGGTTAGGGTTGGTTTAGGGATGGGTTTAGTGGGTTGAGTCATGGGTGGAATAGGTGAGGTGGACAAAAATGGTGACATGGCATGCTGATATCAGCACTTAACGGAGAAATTGGATGGAAAGTTGACGGATTGACCAAATTGTTACAGACCCTATAGGTTAATGACCACCAGGTTACAAATTAAAGGTTAATGACCAGTTTGTTATAAAGCCCAAAGGTTAATGACCAAAATGATCAATAAGCCTCGGATAGTGGGATTTATTCCGTCTGAATCATAAAGCTCTTCCTTATCTACAAAGCAGAGTTAATCAACCTCAGCTTCCACCTCCACTTTTCACCCATGGATGCCCTGCAACAACAAATTACCACACTATTATAGACCATCTCTAAATTAACTAAGCACGATGCCACCATATTAATGAAATTGACCAGAAACAAAGTTTTGAATTTTAGCAACTTACTAAGCACTTGCTCATGGCGTTGGTGGAGTCCTTGCATTATCGCCTACGGCTGTTGGAATTTCAGCAACATCTAATGATTCCACGACTCCAGTTCCAACTTCCCAGAAGAAAATCCAGCCCAAGCTTCCGATAAATGTACTCAATCTTAGCATCTGCAACCTTCAGCCCTACGATGGCGCCAATGATGATGTTGGGTGGTCAGAGGGAGGCGGATTTGGGAATCCATCCCAGAATCAGATCTAGGAATCCCTCCAACCCTGAACAGCTGATCCCATTCATCAAACAAAATCCAATCTTATGGGCAAAAGAGAATGATTCAGTGACTTCTAATCAGGGTTGCCGCGGGTCTGTCATGCGGGGCGAGTAAGGGGACGTCGGTGAGCTGGAGAGGGGACTTGCGGCGTTGGAGGTGGCAACGGAGGAGAAGAAGGTGTGAGTGGACGATTAGGATGGCAATGACTAAATGGGTTAGTGGTCATCGTCGGTGAAGATGAGAACGAAGGGACGGTTGTTGTGAAGGCGAACATTGGAGATGGTGGAGGTACAAGAGAGGGCAGGTGGGTTGAAGACAATCCTAAACCAATAAAATGACCCAATATGGTTTGGTTAATTGGGTTGGTTGGGTAAATTTGGGTAGATAGAATCTTAGGTGGCAACTTTAAATGACTTGGCAATTGACTTGTCATCACCATGTAGGAGGATGGACAAAATTTTGGATGTTTGTTGACGACGGTGACTGCTAGGATAATGAGCTTAAGTTTGGTGATGGCTAGGTAATTTTTCTAAGTTCAGTGACTAGTGGGTTATTTGGCCAAAGTTCAGTGATGATTTGGGTAACAAACCTTCGTTTCTCATTTTGCCTACAATCAGTGGCCGAGTGTCAGTTTATGATCTATCTGCTTTGTGATTTCTGAAACTTTGAATTCCAATCTTGACGTTCGAATCTTTGTTGAGGAGTTGTTTTCTTGATAAGGTTTAACAAGTTTAATCGTGTTTATCAGTAAAGTGCTCCTTCAAAAAATGGAGGATATATCACGTCACAACTTCCAAGTCTGAACCATGAAATGACTATTGGAACTGAGTCAATGTTATCGTTGTCGAACGTTTGACGCTCCCTCACAACCTAGGCCAGAAAACATATGACAAGAGTCACATGAATAACTTTATATTTCCTAGGTATAATGGATATGATGATATCTAATTATTCATTGTTTTCAACTTCGTTCATAGTGCAAGGGTTATTAGTAGTATTAATTACCCTCAAATGTTACAAACTATCATGATGTTACTGAGATATATATGTTTTTTTGCATAGTTTATCAAGAATGATCACCTATGTGAAAGTTTTCAAAATCTGTCACACGTTAAATTTTACCGTTAAGCTCTATATGTGGCATAACACTGTGTGGAATAACATATTGAGCATCATTTGTGGCACCTTTTAAGGACTTCTCCACCACCAACATCCCAACACTAATATGATATTGTCCGTTTTGGGCCAAACCCACACATATTTATTTTTGGGTTCATTCGCAAAAGACATGATACTAGTGTAGTTTATGGACCCTCTTTAAGCTAGGCAAAGCTAAGCCGATTTGCCGAAGTGGTACTTGAGATGTTATCCTAGTAATCCTATTAATCCCTCCATCAAACCAATAACCACCCAATTCAGTGTCATTTGCTCCAACGATACACCTTTTTGTAGACATATTGGACCATCATTAAGACCAATGGGACACGTCGTCTAACCTTCACCGATCAGGAAAACTTGTAGCACACGGAACCACCACGATCCATCTTTACCTGCCAACTAAGGCTCTAACACCACTTGTCCCCTTTGGGCCAAGCCCCCACATATTTGTTTTTGGTTTTCTTACCAAAAGTCTTCATACTAGTATAGTTGGTGAACTCTTTCAAGTTATAGGATAATCTTCCCCAATTTGATGATGTGCATGGAACTTGGGTTGTTATCCCAACAATCACTCTCTCAAATCAAGGACCACTCAATTCAATGTCCTTTGCTCCAGTGATACAACTTTCTATAGACATCTCGCATTGTCGTTAACAACAATGAGACAGGTTGTCTAACCCACCTACCAGGAAGAGTTTCGATAATTCTTCGTGCCTTACATCTCCTTGCATGTCAACTAGGCTCTGATACCACTTGTTAGGATCACACCGCACCAACATCACAAAACTAGTATGACATTTTCCGTTTTTGGCCATGCCCGCACATATTTTTTTTGGGTTTCTTCCCAAAAGGCTTCATACTAGTATAGTTGGTGGACTCTTTTAAGTTAGGAAAATCTTTCCCAATTTGTCGATGTGGTACTTGGATTGTTATTCCAACAATTCATCTCTCAAACCAATTGGACCACCCAATCAGGTGCCCTTTGCTCACCCTTCTATAGACATCTTGCATCCGTTAACACCAACGGGACACGTTGCCTGACCCACCCACCATAAATACTTTTGAGACAAGGAACTACCACAAAATCCTTCGCGAGCACCTTGAGGATCTCCACTTGTTCACATTTAGCGATCCATCTCCCTGTCTTCCAACCAATGATCTGATACCACATGTTAGGATCACTCCACCACCAACATCCCAATACTAGTAAGATATTGTCCGCTTTGGGCTAATCCCACACGAATTATGCAAGGTAAACTTAAATTAAAATAAAGACTAAGCATTTATATTAAAAAAAATCAAAATAAACTTAAATGAAAAAATTGAAAAAAACAAAGTCCCTTCTCTCTGAATCACTGCTCCAAACTCCTTTTTGTTACTCATTCTCTCTCTCTGACAATCGGTAACGTCCATACCAAATTAACATGGTCAAATTCATAGTTAACCCAGAACTAGACGTCATAAAACGATCCAAAACACAATAAACTGAATAAACCGAAATAAACGAATAAATGCTCATAAATTATATTAAGATTTCATCTTAATATATATAAAATCCGAATAGGAATAATGTCAGACTAGATCAAGTGGGAGACATCCGGCATGCTCCTCGTCTAACACCCAAATGTCGACCACCTCTTTGAGATCATGGCGAGTAGATTTAAGATCTATTTCATTGTGGAGCCGGGCTACAACAACGTGCTGTTCAACAAGGTTGCTGCGAAAGGGAGGCTTAAGGAGGACATGATTAGGAAGTGCTTCTAGCAGTTGATCGCCATTGTCTAGTTTTGCCACAACATGAGAGTCTACCACTAGAACATGAAGTCGGAAAATTTCTTACTTGAAGAACAAAGGAATTTAAAAGGGTTAGAGTTACTCCCCCACATACCTAATAAACGAAAACACACCGAAAAAAATAGAATCGAGAAAAGTGACAACGAGTGGCCAAGTTGTAGGCTAGGAAAAAGTATTGTGATGACGACTGATTCATCGTAGCAAAGGTCGCCTGAGAAAGATGGAATGTGTCAAATGATTTGGAGAATCAAAATTAATAGAAATTAATTAATTCCTAAACTACCCTCCCGATTTATTTTGTTTGTGACTTCAAACATAGATACGTTTGATCTAGATTCGATGCCGGGTGTTAACCTAGCATGCTAAAAGGAAATTACGTCGGACGACGTCGTATATGCACCGGAAAAGCAACCCGCTGACAGTGCTTGAGGCTCCTTCTTCAGTTCAGAGGGCCGCGACAATCGCCGAATTCAATTCACTCCTTGTTCGTCGCCGTTCTTCTCCTTCCTGTTTAGTCGCAGAAACGAGAAGAATCGACCATAGAAAAAGACAGAGAGTGCGATAGAGACGAAACTTCTTCAGTTTCTCAACCATGGCCTCGAAAGCCAGTCCAGCAGCTCCCACCACATACTCCCCATCACGGCCTCCTATCTTCAAAGACTCCGACGTCGATTGGGTCCGACCCGACGGCCGAGGATTTCATCAGTGCCGCCCCGCATGTACGCATTTTGTTCCCGCATCTTTTCGCTTCCTTATGTTGTTTTTTTTTTTTTCTAAGAGGGGGAACGATTGCACTCTGGAAACTCAGTATTATTTGTTCTCCCACGTTCTTTCCTTGACTGCTGCCTGCTAATCAGTGTTCAAATTGCTGTTTCTCTTTCGCTTTTGGGAATTGGGTAACCACTGTTTTCTGAAAAGCTCCAACATTTTCGGCGTTTCTGTTTGGGAGGAATTTGGTTTCAAGGTTGAAACTCTTTGCTGGGTTTGGTGGCTTTTGCATAGAATCTATGTGAACACCTGCAACATCAATGATTTTTCAGTAAACGAATGTGTAACTTTCAGCTAAATGTTTGACATTTGGTGAATAGACGACTCATTCGTCTAGGGTTTGTTGATTATCTACAATGTTTTGTACTGTGTGCTTTTATCTTTGTGAGCTCCTAATCCTTTTGATATGTTGGAACCGTTTGTCTTTTTATTTTATTGACTCGTTGATATCAGAATTTATTTAAATTTCGGTAATTTTGTTCTTCTTCATTTATATGTCTGTATAAATTATAATCTTTCGTAGGAAGTGTTGCCTCATTGTGCATTTGCCTCATTGTGCATTTGGTGGTTCAAACTTATGGTTATGAAAACAGTAATCAATGGGCGATCTATGGCTGCAGTGGTAAACTAGATCATTAGAATGTGCTGTTATCAGGGACTTTTTGATGTATCTATTAACTACATGCTCTCAAGTTGGCAGATATCTTGCCATGTGTTTGTGATCCTTACTTTGTCTGGGTTCACCATCGTGTCAAAGCTCATATATCATGAGGCTCTTCTGCTTTGTCTATTGTCAACAAATTTTTTAATCTGCATGTATGGAACTACAAATTTATCTGCTAGCCTGTGTTAGATTATAGTCTTAAGATGATGATTCAACTCTGAATAGTATGTAAACTGTCTCCTCGTCCAGTTTTCAGGACAGCTGCTGTAAATGCTGCTTCTGGATCTGCCTATGCTGAGTTTGGAAACACAAAAGTCATTGTTTCTGTGTGAGTATATCTGCTATACCCTTTAGTCATTCTGTAGCTTGATTGGGAGGAAATTTTTGGTTTCCTTCTTTCCTCTCTATGTTACATTTTTTCCCAATGTTGAACATTTTAATTGTGTTTTGGGATTGGAGATGTTGTCCTGGTCAATGCTTGTGTATCCAACTAACTTTTTCATATGCTATCTCTTTTGATCCGTATTGTTGTTCAGATTCGGACCAAGAGAAAGCAAGAAAGCAATGATGTATAGCGATGTGGGTCGGTTAAATTGCAATGTTAGCTACACAAATTTTGCCACCCCAGTGCGTGGTCAGGTGTGGAGATAATAACATTAATGAACATGAGTTACATTTAAGTTTATAAGCTCTTTTCTAGCCGTGTATATCTGATATGCAAGACCTTTTCATAGGAAACAGACAATAAAGAATTATCCTCAATGCTTCACAAAGCTCTCGAGGGTGCTATATTGTTGGAAACTTTTCCCAAGACAACAGTAGATGTTTTCGCTTTGGTGTTGGAATCTGGTGGCAGTAAGTTAGCTTTCTATTGATCTTCAAAGTTTGGTTGTGACTAGTAAATTGTTCAAAAGTTACACAAAGCTAAAGAGAAGTTGAGTTAAACTTAACATTCTCATTGAATCACCTTTCATAAAACGATGATGAATAAAGTCAGCAAATTGCAGTCCTCTGAGGGCCTTCCTGTTGTATATGCTGTATAACACGTTTGTATTCATAGCCAATAGCCTTGCTGTCTTGTTTGACATGAGTGTGGGATCTGATTTTCCTTGGAGCTAATTAACGTATTGGTTTCTAGGTGATCTACCTGTTGTGGTGTCCTGTGCAAGCCTTGCTCTGGCTGATGCAGGGATTATGATGTATGACCTTGTTGCTGGAGTTTCTGTGGTATGCAGATTTCAGTTTTTTTTCAATTCCTGATTAGCATCATATCAATGTATCATGCATAACTGTCACTTCTGTCCTTTCTTATAATTTATTTCTCTGTTAGGTTAATTTAGCTGTACTGGCTGGTTTGGTGCTTTATTGGACTTTTATTACTAAATCCTACTTCTTGCCGGTGTCATGGGATTTCACTCCTACGTTCTGAAAGCTGGAACATGCAACTGTAGTCTAGTCTTATATGCAAGATGAGTCTACATTGTGATTTCTGATGTCTGCATTTCCAACTCTTTTTCTATCTTATAGGCCTCTCTGGGGAAAAACCTCATGATTGACCCAGTGCAGGAAGAGGAAAGCTGTCAAGATGGAAGTTTAATGCTAACTTGCATGCCGTCCCGGTACGAGGTTACCCAGCTAACCATCACAGGGGAATGGTCATCTTCAAATCTTAATGAGGTACATGCAGAAAATGACTTGTGTGTCCATGGTTCCACCAGGGTTGGGTTTTGACTTAGCGATTATCGCATTCTCTTTACTGGCAGGCAATGCAGCTCTGTCTGGACGCATGCTCGAAACTTGCCAAGATCATGAGGTCTTGTCTGAAAGATGCTGCTGGCCAAGATTAGAAAGAAATGAATACCCCCCCACTGCCACCTGCAGCCTACGTACAGCCCGTCCTTGTTATTGCAGCTAGCTTCATTCACATTTCATTCTACCTTCTGTGACCAACAATTTCTGCTTACAGTACTGGATTTTGTATCCATTGTGACCAACAATATTCTTTTACCCTTTTTCAGTTGGTTAGCAATTAGCATGATAGATAACATGATACAGTAATACCCCTTAACTTTAGAAGGGGAAGTTTTGCTCAAGTATGGATCCATTGACTACTTGTTGCTGAAGCATTGTCACCTCACTCGAGCACGAGAATTAATGAAACATAAAGAAATAATACCAAATAACCATGCTAGTAAATACCATACTCAATGAATGATTTGTCAAACAAAACAGCAAAGCTTATGACTGTGACTACAAACTGTTATACAGCACATGTAGCAGAATGCTCATCAGGCCGCCAGAGGACTCCAGTTTGCAGACTTTGTCACACAGATGAACGCACACAGTACACAAATTCTAGATAATCAACAAACCCTAGACAATGAGTCAGATATTCACCAAATGTCAAACATTTAGCTAAAAGGTACTGACAAATTAGTAATATTGCAGGTGTTCACTTAAATCCAGAAAAGATACTAAGTGGACGAATTGAAAATAACATTCCAATTAGTGAAAAACTGTTCCTCTGTAGCAAAGTGCTAAAACATGATGAATTCCTGACAATGCGTGAAGTAGTTTTGCAATGGTTGCAGCACAAAGCAAAGAAGTGAAACAAAAATTCAACTGTACATTACAAATTCCAGGACCACTATATCAGAAACAGCCAGCCCGATTCATTCCGAGTGCAATTCCTCCATTCATTCCCCAGCTTGCTCCTTGCCATCAGCACGTATATCATCAGTTAGTCATTAACAGGATTACGTGGTGTTATTGCAGCTCTGCGTTTGATTGCAACCATTGGGCAGTTACAATTTCTCCGAACATATGCACTCACACTTGGGAGAAAAATACTGCAAAATTAACACAACGTTGTAAATGGATCTGCAGCAACTTAATAATTACTTTATAGTATAGAGAGGTGTAGGAACTAAGCTGATATAATGAGAAAGCATATACCTCATGTAACGGTCAAGACCCCTGCACCCAAGCACCACTAAATCTGGCCGAGTTCTTTTTGCCTCACGACATATCACTTCCTCTGGATCACCCTTTCCAATCAAGTAATCACAAGCAATCTACACGATCGAGATGCAAAAGAGAACCCTTGTAGTTAACGGTGATATCTAATGGAGGGGCAAAGAGAGGCAATGATGTCTCCAATGAACTATAGATATATTCTTACCCCAAGCTCTGTGGATCTATTGATGAAATACCCCAGCAATAGCATGGCTCTGTCATGTTCAGCAGTACTAGGCTCCTTCCTAGCAGGAATAACTAGAGGGGATCCTGAGATTTTCAGCAAAAACCCATTACATCATCTTTCTCTTCAATCTTGATTACCTCAAAACATTGAAAACCAATTCAAGAAACAGTGCAGATGACAAGAACCCTAGACCCAGATAAATTCTGGAATAAATCCACTCTCCAGAGAGCACATACGATACGATTACCTAACAGTAACAACAAATGAAGAAACGGCAAGAACTAATTCAAGATCAGCGAGGCAGAGTCCTGTGTGAGAGTGATTAAGGTCTACGCTAATTTCTAAACACCCCAACTAAAACACACACCTCAAGATAATGAATTCGTACCGTCGCCGGGAAATCAATCAAAAGCGAAGTGAACAAACTGCAACCATTTCAAGAAAGAGAGAGCGAGAGTGAGAACCTTGATGGCGAGAGACTACGACGGTAATGAAGGTGATCTTGAAGTCATCAGTGTTGGAGCGTATGATCTTCCTAAGAGTCCACTCGAATGCAAATCTGCAGCTGATCGAAGCTGGTATATACCCACCATGCGGTTGCGACTTGAGTATGTTAGACTCGTTCACTGCTAGCATTATCTGAATAGGCTTGCCTTCCATCTTTGCTTTCCCCACATCACAACGATTCCTTTCCCTTTCCCTATTAATATATATATATAAGAGCGGGAAATTTGTCTCCGGAACTGCGTGGCAAGAACTTGAAGCAGGATAGCCTCTCGTCCTTTCATCTCACTAACATGCGCCTCCAGGAGCCGGAAGTCATACGGCGTCGTATGGCATTTATTTTCGGTACTTTTTGTTTTAAAGCTCACAATCACAAATCAGATTACTAGAATAATGCTGTATTTATTTTGGTTACATTTTTTATTTTTCAGCTCTCAGACAATTATTGTCAAATTTATATTGAAAAAAAAAATAGTCAATTTTGTTAACTCCATAATTTTTATTTAACGGAATTCTAAAACTGATAAGTTGTCAAGCGAATAATTCTAACATGAAAAATGAAATGCCCCTAATAATTTATAAAATATATAAACCAATAAATAAAATGATAATACAATTCCTTCCTTGGTTGTCCTCCTCTCCCTGGGAATTTCTACCGTTAGGACACCTCTTAGTGTCCTCATATGAGGACACTAATTATCACCATTCAAATTTTAAATGGAGATCTAATGGTCCATGTTAAAAAGGATAAGAGTGTAATTGTATATCTTTAATTTTACAGATTTTTATTTGTTAAGATTTTTAATTGCAAATAAATTAAATCATTTTAATTTTTCATGGATCTATTTTTCCGCCGTTTGTATGTGCTTTTTGCTTCTCCGGCCATACTTTTTTCGGTCATCTTCTCCTAGTCGTTCATTGTTCCTTTTTCATATTTAGGAACAATCGTATAAGGAGCGGTTTTACAATATTTTTGTTCATTGTTCCGTTTGCATATTTAGGAACAATCATATAGACAGTCATTTTATAATATCTTTGTTCATTGTTCCTTTTTCATATTTAGGAACAATCTTCTTGTAAAAAATAAGAACAACCTTAGAATTAATTTGAGACATTAGTTGAACATTGTTCTTAATTAGAAATTCAGAACAATCTACAATTTGTTACAAGAAAACTAGAACAAGATGAACATATTCCTACATCGTTAAATCGGAACAACTTGTTCCTAAAGCACAAATTCGAAACACAAATAGAAGAAACCATGTTCGTGTATAGAAAAATCGGAACAAAAAAAGAAAGAAAAGAAGAAAACGATGATTGGCAGTGGAGGATCATGAGGAATATAAAATCAAGTTAGGAAACATGATCATAACTTTTTCTCTCTCCAAATGAAATCCTCCCAAATAACTGAAGGGGGCTCTAGCACCTTCTTCCTCACTGACTCGATTTGAATCTCTTCCAATTTCCTTGATCTGCAATGGATCAACCTACTGCTGCAAAGTAGGGGTTAAGAGATGCACTTATTTTCTCCTTGCATTTAAGAACCGACCTAATGCAGATCGGGTGACTGAGAATAGGGATGAAGACGACTCATCTCTGTGGCGGTTGGCGTGCTGATGTGTTGGCTCCGACGCGGCAGCCATGGCGTGAGTCGGGTCGGTGCGTCAACGGGTTGTGTGCGACGGTGGGATGAGGCGGGTCAGCGGCGGCAGCACCGCTCGTAGCCAGATCCGCCGCCGCCAATTGATATCAATTCAACCAAACACCTCAACCGCTCGACCATCAGGTAGAACGAGACGAGGGTACCCTGCTTCAGCGTCGTCGGGTTGAAGAAGTCGTCGGCTCCTATCAAAATTAGGGTTTCCGGCCAAAGAGAATAATAGGGGTTGGCGGCTGTTTTGTTTAGAATGAAATTGGAGATGAGTTTCTATGAAAACCCTAATTTCTTTACTATATATTGATTCCCAAATGACTATTTTGTCTATTATATTCTAATCCGTTAGATCTAGGTATTAATCTAACGGTTCCTAATAGTGTCCTCATATAAGGACACTAATAGGTGTCCTAATGGTAGTAGATCCCCCTCTCCCTAGCCAACTCTTGTGGTGACCTCGACAGTTTTTTTTAGGCCTAATACCCTCACATGTCACGAACTATTGGCCATTGTTTGACGTATACACAGCCTACGGCCTATGTTTCAAGCGTCACGAACTATTGAATTTATTGCCCCGTGTAACACGCCGTCTATTTTTTGGGTTTTCCGTCGCCACGCATGCAAACGGAGTTTGGTGACTCAGCAATAGGGATTCGTGGACGCTGACATGGATAATGACTGTATTTCCACTACAAATGTCTTTTGATTTTTAAAAAAATCTGGTCCCCTGGGTTTAAATATGAAAGTCAAATTCCAAAATCAATATTATCCTCACACAATTTCTCTCTCTTCGTCTCCGCCTTTCATCTCTTCCTCCCCTGGGTCATAGAAACCCTAACATCGCCGCCGTTCTTACTTTCGTCGCCGCCATAGGATTCTTCATTTCTTCGCGCCCATTTATCGCCCATATTTCTTACTTCCACCGTTGTTATAACCATGGCCTCATTACAATCCCGTTCTAGCTCTGGATCTATGGGGGTTTCACTGAAGGAAGTATCGGCAAGGTCTTCTTCCCGACTGCGGTGGTTGTACTTCGTACTTGGTTGCAATGTGTAATTCGTTAAAACACCAGCAATATATGTCCAATATGTTACGAGTTTATGCTTCAAAATAAGTACCAAAGAACTTCATTACAGTGGTCAATCCGAGCTAACATCCAAAAGAAGCCATTCAAGGCAATGCAAAAGGAAGCCACAATGTCATATCACAGTATCTAATAGGAAGGCATAGAAGGCCTCAGCAATGGCATAACTACTGAATCCAAAAAAGGCTTTAGTACTGAACAAAATAAGAAACTAGCCAATTCGCTAGCTGGCTTCATTCTTCATCCTCTTACATGCCTCCTTGAGTTGGTTGGGTTCCAAATGGTGGTTCAGGTTGGGAGGGACGCTGTTCTATCTCATCTGGACCTCCATCAGTCCCCCCTCCCGCACCTAAGCCAGACTGCCCAAAATCACAGAAACAGTTAGTGCAGAGAAAAAAAGGTTTGCGTTTTCAGTGTCATTGAACGTACTACATACTTACCCTGTAGTATGAGTTCCCAGTCCTCTCGTTTGTGTAGACACCCACTCCCTGCATTACTGTTCTAATCTCATTTTCCCTGACCCTAGTAGAAGTATTCGGATCAACTGTCGCCTGCATAATGAATCTAAATCATGACCAGATCCAAATTGAACAAAATAATGATGCAGACAGTTGTAGCCAAACTAGGAGTTACCTGTAGACCCATGAGCATTGGACAGGTTCTAGCATTGTGACCAGGAAAATGGCATTTGCTACACTGCGCTCTCCTCGAAGTTACTTCTTCCTCAGCCCTTGGAAGTGCATTGTGTCCAGGAAGTGCAGCATCAACATTCACGTTCTGACAACGTCGAGCATTGTGGCCTCTTCTTTTGCAATTACTGCAATGCATTACAATCCCCTTTCTGCCTACCACAGTCCCATATCCCTTCTTTGCAGGTCTTACTTCTAATTCATGCCTCTCCTTTCTTCTGTTCTTTTTTGGCCTACCAGGCATGAGTCTGGTCACCGGTGGCCTCACCTCAGAGCCTTCTGCTGGCTCCCATGCTTGTTGGCCTGGAAGTGCAGGTATGCCCCCAAATCCATATGCCTCACGAGCATAACAGGTGGTGTATGCAATGTTCGTCCAGTAATAAATGTCCTTACGCAGATAAGATGCAGATGCTATGGCATGTACACAGGGGATACCACTAAGCTCCCAGTACCCACATGTGCATAGATTCTTATTAAGATCAACTACATACCCTTTACTACCTAACTCACACTCACAAACTAACTGCAAGGTTTGTCTTACCACACAGTGTCTAGCCACAACCTTTCCCCTCTCCAACTTCTGAGCTATTCTAGGACATAAAATCCTACACTCAGATGAGTGAAGCATCTTGTGCTTTGCTACTACACGGTTCATTACATACGTACGTATGCCTTCCAACATGTTAATTATGCGCAAAGACCGATACTTGACTATGCATCCGTTAAATGTCTCACAAATATTACTCTCAATGGAATCACATTTAGGAACCCTAGACACATAAGCTCTTGAGAAAGTTTTAGGGTTATATTTCAGGAAGTCATTGTAGCATTCGGGATCATCACCTGAATCTTGCAGTGCCTTCAACTCCAACATATGGACTTTATAATCAGCTTCGTTGCAACTGTACACAGCATCCCAGAATGCTTTCCTCCCAACTGCCTTCACAATATATGCTTCGTTCCTCCCATACCAAGAAGCATATACCCTCCACTTGCAGCCTTCTTTAAGACATGCCGCCTCCTTGTTCTTCCTGTTACTCCTCACCCACTTGATTTCTGCACCTACTGCTATAGTGAAGTTAACCACGGCATCCTTGAATTGAGTAGGCCCCGTAAACCGCATCCCCTCCTTGAACACTAAATTACTATGATCACATGTCGGATCATAGTAAGCCTGCCCAGCTAGTGAACTAACTTCCTCACCATCTACCTTCTCAGCTATGTCGTGGTCGGACTGTGACGACCCACGATAACTTGACACTGGAGGAGAGATTTCTCTGGGAGGAGTAGCCATGGTTCTAGCTTGGTTCCCAGTCATCTCCGGACTCAAAGAACCCCTTGGAGTTGACACTGCAGTTGGTGGTTCATAATCAGAATCTTCGTCGTCAGCATCGGAGTTGCCATGATCAGGCTCTACGCTCTTCATGCAAGCCTCCTCCCTCATGTTAGTACCACCATCTATGTCAATAACAACTTCCTCTTGCTGTTCTCTATTCCGAGCTAATACATTCAGCTGGTCCACTTCAATTCCACCATCTGGTAGGTAATTGGATCTCACTTTTCTCCTCCTCATTCCTGAAATGCCCAGATTTGCCATAGCTTCTTGAAATTCTGGATCGCTTGTTCGATCCGAGTCATCAATCAGATGGTTCACTTCCTGGTGAACCCTTATCCCTGAACCTTCGGCCTCCGAGTCACTGGTACCATATGCCTGGTTATGTCCCGAATCAGAATCCTCGTTGTCTTCCATTATACTGCCGTCCTTTGTTGCTTCCATGTACAAGCTGACCACCCCATTCTTAGCAGCCTCACGAAGACTTAGTGCATCTGTATCGTCCCTAATCTCACGGAGATCAGCTCCAAGTAATCCACCGGGAGGTACGAACCACAAACGTTCGACGGAATCGTATTTCAGAAGTTCAATGCCTATCTTCTTCAACTGGAAGTAGCATACGTACTCGTCCAGAACATCGACCTCGGCTACCTGCCCACCTTCGTATTCAGCACTCCTCCCTGTGTCTATCTTCATGCGCCCCCCATGGTATACAAGCATCTCCGCCCGAACGTCCATCCTACAATGACATCATTAGTCGTTAACCTTTTTTGGTCGGTGGACAATGAAGAAGAGAAACCCTACAAAACAACATCGTCGCCACACGTGCACCTCCAAAACAAAACAAAAATCCAAAACCCTAACATGGAACACGACAAAGCTGTACTGGACAAATGAAGAATAATAAAGAAACATAAAGGCATCGAACCCCACATATTCCAACTTCAAAGCCATAAAGACGAAGACGACAAAGAACACGGTGAAAGAGAAAGGTCATTACCTTTCACTGTCGTCGTTCTCGAACCCCACTTGTTTCGTGTTTACAACTTCGAACTTGAACAGATAGAGACAGAGAAAGATGAAGAGATAGATCGTGGAAAGGGATTATGGTGCTCAAGAAGGATGACTGGAGTGTTGCCGGGTTCGCTTCATTGTTATGAGCTACAGATCGTCAATGGCTGCCGGCGAACAAAGATAAGGTGTGGGGAATAGGAAAAGACAGAGGGAATCGGAAAAGGTGTGAGGTGGGGATATTTGAGGAGATAACCCTAAAACGAAGTTGATTATGTGGCGGAACAACTTAAGCCACGTCTACACAAATAGGTCCACATCAGCAATTTCGGACAGGTCACCAAACGTCCTTCGACGGAAAACCCAAAAAATAGACGGCGTGTTACACGGGGCAATAAATTCAATAGTTCGTGACGCTTGAAACATAGGCCGTAGGATGTGTATACGTCAAACAATGGCCAATAGTTCGTGACATGTGAGGGTATTAGGCCTTTTTTTTAAGTAAACAGTTATATTATAACTGAAAATTGATACAATGTTTAGGGCTAAAGCCTAAAGAAAGACAAAGTACATTAGGGTTTTAAGAAGCCCATTTAAGCTAAAATAAAGTAGCCCAAACTAACTAACAAAACCCTAATCCCCACCCCAAAGGAGCAGCTGCCACCTTCATCTTCTCATCATCCTCATCTGTGGCAAAAGAAGAGCTCCGACCAAGGATGTCCACCGGAGAGCAGCAAACACCATCATCAAAGGCAAGATCGTTGCCTAGAAGAAAATAAGGATCAACAAAGCTGAACAAGCTAGAACCAAGGGGAGTCTCTACTCCAAACTCAATCAATCAGCATCCTGGGTTCACTTTGGAAACCAATGCATCTCCGAAACACCGACACAAAGGGTGAAGCAAGGAGGTAGATGAACATGAATGAAGAGAAAAAAGCAAACTCAAGAAGAGCTCCCATTGTATCCGACCACACATCAGAATTTGAGGAACTCAGATCTGAAACAAAAGCATCACAAAGGATGAGGATAACACCCAAAAAGGATGAGGAAGACAAAACAAGAGAAAAGCAGCCGAGAATAGCATAAAAGAACATCAGAAAGCAAAAGAGTAGATCAGAAAACATAAAATAAGATAAGTAAATAGGGGCTGCCGCCGGCCTCTTAAAACAGGAGGAAAAGAAGACATTAGGTTTAGAGAGAATGCAGGAAAATAAATGTCAGTTAGGACGGTGACCTCGACAAATGGGACGCCATCTATGCAACTTATATTTCATCATATCCCTTCCGTGAAAACGCAGGAGAATCATCTAAGACACAATCAGAGGAGGAGATTCCACATGAGAATGTATGATGGACAATTGTGGCGAAGCTAATGGCATAACATCTGAGTAGCTAGGGGGTGTAGTGTTCATCTTCATTTTTCATTATGTTCATGTCCATTCGCTAAGAGAAGAATAGTATTTGTGTAGGTTTTGACTAGGAGTACCGATTGGCAACCTACAAGTCCGGACAACTTCGATAGGATCTCGGTTGACGCTGGATAGATGTGTACATAGTCTAAGTATTCTAAGGTATACAAAGTAAAGAGAATAAGATAAAGAGTATGGAGAACCTCAGCGGTGGATGCTGAGAGGCTTGCTTGTATGCTGCCTAAGCTTAGCAGATAGTTGATTGCCTGAGAGTTGATAGCCTGAAAGGCTGGACGCCTGGGAGGAAGCCCATAGCCTGAAACTGATAGCCTAGAAGGTTGGTCGCCTGTGAGAAAGCTCTTAGCCTGAAAGGCTGGTCACTTAGGAGGAAGCCCCATAGCCTGAAAGTTTATAGTCTTATGTGTGTGTGGATTTTTCATAGAGAGAGAGAGAGAGAGAGAGGAAGGAGAGGTCCCCATTTTGTGGGAAGGACCTTAGCTTTTGTAGGCCCTTAGAATGAATATACTCTGTCAGATACAATCAACGACTGAGATTGAATCTTTTTTTTTATGAAATGTTAATATGTATTAATAAAATAAATGTACAACTATAAACATTACACATAGGAGGAAGAAAAAAGAAGAGCATGGGATACAAGGAAGAAAAGTCCTTGTATCCGGCTTATTATCTATTTTGGTCACTAACGTATTGGGTTTGTAACATAGTGGTAATCAACGTTTCATGTGGTCATCAACCTATTGGGTTTTGTAACGAGTTGGTCATTCCGTCAAGTCTCCATCCATTTTTCCCGTTAAGTGATGCTATCAGCACAGTTTTTTGTCTATGTCACCTACTGCCACGTCACCCAATCAACCCTACACTCAACCCAACCTAACCTAACCTAACCCATTATAACCAACCCAACCTGAAACCCATTCTACCCCACCTAGGGTCTGTTCATCTTCCTATCCTCTTCCCTCTCCAATTATCGAATAATCGAACTCTCCTTCCCGTCTCTGTCCAAACTCCACTCCACCATCTTCGTTCGAAATCACCTCTTCTATCTCTGGTAGAACTTTAATCAGAACCGAAATTTAGTCATCCTCCAAACCAATTAACTCATGAAACTCAGCCAAGCATGCCACTGGATTATTCCAACCAAACAAACACCTAGCTAGCGAGATCGAATGCAACAGTGGAAGAAGACAGTGACCCTCCATTGCTAAACCTCATAAATCGCTTTTACTTTCACTTCATCATCAAGAAAACCATAGCCGAATTCTACTTTTAGCTTCTTCAATTGATCGATCTCTCTCTTACCGAAGATATTAATTCCCGGTGGTTGGCTGTCTCCCTTCCGCTACCGATCTTTCTTCTTTAATTTCCGTCCCATTAGACCCCCTTTCTCTCTTGGATGTTTAAAGCTTCTTCTTCCCAAATCCCAAGGTGGTTTGGTTTTTCAAAGGTTGGATATTTCTTCAAATGTGTTATCTGGTGAGATCTCATATGAATTTAGTGCCGTTCATAGCATTTTGGTTCTTAATATGTCGGGGAATCAACTGTTTGGTTCAATCCCATCAAGCATTGAAGAGCTGAAAATGGCACAAGTGGTTGATTTGAGTGGTAATAAACTCACTGGGAAAATTCCTTCTGAGATTGGTGAAGATGTGAAGCTATTTGAGTGGTCTCAGATTAGACAACAACTTCTTAGTTGGTAATATTTCGGCTCAAATTGAGAAATGCTCTTCCTGCACATCTTTGTAAGTTTATTGAATTCACAGTGCGAAAAGCTGCATCAGTTTAGGGGTCCCGATTGAAGTTCTATTGAGACAGAGGAGGTGATTTCTAACGAAGATGGTGGAGTGGAGTTTGAACGGAGACGGGAAGGAGAGTTCGCTAATCGGAGAAGGAGGAGGATGGGAAGATGAACAGACTCTAGGTTGGGTAGATTGGGTTTTGGGTTGGATTGGTTAAAATGGGTAGGTTAGGTCAGGTTGGGTTGAGTGTAGGGTTGATTGGGTGGCGTGGCAGTAGGTGACATGGATAAAAAATGTGAGTTGGATTGTTATATCATCACTTAATAGAAAAAATGGATGGAGACTTGACGGAATGACTAACTCGTTACAAAACCCAATAGGTTGATGACCACATGAAACCTTTATGACCACTATGTTACAAACCCAATACGTTAGTCACCAAAATAAATAATAAGCCCTTTGTATCAAAAAAGGCTACAAGTTAACTAGTCTTTACAATGCAGAGCAATTGTTTTGTTTGCGACAAAAACTGCTCTCGCAATATTAATGGCAATATTCCGAGATAAAATGTGTCAGTTCTTCTCTTTCTCCTAAAAAACCCTCATATTTCTCTTCTTCTACACCGTCCAGCAAATGAAATGGGGGAGAATCCGTTCAATGTTGAAGGTTCCATTGAGATATCAATTGATGGATAGAGGAAGGAGTCACAAAATTCCTGCTGTATATATCCAAAAAGTGACTCCAAATCCGAGCAGTATATGAGCAAAAAAGAAGAAGATGGTCAATGTTTTCTTCTGCTTCTTTGCATAAAGTGCATCTATTTGGGAGCTGAATCCTTGTCGCTGAAGGTTATCGCAAGTTGAAAGGACATTGAGGGAGCTTAACCATAAGAAGAAGCATGATCGAGGAGGAGCCCATGAAATCCAAATAATCCTCGAGGGAAAAGCTATGCCGAGAGTAGGTCTTTCTGCCAAAAGAAAGTTGTAAAGAGAATGAAAAGAGAAAGTGTTGGTCTCACCATGCGGCCACATCAAACAAGCTGGTCCCTCAGAGATAATACTGACTCCTCTAAGAAATTATGAGAACCTAGCATATTCTTGGGCAGCACCACCTCGAAGGATAATGTGCATAAGAACAATCCAGCTGAATCTGTCAATCATAGAAAACATGTTAGAAATAACACTCGCTGCAGATCTGGATGCACTCATCACTCTCGGAAAATCCTCACTCAATCTCACACCCTTATTCCAAGTGTCCTCCCAGAAAAGAACAGAGTTACCCGCACAAGGACCAACATATCCAAACTTCCAAAAGTGTCGGCTAGACCTTGCAATGTTCTTCCAAATAGACCGATCCACTGTCTGCAAATTCTATCCAAGCTGCAAATCAGAAAAATTGTTTCCAAACTTATTGATTAGAAGAGCCCGCCACCATGAATGTTTTTCTCATCCAAAACGCCATGCCCATTTGGAGAGAAGAGCTGAGTTCATGATAGTTAGATCACATAGATTTAAACCACCTTCATGACATCTACCTTTGACTTGAGACTAATTAACAAAGTGGATTTTCCTTCTTTGACACCCTCCTAGCCATAGAAAAGTCCTTTGTATTGATTCAAGTTTGTTGATGACAGTAATAGGCATTTTGAAGAGAGTCATAAAATGAATGGGTGTACTTAGAAGATAACTCTTGATCAATGTTAAACGGCCAACATAAGAAAGATGCTTAGCTTGCCATCCCTCCAAACGAGTGTAGAATTTCTCCACAATAGGATCCCATAGAGAGACTGAAGAAGGATTAGCTCCAAGAGGGAGCCCAAGATAAGTGATGGGAAAGCAATCCATTTTACACCCCCAAACATTCAGCAAAGAATGATGGATCATCAACTTGTCCAACTGTCATCATACTACTCTTGTCCCAGTTAACTCTTAAGCCTGATATTGCTTCAAAACAAATCAACCCCGTATGAAGGTACTTTACATGATCCAAATTGGCGTCACAGAAGATCAAAACATCATCTGCAAATAGAAGATGACTAACTTCTACAATAGTATCTCCTTCAGTCATAAAAAATCCAGAAAGCTTGTTGTGGTGCTACAACGAATCTAATATTTTGGAAAGGATTTCCATAATAACCAGAAACAAGAAAGAAGAAAGAGCACCACATTGACGTAAACCCTTTTGGCTTTTAAAAAATCCCACAGAAGCACCATTAACGAGAATGGAGAGTGGTGAATCTACGATGCAGGCGCGAAGCCATGAAATCTAGAGTCCGAGAAATCCAATGTGTGAAGAGTGGTGAAGAGATAACTCCAATTGACATTATCGAAGGATTTCTCGATATCGAGTTTCAAAACAAGACCAGATTTATTGCTTCTTTTCCTAGCATCAATCACTTCATTTGCAATTAAAACTGCATCAACAATTTGACGATCCTTAACAAAGGCATATTGATGTTTAGAAATTACATCACTCCAATACTTCTTCATGCGCTCCATGAGTGCTTTCGAAAGCACTCGATAAATAGAGCCCAAGAGGCAGATCGGAGGAAGGTCTCGGATATCAACAACAAAGGATTTTTTTGGAACCAGACAAATAAATGCAGATTTGGTGATATCAGGAAGGGCACAAGTCCTTTGAAATGCAGTAAAAAGCATTAGGAAATCAACATGAATCGAATCCCAACAAGTTTTGTAGAAATTGAGATTGAAACCATCAGGTTCTGGAGCTTTATCCCCTGCACAAAGCTTGATAATTCTTTGAATCTCAACACTAGAGAAAGGAAGAGTAAGACTTTGGAAGCATTGCTTATCAATTTTATGAAAATGAAAGAGATCTAGGTAAGGTCTAATAACACGCTCTTCCTGATAAAGAGATTCAAAATAGGCAGGTATGGCTTACATCAGGTTTGCATGGCCTACAATATTTTCAGAGTTCACAACAAGGCAATATAACAAGTTTCTTCTCCTATTATGATTAGCAATTCTCTAAAATATTTAGATTTTTTGTCTCCATTCCTTATCCAATCATCAGGAGATTTTTGCTTCCAAGAAATATCTTGAAGTTTCACAGCTTGTCCAAGTCACATTTGAATAAACCTTTCTCAATCCTCTGTGAATCAGTGAACTCTCCGGTCTCTTCCAAGATATCGAGATAATTAATAGCATCCACTTTAGCTTGAATAAGAGTGTCAATCCTACCAAAAACCTCTTCATTCCGTACTTTTAACCTTTGCTTAACTAACTTCACATTTTCCCCAAATTTAAACATACCATTCCTAATATTTAGTTCTTCATTCCAAACAGAAGCTACAAAAGGCTTGAAATTTTCATGAGAGAGCCACATTGGTTCAAATTTCCATGGTCGAATGATCACCTCATCAATACCAAAACTCAACAAGATAGGATAATGATCAGAACAAGTGTGCTCAAGAGAAGTGAGAAAACAATTAGGTAAAGCACCATCAAAGTCCATGGAGATGAGTGCCCGATCAATACGAGACATGGAGACATCAAATCTAAAATTTGACCAAGTATATGAAGTCCCACGAAGAGGGAGATCGATGAGAGCATATGCATTGATAAAATCATTAAGTAAAGCCAAGAGGTGAGAGCTTCGAGTTCTACCAACAACATCATCATGAAATCTAACAAGATTGAAATCTCCAATAATACTCAAGGGCAAGGGTGAAGGCCAATTTGTGATCACAAAATATAACTTTTGAATAAATAGGGGTTTATCAGCCAACAAACATGGACCATATACCGAGCAGATAACCCATTTAGAATCATTCAATCTATTACATAGGAAAAAAACCAAACAGTAGTCTCCAATCCAAGAATCAACCAGTTAAAAAAGATAGTCTTCCCAAGCAAGAATAATTCCACCTGAAGACCCAACTAGATATTTATGAACCCATTTGTCGAACCGATAGCCACAAAAACTATTCACAAGACTATTGGAACAATTCTCCAATTTTGTTTCTTGAAGAGTTATAATATTCGGGCGAATGTGGAAAATTTGATCTTGAATGCGAAACCTGTTAGAGGGATCATTAAGGCCTCTAACATTCCAAGAAAGGAGTTTAAAATTCATAAAGAGGGGTAGATAGGTTCATACCATTTTCTGGAATGTCAGGAAGACCCAATATGCGCCTTTCCATTTGTAATTTTGATCGCCTGCTCGAGCGTCTCTTGTGAGTCATCAAATGCAAGACGGAATTAGAGATAAACTTGTCAGCCTCCTCAGTTGAACCATTGAGTGAGAGACCTATAAGATGGCTGACTTCCTTTGTCTTGAGTTGTAAATCTTGTTCCTTCGAATCGGTAAGGGGGCCAAGGGATGATCCAAATTCAGAACTTGGAAGAAAATTTGAAAGGTTGGGAAAAGGTGAAAAGAAAGGTTCATGACACAAAACTGAAGGTTGATTAAAGAGCAAGGGTGAAGGATTAGAAAGAGAAGAGAAAGTCGAGAAATAAGAAGTAAAAGAATTTTCGAGTAGAACAGAGGGAGTTTGAGCTAAAAACGTTGAAAGTGATTCAAAACAAGGAGAGAAATCTTTGAAAAAATTAGTTGAGAAAATGGACATTATTTGAGAAGGAAAATTATCTGATAAAAAGGACAAAGAAGGAAGAAGGAAAGAGGAAGTGGATGGAAAGGTTGAAAGGGGTGGGGAAGGAATAAATGTTAAATGAGTTAGGTTTAGGGGTGGAGATGGGTTTGTCCATTCTTCTACAAAAGGATGTGGGTTTGGAGGAGGGGGTGGGGCTGAAAAAAGACAAAAGAGAGGTGAGAGGTGAAGGTGGGCAAGGGCTTGAGATAGAGCATTGGGCGAGCATGGAGCTAGGAAAAATTTTTCCTAGCAAGAATTGGGCGAGTATGGAGCCATGCTTTCAAGTGAAAATTTCATAGCAAAAATTTGGCTAAGTATAGAGCACACTTTCAGGTGAAATTTTTCTAGTGAAAATTGGCTAAGTATTGAGCCATGCTTTCTGGAAAAATTTTCCTAGAAAAAATTAGATAAGTATAGAGCCATACTTTCAGGCGAAAATTGGCTACATACGGAGACATGATCTAAGGAAAAAATTTGTCCAACATGTTATACTCTTTAGCTTTGTAGAAAAAATATGCTTTTAGCCTTGACAAAGTGACACTGAGCTATATTTGTAAGGTTATTGTGCGAATTTTTATTTTATAATGAAGTTATTAGCCTTGACAAAGTGATATTGAGCTATTTTTGTCAGGCGATTGAGTAAATTATTGCTTTATAGCAAAGTTAAGCTTTTAGACCTAGTAAAGCGATATTGAGCTATATTTGTCAGGCTATTGAGCGATTTTTTTTTATAATGAAGTTAGGCTTTTAGCCTTAATATTGAGCTATTTTTGTGAAGTTGTTCATCAAATTCTTGCTTTATAGCGAAGTTTTTATAGCGAAGTTAGGGGTTTAGCCTTGACAAAGCAATATTAAACTATTTTTGCCAGGCTACTGAGCGAATTCTTGATTTATATGGAAGTTAGGCTTTTATCCTCACGCTTCATTAGTGAAGAGTTGGACAAATGTAGATTGTTATATTAGCTTAGGATTTTTCCTTGAAGTATAGGATATGGCTTGTACACTTTGGGCTTTATTTTTTAGAAGTGTGTTATGGGCTAGGAATGCTCCATATACTCTAAGCCAAACTTCCACTTCTGGTTTCCATTTGAATTAGGGCAATTGGGCCCTGAATATGTTCAACCCACCTGTTGGGAAACGGGGCAGAATATATCAAACAAGAATGGGAGACGACACACGACAATTTTTACGTGGAAAACCCAAATCGGGAAAAACCACGGGACCGTAGTCCAAGCAACAACTCCACTATACTTCGGTGGGATTACAAGTCCTCTCTAGCCAAGCCAGAGGATTACACAACACCTCAAGAACTGAGTTCTTGGATCACCAATCGACAACGATAGATACTCACCGACACGGTCGATAACAAGAGCAAAGCAATAACACAAGAGTGAAATCTCAGAGACCAAACCAAACTCGTAGCCTTCTGTCCAGCAGCTATTTCAGTCGAACCAGACCTCTAATTGAAGATTCCAACGGTCAGAACGTAGCCCTACCACTCCTCAACACTCACACCAAATTTGAGGATCATCCAACGGTGAAATCTCACGAGATCGTACCTTGAACGAGCTGACCTGCTGCAGTGACGAAAATCTCAGCAACTTTTCGGTTTCTCTTTTCTCTCCTTTTTGTTTTGCTTTCTTCCTTGCTCTTCTCTCTGTGTAACTTCAGACTTAATATTAACTCTCTATTCAATACTAGAGTCTTCTAGAGTACTCCATTTGAGCTCCCCAATGAGCCCAAGATAACCACACAATAAATGAACACTTCACTCTAGGAAACCGGTTAACCAACCACCATATGTGGCTGGACCAACCCAACAAATCTCCCCCTCCAGCTCATATGGGGGGCTGAACCAAACCTGCCTCCTTTCGACAGAAAACGAGCTTCTCACTTGGTAGAGACTTGGTCATCATGTCTGACCCATTGTCATCCGTATGCACCTTATCAAGCTCCAACAACCTTTCTTCCAACACGTCACGAACCCAATGATATCGAACATCTATGTGTTTCGATCTTGAGTGGAAGGTAGGATTCTTGCAAAGATGAATTGCACTTTGGCTATCACAATAAAGCACATACCTCTCTTGCTTAATGCCCAACTCTTGAAGAAACTTCTTCAACCATAGCACCTCCTTACAAGCTTCCGTCACGGCTATGTACTCGGCTTCCGTGGTTGACAATGCAACACATTTTTGAAGTCTAGATTGCCACAAGACAGCTGCACCTGCAAAAGTCATCAAGTATCCGGATGTCGACTTTCTAGAATCCACATCACCCGCCATATTCGCATCAGTATAGCCATCAAGCACGGCCTTGCCATTACCGAACATAAGCACACTTTAGAAGTACCTCTCAAGTAGCCCAATGTTCCTTTCCCGGATTTGAAAGAAACCGACTAACGACTCCAACGGCATGAGCAATATCCGGTCTTGTACACACCATGGCGTACATCAAACTTCCAACCGCCGATGCATAAGGCACATTCTTCATTGCTTCTTTCTCTTCCTCACTTGTAGGACAATGCTTCGAGCTCAACTTGAAATGTCCCGCAAGTGGAGTGCCAACCGCCTTAGCTTTGCTCATCTTGAACCGCTCAAGAACTCTTTCGATATACCTTTCTTGAGACAACCAAATCTTTCCATTCTTTCGATCCCTAGAGATCTTCATCCCTAGAATTTGCTTTGCCGCTCCTAAGTCCTTCATCGCGAAAGACTTGCTCAACTCCTTTTTCAACCGATCAATCTCCCCAATATTTCGACCCACAATCAACATGTCGTCCACATAAAGTAGGAGAATTATGAAATCATTTCCAGCAAAGTATTTCACAAACACACAATGATCGGAAGTAGTTTTTGCATACCCGTGGTTGACCATGAACGAGTCAAATTTTTTGTACCATTGCCTTGGTGCTTGCTTCAACCCGTACAAGCTCTTTCTCAATCTACACACGAGGTTTTGTTTGCCTTTAACCTCGAAACCTTCCGGCTGATCCATATATATTTCCTCCTCCAAGTCACCATGAAGGAACGCCGTTTTCACATCGAGTTGTTCAACTTCCAAGTCCAAACTAGCGGCCAACCCAAGCACAACTCGGATAGAAGACATCTTCACTACGGGAGAGAAAATTTCTTCAAAATCAACACCTTTCTTTTGGCTAAATCCCTTTACCACCAATCGTGCCTTGTAGCGAGGCTTTGAAGTATTTTCCTCCATCTTTATCTTGTAGACCCACTTGTTCTTAAGTGATCTTTTCCCCTTGGGTAGCTTCACCAAATCATAGGTGTGATTCTCTTGCAAAGACTTCATCTCATCTTGCATTGCTTTCTTCCACTCCCCTTTGTCTTCATGAGACATCGCTTCTTGGTAGCATTCGGGCTCTCCCCCATCACTTAACATCACATACTCGTTAGGAGAATACCTTGTGGAGGCTTTGCGCTCTCTTGTTGACCTTCTTGGTTCGGGTTGAGGTTGCTCTTCTTGAACTTGTTCTTCATGCTCCAAATGCTCTTCTTCTTGCACTTCTTGTTCTAGTTCACCTTGGGGTTCATTGGACACTTCTTCCTCATCATTTACATGAGTTTGGGATGGAGATATAGGCTCTAAATTAATAGGATCAGCTGCTGTGTTTTTCTTCTTCTCGCCTCTTTCAACGTCTTCATTTGTCTCATCTTCAAGAAAAATCACATCTCGGCTTCGAACAATTTTTCTTGCAATTGAATCCCATAATCTATACCCAAACTCCTCACGTCCATAGCCCATGAAGATACATGGCTTTGCCTTGTCGTCAAGCTTCAACCTCTCATCCCTTGGAACATGAACATAAGCTTTACACCCGAACACTCTCAAGTGCTCGTAAGAGACCTCCTTTCCCGTCCATACTCTTTGAGGTACATCACCATTCAAAGGAACCAATGGAGAGAGATTAATCAAGTCAACGGCTGTCCGCATTGCTTCTCCCCAAAAGGATTTAGGTAGCTTGGCATGTGAGAACATACACTTGATTCTCTCACAAATCGTTCTATTCATTCTCTCGGCAACCCCGTTGTGTTGTGGAGTCTTGGGCACACTTTTCTGAAGTTTGATCCCATGAAATCTACAATAGCTTTCGAATGGACCTCTATACTCTCCCCCGTTATCAGCCCTTACACATTTCAACTTCAGCCCCGTTTCCCTTTCAACTTCGGCATGAATTGCTTGAAGACATCTAGCACTTGATCCTTGGTTTTCAAAGCATATGTGTCCACACCTTCCTTGAGTGATCATCTATGAATGTCACATAATAACTTGCTCCACCAAGAGTTTTATCTCGCATAAAACAAACATCGGTGTGAATTAGATCAAGTACATTAGTCTTTCTCGAAGGGGGGAATCTATGGAAAGCAACTCTATGAGTTTTTCCGGCCAAACAATCAACACAAGTTTTTAGAAGTGTACCTTTCCCGACAATAGTTGTTTCTTGGAAAGTATTTGCAGCCCCTTCTCGCTCAAATGACCGAGCCTTTTATGCCAAAGCTCGATGGAAGAATCTTTCTCGGCTACATTGATTCCTTCCTTGCTATGCCTTGCATTCGTCATGTAAAGCGTACTTTCCTTCTTGCCTTTAGCCACCACAAGAGAACCTCTTGACAACTTCCACTTTCCTTCTCCAAAGTAGTTGGTGTAGCCATCATCATCAAGCTTACCGGTGGAAATTAGATTCAACCTCATGTCGAGAACATGTCTCACATCCTTCAAGACTAGCTTGCAACCCGTATTTATCTCTAGGTGAATGTCACCCATGCCAACAATCTTTGATGCTCCATCATTTCCCATCCTCACACAACCATAGTCACCATTAGTGTAGGATGAAAAGAAATCATATCGTGAGGTCACATGGAATGACGCACCTGAATCAATAACCCATGTACTCTCTTGGCATGCGAGATTAACGAAACCGGCATCACAAACAATGACCACTTCACCATCCGTGGCATCAGCTGTAGTCTCTTCTTTTCCTCGGTTTTTTCCACCTCTTTCTCTAGATTGTTCCCGTTTTAACACTCTACACTCTCTCTTAAAGTGCCCGGGCTGATTGCAATGATAACATGTCATTTTTCCTTTCGATCTTGAGGCTGATTTTGACCTCCCTCTAGGTCTACCTCGACTCTTACTTCGATCTCGATAGTTCTTAAAATTGAGATTTTGATTTCTACCTCTTCCACGATTTTCAGATTTGTCCGCTACCAAAGCATGTGAATCGGAAGAGATCCCCAATTCTTTTCTCCTTATCTCTTCATTTATCATACTATCTTTGACAATGTCCATTGTCATCGTGCCATTCGGTGTCGAGTTGCTAAGTGACCACCAAAGTCTCCCAACTATCCGGCAATGAACTAAGAAGCAACAATGCTTGCACCTCATCATCGAGATTCAACTTCATAGTGGTAAGTTGGTTTACAAGCCCTTGAAAGTCACTCAAATGCTCCGAGACACTATGTCCATCCTTGTACTTCAAGTTAACAATCCTCCGAATTAGCGAAGCTTTGTTTTGAGCCGATTGACGCTCATACATGGACCCCAATTTCTGCCACAACTCATCCGCTCTAGTATCCTTCGCAACATGATGAAAGATAGTTTGGTCAATCCATTGTCGAATGATTGCCACCGCCTTCCGATGTAACATTGCCCATTCCTTCTCCGTCTTGTCTTCGGGCTTATCGCTCCCACTTTCAATGAGTTCATAGAGATCTTTGCAAATTAGCACGTCCTCCATTTTTGGCTTCCAAATTGAGTAGTTTGACGAAGTTAACTTTATCATCCCTCCGTTCGACTCCTCCATTCTTGTCATACACCCGAACAGCCCCAATCAACCTTGAGCTCTGATACCACTGTTGGGAAACGGGGCAGAAATATATCAAACAAGAATGGGAGATGACACACGACAATTTTTACGTGGAAAACCCAAATCGGGAAAAACCACGGGACCGTAGTCCAAGCAACAACTCCACTATACTTCGGTGGGATTACAAGTCCTCTCTAGCCAAGCCAGAGGATTACACAACACCTCAAGAACTGAGTTCTTGGATCACCAATCGACAACGATAGATACTCACCGACACGGTGGATAACAAGAGCAAAGCAATAACACAAGAGTGAAATCTCAGAGACCAAACCAAACTCGTAGCCTTCTGTCCAGCAGATATTTCAGTCGAACCAGACATCCAATTGAAGATTCCAACGGTCAGAACGTAGCCCTACCACTCCTCAACACTCACACCAAATTTGAGGATCATCCAACGGTGAAATCTCACGAGATCGTACCTTGAACGAGCTGACCTGCTGCAGTGACGAAAATCTCAGCAACTTTTCGGTTTCTCTTTTCTCTCCTTTTTGTTTTGCTTTCTTCCTTGCTCTTCTCTCTGTGTAACTTCAGACTTAATATTAACTCTCTATTCAATACTAGAGTCTTCTAGAGTACTCCATTTGAGCTCCCCAATGAGCCCAAGATAACCACACAATAAATGAACACTTCACTCTAGGAAACCGGTTAACCAACCACCATATGTGGCTGGACCAACCCAACACCACCAAACATCTTTGTTACTCCACGACTCTTCTTCCTTCTTCCTTCTTCTTGGCGATTTGGTCTTTCCTTCTTTTCCAGCTTAGTCGTCTGGTCCAATAGTGTAACATCCCCACTCAACCGAATAATTTTGGAACTCGAGTTTGGATGGTTGAGACATTGGAAACAATGTTCTTGAGACCCCATCGAAGTCCGAGACGTTCATAGTTGAGTCGGGTCGAAGTTACAAGAGAGTACGTGAAAAATTCATCGAAGTTGGCAGATCATGATACATGGCCGTGTATTAGAGATACACGGTCGTGTATCATGATACACGGTCGTGTATCATGGGCTGACTATAAAACAATGGGTTTTTTACGGAAATCCTCAACTTCTCTCTCTCTCTTTCCTCCCGAAAATCCCTTTGACGAACCAAACTTCCCCCAACTTCAAACCTCGATTTCGGGAGCTACGGAGGTCCAATTGGCGATTCGTTTCTTGCTACACGTTCGTGGCGACGAGAGGAAGAGATTACATATCTCGGTTTATGTCACTACAACAAAACCCATAAATAGTCTAGGGCCACTTGTCGGGGGCCAAATGCCCCCAACAATTATAGTCGGTGGCTGACCAACAATGGTCGGGGGCGTATAGCCCCCGACAAATATAGCCAGGGGCAATTTTCTCAGGGGCCTGGCCCCCGACTAATTGAGTGGTTTAGTCGGGGGTGTGACCCCCGACTAAATGAGTAATTAATATTTTATATAGTATTTAGTCGGGGGCCGCGCCCCCCACTAAATGAGCATTTAGTAGGGTGTGCGGCCCCTGACAATAATGCCCCTGACTATTTTAGTCAAGGGCTATTGTCGGGGGGCACGCCCCCGACTAATGGTTGGTTTAGTGGTTGACCTTCTTCCCAAATCTGAAATCCCTAAAAGCTTTAATTGCAGTAATTAATAAAACAACTATGTCCTCTTCCTCCCACATGAAACCACACTATTCACATTAACTCCTTCGCCATTTGCATCTCCACCTGCAAGCTTATACGAACTGTGTTTGCTTCCAAATGAAAGAAGCTTCATTCCTTTCCTCTACCAAAGCAACCTGCTGCTGCTGATGAGAAGAATCATACTCTTATTCAAAAGCTTCAACCTTTATGACGTCTTCTTCATCATTCCATCTCCTTAATTAATTCCATTTCCCATTCTCTAATCTCTAAATTTCATCCAAATCAAGGAAACATCATTCCTTTCAACAATTTTTCCACCTCCACCACTCGCCGATGCCGCTGCCGCCACCGCCACCACCATCAACCGTCTGTCACTGTCGCCACCACCATCGTCCACCGCTACCGCCACCACCACCGTCCACTCCGTCCGCAATCACAACCACCGTCATCGCCAGCACCACCGTCGTCGCCTCCACCGCCGTTGTCACCGTCACCACCATCGCCAGCGCAGTCAGCACCATCGCCGCCGCCGTCCCATCGCGCCATCATCGAAGACCATTATTAATATATTATTTATTATAAATGTAAAAGCAAAAATAATTGTAAATGTATATATTTATAATTATATATAAATAAAATAGAATAATTTAAAATAAATATTCCATATTTATTATTCCATATTTCATAATAAGTAAAATAAAATAAAATAATTTAAATACTATATATATGTATATTAAAATAAAATAAAATAATATATATCATGAAATTAGGCTTGGCAATGGGTACCCACGGGTCCGGATACCACATATCCACTACCCACCCGTTTGTTAAATGGGTATTACCCGTACCCGCCCGCCGAGACTAAATGGGTAAAAAATTCAAACCATACCCGCCCCGACATGGTATCGGGTTTACCCCATCCCTATTGGGTGAACCCCAAATCTCTATGCATCTGGATTACAAAGAGATTTTCGAGATGGAACTACGATCTTTAGAGCGTTATGGTTTCGAGAGGGAACGAAAGAGATCGAGAGTTGAAGTGACGAGTTGAATGAATGAAGGAGAAATTGGGTCTAATTCGATAAACATAGATGATATATTATGGCTAATACAACGTTGTTTCATATTGGGTACCCATCGGGTTGGGTATGGGGCAGATACCTTGAAACCCGTCCCCACCCGTTACCCGCTCTAACTGGGTACCGGGTTTGCCCATACCCGTCAACTTTACCCAGTCAACGGATAATCCCCATCCAATTTGGCCGAATTTCGGGTGGGTACCCAATTTTCAGATACCCATTGCCAAGCCTACATGAATAATATATCTACATCTACAAACATATATAAGCATTTTAGCTTTTTTCCTATTGCCACCTAGGATTCTCCATGCTTCTCCTTAATTGTAGGAAAATAGCCAATTAATGAAATTTATATAATTTATTTTTGAATAAAAACATTTTTTTTTAATAAAAGTGATAATTTCTTAGTCACTACGAGACTCGAACCCACAACCTCAAACGTAAAAGTATAATAATTTATCAACTAAGCTAGACAAACTTAATTATAATTACATTAAAACGTTAAACCACATTGCTCCTTGATATTTTATCATACAAATTGAAACACATTTCACCCTTAATGGTTTGCACATTCATTAATCGTATGATAATCAATAATTTATTGTAGAAATACACTAACAAGTTGAATAGACAGCAGAGTGAATGAAATTATGATAATAATTTCAGTTCAAGAGCGTGATACTGTATTCTGGAAGAAACTTCAATCCCGTGCCGTCGAGTGGTCAATTTGTCCGTCTTTTCAGGATCCTTGTCCAGTGAATCCTTTTGGATTTCAAGGGCTCTTGTTCTTTACGCCAGTTGCGGGTCTCCTGTATACTGTATTACAGGCTCTTTGGAGTCCTGATGCCACCCTCGTGGTGTATTTGCTAATATCTTTCTGTTTCAGGTTTGGATCTAAGTTTCAGGGGATTTCTATTCCGGTCGATTCCATTTCGTTCCCTGGTCTTTAGGAGGCGGTCATCCCTTTTCTTCTGATCCGGTCGGATTCGAACCGGGGTCATGTTTGGGGGTCGCTTAATCACGATCTCCGCTGGTGTTCCGGCGAGGGGCGCCGGAACGGCTGCTTAAAGGTGGCCGCCGATCCTCTGTTCCGCCGCCGTTCTTTTTCCCGATTTTGGTTGGACCTTTTCTCAGTATTTGCCGTAGTGGAGGGATGGTTGGTTAGACCTTCCTATTTTTACGGATTAAATTCTTTGGGTGGGATAATGGAGATTGACTTGTTAATTGATTTTTTATTTGGTTTTTATTTAATTGATTTTTTATTTGGTTATTATTTAATTGATTTTTATTTGGTTATTATTTTTTTAATTAGAGTTCTTATTTATCTATTCCCCTTTCTTCTACCATTTTGTTACCCTTTGTTTGTTAAATACAGACGTACGTCCCCCCTCTTTCGATGTCTTTCGGTGAGAAGGGAGGTTAACACAGGCGCTCACAACCTAGGTAGGCACGCTCTCAATGTTCCCTCTCCGGTCCCGCCTATTGAATCTCACTCAATTCGCTTGCTCGATCTTTCAGTAATCTGTCTTGGTTCAATCCTTCTCCTCGTTCTTTGATCTTCTTCTCCGATGCTCCCCCGGGTGTCACACCCAACAAACAAACCCTCTCCCCCCCCTTCTCCCTAGTCTAGGTGTTCTTGGCCCTCTCTTTCGTGGGAGTGCTCGACCCAAAAAAATTATGATAATAATTTATTCTGATATGTTGATACTTTTTTTTTTAAATTGGCTCTGTGTTTTTTAATAATCGGGTTCTAACACTCTGTATAGAATAATTAAATCATTATATTGAATAATGTATTTGCTCATGCGAATTTTTAATAGACATTCAAGCTACCTAATTTATTGATTTTTTTTTGTCGTAACACTCATGGGCGAGAGTGAGTTATAGATCGTGAACCAACCTAGAAGATAAAACTAATTCATTGATTAATTCCCTTAAAAAAGCCATTGATTAATTGGTCAATATCAAATTGCATACAGTTACAAAATTATGAATATTTAAGAGAAGTATTTTTTTCAAATTAATATATCTATTGATCTACAAAAAACTCAAAGAAATAAAGTTGTACCTCAATAATATCAATAGTGAGTGCGATCATGAGTGTATACAAGCATGAGTCATGAGATCGTAAGTAAAACGAGTTACATGTCATTAAGTATTAACAAATTCACAGTATTGATCGAGTTGATCAGTTTGAATTGAGCGTATTCATTAAACATAAATACATTCATATAACATGATCCTTATTTTCAAATTATTTTAATTTTTAAAGGGACAATTGAAATTTCATTTTTTATTATGTTTAACTATTCCAAAATTTGTTTTACAGTGATGGTTTCTTTAGTCTCCACTTTATTTATTTGCAAGTGCTTTGAGAGAGTTGCAATTTTTTCTTCCATTTGTATTGAACTAACTTTTGTTGGTAAATTATTTGAAAGACTCAAAATTTGGTAAGTCATTAAATCATTTGATGAAGGATCAAACTGCTTAAATTTTAATATTTATGAATATTTAATAAAATTATTTGTGAATTAAAATATCTATTGATATAGAGCTATTTATACATACAAGTGAACGGCTGTTTGTAGCTGTGGGTATTTTAATTAGGCTGATCGATCATTATGAATGAGAGAAATAGATGTCACTTTGGAATTTTGATGCGCACAGACCTCACCACCAGTCGACCACCACCTAGATTTATGCTTTTCTCTTATTAATTTTTATATTTTTCGTCTAATAGTGTGAGATCAAATTCTTCTATAATTTGATTCCGTGTGGACCCAAACTTCGCCATTTAGGCGGAATAAACTTCGCCAATTCTCACACAAATGAGAAGGAATTGACAATTGCTTTTGGATTACACCAATTCTGGTCGACAATTCTCCACATTTTCACTACAGAAACATAAATCGAGCAAAATTGTCAATTTTCATTGAATTCAATTTCGACTGTGAAACCAATTCTGCAAAATAGTTTAACAACAAGTCGATTAGTCAGCATTTAGCAAGGTGGTTTGGTATAATCACTATATATGATGATTACAGTTTAATTACGATACAAATGAGATTTTGTGACAATTTAAACATTATATGTCATATTGTTAATTTTGTAGACAAAATTTTGAAATTATTGTTTAATGGTATTTTTTCCGACAAATTATGAAATTTAGAGTAAATTAGAAAATAGTTTGAAGGAGTTTATAAAAAAATTGAACTCTCGATAGTCGGTATCAATGGTGAGTGAGGTCATGAGTGTATAAGAATATGAGTAATGAGATCGTAAGTAAAACGGGTTACATGTCATCAACTACTAACAAATTCAGAGTATTGATTGAGTCGACTTAGTTTGAATTGGACATATTTATTAAACCTAAATGCATTCATATAACATGATCCTTATTTTCAAATTCTTTTAAGTTATAACATGTCAACTGATGTTTTATTTTTATTATGTTTAACTATTCCTTAAACTAATATTTTTACAATGATTGTTTCTTTAGTCTCGACTTTATTGTTTGCAAATGCTTCGAGAAAGTTGCAATTTTTTTTCTATTTCTCTTGAACTAACTTTTGTTGATAAATTATGTGAAGAACTCCAAGTTTGGTAAGACATTGATTAATTTGATCAAGGATTAAACTGCATAAATTTTAAAATTTTATGAATATTAAAGAGAATTATTTTTTCAATTAATATATTTATTGGGCTAGAGAAAAATGTAGAAATAAGGTTGTACGTTAGTGAGATCAATGGTGAGAGAGGGTCATGAGTCTATCGTAAGTAAAACAGGTAACATGTCATTAACTATTAACAAATCGAGAGTATTTATCAAGTTGAGTTAGTTTGAATAGGACATATTCATTAAACCTAAATACATTCATATAACATTGTGTTTATTTTCAAAATTTTAAAAGTTTAATGGGCCAATATAATCGAGGTTTCATTTTCATTATGTGTAACTATTCATCAATTTTTTTTACAATGATGGTTTCTTTAGTCTCGAATTTATTTATTTTAAATGCTATGAGAAAGTTATAAATTCATTTTCCATTTGTCTTGAACTAACGTTTGTTGATAAATTATTTGAAGGACTCTAAGTTTGGTAAGACATTAATTAATTTAATAAAGGTTCAACCTGCATAAATTTTAAAAATGTATGAATATTTAAGAGAATTATTCTTAATTAATATAGAGAAAATTGAAGAGATAAGGTTCGACCTTAATGGTGAGTGAGGTCATGAGTGTATAAGAGTATGAGTCATAGGATCGCAAGTAAAATTGGTTACATGCCATTAACTATTAAAAAATTGAGAGTGTTGATCGAGATGAGTTAGTTTAAGCTCGGCGTATTCATTAAGCCTAAATATATTCATATAACATGATTCTTATTTTCAAATTCAGTTAAGTTTTAAAAGGCCAATTGAGATTTCATTTTTCATTATGTTCAACTATTCCTCAATTTTTTACAATGATAGTTTTTTTTTTCCGGGACATCTCCAAAAGAGATATCGTAGACCATGAACCATCCTAGGAGCTAAAAAAGAAAAGAAAAAGGAAAGAGGGAGAAGGGAGAGGGGGGGGGGGGTCGGGGTGGATATTTATCCACCAAATATGACCAAAAGGTGTTAGATTAATTAGGTCAAGCGAGTTTGGGAGAAAACCAATGCCTCTCTGACTAGGTTGTGTGCCAAAATATTTTGAATCCTTGGAATAGTTTTGTATTCTACAAAGTCTAGATCATTGATCAGCTATCTAACCTCATTGATAATTGTTCCAGTAGAGGAGTGAAGTGGTGATTTTCCGTATCTCATTTTGAAGAGTTAAATAAATTATTATTTTTTTAAGTGTAAAAGGAAAGGTCATATATTGAATTGATAGCATCAATCACTGCAATCTATCAGTCACTACTCATTCAATTAATTAAATAACAAAGGAGGGGTGTAACCGTCTGGTTGGTCAAGAGAAAAAAAAAAGGGTAAAACTGATTGGAATATTGTAGTTCACCCAAATCAAGGGGGGTAATGCGAAATCTATGGGAAATATAATTTCTAATAATCAATTGGGGAAAATTAACTAAGCGGTCAAACCGGAGGCCCGTATTTAATGCTGCTTCGCCGGATGCTTCGAGTCGCCGCCGATCGGAAAAAACTGGTGAGAGGAATTTTGTTCTATCGAAGGGTCCAATTGTTTTCAAATTGATTCAGCGGAGGGATTGAGCTTTTGAAGGTTTCACCCTTGATATCCTGAGAGACTGATGTTGAACTTAATCGTCGCTGTCTTCAGTCCCAGGAATCAATGAAGTCTTTCCGATTGTTGGATCGTTATTTCATAGCTCAAAAAATATTTTTTCGACCTCTGATAATCTCACCGGTCAATCACTTTCAAGTAAGTGTAGAAAAATATCGCAAATAAGTTATCCCATACATTAACATGAACCTCAGGAAGAGTACTTCCTCTATTATTAACCAGGGATTAAGATCCCTTACAAGCACCGTCCAAAGGACGGGCTTGAAACCTCAGGTCGGGAAAGATCCCAACCTCTAAAATACGGATCCAGTATCCAGGAACTGGCAGCCAAGGAAAGAGCTGAACCAGGTTATTGCCGCCGAGTAGCCAAGGATGAGGCTTTCCCTCAAAGTAGCACGCCCTTTCTTCTTGGTTCATTTAGTCTCGACTTTATTCATTTGCAAATGCTTTGAGAGAGTTGCAATTTTGTTTTTCATTTGTTAAGTTTTCATTAATTAATTTGATCAAAGATCAAGCTGCATAAATTTTAAAAAATCATAAACATTTAAGAGAATTATTTTTCAATTAATATATTTATTGATCTAGAGAAAACTAAAAAATAAGGTTGGATCTTAGTGAGATCAATGGTGTGTGAGATCATCATTGTTTAATAGTATGAGTCATGAGATCGTAAGTAAAACGGGTTACATGTCATTAACTATTAACGGATTTAGAGTATTGATCGAGTTTATTAGTTTGAATTGTGCATATTCATAAAACCTAAATATATTCATATAACATGATCATTATTTCCATATTCCTTTAAGTTTTAATAGGCTAATTGAGATTCCAAATTTCTTTATGTTTAAGTATTCCTCAATTTTTTTTACAGTGATGGTTTCTTTAACCTCGACTTTATTTGTTTTTAAATGTTTCAAAAGAGCTACAATTTTTTTTTCATTTGTCTTGAACTGATTTTGTTGCTAAAGTATTTGACTTCATATTGGTTAGACGACATCACTCATTTGAAAACTTTGTTTAAATAAAATTTATAATTTTAATGTATTTTCTCCTTTGCAATGATCATAAATGGAACTATTTTATTTTTGTATGTAACTAAAATTAATTAATATCCAAAATATCCTATAATTAATCACAATATTCAATTTAAATATAATATATTTTTTGGTATCATACTATCGGGCTATTATATGAGAATATAAAATTAGAGAGATATAAGTCTCTCCTTAATAATAGGATACTAACCTATCATATTATTTTGTTTCTACTTATTTTAAAATTTCAAGTAATTAATAGATAAAATTCCAAATATTTTTTATACATGATGAAATTTAGGAAAAATTATACTTCCCCATTTAAGTTAGATGAATTAAAATTAACAAAGTATATTTGAAAAAATAATGTGAAACCCACTTTTTTATTTTGGTTTATTTATATATTTTCTACTTTAAATTGTTTAATTTCTCAACTATGTAATATGTTAACTAATTTGACCCATTGAGTATTCATTTAATTTTAATCATTCAATATAATTTTTTTGTTAATTTATAATTACTAAAAATAACATTAAATATGTCATAATAATTTTTTTTTTGCTAATTATACTAAATAAATAATTAAAATATAACATATCGGCCAACCACTACAAAAAAATTGATCTTTAGCTACTGCATAATTACAATGGAATGAAAATGCAGTAGCAAATAGTTAGTATTTGCTACGGCAATCACTATTTCATGTAGTAATTTGCAGGAGCAAATACTATTTGCCACACCACTATTTGCGACGGTATGCTGGGTGTAGCAAATAGTGGTGTGGCAAATAGTATTTGCTACTGCAAATTACTACATGAAATAGTGATTGCCGTAGCAAATACTATTTATTTGCTGCATTTTCATGCAGTTGTAATTTTGGAGTAGCTAAATGTCAATTTTTTTGTAGTGAACGGGCCGAAAAAATGCTAGTAATATATATATATATATATATATATATATAATATATATATATTTAATAGGGGACAAACAAAAATAGGTTAGGTACCGGCCCGTTGGCCAGGATGCATGGTATTCTTCATGAATCCGAGAATTATACTACAATTCGTACGGAGATGTCCCAAAGTGAAGTCTTTTTTGTGCATGCTTATTATTGTCACATGTGCATAATCACGTATATAAACCACGGAGCCTAATTCCATCCCAAATTTGTAGTTGAAATTTTTAGTAATTATGTATTAGAGTTTCCGTTGTTATCAAGTAACCTTACATGTTGAAATCTGTTATAAGTTTGGCAGTGGATCTCCAAGATATGATGATTTTTGGAGGAATTAGGGATTGGGAAAGTGTATTGGGGAAGTTAGGAAACCCATGATAAAGTTAATGATCATATTTTCTTTAATTGAAACCCAACTAAATGAAAATCTTTTGAATCACCAAACATGATATGAAATCATATTCATACTACACCACTAACATCCGAGATCATGCAAGCAAACTGAAACCATATAGGGATCCAAGTGAGAAGAATATGATGTTTATGAAAAAACGCCAGGGAAAAAACCACTGCTGAGGTCAAGCACACTTTGGAGTGTAACATACTCATTGCAAGAAAACAAACCAAATAAGTTCCAGATTCACCAAGATAAAATGATATAGAAGGAAGGTTGAGCAGCCAAGGACTGTTCAACACTCCTAAGTCTGAACGCAACAATACTTGGAAGGTAAAGATAATTAACCCATGCACCGAGACACATTACTCATCGTCAGATATTTGACACCTTCGCCTTTTTAGTCTCTTCCTCATGGTTGCAAGAGGGACATCATCACTAAGCTCATCTTGGTCATCTTCATTGAACTGTATAACAGCTACCTTGAATTTGTCTTTACAATTTGCAGCTTGCTTTGAAGATTGTAGAGTGGCCGAATGAAATGCAGACACACAACTCTTTGGCGATTTCGGTGATTCCCCAAGAGTTGTTACATGTTCCTGTAACGTCATGAAATTAGTAATTCGATAAATTACTCAGATGTGATTTGGTGGTGGATATGTTTTTAAGGGTGAATACCGGAGAAGCTGAAGAGAGAATAGCAATCGGTGCAACAATGATATTAGTTATTGTGAACTCAGTTCTTGCCGTCTTTATGTTGTACGCATTAACTTGCACATGAACCTTGATCTCTTTACCTATCAAGTTAGCTATTAGAATAGGAGGATTCTCTCTATCTTCTCCTACTATTTCGTATAGTTTTATTGCTGGCATTCCGAGCATGCTTTCTCCCAAGTTATCTAGGAGTACAAAATTAGACTCGCCGGTATTATCGAAGACCTCAAGCTGGATTCGATATCTGCATGTCATCTAACTTTGCTTTAGAATTGTACGTAGGAGATAATATCGTGATAACTAAAAATGTCATTGATTTACCTGGGAGAAGTTTTTGTGCGAACTATTTTACAGCAAAAATAGTCAGGGACTTCATCTCCCACCTTTTTTGAGCATGACTCACACCCCGTGTAACACCAACCATTTTTTATAGCCCTAATTATGCAAGTCACTATGTAATATTTGTCCTGGAATACACAAAAAATTAGAGTGCAGATGAGAAACGTTAATACAGGAGCACACATCAATTAAGCAGGAATAGCAAGTATTCAATTTTTCCAACTTAACAACTTGTTAACCACTAAGGTTGATGCTCTAACTTTGACATACATCAGCGGGTTTTCACGTTATATAATTACAACCATTTATTTTCAGTAAGAGAGTTGCACTTTGAGTTAATAGTGTTTAAGCTTTCATTGGTGTCCAATGAAAATTAATGCCTTCTGAACGGCGGTAAAAAGGAAGGAATCTTGTGTCTTCACTTGCTAAACCCCATCCTCCTCCATGGGAAATAGGTTAACAATTAAAGGGTATCCTTGTTTTGATTACAGGAAAGAAAAGACATAGTATAAAAGATGTTGATTCATCCTCTGTAAATAAATTATGGACAGTATTTATCCAGCCATTTTTCAACAGGTGAGCAATATAGGTCATTTTGGCAAGTCAAGGATTTAGTTGATGTATTTACCTAATTTTGTGTCTCAGTGAGGGCTGCATTCAGTTGTCCAAAGTTACCAACTGACTCTTTGTAATGTCACTCGAGTCATAATAAATTGGTGTTGGGAGATTAGAATCAATGTCCCTGTACAATGAATATCACATAAGCTTTGATGAAAAGACTTGTGCCAGTTGTGGAATAGAATACTCAGAATTATATCTTGGAAAATGAGTTCACTTGTTTTGGAATTCAACGATTTGCGGAATTTTTGGATTCGCATAAAATCCTGTAGCACTTGATGTGGAGAGAGCAAGTTTACCTTGATAAACAACACCAGAACAGTGGTAAATTCATTAGAAATTGTAAACAGAGAAATGTGGGTGGGAAATAATGACTTGGTGTGGAAGTTGTAATCAAACTAACCATTGAATTCTCGAACAAATACCGATGTAACTATTAGTGTGAATGGGTTATCTCTATTTGTAGCCACAATTTCATCCATCAAAGATATCCATTCTCCCCACACCAAAACCAGAATGCTAAAGTCCCTGAATCAGAAATATAATATAGTGTCAGTGTTAGCTGCGAGTTCATGAAGATTACCATAAAAGTAAAGTATATGTGAATAAGAATTACTTCGAAATTTTCATTATGAGCTCTTTCCACTTAGTACTTCGAACGCGAGGTTGTCGATATTCTTCCACATAGCCTATCGTATCTGATTTCATGTGAATTATCATTGAACAATAGTTAGAATAATGAAATGATAGATATGTAAAGGATATGCAAGAACAATATTAAATAGTTGCACTCGATTGTAGAGACGGAGTGAGATACTAATACCAAATAGTATCAATCGATTGTGTATAGTGGTTGGAATTTCATTCACGAATGTAACTAAATTTGTATTCGAGAATTGCTGACATGTTGTCGACCTCTTCTACTGTTGTGGAGGCTGTGAATTCAAGTTTATCCATTTAGTCAAGGGCCACACCCCCGACTATTTTTGTCGGATTCCTTCGCCCCCGACAAAATATCCCTAGTCAGGGATACTTTAGTGGGTTGCAAGGCTGAATTTAGGGGGCAGCGCACCTGACTAAATTAATTAGGGGGGCATTGCTCCCCTTATTTTTAGTTTTCCCCCTATTTGATGTCTTTGTTGTAGTGTGTTATTTCAGAGCTGGGCGCTGTCGGTGGCAGAAGGAAGAAGCTACGTTTTTGGAGCTGTAGAGCTTGGATGTTCGAGTTCTAGAAGTTATTTTAGAGTCTCATCTTCTTGTCAGGTGAGGGTTTAGCGTACGATAGGTAGTAATGGTCGGTGTGAGGAGTTGAAATTCTGACTTAGAAGAATGTAGGGCTTTGCATGAAATTGAAAGAGAATAAAAGGGGAAAACTGTTCTGCAATTGATTGTTATGTGAATTATGAGGATTGATGACTGTCGTGTGATTGTTAACTGATGAATTATTGTTGATTGACGTCTGTTTGTGATGGGTTGATTGGGGAAAATGATTAATGATGAGGATCAGAATTAGTAACGAGTGATAGGGGGAAAGGGTCTGTGAACTGTGAATTGTGCACATATTATGCTATTGTCAGTTGTGGTTGCAAGAGGGTGGTCCTACCAATGTGGGGTGGTCCTACCAATGTGGGGTCGGCCTATTAATGATGAACATGTGGATGGCCTTTCAATGTGGGGTCATCCTATGAAGGAAGAACAGGAGGGTAACCCTAAGACTCACGACATGGCTATCTCTGTACTTGCAGGTGGGGGGTGGCCGGTGAGCTAGCCGTTTACCCTTAAATTGTTTGTGATGTGTGAGATGTTGATTGAAGTGAATTGTAATTGTAAATGTGATATTGGATGAATTGATGCTATGTGTGATGGTGATTGATAGCGTGACATTTGATTATTGTAATAGGGTTGGAGTCTTGTATGTGAGTTGGAGAGAATGAGGATGTCGAAATTGGATGAGTTGTGACTAGGAATCGTGTTAAATGAAATAGATGGATTATGTAGTTAAATATAGGATTGTATGAACTGGGAGGTTGAAACGGTAAATGGATGTTGTTGTGATGGTTGTTGTTATGTGGTGTTGAGTTATTAGTTGAATGAATGATTGACTTGTCGGTATGTATGGTTGACCTGTGTGAATGTATGTTTGACTAGGTGGCTAGTAATGAGAGTCCATTTCCAAGTGTGCATGAATTATGTGGCTGTGATTAGTTTAGCGTCGTTAGGTCACTATGAATGACATGAGAAGCTGGAACTCGAGCTAGAATGGAATTAGCTCTTGCATGAACCTATGAGAGTGAAAATGAATGGCTGTTTTGTGATTATTGTATGATGATTGTGCTAATTGACATGTGATGTGGGGATTGGGATGAAAGATGTTGGCTAATGAATTCGAATTAGAAATGTGAGATAGGATGGGATGGGATATGATGAATTTTTGTGGTTGTATCTATTGTTGTTGATTTGGGTTTGGCTAGAACTATATCATGGAATTTGGAACAGGCACTACAAAAAAAACGGCTTATAGCGTCGGTTGAAATGTAGCATTTTAGCGTCGTCGGTCAACAACCGACGCTAAGCAGTTGACTTCGCGTTTTAGCGTCGGTTGATTGTCGACCGACGCTAAAATAAGAGTGGCAACCGACGCTATAAGTCGTTCATGGTTCGATTTTTTGGTTGACCGAACGGTTAGATCAGCGTCGGTCAGCAGAAACGATTTAGCGTCGGTCATGACCGACGCTGAAACGCGTGTATATAACGTCGGCTGACACGCATTTTAGCGTCGGTCATCGACCGACGCTAAACCGCGAACATATAAAAACCCCACCCAGACGACAGAAATCAGTATGCAACTCCTCCCCAAAGCTTGAAGTTCTCTCAACTCCCCAAATCCTCTGAAATCCTCTGAAATTGCCGGCATTCGAGCTAGGAGCTGCTGTGACGCTGTTCTCATCACCCGTGCTTCCTTGACATCTCCTACTGTGTATCGGTGTAAGTTATTTAATTTCTAGATTGTAATTTAAATTTCGTTTATTTTGTAGAGAATTAGAATTGTATACGTTGTGATTATTAGAATTGTAGTGAATTGAAATTGCTGTGACTCCTAGAATAGTATTGAATTGTAGATTGTAATTTAAATTTCGTTCAGTTTCTAGATTGTAAGTGTCATTAGCATTGTTGTGGATTGAAATAGTTATTATAATTAGTTCTAATTGTGATGTGGAACGGTGTGGTGGAATTGTGTTATGGAATTGGGTAGTGGAATTGATTGAATGAATTTGTGGTTGAATGGAATTGTTTTGTGGATGAGTGTGATTGTTGTGGTTGCATCAAATGGAACTTTACAATAATAGAACCGAAAGGAGCCAACGTTACCCCAACTGAAATACCGTTGAGTTAGAGTCCGATTCACTGGGATGAATCCCATGACGTGGAGTCATGGTGGTTGAAATCTCCGTTAAGGAAGGATCCCTATAGGATGCGTCGTGATAGCTTCGTGGAGGAAGGATCCCTTAGGGGATGCGTCGTGTTATCTCCCTACGGGGAAAGATCCTGCAGGATATGGATGATGTGTTAGCCGGCGGGGTAGTGGGGGAACAACTCCTTATGGCGCCTAATTAACTCACTGATGACGCTCGATTTGACGTGATTTTCAGCCTCATTTAAGCAACATTTCCTTGCTTGAAACGTGGTTTTAGGGGTACAATAGCAAATATTCACTCAACTACTCTATTTCCTACCGATTTGGTTACTTTGGCCCTTTTGGGTCTATTTGATGGTTTTCTAGTATTTTTGTGATAGCACAGGTTTTTCCATCATTTACGTAGCCACGGACGTATTCAAGACCTCAAGGAGTGAACCAGAATCGAACCAGAAATCAAACGGAGTCAGAACCGAAGATCCAACTCTCCAGCACAATGTTTTCGCCGAAAAACCTACATAGTTTTCGGCGAAAATACCTTAAGAAACTCACAGGCGAAGTCAGCAGCTTTACACTGAATATTTCGGCGAAAACTTTCATAGTTTTCGGCGTAAATCCAAGAAGAAACCCAACGCAGATTCAGCTGATGTTTTCGGCGAAAACTTAAAGTCTTCGCCGAAAACTATTGAAGAAAAACACACAGGAGATTTTAACTGAAGTTTTCGGCGAAAACTCCTTTAGTTTTCACCGAAAACTCCTTCCTTTTCCGCGGTTGGGTCAGAAAACCCTAATCTTATCTATTTAAAGAAGAAGTCGGCAGCCAGCCAGAGGGAGAGGATTATTCCAACAACTATTCACAAATCAGACTTTTGAGAGTCAGCCGACTCTAGGGTCGATAGATAGAGTTTAGAGAGTTCGAAGATCCGTGGAGAGATCGTGACGCCATCCTTCCACCTCGGAGAGCTCGAAGCTTAAAGTTGAAGATCCAGGAGATCGAAGTTTCGTCGGAGTCGTCAGAATTAGGTTTTTCAGTTCTTATCTGTTCTTCCTCAGTATGATGATTTCCTTTGTTGCCTTTGATTCTTCTGTTATCATTATGAGTAGCTGAACTTGTAGAGCTTAGATTAGATAACCCTAAGTGACCCAGGGCTTTAAAGCGATCACGGATTGGCGGTAATTAGATTCGAAGTTCAATCAGTTTCTCTTTGCATGGTTATTTTGTTCTTCATTGTTTATGTTTCTTCTCTGGTTGGTCGCCTAGATTAGGTTTTTGCAAGTTAGGGTTAGTCGCCAGATGTTGTCGCTAGACAGTTCCCTGCTTTGGCGCTTAAACCTGTCTTCCTTGATCACCTAGTCTAGATTCTTGTTAAGCTGAGGATAGAAGCGAACGCTCGCCTCTCTTTAAAACATCAATTCAACCAATTAACCTATTCATTGGAGTGTGCCTTTCGTAGGAACCAGTTAGGGTTAATCCATTGCAAGAGTAACTCATAAATCGTTAGTAATTCCACCAGTTAGTTTAGTCGTTGCGAGAGGCGACCGTACCCGGGCGACTAATTAATCTTGGTAGCTAGATCGGATAGAGCGAACGTTCGCCAGTCTTAAACCTAAGGGTCAGGAGTTATGGTGGTGTATAGAAACCGATTGAATTGGAATTGAAAACCGCTAGTCTTGTGATTGTCGTTGCCTTGGTGATCTAAGGGGGATTCGAAATCTAAGCTCGTCTATCTTCTCGTTAGTCAACCTTTTAATCGTTCTGTCTTTTATTTTTTTGCTTTATTAGATTAGAAGTCGTGGAACTCACACCACCCACAACCTGTTTAAACCTGAGTAATTTGCCAACATATTTGAGTAGACAAGAAGAAGAGACCTCGAGTAGAATACGATCTAGTCTACCTTGGTAGATTAGTTATTTGACACACGCCAAAAGCGTGTCATCAAATTGGCGCCGTTGCCGGGGACTCTTCTAATTGTTTGAAAGAAGAGTTGGCAAATTATTCTTCTACCTTTCCGCCTTACCATTTATTTTCCCTCCATATTTCCATGATTTACCTGGGTAGTGCTTCTTAGTTTTGATTATGCAGGATAACAGGTGGGATGACCGGTACCGAGAGCGGTACATCAATGAAGCACCATATATCAAAGATTACCAAGAGATGTTACATCAACAACAACAACAAACGGCGAGATTTGACTCCCTCTTTGATAATAACTTTTCAATGCTACAAGGTCACCAAGAGATACACCAAGAAGAGCATCGAAGAGGCGCTAGAGATAACCAAGAGATGCTTCATGAACATCAACAATGCTCATCGAGAACCCAATCCTCCTTGGATAATATCTCTGCAATACTACAAGCTCATCTCACGACGGACATCAAGATCGAGCAACCAAATCAATTAATGGAAGAACAAGCTCAGGAGATGTTTGAAGAAGAAGATGAGCCCGTCCGTGACTATTATGAGCTAGAGGAATCCGATGAAGAATTATTGGCGGTGGTGGCTGATGAAGGCGTTAAGCTCGTCTATCTTGAAAGCATGGAATTCACCTATGTTGAAGTTGAAGCTGAAGAGGAGCACGAAGAAATCGAGGAGATATCCTCAATTGAGCTTCCGCCGAGCCAACCTATAGATCAAGCCAGAGACGAGCACGTGGGAATCGAAGACGTCAAGGATTTAGAAGTTTACATACTCGATCCCGAGAGACCTCTGGATGATCATCAGTTAGAGAAGATGGAGCTCATTGACCATGCCCCGCCGTACTACCTCTTTCCTCCTCCGGTAGGAGAATTCGAGAAGAACTGGTCATCCAACAAGAACCGCGATCTATTGGAGCACTACCGGCTGCATCACCCTTTTGGAGTGCTACATGGCATTCAACCGCACACCTTGAAGAAGACGATTGACTTAAAGGAACTCCTAAGTTGGGGTCCCTAACAGGTACCGTCCGGCTCAAGGACGTTAAAAGAGAGCGCTTCGTGGGAGGCAACCCACGGCTGGAGTCCGTTTTTGAATTATTGAGTCAGTCTTTTCATCGTTCGAGTCAGTTTCGGGGAGCCAAAATGTAATTTTCTTTTATTTTCGTCTGTTTTAATTTTCTGTGTCATGTCAGAATTTTCGCCGAAAACTTCACCAGTTTCGGCGAAAACTTTAGTTTGTTCGAGTCTGTTTTCCAGTGGGTTTTCAAAGTTGTTTTTCGCCGAAAACTTCTAATGTTTTCGGCGAAAACTTTAGTTGGGTCAGAAAATTTTCGAAGTTACAAAAAAAAAGTCAAAATATTTTCAAAACTTTCCCTTAACCTTATTCGTTTCAACTTTTATTCTGTGTGGATCCGGGACACTTGTCCCGGTATCCTTTTGATCTTTTTGTTGTTTTTGTTTTGTAGGAACTTGAGTAGCCACTCCGCTCTACCCCGGACGCTCCGTGTTCATCCACTACACCGACCATCACCTTCCAGGTTCTTCGTATCTCTCTACTTTAGTTTAGTCCTGTGAGGACACAGAACCGTTTAAGTGTGGGGTAAGGAGTCTAGGATTATGCATGATCTTGCTTGATTTTCTGTGATTCTGTGGTTCAATTTTAAATTTCTCTAGCATAGAATTGCTCAATTCTTGACTTGTGATGTTAAATTGACTTCAATTTTGAACAATGACGTCTAGACTGTTCCACTTAGAACTTGTAACCAACGTGTTGGCACTGATATCAAATGAGTCTAGGTCAGAACAGATCATAAATCACTCTTGTAGTTGAAACTTGAATTATTTGAATTAATTGACTTGTTAATAAGAAAGCTCGATAACACCGTTCTAAGATGATAAATGCTACCTTCTCCCATGTTTTTCACTCCATATTTGATCACCTGTGGTTGTGGCTTGAGATTAGACGGAAATCCAATTCGAAATATTGTGTAAAAAGTTATAACTAGCTAGGATCAAATGGCTAAATTGTTAAATCAAGCAATAAAGTTGTGCAAATCAATGCTAAGTTCTTTAAAGTGCTGAAAATAAAGCTAGGCAAGCCCGACACCTAAGTGAAGTGTTCAGGTTGAGTACTAGCATAAACACAAATACTGTGAACTAGGCAGGTCCAACACCTAAGTGAAGTGTTTGGTATCGAGCACTAGTATGCAGTAAATAAATTGAAGGAAGAAGTTTGAATCTTGAAAGAAATTGTTGTTTAAATCAGTCCTAGCTAGAACATGTAACGTACAGATCTAGAGGAGGATGAAGTCGAGTCGATAGCCACGTCAGTTTTCCTACCTCCGCATCCACATCATGGCTAGAGCTTAAAGTCTTTTTGATTAGAATTGGTGTTATCGTAGTCGGTTAATTATAATTAATTGTTTTGCCAAGAAACGAGCTTTGTTAAAACTACTACTTGAAGTGTGCAGAAATTAGTGAGATCAAAACTTGTTTGGTTGATGTTCTTGCATGTGTAGGTCACCTTTTCTACGTGGAACAGTCTAACCCAAATCGTTAGAATTGAATCTCAATTTAATCTCGTGTCATTTGTGAATTTGAGTGTGTTCTAGTTCAGTTTGCTTGAGGACAAGCAAAAGCTTAAGTGTGTGGTATTTTGATGACACTCGATTTGACGTGATTTTCAGCCTCATTTAAGCAACATTTCCTTGCTTGAAGCGTGGTTTTAGGGTAGAATAGCGAATATTCACTCAACTACTCTATTTCCTACCAATTTGGTTACTTTGGCCATTTTTTGTTCTATTTGATGGTTTTCTAGTGTTTTTGTGATAGCACAGGTTTTTGCCATCAATTATGATCCGCCCAGTTGGACCGGTGGATCAATATTGTGGTTCTTTGGAGGTTTAGGCAATGAATCCGTCCTCGGAGTGTCTCGGCGGAAGGTACCTTGCAAGGCGGACGTGCAACGGGTTAGTATATGTAGGATGGCAGGTATGGGGATAATGTAGGGAGAATGGGTTACAGAGAAGTACCGGGCGAGAGCCCTTTTTGTGTGGGCGGAACCAATAGCCTTTAGCGTACAGCTTGGAAGCTTGTAGTATCAGGCGTATGGTCCCAGATCTGTCGTGTCCTCTTCTGAATGGGGACCCTGTTATTTATAGGTCCCATTGGTCTGGCAGGGTCCACGTGTCCTGCTCTGAGTGGGCCGCAGCGAGTCACTGTCAACAGTAATGGGCGGTGGCCTCCTGTAGATGCGACAGGCGATCCTTTGGCTGAGGCGGACAGAGGACCGCCCTGGAGTGACGGACCGCCCTGACCGTGTTCGAGGGCGAATTCAACTTGGGCCCATCAATTGCCCCCAGTATGGTCTTGAGGCCGTAAGAGGCTCGAGGGGATACTATGGAACTGCTTCGAACGCCCTGGAGTGATGGACCGTCTTCATCATGTGCGAGGGCGGATACAACCCAAGGGCCCATCAATTGCCCCCAGTATGGTCTTGAGGCCGTAAGAGGCTTCGAGGCGATATTATGGAACTGCTTCAAACGCCTTGCAGTGAAGGACCGCCCTGGCCATGGGGGGGCGAGTTCTAACTTGTTGCCGATGCTGTTACCGGTGACTGAAACGGGTGGAGCTCTTCTTTTGAGGTGAACCTGCATATGTCTCGCCCTTTTTTGCACGCTTTCTTTCCTTTGTGCAGGCTAGTAGCCTATTCGCCCACTGCCTGGGGGACACGTGGCTCGATTTTATTCGGCGACGCTTCGCTTACCCACGTCATCAGTATAAATAGAGGTTCTCCCCCCTTCCTTTCGGCACCTCAGCTTGTCAAACGAAATTCTTGAGAGCTTCCGCCCTTCCTTTCCAATTTGCTTGAGCTTGTCCGCCTTGTCCTCCTTGTCCGCCTTACCCTTACAACTCCTTGCCCTTGTCCGCCGTCTTCCAAAACATTTACCGAAGATGCCTTCTGATTCTGAGTCGTCTTCCTCCGCCGAAGCAAGTAGGTTTCTTTGAGATTTCTTGCATTCGATTTTATCCGCCCATTTATTTTTCTTTCGCATTTTTGCTTGTATTGCGTGCCTCGCCCTTTCTATTCCCTTCTTTGGCGTGTGAGATGTCGTCTAGTGGGTCATCATCCTCCGTGGATTATGACCTTTTAGAGAGTGTGTTGAGAGACATGCGGGAACGTCGACGCTCTGCCGCCCGCCCGTCCCAAGAGGACGGGACAAGCACGGCTCCGTATCCGTTCGCCCCCTGGTGTTTGTTCCTCCTCCTCTTCTGATTTGTGCCCCTTGTCCTTCTGTTGTAGGAGTTATGATGAAGGGAGGAGAGGATCGGGGGCGGATGCGTCATCTTCTGATTCGTCATCGTCTTCTCCGTCTCGTCAATCGAGTCCGCCTCTGTCCCCCGAGGCCTTCAGGAAGAAAAGTTTGATGAGGAAGGGTCGGATGCGGCGGATCCCAAACTCAAAGGACAGATGCCATATCCGGAGGATTCCGATTTAGTCTTCAACCCGTACGCCGATTTTGACATGGAGTACACCTTTGCTGAGGACGCTGATCCACTTCCTTCTCCTTCGGCGGAGCAGCTCCGCCGTCAGGCAGAAGCCAGGTTCAGGAATTCCAACTCGAACAGCGTTCGCCGGTTCGCGTCGTGGCAAGCCGGATTCACCAAGGAGGCTTGGGGTTTTGATCTTGACACCGGGGCTGTGGAGAAGTATGGGTACAAGATTAGAACCTGGGAGCAGATGTGGGAGGGGTCACCTGCAGACTGCCGGGAAGTGTTCGGGCCGGGATACTTTCCTTATGTCAAGACGAACGCCCTGGTGAAGATTTTGAACGATTGTGACATGCCTCAACGCTTCAAGTACGCTGCCCCGGCCCGCCTTTGCTCAATAGGAAACTGTCCGCCCGGATGGGTGGGCGTTTGGGTGGAGGCGCTTATGTACGGTCTCCGTTTCCCTCTGGATCCCTGGGAGCTGGACGTCCTGGATCTGTTAGGAGCGTCCCTAGGAGCTCTCCAACCCCACGCCTGGGCGATCATGTCAGCGTTTCAGGTGTCATGTGTGAAGAGGCATGTCGCTCCCAGCGCCCGAGTATTCCGCCATCTCTACAGAGCCAAGATTAACCAAAATGGCATCACTTTCTCAAAGAGGATAGCGCACTCAGGGAGCGGAGTTTATGGTGCCATCAAGGCGGACTCCGTGTGGTGGCACAGCTTTTTCTTTATCAAAGCTGATTCACCGGAGGATGCGTTCTGGGCGGAGCGCCTTCGACCTACATGGTCGTATGGGGCCGTCGAGGTGTTCAATAAACCCAGCCGCCTTCAGGAGAATGATGCTGCCATTGTGAACTGGGTGAACACCTGGAATTACAATCTGAAGAAGAGGGGCCGGAGCGTCCTGAAGGCCTGGCTAGGCGGCGGTGGTGAGCGGACAGTTTTTGAGAGCGATGCTCGGTGAGTTGGGCGCCCTTAGTATATACCATTCTTATTCGTTAAAATAAACGCCTAATATGTTTGTTTTGATATTGACTTGGTGCAGAGAGCTCCATCTTCGCGGCGTTGCTGAACGCCAAAACGCGGGGAGCGTCCGCTGATACTCAGCCGCAACCTGAAACTCCGGTGGCGGATCAGCAGCAGAGGACGAAGACCGCCCGAACCGCCCACCCGGGAAAAGAGCAGGCGGACAATGATCGCCTGGAGAAACGAACCGAGCCGGCCGGGAGTCCGCCATCGCAGAACGTGGGGAAGGCAAAGCGCCGCAAGCTCCCCATGAGTAAAGATTCCGGAAGAGAAAAGGGTCGGAAAGCTCTTCGAAAACCCATACTTCTTCTGGGAGTACAGCGCCGCCCGCCTTCCGGCGATGCAGCCAACCTTAAGCGGCAACGAGATTCTCACGCGAGCCGCCCTCCAACTGGCAGCCGACTGGGATATCGACCACCCCCGGTCGGAGGATGGGGTTCGCCGTATGGCGATGGAGCAGATGGCGATTGGAGCCAGGGTAAGATCTCTTCGCGATGTCATACACTAGTTTTGTTCTGCCCTCCAGATGGCGTGTAAGTAATCTTTGGATTGCTTCTGTTTGCAGCTTTTGGGAACCGCCGGCGCACTGCTTTCAGCGGATAAGGCGCTTAGGGCCGAGCAGCCCCAAGGTGCTGAGGAGCTGGAGAATCAGCTGCGGGAAGCTCGGGCCGCCACTCAGCAGTGGAAGGCTAAGTATTCCAGAGCGAAGAAGGAAATGGACGAGGAGGCGGCCCGGCTTCTGGTAACTACCTCTTATCAATTGGATTTGGTCCGTGTTTGCGCACGCTAACCAAGCCACTGAACACATGTTGGACTTACAGGCGGAGCAGCAGAGGCGCTACAAGGTGGAGGCGGCCCTGTCCCAGACGGAGGGGGATAAGGACGCCCTGAAGGAGCAAGTGGTCCTTTTGGAGACCGACAAGGCAGTCATGGCCGAGGATCTGGGGGCCAAAACAAAGGACTTGGAAAGCCGCGACCTCGCCTTGAAAGAAACGGAGGAGACCCTTCAGGCGCTGAAGGCGGATGTGGAGAAGGCCATCGCCGAGAAAACTGAAGAGGAGCTGGGCGATCGGGTGCAAGGTGCCTTGGACAACACCCTTGCTGCTGTACGCCACGAACTCCGACGGGGGAACGTGACTGTTCCTGGAATCAGGAGCAGATGTTCCGTTCGGCGTCTCGGCGGCTGATGGCGCAGGAGTATAAAGAAGAATCTGCTGACTCCCAAGTGATTCCGTCAGACCGCCGCAAGGAGCTGTTGTCGGAGGCCCTTCTCTGAGGTGAGCCTTCGCCACAAGGAGCTGAGGAAGAAAGCTCGTGCTGAGAGGTCGCGGACGGACAAGGCGGGGTCGTCGGGCGGGCGCTAGTAATTCCATGTCCTGTAAATTTGCTCCTTTTTGGTTTCCTGTCTTTTGTACCAAACGTATCCGCCATTGTCATGAATTATGAAATGCCATTGTTTATCCATTGTCATCCGCTTTTCTTTTTTTTTTTTTTTTTTTTTTGTGCAAACTTCGCATTTTTTACTGAGGTAGATTTCCCCTTGGGGAAAACTGGACAATCGAAGTGTTGGATTCCGCCTTGGGGAATCCGAACTTGGAGGAAACGTTGGGTTCCGCCTTGGGGAACCCGAATGATGACGAATTGATTTCCGCCCTGGGGAATCCGAATTCGAAGAGGTATGTTGGGTTCCGCTTGGGAACCCGAACAAGTTAGATTCCGCCCTGAGGAATCGGCCCTGGGTATCAGGGACGGATTTCGCCTTGGGGAATCCGAACTTGGGGGAAAGTTGGGTTCCGCCCTGGGGAATCCGAATTCGAAGAGGTATGTTGGGTTCCGCCTTGGGAACCCGAACAAGTTAGATTCCGCCCTGAGGAATCGGCCCTGGTACAGGACGATTTCGCCTTGGGGAATCCGAACTTGGGGAAAGTTGGGTTCCGCCCTGGGGAACCCGAACGATGACGAATTGGTTTCCGCCCTGGGAATCCGAATTCGAAGAGGTATGTTGGGTTCCACCTTGGGGAACCCGAACTTGGCACAGGGGTTAAGTTCCGCCCAGGGGGAACTCGAACCCGGCCATGCTTTAGTAGGGACTTGTCCATTGATATACATAATATCATATATATATATATATATATCTTTAGTGCACTAGTCTTCCTTTCCTTACATACACGCCCTTAGTAGGCTGTTTTCAAAACTTGCACAAGATTCAAAAGTCAAGAAACGGACGGAAGGTACAGTGAGCTAGACCTCGTCTTCCTCGGCACTGTACTTCCGCAAGTGCATGGCGTTCCATGTCTTGTGTATGGTTCGCCGGTAGGGCGTTCGAGTTTAAAGGTACTTGGACCGATCACTTCACGGACCTTGTATGGCCCTTCCCAATTGGGCGTTTAGTTTGCCCTGTTGGGGGACCGGCCGAAAAAACCTTTCGAACTACCCAGTCACCTTCTTCCAGGTATGAGGGCGAAGATGAGCGTTGTACCGCCGCGCCAATTGTTCCTTTCAGCTACCAGGCGGATAGCTGCATCCTCCCTTCGTTCTTCTAACATGTCCAGATTATGATGTAAGCTTGCATCATTGCTGGCGTGGTTGAAATGCTGAATCCTAAGGCTAGGCAGATTAACCTCCACGGGTAAGACTGCTTCGGTTCCATATACCAGGGTGTAAGGGGTTTCATCTGTGGCTGTTTTGTACGAAGTCCTGTGCGCCCATAGGATGTTGGGCAACTCATCGACCCATTTTCCCTTCGCCGCATCCACTCTCTTCTTCAATCCTTGCAAGATGAGCTTATTGATGGCTTCCGCCTGCCCGTTCGCCTGGGGATATGCTACAGACGCCAAGCGAACCATGATTTTGAAATCTTCACAAAAGTCAAGGAACGCCGTGCAATCAAACTGAGTGCCGTGATCGCAGACAAATCCCAGAGGAAGGCTGAAGCGAGTGATGATGTTTTTCAGCACGAACTTCTGCACCTGATATGCCGTGATGGAGGCAAGAGCTTCGCTTCAACCCACTTAGTGAAGTAATCTACCGCCACGATGATATACTTTCTCTTGCCCACCGCTTCTGGGAACGGTCCTAGCAAATCCATTCCCCAGAAGGCGAACGGCCATGGTGAAACTATCGGCTGGAGAGCGGTGGAGGGCAGGTGGTGCGTGTTAGCGAATAGCTGACACTTGTGGCATCGCTTGACCAGCTCTTCCGAGTCTCGGCGGATTGTTGGCCAATAGTACCCCTGCAATAATATATTCTTTTCCAGGCTTTTGGCGCCTATATGCATCCCGCATACGCCTTGGTGGATTTCTCTCAAAGTGAAAGAAGCCTCCTCATCACTTAAACATCGCAAGTATGGCCCTGCCGAGGACTTACGATACATTTCGCCATCCAGCAAAACACATCTTGCCGCTCTTCTACGAATCTTGGTAGCCAGTGCTCGGTCCGTCGGGAGGGCGTCCGTTTCAATAAAAGTCCGTACTGGCGCACGCCAATCCGGGAGTGGGCTGTGGGCGGTGTTACGCTTGTCTGGGCATCGACGGCCATACACTCACCTTCTCTTTCTTTCTCCACGGTGATCATCATGTCCTCTTCGAAATTGAGAGCGGTAGCGAGCTTGGAGAGAGCGTCAGCGTGGGCGTTGTCTTCCCTTGCCACCTGATGGATCTCCGTTGTTTCAAAACCCTTGAGGGCGATCTTGGCTTGATCGTTGTACGGGGCCAGAGTTTCCTCCCGGACCTCGTACACCCCGCTGAGCTGGTTGACCACAATGGCGGAGTCGCAGAAAACTTTGAGATGGGATACTCCCATGGTTTTGGCCATTCTGAGCCCTGCAATGAGCGCCCCGTACTCCGCCGCATTGTTGGTTCGTGGCCTGTTGAAACGGAGGGCGGTTTCGTGTAGGACTCCCTGGGGGCTTTTTAACACTATACCCGCCCCCGCTCCGTTCTTGCCTGATGCCCCATCCACGTAGAGCTCCCAGTAATCATCCGGGCGTCCGTCCGCCCGGACACATCCTTCGACCACAAAATCAGCCAGAGCCTGTGCCTTGATGGCTGTCCGTGGTTGGAAGTGTACGTCATATTCGCTGAGTTCTACCGCCCATTTGGACATGCGCCCTGCCACTCCCATGGACCTGAGAGCTGTCTTGAGTGGTAAGTTCGTCACAACGTGAATTGTGTGAGCATGGAAGTATGGGCGCAGCTTCCTGGAGGCGATAATATCACCGCGTAGGCTGACTTCTCCAGTGGTGAATACCTGGTTTCGGCATCTACTAACGACTTGCTCGTGTAGAAGACCGGGCGTTCTTCCTTGTCCATCCGTTTCACGAGAACTGAGCTGACAGCTGTAGCCGCGATGGCGACGTACAGGTATAGCTCATCTCCGGGAACCGGGGCTGCTAGCGTCGGCGGAGTGGTGAGGAATGCTTTGAGTTCCTCAAAAGCCGTAGAACACTCTTCCGTCCATGAGAACTTGGCCGCCGCCTTCAGAGTGGCGAAGAATGGCGCCTGCCTCTCGGCGGACTTCGGGATGAATCTGTTCATTGCCGCTAACCGCCCCGTCAACGTTTTGACATCTCTCACCGTCTTAGGGGGTGGTGTCTGTATGATAGCTTCTATCTTTTTGGGGTTCGCCTCAATTCCCCGCCTGGTGATCATGAATCCCAAAAACTTCCCTGAAGAGGCGCCGAAGACGCACTTCTTCGGATTCAAGCGAAGTTGGAACGCCTTCAAGGTGTCGAAGGTTTTCCGAAGGTCACCCAGGTGGTCATCACCCGCCTTGGTCTTAACCAGTAGGTCATCTACGTATGCTTCCATGTGGTGACCCAGCTGATCTTGAAAAACTCTGTCAATCATCCTCTGGTACGTCGCTCCGGCGTTTTTTTAGGCCAAACGGCATCACATTGTAGCAGTAATTGCCGAAGGGCGTCGAGAATGACGTTTTTTCTTGGTCCGCCTTTGCCAAAGGGATCTGGTGATATCCCGAGAACATGTCTAAGAAAGACAGCGTCTCATGGTTTGCTGTGGCATCCACCAGTTGGTCGATATTGGGCAGCGGATATGGGTCCTTGGGACAGGCGTCATTGAGGTTGGTAAAATCTATGCACATCCGCCAGCTTCCATCCGCCTTGCCCACCATAACTACATTTGACAGCCACGTCGGGTACTGGACTTCCCTGATGAAGCCTGCTTCCAACAGTTTGGTTATTTCCTCTTGACCGCTTGTTTTCTTGTCCAATTTACTGTCCGCTTCTTTTGCGACACGGGGCGGGCGTCTGCTCTCACAGCTAGGTGGTGCTGCATGATCGCGGGGTCCAGCCCAGGCATATCCTGGGGTTTCCATGCGAACAAATCAGCATACTCTCTCAGCAGTGCCATTGTGCGGTCTCGGTCTGGGACCGGCATATGAGCGGACAGCCGTACTACCCTCTCAGGATTACCAGGATACAGTGGGACTTCTGTATCCGCCTCCGCGGATTCTGGGCGGACATACGCGTCGTCTCTAGTATCCACTGAAAAACATGCCTCTTCTTTCTTGAGAGCCACCCTATAGCATTTTCGTGCTAATGGAGTGTTTTCCCCATGCTACTTCCGATTCCTCTCGCCGTAGGGAACTTCATGACTTGATGGACTGTGGAGGAAACTGCCTCGAAAGCGGCCAAACTGGGCCGCCCCATTATCATGTTATACGCCGAATTGCAGTTGGTGACGTAAAATTTTATGTGCTTTGTTTCCTGGTGATCGTCGTCCCCCAATGTGATGGGTAAGGTGATCACGCCCAGTACAGGTACGTCATTTCCCGCGAAGCCAGTCAGCATGATCTTAGAACGCTTGAGTAGGCGGGGTCTAGTCCATTCTGCTGAAAGCATCGGCTGAGAGTATATCCGCCGAACTGCCCTCGTCCACTAGCACCCGCTCTACTAGAGTGTCTTCAATGATGACACGGATCACCATCGCTTGGGTGCTGGGACTTCCCCCGCGCAAATCTGCCGATGTGAACGTCAATGGCGGCTCTCTATCCGACTGTCTGACCATGGAACATTCACCAACGACCCTTCTGTTCGGGGGCGTATCCTCCTCTCCTCCCAAAATCATGCTGCATGTTTTCTTGTATCTGGGCTTTCCCGCCCTCCTTTTGGGTATCCGGACTTTCCTCATCCGTTATTCTGTCGAAAACACTCGCCTTTTGGGGGGCGTGTGCCTACCCGCCTTCGGAGGGGGTGTCTCTATCCTTTCCTTTTCTCTTTTTCTTGGTGATTCTGAGCGTTCCCGCTCTTTTCTCCTTCGGTTACTTATGATGAATTCCTTGAGGTCACCATTCTTTATGGCTCGCTCAATCTCACTGCGGAGTTCCCGGCAGTCCTCCGTGTCGTGCCCCTTCTGCCCATGAAACTCGCAATACTCATTTGGGTTCCCCCTTTTCAATGCCGCTTTGGGTAACGGGGCCGGCCACCGCAATCCTCCTTTCTTTTCTTGGAGGACGTACATGAGCCTTCGCCTTGATTCCGACAGGGGGGTGTATCCTTGTTCCGATCTTCCCTCTCCGTGAGGGCGGTTGTCTCTTCTGTCGTCTGGGCGTTTCTCTTTTCGCCCTTGGTATCCTTTGTCTCTGTTCTGATCGCTTGAGCGCCCGTACCCGCCCTGTATCATGGCAACATTCTCTTCCACTTCAGCACACTGGAGGATACATGTCTCCAACTCGGTGTGGGTTTTCGGCTTTCTCCGGACCAAGTCCTTCACCAGCTCGGTGCTAAGCGTGGTGGTTTGGATGTGGTGGAGCACAATGTCCAGTGCGAGGTTGGGCACCGCTGCGACCGCCTTGGCCCACTTCTCGTAGTACTGCCGAAGAGTCTCTGACCGGTTCTGTCTCAAGTTCCAGAAGGTGGACAAGTTGCGTCCCGCCTCCTTTTGGTTTGAGAACTTGTGTAGAAAGAGTTGGCAGAAATCTTCCCAATTCTTTATGATTCCTTCTGCCAAACCTCCATACCAGGTTAGTGCCGCTCCAGTTAACGTTCCAGGGAACGTACGACAGTAGGTAGCGTCCGGGGCCGTGAACATCTGCATGGCAATGGTGAATGTTAACAGATGCTGGTCGGGATCCCCAGTTCCGTCGTACGCCTTGATTGCTGGTGGCACGAATCCTTGTGGGGGAGGAAAGCTGAGGAGACTCTTGTCCAGAGGCTGCCGCATGGCGAGTTGCCTTGGGCCTGACTGGTGGCGAGGGAGGAACAGTCGGTACATTTCGTCCGAGTCCGCCATGCCGGTTGCCAGTCCGCCGGACGAGCCCTCGGTGCGATTTCCGAAGGTTGCTTTGGCCACCAGGAACTTCATCATCACTGCTATTTCAGCGTTCTGTCTTTGTAGATCGGCTACCTGTGCTGCTAGGTCCCCAGCAGCGGGATCAGCCGCCGTTCTATCTTCCAACGGAGGGGGGATGTGGGACTCCCCTCGTAGTAATCCAAGGCCTAGAGGGCGGATTGGATGGGGTGTTTGTGTAGCCGTTCCCAAGGGTGGGTCTACGGAAAGACGAGGATCTCGGGGGACACCCGCCGATATGATTTGTTTGGCCGGGGTGACGAGCGTTTCCGTGGGGACTCCACTCGTGGGATTTTCCTCCAAATTCTGCATGCTGTTTGTCTTTTGGGAACAAAACGTTTAGCTGTCCCCTTCCTGGTGCGCCAATTGATCCGCCCAGTTGGACCGGTGGATCAATATTGTGGTTCTTTGGAGGTTTAGGCAATGAATCCGTCCTCGGAGTGTCTCGGCGGAAGGTACCTTGCAAGGCGGACGTGCAACGGGTTAGTATATGTAGGATGGCAGGTATGGGGATAATGTAGGGAGAATGGGTTACAGAGAAGTACCCGGGCGAGAGCCCTTTTTGTGTGGGCGGAACCAATAGCCTTTAGCGTACAGCGCGGAAGCTTGTAGTATCAGGCGTATGGTCCCAGATCTGTCGTGTCCTCTTCTGAATGGGGGACCCTGTTATTTATAGGTCCCATTGGTCTGGCAGGGTCCACGTGTCCTGCTCAGAGTGGGCCGCAGCGAGTCACTGTCAACAGTAATGGGCGGTGGCCTCCTGTAGATGCGACAGGCGATCCTTTGGCTGAGGCGGACAGAGGACCGCCCTGGAGTGACGGACCGCCTTGACCGTGTTCGAGGGCGAATTCAACTTGGGCCCATCAAATTACGTAGCCACAGATGTATTCAAGACCTCAAGGAGTGAACCAGAATGAACCAGAAATCAAACGGAGTCAGAACCGAAGATCCAACTGCCCAACACAATGTTTTCGCCGAAAAACCTACATAGTTTTCGGCAAAAATACCTTGAGAAACTCACAGGCGAAGTCTGCAGCTTTACACTGAATATTTCGGTGAAAAAATTTCATAGTTTTCGGCGAAAATCCAAGAAGAAACCCAACGCAGATTCAACTGATGTTTTCGGCAAAAACTTAAAGTCTTCGCCGAAAACTATGAAGAAAAACACACAGGAGATTTTAACTGAAGTTTTCGGCGAAAACTCCTTAAGTTTCACCGAAAACTCCAGTTTTCCGAAAACTCCTTAAGTTTTCACCGAAAACTCCTTCCTTTTCCACGGCTGGGTCAGTGATGACACTCGATTTGACGTGATTATCAGCCTCATTTAAGCGACATTTCTTTGCTTAAGACATGGTTTTTAGGGTAGAATAACGAATATTCAATCGATTGCCCTATCTCGTGCCATTTGTGTTACCTTGGCCCGTTTCGGGTCTATTTGATGGTTTTCTAGTGTTTTTGTGTTAGCACAGGTTTTTGCCGTCAAATAAGTAACCAAGGACGTGTCTAAGGCATTGGAACATCGAGGAACTGAACCGGAATCGATCAAAGGAGCCAGTCAAAGTCAAACAGAATCCTGCCCGATTACAAAGATATTTTCGCTGAAAATTACCTATTGATTTCGGCAAAAATAATAGTACAAATCGACTGACGCCAAGTGAAGGAGATTTTCGGCGAAATCGATCAAGTGTTCAAACCGAAAATAAAAGGCAGAGAGATCACTTCCATTTACAAGCATATTTTCGGCGAAAATATCCCTATATTTTCGGCGAAAATAATAGAGGAATCCGGATCTGATAGGGTTAAGTATAAATACTTAACCCGACGGCCCAAAGAAGATATACAATCATAATTCGCAAAATACAACTTTTCGAGATCAGAGTTCAGAGAATCCTCTCAAGTTCTGGAGCGAAGAGTTAGAGTTCGAAGAGCTGGAAAGAGATCGTGATGCCATCCCTTCCACCTCGACGAACCGGAGCTAGGAGTGTTATTTACCGAAGATCGAAGTCTGTCAGAGTCGTCTAAATTAGGTTTTTCAGATTCCTTTCTGTTCTTCCTCTGGATGATGAACTCTTTCTTTGTCTTTGTTGCTTTTGTAATAATCATGAGTAGCTAAACTCGTTAGAGCTTAGACTAGATGAACCCTAAGTGACCCAGGGCTTTAAAGCGGTCACGGATCGGCGGTGATTAGATTCGAAATTCAATCAGTTCTTTTTCATGTTTGATTTATTCTTCATTGTTCATGTTTCTTGTCTGGATTGATCACCTAGATTAGATTCTGGTTAAGCTAAGGATAGAAGCGAACGCTCGTCTTACTTTAGAACATCAAATTGAACAATTAACCTTATAATTGGAGCGTGCCTTTCGTAGGAACCGGTTAGGGTTAATTCACTGCAAGAGTAACTCATTAATCATTAGTAATTACACCAGTTAATTAAGTCGTTGCGAGAGGCGACCGTACCCGGGCGACTAGTTAATCTTGGTAGTTAGAACGGATAGAGCGAACGTTCGCCGGTCTTAAACCTAAGGGTAAGGAGTTATGGTGGTGTCTTAGTAATTGATTGAACGAGAATCGAAATCCGCTGATCTGTTGATTGCCAATGCTCTGGGGCACGAAGGGGGATTCAAAGTCTAAGTTCGTCTGTCATCCTTGTTTTCAAACCCTAATTTCCAATCTGCTTAAGTTTAAATTTTTAATTTTTCTGCATTTCTTAGAATTAGAAGTCGTGGAACTCACACCACGCACAACTTACTTGTATTCGAGTATTTTGCCAGTTTTGAAGTAGTCAATCTTAGAAGACCCCTGGAATACGATCTGCTTAGCTCTCGTTAGCTGGGTAGTATTTGATCAACCGCTTCTGCGACGGTTCATCAGTCAGAAAACCCTAATCTTACCTATTTAAGAAAGAAGTCGGCAGCCAGCCAGAGGGAGAGGATTATTCCAACAACTATTCACAAATCAGACTTTTGAGAGTCAGCCGACTCTAGGGTCGATAGATAGAGTTTAGAGAGTTCGAAGATCCGTGGAGAGATCGTGACGCCATCCTTCCACCTCGGAGAGCTCGGAGCTTAAAGTTGAAGATCCAGGAGATCGAAGCTTCGTCGGAGTCGTCAGAATTAGGTTTTTCAGTTCTTATCTGTTCTTCCTCTGTATGATGATTTCCTTTGTTGCCTTTGATTCTTCTGTTATCATTATGAGTAGCTGAACTTGTAGAGCTTAGATTAGATGAACCCTAAGTGACCCAGGGCTTTAAAGCGGTCACGGATTGGCGGTAATTAGATTTGAAGTTCAATCAGTTTCTCTTTGCATGGTTATTTTGTTCTTCATTGTTTATGTTTCTTCTCTGGTTGGTCGCCTAGATTAGGTTTTTGCAAGTTAGGGTTAGTCACCAGATGTTGCCGCTAGACAGTTCCCTACTTTGGCGCTTAAACCTGTCTTCCTTGATCACCTAGTCTAGATTCTTGTTAAGCTGAGGATAGAAGCGAACGCTCGCCTCTCTTTAAAACATCAATTCAACCAATTAACCTATTCATTGGAGTGTGCCTTTCGTAGGAACCAGTTAGGGTTAATCCATTGCAAGAGTAACTCATAAATCGTTAGTAATTCCACCAGTTAGTTTAGTCGTTGCGAAGAGGCGACCGTACCCGGGCGACTAATTAATCTTGGTAGCTAGATCGGATAGAGCGAACGTTCGTCAGTCTTAAACCTAAGGGTCAGGAGTTATGGTGGTGTATAGAAACCGATTGAATTAGAATTGAAAACCGCTGGTCTTGTGATTGCCGTTGCCTTGGTGATCTAAGGGGGATTCGAAATCTAAGCTCGTCTATCTTCTCGTTAGTCAACCTTTTAATCTTTCTGTCTTTTATTTTCCTGCTTTATTAGATTAGAAGTCATGGAACTCACACCACGCACAACCTGTTTAAACCTGAGTAATTTGCCAACATATTTGAGTAGACAAGAAGAAGAGACCTCGAGTAGAATACGATCTAGTCTACCTTGGTAGATTAGTTATTTGACACATGCCAAAAGCTTGTCATCACTCACCTAGATAAATGAAGTGTGCATTGATGTGTGTGTGTGTGATTGTGCTGGTTGATTTTGTGAGCCGATATGTGATGTGTTGTGGACTGTGTTGGATTGATCTGTGAACTGAACTACATTGTTGTGCTGAGATGTAGATTGATGTTGTATGGTTTATGATTATGTTGAAGTTATGAGTTGTGAACTGATTGTGAGGGGAACTACCATTGAGTGTTAACCTAGATTACTTCAGGATGACTAATAATTCACTTATTGGATTGATGTCGTGAGCTGTGAATGTGTGCAATGTAAATGCGTATGATTGATGTGTGTGCTGAATGGTTGAATCATAGTCGTGAGATGTATTGTGAAGTGATGACGAACCGTGTGCATCATGACTTGGTAATTTTGTTGTAATTGTGAATTGATGATTGTGGTTATATTGTTGTGACTGTGTTTTGTGAATGACGGATTGAGGAATGCACCTATGTGATCGCCTAGCTTGTTTAGGGAATTAAAACTAGTAAAGGTTGAGTCTGATTCTATTGTTGGTGTTTCTTGATGAGTTTGGAATCGCTTCTTTTGGGATAGGTTCAGCGCATAGTTAGACTCAGTAGGTTCACTCAGTTCATTAAGAAACTGATCCCCCCAGCTCTCTTTTCAGGTTCCCGTGGTTAGAGTGAGTGAGTTAAAGTTCAGGTGCTTCGGTTGCGTGTCGAGTGCTGATGTGTAGTTGGCGTGGTGAAGATCTTCGAAGGCTTGGTGTCGCGGAGGTTTCCGTCCGGGAACGCACTCCTTCCTCGCCCCTTTCTATCGTGCACGTGGCAGTCGCTTATGCATTGGCCACGGGACGTCGGGTCGGCTCGCGCGGAAGGCGCAAAAGAGAGTTATGGGTTAAGAAAAATGATTTTTGGAGTCGCCATCGATCTATTTTGGGGGTGGATCGAACACCCAGAGGATCCGGTTCAAACCGCCGTGGTTCGATCCGGATATCAAAGAGGTCTGCGAAACTGAAATTCTAGGATCGGGGGTCGGTTACGTACGGGGAAGGGTTAGCACCCCCGTTCCGCCCGACTCGAATTTTGGGTTCGGTTACGTATTTTGGGTTCTTGATCCGATGCTACATATATGATTGTCTCATGCTCATTTCTTTGCTCCTCGTCCTGTTAAAATGGTACTCACGATCACTTTCAGTAGCTGGAATTTTGGAGAAAGGATGGTGAGATGGCCGGAACTTTGAAGGTGAAGTCATGGTAAAAAGGGATTTCGGTGATTACTATCCCTGCAACTATAACAGTCGGGATCAGAACAAATGGGAACTTGATGATGCGACCATGTAGACTTGGAAATAGATAATTTTTTCCATACTAAACCTTGCTCGTACTGAGAGGTACATCATTTACTGTACACAACTCTGATGAATTTTGTTCGAGGGAGATCCCTAACTGCTTCAACGCATATGCATGCCCCCTATTACAATTCCTTTGTTGTTGCTGTTGCGTATTTGAACCCTGTTATACGAATTTTCTGACGTGGTTACAACTTACAACAGGATGAATTTTTGGTTGGATATGTTTGCATGAACTCCTCGCATAACACATCGAAAAGACTGCACTGAGATTTTTTCGATGTTCTTTCTGTTCTTCCTCTGACGTGTCTGGGATGACATTTCCAGCCTTATTTTACCTAATTCCATTTAGGTAGTGTCACAAATCATGATATGCTTTCTTAAACTTAATTTTTAGTACCAATATCATGAAGTCTTAATTCATGCTTTGATCGTAAAAGAAGCGAATCATGAATGCTACCATTTTATTCAAAATTAAACTTTGATATATCCTCCCTTTTATGCACCTCTACTATATATGGAAAGCAAAAGAGTACAAAACCTCAAAGGTATAGATGCCTTATTTAAAACCTCCATATACTACTAGAATATTCTTGTTCCCATGGTGGACCGCTATTTCATGAAGTGTTTTCTTGAGGGTTATGTTGCATTCTTGTCATCCTTATGTAGTATGCCATCCTATCATAGTAGGCGACGATCTCATGACAATAATCCTCCATTTGTTGGGACGTGAAAAGATCGGTTCTCTCCCTAATTCTCCCATCGAAGTGGTAATTTGATGCATCAGTTAGGGTTGTAAGCACGGTGCAAGGTTCCATACGGTTGAGGTAGGCTAATGTGAGCTTGAAGTTCCTCCACACCTCTGGATATCGGTACGGTTCGATGGTGGGGTTTTCACGAGTGCTTTTATAAATTAGCATTTCGTGATTCTGTTCTAAAATGTACCCATCATCTAGAACGACGAGTTTCTCCGTTGATTTGAACGTGCAAAATATGTATTCCTTGTGGTGCCTTTGCCTCAGGTGTTGGCCCCATTCAAATAATGAAAGGAATTGCCTGAGCCATTTTCCGAAGCTAGAGATCGAGGTAGGCTCCGCCTCCCATTGGTCGATGCCTGCCAATAATGATGTTCTGCATAGTACCATCCCAACAACGCACGTCTTTGCCAGATAATGAAGGACATAATAAACCTCTCGGGGTAAGAAACCGTAGAAACCTATAGGGATGTAGAACACGTTGATCCCTTAATATCCGGGCACCCATTCCAAATGTTTGATTGGGCATGCCATGCGACCTCCCTTTCTAAGGACTACCATTCTCCACCTTTCCATCAGATACTCAGGCCTAGGTCCCAGGGCTGAAATGGCAATATTTGTCACCAACTCTCGTGGTATTCGTGCATGAGCTCACTTGTTGCATTTTCTTCCACTGTGTTCCTCTCGAGGCGAGCTTGTCCCAGGTTCGCACGAGTGCATTGTGGTGTGGTGCGCCGAACCCTTTGATAGACCAAGGTGTTCATTTTGTAGTGTGTGTGGGTCCCTTGTGTATGCTACATGCAAATTTTAAAACAATGTTATGATGCATCATGAAAAAATGAGATTTTGCATGATATTATGCAAATGCATAATTTTTCCGAACATGCACCACATGGTCTCAAAAACAATCAAAGAAACACGTAGCCCGTAAGATTTTTTACGTTCACCTAGGTCTTGTCGGTGACAGGATTATGGTTGCAAGGCTCTGTGCTTAGTGCTGGTCGTTGGGTAGTTTACTAACGTCCATATATGCAATGGGTAGAAATCCTAGGGAGTTGGCCCCCGAACTGTGTCTAACCTTGGCCTTATCCAGGCTAGCTAGACACATCAATCTTAGGACCGAAGTCAGGATTGATATGGTTCGGTTGAAACGTTCGGCGCCCAATGCAATTGCGATTGGCTAACACTTACTAATTTCTTTTCTATGGCAAAAGACTCGGGTATAGAGCCTATGCAATGCATGATTACTAGTGCGAAATATTTAACATGTCAATGAAAGAAACACTCAAACTTATCGTGATTTATATGCGTAGCTTGCCCCTAGGGATTATCCGTAAGTCCCCAGCTGAGTCGCCATCTGTCGCGGAGGTTTCCGTCCGGGAACGCACTCCTTCCTCGCCCCTTTCTATCGTGCACGTGGCGTGCATGCATTGGCCACGGGACGTCGGGTCGGCTCGCGCGGAAGGCGCAAAAGAGAGTTATGAGTTAAGAAAAATGATTTTTGGAGTCGCCATCGATCTATTTTGGGGGTGGATCGAACACCTAGAGGATCCGGTTCAAACCGCCGTGGTTCGATCCGGATATCAAAGAGGTCTGCGAAACTGAAATTCTAGGATCGGGGGTCGGTTACGTACGGGGAAGGGTTAGCACCCCCGTTCCGCCCGACTCGAAGTCGGTACTGCTAAACTACGATAAGTTTCCTTTCATTTGTGGGTGCGTGTTAAAGGACAGGGTGATTATTTTGGGATGGATAAATGTTTAGTGGAAGGTTGGACTCGAGTCAAGAATTGACTGCCTACGTACCCAGAATTAGGGATCAAAGTCCACGTAGTTCGATTTGGTTTGGTTTGCAATCCATTTATACCCTAGTGCTCGGGTTGAAGGAATTTGGTTTTAGAGAGGAGGTATATGACGTGTCGCCAAAATTGTCGGCGCACTGACGTCGATTAATCTTTAAAGTGAGTATGAGAGTGAGTATGAGGTAAGTATCGTGTAAAGAGTTATTCGACACGTCACCGCAATTGCTGGCGTATTAACGTCTATAATCTTTTATAGGGTGGATATAAGGTATATATTATAGAAAGAGGCATCGACGCTTCGCTGCAATTGCTGGCGTATTAACGTCTATTAACCTTTTATAGGTGGATATAAAGTATATATTATATAAAGAGGCATTCGACGCTTCGCTGCAATTGCTGGCGTATTAACGTCTATTAACCTTTTATAAGGTGGATATAAAGTATATATTATATAAAGAGGCATTCGACGCTTCGCTGCAATTGCTGGCGTATTAACGTCTATTAACCTTTTATAAGGTGGATATAAAGTATATATTATATAAAGAGGCATTCGACGCTTCGCTGCAATTGCTGGCGTATTAACGTCTATTAACCTTTTTCAAACTTTCGAAATTAAAAGTTTTTCTTACAATAATGTACGTTTGGTTATTACAACTTTTAACATAACGATCTTGTGTGAAAAGTAGACTAGACCGACTATTAATTATAGGGATAAACTTTTTAAAGTGTATTAATTAAATTTGATTTTTGTTAAATTACTTAATTTAGATAGCTTAAAAAAAGTTGGCATTTATGGGTTTTGAACCCAAGACCTTGATATTATCCAACTAAGACCTTAACCATTGGATTAAATGATTTTATTTGACCTAGTTTAGTCCGAATTCTATTTATCGGATTCTGGACTTTAAAGTCCTAAACGGGTTAGGCCTAACGCCCGGCCCATTTGGACGACCAACTGGCTTAATTTCGGCTGACCTAATCTAAGATGGACCCTACCAAAATCTAATCTTATCTTCCTCTTTCCAGCCATTATCTCCTCTACTCCAGAAATCTTATCTTCTTCCTAACTTCATCTTCTCCTCATCCTCCACCGATCCCCATCATCATCAATGGCGACCAGCCTTCGGCCGTAGTCACCACCGACATTCCCATGGCAATCGACGACGGATGAAGTCAAGGATCGGAATCTCCCTCTCTCGTCGCAATCCTCTGCGAAGATCTCCTTCTCGATCCCGTCGAAATCTAGACTAACGCATAATGGTATGTTTATCTATCTTGTTTATGTTAAATCCAACGCCCCTGTTAACACCTACGACTTTGTCACGATCAGATTGGAAAGCCGAGGCTGTTTTGGTTTGGTGGATCAGCCTCAGCAAAGAAAGTGAAGAAATCCTTCAAGGTTAAAGAAAGCTCCCAACTGGACAATGATTGTAGAAATCAGTTGCAGTAGGTAAGCATGGCACTCGTCCATGGAATGACCCAATTTCTAAAGACTAATTTCTATTCCTTGTTTGGGCGTTGGTACTAGATGACTAACTTCTATTCCTTGTTTGAGTATTGGTGATAGATGGGTTAACGAGAAGAGTTACGAAGGTTTTGATTATACTGAGAGCGAAATGTGACTGCTTGGTCAAGCAAGAAGGGATAAAGTAGAGCATAAAATTCACGATTCTCAGGTGTACTCCTTCTAACTCTTTGGCCTTATGTTTCCTCTATTGATTCTGAATTTGGCTTGTTCGTCAGTATGATATTATTGTCGGTTTATTTGGCTGATTTGCTGGCTGGTTCTGGGGATAATTTATGGGGTTTAGGGCGTCTATAAATGGCTGAGTTTGATTGTTTTATGTGGCTAAGTTTGGGTGTTTAAGTAGTTGATTAGGGCTGTTTTTATAGGGCTGTTTGGATGAGTTAAATGTGGTTGTTGATCATGCTATTTGGGTGTTCAATGGCTGATAAGTTGGTGACTTGGGGGGGCTGATTTTTTGGATTGTTTGGGGGAATAACGGGGTGGTATGTTGGCTGTCCGGAGTGCTTGTTTGGGTTGTTTAGGGGTTGCTTGGTGGGTTTATTTGGGCTATTTATATGGCTGTTTAGAGGGTTCATTTGGCTGTTTTCATGACTTAATGTGGCTGAGTTTTGAGTTAAGTGGTTGAGTTGTGTATGTTTATTAGAATTTGTTTGTTCTTAACTTGGCAACATGTAGAACTTATCAATCTACAACAAGTGAAGTCTTCTAAAATAACGTCCAAAAGGTTGTGACTTGTTATTCTAGCCGTACCCAATAAACTAGGTGTTTATATCATGTTTCACATAAGTAGAGAATTTGAGTAATCCACTCCCAACCACCAAACCATACATCAAGGAAACCTTTTTCTATTTGTTGTTGATAAGACTTTCATTAAATTCTTGAAACATGATTAGGGATGATAAATATATGATCAAGTGAAATATGGAGACGTGGAATGAGGAATGAACGTATCGATTATAAAGTTAACATGGTTGAGAATGCTTACCTTGTTCGTATATTACTGCTTGGCTATGCTCTTCCCGCTTTTGGCTTTTGTTCTCTTGCCTCGAACTTGGTTCTTAGTTACTTTCTTTGGATTTGTTATCTACCCTTTTACTTAGTTTTGAACTAAGTTTTGGCTTTGATTGTGTTTGTGCAGTTGCAGTAATCTTGGAGGGAAAGTGAGGTGTTTGTGCCAAAAATAGGCTTTGGAGGACTTCAAGATTCAATCTTTTTTCTTTCTGTTTCTGTCTTCTCTCCCTTTTTGTAACTAAACCCTCCCCTTTTATAGCCCTAAGATTTGGGATCAGTCCATAAATATGAGGTAAGAAGGAATGATGACTAGCCTACAATAACACATTTCAATGGGTGATTAGTTGGGCTAAAATAGTAGGTTTACTCTTTTTTATAAGAGCTTGGGTCACTCTGTAGTCATCTGGTTCGATTAGCTGGTCTGACCGATTTAACAGACTGGTTTGAGTTGTTTTATCCACTGATTTGGCCGAATTACCAAGTTGGGTCGAGTTGACTCTTTTGACCAAACAGAATTGGGCTGAATTGACCTCCTTATACCAAACCAAATTGGGCTGAAATGTCTTTTTTTATACAAAATTGAATTGGGCCGAACTGAATATTTAATTGAACCAAGATAAATTGATTCGACTGGTTCGGACTGAGTTGGTGTGGCCTGAACCGATTTGATTTTGTCCGATACATGGGCCTGAGCCCATTTTACTTTGGTTATTGAACACATGATCTTTTATCGATGGATCGGGCTTGATCTTATTTAGGATTTTATAAGTTTGAATTTCGATCATCTCCACACGTACATAAGAGATAGAAACCCTAACTTTGAGCGACCAACTTCGTTGCCGGTGATAGCTGCTAGTGGAACATTTGTTGATAATGATTGGGTCTCGACCTTCTTCTTTCATGGATGAGACGACGATAGTCAACAAGTGAGGTTCCGATGAAGCTTATATGTGATAAGAAGCGGGGACCCGGACAAAATTCGGTTACCACACTTGGACTAGGAGTTGACCATATTTTGGATTTATGTTGACTATTTTGGGTTGGGGATGTTTTGTATCGTTTGATTTGAACTTCGGGATTGTAAAGGAAATCTTGGTTTGGATTGTATCTTTGTATTTTGGTTTTGGATTTTAATAATGGAGACGCTTCCGGTTTGCTCTTGCTTATGTTTTTATTTGATTTTAAAGGTTGTTTTCGCATTTATTTGTTGTTGTATCTTCGAGTGATGTTCAAACTGGTTCGACCACGAGTTCAACCCAGGTCGATTCGGGACGGGTGTTACAAATAGATTTAGAGCTGACCTTCACCTGGATGGATCGGTGTGACCTTGTATAAAAGTGTAAGGGGGTTAGTAGTTAGCTCTGAGCGATTTCAAGGAGGATATTTTGGGAAATGAGTGTATGTACCAAGTGAATGTTCCTTGTGAAAAGTGTTTGTCCTACAGTAATGAGATCTATGTAGTATTTATAGCTATATCGATTGTTAGGGTGCCCTGCTCTGATTGGCTCTCTTACACAGGCGATCAAAAGCATCCATTGAATTCGCTCACAACATGCCACATTTTCGTGCAGCTGCCTAGACTTAGGGTTTTAGGTGGGCCCCTTCTTTCCACAGTTGGGTCGTTGCTAGGCGCTTAATGGTGCTTCTCTTTGTAGCATTAGGGTTAAGCAATCCAAAATTCTCTAGGCATGCAGTTCACCTAGATCATTTTACCTTATTCACTTTGGACCCTTGACTACTAACTTATCTTTAGTCACTTTGGGACCTTATCAAGACCTTATTAGACTATGTTATGTGGTGGGTTTGGCCCTTGAATTTTCCTTCCTTTACTGTCATAGCATAATGAGCTATATCTCACAGGATACCCGACCCATCTTGGCTACTATCCCGACAGACCCATCACCTTCTGATTGCAATTCCATTGCTTTAGACATTAACAGTCGACCACCGCCGAATTGGAGGTTCTAGCTCTTTCCCCATTCTTCTTGCCTCAATCATATGGGAGATTCGAACATGAAACTCTTTCCTTCACCGTGATAAGCGATTATTTATTCACTTCAGCTTGATAGGTAGAAGGATTTTCTCGCCCCACCGAATCTTCCACCTTCAGTTTGCCTAGACCCTTTGAAGCTTCACAGACAAACTTTTAGCTTTCTTGGGCGATTTGTATCGCTTGGAGGCGATTCAAGTTGCCATTAACATCGATCTCTTAGAGGTGATTCGATTTGCCCTTATCATCGATTGCTTAGTGGACACTCACAGATGCTGAGCAGCGGCATCACCAACGCAGGGCCGAGAGACCAGTCTGTTGCCGAGTTGTCACAAGCCAATATTGGGCCCTAATGTCGGGCCAATGATGGGCCTCCACAGACCCATTACTAGATCGAACACATGCCGAAAGAAACACCAAGCACTGACCGAGAAAATCGGCATCGATGGTCGATAAGGAAAGGGAATACCTAGCGTCAGGGTTTCAATGTCGGGTTAGAACTCTAGCGACAAATTAGGACTATTTGATATTTTTTAGAGTTTTATTCATATTGTTTTTCCTTTTTATATAGGATTTTAGTATTAAACTATTTTTAGAAGAAGTTTCATATAAGGATACGAAGAAGCCCTTGGCTGAACCTACTCCTATAAATAGGACCTTTTGTACACGTTTTGAAGACAGACCCCCTTTGATAAAGAATTGATTTAATAACTTTTGTTCTTTGTTCCTACTTGCTTTTGCTCGTTGTTGCATAGCTTTCAGGTTAGTTTATTGTGGTCTAAGGTTATCACCCTTAGGTTTGTAGCACCGTTTGACTTGATACTTAGGATTCCTAGCTTCTTATAGCTAGTGGGTCCAAGTCCATTTCCATCCCAATTTTCAGATTGCGTTTGATTTCCTTGCCACCGAGCATTTAGTATAGGATCAAGACCCACGGTTTTCGTTGGTTCATATAAATATGGAAGATACATAGTTATGTAAGCTTACTAGCTCATCACATAAAAGATAACTTATAGTTTGAGTGATTATGTGGGTGGAGAGTGGAGAACCATTAAGATATGGAGGTGCCAAAAATGGTAAATCACTTTGCTTTGCGGCTAGCACAATGTGTCACACCGACTCATGGTACTATACGATGATGAAAAATTGAGGTGGATTGGTCTTGTGGTTTGTGTCGTCACAAATTTGAGGGTTATTGACAATTATTTTTGGAGTTTACTATCGTCCGTGAGTGCTAGATAGGTGTCGGTTTGGAGCTGGTTACTACTACGACATCAAATGTATCTGAAGTGACCAAGTGGTTGTGGGAAATCTTGTTAGAAATTGACAGGCAATAAAACGGAAACATAAATAAGATCGAGAGAGACAACACAATGATTTAGCATGGAAACTCTTGTCGGGGAAAACCACATATGCATGACTGTGATTAAAGCTTCATTGTGATCATAGAGTATAAAATGTAAGGATTTACAAGATGCGGCTTCTCAATTATAAGAAATACAAGAGGTATAAATAAAGATCCAACTCGGTTGGTCGTACTGTTTATATTTGGGAATTTTAATCACATAACGTTATTAGATCCTATGACAGTATACAACACAAGTGAAGTAAGTAGTGCAGGCGACGCTTTGGGGTCTATGGCATGAGAGGAATGTTAATACATGATAGGTGAAAACTTGTGGAAGAATGGCATCATGATCGACGTTGAAAATCAAGAGTGGTCACCTACCAAATTATTGTATGCGAGGACACCTACCACCTCCTAGGTCTTGAAATGTAATATGGATATGGACCAGTTCGGGTACACAAACCATACATGTATCAAGATGGTATTGAGAGATTTCCATGATGGAGGGTTTAATGGTAGTCTCAGAGGGTGAAGCAATAGCCCTACTGAAGGCCATTAGGTGGACTATTGATCGAAGCATACAAAGGGAACTCACAAACTCTGGCGACGACTTTAGAAAGTGGGGAGGAAGATCTTATCGAGTTTGAGGAGCTGGTATAGATGTTTGCTGAGGTCTTGACCAAGTATTGAATAATGTTTTGTGTGGGGGGTACGAATCGGGTCGTTGACTAGTCAGCGCGATGATCTAGTGGTCATGTTTCACTACTTTGGGAGAGACACCTCCTAGTTGGCTTATTGATGCTTTAAGATGTACTTGTACTTTTCATGAGCAGTAATAAGATTTGATTATTTTATTGTTAAAAACAAATAGAACACTGATTTAGTATTTAATTTTTATATATCAATAATATGATTGATCTAATTCTATTTACGATTTTTATTATATAACTGCTAGGTAGGTAAAAACAGAACATGGTTAATTATCTTCATTGGGCCTATGCAAATTGGTAAGCTTATGTCTATTGGCTAACGAGAGTGGAACAAAATAATGATTCTCATTTATGTGTTCAATAGGGAAAATAGGACAGTTTTTCCTAGAAGAGAAGATGTTGCATATATTTATGCTTATATTAATTATGTCACATTTTAATCTTCAAGAATTAATACGATATAAGCGGAGTTAGAAAAACCCTAATGCTCTCTCCAACGAAAAACCCTAGCGACGCGAATGCATCGCCGACCGACCACCTCCGGCCTCCGGATCCGGATCCTTTATAGCCGGTGACTGGTGCTGTGCTCCCGTCGGTTTTTGACAATCCGGCAACTGATTCCCAACCCCGCAAACGACCTCGCGAAACCCTTCCAAACCCCTTCTGCCATGAGTCAGACATCCCGCAGCAATCGACCTCGACGGCTGGTCAATCGAAGGTCTCGGAGAAATCTACACCCCCGATTGCGCCTGTCGGCAGATCTTATAGCCATGTCACAAGTGGAGGAGCCCGGAATTGGATAACTGAAGAAGATGTTACAGACCTCCCTATTCCACCTTCATCAATGCAGGAAGAAGGTGTGGCCGACCCCAGCTGCCCTAAGGTTCAGTTCTCGGACGAGGAAATCCGAAGCTTCTATAAGCCATGGTCCAAAGCGCTTGTGGTTAAGGTTATGGAGAAAATCTTTTCGTTTGGCACGGTGAAGCGTAGGCTGGAATCGCTTTGGGTACGAACTGGGTCGATCAGTGTCTCCGACGTTGCTAACTCTTTTTTCCTTGTCCGATTTTCTGATCCCTCATATTATCAACTTTGCAACATTCGATGGACCCTGAAAAATCTACGATTACTACTTTTCAGTAGCTAGATGGTCACCAAGTTTCAACGATGAGGAACCAATCAAGACCCTCCTCACTTGGGTCCGTTTACCGAAACTCCCTATTCATTATTTCAATAGCTTGGTTGTCACCCGCATCGGGAACTGTATTGGGAAGACCGTGCGGCTTGACTTGGCCACGATGATAGGTGCACGTGCTCGATATGCGAGGGTGTGTGTGTCGAAGTTGACTTGTCAAAACCGTTACTTGGCAAATACCAGCTTGAGGACAAAACTTTCTTTGTCGAGTATGAGAGCTTAGAGAATATATGTTTCTCTTGTGGGGCCTACAGACACAAAATTGATGCATGTGTCCCTCTAAGCTCCCCTGAAGTTGAGACTGAGAAATAGGCGGAGAGTACTTCGGCCACTAAAGAAGTGGAGAAGGCGACAGGAGAATGGATGACTGTAACACGAAAATCCAAAGGCAAGCCAAGAAAGGGACCTAATTCCCAGGTACAGAATCAGCCATCAGGATCTCGCTTTCGGATTCTCCAACATGAGGAGTCTGTAGTGTCAGAGGTTCAAGCCAGCACTAAGAAGACTCCCGAGGTTCTGAATATTGACACTATAATCGCAAATCATGCTGCCCAACTTGTCGCTCAGATTGTCCAGATTTGTTAGATAATGAACAAGAGAAGCAACTCTTCTGTTAAACGGATAAGGAGTGAGAAGAACAATGAAGGATATATTCTCAAGACGTCAAACCAACCGCTTGCTTGGCATGATGTATAATGACGCAACAAGGCCGGATGCAACCACCCGGTTCAGATGTCGGTGACAAGCGTGTTGTTCCATTTAGAAAAGTGAGGCAACATGTGAGAAGTGATAACGCGTTCTAGCACTACCACAACCATTCATAAGAGGCGTCGGGAAGCGGTCAAACAAAGCGGTGATAAACGGGAAGAGAATGTAAAAGGGGTAGGCTTTGAACAGGTCATTTAAATTAAGTGCCTGACGTGTGACAGCAAATCTATCAGACCTTTGTGTCCAAAAACACACAGAGGTTTCAGATTCGGGATAAAACGGGCGCCTGATCAGATTTAATTGGTTTTCTTCCATGCTTCATCAGAATGACATCTACCGGATTTGGCGCTGTTAGAAATCTAACGGCGTTGCATATCACTATTAGGTTACTACGTTAAGTTAGCTAACAGCGGATAAGCTGACCGCCTTTAAACCTAACAGTTTGTGTCTATCGCACTTAATCGCCCTTAGATTCCGATCGATTTTTTAAAAATGCAGAACTGTCCGGAGAGCAGGTTTTCTGCTTTCTTTTCTTCCTCTTTCCTTCTTCTTTTCTTCTTCTTTCTCCTTCTGTCCTTCTTCTTCCTCTTTCTTCTTCCTCTTCTTCTTTTCTTCGTCTTCTCTTTCTCCTTCCTTCTTCTGATCCTTTTTTCTTCTCTTTCTTCTTTTTCTTCTTTTCTTCTTTCTTCACTTCCTACTTCTTCTTTTCTTTCTCCTTCTTCTTTCTTCTTCCTTTTCTTCTCTCTTATTTTCTTCTTTTTCTCTATTTAGATCTAGATTTTTTGTTTTTTCTTCTTCTTCTCTTCTTATCTTTTTTTGTTCCTTCTTCTTCTTCTTCTTCTTCTTCTTTCTTCTTCATTCCTTTTTTTTGTTCCTTCTTTTTTCTTCTTCTCCTTCTTCTTTGTTCTTCTACAAATCCTAAGAAAAAATTCCTAAGACACAAGAACAAAAACTAACAACAAATAAGAGAAAGAGAAGAGAAAAATAAGGGAGAAAGAAAAAAAATCTGTAAGAAAATGTGATTGGCTGGGGTTGGGCACACGGATTGCCACATCAGCAAAACCTAACAGCGGATAACCTAACAGCGGTTCATATCCGCTGCTAGGTTTCCCCCCAAAAATTTTTATTTCCCGCTAAGGCGGGATATTTTGGCGCCCCCTAAATTAAACGGCTAACAGCGGATTTCTAACAGCGGTTGTCTGTCCGCTGTTATCTAACAGCAGATTTTTAAAAATCCGCCGTTAGACTTTTATTCTAACAGCGGATTTTTGTCCGCCGTTAGAAAATTGATGTTAAAATACAATTTTCTTGTAGTGATTCTTTAATGAATATTCTGGCTTGGAATTGCAGAGGTGACGGACACGAGAATTTCAGTCCGTCACTCAAATTTTATATTTCGAATTATAAACCACAGGTGGTGTTCATCTTCGAACCCAGAATTAGCGGAGATGCAGCTAAAAAAGTCATTGATAGACTCGATTTTGACAGTCGACTCCTGATTGAGGCCCAGGGTTTCTCAGGTGGAATTTGGGCATTATGGAATTCTTCTTCAGCTTCTATCCATGAGGTTGGTAGGTCGGGCCAAGCTCTTCACCTTGAGCTCACTCTCCCAGGATTGCCAAAGAGCTTGGTCTCGGCGATTTATGCCAAACCTAACCCGGCGGGTCGTGCTCTTTTGTGGGATGAACTCAAAGACAGAGCCAGTACAGAGTGTCGCCCTTGGGCCCTGTTTGGTGACTTCAATAGTCTCACTTGTGCGGACGACAAGAGGGGTGGAGCTCCCTTCAATCCAAACCGAGCAGTCTCTTTTAGAGAGTGTATCGATTCTTGTGGCTTTCATGACCTGGGGTTCGTGGGACCCAGTTACACCTGGTTTTGTGGATCTCTCAGGGAAAGACTCGACCGTGGTCTGGCTTCATTAAGCTGGAGATCGTTGTTCCCGGAAGCCCTGGTTAGACACCTCCCCCGCATACGGTCAGACCATAGACTGATTTTGGCTTGCTTCTTCAGGAATGATAGCACTCCTAATTTAAGACGACCATTCAGATTCATTGTTCCTTGGATGCTCCACGCTGACTTTCCCCGCCTTCTCAAATCGGTTTGGAAATCAGAGAGGTCAGCTAAATGTAATCTCAGTGAGCTTTCTTTCAGGCTCAAGAAATGGAACAAAGAGATTTATGGCAACATTTTTCAGCGTAAGGAATCCCTTCTCCGTCATCTCGCTGATTTCGAAGGCCTTCCCCAAAATAGCCAGACGGAAACAACCAGAACGGCGGAAGATAGAGCTCGAAAGGAGCTGGAGCATGTTTTGTGGGAGGAAGCGGTTCTATGGGCACAAAAGTCGAGGGTCGATTGGCTTACCGATGGCGATCGCAACACCCGCTACATCCACCAAGTCACACTCCGACGTCGAGCTTGCAACAGAATATTTACTCTTCGGGACGATGCGAGAAACTGGGTGGATTGCCAGGACTCGCTTCAGCTCATGGCCACAGATTTTTTCACTAACCTCTTCACCGAAGAAGTGGGTCCACACCCTTTTATCCCGGTGGCTTTCAATGCTATTACAGGTGACGAAGCAGCTGACCTTGATGGCTTACCAAGCGAGGAGGAAATCAGCCGAGTGGTCAAGATTATGAAAAGCCTTAAGGCCCCCGGAATTGACGGCTACCAACCTGCCTTCTTTCAGCGCCAATGGCGAATTGTTGGTGAGTCAATTACGAATCAGATTCGAAGATGTTTCCGTGACATTAGTGAAGTGGCTGCTCTCAATGACACGGTTATCGTCTTAATCCCGAAAGTCAGGTACCCTGAAAACTTTAATCAACTTCGGCCGATAAGCTTATGTAATGTGATCTACAAAATCCTTACGAAGTGTATCGCGATGAGATTACGCCCCTTGCTTTCTAAGTTGATACAGAGTTCTCAGGCTAGCTTTGTACATGGTCGCCAAATCTCGGAGAACATCATTATTCTGCAGGAAGCTGTTCACTCTATGGAGAAAATGATAAGTCGGAAGAATCATATGATTCTGAAAATTGACCTTTCCAAGGCCTACGATAGAGTCAGATGGTCTTTCCTCAAAGACACGTTACGAGCGACAAGGATTAGCAGTAACATGGTGGATCTTATCATGGCCTGCGTGAGGACTGCCAAATTCCAAGTCCTTTGGAATGGTGGGCTTACGAAACAATTTATTCCTGAAAGAGGGATTCGCCAGGGATGTCCTCTATCTCCCTTTCTTTTTACTCTTTGCATGGAGCGTTTAAGCCACTTAATTGATGCTGCAGTGATTTTGGGACAGTGGAAACCGATCGTGCTAAGTCCCGGTGGAACAGCTCTCTCCCACTTATTTTATGCAGATGATTTAATTCTCATGGGAGAGGCTTCGGTCGACCAAGCCAAGGTGATCCTTAACTGTCTTGATCAATTTTGTGATGCCTCAGGTCAAACTGTGAACAAGGAGAAGTCGGTGTGTTTTTGCTCGAAGAATACTGGCAGACAACAGGCGGCGGCCATCTCAGCTATTCTTGAAGTTCCCTTAACCCAAGATCTTGGCAGATATTTGGGGGTGCCGGGTACTTCACGAGCGGACAACCATCCAGACTTACCAGGGTATTAATGATAGAATTGAGCAGAAACTGACAGGTTGGAAGGCCAAAACTCTTTCTCTTGCAGGTAGAGTCACTCTTGCCCAAGCCGTGTTGTCTGCTATACTGACATATGTGATGCAAACGTCAGTGCTCCCTATCACCACCTGTGAGGAAATCGACAGAAGAGTCCGTAACTTTGTTTGGGGCTCCTCGGACGAAGCCCGAAAGGTTCACCTTGTTGCCTGGGATACAGTCTGCAAGCCTAAAGAAGAGGGGGACTCGGCCTTAAGTTAGCTCGGAACCTCAATAGAGCTTACATGGCCAAGCTTGCGTTCAAGTTCCTACAAGAACCCGATAAGTTATGGGTCAAAGTCTTGCAATCAAAATACTTTAAAGAGACAGCAACGGGATTCACACAGAAGAATAAATCTGTCCGTTCAGCTCTGTGGCGGGGCCTTACAGGGGATTGGAATACTATGCTCCGAGGTGCATGGTCGGCCATTAGGAATGGATTGGGGACAGCTTTTTGGACAGCTCGATGGGTTGATTCAGGGGAGAGGCTGATCGACCTTGTTGAAGATGCAGAGCTGCAGATCGATATTGACGAATGTGTGGCAAGCTTCACTATTGTAGATGGCACATGGGACTATGATCGATTGGTTCAACTCCTGCCAGCTCAGACGGTCAACCTTGTCATGGGTATGACTCCGCCGCAGGAAGACCGAGGAGACGATGAATGGGTCTGGGGCGTAGAGAAGAATGGTCAGTTCTCGATTAAATCCGCTTACCGTATCGTGTGTACTCTTGAAGAAACTAGACTTGCGGATCCCTAGCTCTCGGTTTGGAAGTGGAAAGGCCCTAACCGGATCAGGTTGTTCATCTGTCTCGCTCTGCATGAAAAGATTCTCGCCATCTCACAGACGATGACAGTTGCTCCATCTGCTCGGCGGATTCGGAATCGGTGATACATGTCCTCAGGGACTGCAAGGCGGCGGGAGATATCTGGAGACAATTTAACCAATTTGATACCGCTGGCAATAATTGGAAGCTGAGTCTAAGGGAGTGGATTTGTTTTTATCTAAAGTCTGAGGAGGGTTGGATATTCGGAGTCATCTGTTGGTTAATTTGGAAAGATCGTAATAGACGCATCTTCGACGGAGCTCCACCGAAGCCGCAGGCTATAGCTTGTCAAGTGAATTTTTGGGTCCGAAGCTCGGTGGATGAAGAAGGCAGAGAATGTGCTCTGACCGGAACTAAAAGGGTGAGAAGGCCTACAGAGATTGCTTGGGACCCGGGTCCTCTTGGCTGGGTCGTCCTCAACACTGACGGCTCAGTTGTTTCGAATCGCCAAGGGGCAACAGCGGGCGGACTTATTCGAGATGAGCTCGGGATGTGTTTTCTGGCCTTCACCATGAACCTGGGCTGCTGTCCCGTCACCAGAGCCGAACTCAGGGGCGCTATCGAGGGACTCAATCGAGCTTGGGATGCGGGGTTCCGAAAGGTTATTCTCCAACTTGACTCTAAAGTCGCGATAACACTGCTGTCCAATTCCACAGAGACTACTCATCAACACAAAATGGAAGTCATCCAGTTCAGGGAGCTCAGCAATAGAGATTGGGCGATTCAGATTCAGCATACCTACAGAGAAGGAAACCACGCAGCTGATTTCTTAGCTAGCCTGGGTTATGACTACCCCATTGGGAGTCACTCGATTTTGAGTAATGATGTTAGTCTTGGCTATTTTTTGCGTTATGATTGTATGGGCATTTCCGAACCGAGGTCGATTTTGATTAATGATTAGGCGCTAAGCGCCGCTTTCCTACCAAAAAAAAAGAATTGATACGATTATAAATTCCCTATTTTTTTTCCAAATATCATCCATAGTCAACCAAAAAGTAGTCTAAAAATCATTACAGGAATCAATCGAATAAATGAATAATTTGAATTACGAGTGCTACTATAATTTTGAAGTAGGATTTTGAAATTTATGTTATTAATATGTCACAAAATTCACCACTAATTTTAGTGTTCATGATGTGTAATTAATAACCTAAAATAATTTATAACTTTTCTTACTACCCATGTCACAATAACACATGTATATAAAATTTTTTTTTTGAAACAAATGATTAACAAAAACTAGAATTAGAGATGCATGATGCACCATCATATTTTTTTCTCTTGTTGATCAAATGGTTCTCCATGTGTGTTCCCACATCGACTGCTCAACCTAAGAGATATTCGCGTACCTCTTCATCATCTAACGTGGCTACACTGGCCACAACACTACGGGCTCCTTGCCGTTCGGGTTTTCATTGATGGTGCACATTGCGTCTACCCCGCACAACGATGAAAACTCCTTAGTAATTCGTTTGCCCTTTTTAGCATTACTTTAAAATCTGATTGTCAAATATTTTTGTTAAGATGGTCAAAATAATTAAATAAATTTCAATGAAATAAAATTTAATCTTAAGTTTCGCTCCACATGTCAAACAGTAATTCTTAATATGATAGGTTTGAATGTTTTTTTGTTTCATAAAACTCTTAGGTTGAAATCTATTGATCATGGAGTTATATGATTGGGGAGAAGACCGTTTTTATTTATAAACCTAAAATATCCTTATTAAATTACAAACACAGTTTCTCAACTTTCTTGATCATGCACATTAATAACCTATTAAAGACACATTATACTATTATTGACTAAATATTCATGAAAAATGCATATTTGGTCTACTAAACCAAATTAATTTCAGCCATTGATTTAATATTAAAATAATAAGATTGTCCTAATCTTATATGATCAATTAATTACCTAATTAATTAGTAGATAATGATTAGGAATGTCTTTTAATGTTACCATAACTAATATATTTTTATCTTTTTTCCATATTCCTTGTAACTTCTTCTCAATTCCCCGCAACTCTTTTCTTTCTTCCCTCTCCTATTGCCGTAATTTCTTCTTTTTTTTCTCGGTCAATGTTCGGTTTAGATGTTTAGACTAAGTGTACAATAATTTTTTCTCCGGTAGGCTTTATATATTCTCAGTGCACTAAAAGTCTCTTATTAGAAAATCTAATTGTACAATAATTTTTGGTTTGCTAATGTTGCAATGTTAATGATTCTTGCACTAGGAAAGTCTATTTATGAACCATCTAGACTCCAAACGTGCTATATTTATGTTGTTTGATCTTTGTTTAAGTATTGGTTTGCTGATTTGATGCATGTATTAGGACACCTTAGATGTGGGTCTCGTTTCAATGTTAATGATGGTTGTACTAGGACACCTTAGTACTTTTTCTGCATTAGGACACATTTGATTCTATTGAAGTTGACCTCTGTATGGTGAACTGTACAATATTTTTTGGTTTGCTAATGCTGCAATGTTAATGATTCTTGCACTAGGACAGTCTATTTATGAACCATCGGGACTCCAAACGTGCTATATTTATATTTTTTGATCTCTGTTTAATTATTGGTTTGCTGATTTGATGCATGTACTAGGACACCTTATATGTAAATTTCATTTCAATGTAAATGATGCATGTACTAGGACACCTTAGTACTTTTCCTGCACTAGGACACCCTTGTCCATGGCTGATGACTATATTGGCGACCGGATTAAAAAAATCCAAACAAACAATTTCAAGAAATCGACCGAAGAAGAAAGAAACAATGTCCCTAGATAAGAAAGAAACAATTGCGGTTGGGGATTTGTTTTTAAGAGAAAAATCTTGGATTTTTTATTCTCTTTCCATAATTATCCATTAAATTAATTATATATTATAATGATCTGTTGAATTAATTATCTACCATAATGATCCGAATTAAATAATTAGACAATGAATAAGTAATTTAATCTGAACATTCATTTTTATCTAATAGTTCTTGTTAATTTGGTCCAATCGACCAAATTTAAGGCTTGGTTGTGAGGCTTGGACACGTAGCATCGGCCTCACTTGGTTGAAATTCAAATTCTGAAATTCTTGTGTTTTTACTTTTACTTTTTACTTTTTAATTCCTAATTTTCAATCTTTTGTGGAAGCAGGAGGAGGAAGCCGGTGATGGTGTCACGGTCACCTTACCTTCTCTCTGCAACTCCCTCTTCCCGTCTTCCGTCTTATTATCATTATAAAAATAATAATAATTATCATTATTACCAGCCGTACTAGTATACTGCTACTGTCTACTGTTGCTGCTGTCTTTTTCCTTTTATTTCTTCACTTCACTGCTGCGCTCCGCTGTCTCATCTTCCCCGCACTCATACACTGCATCTGGCTCCATCTCCCTCCACTCGCCGACGTAAGTATCCTGATCTCCCTCTTATTTCAATCTTCTCCTCATTTTCAACTCAAAACAATTGATTCAGCGGAGATCTTCCTCAGCTGCTCCGTTCGGTAAGCGTTTTCTATGCTGAGGTCTCGCTCTCTTCAGATTCGTTTCGTCTTCTCGTTTCCACTTGCGCAGTGGTGATTCTGCCTTTTACATATCTGTTTCCGCATCTAATTTTTTTGCTCGGCATGATGTTTTCATTTTCGCTCTCTGGTTTCATGTTGTTTGATTTGAATTGGTTGGAATTTGAATACTGGCGTAGATCAAGACAGTAAGTTAAGCAGTTCGAAATCTGTCTTACTGAACTGAGATTTTACTAAAAATTTGGCTCACGAAGCTTGATTGTGGACTGTAGTCAGTTTGTGTGTTCTCATACGTTTGAGTGATTGGAGAGGTTGGTTAAGAGGTCACGATGGAAACACTAGTAGCATGTCTTAACCATCAAGCTAAAGTGATGCAAGGTTGTTGGAGTGGTAAACTGTTGGAGTAGCTATTGCAGACTTGTCGACAGTATTTCTTTGGAGGTATTGGAATAGTCACTGCTTAGTTTGGTCAGTGGCAACCAGATTGACGTTTCCTTGGAGTTTGTTTGCTAGTTTTTTTTAGATGATCTTGTTTTCTAGTTATTGATGACTGCTGGAATGCAGTTTAATCATATGAACTAGGATTTGGAGGTCTCAGAATAATTGTTAATTTAAGCATTATATTAGTGGATTGATATGCCTCGGCTCTTGCTTCTTTTCTGTTAATATATGAAGGGAAGTGTCTCTGGATGTGTTTAATTTCTGATTGTCAGTTGTCTATGAAGGTTGAGGCATCAAATTGTTGATTCTTCCAAATCTTGCGCATCCTATTGAAGTCAAAGAAATACAACGTGCTCTGACTGATGTGCTTGCCGTCTGTCAGCATACCAACTGTTTCACTTGAATGTCAAAATCAAAAGGGACAACTATGGGGATTACACACCGAAGGTCCAGACCATATATTCTTGGATAGATTTCTTTTACTGCAGGATGCACATCATAATTGAGACAAGTTCCATCATTGTGAAATCTGTCACAGTTTACAAATGTTTCTAAAGTGGATTAAAAATTTTGAATAGTATTTTGAAATTTACTTTGCTTCCTCGTGTTGCAGCGGACTTTCCAGAAGGACAAATGACACTACTAGGCTCATTATCACAGCACTTCTAGGAATTATCATTGGATTTGTTGTTGGTGTTTCATTTCCATCCGCTTCCTTGTCTAAGGTTGACTTAAGCATTGCTGTCATGTGCTTGTATATGCAGTAAGGTAAACGTCAACTCAACTTTGGGGTTTTCACATTGCAGATTCACTTTCCTTCAGGATTCATAAGTCCTTATGATATGCCATTAATTGATGGAAGAAGATCTAACACAGGTGAACCTGAAAATCGCGAATCATACAATATTCCTAAGGTACTTTTACTGCTTAGTTTGTTCTGTATCTATTTTACATGATATATATTCTATTTATGGACCATGATAAACTCTTTCTTTGGTGTGTCGCAGATTCATGTTCCAACAAATCCCCGTGGTGCAGAGTCATTACCACCCGGAATTGTTGAGGCAGAAACTGACCTTTATTTGCGCAGATTATGGGGTGATCCTAGTGAGGTATAGTCTGTTTATCTAACAATCTATGGGAAGTGGTCAAATAAAGTTCTGAACGGTTTGATTGTGAACTATAAATCCCTAGCTTACATAATCAGTGGTCGTGCTCAGACAAGCTAGCCGTATATTTGTTCCCACACATTGTTTCATCTTTTTACATAGTATCCCTCCAACTATATTCAGGCATTAAGCTCAACATGCAAACATGTCATATTAGGAAAGGCATATGATTGGTTTTATCATGAGTCAATCTATAATCTATCTACTGAGACAAGAAAACTTCCAACCCGAAGTATCTGGCATAAGTGTGCATAGCAACTATGATCCTTTTTCAGGGCATAATGGTTTTGCTTCTTTTTTGTACATTTGAATTCTTTTTAATAAAAAGAGGAGAATATACAAGCTGCAGTTTCCCAACTAGAGTAGAAGATCAGTGAATAAGAAGATAAAAAACAAGTTAAGCTGAAATCCTAGTTTGAAAAATGGTTCCCTTTATACTCCTAATCTGGCTTGAGGGGTTTACTGATGTCAATAGTATCACTTATTTCCTGTTTGGCATTATTTTTCCACAATGATGCAGCCTGACCTGTAAATTACAATATCATTTGATGATGTGGTGCAATTACTTCATGTGAGTTTCCATTTACATACACATAATATATCAATGATGTTCCTTAACGCAGGATCTGAAGAAGAAGCCGAAGTACTTGGTGACCTTTACAGTTGGTTGGGATCAAAGACATAACATAGATATGGCCATCCGGAAGGTTTTACTGGGGTTCCATTCTTCTTTAATTTCCTGTTTTCTTTGGTTTCATTTTGGGGATTCTTAGGCTTGTTTCTTGTTGTAGTTTTCAGATGATTTCACAATTTTGCTTTTCCACTATGATGGTCGTGTAACTGAATGGGATGTATTTGAGTGGTCAAAAACTGCAATTCATATAAGTGTGAAAAGGCAAACAAAATGGTAGGTCACTTTGCTTGTGGTAAACTTTTTGAGCAACTTTAATTGGGTCCTCATTTGGAATCATTAACTGCTTTAGCAGTGTGACTAAGTGCCTAACTATTCGCTACAGGTGGTATGCTAAGAGATTTTTGCACCCAGATGTTATTGCACCATATGAATATATTTTCATTTGGGACGAAGATCTTGGAGTGGAACATTTTAATGCAGACAAGTAAGCTTCTCATTATTGTTATGCTCTCTGAGAAACTCTAGAGTTACTCATTTCTGTCTTACTCATGCCTTTAACAGGTACATTCACTTGGTTAAAAAGCATGGGCTAGAGATCTCTCAACCAGGACTTGAGCCCAATAATGGTCTTACGTGGCAGATGACAAAAAGGCTAGGCGACCGGGAGGTTCACAAGTACTCTCTCACTCTCTCTTTCTCAATATTTGTGTGTGTTTCTTTTCCTTGACGTGGATACACTCATCCCCTGAGTATCCTTTTTGCGTAATATTAATTTATTCCATGCTGGTTGGATGAACAGGGACACAGTAGAGAAACCAGGCTGGTGCAGTGACCCACATTTACCTCCTTGTGCTGCGTATGCACCTTTCTCTCTATAAGATATTTGTGTGGTGTGTATGTGTTTATTTAGTGAAGGCATCTCATTATTTAGGGTGCTGTTTGCATGACTAATCGGTTTATCCCTTTCAGCTTTGTGGAAATCATGGCGCCTGTGTTCTCTCGTAATGCATGGAGATGTGTGTGGCATATGATCCAGGTAGGCTATAATTTATTGTTTTGCACGTATATCTTCTTTGTAAGACCATTACCTCTTGAGGTTTTCCTTTGAGATTTTATGTAGAGATACGGCAAAATAAGATATTAATATTCTATTGATTTTCTTTCCATAGTTTAGTATCCTTATTTAGGTAACTATCTATTTTATAGGTTTGTTACTGCCTCTATATATATAGAGTATTAATCTCAATAATAATACACAGAGAAATCTGGGAATTACTAAAACCCTAAATATTCAACATGGTATCAGAGCCAACCAGGCTCAAACTCTAGCCAATCGGCCGCTGCAAAATTATCTCTCAACGATCCCTCCGATCGTTGCTTCTTCTTCTTCTTCTTCAATGGAAACCATCAAATTTGGTGCGGTCGGAGAGGTTGAACAGCAGGTTGTCCTTGGAGCTTCAGCAAATAGTCAAGCCCATAACCCTAATCCTGTCAACCCCACTGCAGCAGATTATGGAAATTATATCTCAGCACACAAGTTGGCTGAGGACAATTATCTCCAATGGTCGCAGTCCTTTCTTGTGTTCATCGGCAGTAGGGGAAAGGAGGGCTACCTTACTGGAGAAATACCAGTTCCAGATGAGACTGATCCCAAATACAAAACATGGAAACTCAATGATAACCTTGTAAAAACATGGTTACTCAGTTCCATGTCGACATCAATTGGCGATCACTTTCTCCTCCACAAAACAGCGAGAGACATCTGGGAGCATGTTGAGGATACATATTCGAATGTTGATAACACAGCTGAGATCCTCGACATCGAGACCAGATTATACAACTTCAGCAAGGAGACAAATCAGTTTCTGAGTACTATAATACTCTTTGTCATCTGTGGCTTGAGGTAGACAAATATCGCTCACCAGCATGGTCGTGTCCAGCTGATGCGGCACTCTACAAGGAGCTGGTAGGAGAAACGCGTACTGTCCGATTCTTGTTGGGACTAAACGATAATTTGGATGAAGCTCGTGGCAGGGTGATGAACAAGAAACCTCTTCCTGAGCTGCGAAAGGCCTTTGCTGAAATTCTCCAGGAAACAAGTTGACGTCGTGTGATGATGTCTGGAGTTCCTAAGGTGACCGAAGAGAGCTCGGCCTTAGCTGCAAAGGGAGAAGACAGGCCATCTTGTGAACACTGCAAGCGCCTTGGACATATCAAGGAAAAGTGCTGGTTTCTTGTTGGTAGACCAGCCGACTGGAAACCGAGGAGCAAGCGCACAGGAAGGGCTCACGTTGCCGAAAAATCTGAAGAAGCTATTTCTACAGATTCCTTTTCAAAGGGGCAGCTGGAGATCATAGAAAAGATGTTCTTAAAGCTTAATACCAAGCCCAGTACATCTGATCATCAAGGCCTTGTTTCAAGTGGAGGTAAAAATCTTCAAGCTTATCTCAGTCATAATCAAAATTCAAATGTTTGGATTGTCGATTCCGGATGCACTGATAACATGACAGGAGATATCAGTCTACTTCGGAATTTACAGCCTTACCCCACAAATGCAGGGGTGAGAATTGCAGATGGTTCTCTAGCACCAATCAAGGGTGTGGGAAGAGTTCATATTAACTCGGCTCTAACTCTGTTTCCAGTTCTATATGTTCCTAAACTCGGCTGCAATTTGGTTTCTGTCAGTCAATTAACCCAAGATCTGAAATGTGGGGTTGTATTTGGTGATGGATTCTGTGAGTTTCAGGAGAATACTTCGGGGAAGAGGATTGGCAGCGCTGAGTTGGTTAATGGATTATACCTACTGCAAGGGAGGAAGCAGGCAGATGGAGACACAAAAGGGCATATGGCGTTGAATTCAAGTTTGAGTAGCGTAGAAACTCGAATTATGGTATGGCATTATCGCCTTGGTCATTCTAGTTTTAGTTATCTTCAAAAGGTGTTCCCTCAGTTGTTTTCGAATAAAAGAACACTTCGGTTTCACTGTGAAATTTGTCAGTATGCGAAACATACTCGTTCTGTTTATGCTCCCGTCTCGTACACTCCGACTAGTCCTTTCTCCATCATCCATAGTGATATATGGGGACCTTCCCGTATCACATCTTTGAACGGAACAAGATGGTTCATCACTATGATTGATGAACATACCAGAATGACCTGGACTTTCCTCATGAAAGAAAAGTCTGATACTGCACATGTGTTCAAGACTTTCTACACTATGATTGAACACCAATTTCAGACCAAGATTCGAGTTCTGAAAACCGACAACGCCAAAGATTACTTTAACTCAATGCTTGGGCCATTTCTCTCATCACATGGAATCATACACAGTAGTTCTTGTGTTGATACACCTGAACAGAATGGTATAGCAGAGCGAAAGAATCGTCAACTGCTTGATATGACGAGAGCCCTCATGTTTGGTACTCAGGTTTCGAAACATTTTTGGGGTGAAGCACTCCTCACAGCCACTTACCTTATAAATCGACTCCCTAGTCGAACATTGCAGTATCAATCACCTCGGAAAATTCTTGTTCAAGAATATCCTCACATACACTCCTTCTCCTCGGATCTTCCTCTGAAGGTGTTTGGGTGTACAACTTTCGTTCACCTCTATTCTCACCAACGATCCAAACTTGATCCAAGATCGATTAAGTGTGTATTTCTGGGTTATTCTGCTCACAAGAAGGGGTACAAGTGTTACAGTCCTCATTCCAAGAAAATGTATCATACAATGGATGTTACATTCTTTGAAGCTGAGCCGTATTTTTCTCATACTCAGCTTCAGGGGGAGAAGATAAGTGAAGCTCCTTTATGGGAAATCATCGGAGACTCTTCGACATCAGAAGTACTAGAACGAGATTTGGTATCGTCTTCGAATTTGCAGCAGCATGCTGTCGCAGAACCAGAAATGCAGAATTCTGCATCTACTGAATCAGAAACAGATAAAGGTGAACAGAATCCAAAGTCGAGTTCTGAACAACAACTAACTGAAACTGCTGTTGCTGTACCTAAACCTCCTCTGCGGGTTTATTCTCGAAGGGCACTTCGGAATACACCACTACAGGTTACAGATACCAACTTGGGACGCAAGTTCAACCTGATGAAGAACAAATGGAGGTTGAGGATAATGTAGATTTGTCCCTCCCCATTACATTTAGAAAGGGAGTACGCGAATGTACCAAACACCCAATAGACAAATGGGTGAATTACAGCAGATTAAACCCAACATACAAGGCTTTTATATCTCAGCTTGATAAGGAGGAAATTCCTGCCAACATTCATGAGGCTTTGAAAAATCAGAAGTGGAGAGAAGCTGTCAAGGATGAGATTACAGCCTTAGAGAAGAATAATACATGGTCTGTAGTGCCTTTACCTCATGGTAAAAAGACGGTTGACTGTAAGTGGGTCTTCACTATCAAGTATAAGGCTGATGGGAGTATAGAAAGATACAAGGCAAGGTTGGTAGCGAGAGGATTCACACAAACCTATGGCATCGACTATCAAGAGACTTTTGCCCCGGTAGCAAAATTAAACACTATTCGGGTTCTATTGTCTCTTGCTGTGAATCTAGATTGGCCTCTATATCAACTAGATGTGAAGAATGCATTCTTGAATGGAGACCTAGTGGAGGAAGTGTATATGAATATCCCAACAGGTATGAATCAAGAGAGACCCGGACTTGCGTGTAGGTTGAAGAAGGCACTTTACAGCCTTAAACAGTCACCACGAGCTTGGTTCGATAGATTCTCATCTGCTGTGGAGTCAGGAGGATATAAACAATGTCAAACCGACCACACTCTATTCGTAAAGCATGGTGTAAGTGGAAGGTTGGCAATACTAATTGTATATGTTGACGACATCATCACGGGGAATGATCATGATGAAATCTTGCAACTCAAGAAGAGATTAGCCACAGAGTTCGAGATTAAGGATCTTGGAAACCTAAGGTATTTTCTGGGAATGGAGATTGCAAGATCAAAGGACAGACTTGTTGTTTCTCAGAGGAAGTATGTTCTAGACCTGCTCACCGAAACAGGAATGCTTGGTTGCAAGCCCACTAACACTCCAATGGAACAAAATAAGCATTGGAGTCGAGAAGCAGTTGGTTTGGTAGACAAAGAGAGGTATCAGAAACTCGTTGGGAAACTCATCTATTTATCTCATACTCGTCCTGATATCACATATGCTGTTGGAATTGTGAGTCAGCATATGCAAAATCCTAATGAGGAACACAATGAAGCTGTAATCCGTATTTTGAGGTACCTAAAGGGGACACCGGGGTTGGGGCTTCAGTTCTGTAAACATAATGAGAGAAGCATTGAAGTGTTCACAGATGCTAGCTGGGCAGGTGAGCTTACTGATAGAAGATCTACGAGTGGCTACTGCACCTTCATATACGGAAATTTGGTCACCTGGCGAAGTCGAAAACAGCCAGTAGTTGCAAGAAGTAGTGCTGAATCCGAGTACAGGGAAATTTCACTTGGAATTTGTGAGGGAATTTGGTTAAAAAGACTGCTACAAGAACTGCAGATTGAACATCGGAAATCTATCAAGTTGTGGAGTGACAGTCAGTCTGCAATAAGCATTGTAAGAAATCCAGTGCATCATGATAGAACTAAGCACGTGGAAATTGATCGGCACTTCATATCCGATAATGCATCACGAGGAGTTGTAGATGTGACCTACATTCCAACAACTCAACAGATAGCAGATATCCTAACTAAGTCGACTTCCAGAGAAGTACTCGATCAATTCAAGACCAAGCTCGGTCTCTACAACATCTACACCAAGCTCGAGGGGGAGTGTAGAGATACGGCAAAATAAGATATTAATATTATATTGATTTTCTTTCCATAGTTTAGTATCCTTATTTAAGTAACTATCTATTTTATAGGTTTGTTACTGCCTCTATATATATAGAGTATTAATCTCAATAATAATACACAGAGAAATCTGGGAATTACTAAGACCCTAAATATTCAACATTTTATTTCTTGAAATTGGGAGTAGAATCAAAACCAAAATTGGAGAAAGGGTAAAGTCCACTTGTTTATTTTAGTCATTGTTGTGACATCAACAGACTATCAAGGATTTAGAATCAGCTTTTGGTTTGAGATACACTATTATCAGGAGTCAGCCGTCACAGTTTCCATTTCGAAACATTGTGTACGGTCCTAATTTTATAAGACTAGAGTCTTGTTTTGTATTGTGCAAATTTTATCCTACAAAGAAAAAAAAAATCCCTACCAAGTAAATCATTTTTTCGTTTGCTTAGTGTCCGTTATGTTTTTCAATTTATGGCCAAACCTTGATGACATTTCAATTTATCCTATTGTAGAATGATTTGGTGCATGGATGGGGTTTGGATTTTGCTCTGAGAAGATGCGTAGAGGTCAGTATTTCTCATCAATTGCTGCCTTATGTGTTTCATACTCTCATTGTGACCTTTCATCTGATCATGTATGTCAGTTGAACTACATTCTGTATGGTTACTGGTTTTGCTTATAGGATGATGATTAGATTCCATATGCTATATTATCTCACGTAGTAGACGAGAAACATCATATGTTGATCTTCAACATGTTTAGAATCCAGAAATATGCTGGACAATTGTATCCAATGTTTTGGCAATTATCCTCAGAATAGACTATCTAAACCTAAACCCGAGCAATTCAAGTACATGGAAAAGGCCACAAATAATGTTTTATATCATGAGTCATGTTGATTTTATCTTTGATGAACTTCAGCAAGGAAGCCTTGATCATCCTGTCAATATGAATATCCAATTGCAGCTTGATTTTTTGTATCATAATTTTATCCATCAGACTAAATTGCTTTTGGTCTTTATGTGACAGCCTGCACATGAGAAAATAGGAGTTGTTGATTCACAGTGGATTATACATCAAGTAATCCCTTCTCTGGGGAGCCAGGTGAGTAGTGACTGTTCATGTAATGTATTATTAGCCATCGGAACATCTTCAGAAATAGCCCTACTTTGTGAGAGAATGACAAAGGAGATATATGACCTAGTTAATTGGGGTCAGGAATGTTCCGATATTGTAAGCGATAGTTTGCATCCCCACGGGCCTTAATGTCATTTGCCTACTGTGTTATTTTGCTTTGCCGTGTTTACACTTTCAGGGCCAATCTGAGAAAGGAAAAGCTCCGTGGGAAGGGGTAAGTAAATGAATCGATCAATATGTGTCCTTTTTCCTCCCTTTGTGTTTTGGAAAAAGAATGAAAAGCTCTGAAACCCCCAATCTGCTTCCTTCTCTGATACCTGGCCTATGTAATCTAATGTTGCTGGCATGAAATTGTAACAGGTGAGAGCAAGGTGTAAGAGTGAATGGTCCATGTTCCAGGAGCGCCTACTGCGTGCCGATAAAGCATACTTCTTGACAAGTAGCAGCCGCTCTGCAAATGCTGACAAGGAATACTTGGATCGGTTGAAGGGGGTTAAAAACTGAATGATTTGAGTGTCTGTATCAAAGGGTCTGCTAACTTCTTAGTCTTCTATAGCTGCATTTCGTTGCATCTCACAGTCTGACGCCCACCATGCTGCCACCGTCCATGAAGGCAGGAAACACAGTAGGAGTAAAGGGGTGGGGCGATTAGAAACATCCATTTTCCATCTCATCCTGCGTGAGATGCCCACTGTCCTCATCCCTCGAACCGGGCATCGTGTACATTCAGATTTGTTATTTGTATACACCGTAAAAGGGCTCCTCTTGTAGACCATTATAGGAGAGGATACAGAATAGATGGGATCACCCATATACCCAGTTTGCCCATATGATCCCCCATGTTTGTTGCTATGCAGAGCTTTTTACTCTTTAAGAGAAGAAATTGTTTGTTGATAACCATTGCTTGGTCACTTGGTTAGGTCCATTGATTTCAACACTGTCCTTGTATGGTGTTTGATCTTCTGTCGCAATCAACACCAATGCTAGAGAATGACGTTATGGGCAACTGGGGCTTATTTCTAGGCTATTTGTTTAGGGCAACTAATGAAGAATCTAATTAACAAATGAGTCGTTGTGAGACTGTCTTAGAAACGTGAATTGTTGCTGGTAGCCAAATACTGTGGAACCTTCGAACCCAAGCTATTGTGCGGTTGAGACAGCAGTCTTGTTTTTATTCTTTTTATAATTTTGAAAAGACCATGCTTGTCTTGTTTTTATTCTTTTGATAAGTTGGTATTGTATTGGTTAGAGATCGTACGTCGAAATCTATTGTCACCAAGCGTCTCTTTCATTCGAGTGAAACCAAAGGATACATCACCCGATCAACCATGTCTACTTGTTTCAAGGATAAACCTCATACGAGAACGCTTCATTCATCTCTTGAAAACAGCATACTACCAAAGATCCAATCCAATATCATTATTATTATTAATTAAGCCTATATAAAGTACACAATGTTTACACTATTCATTAAGGGGTTTTTCTTAGTTCCCCTTCAAAAAAAATTAGTTTCCATTTGGTGCGGTTCTAAATTTTTGTTACCCTTCATTTTACTTTTTCGTTGGTTTTTGTTTCGGGTGTGCAAATTATTAAATCTATATAAACCACACAAGTGCTACTATTTATTAAGAAGTTTTTTACCATCTCATTCTAATTTTTTTTTTATCCTAACTAAGTTTTCAAATCCATTAATCTCTTATTTTATCTTTCCACATTTCTATTACAAGATTCTCTCTTCCTCTTATTATTAAATTAAATCTATATAGCGTACATCGTGCATTAGTTATGTATCGCAAAATACTTTGAATAAGAAGATCATTTTTTTCATTCAACGGTGAATATATCGACGTTAGAAATATATTTAACGCGTAATGGCATCGTGCGATCACACAATCTACCAGAAAGATTATGGAAAATCTAGCAGAGGGATTATGGGTTTACTCTGCTGGAAATATTATAGTGCTGACGTCTTTCTAGAAATAGGGAAAATGTTTCCTTAATCCATTCACCAAACATTGTGTGTTTGATGAATGTGACAATTGTATTTTGCTTGCGCTGCCAGATAGCCAGAAACCCTCTCCTTGCTTGCTTGCAAACATGTGTGTGTATATGAAAATGCACATCTCACCTTCCTAGCTTGTTCTTTAAGCCTAAACTTCTTAAATATGTACCACCATTATATTAATATTGTTAGCGTATTTAAATTAACAAATCAACCATTTTATATTCTGTACATTAGGTGTGTTCCTTCAATTTCCTCAACTCGACTAGGACGTTTCAAGTATCAATTTTACACCTTTTTCATGGAAGAATGGTTTAACTTGTTAGGCAAGTCTTTTCTTAACAAATCTTGAACACTAGTATTAATCGAAAGGAATCATAAACCACAAACTTTGGGTCGTTTTCCACATTAAAATGAATTGTTTGGAAAATTGATATATTTATTGGGGTTTGATTGCTAGGGAATGAGGAACTAGCAATTCCACCAAAATTAAATTCATTATTTTCCTGTCTAATAACAATATGGAACTAGAAAGAAATTAGCAATTCCCTTCAATTCGAAAGACATTTTCAAATTCATGTTGGAGCTGGATTTGGGAGGAAGGGTGAATTCAATTCCGAAGATATTGGATGGACAATTGGAGACGGAAAACAAGGAATTCATAAATGCAGCAAAACTACTCAATTTCTCCTGCCATATCCAGACCGAAAAACGATGTCTACCAGAAGAAAAAAAAAAGATTATTTATATATACATATATGACAACTCCTACTCGAGCTGGTAAAATGATATAAGTGGGCCCGTCGTCCGTTGGAGTGAGGGAGAGCATGATGTGGCTCCTAAATCGCCAGCCTTAGTGGCGATTTCAACCCTAAAACATAAACCGCCACCATCTTTGGCGATTTAACTGTCCAGTCAGCAACTTCTTCCCTATAATGGGAACGGTCATATTTTGGGAATTGATATTCCAGCTGACCCCCTTTTCGGAAAAAATCCTATAATCTTGAGTAATAGCAACTAAATTTTGAATCTCTCCGGTTGTGATATCTAAATGAGCGTTATATTGTTAATTAGTAACCAAATTTGTTACATAGGATGACTAGTACTAGTAGTAAAACAATTGTTACAAGACAGTGAATCAAGTGGTCACCTAGCCATTAACAAGACTGAAATTACTTCAAAAATTGGCCATCAAAATTGCACGAATAAGACACAAACTTAATTAATTACAAAATAAGAGCGTATCTGATAATTAAAGCCAGAGTTTATTATGTCAACTGCCATTGGAACCCTCTTACCACATTTTGACTTAGAAAAAAAAAACACATAATTGTGGGTGGTTGGATTCATAAACATAAAAAAAAAAAAAAAAAAAAATTAGCTTCTGGAATAGCCAATGAAACCCACTAATACAGAGAGCTCATTCGTTTTGGCACCTAATTCTTCACAGAGTTTGGCACCAACCATTTCTCATTTCTTCAAAATATAAACCAGACAAATAGCTTCTCTGTTTCTTCTCCATCTCTCTCAATTCAATTCCCAGCATTCTCAAATTTACAGAAAGCGGACTCAGTTTAGCAAAACCAGACAAAGTTCTTTACTTTGCTCATTTTTTTCTTCCTAAAAGGTCTTTATTAAATGTGTATTAATTATTACTTAATCTCCTAAATCTTCCCCACTCTACATATTTGGCAGAACTTTAATTGTGTTTAAATTCCTCAAACATAGTTTCCTTGTATGTTGTAATTGCCTTGTTCTTGAGTTCATTATATATTGTCTTCTTCTCAGTTTCCTTGTTGCACATTTTGCTGTCAAATGTAAGCAGGACAAAACTGTGTATTGAAAAGAAGAATGGCTATAAGAAATGGTTGATGGGTTATGTTGTTGTTCCAGGAGGGGGGTTACAAGCAACCAGCAGCAGCAGGAAGAGAAGGCTAGAGGAAGAAGAAGGAGGATAAGAATGGGAGAAATGGTAGGAGGCATCCAGCTTGGTGTTATTGGGGCTCTATTCCTTTCAGTTGCTTCATCTGTCTCCATTGTCATCTGCAACAAAGCTTTGATGAGCAATCTCGGCTTCCCTTTTGGTACGGTACACCTTCCCTTTTTCTCTCTTGTGTTTTCTTAAATCTCGTATCGAGGGATTAAAATCGATAAACGTCTTATAAGGGGGTTGGCCTCATACTCTGAATTTGAATATGGGGGGACCACCTATCGCAAAATCAGTGAATAGTCAATACGGGTTATATACATACCTCCGTTACGAAATTTAACCGGTTCAACTAATGATAAATGTTTTTGTTTTGCAGCGACGACCCTAACGAGTTGGCACCTGGTGGTGACATTCTGCACACTCTACGTGGCTCACCGGTTCAATCTGTTCGAGTCGAAGTCGGTTGATACGAAGACAGTGATTCTGTTTGGACTGCTGAATGGTGTCTCAATTGGGTTCCTTAACCTCAGCTTGGGATTCAATTCCATTGGGTTTTACCAGGTCAGGACTTGCAATCATACCCTTACTTCACTGTCTTTGTTTGTTATAAGAAATTGGATTCATATGATATTTTTTTGCAGATGACTAAACTTGCAATCATACCCTTCACTGTCTTATTGGAAACACTTTTCCTCAATAAGTATTTCAGGTATATGGTTTGATTCCTGAGTATTAAAAAAATGCATAGGACAACCAGGATCTCACTTGAATCTCATTACTTTAATCTGTTTCTTTCTGCTGGAATAGTTGTTAGAATGAGTTGGCTTTTTAAGGTTTAACAATCGTCTTTGACTTTCGAGTCATTTCGTTAATAGCACATCTTGTAGTGTTCGTGGTAAATTACGTACTCTGAAATATCCATGTTTGTTTAGCGGCAAATAGCGTTGACTTTGGGAACACTGATGTTATGTTTTTTCACATTACCACAATCCTCGTACATCTTCTAATTCTCAATTCAGCATGAAATTTGACCAGTTCGATTACCCGGGTTTTTGCAGCCAAAAGATAAAGTTTGCTCTATTCCTGTTGCTGGTTGGAGTTGGGATTGCATCAGTGACAGATTTGCAGCTCAATTGCCTTGGAACTGTTCTGTCTCTTCTTGCCATCCTAACAACCTGTGTTGGCCAAATTGTATGAATCCTTTTCAATTATCATGAACAACTTGATTGTCAAATTCTTTAACTCTTATTTGATTTGATTGTGTGAAATGTACAAAATGCAGCTGACAAACACAATCCAGAAGAGGCTGAATGTGTCATCAACCCAGCTGCTTTACCAATCAGCACCATACCAAGCAGCCATTCTCTTTGTCACAGGACCTCTTGTTGATCAGTTCCTCACCAAAAAGAATGTCTTTGCTTACAAGTACAACCCCTTAGTAGTGGTGAGTAAATTGAACTGAAGACAACAGTTTCACATTATAGGTTTTCTATGTCGGAAACTGAGATCGAAACAATGTGTATGGTATTGTCGCAGACGTTCATAATGTTGTCGTGCCTGATAGCGGTGGCGGTGAACTTCAGCACATTCATGGTGATAGGGAAGACATCACCAGTGACATACCAAGTGTTGGGACACTTGAAGACATGCCTTGTACTGCTGTTGGGATACACATTGTTGCATGACCCTTTCTCTTATAGGAACATTGTTGGGATACTTGTGGCCATGGCTGGCATGGTTCTCTACTCTTACTTCTGTACTCAAGAGGGTAAAAAGAAGCTCTCAGTTGAAGGCTCTCAGGTACCCATAGGCTATAGGCTATAGCTTCCCTACATTTCCATTTCTTAATATCTTTTTCCAAAATAATTGGGGATACTCTGCAGTGGTAGAGAGAACATTTTATGGTAGCGGTTTTGGGTTATTTCTTGGTTTGTGGGCTTTTATTTTGGGCCATCCAGGAATACTAGTAGCAGCAATTTTCATGATATTGAATGAAACATTCTTGTGTGTGATATGTCTCTAGAGAATCGAAGTTTGACCTTAGATATGAATGTATGAAATGTGACATATTATAAGGCTTCTCCGTCAAAAGAACAGTTGAAAATATCATTTTTTTTTTTATTTTTTTTTTTTTTGCAGGTGAAGGAGAAAGAGGAAGATGTTCGTGCTCCATTGATGGGAGTGCAAGAGAAGGAAAATGTTGAAGCAAAGAAATTAGCAAAAGATTCTATTGTTTAATTAAACATGATGACTAGAGAAGTTCAAAATTTATCTTCTTTTCTTCCTTTGTGTTTTCTTGTTTTATGATGTGGTTACCCTAAGGTGATCACTTGTTTTTTCAGTCTTTGGAAGTGCAGAATGAATTTTGAATGTACAACTAGTTACGATTCATCTCTTACAAAAAAATAAAACTTATCTGCTTAGAATTAATCTCATTGGTAACTTGAAAAGAAAAAAAAATAGTCCAATTGTCAATATGCAATGAACCTAAAAGCAAACAAAAATTGTCATTTGATGTAGTTTGTTTTACCAAACAAAGATTCATATCATTTTCGACCTTAATCATGTTTCACACCACAAATCTATTAAAAGACCTAAATACATTATTGATACAGATAGACTAAGGCGCATAGGCAGACCTCTAGCCAGATACATGGTGGATGTTCATTCGCATTATTAACCAGTAATGGTGAACTAATAAATTTTCAGAAAGCAATGTCGTCTATTCCTGAAAAGGGGAAATGGTTGAGAGAAATTACTGAGGAGATGAGGTCATTGCAAAAGAATGCAACTTGGAAGTTGAGAGAACTTTCGAAAGGCAAGAAAGCAGCTGGGTGCAAATGGGTCTACAAGAAGAAGAAATGAGCTTTGGGGAATGTAGCTGACATGTTAAAAAAGGCACTACCACTGGAGAAGTTCAAACATTTTTGGACTTACTCCAAGTTACAGACCAATGAGTTGTGGTAGTGTTGAGCTCGAGGTGGAGGCATGGGAGGTCTAACAAGTACTCACTGGGGTGATTAGTTGCCAATATGGAGTTTATTGGAGAATGTCTCCTAATTCAAGTGGGAAAGGGTTATTATAGTCTAATTAGCATTGTTAGTAGTTTGGGATAAACTTTGTAAGCCTATAAATAGGCACTCTCTCTTTTGTACAAAGCACACCAAAGTAATAAGAGCTCAACATTCTCGTGCAGTAGATCACTTTGATCGAACCACGTAAATCTCGCGTCTTGTATCAATTGCTTGTTTTACCGTTCTATTCCTTTCTACTCATCTTCAAAGCATTATCCAAAACCAGAAGTTGGTTCCACGTTTTTACAACAGAACCATCATTTAAACAAATTCATAATTGAAATAAAGCCATAAAAAATTACCTACGTCCAATTCCCCCGAAATTGAAATGTCTAAACATCATCCCTGAGCTCCCTCCCAGCCTATCTATCTGTTGCTGCCAGTTCGAAGATAATGCCGAACACTTTCTCTTTGTTCCTTCTATAGAGTCTAGGTATTTTTCTTTATTTCCAGTTAGCCGACCCAGGTTTGCTTTTGTTCCTCTCATTTTTTGAATTTCCTCTCATACTAATTCCCTTTCATTGAGTTGATCCTTAAGTTGCATGTCGAAGTTTTTCTCTCCGTTTATGTGTGTTTTTCCGGTGAGAAGATGCAAGAAAAACTAGTCTCGCTTGGTATGTTACTATATGCAAAAGAAATAAAATGAGGAGGGGACGATTGTTTGTTTCTGGAAAGAACTTTCTCGAATTTCAGTTTCAGTTTTTTAGGCATTTGCTTGGTAAGGAAAATGAGTTGAAAATGGTGGGAGGAGGAGACTACTTTACTTAAGAATGCCGTCTATGTGTTCAACAAAATGTCGCATATACTTCTCCTTGGCTTTCCTTGCTTGTCATATCTCGTCAACAATTTTCCGAATGATTCTCTGGTTTTGGTGATTATTAGGGTTGATTAGTCTGATGTGGCGAGAGATTAGTGGGTGTGCCACATAAGTGTAGCCAATAAGAAGAAGGATTGGAATTTGGGGGAAATTAATCTGAAAAGTGAAAACGGATCATCTTCTTAGAATGGTCAGTTTCTTTCAGATTCTCATATCTCATATAACAATAATAATAATCTCTTAACATAATTTGGTTGCTGCAAAGAATTAGGCCTGAATATTTGTCTTCTTTGATAAGTAATGTTAAGGGTCATCCTACGTTTTTAAGGGTTTTGCCATATAAGACTCTTCTTTCTTTCTTTCTGTGTGCGTGGGTTAAATTGAGCAGTCGTTTGCGTTCTGCGAATGGCATTTGTGGGTTTCTGATTCTAAAAGGCGGTTACTTTTCTTTGTTGTGTTCGTCCCTTCTTCTCCGTTGTACAGGTTTTATAATATGAACGACTCTTGTTACTTTGACAAAAACTTCAGCGGGTTAACAGATGATTTCTTTGATGAAACCTTGAACTGCTTTGATTTCCCTCTAGAGGATGTGGAACTTGCTGATGAGGAACTGGACTGGCATACCAAGTTCCAGGACCTCGACCCTCCTTCAGTCTTTCTGCCTAATTTCTCTTCTGATATCTGCGGTGCTGCCGGTAACAAGGACGCCATCCAAGTAGACGACACTTCCTCCGCATTGGTGAGTATTGGCCACATTTTCCCTTCAAATCTTCCTTGATTTTCCACTTAGTATTCATGTATTCTCCCATGACTGAGCCTCAAGTTATCAGATACTAAGGCATGATGTATTTTCTGATAGGAAATTCTTATGTATTGGTGTCTGGTCTTGCCTTCATGTTGCTGGATTTGTCAGTAGAAATTTCTTAGGAGAAAGTGGTGTTTAGTGGTGGAGTTGTACAGGAAAATGGTTGCACCCAAGTAACTATGGCTGGCTATATCGACAACTGTGTATATTATATGCTTCATACCACTGGTTTTTAGGTTAAAATATTTGTGCATCTTGATATTTGCCATATTTGAAAACCTTTTGCTGCATCTTGAGCTCAGACTTTGACCGTGGTGTAGGTTAATATTAAGACTGTATCTGTTTGCCTTAGATGCCCATGTTAGAGGTGATACAGTTGAGGTTTGAGGATGAGGCATTGAGTTATAAGCCCCTGCAATAGCTAGACATTATATGAAGAAAACTTGTTCTAATATGCCTTGGTGAAATTTCAGCACGTTGATAGTTTGATTACCGATGGACAAAGCTATTCAACCAAGTGCCGGGTTGATCCTTGACTAGGTTCAAACTGATCTCGAAATATAGGACAGAGGTATAGGCAACTAACTATACTGGTACAAGATGCATACGTAGTATCATGTATTGCAAGGACTATTAAAGAGTCTGTTCATTATGAACTATTAAGCAGTGCAAGTAGATAATCTCTTACATGTTCGTTGTGTCACTTTATGTCATCGTGCAAAAACGTGGTTGATGATCTCTGATTTATTAGGATTTATGCAAACTAGAAACTGAATGTAATCGTCTGGTCTAAATTTGTTGCTTAATTGGTTTTCAGCAAAAGGAATCTTTCCAGTTGAAACAGTGTTCACCAAACACTGAGGAGGCATCATCGAGCAGGAGCATCAGCATTCAGTGTGATTCTTCAGAGGGGAACCACTCTCAACATTTCAGGACCTCAAGTCCAATTTCTGTCCTTGAGAGCAGCAGCTCCTCTTGCTCAGCTCAGAACCCAACAACCAACCACCCTGAGATTGCCATTGCAGCAAAACGTCCTCGAAGCAAAGGCTTACGTTCCCAGCGTCGCACTTATGAGCTGTTCAATCCTTCATTTACTGACAGAATGCTCCATCCACTGGGTCAGGTTCAATCCGAATGTGATACTGATTTGAACATAGATGAGAAGACGTCAAGCCTTGCCAAAGACAACAGGAGTAAAAAGAAGAAGAATTTGGAGGTGGCTTCTTGTAACGTAGAAGTTAATAAGCGAAAGCAGGCAAGCGAGACAAAGAAATGTTCACATTGCTTGGTGACAGAGACTCCTCAGTGGAGAGAAGGGCCGTTGGGGCCAAAAACGTTGTGTAATGCCTGTGGGGTTCAACACAGGTCTGGCGTCTGTTCCCAGAGTACCGCCCTGCTGCTAGTCCAACCTTCAGTCCTTCGCTGCACTCGAACTCGCACAGGAAAGTTTTAGAAATGAGAAAGAGAAGTTTCACATGCCGCAGTGGACAGGAGACAACCACGACCTCTTCGATGGCTTGAGTTGGAAAGGAAATGCTGATTTTGTCTAGGTGTCCAATTTAGACTCGAATTCGTTTAGGAGCATCTTGTAATCTCTCTGATATACCATAAACGTTCAATGTGTTCTTTTTTATGTACAGTATTACCTTAAAAATAAGTAGGGTAGGTAGGAAGGTTGAGAGTAGAACTGAACAATGGAAGAAACTTAGCATGCAAGTAGAGGCAAATAGGGTTTTAAACTGAAGATCAGACTTTGAAATGGTGGAGATTGCATTAGTTGCTTGCTTGAGTGTGATTGTTTGATATTCCTGAGCTGTTTCATTTCTTCCCTCTGTGCTCAAAGTGATCCAAACCTGGGCACAACACTTTTTTCCCCAAAATTATCGTCAACGGTATGTCTCAATCATATACAACAAATTTATAAAACAAAAAAGAATTACACTCTTGCCGATAGTGCAGCTGTAACAACAACAATGCTGCTTTTTCCACTTCTCTACTGCTATCTCGAAGCCAGCGACCAGAAGTTCAAAAGAAAGGATGGCAATGCCATGAACCAGCTAATGAATGTTGTTGCCGTAGCTGTTTCAAACTGTACGCAGTGGTTCTGGCCACAGCTACCCAGATCATTGTCGATAAGGACTGTAATCCCCGCAGATGCACATGCTGCTGCAAATGTCAACGTGGAGGTAACCTGAGAGGCTGAGAGTGTGGCAAAGACTCCTGCAGTTAGCCTAATGGACTCAAAGACAGACTTGGAAGCTTCCATTCCAGATGATACAACTATCACAAAACTACATAAATATTTGCCATGTTGTACAGTAGAAAAGCATTTTTAGCATTTTTTTCCACAGCAGGAACTGTAAGGATGGAACATCAGGATTTGTTAGAATTAGATTCCTAAATGTTAGGATTAGTTATCTAATAAAATCCTGTTTTTATTATAGGCTGTATATTAGGAGATATTCCTGTATAGTAGATTAGGTAGGTAATCCCTGTTTTTTAGGGATTTACCGTGTAGGGAGTTTATTCCCCCTGTAGCTAGAGTTGTATATATATTAATCTCTGGTTCAGTAGAGATGGGCAAGAAATAATATTCTCACGTTCAGATTCTTTCATGGTATCAGAGCCGACTTCGGCCTAAACCTCTCTTTCTTTCCTTGCCCTAATTCTCTGTCTTCTCCTCTCCGATCCCAATACCCTAAAACCCTTAAACCATGTCCAAAACCACCGATGATTCGGAGGTTGAGAGTGGATTGGTGGGTGGTAACAAGTCGGCAGCAGAGCATCATGACGGAGGCCACCATATACAGATCACGAACATTAAGTTCAATGGATCAAACTACCTCCGCTGGTCACAATCAGTTCGTGCATACCTCAGAGGAAGAAGGAAACTTGGCTATATTACAGGTGCAAAGAAGGAACCCGAAGAAGATGATGCTGCCTATGAAGCTTGGGATTCAGATAATGGCACAATCATCACGTGGCTGGTCAACTCTATGACGGAAGAAATCGGTGCACAATATCTTGGCTATCAGTCGGCCAAAGAAGTGTGGGACAATGTTGCTCTTGTCTTCTCTGATGAAGACAACCAATCACAGTACTATGAGCTCTCTCTTCAGCTTGCCAGAATAACACAAGGAGATCTCACTGTTACTGCCTACTTCAATGCTTTGAAGGGAATATGGCTGGACCTCGACACTTTCCACGACTATGAGTGGGAGTCTACTCGGGATGCAAATCACTATCGATCCATGGTTAACAAGGATCAAGTTTTCAAGTTCCTATCCGGTCTCAACGATGATCTTGATGAAGTTCGGGGAAGAATCATCGCTCAGAAACCTTTACCTAAACTCGGTGAAGCTTTCTCTGAAGTTCGTCGAGAAGAGACCCGTAGGAGACTTATGCTCGGGAAGAAGTCTGCCCTCTTAGCAGAAGGCTCGGCACTCCAAGTAGCTACACAGGTCATTAAACCTGCTACGGAGACAATACCTGAAGCACTGGCTGCCCGGAGAGGAAACTTTCAGAAGCCTGAGGATGACCCTAAAGCCCATCTAAAGTGTGACTACTGTGGGCGTACTAGACATACCCGAGATACGTGTTGGAAGCTCAATCCAGAAAAAAGGTTTTCCAGAAACAAGGAGCATTCAAGGGCCAACAATGTCAGCAGCAGCGGATCTTTCGCTAAGGAACAGCTGGATCAGCTCGTTGCATTGCTAAAGCCTCAGCTCGCGTCATCTGGTAACTCTAGTGGACTTCTAGCACAAGCAGGTAATACTCATTTGTCATTTTCTGCCCTTAGAGAGCCTAGTGTTTGGATCCTAGACTCGGGAGCTTCTGATCACATGACAAACTCATCCCTTCACTTTAAAACCTACAAACCTGATTCGAGCCATCAGTGTGTTAAGGTTGCTGATGGCAACTCCGCGACCATTGCTGGAAAGGGACATGTCTCTGTCCTTCCTACCCTAGAACTAAAAAATGTCCTTCATGTCCCAAACTTATCCTGTAATCTTTTGTCCATCCTTTGCCTAACCAAAGATTCAAACTGCACTATAAACTTTTATCCTTCCTTTTGTGTTATTCAGGATACGAACTCGGGGAAGGAGATTGGCAGAGGTGAGCTGAGGGATGGGCTTTACTACTTGGTAGCAGCAGACTCCTGTGGTGAAAAAGGACATGGCTTGGCCTGCATTCGTTCAAATTCTGTTGTTGACAAGATTCTGATGTTACACCATAGGTTAGGTCATCCTAGTTTTTTATATCTCAAACACTTGTTTCCAAATATCTTCAATAATGTCAAACTTTCGGATTTGAGGTGTGATTCTTGTCAGTTTGCTAAAATTCAAAGGACTACTTTTGGTTCTTAAAGTTATAAACCTTCAAGGCCTTTTTACTTAATCCACAGCGATGTTTGGGGTCCTTCTAGGGTCCCTTCTCGTTCTGGACAGCGTTGGTTTGTTACTTTTATTGATGATCACACTCGTGTCTCGTGGGTTTTCCTCTTGAAACATAAGTCTGAAGTTGCTCAAACGTTTAAAATGTTTTATCATTATGTTCAAAATCAGTTTCAAACTCAGATTTCTATACTTAGAAGTGACAATGGAACATAGTATTTTAATGATTCGTTTAAAACATTTTCTCAAACTATTGGCCTTGTCCAGCAGTCTTCTTGCAGTAACACTCCCCAACAAAATGGGATTGCAGAACGCAAGAATAGACATTTGCTCGAAGGGACAAGAGCCTTGATGTTTTCGGCAAATGTTCCTAAGTATTTTTGGGGAGATGCTTTACTTACTGCTACCTACTTAATCAATCGTATGCCAAGTAAAGTTCTTAACTTCAAAACCCCGTTAAATGGTCTTCTCGATGTCTTTCCTTCACATCGATTGTCTACTGATCTCCCTCTTAAAATTTTTGGGTGTATTTGCTTCACCTATATTCCTGCTCAATTTCGGAGCAAACTGGATCATAGATCCCAGAAATGTATCTTTCTTGGCTATTCCGCCACAAAAAAGGGGTATTTATGTTTTGAACCCACTACTAGAAAACTGTATACATCCATGGATGTTGTTTTTTGGGAAAATCAGCCTTTTTATTCCCCTACTTCCCTTCAGGGGAGAATTCTAGTAGTGAAGGGAATTTCTGGGAATTAGACCGTACTCTTCCTAGTCCCATTCCTCCTAATCAGTTACCTGAACCCGAAGATAGGGAACTAGTAAATGAGAATGAGGAACTAGGAGAACCCGACATACAGGTTGTAAACACTGAAATGTCAACAACAGGGGGAGAAATGCAGGATATGGGTCATAAGAACCCTACCCGTGAACTTCAGGTTTACCACAGGAGAAAGACTGCTCCGAGTACTTCTGTTCCAGACATTCAGCATACCGATGATCAACCTCATTCCCCGGGTGAAAATCCTTTGCCAGTATAAGATACCGAGCCAGAGAATGAAGCCTTAAACCCTACTGTGAGTAATCCTACCCATGTTTCGAGTAGTATTGACACAGATTTAAATTGGCCTATTGGTTTACGAAAAGGTACCCGTGCCTGCACCCGTCATCCTATTGACAAATACCTATCCTATGCTAGACTCTCTAATCATCACAGGGCTTTTGTGACAAATGTGTCGAACTTGTTTGTGCCAAGAAATATCTATGAAGCACTAGGTGATGCAAACTGGAGCTCGGCAGTCAATGAGGAGATGCATGCGTTGATTACAAATCAAACTTGGAAGGTTGTTGATCTGCCCGCTGGAAAATCTGTGGTTGGATGTAAGTGGGTATTCACGATCAAATGTAAAGCAGATGGGAGTGTCGAGAGGTACAAGGCTAGGCTGGTGGCAAAAGGCTTCACTCAGACTCACGGAGTTGATTATACGGAGACCTTTGCACCAGTGGCAAAAATGAATTCAGTTCGAATTCTCTTATCTGTTGCAGTCAACCTTGATTGGCCTCTCTACCAACTCGATGTAAAAAACGCCTTTCTAAATGGCACTCTTGATGAAGAAGTCTATATGTCATTACCTCCAGGTTTTGAGAAACAGCTTGGAGTAGGGTCAAGTAATGGAGTCTGTTATCTACAGAAATCTCTGTATGGACTAAAACAGTCCCCAAGAGCTTGGTTTGAAAGATTTGGGAAGGCAATTGCTCGATTTGGTTACACTCAAAGTCAGGCCGATCACACCATGTTTTTCAGGCATTTTGATCATGGAAAGATGGTGGTACTAATTGTTTATGTGGATGATATAATCATAACAGGGAATGACGCAGGTAGAATCCAAGAGCTGAAGAATAAACTGGCACAAGAGTTCGAGATCAAAGACCTTGGTGTCCTTAAGTATTTCTTAGGAATGGAGTTTGCCAGATCGAAGGAAGGGTTATTTATTAACCAACGGAAGTACATTCTGGATATGCTGGAGGAAGTTGGCTTAACAAATTGCAAGCCAATTGATACACCCATGGAGCCAAATTTGAGATTGAGACCCAGTTCAGCTGAAGAGGTTAAGGATCTTGGCCGATATCAGAAGATAGTAGGGAAGTTAATCTACTTATCTCATACTCGGCCAGATATTAGCTTTGCTGTTAGCATGGTCAGTCAGTTTATGCACTCACCAGGACCTATGCACTTTGAAGCAGTCTACAGGATTATTCGATACCTGAAAGGTACTCCTGGAAGCGGAATTATGTATAAAAGGAGAGAACATCTCCAGATTGAAGCCTATACAGATGCGGATTGGGCTGGTGATGTTAATGATCGAAGATCAACAACCGGTTATTGTGCATATGTTGGGGGAAACCTTGTCAGTTGGCGGAGTAAGAAACAACCGGTTGTTGCCCGCAGTAGTGCTGAAGCGGAATATAGAGCTCTTGCTCTAGGAATTACAGAAGTAACGTGGATAGGAAGACTCCTGCAAGAGCTGAAAGTCACAGTTCCTAAGCCTATTCGAATCTACTGTGATAACAAGGCAGCAGTGGCTATTGCTCATAACCCTGTCCTCCATGATAGGACTAAACATGTGGAGATTGACAAGTATTACATCAAAGAGAATCTTGACAGTGGAATGATATGCATTCCCTACATTCCGACTACTGATCAAGTTGCAGACATATTCACCAAGGGATTGTTCAAAGGACAATTCAACTATCTCAAAGACAAGCTGACTTTGGAGAATATCTTTGAGCCAGCTTGAGGGTGAGTGTTAGAATTAGATTCCTAAATGTTAGGATTAGTTATCTAATAAAATCCCGTTTTTATTATAGGTTGTATATTAGGAGATATTCCTGTATAGCAGATTAGGTAGGTAATCCCTTTTTTTAGGGATTTACCGTGTAGGGAGTTTATTCCCCTTGTAGCTAGAGTTGTATATTTATTAATCTCTGGTTCAGTAGAGATGGGCAAGAAATAATATTCTCACGTTCAGATTCTTTCAGGATTCACATGTAACCCCTATTATCTTATGATGATCTGGATCTACAAGTTCAAAAGAAATTCTTAAACCCTAGCACATTGAGACTGAAATGCACAGAAATGTGATTATACAGAATTACAGATATGAAACTTCATTCAGTGACTTGAGATTCATGACAGATTGGCACCGAATCACCATACCAGAACATTCTGAATTGGTAATGACTGATGAACCAGGTTATATGATAATAAATGACTAAAAGCTGCATGCCTAAGCTAGCTTCCTTGACTATGACAAAACATTATGTGCGTATGGTCATGAAATTTTTAAGTTCAGTGGGAGAGACTTCGCATAATCCAAGACCAAGCATAATAGATGACAAACATCAACTAGGAATCAAACCTCAAACCAAATTAATTCAGTCAAGGAAAAGGATAATCTTGAGACAAGTAGAAGTCAGAAAGGACTAACCGTCAGTAAGGTGAGTTCAAAGGTACCTATCTTCATTCAAAAGTTCAAACTTATAGCAAGTAATAATTGTCATCTTACCCCATCACCAATTGTGAACAAGCAGACTACTTGATGACTCTGCAAGGAACGCATCACCAAAAGGGCATATATGTCAACAATGGCCAGAGAGAGACTCCACAAGCACTGCAAGCCAGCTGCTGCAACAAGGTAGCTGATATAGCAGATATCAGAATCCTTCATGTAAAGAAAGAATAATTGAAAACCAAAATTTGTCATTCCATCTTGTTAACTGAGGAAAAAGATTAAGAAGTGGAGGAGAATATGAGAACAATGGACCATTACAAAAAGGATGATTCAGTATCTTTATACAATTAACACATCATGTTATCATCCTTTGCAAATTTTCTAATTCGATATGACTACGTATGCTAGATAGATCCAAATTTAGGAGAGAAGTTCACAGGATGCAGATTTTATAGTTCCCTGCTTTTTGACAGCAAGTAACGGGTATGGAAGAATACTACGTCAAACAGAGGAAGTGGAACATGCGTAAAAAATAGAAGAGTATACTTCCATATGCTAAATACTAGATGGAGAAGAGCAAAATGACAAGTAATGATTTGAAGCAATTTCTGTCAGTTTGAAGCTCATCCTCGCACAATCCTCGAGTTTAAAGCTGTCAAATATTTTCTCAGAAAAACTTTGGATAGTAGATTGCATACTCAACTTAACCTACAACTCAATATCTAAGGACAAGTAAGATGGTGGAGCACCAAAACTGATACGAGTGGAACTATAATAAGATTATGCAATTACCAATGCTGACAGTCGACCAATGTTGTGATCAGATCGTATTCTCACAAAATGCACCCATTCAAAATCGGAATCAGTCCAGTCTAGTACTGCCTAGTGATTATTGGGGCCAATAACATGTGCTAAGCAGAGAAATCATGTGTGTCTCGCATTCAAACAACGGAACCAAAATTTCATCTATCTACTTGCAGAACATTCCAAACTTAAACATCCACCAAAAGGAGCTGCGGAACTAGTATGTGAAGAAAAGAGTAAAAGGCAGTAGAGAAGCTAGAGGATCCATACCAGAAGGCAGTGACAGAAGGGAAGTCACTGGTTGTGGACATGACGAGAAGGGCAACAGTCGCAAAGAAGAACTGAGCCACTCGCAAGGCTAGTCCCCCCTTGGTTCCTGGCAACCCTTGTATATCCTTCATCCAAACTCTAACCGGAGCATTGTTATTGTTGTTTCCGCCGTTCGTAGTGGGAGGATCTTCCACGGATGAACCGAGGCATGGCTCACACTCATCTCATACGCAGTTTCTTCAAAGCATCACCAACATCAATAAGTTTTCCTCAAACTGCACACCAGATTCAAATTTCTTCAGACTAGCCGCAAGATTCACAAGTTCGCCGTTGATGTTTTACTTTTGGCCTGTTTGGCTCCAGAGAAAAAAGAAATGGAAAAGGAAAAACGACAAGCAAACACGCACCTACTCTAACCGAACTGATCAAGTCGATTCAGCTGCCAAGATGCGTCGTTCTTACACAAAAACTCCTAGAAAGCTAGCAATATACGCCACGAGACATTCCTGCGCCAACGACTTTCCTTCACTCTCTTGTTCACTTAAATTGATTTCTCGAAAGAACCAAACAAGAGGCGGAAGATCTGCAAATCCAGTTAGAAAATTTAGTTGAGTCTCAACATCTCAGTACGGCTGATGGCAAGTCAATGAAAGAGCTGAAGGACGAAGAATGAATTTCTCACCGGAAGAAGACGAACCCCTAGATAGAGGGCGGAAATCCCACGGAAGACGGCGGCAGTGGGATCGACAATGGAGCTAGCGGAAGGAAGAGGATGAGAATTGAATTGATGGGTGTAAAGTTTGAATTGACGGTATCAGCGGCGGAAGCAGAAAGGAGCAGACTCTTCTGCTAGCTATGCTCCAGCCTCCAAGGGAAGGAACTAGTCAAAATGTAGGAGGAGATTCGTCATGCGCCTCCTGATTGGGATTGTGTAACACACGCGACACCATTGCCACGGACTAGCTCTCCCGGTTGGCAATTTCATTTTTTAAGCCTGCGGCGCGTTAGCACCTAACTTTTATCGAGTTTGGGAAATCCCAAGCAAATCATACAAAGGCTTGTGAACAAGAACCGGATTATAAATAGATAGAATGATCACCAAATGGTAGTTTATGACCTAGGTCAGCTAAACAGTCTGCTACCTGGTTGTCTTCCCGATAAATGTGCTCCACTTTGATCATCTAGTCCCGGTCCAACATCTCACGGAAAACTGACGACCTCAGAGGAGTGCTGATGTGTGATCTCACCCTCCGCCAGCAAAAGCTGGATCGCAGCTTGCGAGTCCAGCTGCACCTATAGTTTCCTTTACCCTTGCTCCCAAGCGATTTGCAAACCCATCACAACTCCTCTCAACTCCGCATTGGTGATCGAGCATGATCCCATGTTCATACTAAAAGACGCCAGGCATCGACCATCAGTATCTCGGAACAAGCCTCCTGCAGCTACATGTCCTGTCTCTGGAACAACGGAGCCATCTGAGTTGAGAAAAACTCACTCGGGTGGTGGCGGCTTCCATGAGATATCCACCACCATCTTGGCAGGTGAACTAGTCTGGATTGACTTGTCACGTATAAGGGCCTCCTCAGTAATGTTCGCACATGCCTTAATATGTTGTGATGCTTCCTCGGGAGTGGTGCGTGTATCGATGAAGATGACTTCATTCCTGGTCTTCCAAAGAGACCAGCAGGCAACCCTAGGTGGTGTGTGATCTATGACAAGAGTGGGATTCATGTGCTCGTTTGATTTTCAGAAAGAAAGGACAGACACACCAAGTGTTAACCGTGAAAGGACAGTCTCGCAACACATGCAGGACTGTCTCCTGTGGGTGGTGGCACCGTGGGCAGGAGCCATCCTCCATCTGCTTCCTCCAGCGCCGCTCCTCATTAGTTAATAACTTGTCATGGAAAACAAGCCACGAAAAATGACGAATTTGGTTAGGCCCCTGTCACCGCCAGGTCAGTCTCCAATCAATATTTGTTCGCCCAATAGCATCACCAAGTAGGTCGTAGCCGGACCGAATTCCGAAACGCCCATCCTTCTCCAGGCCCCAAGCCATCACATCTTCTCCGGTCGGCAATTTTTAGTTATTTATGACGGCCCAACTTGTCACTAGTGGTTACCAATGAAAGTGGTGCTTAAGTTTTATTTTCTTCCCAGTTAAATTCCTTAAAATTTGGACATTGTATTTTGTGGGAATTAAATATAGGGCTCGAGATTCTCAAACAAAATTCAAGTTTTTTCTTGCTCGGAAATAGTTTTATATGAAACAATGCTATACAACAGAGTTCCCAAGTATTGCGACGATACTCCATTGAAGACACTATCCAACTTCTTTTGGAGTTCATTCGTGTAGTTAAGTATTTCCATATTTCCGTCCCTCATTATTCAATATAATCTCGTGATGGATTCGCCTTGTTGTAATTTTAACTTAGGGTAAGAATCGGATTTTTCGATAGACTCTCTCTAAAATAATTGTTCACCTTTTCCTTTTTCTTCTTCTCACCGACGATGGCATGTTGCCGTCGTTGAACCATGTTCCTTCTTCGTCTCCTTGTCCGCTGGTTGCGTTGTTTCCCTTGTCCGTGTCACCTTGTGTGCCATTTTTTGTGTGTTCTCACTCCCGTCATAGTAGCCCTTGGGGTCAGACGAAGTTTTATGATGTCAGTTACTAGTCTCTCGTGGACTGTACTACAGGCTCTTTCGAGGCCTGATGACACCCTTGGGGTGATTTTTACTCTTTCTTTATGCAGGATTTGGATGGTTTGGCGATCGGTGTTCTCTGTTGCGTCCAATCATTCCGTACAACGGAGGTGGCGTCAAAGTTTTGGAGGGCTACACTCCTAGAAGACGACTGTGTTTGTGGTCCTTCCTGGCTTTGGATCCGATTGTGGCTATTCGGCCAAGTTGGGTGGATCATCGGCAGCGGTTTGAATGGTCGATTTCTGGTGGGTCACGTCATAGGCTCTTCACGTCCTGTGGACTGCGGTTGATTCTTTTTGTTTTTTGTTTGGTTTAGTTCAATTTTTTTAATGGTTGTTGCTTTGTTTGAAAGTTGTAACGGAATGACCCAAAGGACAAAGTGGTCGAAGTAGGAGGAGTAAACTGAGCGTTTTAAAGTGTAGGGAGCTATTTGTTAAGTTGGCAAAAGTAGAAGGGGCTAAAGTGCTATTTTCACTATAATTTGATAATACAATGTTCGTTAATTAAAGGAGATGAAAATTACAATACTCTAACGGGCCCGAATTATAATAAAAACACTTTTCTTCATTGCCCAATTACCAGTAATTTCAAAAATCATTATCCCAACATCCAAAAATCAGATCTTGAAAAATAGTTAAATTTTTTTTTGAGCACTCCCATGAAAGAGAGTAGCAAGATCACCTAGACTAAGAAGAAAGGAGGGAAAAGGTGTTGGGGGTAATGCTAATCGAAGAAATGGCTAAACTCAACATTCAACCGAAAACATCGAGACAAGGTCTAATTCCTATTGATTGCAAATGAGGTAAAATCCAGCAAAGAGAAATCAAGTAGTGGTGAATAAATTCAAAGGGAGCATCAACACGGAAAAACAATCTTTAGAAAAGAGTTGGAATTGGGTTTAGACTTCCAACTCCTAACTTCCCCCCGTGAAACAATCATATCCCCATAAAATCAGAAACAAAGCAAAAGTGGAGACGTGCAAAGAACAAAACACTTCCGCTCCGTAACAAACTGACACGTCAGCAACCAACAAACGGAAAAAATCAAATCCTGGAGAGAGAAAGCGAAAAGACTATAACCATGGGAGATAAAGCGCCGATCCCCGTCGGCGGTCAACGGAAAGAGATACAAAAATCCCGCCAGAACCCATCGGAGTGCAAAATCAACAGCCCGAACAAGCCTCCTTCCCCACCAAACTGAGCCAAGATGGGCAACGAGAATCGGAAGAATCAGCGCCAAAAAGAGCCTGCAAGACTGAAACAAAGTGAAGCAAAACAAAGAATACACCACAAGGGTGGCATCAGTACCCCGAAGAGCCTGTAAAATAGTGTACGGAAGCCCCGCAACTGGCATAGTGAGAACCCCAATCAAACCGAATCCGCGAATCAGACAAGGGAACGAACGCAGTCGAGAAGCAAAATCAAGCTCCACAACATCGAAGGGGACAAGAGGAAGACGATTGAGACAAAGAGAACGAAGCCAAAAGAGTCCGCGATGGTCAACCGGCGACAGAAGCAATTTGGAGGACTCAATGGAACGGTTATTTTTTGAAAACTTTGAGAGCGTTTTCGGTTTTCGTATTGTTACATGTCTTCCTCTTAGGTTTTAAACTTTTAATTTTCATCACTGCTCGAAAAATAGTTTAAATTATTGGTATAGAGAAGGAAAGGAAAATGCTCTGCATCGGTTACAAAAAAAATGCTTCTCCTAGTCAGCAACATCGTCTGCATTCCCTTCTTCTCCAATCCTAACCTCCATACCTTTCGTTCACGTTCTAATCTCTTCTATTATTTCCTTTCTCCCAGTACACACATCACCATCTCTTATATTTGTTGGAAAGGAACACACTTTCATGAAGCAGTTATTCCCTATATCTGACAGTTCTTCTTTCCTCCCACTTTCTTCTCCATCTCCCCTAATCCCAACTGCTATAAGCATCCCCAATCATTATCTGTTCACCAGCCTTAATCTCTTGATTTCAGATTCTCCGACTTTGGAGGGATTTCAGTTTATCGATGCACCAAGGCAACTGACCTGTGTTTTTCCCCTTGCAATGGGGCGGGTGCTCTTTGTTATTGCATATCACTTTCTTTTGCTTCAAACTTAAAAGAACTGCTTGTTACTCTTTTGTGGACAACTTGGTCTTTTTCAACCTTTGAGAACATATTTTAGGTTGTCAGGATATGACAATCTTCCGAGAATTCAGATATCCTCTTAGGCATTTATTTTTTGAAAACAGTTTTCCTCCATTTACTACCTATCGGAGAGACTCCTTTCTCTTTCGGCAACGGTTCCATGTCACTGTGCATGACACCATGTCATGAAGTGGCCTTGTGTCTTTTTTGTCATCAAGCACTACAAAAAAAGCGTTTTGGCGTCGGTCATTTTCGCGTTTTGGCGTCGGTCATTGACCGACTCTAATTTGAATAGCGTCGGTCGACCAAACCGACGCCAGAATTGGTGACGTTAAACTTCAGCGTCGGTGTATGGTCGACCGACGCTAAGTCACGGACCGACCGACGCTAAAGCCACTTGGAAATCACAAAAAAAAAAGTAGTTGCAGCAGCAGCTACTTTCTTCTTCTTCCGATCTTCCTTCTTCTTCTTCCGATCTTCCTTCTTCTTCTTCCAATCTTCCTTCTTCCTCTTCCTTATTCTCCTTCTTCGTCCTTCTTGTTCCTCTTCCTTATTCTCCTTCTTCTTCTTCTCCTCTGTTCTTCTTCTTTCTTCTTCCTCTTCCTTATTCTCCTTCGTCTTCTTCTTCTCCTCTGTTCTTCTTCGTTCTTCTTCCTCTTCCTTATTCTCCTTCTCCTTCTTCTTCTTCGTCTTCTCATATGTTCTTCTTCATCCTTCTCTTCTTCTTCTTCTTCTCTTCTTCTTCCTCTTCTTTATATTCTCCTTCTTCTTCTTCTCCTCTGATCTTCTTTCTTCTTCCTCTTCCTTGTTCTCCTTCTTCTTCTTCTCCTCTGATCTTCTTTCTTCTTCCTCTTCCTTGATCTGCTTCTTCTTCTTCTTCTCATCTCCCACCTTCTCATCTGGCCACAGATCCGGATCTTTGAGAAAAATTGAAGTTGAGAGAAAAAAGAAGAAAGAGAAGAGGCGGCTGCATAGGGGAGAGTTAGGGTTTCAACTTATTAGGGTTAGATTTAGCGTCGGTCGACCAAACGACCGACGCTAAAACGTGAGAAACTATTTAGCGTCGGTCGTCTGCTCGACCGACGCCAAAATGCTCTTTTTAGTAGGGAAGGCCTCCTTATCGATGTGAATTTTTTCGCCTCTTCCCTATTTTGAAGGGAATATGCGGATTTTTCTGACTGAACCAATCAATTCAAGGGCGGCGCAGTGGACGGTGATGTAGTGGTTTGCGTCCTCGAGATTTCTATGAAGAGAGTTGGTGGAGGTTCCTTCGCGACGAGGTCGACAAGGTTGTTTTGAAGGTTGGTTTGGAGCAGCGGGTGAAGCAATGGAGGGAGAAGGATGAGGATCACGTTGTGAAGATTGGTGCAGTAAGACGATAAAATCAAAGAGGCGCTCAAAGCGGTGGAAACGCTGGTTGAATTCTACACTTAGTTTTCGTCGTCCATAGTTAGGGCTCTACCAATGGAGACGCCCCCTCCATTTCCACGATGCAGCGGCTTGGCGAACTCAATTATTTCCCTTCTAAACGACTTCGGGCTATGTTGTCCAAGACGTCAGTGGTCTTTTCTTCTCAAAATGTATTTCTTATCTCTGATTATTTAACATTTTCTTAGTTTTTTTTGGTTGACAGGGATTTGTATGCTCCCTTGTGGGAATTGAATCAGCTCGAAGCGTCTTACGTTCTCCCGCAAAGGAAGTGGTGACACATTTTTACATTCTACTGGATTCATTTTCTCAGATCAGACTGATAATCACTCTACGTAAGATTTTACGACATCCCACTATATGACTCACCATGTGCTTAGTCGTCTCCCAAGCCAAGGAGTGATACACCTTCGATTTGGACTTGTGCTTAATATTTATTCATATATAATTATCTCATTTTCTCCCGCGGGAGTTATTTATGAAAAAAAAGTTACAAGTAATTTCTGTTAAGCTGCTACTTTAGATAATTTCAGCCATCAATTTTTATAAGGTAAAATTTCAGTTGCACTACTTGTGAAAAAAATTAAGTCCTCTTGTTGCTACTGACTTCACTTGTCGTCTCTGTCTACGTGCGCCTCTTTCGGCCCAATTCTTCATTCCTGCCTGCCCTTCTCTCTTGTTCTTCGCGGTCCGGTCTTTTTCTCCATCTTTCGCTTTTCTTTTCCTTTCTTCCTCCGTGCGCATAAAATTAGGGTTTTTTTTTCAAAGCTGAAAGTTATTTGGCAAATAGGCTTAGCCCGCTACTTCCTCCTGCTTCGGCCTTCCTTGAATCTTGAGCTCTCGTCTCTACGGCCTCACTCTCTCCTCACTTCTTTTCGGAAATTCCTCTTCAGGTTACAGCAGATCTTCACGCTACTGTGCTTCAAGCTTCTGCAGCTATTTTCTGTCACTTACGTCATGTTTTGGAAGCTGCCTATGCTCTCTGCTTCCTCTCCTGTAAGTGAATTCATTTTCATCGTCGAGTCTTCTTGTTTTCTCCGGTTTTTCTGTCCTCGGTTTTGGTATTTTTACCGAATGCTCCCGAGTTGGCGGGGATACACGGTGTTGTCCTAGTGTTTGCTCGTCCTTCTTTCTTGCTTGATTTTCTTTCTTCAAATGGAAGTTGGAAATTCACACTTGTTTAGTATCTTTTCTGGGGTTTGTTTTCGACTGGTAGAGTACCTGCTTAGAATTTTTCGGCTGCTCTAATTTGTGCGGTGGATTAGTTCCCATTTTGATCTTTAATGAATCAATATGCTATCCGGATTCTGGAGCAAGAACAATGTAGGAAATGTAGTGGTTGCATTTTACCGTGTACGTACATATTTCTTATAAGGGCTGTTGAAAAATTGTGTACATAGCCTCCTGGATGACTTTGAATTGGGAGTCGTTCTTGTGAAACGAATGCCCCGTTGGATTCTGCTGCTCTCAGAAGAACGGCTGGATTCATGATCGAACCTTACTCTTATCATTTTATTTATTGTGTTGGTAGATAGCTGCATATTATTAGATTTTTTGTAGGGAGTTGTTCTATGGTTTGAAAATTCTTTGAATAGTATACTCCTCTTCTTTCTCTGCACAATGGCATAATTATATCTCAGCCTTTCTTGCTTATTTGTAGGTGGAAGCAGTACTGGATAAGGATGATTTCACATTAGAAGAGCTTCTGGACGAGGAAGAGATAATTCAAGAATGCAAAGCTCTAAATACTCGTCTAATTACCTTGTAATTCCCTGGCTCTGTTTGCATAAGTTGTTTTGTTTTTCACCTTGGAATCTTGGTATTTGATAGCTTACTTTACTTAAGAAAGTGTCATATGATTCATAGGATATAACCAAATTCTGATGAGTTCTGATGGTTGATTGTTCTATGCAGTTTACGTGATAGAGCGCAAGTGGAGCAGTTACTTCATTACATAATTGACGATCCTCCAGAGGATGCTGAAAGTCAGCGAGCCTTCAAGTATGTCCTCTTTTTCTTGGATGATCGGGGGCATTGAAGTTTGGTTACAGATGGAAATTCTCTTGTTTATTGTGCAGTATTATTTACCACGTTAATTCGTGAATATTGAACTAATGTTGGTCTTCTTGCAGGTTTCCTTTTATTGCCTGTGAGATTTTCATATGTGAAATTGATGTCATTCTCAAAACTTTGGTGGAGGAAGACGAGGTCCATATTATATGTGCCCATATGTTTTGTGTATGGAATTTTTCTAAAAATGATTTTTCTGACGTTTTGTTGCTAACCTCTGTCCCATGGCAGTTAATGGACCTTCTCTTTTCTTTCTTGGAACCAGACCGTTCTCATAGTGCCTTGTTGGCTGGCTATTTCAGCAAGGTCAGATTTTCCCTATTTACGTGTTTCGTGTGTTACTTAGAAACCCTATTTTCTCTTTAGTCAATTCAGTTAAAACAGCTGTGTTGTGTTGATGGCTGTAACATTTCAGGTTGTTGTTTGTCTGATGTTACGCAAAACAGTTCCCCTCATGAATTACGTTCAGGTAAATGTTATAATTTACTTACCATCATGCTCTAAGTTTGTAAGGGGGGCAGGGGGGTTTAGGGATTTTTTTTCTGCATTGGTAGTTTTTATTTTATCCGTTGCATTTTAACACGTGCTTAATAATTTACTTGTTTTTTTAATTCAATGCTTTAATATACTGTAAGTGACATATTGCATCCTCTAAGACTTAAATGATCAATCCTCAATGGACTAATGCAGGCTCATCAGGACGTTTTCCGTAAATTGGTCGACTTAATTGGCATCACTTCCATCATGGAGGTAATTAGCTGACGGGTTAGTGGTGTCTTTTAGTCCTTGTTTTCAGGGAGAAAAATAAAACAAAGTGGTGTTTTGGTATCATATCACCATGCTTTCTGGATGTACATGTATAGCATTGCTAGCCAGTTTTGATTTAAAAAAGCGTAATGCAGGTTTTGGTTCGGCTGGTGGGTGCTGATGACCATGTATATCACAATTTTATCGACGTGATGCAGTGGCTGGCAGATAGTAATTTGCTAGAGATGGTCGTGGACAAATTGGGTCCTTCTGTAAGTGTAAACCTGCATTTATTAGTTATTACTAGAACTGCTGGGAAGCTTAAAATTTTATGTAGTGTTGTTTGGGTTTATTTATGTTGGAAAACCCTAAAAGATACATGACAAGGTGGATCATGAGAAGTGGAGGCATAAGTTAGAAAGCAAAAATTCTCTAACTATTGAGCAGTTCTTACTATTTATATGTAATGACTGTACTATTCTTTTTGCTCATAATTAGAAGTAAATGGGGTATTTTCAGTGACCTGGCTTCTTTTATAAATTGGGACAGTGCCCTCCAGAAGTTCATGCTAATGCTGCAGAAACGCTATGTGCAATTGCTAGGAACACTGGTTCAGCGTTGGCAGCAAAACTCTCTAGTCCAAGGTTCCTAAGACTGGTTCTTGATGATGTCGATAAATCTTCTGGTTAACATATGTGCTTTCTCGTCTTCTCATAAAAAACAGGATTGCTTCTGTAATGGATTATTGTTTTCTTACTTGGTTCTGGTACTCTTGACTCTTGCAGTTTTGTTGCAAGGATATTTAATCATGCATTGGAAAATTCACATTCAAAGTCTGGTCTGATTCACTCACTATCAGTGTGCACCTCTTTACTTGATCCAAGAAGATTAACAAATTCATCGCTCTTGATGCATTCTTTCCGGAGTCAGCATATTTTTGAGGCTCCAGTTTCTGTAAACCCAGAGACCGTAGATGCAATGTTGCCTCGACTAGGTAAGTGACTGTTGCTCTCTAGCCAAGAAAGATAGAAGAACTTGTAGTGGCATGTCATTAGATTTTAGAGATCTTCACTGTTGGTTTAAAGAGAGGAGATACCTTTCGTGTGCTGAAAGGTTAACTGTTTACAGGTGACTTGCTCAGACTGTTGAATGTGTCGTCTGACGAGAAGGTTTTGCCCACAACATATGGACAGCTGAAGCCTCCCTTGGGGAAGCATCGTCTGAAGGTAGGTTGTGGTGCTGAAAGTCATACTAGGTTTTTAATAGTTCTCATTTGGCAATAATAACATATGTATTCCATTGAGGTTAGGTATTGTTGATTTGATTGCTTGGGGATTAAATTGTTTTCTGTTGGTTTAGATTGTGGAGTTCATTGCAATTTTGTTGAAAACTGGCAATGATACTGCTGAGAAGGAATTAGCCAGCTCAGGAACCATTAAGAGAGTACTTGATCTTTTCTTCGAGTAATCATCTCACTCTTATTCACAATAGTTGGGTATTTATGATTTGGGTAACAGATATCTTATGTTTAGCAGCATCTAATCTTGTGCAATTGTTATTCCAATAATTGACCAACTTGTAGGTACCCATACAATAATGCCTTGCACCACCAAGTGGAAAGCATTATATTTTCATGCTTGGAGACCAAGAATGAACCTGTGATTGATCATCTGTTTCATGAGTGCGACTTAGTAGGAAAGCTTCTTCAAACAGACAAGAACCCCATCATCTCTGGTGATGAAAGTCAGGTGGAGTAAATATGATTTTGAATTAATTTGGATAACATTTTCTGAGTTAGGCTCTTAAATGCATGTGCTCGGGCAATCTTTTGTGCTATAGATAGGAAAACCAGTGTTTTCAAAACCGTACCAGATGGTCTGACTAGTTGGTCCATGCCACTCATCCAAATGGTATGGTACAACTTTGATGTAACTTATAAGTATGATTTACCTACAGTTTTTAACGGTTTGAGCGGTTTCACCATCTACCATTACTCACCGGTTCAATCGTATGATACAATTTTGAAAACCATGGAAAAAACAGACCAAAGGAAATTTTATTCTCTATTGATTTTTTTGTCCTTTTTATTCATTTTAGTGACGTGAAATGTGTTTTGCTGAGAGGGTATAACATCAATAATCTTTAGGGTTCTCCTGAACATATATACTTTTATGCTGTCATCTTTACTAAATAGATGAATCTCTATTTTCTTTTGTAATGTTGTTGTTTTACTCCTTTTTTAATCGAGTGACGTGAAATCTGTTTTTTTTATGAATGGAATGATGTCAAATGTGTTTTTCTTAGAGGGTTTAATAGTCATCATATATACTTTTATGCAGCCAACTTTACCTGCAACTGGGAAACGGGCTCCACTTTTGGGAAATCTTGGACACATTACCAGAATTTGTAATAAGCTTTTACAGCTGGGAAACAACAACAACTGTATTCATACATATTTGCAGGTTGGTGGTGAGCTGTATATATGTTCATTATTGCAGTTGAAGAGTGCATAATGGCTGAATGAACTCCATGGGCAATGTCTGGATTTCTTACTTGGCGTCTATGGCCTGAAGTTCTTCCCTGGTTATTGTTTTCTATAATTAACTGTTCATGGTCGTACAATTGCTTTTGACACTCTACACTGTGTATAGTATGTTTACATGGTCTCCATACCCTCAATTTTTTGTGTTTTATCTTCCGGGATTATGTAGTTACATGAGATTGTGTTTGGGTCTGAAAAGCTAGCCTACTTGCTAATGCAGTCTACACGCATTTGCCATGTGTAGGAAAATAGTGAATGGAATGATTGGCAAGCCAGTGTCTTGCAGGAGCGCAACATTATTGAAAATGTTTATCGTTGGGCTTGTGGGTAAGTTCATTTCTCTGATGACCATGATTGTTATCTTCATATCATATGTATTGAATAGTTGCAGTAGTTCAGTTGACAGCTGCGCAGCCTGCGCTGACACACGAAGTTATAATTGTGTAGTGGAGCTTAACTGCTTGTATATTTTTCTCTTTATCTGGTTGCAAAAGACATTTGTGTTCCAGGTCTCTGATTCACATACGATATTTTTATCTGGCTGCCTTCATATCCAAGATGACCTTATTTAGTTGACAGAGGTGCGAAATAACGTGATAAGCTTATTTTAGTAGATTCCAATCATGGTGGCACCAGTAATAAGCTTGCAGTGGTTAATCAAATCTTTGTGTGACTTAACTTTTGACTAGTATGGTGGTCATGACACTGAGCTAGTTATGCTGGAACTAGGGGCATGTTGTCAGGGTGTTAAGTAATTTTGAATACTGTTGGCAATACTAGAATTGTCTTCCTCTCTGCACGTCCTTTTGTATATGAATGTTTTCTTTCAATATTTTGGCTCTCTAGGTTATGGATTGCTCTAGTCTCTACTTCTCTGGAATATCATGGATATGTCCTCTTGTTGAATACTATGGTTTGTTATTGCAGCCGTCCAACAGCATTGCAAGATAGAATCCGGGATAGTGATGAGGAAGACCTTCATGACAGAGATTATGATGTAGCAGCTCTAGCGAACAACTTAAATCAGGCGTTCAGTTATAAAATTTATGGGAATGAAGATGCAGAAGAGGTATGTTTTCTTCATTTTTTGTTTGTGGCTACTTCATATCCTTTCTTTTATCTGTCCTTTACGTTGATGTTATTCTTGTCAATCCTGCCAGGAAAATGGTGGCCTTGATAGAGATGATGAGGTTAGTTTCTTTTTTGTCATCTTGTGTGCTAATGGGAAATGGATGAAAAGCACTTGGGCCATCTTCTGATGTTACACTTGTTCTTATTTTTGGTTCTAAATCTGCAGGATGTGTACTTTGATGATGAATCTGCTGAAGTTGTTATATCATCACTCAGGCTTGGCGATGATGACCAGAGAAGGTGAGTATTTTGGCCATTGAAAGTATATCTCTACAGTATTTTTATTGTTATGAGGTTGACTTGAGTTGCATGGCTTCCATACTTGACAAATGAAGCACTTGATCCATGTTAAGTGTTTAGTTAAACAGCGAGCTTGTTATGCAGGTTTACTAGATTGTGCTGTCCCATTTATCCATTACGATATATCCTCCTGTCATGAACATTTTTAGGCCAGTTTTGGCGTTTGCTGAATGGATGATTATATAACTTCTGGTATTCTCATTTCAGCAGTCTATTCACAAACTCAAATTGGTTTGTGTTCCAAGAGGACCGAGTTAGTGGTGCACCTGCCAGCACTTCAGCTATGGATGTAATGGAAGAGATCAACTTGAACGGGGATGCAAATGGTGGCAACATCATCGGTAATAATGACAGAGTGACTGGAAGCAAAGATCCAGTAGGTGATACATCCACTTCTAACACAGACGGCTTCGATTATACAAGTCAGGAAATTGACAAAGCAGATATTCCTGTTGATATCAGTTTCTTGAATTTTGAGACTCCGGAGAATGAGGAGGAATTGTTTGGGGACAGGGCTTTACCTGAATGGGTAGCATGGGGAGAATCACCGGACCTGCAAATGGACGTGTCTAGTCTGAATCCATTTCTGGATCATGATGGCAATATCTCTAGTCAGACTGAAGTAGCAACACCGGATGCTAGTCCTCCTTTGATTGGAGAACCAACGGTACCCAATAGGTCATCACCAACCATGGAGTCCAGCAGTAGTACAGTGGACAGCGACTCGAGCCAGAGAGCAGGTGCTGGTGTCCATTCACTGTTTGAAGAAGACGTTGAATTTGTTGGGGTGGAACCTGAGGGGACGGAGAAGGCAATGGAGCAGGCTCTCAAGGAAGGAATAGTGGGTGAAGCAGGAGCTTTGAAGAGGGGCATACCAGAGAAGGAGAATACAGATGATGGCGGGTCTGGGTTGAAGGAGTATAATGATGCGAATTACTGGAAGGTTGATCAAGAGGTTGCCGTTGTGGAGTGATAGATAGGTGAGTAATTCATCAAGCAGGTAGCCAGATTTTATGTACAGTGGAGTGTATTTTCTGTTGGTTTCTGAGATTGATGCGGATTTTGGATTCTGTAGTTGTATTGTATTGTTACTTGTTAGCTGTTCATTATTTGAAAGGGGTTTCGTTCCTTGCACCTTTCTGTTGGTTTATGGATTGATTCCGTTGACGAAACATCACTTGTCAAAATTGTACAAAAAATACATATAATTTAGCTATTTGAGTCTAGGAGAGCGTAGCCCTGGGCCCGGGCCCGCCAGCGGTGAGTTAATAATGATTTGTATTTGTCTAATGTCTATACTAATGTGATCAATACATTCACTATATATATAGAAAGTCGAACTTAGTGGTGTCTATGACAGGCGCGATGGTGGCTGCTTTTGGAATCGTCTTGCTCCTTGGATTTCATGAGAAATTTCTGAGTGACAGAGTTGTCCTCCTTGGTGGTAAAGAAGAAGATGGATCAATTTAGCTTCTAATCAAATTTAGCAAGTTAGATTAGTTTAGGGTTACATATGAATCGGTCTAAGTTGAGATCATGAGATTGTTAATAGTATATATGAGTCTTTAGATCGTAAGTAAAGCGGGTTACAAGTCATTTACTATTAACAAATTCAGAGTATTGATCGAGTGAGTGAGTTTGACTTGGGCATATTCATCAAATTAAACCTAAATATATTCATATAACATGATCCTTATTTTCATATTCTTCTGTGTTTTAACGGGCCAGTTGAGGTTTCATTCCCCAAAATGATTTTTACAGTGTTGTTTATTTTTAGTCTCGGCTTTATTTGTTTGTAAATATTTTGAGAGAGTTGCAATTTCGTGTTCTATTTCTCTTGAACTTACTTTTCTTGGTAACATAAATATTTTGTTACAAATTTTTTGAAGTCATATTGGTTTAGAAGATATCACTCATTTTTTAAAATTTTGTTTGAACGAAAAGTGTAATGTTTTTCATTTTTTCTCCGTTGCGATGATCGTAAGTGGACCTTATTCATTTTAGTATGCAATTGAATTTAATTAATTTTACAAATTCAAGCACATTTCACCCTTAATGATTTTTCACATTCATTAATTTTATGATAACCAATAGTTTATTGTAGAAATGAATTGACAACTTGAATATAGAGTAGGACAAATGAAAATATGGTAGTAATTCATTCATATAGTTTATTGTCAAATGATGATACTTTTCCAATCAGGCTCTGTTGATATTTAGTTAATTTGACTAAAATTAGATAACTTTTTTTACACAAATAACCTCTTCTATAAATATATATATGCAGAAATGAGATATAGAAGCTGCCACATCAACATTTTTTCAACTTTTAAGCCTTCTCCTTAATTCTCTCTCCTGTTACTCCAGATCAGAAGGTTCCATGTTCGATTCACGCCAGGTTCAACATCAGTATTTTTTAAGTTTTAAGCATTCTCCTTGATTCTCTCTTTGCTACTCCAGATCAAAAGGTCGCTCGATTCACGTCGGGTTCAATTCCCATAACCACTATTTGTTTTTGTATAACGGTGTTGATATTTTGATAGTAATATATTCACCATTCATAAAAAAATAAAATCAGTTTTTATATAATGAATAAATAATAATAATAATAATGTGGATGTTGTGATTAATTGGAGAGCGGAAAATGAGACTAAGCCAAAATGTAAAGAACCACTAAAATATTGTTAATTTGTTTTACACATGCATTATTTTTTACTATTTTTATTCTTTCTATTTCTTAATTTCACTTCATGTAGTTCCCGGTAAAGATGATATTATATCACTTACGCTTAGGAGTTGCTACGACATATAAAAATCGGACAATGGGCCGAAAATAATCTAGTATATTATATGCTGAAACACTTTACTTATCACTCTAGGTGTGTGTATATAAAACTAACATGTTTACACACATGATGATAATGACGGTATATGAGACATATAATCTTGATAATGATTGAATCATGATATTTTTTAGAATAATTATATAATTATATTGAATAATGTATTTGATCACATTAATTCTTAAAAGACATTCAATAACTACAAGGTAAATTATTTAATAAATTTAAAGAACATTATTTCTGTGTGTTAAATGCATTCAAGCTAATTAAGTTATAGATTAATTTGGTCAAGTATTCAGTTTCATAAATTAACAAATTTATAAATATTTTTTTTTGAGGTACAAATTTATAAATTTTTTTTGGGTACAAATTTATAAATATTAAAGAGAAATGTTTGTCAATTAATATATTTATCAAGATAGAGAAAATTAGAGAAATAATGTTTAGAGCATCTACAAAGGCTCTAAATTTTAAAACTTTATGGTAAAAGCTCCAATTTGATTGGTTGATATTAAAAAGAATTGAATTAAATAAATTGAAAAGATGAAATTATAAGGCAGAAGAGTGATTTGATTGGTTCATTTTATAAAGCTTTATGCAAAAGCTCTATGTACATAAAGCTTTTGCATAAAGTTTTATAAAATGAACCAACCAAATCATTTTCCTCTTCTATAATTACATCTTTTTAATTTATTTAATTCAATTCTTTTTAATATCAACCAATCAAATTGGAGCTTTTACCATAAAGATTTAAAATTTAAGGCCATTGTAAATGCTCTTAGTAAGAGTAATGGCTAGTGAGATCATCCCATAATACTATTAACCCTCCTAAAAATGTATAGAGTCAATTGTTGGGATATGAGAAATAAATAAAAGAATGAGCTAAGGTATTAAATATCACATTGCTAATAAATGAGCTAGCATAGCTAGATATAAGTGTTCAAGTCCACTAAGGTTGATAAAAGGCTTGAGGTGGAGACAGACTCTCGTGTCGCCATCATCTCTCTCCTTAGCTTCATATTTGATTAAGTTCTTTTGGAACCCGATCAATTTAGTTCGATCTTAAATTTACCCAGAATCGACGGGTGACATCCGAACCAGACTCTTGTCTATTCAGTTTGGTTTAACCTCTCAACTGCCAGTTGAACAATTTTGTCTGTTCAAATTACACCCCTTCATTTACTATAAATACAAATAAGTTCTTGCAAGTTCCCTTTCTAGATTTTTTCCTCTCCACATACAAAAATTTGCACAAAATGATTTTTGCACTCATTCTTTCAAAGAAACAAAAATCGAGTCGTGTGATATTGCTCTGTTCGCTGAGCTCATTGTTTACTAGTGTTTGAAGCACCTCTACACTAGTGAGGTAACCCATTCTTTCATGGGAAGATTGATTCCATTAACCTTGGGTGTCGTAGAGTACAATTAAAATCATTATGGTCAAAGTGTGAATTCTATGGACTTAAATTTGTCCATTATGTTTATGCATTATGCGATTTCAAGAACTAATGGAGTTCTCAAAATGAGAGTTGTTTAATTTGAACTTCTTTGCAGCAGAGGGTACTTTAACACCCATGAATATTTTGTGTGAGTAGTTTTCTCATTATTTTAGAGCAATATAACATGAAAACATATCTTTATTAGACTAAATAATAACCATAAATAATTGCATCTCATTAATTCATTAAACGATAAAATTATGAGGCTTCCTTCAAACAGTTGAAGGAAAAAACAGACGGTTGGGAAAGGATTAAGAGCATGGAGGAAATGTTTTACAAACAAAAAGCAAGGATATCTAGCATTGCTGAAGGGGACTCGAATACTAAATATTTCTTCAACAAAGTTAAAGCAAGAACAAATAAGAAGCAGATAGGGTTGCTGGTTTCTGCTGATGGAAAGGTGATTAATGATCTTAAGGGAATTGCTGCTGAGGCTGTCGATTTTTACGAGAGTTTGCTGGGGAAGGTTGATAGTAATGTGAGAGAGCTCCCTCAAACCTATTTTGACAATATGATTATCAATAAACTGAGTGAAGAAGATCAAGATCAGCTGTGTTCCCCTGTTTCTGAGAAAGAAATCAGGGAGGCTATCTTTCAAATGAAAGGTGATAACAGCCCTGGTCCGGACGGCTTTAATGCTTTCTTCTTTCAGCACATGTGGCATATAATGGGAGAACTGGTCAAAAAGGCTATTCAGGAGTTTTTCCAAAACTGTAAGCTCTCTCCTAAGGTGAACTCTACTATCCTAGCTCTTGTTCCTAAAGTCCCTAGTGCTTGTAAAATGACGGACTTTAGGCCTATTGCCTGCTGTAACACTCTTTACAAGTGTATTACTAAGGTCATCACAAATAGGTTAAGAGAATTCTTGCCTCTGCTTATCAGTAACAGTTTCATAAAAGGGAGATATATAGCAGATAATATTCTCTTAGCTCAAGATCTTATTAGTCATTATCATGACAAAAAAGTCAGTCCACGATGTGTAGTTAAGGTGGATTTAATGAAGGCGTTTGACTCAGTATCATGGTCTGCTCTATTGAGAATTCAGAAGGCCATGAAGCTTCCTGATATAATGATTCATTGGATTGCTGAGTGTCTTAAGACAGCTAAGATGAGTGTTGGTATTAATGGGGGTTTGTTTGGTTATTTTGATGCAAAAAAAGGGTTGAGACAAGGGGATCCCTTGTCTCCTCTGTTGTTTGTTATGGTTATGGAATTATTTCACTGCATTAGCTCAAGAGGTGCAGCAGCTGGTTATATCCCTCTCCATCCTCGGTGTAAAAGAATAGGGATCACTCATCTGTGTTTTGCTGACGACCTTCTCTTCTTCACTAATGGCACCCCATTTGGAGTTCAGCAGGTTTTGCAGACCATGAAGACTTTCTATTCTATAACAGGGCTGAAAGTAAACCCTATGAAAACTTCTCTTTACTGTTCAACAAGTGTTCATACAGAGGCAAGGAAGAATATGGTTTCAGTTGCAGGTTTCAAGCTGTGTGCTCTGCCTGTCACATACCTCAGTATTCGGATAAAATGTGGTCCATGCCCTCATAGTGTTACCAAAATGCACGATATGCCATCATAGTTAAGATTCTGCTTCGCGTGCCATTATAGTAACTTTTAGGTGCATCGCGTGCCATTATAGTAAATTTTAGGTGCACTTACCGAATTTTGCAGGTTTCTCAAATTCTAGCAGGTCACAAGTTGATGATGTGGCTGTAAGAAAATGTAATAATGATATTTATTATAATATTTTAATTTTTCAGATGACAATTATTATTGTAAAATACTTTAATATGTTAAATAAGAATTCGAATGTAAATAATATTATTTACTTTAATATTTTAATTTTTCCATGTGATAATTATTTTTGTAAAATACTTTAATATGTTAAATTTTGTGAAAAAAGCACCCATATTTAGAATAGGTCAAACACGATTTATCATCCCATTTCGGTCGATTTAAGAAAAGGAGAAAGAACTGATGCCTCTAGAAATCATGATGTCTTTCTATGAGATGAAAAAACATATATCAAGGTACTTCTATCAAATGGTTTCACGGGATTCAACTAAGAGTCTTGATCATTACAGGAAGATTTTATGCAAAATTCAACATATTAAAGTATTTTACAAAAGTAATTGTCACGTGGAAAAAATAAATGTTAAAATAAATAATATTATTTACATTCAAATTCTTATTTAACGTATTAAAGTATTTTACAATAATAATTGTCACCTGAAAAAATCAAAATGTTACAATAAATATCATTATTACATTTTTTAAGCCACGTCATCAATTTGTAACCTGCTAGAATTTAAAAAACCTGCAAAATTCGGTAAGTGCACATAAAAGTTACTATAATGGCACGCGATGCACCTAAAAGTTACTATAATGGCACGCGATGCAGAATCTTAACTATGATGACATATCGTGCATTTTGGTAATACTATGAGGGCATGGGCCGCATTTTATCCTCAGTATTCCCCTTATCTCTGGTAAGATTAAGGCTAGTGAATGTGTTAAACTGATAGAAAAAATCACCAAAAGGATCACAGAATGGCATGCTAAGATTCTCAGTCATGCTGGGAAGCTTTAGTTGGTCAAATCGGTGCTCTAAAGTATGGCCACATATTGGATGAATATATTTCAACTTCCTAAAGGGGTGATAAAGGAGATTGAAAAAAGATGTTCTAACTTCTTATGGGGTGTTAACTCGACTACTGTGAAGAAAGCTAGGGTGATTTGGTCTGTGGTTGCAAAGCCTTATGAAGAAGGGGGGGGGGGGCAAATGCTCTTCCTCTTCGGATATGGAATACAGTCTGTGTTACTAGGAATATTTGGAGTATGTTGATGAATAGCGGTTCGCTTTGGGTGGCCTGGCTTAATGCTACTAGGCTCAGGAGAAAATCTTTTTGGGATTATTCTTGCACAGCAGCTGATTCCTGGATGTGGAAGAGTGTCATTAAATGCAGAGATTGTGTCATTCCTCACATCTCGCAGGACATGGATAGGAATTGGCTTTGGGAAGGTAAGCTGATGGAGAAGTTTTCTGCTAAAAGAGTCTTAGAAACTCTTAGACCTGAAGGTGAGAAGGTGAGATGGGGTAGTCTAGTTTGGAAATCCCCCACCATTCCTAAGTACTCCTTTATGAGCTGGCAGCTCTGCTTAAACAGACTCCCCTTCAATGACATACTCATCACATGGGGTTTAGATGTTCAGAGTTCTTGTTACTTCTGCACTGCTGGTGAGGATTCTAGAGAGCATTCTATAAGTTTGTGTGATTATGCTTGCTGGATTAAAGAACAGATGTTCGGAGGCTATGTTAGATTTCAAAGCTGGGCAGAGGAGCTGGATTGGTTTGTGAATAAAGATGATTCTGCTTGGAGCAGGTTAGTCTGAAGGGCTGTTGTTTCTAATCTGTGGAAGGAACGTTGTTGTCGTGCTTATGGAAATAAGCAGACAAGAGCTGAAGATTTGCTGGGAATAATCCGTTTAGAATTGGGGATTATGTGGAAGAATAACCCAAAGTGCAGGGCTCCTGCAGGTACTCAGCTGTGATTTGCAGAAGGTGTGTGTTTGCAGCAGTGATATGCTTGCTGATTGAAGTTTCTGCAGCAGTAAAAGCTTCATAGTTTTTGGCTGTTGAAGAATGTTTTGTAATTGGATTTTGTATGTCTTTAGTTTGCATTAAGCTCTTTGCTTATGCGGATTTGGTGTTGTATGTTTGTATAGCCATAAGCTTCTTGCTTATGTTGCTTTTTGAGCAATAAAATACAGCTAATTATCGGAAAAAAACTATAAAAATTATTAGGTTGCTGCCTTCACGTCCTCCTCGACATTTGAGAGTTTGGAGTCCTTTCGCTTACGAAGCTTTGACAGTTTTCCTTTGATTAGCTCCCTCATACGATTTAACTCGTCCTCGTCCAACTCATAGATCCCTTTCCCCTCAATAACTTTGTGCATCAATTGCGCCATCTCCATATCATGCACCACTTGCCATGCTCTTTGCCGCTGGTCTTGCACCTCAAGGATTGCATCCGTCGGGTAGTATACATTGTAGGTTGTCTTCCTTGTCTTTTCTTTCGCCATGTCGTGTGACGAACACATTGTTGGCTCCGATTTCTTCGGTATGTTGTCTACAGACATCCATTGAATTCCGTACAGACTTATGAGCATGGTGATATTTCGGATCAACCATTTTCGACATCTCTCTAACCTTTTCTCCTTTGCTGCTTTATTGACTGCAGAAGCTAGCATAACTCTCTTCGACATTTTTTATTTTGTTTTTGTTCAGTGTTTTTAGGAATTATTATGAATATTTATAATCGAGAGGTAGACAGAAAATAAAGCACTGTATTAGTGAACTTTGGTAATTACTTGTAATATTACAAAATGGGGAAATGTAAAGATGGTAAGTAAATGAAAATGTGAGAAGAGATGAAGTTTTTGGATACTCAAATGAGTTTTTTTGGCACGTATTTAATAAAATATTTAAGTGTAAGATATTAGAAAAAAGTTGGTGGAGATATATACCATATGATATAATTCATTTTTGTAAATTTGATAAATAAGATTCATCGTATTAAAATTGCTTATAAATTAATACTTTAATACTATCATTTTATGAATTAAATTAGATAGGGAAAATGGTGTTTTGCCACCCTCTACTTTGCCAAGTTAACAAACAGATGATCAATTTACCCCTTCTACTATGCCAACTTAACAAACAGCCTGTTCCATCCAAAATTCCGTTAAGTGATGACTCACCAATATGACTTAGCCACAATTAATGACTGTACATTGCCACATCAACGACTTTCATCCATCTCAACTGAACTAAAAAAGAAAAAAAGAAAAATTATAAAAAGAATTAAATTTAATTTATAAATAAAAATAAAAAATATTTTGTAAAAATATTTTGCTTGATTTTAATGTTAAAAATAAAATTACATTTTTTTCTAAAATAAATATACAATTTTTTCTAAAATAACTTTGAAATTTTTAAATACAAAATATTTATTTAATTTAAAAAATTGAAAATAAAAATCCATAAAAAAATTAAATATATACTTGTTAATTTATAAATTTAAAATTAGTATTTTTATTGCATTTTGTACTTAAAATGTACTGTCATTAATGATGTGGCAATGTACAGTCATTAATTGTGGATGAGTCATATTAGTGAGTCATCACTTAACGGAATTTTGGATGGAGTTTTGGATAGAAGGGGCTGTTTGTTAGGTTGGCATAGTATGAGGGGGTAAATTGATCATTTCATAGTAGGGGCTGTTTGTTAACTTGGCAAAGTAGAGGGGGGCAAAACATCATTATCCCAATTAGATATTACTTTACTTTCTTTTAAAAGTTTGGACCTTTCTAATGACATGACAGCTTCTAGATACTTAAAATAATTAAAATGCTTAAAGTGTCATTGTTGAAAGTTTTTTATTAGATCAATTGGCGATCAAGATTCCAAGAAATGAAATTATAATGTTCACTGTAATTTATTTTTAAATCAAAATGTTTGTTAATTGAGTTCTAAAAATATAGCATTAATTTTCAGTTTTCTCTTAAGCAGTTCAATAATTTTGCCCTTCTCATAAATAAGTATATCATTCATATGAATAATCATGTTCTTTTCAAACTTAACCGCTTAGCTTCCATGAAACTTCAATCTTCACATAAAATTCACCAAAACAAAATACATATTGTATTACAAACATTTCACTAATCTTAATTCACAAAAATTGCTTACAATCGTAGAATACTCCAATGTTGTCAAGATCGGATCGGTCATCGAACCGTCCCAAGTAAAGGGTTGAGGGTTTATGGTTCGACCGGGATTGGACCGTAAAAACCAGTGCAAAAAAATCAGTCACTATAAATTTAAAAAATTATGTATTTATTGATCATTTACCTATAAGTTAGGTACTAAAATATAATAATGATTTTATGGCAAATGCTCTGGTACCCCAGCTAGGTGAGGGGTAATCGTTGTCCTGCTTGCGTGTCGCCATCTCAACCATCCGTTTAATCAATGAATTTAAAAGTATTTGATTTAATTATGATTTATTTTATTATTATTATTATATTTCCCTGAACTTAATAAAAGTGCAACAAAGCAATTTAAATTTGTGAACTTAATTAAAAAGACCCAACGTCAGTTTTCACTTTTCTGTGTTGTCTTCAACTTATTCCTCTTCCCCTGATGAATAATCCTCCATTCCAGCTCACATTTTCTTCTGCGCCCGATAAGTAACATGAAGACGATGGCGCCGATGATAGTAATTCCAGCTCATCCGGCGATGACAATTTTTTATCATATATCTCCCTTGCTATTCATCTGCGGTCGGCGGTTAGGGTATTGCTGAAATCCCCTGCCGATTTCAATTGTTCGATTTGGGGATTATGCGTCGAAAGAGGGACTTGACAGCGGCGGCGGCGGCGGGGATTATGCAACTGAAATTGTAGATTTGGGGATTATGCAGCTTACAAGCATATATCATATAACATATATCATATACTTGCATCTGCGGTGGAAGAAGACGGTAGGCCTAGCAGCGTCGGCGGTGAGTGACGACTGAATCGGAACCACCAGTCGAGACCTTTTCGCTGAATCGCACATGGCCGACGAACGAAGAATGGTGCTGGTCGTGGCGGTGTCGGCGGCCCCACACGGCCGAATCCCAATTGTTGGGTCGGTTTCGGGTCGTCAATTCCTTTCTTTGTTTGTCCGACGATTACCAGACCAATTTGGGTCGATTTAATTGGTTAAACCTACTTGGTTCAGATAATTGTAATATGGGTTTGTGTTTTCGGTTTGGTTAGTAGAAACATTGACCAAACACTGATTTGCAGGTCTAATTCGAAGCTTAGGAAATCTTCCAAATGTTCCTGATGGTTAACGGCTCAGGATCCGGACCCAATCCTTTAAGGGTTGGACCGATTCCAACCAAAAAGCGGAGGGGTAATTTTGGGATTTTAAAAAACTTAACCTAATTAAGGGTGGAAGTTTGAGATTGGGATTGGGGAATTCCCATTCCCAAATTATTTAGGGAATTGGGAACCACGTACCAAACTTAAAACTAAGGGGTCGTTTTCCGCGCGGAAATGAATTACGGTGGAATTAAAACCCGGAAGGGATTCGATTGATGGGGAAGAACCTAATTCCTTCCGGATTTTAATTCCTTGTTTTCCACTGTACCATTACTATATGGATTTCAAACAAAGGATCACCTAACATGATTGAACTACCCTTCTTATCAATCCAAACAACCCCTACTTTCTTTCTGCATCTCATTTATGCTATTTTTTACATAAAATTCGAGCTCACCATTATTAAATAAAATTATGTCGATCAAACATGAATATTGAAATAATCAAAATTATTCAAACATTCAAAGAAAGTGGAATAATATGGATGAACCAAAAAGTTGTTCTCACACGTTAGAAAATAAATATAAAGGGTACTGTTGAAAAAAATCAAGGAAAAAATAGAAAATCTGCCATCTCCTTCCCTTTTCAAAGGGTTTTGAAAACCCAACCGGAGCTCATTTGAAATCCTGCCCAGATTTGAAATCCGCCGATTTTGTGTACACTGTTTTGCTCGGAAAACGAGGAAATTGGACCAAACAGGAATTCAACAGAATTCGTGGCCCAATTACTGCGCAGAAAACGACCCCTAAAAACTGAGTTTGGGTTTAAGAAATGGGATGGGAAATTAAGTTTGGGTATGGGAAAGTCCAAATACCAAACTAACCCATCAAACAGAGTCTAACCCGTAAGAACAATTTGTTTGAGACTTAACCCGTCAAACTTTTTGCTGGTAAAGTTTGAATAAAAAAAATATGTCGTCATAAATTTTACTTGCATAATTCAATTGTCAGGATATACCGCCAAAATCCTTTTAACATTTGGGATTCTGTCATCAAAATTTTGCTGTTGAATTTCACCAATTAGGGTTTAGGGTATTATCGCTAAATTTTTGTCGATATCGAAAATCTGGCGGCGAAGAAATTCTGGTAACGTTGATGAAAATATGGTGGCGAAATTCTGGTGACATAGATGAAAATTCAACAACGGAAGTTCGGCGACATCTGCGAAAGTCCGACGACAAAAATCTGGAGGCGGAGAAAGTCTGGCAACGTAGATGGAATTTGACGGCGGAATTCCGGCGACATCGATGAAAATTATTCTGCGGAAGTTCGGCAACATTTGCGGAAGTTTGGCGGTGATGACGAAAATCTGGCGACGGAGAAAGTACGACGACATCAATGGAAATTTGGCGAAAAAATTCCAGCGACGTTGATGAAAATTCGTTAGCAAAATTTTGACGTCATCTGCGAAAGTCTAATGACAAAAATCTGCGGCGAAAGTTTGGCGGTGGTGACAAAAATCTGGTGACGTCGACAGAAATCCGGCGGCGGATGTTTGGCGACATTGCTAAATTCTAACGAAGGAAATTCGGCAGCGAAACTTTGGTGGTGGTGATGGAAATATGGTGGCGGAGAAAGTACGGCGACATCAATGGAAATTTGGCGGCGGAAGTTTGACGACAAAAATTCGGCGGCGAAAGTTTGGTGGTGTTGACGGAAATCCGGCGACAGAAGTTTGACGACATTTTGGAAAGTACGACAATAGAAATTTGTTGACAAAAGTTTGGTGGTGGTGACAGTAATCTGGCGGCGGAGAAATTCCAGCAACGTAGATGAAAATTCGTCGGTGAAAGTTCTGCAATATATGCAGAAGCCCGATGATAAAAATCCGGTGACAAAATTTTGGTCAACTTTGAGAAAGATTCCATGTGTTAATTTGAATTTAGGAATTTGGAATCCCGATTCCCAAATTAGAATTCCCGTTCTCGAATAAAAATTCCCAAATTAAATTCGTGATTGGGAATGAGGGCCTTAATTTAGGAATTGAGATTTTAGAAATATGGAATGGGCCTCCCATTTCCTCCCAATTTCCACCCCTAAACCTAATCCCCTATGTCTCTCTCATCCTCTTCTCTGTTTCCCAGATCAAAACCCTTCAGCATCCTTCAGCCTACTCCGCCTCCTCCTACTTGTCGCCACTCCATCCTCACATTCGGCCGTCTTCGCCTCGCCGGAGCTCCATCTCTTCTCCGACCGCCTTCTCCTCGCCACCGAGGTCCACCCACTCCTTCTCCCTTCCCAGATACACTTGTAGGGACGACAGATCTGAAGCACAACGGCGGATCCGAAGCATAAAGACAGATCTGAGGCGAAAGAAGAAGAAGCTTGGGAAGAAGTACTAGATCTCGACGATTTCAATCTCCCTCCTCTCTGCCATCTGAAGCGCCACCTCCTCCGATGTCGTTGGCGGCGATCTTGAGGTCGGAGTGAGTGAAGCGCTTGAGCTTGTTGAGAGGAGCGTCAAAGGGGATGGTGCGGGATTGGCCGGAGCGGTGGAGTTGGAGGTGGAAGGAATGGCGGAGGTGGTAAAGGAAGTAGAGCAGAGTGAAGATGATGATTGCGGTGGCGGTGATTGCGAGGGATAGGAATAGAATCTTGCTTTTCGTTAGGCCGGCGAGCGGCGGCGGAGGTGGTAAAGACGACAACAAGGACGGCGACAAAGACAACAATAAGGCTCTGGAAGGCATTTATGGGTTTTGTATCGTTTTGGCTGCAAAAATGGAATCTAAGGTTGCTGTATGTTCGAATTGAGTAATATGAATATGATTGTTTGTTCTTTGTGCTCAATGTTTGTAGAGGGCGGAGGCTTGTTTGCCTTGAATTTTTTGTTGTTGGTTTATTGCCTTGACTATTTGTTCAGTGCTATGTTTTCTTTTGTAATCTAATCATTGTTATTATTAACTAGTTGATAAGATAACTAGTTAGCTCGACTGGTTAACGAGTTAACTCGATAGTTAACTAGTTAACTAGTTATTAGCTAAATAATATCGTTAACTAGTTATCTGATCATGATGTTAACTAGTTAACTTGATTAGATAACTAGTTAACAACTTGATAACTAACACGATTGGATAAATAGTTATCTCGATTCATTAACTAGTTAACATCTTAATAAAATGTTAACTAGTTAACTCGATAAGTTATCTTGTTAACTAGTTATGTTAATTTGATAACAAGTTATCACCTAAATCTGTTAAAAAGTTATAAAAAAAAACGATGTTAACTAGTTATCAAGTAAAAACCATGTTAACTAGTTAACAAAAAAAAAGTGTTAACTTTTTTTTTAAAGCAAAAAAATGAAAAAAAAATTTCACCGGAGTCTCGTCGGAAAAGTCGCCGAGGATGATGATCGACCGCCGGAGAGTCACTGGTGGTCACTGGGAAAATATTAATTATTTAATTTAAATATAATAATTAAATTATGTGTGTAATGTCCTAAATACCCCTAACAATTTAGATTATTGGATTGGTTAAAGGGTCAAAGGGTGATCTAATTACTGAGAAAGGGTTGGAGCCTGATCCTCTCCCATGGTTAACCTGAACCTGAATCAAAGGGTGATCAGATGGAGAATGGTGACATGACTTGAGTTAATGTCGGCTGGTCATAACTCATTAGTTAGAATGGATGAGGAAAAAAATTATTTACTTCCCCTTTTAATTTCACTTTCTTTATTTGGAGCCCTAGTTTTTAGCCCACCACCAAATTTATTTTCTTCGGCTTCACCCTTCCCTAGCTCCAGTCGCCGGCCAAAATGTCGATTCTCTCTCTCCTCTTTTTTCCCCGTAGCTCGCGTATTTCCGATAAACAAAAAATAACCCAGCAACGATCAGTTTAGATAAATCCACAATATTATTTTTGCTCTGATCGGTGAGAAATCGAGAAGTCGTTGTCAATCAATCTAGTTTGAAGCCTTGCCAGAAATCTGTTCAGGTAAGCTTTAAAAACCTCCTCCTTCCGTATATTTTGTCATTGCGCTTTGAAAGACTTTCGTTTTGATAATTGATTTTGTGTTAGAGTTTGAGAAACTACTGGGTGTTTGTTGTTTTGGGATTATTTGAATTGACAAGTGGATTAATTGATCGATGAACTGGGTTCGAAAAGCGTGTCTAGGATGTAGTACTAGTATTCTGAGTTTAAATGAACTATATTATATTGCAAATGAATGTCAATACTAGTATAATTACCCAAATAAATGTGATAATTAAACTATTATTAGAATTCAGGATAACTATATTTTGGAACATGTTTCATTTTTTTTATTGTTTAGGGATCACTTTTGTTTTTATTTGAAATACACGTACGTACCTGTGGGTTTGAATAGAATACAATATTTGGTTTAATAATGCCGTAAGTTGTGTATACAAACTGTTAGGTTTGGTTATAATTTTGTTGTTTAAAAATATGGTTCCAACTTGTAAAATTTGGATCAATTGTTATGCATGTGGTTTCTTTTTAATTGACCTAGTACCAAGTTGTAGAGGTTTGACGATTTAGGAACATGTTGCAGGTTCTATTATGATAATTTAGGAACAAAGGTTCAACTAATGTTCCAACTAATTCTAAGGTAATTTCTTTTTTTACATGAAGATTGTTCATAAATATGAAAACGGAACAATGAACAAACAATGTTCCAACTAAGATGGCTGGAGGATAGATGTGTTACCGATTAAATAAGTAACTGTCGATAAGAAAGACGCCACAGAGAAAAGCTTCCAAGGGTGGAAGAACATGGCTGTTGTGAGTATTGCCGTCGCCGAGAAATAAAGTAGAAGATGAAGACGTAATTAAAAAATGGAGCAGAAAATAAATTTTTAAAAATAAATAAATTAATTGCACTTAAAGAATCTACATCATAACTGAAAATCTGAAATTAAAGTAAGTAATTATCATTATGAAAGAAAAACAGAATTAAAAATCTGCAATATCACAAACAATAAAATTACCCTTATATCCATTTAATATTGACCTTGAGATCTCTAAAATTAAATCCTCTCGCTCGAAGATGTGTCCTTATATGAGGACACTAATGGGTGTCCTAACGGTAAAAATTTCCGTTTGACTAAATAGGTGATTATATAAAGATACAAAACATAACTCATATACACATAAATGCAAATTTTTTTTATTCCATTGTTTTAATTTACTTGTTGTAAAGGTATTGAGCCAACTTTATAAAATACATATTGAATAGCTGGAATAGCTCAGTTGGTTAGAGCGTGTGGCTGTTAACCACAAGGTCGGAGGTTCAAACCCTCTTTCTAGCGATAATAGATTATGTTTTTACATATAAATTTATTAACTTGGTGAAGAAAAATAAATTCATTTTATTTTTTTGACAAGAAAATATGTTTTTATTCATCCACTAAGGGGAAGCACCTTACAATACATTGTCATTAATTAAGATTGCAAGCCAATTCTGCTCTAGAATTGAGGCATCTTGGAATGAAAGTTAAGGAAATGTAGCTATGTGCCAAGAGAATGTCTCTCATAATGAGGAGCCAAGCGAAGCATTCCCACGACCACACAGAGCTTTCTTTCCTTAACGCATCCACTAAGGTAAGACAATCTGTCTTGATTCTGCAGTGGTTACTGGACAATTTAGTGATCTTTAAAGCCAACAAGAGAGCTTTAACTTCAGTCACTAGGGTAGACGAACACTCAAGGGTACCCGCTCTACTGTCGATCACCCGTCCATGGGTATTTGTAATGACAATTCCATAACTCGCCGAACCCGATGAAGGGTCGAAAGAACCATCACAGAAAATATCTTGATGGTTCACTTCAAAGGGCGGTAGACTAGGTACTGAGCAGGCCTCAAAGGGGTGTCCTGGGGGAGTAAAGGGGAGCTTCCACCTCGAATCAAGTCCCAATCTGCAACCAATCTTTCCATAGCTACCTTGATTGTGTCGACATTTGGGTTGACGTTTCGAAAGATGTTTTCGTACATTGCTTTCCAGATGATCCATATCAAAACAATGACCTTTTTGGTGTGTATCATTGACATATTTTTTACAACCGCCGAATAGCCAAGAAAATAGATCATCCTCGCTTGTTGGGGTTCTCATTGACGGGGAAATTCTTCTCCAAGCATCTGCTGCCACTTTGCACTGGAAGAGGCAGTGCACCACATCCTCTTCGCAATCGACACATTCAGAACAAAAGGGGGGGGGGGTGGAGCACATATTCTAAGGGCTAGGTTCCTCTTAGTTGCCAAGGCATTCCTCACTGCTCTCCAAATAAAGAATGAAATCTTGGGTGGGACCGGGATCCTCCAAAGCCACTTCCACATCTCGCTCGTCCAATGGTCTGGTGTTGTCTCCTAAGTGTTCCCATTATCTCTCCGATGAACATGGTACGCCGATTTGACTGTGATAGTGCCTCTTTTATCATGATGCCAAATCAATCTATCATCCTCATTTGGCGGTCCAATAGGAAATTTTATGATTTCTCTTGCTTCAGCCGACGTACAATCTCTTGCCACGACCTCTGTATTCCACGAACTACGATCCTCTGAAAACTACTAGTTGGCACATAAATACGACGGGTTAACGGAGGAGGTGGTGAAGTCAGGAAGGTTAGGGATCCAAGGACCCACTCCTATCCTGATTGAGGATCCATTATTCAGGTTCATCCTAGCCCCTTTCCTTAAAATTGTACGAGATTCACAAAGACGGACCATATCCAGGAAGGGGTACTCCCTTTGGATGCTTGAAGGAAAGTCTTGTTGCTGAAGTAAATTCCATTGAGTAATCTAGCCCATAACTGATTGCCTTCTTGAAGAAGTCTCCACCTCTTCTTAGCTTGAAGGGCAAGATTAAACGAATGGAAATCTTTGAACCCTAGCCCCCTTCACTTTTAGGTTTTGTAAGGATCGACCCTTTCGACCAATGAATAGTCCTCTTAATCATCGATCCTTCCCAGAAGAAAGCCCTCAGCCTCGAGTCCATTTTTTGGTTAAGCTTTTCGAGAGAAGGAAACAAGACATGATATAAGTCGGAATGCTATGACACACAACCTTTAGGAGTGTTTCTTTACCGCCGTGTGACAGACATTGGCTTTTCCACGACTCTCCCAACACCTCCATTCTTGATAGGAGTAACTTCAACACCTCCTTACCCCCCAATCCGATGGGACTCCCAAGTACTTCCCAAACCGCGGGTTTCCTCAGAATCCCAATCCTCTGGTAATGATATCCTACAATGCTTGTAGGGTGTGTCTGGAGAACATGATGGCTAGTTTGTGGTTGTTAATCACATGGCCTGTGATTTTTGCGTAAGAGTTCATCATCCTTTGAATGTGCATAGCCTCAAAGACTGAAGCATCTCCAAAAAGAATAGTGTCATCGGCAAAGAGAACATGAGTAAGGGTAGGAAATCTTCGGTTTAGTTTTACTCCTTTCAGCTTGCCCCGCTCGACATCCTTCACAATAAGAAAGGAAAGGGTGTTGGTTGACAGACTATAAAGCAGCGATATCAAACACTATCCCACAGAAGTAAGATAGATCGTATTCCATGAAGTCTTTATTTTACGCTTACTCAAAGAAGCCAGTAACTACTCGGTTTAAACAAGTTGTGTTGTGTGAGTTCCACGAGATTTCTACAACTAAGGTAAGAATTAACTAATTAAGGCTAACATATTGATTGATTAATTTCAATTAACGAGAAGAGAGCTTAGACTAAAATCCCCCTAAGATCACCAAGGCATTGGCAATCACAAGACCGACAAGTTTCAGACTTAATTCATTCAGTTCGAATCACTGTCGTAGCTCCTTACCCTTAGGTCCAAGTCCACGAACTTTCGCTACTATTGACCAAGATCAATTATTTGTCCGTGCGTTCGCTTCTGCAACGAATAACTAATTGGTGCACCAAAATTAATTCTATGAGCTACTCTTGAAATGGATTAACCTTAAACGGCCCTTACTAGTCAAGTAAATCTGTTAAAAAGGTTAACTACTTGATTTGATGTTCTAGAACAAGGCGACCATTTGCCACTATCCTTTATCCTAACAAGAATCTAATCCAGGTGATCAGGCTAGAGAAGAAACAGAATTAAAGAAGGAATCAAACATGAATAAGAAAAATCTGAATTAAAATCTAACTGGCCGCCGATCCGTGACCTCTTAAAGCCCCGGGTCACTTATGGTTCATCTAATCTAAACTAGAGAAGTTTAGCTACTCATATCCGATGAACAAGATTCAAAAAATAAAAAAAGAATTCCTCATAGAACAAAGGAAGAAAAGAGGAAAACCTAATTTTGATGATTCCGTGCAACTTCGATCATGAAAACCTTCAACTCCGATGCTCCGAGCGTCTTCTGGATAGATTAGTCGTGGTTGTGATCTCTCCAAATACTCCAAAATATGCTTTCAACTCTCTCCAGGTCGTGGCTCTCTCTAGAAAATCAAGTGTCTTGAAAAGGGGTCGAACCTGTGCTTAAATAGGGATGAAATCCTAGTCCAATTCTGATATGGAAAAGCTAAGGTTCTCGGCGAGAAATTTTTCACAAACTGTGCAAAAATATCGTCGAGCCAAATCTCCCTTTCTTCATACCTTCTCGCGAGAACCTTGAAGTTCTCGCCAAAAACTTCCCTTCTTTTAGCCGATTTTGTCCTTCCTTCATCCTTTGGCTTCTCTGATGGTTCCGAGGTCTTTCTCGAAGCTCCATTACATCCCGAACACGTCCTACAGGTACTTAACTGACGGAAAAAACCTGTGTACTCAAAGAGACACTAAAAAATACATCAAATAGACCCAAAACGGGCCACAGTAACCAAATTGGTAAGAAATAGAGTGAATGAACCGAAATCCACTAAACTATCCCTAAAATGTGCTATAAACAACGGAATGTCACTTAATTGGGGGAGATAATGACGAACCAATGTGATGTGATCCCAGCCACCAAGCCCGGCGTGGACACGACACCACCGACACCAGGCCCGAACTTCCCCATGTTAACAGGGATGGCAGAACTTATGAAGAAAACCAGAGAGGATATGATTCTTAAGCTCCGTTTCTTCCTCCACCCATGCCATTCCTCCTTTGTGAGCTTTGTGATCGAGTTTCTAAGCTTTCTTTGAATGGTGGTGGCATGAAAGAATTTCGTATTACGATCTCCCTGATTTAGCTAGTTAACCTTCGCTCTTTTACCCTAGAATACTTCCTTGCTTCACCAGGCCATGTCCAGTTTGTGCAAAATATCATTTTCCTTCCTGATGACATCCTCGTCTCTTTGCTTGGTTAAAAGCTTATTCAACTCATTCTGAAGTCTTAGGATATCATTTCTTGCATTTGTGACATTCTCTCGGCTCCATGTCAGCATTAAACAGAAAATTTGGACGAAATTGGACGGAAGTACCGATTGTGTTGTTCGGGAAGCTAGTCAACGACCGCGTTGTGTTGGGGATGATGTGCGTGGTCACGACGGTTGCTCTGCTTCTGAGGAGTGTGTTATGGAACGTATTCGGGTCAGCATTGATAGGCGTTCTGGATGGGAAAATCGACCGTGTTCCTCGCCGCCAGTGGTCCGTCTTCTTCCTAATTGCGTGATGGACTCTTCTTCAATTTTAACTAGTTTTTTTTTTGTAAGAACTTCTGTTTTAAATTTTAATTAGTGGGTGCTAGATTGATTTTTTTTTTTAGTTTTACTGTGCATCATTATTGAATGAATTAGTATGATAATTAATATTATGTGTAATCAGTTAATATAATGAAGTAACTTTTTAAGAAAATTATAATGAATTAATTAGGTACATTATTTGATTGAGATTTTTTCTTCAATTTTCCGGTTCTTAAAACTGGTCATTGGAACATGTTCTTCTTTTTTTTGTTCCAATTTATTATATAGGAACATGTTTCTTTTATTTATTTTGGAACAACCAACAATTAACAACATGATTCCTTTTATTTATTTTGGAATCATTAATAGTTAGGAAAATGGTTCCTTTTATTTTGCTTGGAACCACCAATAGTTACAAGTATGAATCGTTTTAATTTTTTTTTCAGTAATATGAATTCATGCTTTCTATTTTCCCATACGAGAACAATATTTTGGACATAATACCAATAAAAAAGGAACCGTTGCAGAAAATAAAAAAGGAAACAATTTACAATCTTAAGGTTCTTCCTAAATATGAAAACGGAACAATGAACAAAACTAATTCTAAGTATCAAATGTTCCTAACAATGGAAACGAAACAATTGTGATTTATATATGAAAATAAAATATTTTTTTGGCAAGAAGCTTAATCTAATTAATTAAAGATACGCCGAGTTTCCGATCCCCCAACAAGATCGTACTGAGCACAATACAAGATTTTACTATCCGAGTTCCCAAGCGTGTGAATGCTCAACGCCATCTCGTGGCCTTGTTAGCAAGGTAATCTGCAAGGTGATTCGCCTCCCTGTAGATAAATTTGATCATCACAGACCAGTCTCTCTGAGAAAGGAGCTTGAACTTCCTCACTAGGGTCGCGTGTTGATGATTGACCGTCCCCTTACCTGCATGCTTATCATGCATAGTATGAATCACCTCCTGCACCACAATAACATTATCAGTAATATGCCTTCTCGGGACGAAGCTGGTCTGCGTAGGGTGAACAAGCTGGGGCATAAGCTCTTCATCCTGTTTCCAATACACTTGGCCACCGTTTTATACACCCAGGTCGTTTTCCGCCATAGAATTCAAATATGCCAAAAAATCATCAATTCCGCCGGAATTCAATTGTGGGGAAATATAGCATTCTAAAAGATTTGAATTCCGTGTTTTCCATATAATATGACATACAAGAATTGAAATCAATACCTAACCAAAAAGACTATTTCACCCTTCATCTATTCCCAACCTACTCCGCCTATTTCTTCTTAACACTGTTGGCTATTGCTTCTCCAACCATTTTCATCTCCACTAAAGCTTCGACCCTCCGCTGCTCGACATCATCGTCCTCGCCACCGGAACCTTCAACCACATTTGTTTACAGGTTGTCGGCTACAGAGCATCACTATCTACGACCGATGGAGTAGATTGGTTACATGAAATGGTTGTTAACTGAGTTGTGAATTGGTTTAACTAAGAGAATACCTTGACACAGAATACCATGATCTGCAGAAGTCACAACAGCAGAAAAACAACAAGGATTAACATAGTAAAATATCAAAACACAGGGCTTAACTAAGAGAATACCCTGACACAAAAGACCAATTCGAATCATATGTTCAGGATTCTCCAGTTTGATAACACAAGGAAAAGAAACCTACGGTTGTACGGGGAAACTGAATTGCCAGTTATAAAGGCAAAAGCAGAGAGGTTATGTACTGGACAGTTCATATAAGATGCTTGTATATTCTCCTGAGAACACATGCCAAAGATTGGTAGAAGCAACTAATCAACTCCCCATCGTCACATCCCAATTGTCTAAAGCTATTAGCTGTCTCTAACATGGAAAATTGCATACTACTGCTCCTGAGTTCTTGTTTTCATGTTTGAAATAGTATTCATTGATTTCTACCAAGGATATATGACTGCAATCTCACTAGCACTAACCAAAGATAGTCTAACCAACACTAACCAAACGTATTTTCATTCTTATTTTGTGGTAAATCCTTCCAAGCCAACAATGGATGAGTTTTCTTAGGTTACTGCAATCTAAACCATAAACCCTAAATTAGAAATACACTATGACCGGTATTTTTTCCCCAGTCCACATGTGAATCACTAGTAGCGTATTACTAACCCATAGAAAATAAAAAGAAGAAGATGTGAAAAAACCCTAAACTCTGGCTACTCGATTTAAAGAACGCAGGAGAAGAAGAAGTTGAAGAGACAGTAATACGAGGGAATCAGTTTGGTCGAACAGTAGAGAACGACGTGATTACCTTGTCGGACTGCTTCGTCGGAGGCTAATCGGCGGAGGCTGCTCGGCTGGAGAGCTTTCCTTCTCTGGTCAGTCGGCGCCGATATGAGAGAGGTTGGGTTGAGCAGAGAAGAGTGGGGTTAGGACAGAGGTTAATTTGGAGAAAGTGTGAAAAATTGTAACGGAAACGCCAAATACCACCTATCTGCACGGGAAATGAAATCTGGGGTTTGGAAGCATTTGGGCCCGTTCCGGATTTGAATTACAGCGCATTAGTTGGCAAATTAGATAGGGCTGGAATTGTACGATTTTCTTGTTTCCTTCCTTTTTTTCCATTTATTAGCTGCATGTTATTTTTTGCTGAATTGTTTGTTTCCATCGATTGTTTGTGTTATTTCTTATTTCCAGCAATTGTTTGTTTCTTTAGCTGGTATTTCTTAGGCATGTTCATTGTTTCTGAATATGAACACATTGTTGTTTCCAGTGCATTGTTTGCTGTTATTTCTTTTTCACAGATTGTTTTTTCCTTCGTTTATTTTCAGGTTTTGGTAAGTCCTCTCATCCTCGCATTTCATTCAACTCTTGGGAAGTGTTAAATTTAGTGTCATTTCATAGTTTTCTCATTTATATTTTTGTTAGTACTCACTTTAGTTTTATTTTGTTTGGTCATCTAAACCGGGAGGTAAAACCCCAACCTCGGTTAATTAGGATGGAAGACATTTTCCCACCTTGCCATAGTCTTTATCCTTAATTTATTTTTTTATCTTGAATTTAAGGCTGTACTGTGTTCTTTATAAACGAAGTTGCACATTTGAGTTTTTAATTTTTTATGTTGGCGGTACAGTGTAATGCAATGCATTATAATTTCTTTTTGGGTGTGTAATGTGTTGCCATGACTATAATGCACTCTTCCATGTCCCTTGAGGAATGAGATGAGGTCTTTTTGTTTGTAGCCATTGACATTTTCCATCTTCAGCAGTTGTGGTCTTTTATAACACATTTGCAGCAGTTTTTTATTTATTTGTGGGATTGGGTTGCAGCAAGCAGGGCTAATGCAGCAAAAAATTTGTCACTTGTTTATTATTGATATTGGTTTTCACCCATTAATGGTTGGAATCACCGAATCATGGTCGGCAACTCTAAGACAAGAAGAAGGAGCTTGGAATTGGGATATTTTGTATTTTGAAATGTTTTTTTGCTTTATGAGGCATTTTGAAACTAGTAATGATTATGGGGGTTGGGGGATATTTATAATTTTATATTGACTCGTGGGTGTTATATGAATGTTTTTTTATTGGATTCATGGATTGGACTTTTTTCGGTTAATATTTTGACTACCGTTGGTTTTTTTGATTTAGAAAAATATATCTTAAAAATTTAAAAAATTTCGGTTCTTGTTTAACCCTAACCAACCGCATAACCCGCTTCGGTTATGTTAACCGCAATCAAAGGGTTCATTAAGGGGTTTATTGATTTCCTGAATTTTGTGTGCGGTTAACCGCAAATTTCGGGGGCGGTTAACACTAACCGCACCGATTTCCACCCCTGAAATTTGCATGGAAAAAAAAGATTTGCTAATGTCTCCGGTTTCCCCCAAATCAGGGGCCCAAATCAGGGCAAAAAAATGACCCGACCCTGTTACACAAGTTAATAGGCCGAAATTTGAAATAGTGTAGTCTCTCAATCTTAGGAACAAAAAAAAAGTCCATTACCACTTGAGAAGTGGGGAAAGAAATTTTAATAAACCCCCCATGCCCCCAACCTACCCATCATTTTGGAAAAAGATCGGTGAAAACCTCCAAGAGGCTTTTCGGCTAATCATATCCTTAACCGTGGCAAGAATCTCCTCTCGGTGATTTCGAATCAAGCTCAACCATTTGGGAAGCTTTAAAAGGGCGGGAAATTGGAGCGGGAGGTCCAAACTTCCAAAAATTGCTCTGGTTCAGTTACACCCAGTAAAAAATTCACAGCCATTTCATTTTTTTCGTCTTCTTCAATCCAGGCCCCCCATTTAAACTCGAAAGTCTTAGATTTTATTGAAAGGCGCCGTCTAAGCGAGCTTTTGATAATAGGAGGTGTTTCTATCCCTTCAAGGAGTTTTTTGCAAACCTTTGATCCAGATAATCCCTCCTCGGCAAGAGTCCGCCAAGCTCCGCTTCACTTTACCTCCTCCGCCAAGAGCTCACCAGAATGGTTGGTAGCTTTTCCAATCTCAATCTTTTCCAATTCAAACGCAAGCTTCTTCCTCTTAATAACATACCAAACACTTCTTTATTCCACTTCTCAACCTGGTGGAGAGGCGAAGCAGCTTAGCGGATTTCTAGATCCCGCCAGCCTTGGAGGACCTTCGGAAATTATCATGAGATGCCGGGGAAGGAACGGAAAGGGTAGATCTTCGACCTCTAATATCTTGACAGACAAAAAGGGGTGATGATTCGAGACACTCTTAAGATGACAAGCGTGATGGGGGAAACGAACCAACCATATCTTGGGAGGGTTTGTCCAAACTTTTTGATGTTGTCCCCCCGTGCCAGTAAACTAGGGTCGACGTCGTGTATCGATAAGTTACAAACTGGACACACAAAAAAAGGTGGTTGGCGCGATTGAAGGGCACCCCCCTCTTTTGTCTCCATAGAGAGTAAAGGCATTAAAGTCCTAGCTAGGATCCACGGGTCCTTCGTTCATCAAACCTTTTAATGCTATCCAAAGGGCTCCCTGCCCTCATATTAGGTTTTCCAAAGATGGCAGTGATAAAAAGTTCTTTAGCCCCTCCACAATTCCCTTCTAGGTAAAAGCTAGAGTGGCGTTCCAAACACGATGCTGCATTTCGGTCCAAACAAACCAGATACCACCCGAGAAACCAATCGTTCCCACAAACAAATCCCGAAACCCGATTTACCACAAGTCTATCCCCCCCACTATCTACTCACCTTTGGGTCAAAAAATAACCACATCCGGGTTTGCATTCACTATATAATTTTTAAAGGCGCTAAAAAAATTTTGTGACTCCACGCCACGACAATTCCTTGAAGACTTTAATCAGATGAAGAAAATCAAACCAAAACCCCCTATCACAGGAAGTACCCCCCCACCCGGGCTATCATGGTATTGTTATTCTTTTGCTTTTACCAAGTTGGGTCCATTGAGTTTGTTTTGATTTCGGATTACTCCTTCGCCCCTTAACTTGCTCATTTCCTAGCTTGGCCCCACCTGTATCCCCATAGAAGTAGAGATGGAGTTACCACTTTGAATTTTTGATAGTTCACGGTTTCGACGGTGGTTCCTTCACAACGGCACGATCCTCAAGGCGGGCCAGTTCCCAGAAATCCCCCTCTTTAGTCCTATTTTTTTCCCTCAACTTCTTCCTCCGGGCCTCCTGCTTCGTGTCACTATAGGCTTTTGGGGTTCCCCGGGAGGAAGAAAGTTTTTTCCGTGTTGGTATCTTTAACCCTCCAAGATGCTGGTACTGTTTGATGAGATTTTGGTGTACACACTTTCCCTTTGCGAGGACGTGGGGGCACCCCCATTCCTCCCAAGTCCAAATACAGTAAAACCGGACCCTTCTCCTTTCTCTTGTGGCTCGGCCTTGGCATCTTTCTTTTCCTGGGGTTCGAAGGTTAGGCTCTCAATTCTTCTTACCTCAAAACCAAGCCTGAAATCCTCTTCCAATTTCCGGTCCCTTTCCTTTTCCCATGGAAGAGGGGATTCGAGAAGGTTGATCACGGTTCAGGAGCCGTCTCTTCTGTGTTAAGATCACTATTTTTCCGTGCCTACCTACCGAATGAAGCAGATTTCTGGGGATCATATCAAAAACGTTGTACGGGATGAAAACCCATTTTGGATACCAAAGTCTTTTCAATCGATTTCCACACAAATCCTTCTAGTTCCCCCTTGAAAACAACTATTTTGTCCCCCGACATCTTCCCAATTCTGTCTCCTAAACTTCAAAATCCGACACAAAATTTTCCCTGGGGATCCCGGTAACGAACCCAAGCTCGAATAGTGTTGATGGATCCCTGGTTCAAAGTTAGGCCCATTCTTTCGATACCACGTAAGATCCCCCACCATCCAAGGGCCTTCGGGAACACCCCTTAAGTCTTCCCATCATCAAATTTGCAACAAAATGGCCAAACCCAATATCCCATATCGAGACACCCCTTTTTGGGCCCCAAACTATTGAATCTTGCGGGGCAGGACGCTTTTGGAAAAGATTTGCTGAGTGTCGGAGGATAAGTGACTTTTCCCCTTGGCGAACCCCCCACTTTTCGACGTTGGGGATGCGAAAAGGTAGGGCAGAGAGGATCATCTTCACCCTCCATCTGACTCACTGACCCCCAGCATCAAACACCGTTTCCTGGCTTACCAGTTCTCCTATTTTAAATATCCTAAA